>OW119924.1:100949686-102223686 GCA_933210815.1 Meta bourneti | reverse complement strand
CTTAATTATAACGCATCCAATTGACCCAAAAGCAGAAATTATTTAACCGTTCAATATTCTTTCGCACGACTCAGCGTTATAGTAAGAAGCGAAAGTGATTTAAATCGAAAGGGTTCGCACTTTCTGAAGATTACCGAGGGATTAACGTTTGTTTTTTACATCCATGGTGTAGAGAGCTCTCAAGCGAGGCACATACACACACACCTTCTTCGATTTCCAATCTGTTAAGAGGGTTCAAGGGGGAAAAGTGATTTTCAAACTTTCTTTTTCTGGTGGTAGAATGATTTTTGTATACCGAGTTACAATTTCTTTTCCCATTTCTTTCAGGATGCTTTGCGGACGATGTTGACTCAGTACTTGGAAAGGTTCTCCCAGCTGGCTGGGAGTCTCATCAACTGCGGACCGGTTCTCAACTGGTTGGAGGTGAATTTATTAGCAGTTCGTTTTTCATTTCAATTTTTTCGCGACTCTGATGGAAATGGAGCTTAATTCCGTTCATTTAATCTTACTTATCAACGTCTTCTTTCTTATTGGGTTGCGGTAGCTCGGTTGGAAGAGCAACGGATTAGAAACCGGAGGGTTGCGAGTTCGAATCCAACCAAAGACCGTCGTGTGCAAATGGAACTGGTACATGTTAAATCTGTCGTGGCCTCAAATGTCATCACGTTAACTGGGTGTTGAAGTTTGGAGACTGGGTGCCAGCTCAAGTGTGGCCTCGTTATCTGACCTGGTTCAAAATAACGCGGTGTTGTCCTCGGATTCTTCCCTTCGGGTTTGATCTCAGACCATCGCCAATAGCCCGTTGTGTTGATCCAGTGCAACGTTAATTAAAATACCCCCTTCTTTATTATCTCAGTGTAGGGAAAAAACAAATTACACTGTCATTGAGTCTGCAAAAAAGGTTTTGGGGCAATGGCAGATGGGTCCTTAAAAATGTCTTCATGTATGGCTCCTATGCAATTCAGGATGTGTCAGGGAGAGACTGGTAATAAGCTGCACTTTATACAGGTGGATTTCTGGCCATCAAAGGATATAATCTTTTTTCAAATGGCCAGATCGGAGCCTGGAAAGCAGAGAAAGTTTTCCGGGGCAAATTTAAGGCAATCAACTCTTCTGGTGTTTTGCTGAGCTACTAGTGATGAAAAGGTACTGGAGATTATCTGCGCAATTGCTTTTAAATAAGTACAGGTGGTCGTCATCTGAGAGTAGGATGGTACTTTATCTTGTGCCAGGTTGATTATTTGCTCCAGCTTTTGCTAATTAGTCAGATTTCTCACTGCCCGGAATACCAACATGTGATGGGATCCATTGAAACGTGAAAGAAAAACCTTGAAATGGTTCCCAGTCTTTAATGCAGCTCTGGATGATTCTTCAGATAGTATGGTGATTATCGACATAACCGTTTGAAACAGAAACATACAGATAGACGTATCAATTGTTTTACGACGAATTCGTATATGTGCAAAATTAATCTTTTTATCCGGAAGAAATTTCTTTTCCCAAAACCTTTTTTTAATGTTTCCTCGAATTCCCTTTCACACCAATAGAATCAGAAACTTACTAACTTAGATTCAAGGCGTTGCAGCGAAATACTCCTGATTCAGGTAGTGTGGAAGGTTTTAAAATGAAGAAGCTATTTCTTATGGTAGAAATTGAATTCCCTGTGGAATTTCTTATGGAAGGGTTTTCCGAATCTTCATTTATTAGTTTCTGCTGGATTCAGATTGATTCGGATTGACCCGCATTCTGTTAGTGTGAAGCGTCCCTTACACACAATCATTCAAAAAATTTTTTTGAACGAATTGAAGTTGTTTAAATTTCATGACGCGTAACTTTTCAAGCCGTGTTGACCAAATGAATTCTAAGGATTGATGTGAAATTAAGCTGAGCATTTAACTAAAACTAAATCAAACTTCTTTTCTTTTGAAATGCCCATCCTATGAGTATAAATGGTAAACATAGTAATGTATTTTACCCAAAAAATATTCTAGTTTTTTTATTTGATTATTTAGAAGTAAAAACAATTCCTAATTGAAGGTTTTTGGTGTACGCCGATATTCTTAATGAATTTTTTGTTCTACTTATCTTGTATAGATACATCTTTGTAAGAATTATTTTAGGGTTTAAATTTCATATTTTGATATCTATACGATCCTTTTCAGAATATTAAGTAATGAATTCATTATCTGTGTACAGGATGACCTCGTTTCCTAATTGTGTGTGTTTCTTGACAAAAAACCGTAATAGAGACTTAAACCATATCCATACTTTAGAATAGCACCACAAATTCCTGATTTAATTTAATTGGTCTCTAAAAATCGTGTTTGAAACCGTTCCTTGCTTCAATCAACAAATATGTGTTCATTATTTTTATTTCACTTACGTAAGTGTAATATTTCTTATATTTATAGGGATTGGACAAAATGATTTGAAAACATTTCATGTCTTTTATTAATAAGAAATTGCACCACCGCTTCCTCTTCATTACATAATCTATTCTATGAGTAGTCACTCTAAATCTGCACTATACTTCAAAGAAATAAATTTTTAGTTTAAAAACCCCAAACCCCCTATTTACAGTCAGGTTGGCTCTATGCTTTAACCATTTAAAATTACCACCCCCTGAAATAGATATCATTCAATTGATGCAAAAGTGTTTTCATATCAAAAATGAATACATTCAGAATTTAAAGCCTTTGATCTTATATTTTTGAATAAAGTTATTTACATCATAAATAGAAACGGTTTGATTTTTTTTTAAATGAGATGAGTGTTCGCCCTTAAACTGTCAAAGAATATAGGTTATCAGAAACGCATATAGGTTTTATGTTACTTTCAGTTTTGTTTCATGTTTGAATCTCAACAAAAGTTGACTTTGTCGTTTCAGTTGGACAACAGAGGTAATCGACTCATAGTGACTGATGAAGCAGCTATAAATACTCCTGCAGTTGCAGCCGCTTATGTCATTAAAAGGTACGCGTCTCAAGCTACTGATGAAATCTCTCTTGAAGTAAGTATTCAGTTAGTTTTAGGTACCATTACAGCACTTTTTATTCACTTACAAACATTCACATTTTTAAAACTCGCAACTCAAGATTGTACTTTTAATCATACCATTAAATTCCTTTTTGATTAAAGGACTTCTCTTATTACTTTAATAAAATCTCCATTCATTTTTATTTGAAGAATACATTTGCTATTTCAGTTTATCTTTGAAAACAAAACTCTGATTAACAGTTTTCGCATAAATACATAATCAATACCATGCAAGGTGAGTTCGATGGCAAGTTAGCGAATTTGTAGCCAGCTTAGAAGTCCTGAATGGCTATGGCGAAGTTTCAAATATGCACTTTTTAAAAAAATCCCCCAATTAAAACGTGTTTTCCTCTCATGAAAAGTTACTATTTTCACATTCAATGGTTTTACATGCTATCAACAAAATGTGTATTAATACAATTTTAAACTCTTTATGTTCGATAGTTTAATTTTGTTTTTATCTTTCAAAAAATGTAAGAAAATCGGTACTAGTGTTGATATCACTTGATTTTCATTTAACAAATATTTTTAAAAATTTGCAACTTAAATGCAAATTATGAATGAGATTTTCAAGAATCATTCATTGCCTGAATATTTAGAACATGTATGCATATTTGTAGACTTCAGTTCAGAAGAAAAATAAATTTAAATTTTATTTTATCTTTTTCATTCCAATTCATCAAAAATTTCATCAATAACTATTCAAGAATTAAATGTATTTTATTCAGTAGCTACTCTAAACCTTAATTCGATACTTTATTCTTATTGCCTGATGTGCTGCTTATACTTTCAAGCAAAATATACTTTAAAAATGTACTGTTTAGTGCGTTCTATTTCTCAAATTTTTTTGTCTCAACACAGTATCCATCCCTTCCATTCTATTGTATGTGTAATATAAGATTAATATATTGTGATAAGATTTGTATTGTGTAATATAAGATTAATAATGTGATAATATTTATATTGTGTAATATTATTAATATTTATCTTGGAACATCAAAATTAAATTAAATTAATATTATGTAGGAAAATAATTTGTCTATGAAATATTTTTCTAGATGTGCATAAAAATGTGACATTTGCATAAAAATATTGCAATATGTCCTTAACTATTGGAAAGATTTGGGATGGTTAATTTTCATATAATTTAAATTTTCATACCTTGACAACTCAGTTTAATAATAACCATTATTTTATAGGTAGGAGATATTATATCTGTGATAGACATGCCACCACCAGAAGAATCTTCATGGTGGAGGGGTAAGAAAGGTTTTCAGGTAAAGAGCTACATGAAAGGACTAGTCCATTAATTTTAGTTTAACATAATTCTTTCAGACATGTTTTACGTAAATCATTTTATTAATATTCAATACATTTCTACTTTAATTATTTTCCTTTATTTCATTTGGCCCCAAATTTGTATTTTTGTAAACTAATTGAACAATCTATCTTTATGAATATGGTATGTCATCTCATATTTAATGTGTATTTACTTGAACTCTAATTCATATTATTACACTCTCCATTTACTGCATTTCATTGGTCAATGATACTTTCATACGAGTTTTCAAATGTCTTTTTTTAGTTTTATGACTATGCCCTTAAACACGTGTTATGAAAATGTAATACATGAAGTGAATATATTAATACTTAGCAAATACTTTAAATCTAACGCGGAAGAATTTAAATGATAAATATGTGTTTTTAAATACAACATTTGAAAATAGAAAAAATAGTCTTATTCCATTAGTAATTCAACAATACCAATAAATTATTATCGTTGCATATGGAATTGTGTGTTGTATGCTATCAAACTATTTGCTGTATATATATATATATATATATATATATATATATATATATATATATATATTCATATATATATATATATATATTCATATATATATATATTCATATATATATATATATTCATATATATTCATATATATATATATTCATATATATATTCATATATTCATATATATATATATATATTCATATATTCATATATATATATATATTCATATATATATATATATATTCATATATTCATATATATATATATATTTATATATATATATATTCATATATTCATATATATGTATATTCATAGCAAGTAAAGTAACAAGTTATTTTAGTTTTACAAATTACTTTATTTTGCATGACTAACCATTTCTAAAGGGTGAGCATTTTTAAAAATATCAGTCTCTTGAAATTTCTTCATAAGTAGAGAATCAATTAAAAATTTAAACAAAAATAATTTGTTTCATAATTTAAAATTATTCTGTCTGAAATGTTTTTACTAACAGTACATCAACTTACAATGGTGCATTACTTTATTGCTAAATAGATTTTTAAATGTTGACTGTTGACATTGTTTCTGTTATTAATGCATTCCGATATTTTTAAAGGTTGGATTCTTTCCATGTGAGTGTGTAGAAATTATTGGTGATAAAGTTCCCCAATCCTTCAAAATTCCAAAAGCACCTGCGAAACCAGGTTTGTATTGCATTTAAATTTCCATTTTGTGCCACACATTCAGCTTTTGTAATTTCTACGGTAGCTTATATTATTTAAAAGGAATCGGAAGGAATTTTTGCATAACAGAGTGAGTAATGGGAAGGCTGAAGCATAAATTTCCAAACAGAATTACTTAAAAATTTTTGAAACTCATTTCTTCAGAATATTTATAATTAAAAACTTGTGACCAAAAGTATATTAGTTTTATTATATTTTTGTCTGATTGTAATAGCACATCTCTTATTATGCAATTTGATATGCATTGGATTTTTAAAATGATCATAAAATCGTAAATAAAATGCATATATTTTGTTTTCATTCAATAACATTAAAGAAATTCTACACTTTATATCTATTATTTCTAGAAATACTTTCCAGTGGAATTTTGTCATTCCAGAAAGGAACTGGATTAAACCGTACATTGTGGTTCATTGACAGTTATAATATAAACATCTTTTAACTTAATTTTCTAATATCGTCGACAAAGAGCAGAAACTCGAAAAACGACAAAAACGTTATTTATCGTACATTTCTTTTGACTAACTATTAGTTTTTGGTTCAAAAATAAAATTATAAGCGCTCTGAAAGAGCGGTATATATTCTTTAAACAGATTACAATATATTTCTCGTTATTATTAAAATGAATATTTAGCTTCTCAAAAACGAGTGTAATCCTCCAAGTGGTTTCGACGAGATATATCGGCATGGCAAGATCTTACCAATTTTGCTCGTCATCTCGTCATAAGTAATGTCGATTGAATTCCGAATGAAGATATTGCCGGTTTTTGATGATGACGAGATCAGATCAGTTTTTCTAATGATGAGATATCTCGTCCATTGTGATCTGGCCAGTTTTGTTAATCACTTGATACCTCGTCGAGACAATTACAAGTGTTAATGAGTTTCTTCTTTAAGGTGTATGTATACACTAGAACATTTTTTTTTAAATTTTGATTTTAAAAATCCATTTTTTTTCACAATAGGTCATTGGTTTGTGCTTAAACTCATTTTAGTGTGAAAAATTCGGATTAAGCTACTCATTAATTAACTAATTTAGATATAATTAGCTAATTAGCATGTTGAACAGTGATATCTCAAATTCTAATGTGTTCAGAAAGACAATTCCTGTTGGAAATCATTCCTAATATTATTCTTCATGTTTTGACACTCCATCAAGTTTCTAGAGAGAATACGTTCTTTTTTACAATTTTTTCGAGAACTAAGTCTAAAAAAATCAAGATTTTTTCAGGAATTTCAACATTTAAAAATCAACTGAAAATTCATTTCTTAACCAATAACTTCGAGTGAGGGTCAAAACATCCACTGTATTACATAGATTATAATGACCATAAAGTGATTATAATAGATCAATTCATTGTTGAGTTATCACTGTTCGAAAGAAGCACCATATTGAAAAAATATAGTTCTTCAGAAATCGAGTTTAAAGTTTCGGAAACGTGTTTGTCTATGGTGACAGAACCTAACCCAAACCCTTGTAACTTGAAAACTATTTCGAATATTTATAAGATCTTGGTATCGTTTGAAAGCTAAGGGGTTGAACAATATTTTGAATTATTAAAAAAATAGATCGATATTTTAGTCAATTTTCGTGATTTCTAGTGTATACATACACCTTAAGACAATAAGTGTCTTTAATTACCATGGTTATACCAGAAAACACATAACTCTCAGCTATGGTTCCTATATAATTTTTAGACAGAATAACACACATGTTAATAAACCTAAATGTATTTAAAACTATAATTATTGAATGAAATTAAAATAATAATGGGAAGATTATGTTAGTAGCATTTAGAGAAAGAGAAAAGATTCATGCTTTTATAATGAGGTACGAATTATTTAATTTCATGAGAAATTTTGCTTTTTAATGGAAGTTAAGAATTTCAAACTGAGTCATACATTTTGAATTCAACTGAATCATAAATTTAAGATGTTCCAATAATATAACACGACGAAATTTCTATAGGATGCATAATATGCCTATGTACTCTAACATGCAACTTGTATCTTTTAACAGGTTGTTTACCTATACTTTTATACAGTGCCTTGTTAATTCATCTTTCTGTTTTGTAGTATTAAGGAAGCATGGTAAATTGATAGCTTTCTTCCGATCGTTCCTGCTGTCGAGGCCTTCTCGACGTAAACTGAAGCAAAGTGGAATTTTGAAAGAAAGAGTGTTTGGTTGTGATTTAGGTGAACACCTAATGAACTCTGGTAGAGATAGTAAGTAAAAAAATTAACTTTTATTCCAAATTTTAAAAACATCAAGTCAGACACTGATCAATGTAGTTAAATTCCTCTTTTCGTGAAGCTTGATTTATTTATTAATGAAATGTGAATGAAATAAAGTATCTAAAATTAAAAGAGAAATGAAAATGTATTCTAACTCTCCTTAGAAGGCAATTCCACTTGTACCATTGATGTTGTTCTAACTAAATACCATCGATTCTGTTATTCATGTTTATAAATACTTTTATTGTTTTTAAACTTTCTGTCACAACTGATTTTTTTTCACTGATATTTAAAAGATATATTAGATTGCTCGATTTGAAATGTTTTTTATGTATGGAAATTTAAAATTTTAAAAATTAATATTTTTTATAGTTCCTCTTGTCTTGAAGTGTTGTACAGAATTTATAGAGCAGCATGGAATTGTTGATGGAATATACAGGTTGTCTGGTGTAACTTCTAACATTCAGAAACTAAGGTATGTTGAGATTATTAATTAAATTGTGAATCAAATTTAATGTAAGACTTACTTATAGTGAACTCATAGAACATTTGATTTTCATTATGGCAGTAAACAACTAAACGAAAGAGAGAAAACGATTTCGTTTCATGAGATGGTGAATGTTTAATTACTTTTCATCTACTCTGGTTATTTGGTAAAATAAAATTATTTAGTTACCATGAATTACTTCAATGTGCTTCGAAGGCACTAGCGTATTAAAAGATTTATTGAAACATTTCATATTATAAGCATAACTTTTAGAACACTTTCATTAACTTTTAGAATAATAGTGTTGCAATTCATTCCTTATGAAATTATTTGAAAAAGAATAAATACTGCATCTGGAATTTTTTCTACTATTAAAAAGTAAGCGCAAAATTTGTTTACAGTAGAGATTAGTTGCACTGAGTGAAAGTCAGTAATATTTTTTGTATCCAGATATTTTTGGATTTTTTGGTATTTGTATTGCATTAGTTTTTTATTATTTAAATCTATTTGTCATCTGAAATGTTTATATGATTCAATTTCCATGTCTTTCTTGTTGTTTTAAACATCAAAATAATTTCTTAGTAGAATAAGATATCTCTACAACATATATGGTACCTAAAAATCGTACATACAAGTAGTGTTGCTGTATATTTTACAAATCTGATTTTCAGTGAAAGAATTTCATATAAATTGCAATGTAATATTAATCTTTTATTAAAAGTATTTAATTTTATGTTGTAAAGGCTTGCATTTGATGAGGACCGAGTGCCAAATTTGTTAGACGAGGCAATTTTACAAGACATTCACTGTGTTGCTTCATTGCTGAAGATGTATTTTCGTGAGTTGCCAAACCCATTACTGACATTCCATTTATATGACAAATTTGTGGTAAGGACTCCTTCGTGTATAGTCGCAAATTTTACTTTTAGCTTTGCCGTGAACAAACTTGTAATACTTGTCCCATGTTTTTAATGACCAGAACGCGGTCCAAGCCGATGAAGACATGCGGTTGCTGAAGTTGCGCGATGTCGTCCAGCAGCTGCCTCCCCCTCATTACCGATCTTTGGAGTACCTGATGCGGCACCTTAGTAAAGTAGCAGCTCATGGATTTCAGACGGGGATGACACCTAAAAATGTTGCCATAGTGTGGGCGCCCAATCTCTTAAGGTACAAGCCTTTTCAAATATGATGAATCCGTTTCTTATTACTTGTATAGGTGTTGATCTATGCATAATGTTTTGAAAGATATGATTACAGTGTATAAAAAATACAGCTATTTTACAAATCTAATGCACGAGCTTCAATACTTGTACGGTAGCCCGGTTGGAAGAGTAACGGATTAGCAACTGCAGGGTTGCGAGTTCGAATCCAACCAAAGACGTGTGCAAAGGTAGGTAGATATTTTAATTAAAGTCGCACTGGAGCAACACAACGGGCTATTAGCGACGGTCCTTGATCAATCCCAAGGGAGGACAACACCACGTGATTTTGAATCACGGTAAGATGACGAGGTCACACCTGAGATGGAGCCCGACTCTCAAACCTTCCACACCACGCCAACGTGAGGACATTTGAGGCCACGACGGATTTAACGTGCATCAGCCTTCTTTGTAAACGACGGTCTTTGGTTGGATTCGAACTCGCTACTCGCCTGTAGCCAATCTGTTACTCTTCCTCTACCTCGGCCGTTGTACAAAGGATGCTGGTACATTAAATCTGTCGTGGTCTCAAATGTCCTCACGTTGGCGTGGTGTGGAATTTTATTGAGTGGGGTGCCAGCTCAGGTGTTACCTCGTCATCTGACCGCGGTTCAAAATTACGTGGTTTATCCTCGGATCTTTCTCTTTGGGATTGTTCCTGGACCATCGCCAATAGCCCTTTGTGTTGTTACATTTCGACGTTAATTAAAATACCATCAATACTTGTACTGATATTTTGATCGAAATGTTGAACAGCTACCCAACTAGGCCGGCAAGAGGTGGGTTTTTTTCCATCGTATAAAGGTAGCAACTGTCTCATACACATCATGGTAACAGATATATACCAATGTCTTTGTCACATCCTTTATACCATGTGCTCTGCTAACACATCATCTTCGAAAAACACTACTAAAGACATCTGAAATACATCGTTTATGTTTCTATCCTAAAGCCAAACTATTAAGAGAGCAGCATTTATCACAACTTATCCGCTGTTCACTAATCGAGCTCCATCGTTCATTAATTGAGCTATCCTTCTCATTCGCAATGCAAATGACGTAAATATGATAGGGAGAAAAAGGTATGTCATTGATACCTGAACGTCTTATACGCGTACATGTGATACCTATCGATTATCGTCAACACATCTTAAATACGTGGCTGTGCTACTTGGGTATTCATTACGTTATTGAAGAGAATGCATTTAAAATATATTTGATGATACAGTAACACCTAGATATATCACGATTCTAGGGGAACCAAGAAAATACACGAGACATACACCAAGAGAAATGATGTAGCGAGGGTTGAGAAAAATTTTCTTTTTGAGAAAAAGCATAACTTGTACATTATATGTTACATTTATTTAGTTACATAAAGCTTTCAATACGGTAGAAATTTTTGTGTATATGGTAGATAATTCGGGATCTGACCGGTGAAGCACCTCTTAACTTGAATATAGAAGCCTATATGAAATTTTACATTGCGGCATAAGGACTCATAGTTAAAGACTAAGATAACTGATTGAAATGGGTAACCTTTGAGCTCCCAATTCTAAAGAAACTAATTGAGTCCCTCTACTGATTGCAAAATTAAAATTCCTTAGGGAACAAGTAAAAAACGATTTAGCCGCATGAGCGAAAAATAGAGGCGCGATATAACTAGAGATTGCTGACCTTAAAGGAAAGATAAATGAATTCGATGTTTTGGTTATCACCAAATTGCTGTATAGCTGAAAGAAAAGAAAGGCATTTTTAATGATAGTCAGAATGTAACATTTGTTTAAAAGATATTATTTTCATATATTTTTCAAATACTTTTACATATTTTATGGGAAATGAATACCCCCATACAAGAATGTATGATTTTAAAAGAAATACGTGTTTCCTTCCCTAGTATCTTTCACCATAAAACCCAAATCAAACAACCCTAGTACAGTTATGAAAAGATTTAAAACATCAGAACTTTACAGAGCTTATCTTTGCAACTTTAAAAAACATAATTTTAAAAATATTGTGCTGGTAAAAAACACATTTAAAAATTGAATGCAGAAATGATGCATAACATCGCCAAGTCCTCATAAAACCACAAAAAGGTTAAATCATTTCTTTCATTTTGCCCCCAAAACCCTAATCTGATTTCCTTCATCTTGATTTATATTTCACAACACTTATTTCTAGTTCCTCAATAGTATTTTAAAGAAGTGCACTTGTGGGAATATAAAATAATAAGGGATTTATGACAGTAAAGTTGAAAGTTGATGAAGTAAAGTTTTGAAGCATTCTGCTTACCAGAAGGGCAACTTAATCTCTCCCACAGAAATAAATTACTCTCAGTTCTGATTTATTTATCTGTCTATTGTTGCTAAGTATACATAAATGAGCTATCTTTAATATAAAATTTCCGCTTTAATGTTTTATGAATTGCATTATAAGCAGAGTATTAAAACACAAGATATCCAAAGCAGTGTTTAAACAGTGTTCAACCAAATTACTTGATCATATCAGTTTTGGTAAAATCGTTCAAAAAGTAAAGTTTTCTATTATTCAAAGTAGTTCCATAAATGTTATTTTGAAAATAAGTGCAGTTGAATAAATGCTTTATCATGTTTTCTGAACAATACATATGCAAAATATTTATTTTTGCTGTCATGGATTGCCTGATGGTGAGTACTAAAATAAAGTACCACACCTTTCAGTAGTCAAAGTTTCAGCTGCTGAAAATACTTACTTTATAATAGTTTTTAGTTAAACTTAGTATAAGTAGCATTTAACTTATATTTGTATAAATTTCTGATTTGACTTTCCATTTTAGATCTAGGGACATAGAAAATGGCGGTGTTGGGGCCTTACATGTTGTTGGTGTGCAAGCTGTTCTTACTGAGTACCTGATCAGATATATTGACATCATATTTAGTGAAAAGATGCCAGTATTTCCTAGTCCAAAATTAAATGAAGGTATTAAAATTTTATCTTTGTATCCTAAATCTCTCATTTTAAATTATCAAAAAAGTTTTTGAATTGCTGGGAAAACTTATATTCTATTTATCAATCAATTGCAATAGTCATGTATATAATTGTCACCTGAAATAATTATTCATTGTGTGTCACTGTCATAGTCGAATGAGCATTAGAAATTGTGTGTAATTTAATTTGACTCATTATTTGATAGCATTAAGGGGACACAGTACCTTTTGAACAATTATTTTTATATTTGATACAAAATGTTTCAGTATACCTTATTTCAATATAGTATATGAAATATACAGTTATGAAGAAAAAGAAACATTTTCATATGAACAATAATTAAAAATTTAATTTTAAAAGTTCAATATTTTATGTTTTACCACTTCTGTTGATTCGATTTTAATGTTTTCTAATATTTTTCTTGAGTCTTCTGAATTACTGTACATGGGTTCCTACGCATTATTGTTATTTGTTTATACGAATTTTTCTCAGTCACCATACAAAACAATGAAAGAACAGCTATAATTTATTTTATCATTTTAAAAATTAACTATTGTTTTTCAAATCCTTATTCCATGCACAAGGTTATTATTATATACATCTTTAAAAAATTACAAAATTTTCAAATCGCTATAAATGAAAAACGCCTTGCATGCTTGGTAGTCATGAAAGTTAAGAAAAAGTATTTTTAAGTTTTTAAAACTACTACTGAGTTTTACTTCCGACATTCGCAGAAAAATTTCAATGATTTACAAAGTAATGAAGTTGCAGCTATGAAATCTTGCAGACATATTATGAAAGGCTATAAATTAAAAAACAATGAAAATTTATAATTTGACTGATTTTTTCGGTTCTTGTTCACTTAAATATTTATGAGACAATAATTCACTTATGCCTTTGCTTTTAATATATGTATTACCACTCTTATGCCTTCAAAAATATTTTAATATTTATGAATATTGCAATGGTAATAAGTCTAAGTTTTCATATAGCAGAGGCAAATAAAACAAAAAATTATATTAATGTATCATAAGTAAATTCATACCCATGCCTTCAATTAGCTATTTATTAAATGTTCCCTTTTCGATGTTAATCTGAATTCATTTTTACTTTATAAAAAATCAAAATATAGAAGTTTGCATTTATTGTTGCATGTTGGAGAAACTAAAAATTTGTTTTTAATAACATCATTTTTCCAAAGAATTTTAGCCTTAGGCTAAAATCTTATAAACTTTCTTCTGTGACAAGAAACCTTTATGAAAGTGTGTTATATAGTGCAAATTCTTGTATTTAATAGAAAAACTCACTATTATAAAAGTATTTTATATCGAACACACCATATGTAAAATTTGTTAAATGGAGGAATTTGTTATAATCTTTCTTCTTATACATATGAATGCGATAGATTTTATATTAATGTTCCATAAATTACTTATATAAATTATAAAAATAAATTTATTGGAACAATTTGGTCGTTCTTGCAATTTGTTTTTTAATCTCAGAAACTAAAACCTGAAAACTTTGTCTCCATGTTCATGTATTTCAGTATGAATTTCTCTGGTTGTTTGAAAAGATTTATATTTCATAGAAACTCCTAAGAAGACAAGACCCAAATCTCTGGCTATTTCTACACCAACAAAGCTGTTGTCTCTGGAGGAGGCTCGATCAAGGGCTCTAACTTCAAATCTTCCAGGAGACCATCAAAAGTTCATTGATGTTGGTGGCGGAGAGGAAAATTTGCCCATCAAATACCATACTGTAATAGAACTTCCTACCAGGTAACTCCAAATATCATATTGTAGTAGAACTTCCTACCAGAGAATTCCAAATGTCAGCTTACGCCCACATCCACAGATGCTGACCTATAATGGGGCTCATATTAAGAAACTTTCCCCGGACATTAAGAGCTTTTAAACTTTTATAGACATACTTTATTTCATTTTATTCATTGAAAATATGCTTTCCAATAAGTATGAACGAATTATGTTGATCCCACTCACCTTTACACACTAGCTACTGAGACACTAGGAACTAGGGTTCACACTAGGGATTGATACTCTGTACTTTCAGTGTTTAGGAAGGTTTTCCTGAATAGGGAAACGAGAGATGATTTGATTGGTTAGCAAGTAGTTACGGGAAAATAGACACCCTATTGCCTAATGGAGAGAAAATAAAGGCTTTGCAGTGGAAAGCATAGGATCCTAAATCTGAAACTAGATAATTAGAACACCTTTTATTTAGTACTTCAAAGTATTCAACAACAATGTGGCATACAAATTGACGGTTTGAAACACCTTTTTTTTTTGAAGAATATCAAATATTTATAAAAATGTAAATCGTCGTTCAAATTTGGTAATCGATGATACTTATCAACTTTGAACTGAGCAAGTTAAAACATTAAGAAAATCAACGAGAGACTATTATGAAAGGACTGCGAACAGTTTTATGCATCAATTTCTATGCAAATGTTGAGAATTGAAAATTTCTGAAAACAATGAAGGTTCATCTTTTATCGATTAAGACATAGCAAACTAGCACATTTCATGAATATTCATTCACTGACTGCAAATAGTGTTATGAGTAACTATCTTAATCAGGTAATCATTATTTGTTAAAACTAGCATAATCAGGACTTTATTTTGGAGGGGCCCAAATTTAAAATCAAGATCTAATCAGTTTTTAAAGGTCTTTTGTTATCTTTGGTTACCAGACTACGGACTTTAACTTTCTGAGGGATTCGTATATCCTGCATCCTGTAGCCTTTCTCGCATGCCGTCTAGCCAGTTGACCAATATAATCTTTCCTAGTATTCCTACAACTAATATATGGGGTTAGTCATGCGTGTTGTGTGGAAAAAGCAATACTATACTCGGAAATCTTGTGATGCTCAGATCTTGTGACGCTTAGAGGGTTAGAATATATTTACTATACGAACATACTAAATGACACATCTTTGTTGATAAGTACAGAAATGTGACTGCAATAGTTGCTAAAATATTTTAAACTAAGTTACATTTGAACCTTAAAGTAAATACTCAAATCGTGTTCCTTGAAATTTACTGTTTACTTTGTGTCATTCCTGAGTGGGATTGACATGATACAAAGATATGTGAATATATGAAAAGATGGTTAAACAGTGCAGAAAAAACTATGCTCTCACAATCTTACCCTCCATACTTCATAGTGAATATTAATTCATTAAACTGTTATGTTATGAATATTAATGCATTAAACTTATATTATGAATATTAATTCATTAAACTGTTATATTATGAATAATAAGTAATATTCATATGATAAACATATGATCATATGATATATGTTCATAAAGTAATATTGTAAGAATGAACTAAGTGTTATTTGATTTGAATATGGAAACAAATTACATACATTTACAATATTTTATTTGTATATATTTTAAACATGATAAACTTTTGGGGTGGTCTCAGTCATTGCTTGCTGCTCTATTAATCTCACACCTGTTGAAGTAGTCACCTGTTGTTGTTGTTAGACACCTGTTGTCACACTATTTTGAGTAGTATTTTTCGGTATTAAGTCCTCACTGTTTTGTTCACTTAGGCGGAGGTCTGTGGGCAAGAGTAAAAAGTCCCCATCTGGGTGGAAATCGTTTTTCTCAAGAGGTTGGCACACGACGAGCGGAAGACGGAAAAACCGACGTGGGCGAAATGAAAGGCCAAAGATTGGTAGTCCTATCTTCTCAGAACATTCACCTTTAGTCTTGCAGGTCATTTTCTTCATTCAAAATATTTAATAATTTTTTCAATTTTCATTGTGCTATTTTACAAATGAATTGTCAGAGGATATACAAAGTCCATCAGGTTTTATTACAGTACTGTACCATTTCCCCTAATATCAGTACTAAATTATCACTTCAAAAATAATGAAGATTTTATATATTTTCGTCTTACAAGTGAAATGCATTGTCAAAATTTTCAAGAAAGGTTTTTAAGCTTTTCGTGACCAGAATGTGTTGATCTTTAGGCTGGTTGAAGTCCACCAAATTATTTTTTTCGTAGTCTGATGGTTTTATTCCTTCTTGAGAAACATACTTCGTGAGAAAATGTTTTCGCTTTCTTTTACTCAGAACTGCTTTTAGACTTATTGTGTTTCACTTGTAAGTTTACAATATATAGGGTTATATAAATATAAATTTGGTAAAATTAAAGGATTACATAAATTTGTTAACCATCACAGAATGAAAAAGATATCTAATTTAATAATATTAACGGATTATATGTGTGAAATGTGTGCTTTGAAAAAGTTGTATTTTTAAATGTTGAATCAAACATTAGACATGTTTTTACATGTATGCTTCTGACCATAATTGTTCTCCTTATTCCTGATTGTTCATTGGTGCTTCATATTTTAGGACAAGGCTGTAACAGAATCTGATGTATCCCATACAAATTCCAAGAAACTAAGAACAGTGAAGAGTGCTGAAACCTTGTTTCCTTTAAATTTGAGTTCATCACATCAAAATGAAGAGTATACTTTTATCCCTGCAGGTATATATGCTTTGCGATGTGTTCTATGATTCAATTACTCCACTAAATTCAGAGTTCAATAATGAATAACTAATCACATGCTACCCTTAATCTATAGGGCTTATGGCGACAAATAGCTCG
The DNA here is from genome assembly GCA_933210815.1 of Meta bourneti. Lineage (NCBI taxonomy): Eukaryota > Metazoa > Arthropoda > Arachnida > Araneae > Tetragnathidae > Meta > Meta bourneti. The sequence continues at coordinate 102,206,579 of OW119924.1, read as the reverse complement.
TAAAATAAACACTATCTCAAGAGTCCTTGGTTTATTTACTTGGCATTGAAGTATTAGATATATTTTAGAGGCTTATGGTGACAAAACAACTAATTGAATATGCATTATCTCAAGAGTCCTTAACTTATGTACATTGTGTACATGGTGGTCCCCAAAGAGTCCTTAACGCATGTACATGGTGATGTAGTATTAAATAGACTTTCTGGTGAAATTAAAGTACTTGAATAATAATACCTAATATTTTAAACATTTTATTGATAAACAAACAATTTCTGCAGTGGTCCCCAAACTATGATTGCAGCTCACTGGGGCACCGTGGCTGGCATATAAGGGCTCTGAAAAATATTCCAATGTTTTCATTGAAATAACACTTAGCCCAAATGGTTTTAGAAACAGACCATCGATATGTTGATATGATGATAAAAAAGACATCCAAAGGACAATGTGCAAAGCACTTACTGAACTGAATACACTGAAGATAAAATTTGACAATTTGGATCTGACTTTTGGATATCAGATTAATATTCTCTGGGAATTGGTAAAGCTCAAATAATCTTAATCCATTTGTGACATCGTACTTGAAAGCTGGGATTTTGGCAGTTGCTGTGATTAAAAGCAAGTATGACACAGAAATCAACGTGGAACAGGAAATGAGAGCGGCTGGGTCAGTCTGATTCCAAGATCTGAGAAGATGCACAGTAAACAACAGGCTCACTAATTACGCTTTATTCATTCAATTATTTAATTGTTCAAAATATGACCTATTTAATACTTCTTAAATAAATTGTTTATGAATTTGAAACACATGTTTTATTTAGTTTTTAACCTAACCATAGTAACTGCACACTGCAGCTGTTCCGTAGGCTCATGCTCTGACTTTGGACACCATAGAAAAATCCTGATATATTAAGGGACCCAAGAACCTAAAAAATTTGAGAACCACTGTGTTAATATTTATTTCATCAGAATTCCTCATCCTTTTCTATAAAACCTCAACTGAATATTAATTTAAATGCTTTTAATATCATTTCATTGTTTACTATTACCTATCTTAAAGGAGAAATTATTTTCATACTATATATGTTTCTACTACAAATTTTGTTCACTATCATAATTAAAAATCCTTAACAGTACATTATTTTCCTATCATGTTTTGCCATGTAAAATTACAAATATGCATCTTCAACACCAAACCTTAAGAAATTATTAATTTATAAACATCTCTGTTCATATGAACAAACTATTTGTTACTCAGATGAACTGAAAAATTGTTTATAAGTTCTTCAGGAACTATTTTTGATACATTTTTAGAAATATGTAAATATGAGCACACATTAAGGTTTCACAATATTAAAAAAGTTTGATTGGATCAACATCTCTAAATATCATATTTATTATATATTATCATCTGAACCAGAAAATTTTTTCATTTTCAGAAGAGAAGCAAGATTTTGAAAATGACCCTCTCAAAGACAGTGACATGCCAAATGCTTCTTCCACTAAATCTTTACTCTATTCAAAGCACATACGATCTATTTCTCACGACTCTTATTTTGAACGCAACACAGAATTCCCCATCGATGGAGAGTCGGAGCTGGACGACAGCCTTCATGTGACATCATCCCAAAACGTGGATTCCAACGCTGACCAATCCATACAGAGCACAGAGGTGGAGTACCATTCCGACGACGTCAGCGATTCGCCATCCAAGCGAAGCAAAACTGCCCAGAAGCAGAAATTCCTGAGCTTGGAGACTGAAGCGTCGAGTCCAAAACTTCAAAAACTGAGCTTAAAACGTTTGTACCACACCTTGAGTTCCCCGCCGACAGAAAAGCGGAAAGACCTGTCCAAGAGAGAGAAAAGCCACGAGGCATCAAACAAGGTGACTGCAGCTCAAAAGGAGCTTCAATCTCTGGTTGATCCTAGCAAAAGAGATTCAAGAACTAGTGGTGAAACTTCATTGGAAGTGCTGCCTGCACAGAAAAGTACAAATTCAGTGCCTTCAGACAACTCAGTTTGCTCATCAAAGTTACCGGATACTTCCGTGATTCCCAATCCTGACATTGTGTCAGTCGAAATAAACAAGCTTGCTCCAGAAATGCAGGACTCTGGTGAATTAGTTGATTTTGACAGAGTAGGCGAAATGCAGGCTTCTAGTATAGCTGACGACTCTGACAACCAGATGGACTTTTCCATGGAGGCGACACTGTCAGAGTCTGCCCATGTTTCTCATCTGCTTTCTTTCGATTCTCAGGGACAGTTTTCGTCTGTTTGTAACCCTGAAAGCATAGACAAAGAGTGTAGTGCCTACCCTCAAGATAGTTCGCTAATGACCCCCGAATCTCCGACTGGTGATAACGTGAGCGAGATTCCGAGCAGCAGTGACTCTGCAATGAGCGATAGTAATCCTGATTTGTTGAAGCAGAATGCCACTAGTGATTTCGTTGAACAGGTGCAGAATAAACACCTCTGGAGTAACAAGTACTCAAGTGATAAGTCCGATGCAGTAGGTAATGAGCAGTCTGATGCAGCTTGTCTGAAACTAAATTCAGATGAACAATTAGTTAGTCAAACCCAGCAGCTTTACATCAATAACGATGCAAATCTTAAAACTTCTACGGAGGAGGCAGCGATCAAAGATACGTTGACGTCATCTCTTTCAGTAGATATTAGCCCTAGTACTGGAGGTGCTCAAAAACAGTTGTCTTTGGATGGTAGTTTCGTCGGTGATATTATTTTATCCCCGCCCGAGAGCTTTGTTGATTGGAGTAAAAGTACCGGAGATAAAGGTAGGAAAGACGATGTAGCTAAAACTTTGGCATGCGAGATTAAAAATTCAGCCAAGTCTCCCTGTGCTAGGTCGATGGAGCGAAGCAAGACGGAGGTCCACGAAATATGCCCGAAATTCGTTTCTGGTATTGCAGTATCCGGAAGCTTTGGTCAAGAGCTTTTCAAGGCCAACAGCGATTTGGTCGAATCGCAGATTTTTAACAAGAAACGTAGTTGCAGCGACAAGGTATCTCCAATATCACCCATCGAGGATACTAAGAGAAAGTTTGAGTCCGAGATAGGGCGACTGATAGTTCGAGACCGTCAAATGAAACTGGAAATGGAACAAATGAAAGCAGAGAGGCAGAAGAGAAGAGTGGAGACATCTACAATTTCTGAAGTGGATAAGAGTAAGATCAGAAATGAGAAGAAACTGGCCGATTCTTTAGAATTTCAAAAATCTCCCATTAAATCATTTGAAGTTGAAAAGAAGAAACAGGACTCGGATGATTTGCTTAAAATTAAAGAAAATGTAGATGATAAAAAATCAGTTGATCTATCATCTAGTCACGAATGCTCCCGATACATCAGAATAAAAAACAAACCATCAGTCAAAGAATTGCTGTCAAAATTTGAAGGTCAGAAAAAAACTGACGACTACTCTCAGCGATCATTTGGAGAAAATTTCTCTTCAGGTGTCTTCTCTAATGTTCAGGTTGTAAATCATAACTTTCCATTGACATCCTCGAAGAGTTTTGCTTCCAATTTCGATGATTCCAATCAATGTTCAAAAGACAATCGTTTTTCTTCAAAGGAGCATATTTTTCAGACTGAATGCGTGATACGATTTCCCCATCCCAAAACCACTAAGTTCTCTCAAGTTGTAGGCGAGCCTTCTAAGAACGGCTCAAATTACCGTGATGCAACATACGATTATGTCGAGAGTAACAGTTGGTCAAGTGGACAGCATGATCGGTATGCAAGAGGTAATCATTCCAAAACGACATTTCTGTCATCAGACAATCTAATGACTTCTACGCAACCGCGTTCGCTCCCGAGTGTTTTCCGAACACCGTTGAGGGAGGACCTTGTCAAGGAACACACCCGAACACCACGGTCTAACGAACCCCAAAAGATTCCAGACAGTTTGCACAATGGAAGAGACTTAAAGAGCAGGAACTATAGTTTTGAAAATGATCTGCCGCTTCGGAAGGAGAGCGAAAGGAGTGCGAGTTCGTTCTCAAGCTTTACGGACACGTTCAACAGAGCCAACAGAGTGACAGCGCAGATGAGGAACGAGTTCCTGCTTCGAGGTTTGCCATCAGAGAAGCCACCCAGCAATGGGTTCGAAACCTTGTTTGCTCAATTTGACACGAACCACTTCTCCCGATCTCCTCCAGGCAACAGGAAGAAGCAGGCCATGACAAGGCAGAGACCCAAATCTGTGCCTCCTCCGATCTGCAGGCTGTCGTACGCTTCCTCGAAACAGCCTCCAGTTCTCCAGGGGTCATTTCAAACAGAACTCATTCCCTCACAAACTGAAAGGTCTCAGAATGTGCCAAAGACAACAGGTGTTAGCTTGAGTAATGGTCAGGAGTCAACCAATGCTAGTCAAACATACGGGCCACCCAAACGCGTGCGAGACAGAGCGGCCATTTTCGAACGGTCACTGAGTTTCAGTGGTCCAATGGACAAAAGAACATTCTCTTCTTGTCAATCACAAAAAGCTCAACCAGACTCATCGACGAGGTGACTGTTTTCTCAATGCCAAAGTCTTGCTACTTAAATGTATTTTCACTTCAGGCTTTTGCTGCTATGGAGGCAAGTAAGGGAACAACAATGGCATGTGACAATATACTGCCTACACTGTTGCCTGTCAAGGCAGAAATTGCCTGCTTCGCCTACTTTCTGTCTTGACAGTCTTTCATTTAAAACACTCAAAATAATTTATTTGCTCATTGAAAGTATTTAGAAATAATGCTACCCCGCATCATTGGACTTTGAAATATATTAGTTGTTATTGTTCTTTGTACAAATACATAGTTGTATCTTAGCTAGTTCTTTAAGATGTTCCATGTGAACCTTATGCATTCAATCCTTGTCGATTTTCTAAAACCTCTTTCTACTGATCCTGAACCTTCTTCTGATCTCTTCACTCATGGGTTCGTTTCTCCTTTCCATGTGATCCACATATTTGTAAATGCAAAAAATGTCTTTTCTGTCTTTGTCAGCACTTAAACTTGTAACTTCCTTGTTAAAATTGTCTTGATTTACTAAAACACTTGTAGTCAAATTAATAAAAAAAAATTATTTTGTAGCTGATTGGAATTCAGGTATTTTATATCGAAAATGCAATTGCTGCACATTCAAGGCCAGTTGAATTTACCTGTTTTTGTTTTTCGACTGAATATATTTTGCTTCTTACAAAATTAAATATACTTAGGACCTTACGTTAAATCTTTAATGGTAACGAAGGGTTTTAATTTATTGAAATTTCGGTGCATTGGGTTATTTGTAATCACTTAAAATATTCAAAACCTTGATCACAGTCGTAGCTAAAAAATTGAAATGTAAATTGAATTTTTTTTCAGAAAAAGAGAATGCTGTATGCATGCAGTAAAATTATTTTCCGTGCTTATTTTTATTGTTCAGATTCCTTGAAAAATTGTGAGCTGTGGGAGGCACTCGTTCGATTCCGATTACTTATCCTGGGCATATTTCTCTCTTCTGTGAGAGTAAAACTTTCTTGTGTACGTGTCTATTACTTGACATCTTTTGTCTAACGTTTGGTGCAGCTTGGCCAAATATGGCCCTTGCACCACCATAAAACACAAACCAACCTAAATGGATGAAATATTTACGTTCAGAATCTGTATAGCTGTAAAATGGATTGGAATTGCAAAGTAAAATTATTGGATGGTCGACACAAATAGCCCATTATGTTGCTCCTGTGCGACGTTAATTAAAATAAATACATTGATGGTCGACACCGTATATTTTAAAATTATGTTATTGAAAGAAAATTCTTTAATTAGATAATTTTAAATCATTATTAGAAGACCAAATTCTTTCAAACTGCCCCTCCCAAACACTTAAAAAACATTCATTTAGTCGTCAAAATTTCATTTATATTTCCTGTAATTTTGTCATCTGACTGGTTCAAAATTGGAAGTGTCCTCGGATCTTTCCCTGGGCCGTTGCCAATAGCCCATTGTGTTTCTCCAGTGCGACGTGAATTCAACTACCTACCTCTAATTTTGTGTGTACCCTATTCACCAGAGTCCTGTAGATAGATAGTAATATAATATTTAGTGAGGCAAACGGTCGAGAATCCCAAATGGCATATTTTGATCTAAAAAGCCCCAATTCAAATCAGCTACCGAAATCTGGATCCACTCTGAATCACCTGAATCTAAATTTATGTTAAACCTGTTCATGATTTCCCATATTTAAGGGCTTCCACAGTCTCAGAGTCAAAGACAAAAACTAAGATTCGTGATGATGAAAACCATATATATTAGTGTTGAAGAAGTTTGGGAGTATAGACTTAGACATAAGTATACAATGTAGAGATTCGCACAAGGAACATTTTGTGATTTATACACCATCTGCATGCAAATCCATATTATACCTTGGAAAATATATTTATAAAGAATTAACTACAACAGAAAACATGAGACACTGAAAAAATATGATAGTGAAGTCATTCAAAATGCCATTGAAACTAGTACCGTAATTTCATTACATGTAGGAAGTCATACATAAATATTTAAGGGATACTATAACAGATTTGTTGCATTATGATTAGCTTATGGTGTTTGCGTTTGTACAGATTTCTTTTCCTTGCATATGTGTTTTATGGTCACCAACCTATTCAAAGTAAACATCAATAGAATACTGAAAATTTCACATATATATTATGAATATTCTTATACCATATGCAATTAAAGTGCAGTATAATAATAGATTTATAATACCAAGCTTATAATCTTGCTTAGACATTTATGCATACCTACTTGTTCAAAGTGTATGATTTTATTGTGATGTATGAATATTGAAAACTCCCCCAAACTTCAATTACAGAGAATATATTTATTTCTATTACTTAAGATTAGTCTTTCCAATGCTTCATTTTAACTGCACCTGTTTCAAGTTTTGTATTAAAAGCTTAACATTGATTTTTTTTTAATCCTTTGAGAACAGGACTGCCACAGGCGATTTTTTTGGTACTATTCTCCAACCTTGGCGACTTGGGGTATCTTTTTAAGCAAAATCGTCTCAATAGCTACTAATTTCAAAATTTTGGACTTTTTTGAAAATTCACCAAAGGTCAACGAATATTTAGTTCCTTTTTCTTTAACTATTAGCGGATGGAAAAAATACTTTTCCGGATTTTCCTTTGGAGAGAAAATTTTCCAAGAGACGACAATGTTAAAGTTTGGACGCCAAAGCAAATAGAAAAACTTCGAAATCTATGATTGATAGTTTGCCATAAAAACCTTATTAACAAAATATTTAGATTTCTTGGCGAGATTTTGAACGTATTACATACTTAATTACCATATTTTATGTTTTAGCCTATTCATTTTGTATCTGAGCAACACTGCTACTAAACGAGGGTTTAAGAGGCTTTTTGTTAGTTTATGCGACAATTTTGCAAATGTTTTGGTTGTGGTAGCTCTGGATTTCTGAGCAGTGTAATATTGCTTTTCCTCCAAACCACTCACAATGATTAAATAATCATACAAGTTAGTTGAAAAAATTGGTCAAGGTCAAAAGTGGTTAGAATCATACCAGGAAGACAGCGGGTCGCAGAACGGATATATGCGTGTGACCATCAGAGGGTTGAGAACAAGGTTAAATTTCATCCAGTTATAAATTGAATGATTAATACGCTTTTTGAATTTGAATGACTAGTATGCTTTCGATCAGCATTTCATCTTTTTCAGTAAAATAGGCAGAACCCATGGTTATTTCTAAAAGATACATAACACTGAGGTCAATTTGTATCCTTTAAATATTTATACTTCATTTGGTATTGCATGACTAATAAATATTGCAGACTTGCTTGCAGCAAAAGCAAAATTTAAAAATTTGCACAATTTTTGATTGTTACTGTCTCTGAACTTTTGTTTAAATTACTTGTAATTGTTAATTAGCAATTAGGACTTGTTTCAAAATACGCGCTTCATTGTAATTTTAGTTGGAAAATGTCAATTTTATTATACATAATTTATGGATTTTTATCTCATGCTATGCAGTGATTTTTTGCTTTGCCTACCTGTATCGAAGACAATTTTTTATGCAAGTTCAAATTAAACATGTTAAATATTTAAGAAAATTGTATATTTTAATTTTGATGCCTATGTTTAACTGAACCATGACATTTAAATAATGCAAATTGGATAATTTTTGGGGTTGATTTTTTTATGTACAAGAAAAAAATTAATAATCTTTGTTGAAATGTGTACCATATTGTTTCATGTACATTTTCGACTTGTTTGCTCTCAATGTGCAAAATGTAACTGCAAGTGTAGCCATTTTCAGACCTGTGCTACGTTTATCATAATAGCGATGTCTAAAAATAATTTTCCTCTTGTCCTACTTTCATTATTATATTTACACTCCCAACTCAGTGCAAAAAGCTTTTCGATCAGAAATTATACAATAATTTAGCCAAATTTCACTGTACTTCATATTACAAAAATTTCGATTTACTGATTCTAGTACTTTTTGTCTTTATTGATGACTCTTGAATCGAATAAATGTAAATTTTCAAAATCTTTTTCCGGAACATTACATTTTAAGAACTATGAGAGGCATTTTCTGTCAAACTAAATCGTTGGCGTGGTGTGGAAGTTTGGAGAGTGGGGTGCCAGCTCAGGTGTTGCCTCGTTCGTTAATTAAAAATACGTATTTGTCAAACTAAATATTGGTGGCGTTATTGTTTCTATGGTTATGATGTTTCCTGTATGTATTCTGAACGTGACGTCAGTTGGCTTGTTTTTCAACTACGATTTCAGCACTTTTCCAATAAAAACTCCAAAGAATAATTTCCGAATTGATGTATTACAGTTGATTGGTCCGCGCCAATTAGATTAAAAGCCAAACGTTGCCTCGGTGGCGATAAATTACATTTTAAGGTAACCGATTAATGTGAGTTCATTTGGAGAGATGAAGTAAAATCTTCGCAGTTCGTTTGGGTTTGTTCTGATTCTTTGAAAATCCCTCTCATAGACAAAACAAAGAATTTAAAAGCTTGCAATCTTAATCATTTGGTGTTTCAAGTTTCTGAAACTTGTGGATATATGGAAGTCAGTTTGTGTTATGTAAAATAAAATTAACGTTTAAAAGCTGTTGTTCTTAGGAAGCTATCGTATAGTTCGACTCCTGCGAGAAGTCAGTGTGTTTGTACGAGTCTACTCTTTAAATAAGGTGATAGGAGGAAAGGTAAACAAAGCGCTTCCCCAACTGGAGGATTTTGGCAGCAATTCACACCTATTCAAAAATCAACTGATCTAAAGTCAACTGCTTTCTCGTAGGAGTCTCACTATAATTCATTATTGTTTGAATGGGTCTATCTCACATACAAAGTAGTCGAGGTAGAACTTTTATTCCATCTATAGTCGATGCACTTTAGTGTGAAGCTTTCTCAAGGCTCTAAGGAAGGATCTTGTAAAGTTAGATTTACAAGTATATTCTGTGATATTGTTTGTAAAGTAGAAATGTCTGCATACATATAATTTCTGAAATATTATGTCTTGTAGGAAAGTAGAATAAAATGCTTGTATTTTTATCCATGTTTTGAAAAATGTCTTTCTGTGTCAAGCAGCATCCAACAAAAATGCTTATCATTTGTTAATATTTGAATGTTTTTAATTCTTTTATTAGATTCTAATAAAAAATTATACCTATGTAAAAATAATAAAGATTTTTCTGGGCAATCTAATAAAAATTATACATTTATGTTTAATAAAAGCAACAAAACAAGTTTACAATTTTTTCGGTAAATAAGTACAGTGTATTGTAAAATATGCTAGAGGGCACTTTTTTAAATCTAAAATAAGGCTTGGAAGTTTATAGCATGTATTTTAGATGTATCCAACAATGGCATTAAATTATTAGTAACTATCGACATATCCTTTAATGATTATAGAAGACATTTTCCGTCAAGTTGAAGGAGCTACGGTAACCCAGTTGGAAGAGTAGTGAATTAGCAACCGGAGGGTAGCGAGTTTGAAATTCGATCTAACCACAGAACATCAGGTAGGTGGGAGTTGGTGCACGTTAAATATGTCGTGGCCTCAAGTGTCCTGACCTTGGCGTGGTGTGCCAGGTTTTGTGACCGAGGTTCAAAATTACGAGGCGTTATCCTTGTATTTTTCTTGCCCTTCGAGATTGATCGCAGACCAATCGGATGCCTATAGCCCGTTGTGTTGCTCCAGTACGACGGTAATTCAAGTACCTACCTACCGTCAATTTAAATGTAGGTAATGATAGTGTTTCTGCTGCGGAACATTCTCGTGAACGGTGACGACACGGCTTGTTTTTCGAATACGAATCTCGACAGCAATATAGTGCAAAGAACAAATTCCGAAGTATTATATGATAGTTGATTGGTCAATGTCAATTTGACTGAATGCCAAAACGGCGATTAACTGCATTTCATGGTAATCTCAATATGTGCCATGGAAAGAATTTGGGTAGCGAAGTAAAATCTTCAAGGACCTTCTGGCTTGCTTGTTTGTTTACACTAAAAATGACTCTCCCAAACAGGAGTAGTGAAGGTTTATGCAAATCGAAATTAACTTTCCCTGTTGGATGTTGACAGACACTTGCGTAATCTTAGTGAATGTTGATTACGATCGTAACAGGGCTCGATTTAATCGCCTGCAATCCCTTTTCCAGAAATGCAATCGTTAATTTTTTTCCGCCAAAAATGGAATGCAGTTTATTTCGGGTGGCAGAAAGACAATCACACAAAATACGTTATTGCTAATATGGCTATTATCTATACACCCTGTATAGATAATAGCCATATTAGCAATAACATATTTTGTATGATTGTCTTGTTTGTAGGGTGTGGCAAAAAATGTTACTACACTTTGATTGTGAAAAAGTGTTTATTAAATATCGTACAATTTGCTTTCAATGTTTATAACGAACTACATTAACATATCTTTTGTACTTAGTTCATCTTTTCAAATTGATGACCATTCGGATCTATACAGCGCTGGCATCGTGAATCTATGGAATCGCACACATTTAAAAACATTTCATTCAGAATTTCAGCACATTCCCTTTCGATGGCTACCTTCAATTCATCAACAGTTACAGGTTTTGTACCATTAACTTAATTCTTAAGAAAACCCCACAACAAAACCCATGGACACTTTGGAATTCTTACTTCACGAGCAGCTTGGCGAAGCGATGTCCTTGGCTGTAGACGATACATTTCCAACACCCTTTATTCCGTGTCTGCGTCAGTCGATGATCTTGGTCTTCCTGAACGTTGTCTCTGAACATTCTGAAAAGTTCCATCTGTTTCAAACTTATCTCTAATTCGTCTTATGGTGAGATTACTAGATGGATCAATGTGAAATTTTTTCCGAAATCGTCTTTGCTCTTCTACCTCGTTTTCCCCACTTCCCGTAGCACTTTAACACAAACTTTCTTCGAAACGTAATCTGGATTGGGCCATTATTTCTCAACCGTTAAATCTGCAACAAAAATAAAATTCAGCGTTTTACCAGCTAATAAAATGTGGTAACATTTTTTGCGACATCCTGTATATATTTCATTAACGTACGTGGCATAGAAATCGACATGATTTCTTTCTTGTCGAATGGCAACAATCGATATAAACAATATAAAATCAACCGCAAAGGGATTCTTTCGCTGCCTAATTTAAATATGTTTGATTTGAGTTAAGCAATACAAAGGCTGTTCGGACATTTTTGATCGATTTTAATGGACTGAAGATAAATTTTTTACATGAAATTTTTGTGTTTTAAATGTTCTATTGACAGCCCTTATTATTAACTATCTTTCTGCACCTTAATTTCCAGATTTTTTTCCACTCTCTTTACTTTTAATTTTCCATTATATGCAAAACTGGCAACAATCATAAATACCTTAGAGAAAGTTTCTTTAGATTCTTTGAACCACGTTTCAAGATTTTTCTTCTCTTTTATGATAATAAATTGTTCTTTTTTATTGCAATATTTAAATACACCCACGCCTCGTCTATTGTCACAACATTCCCCTCTTTCTTCAGCTAAATGCTTCTCATACAGGATTCTGCTGGGAGTTCTGCAATATGCCTTAGAGATACACTATGAACATTGTTTTTTTTTGGCCTTTTTAAGATTCAAAGCACTATTAATTATTTTATTTACAGTTCAAACTGAACATTTTAATGACTTGGCAATAGTCCTTTGACTTGGCAGATTCTCTTTTAAAATTAAAGATCTTACCTTACAAATATTCTCAGAAATTCTTTTCTTTTTTGGATACGTATTTGGAAGTACTTTTTTCCACTTCTACGTTTTCTTCCTTTCTCATTAATGATATTACTTTTCGTACCTTTAGATATCGAAAAACCATGATTTTTACAGCGTTTTCGAATAATTGAATAAGCATAATTATCTTCGGAGAGAGGAAACGTAGCCTTCCATCCATCGCTTATTCAAAAGCGCCATTTTGAAAGTAAACAAAACTTTGAGTTAGCAGACGATAAGTTATACTTTAACTTATTTAACTGCCGCGAAAATAAAATTCTTTCGTAGCATACAATTTCTTTACAGCTGATCAAAATCGTTCAAAAAATGTCCGAACTGCCTCTATATTATGAGCTATGCAGCTTCATAATATTGCTTAAACTACACGAAAGAGAACGCCAGGAACTCTTCAGAAATATGGAAGGTCGCGGTAGCCCGGTTGGAAGAGTAGCTGATTAGCAACCGGAGGGTTGGGAGTTCGAATTCAATCAAAGACAATCGAATCCAACCAAAACTTAAATGTAATTAGAAATTTTCTATTTATCATGCATAATTTCTATCACACTATCAAGTAATATAGATAAAATAACTTGAAAAGTTTTCAAATGGTGAGGCGCATAGCTGTGTCTCGGGTATTCAACATGAGTACTCGAGTGGGGCGTTGGCTCCTAAAGCCCATATCTTTGAGAGAACGTTCAAATAAATCCTCGCGTTGATGATTGTTGAAGGTCCAGCATTGAATTTTGATGTTATTTAAGGCAGTGTTTCATGCCTTTCACTTGGAATGATTCCTGCTAGCCGATGCTGGTCAAGTTCATCCAGTCTTTTTACGGCTACGCTGCTGTCGTAAGTTATAGGTTTTGCCAGAATTCTTTGAGTTACATACACTTTTGAAAGGAGGTAAAAATCGAAAATTCCCTACCTAAGAAATGCTATTACATAACCCTTCTGACGAACTCTAACAATTAAACCGCTTTAAAAACGCTTACTTCGTGATAACTTGCCATTCTCAAGGCAGAAATAGGTCTAGATGTTTCCACAGATGTCTATCGAATTATACATGCACTGGCAGACGCAACCAATGAAGCCCATAGATAGCGTCTCTATCTATTTTGCATAGGCTAGTCTGTTCCATGCAATGTTCATGTTAAAGTACATGCTAGGGTTTCGAAGCGAAACTAGCTGAAAATTTTCATGATTTTTGAGGGAGGTAAAGAAGGACTTCATAACAGCATTTTCTCCTCTCTTTTTAGATTTCACCTTGCACAATTAACTGTTTCTAAAAAATACCATAAAAGCATAGGTAAATGGTACCTGTACCTTAAGTACTTAATACCCTTAAGTACATAGGTAATTTTCTTTAACCAGAATAAAACTAAATAGGAATGGAGTTGTAGATAAATATTATTACTCTCAAAATTACACAAATATTCCTTTGTAATATTTGTAGACTTGGAATATTTGTAGGACAAGCGCTATGTTCAATTGTGTCCAAATATGACAAACAAGGGCATACCATATTGCCATCTGACCAGATTTAATCGTCAATGGTGTGGCAATAGTGTTTACAAAAGCCTCCTTTGTACACGAAGGTCTTGGGCAGGATTCGAACTCGCAACACCATAGTGGAGATGGAAATATGCATTTTGAAAAATATTCTACACAATTTAATAATATTTAAAATGATTAAAATTTAAATTTCTTTGTCTAACTTGTAGATTTACGTAATTCGAAACACAGAAACGCTTATTTTTGTAAATTGTGTGCTTCTTTTTATTTCTTATGAGAAAGTTTTTCTATGTCACTGCTTTCGATATATCGTTAGCGTGGTTTCTGGTCCCGAATTTATCGTTCGGTATTCTAAGCGAAAAAGAGAAAGCAAGTTGGCTTAAAAAATTCTAACACGGTCAACATACATCGTTCTGCGAATAGTAGCTGTTTTCCATGACGAGCTTAATACCTATCTCGAAATGGACTTCACGAAGATCGTATGCCTTCTCACCGGATAAGTCACATTCTTCCACCCGAATAAGTCTCAACGTACATGGATTGATGCGCATGGTAAAAGACACTGACGTCATCCTTGGTTGCTTAAAACATTTCTCAATCTTAATAAATGTTGCGATTTTGTAACACTTTATTCATTAATGATAACAAGAACTAATTTATTCTGCATGGTTTCAAAAATTACTTATAATACGTATTATGAAATGTCCGTGTTTGTAAATTTTATATTTAGAATTTTCTGTGCAACGTATTTTTAATATTTTAAAGCACTGTTTTTACTGAAATTTTCAAAAGCTCTTATCTTTTACTGATATTTCATATTTTTTTCATATGAACCAGTGAGGAGTTAAAAAGGCACTGCTTTTTCCAGGCCATATAATGTTTTTAAAACGTTACTGCTGAAGAGCAGCTAGGAAATGTCCCAAACTCTAGCTTTCGATGGATCTTTTCCTTGAACTTGAGTCATTTTCTTAAGTTTACTAATAGTTACACATTACACAACTAGATGGCGCCATCAATTGATTCAGTGATGTCCATTTTCTGAAGTTTTCTTATTTTGAGTGTAGATGGAGCCACGACCAAGAGAAAGACATCTAAAGCCGCAGATATGAGATCATGAAGGGGAGAAATAAAAACTGTCTCATGCGGAATAAACAATAAAATGGGAAAAATAATATAACAAGTGTTTTAGTTTTTGCTAAATTTCGACAATATCAAAAACTTCAAAACACAGTTTTGTCAATTAAATTTACGGTTTCTAGTAACTGTTGGAAACGGATATATTGGTTAGAGCTATTAACTATTTAAAATAACCATTACATGATTTTAAAAAAATCGATACTTTAACTTTTTATTTTTATCCAGTATTTCTGTAAATTTCATTTTTGGTCAACAATTTAATTCGATTTAAATTGTTTTACTGTTATCTCAACATTTATCGGTTACTTTCGGAGCTGCGGTAGCCGAGTGAAGGAGTCACGGATTAGCAACCGGAGGGTTGTGAGTTCGAGACTAGATCCAACCGAAGATCATCGAGTAAGTAGAGGTCGGTGCACGTTACATCTGTCGTGGCCTCATATGTCCTCATGTTGGCGTGGTGTGAAAGGTTGAAGATCTCACCACCGTGGTTCAAAATTACGAGGTGCTGTCTACGGAACTTACCCTTCGGGATTGATCCCGGACCGGCAGACGAAAGTAGTATAAGGGTAGAAGTAGTAAGTAAGTAAAAGTAAAAGTAGTAGCTAGAGCAAACGAAAATAATATGAAGGTTACATTACTACATTTGGTTACATTATCCTGAGGACATAAGTTACTATAGCACTTTTACATGTCCTCTGACCAACACAAGGGACTACAGGCGACGATATAGTTAAGTAGGTATTTATTTAACATCGCACTGGAGCAACACAACTGGCTATTGGTGACAGTCCGGGATCAAACCCGAAGGGAAAGGTCCGAGGACAATACCACGTAATTTTGAACCTCGGTCAGATAACGAGATCAACACCTGAAACTGGCACCATTCTTCAACTTCCAGACCACACCAACGTGAATACACTTCAGGCCACGAGAGATTTAACTTGCACTATATATATATATATATATATATATATATATATATATATATATATATATATATATATATATATATATATATATATATAATAGCCCGTTGTGTTGCTCCAGTGTGACGTTAATTGAAAATACCAATACCATATATATATATAATATATATTATAATAAAGAAAATTAATACATAATATATAATTAAAAATGTCCTTAATGTAAACAATATATAATAAAAATAAAATTAATGGGTATTTGGGTATTTCAATTAACGTCACACTGGAGCAACACAATGGGCTATTGGTGACGGTCCGGGATCAATCCCAAAGGGAAAGATCCGAGGACAACACCACGTAATTTTGAACCACGGTCAGATGACGAGGCAACACCTGAGCTGGCACCCCACTCTCCAAACTTCCACACCACGCCAACGTGAGGACATTTGAGGCCACGACAGATTTAACGTGCACCAGCCCCCTTTGTACACGACGGTGTTTGGCTGGATTCGAACTCGCAACCCTTCGGTTGCTAGTTCGTTACTCTTCCAACCGGGCCACCGCGGCCCTTAAAATTAATGTAAACAATATATAATAATAAATATAACTGACATAAATAATATATAATAAATACCTATAATTAATATAATATAAATTTAAATACTAAAAAAATTTGCTGTCACATACACAATTGGTAAGTTGCAGGAATCGAGCCAAAGCCACTTACAGCTCGCAGGCTTTAAGTGCAGTGGTAGGTAGGTATTTTAATTAACGTCGCACCGGCGCAACACAACGGGCTATTGGCGACGGTTCGGGGTCAAACCAGAAGGAAATTATCCGAGGACAACACTACGTAATTTTGAACCACGGTCAGATGACACCTGAGCTGGCACCCCACTCTCCAAACTGCCACGACAACGTGAGGACATTTGAGGCGACGACAGATTTAAAGTGTACCAGTCTGCTTTGTACACGGTAGTCTTCGGTTGCATTCAAACTCGCAACCCTCTTGTTGCTAGTCCGTTACTCTTCCAAACGGGCCACCGCGGTCCTACAAACCCACTGAGCCACGGGGGCTGTCGTGGCTCAATGGGTATGTCCACTGCGCTAGCAACCTTCGAGGTATAGGCGGCTCAGGTTCGATTCCTGCCAGGTGCATTCCTCCCTGGGTGTATTTCTCTCTTCTGTGTCAGTAAAACTTTCATTGTGTGTGTCTATTACTTGATATTATATTACTTGATATTTAATGTCTTGTGTCTGGCGCAGCATGGCCAAATATGGCCCTTGCGCCATAAAACCCCGAAAACATCCAGCCCACTGAGCCACCGAAGCCCGAATGTAAATTTTTTAAATTGCTGAGAAATAAATTGCAATCGGTGGAAGTAATTGAAAAAATCTAGCCCGAAGAAACTATTTAGTATAAAAGGAAACAAGCCATCGTATGGCTTGCTGTGCATGTTGAAGCCGACTTGTTTGTATCAAGCGCCATGGAATTTTACAAGAGAGTGATTTCCAAGTTTCTTTTCGCACTTTGCAGATCTCCTATAAAGGAAGCATGTGCTGAATTCTTAGGCACTTTCTTTCTAGTGGTAAGTTATGTTAATTTTTTGTCATAATGGCACGAATGAATAAGTGAATTAAAAAAATGGTTGGTTACTGGGCACTACTTTTTGCTAAATTATCTTGTCGATTTCCTGAGAATGTAGTTGAATCTCATACGATTCTTTAATGTGTTTTGTAATTTTGTTTTCTATTTCAATTTTTACCCTTTATCCGATTTCTAAATAATGACTCGAAGGAAACCGCTTGAAAGCAAATATATTACACTTACAACCTAATTCTTCATTTAAATGCTAAAGCTTTTAAATTAAGCTTTCAAGCGGTTGCTTTCCTTCACGCCATCAGAATCCGGCTGGGCGAATCCGCGTCAATCTGAATCCAGTTGATACTGACTGACTTAGATTTGGGCGAAATATCTCGTCACTGGGAAAAACTGACTAGATCTTGGTCTCGTCATCAAAAAGAGAAAATCGGCAATGTCTTGATGGGCGATTCGGATTGATCCCCGAATTCAATATGAAGGTACCTTTAGTTTACTTGTGATTCATACTCGGAAGAAATTTTATATTGGTTTCTTTTATCTAATCTTTGTCGAGTGAACATACGGCAGAGCAATCAAAAGTTTAAGATTGAAGTTCAAAGAAAGAATTCTTCGTTTTAACTCTTGCACGGAATGTTTTTGTGCCGTTCATCACTTGCTGACATTGAATTTAGTCCGGAATAGGAAACGGTTTTTCTTAACATTCTGTGAAAGACTAGGAGTGCAAAAAAAATGAAAGCTGCAGGAATAACCGTACACTTAGCCACACTAAATCCGAAATATTTGAAATGAGATGCATTTTATGGGAATTGACCCCGAAAAAAGTTTCGAAGGAATTTTTCATGAGGGTTTTAATAATTAAAAGATTATACCCATTTGCGAGTTAAATTTGTAGACTTATCAATGAATGATCTTCGTGTAAAACGTATACTTGGAATTGAGAACTCCAACTTGTAATAAAAAAATTGATTTCCCATATTTCGCGTTAATCCCGATGTTCTCGCCTACGATTTAGTAGTTTTGCAACTCTAGTTTTTGAAATCTCGGGGGTTTTTTGGTTGTAGTTTCTATAATTAATTTCATCCATCGCTTTTGTTATTGATAGCATTGTTTATGTTTAAATTTATGTTACTGCATAACTGCTGAGGTTTTTTGTCGCATATTTTACTTCTAATCTATGATCCAATTACATGACATGTATTAAAGATTAATCTGTTTACCAGTAAATGAATAATATTATCAAATTTAAAAGGGGATAATTCCAAGCAGTCCCAAGCCGCTCTACGAAGGAAACTTCTGATGGGACTCATTTGTCCCAGCCCGGCCACACTAGATTAACATGTTTATTCGGTTTCCAGACAGAAAAAAGTTGGCCATCGGTACGCATAATTTAGTGTTGTATGACACATGTTGGACTAATGTGTTTCTACACATTAGTCCAACATCCGCCCTGCGACACTAAATAGACTAAGATACGCACCGACATGTTTTTTATACACAAATGTGGTGAGCTAGTCGGATTTTGTTCAAAGTTCGATAAATACCTGGCTTGAATTAGGCATTAAAAAACTTAATACGGGACATGTTACGTTTACTTTGTATCGTTTCCTCTTAGGTTTGTGGTGATGGTGTAATGGCTTCCATTACTCTTGGTCGTCTTGGCCACAACGCAGCCATAGTTTCTGCTTTCGGATGGGGTCTGGCTCTCATGGTCGGTGTTTCGGTTGCTGGAGGGGTTTCGGGTGAGTGCATTTCATTTAGTGTAAATTTCAATGGCAATCGCGATTTGGTTTTTGTAAAACTGGTTAACAGTTATCTGTTACGCTACTGTAGTGCTAGTATTTCTTTCCCCACACAACAATGTGACTATAACCACATCTATTGGCCGAAAGAATCCTAGGAAAGATTCTATTGGTCAATGAAGTCGAAAGTGATAAACTTCGGCAGTTAAGACGGCGGATTACAGAAGGGATATATACACGTGACTCCCTTGAGTTTGACTCGCCATCGGCCATTAACTATACGCCATATTTTAACTTGTTCCTATTTTAAACATCTTTATCGTCGATATTTTAATACCTCTTCGCCAATTTTATCGGATTTGTTGGATCTTGCATCACCTTTTACCTTCCTTCATTCAAGATTTTTAACACACATCTATAATTGATAAAACTTCAATTTAAAATCTTATCTAAGATGGGAGACACCTCATCTTAGTAATCATTAAAAAAGTTTTTGCACTTAAAATATAAAATTAAAATTTTAATTGACCTTTATGCAACTCATTTGTTTTTATTCCTTGCATTTCTCCTTTTAATGTTGGTCTGATTATTCTATCAATCCATTTTCTCGTTTTATTGTATTCTGTTTGGCGCAGCTTATCCTTTTCTGGATCTTGCGAAATAGAACTCAAATCAACCAATCCTTAAGTTTAAATAGACCCCCAGTGCAGTGTCAATTTCTAAAAGTGAAATACTTTTAAATACAAAGGTATGACTCAAATTTAATTATGACTCTTTTTTAATACCCGAAATTTATTTCTAAACTGCGCTATCTCTTAAAAATGAACTATTAATTCGAATCGATTAGATAACGCGTCCAACCGTTTAGTAGAAAATTATTTTTACTTTTGATGCTGGGTTAGAGCCTTTATATCATAGAAAAACCTAATCGTGATAATGCATGGCCATTATTACAATGGATTTTTAACCCTCTGAATGTCACGAGATTTCAGAGTAGTGTATTGCTTCCCCAGAACGTCCCGTGTGTTGTAGGTGGCGCAGGTTCGATTCTTCTCTGGGTGCATTTCTCCTTCTGTGTCGGTAAAACTTTCATTGTGCGTGTTTGTCCATTACTTACCGTCGTCTCTTTCGTTTGACGAAGCTTGGCCAAAAAATTCAATGCAATCAACCCCCACAACGCATAATGACTATAATCACGCGTATTGGTTGCACAAATCCTAAGATTCTATTGGTCGATATTGGTAAAAGTCATGCGGGAAGTCTGAAAGTTGTAAAACGGCCTATGAGAACCTAGGAGGGTATCTTGAAGTTGATTTATCGAAATTCATGGAGTTAAATAATCTATTTTACAATTAAAATTTTTGAAAAAGCTGATCTTGGTTAAAGTCTTAAAGTAATGTTTGAATTAGAAAGTTGTAAGAATCAAATTTTAACGTTTGATTTGTTGCATATTTCTAGGGGCACATCTGAATCCGGCAGTTAGCATTGCTTTAGCGACGGTAAGAAAGTGTCCATGGAAAAGCGTGCTGGCCTTCGTAATATCTCAATACCTGTCTAGTTTCCTTGCTGCCGGAGTGGTTTATTTGGTATACGCAGGTAGGTATATTCACGTTTTATGACCTCGGCTAGAAGGCATGCTCACTCGCCAGTTCTCTTTAACAGCATAATTCAAATGAATAATCTTTAAATAGTGCGTGTATCACCGCATCTATTAAGATACTTGATAATGATGAACTAAATGAACAAGTATAAGTCACAGGGTCGGATCCCTGGGGTACTCCTACATACGTGGGTTTATGACTAATAATCCCTTAATTTTAACACAAATTTATTTATCGTGAATAATTTTAAGGTAATAACGAACTTAAATCTATAAATTAGACCATCTAACCAAACTTTCATAGTCTAAGAGGAAGAAAAGCAGTATGATTTTGCTTAGATATGCACTGGATTTAGGAACGCATCAGTTGGTGCGTGATTCAAAACATCACGCACCAACAATTTTAACCTCAAACGCTTGCAAGTTTGAGTAATTGCTCAAAAAGCACAAGAATGAACGAATACACTTTCTTACTAACTACCATGTCTGGGGTTAGAATAAAAATCTAAGATTAATTCGAAAGTCTTCATAAATGATATTGAGCCTTTAATTCGTTGGCAGGATTGTTTATCTGAAGCTTTTGTCATTTTTAACCCTTCAATACAAGTTAGCAATGCTATATGTGGCAGTCCCATTATTTTGCATCTGCATTTTTGGCTCTTTAAAAATCTAACTCATAAGTTTAATATAACTCAATTCCATAATCGCCAAAGGAAGCTTATAAAAACTCGTGGTCTTCCCAAGACTGTAGACATTCAGAATTTCGTAAGTGAATACTTTTGCAATAGATGAAATCGTAATGATCTAAATCTAACAAGCTGGCATAAATTCACCCATGGTCACTTAGTGTCAATTGTTAAACGACGATCGATTGTAAAGGCGGTCCAATTTCAAGTAAATTTTGAAAGGAATGAATGAAATTGGTTATTTGCTACCTCGTGTTTAATGCTGTGAACAGTTGTATGTACGAGTAATAGCGACGCGGATCGCTATATAAATGTAAACTCGCAACATATTTAACGGAACCCAATGATAATTTACAATATTTAACCATTCATATTTTAAATAATTCAATTCTATGAATTATTGTGTTCACGTTTTATGTTATCTGATTTCCATGTTCGCCTTGTAAATTTCATAATCGCTAGTCTCGCGGGATGTTGTATATACTAGCTGAATTACCCGGCGTTCCTAGGGTTGACTTGTTTGTAATTCATCGTAATATTCACTGTTATTCATATAAGGATTTCAAATTGTTTTTTAGCCCTCTCTACAGAACCAGGACAAAAAAACTAACTGAGTTAATTTATAGCCCGTTTCCAAGAGGATTCTAAAGAATGGATGTTTCAAATTTGGTCTGAAAGTGATCGTGAAAATACTCAATGTTAGTCCTGCGGTTATTTCGAATTGCTTTAACCCTCTGCTGATCCAGGACAAATCGAACTTGGTTAATATATAGCCTATGTGTTCCGCAGAATTCTAAAGAATGAATGCACCAAATTTAGTGTGAATTGGTCTGACATTGATGGTATAAATACGCAATGTAATTCCTATCGGGATTTCGAACAGTGTTTTTTAAGCCCATGTACACACCCAAGACAGATAGTACGGGGTTAATATGTAGCCTACGTTACCCGCAGGGTTCCAAAGAATAAGTGTACCAAATTTGGCGTGGATTGGTCAAACGGTGTAGATTTGTAGAGAATAGACGCCAACTCTGCTTTATATATAGAATTAGTGATTAAATTACTATTTAGATTAATTAGTGCATTGTGTCCATTTCATTATTTTGGTCTAAAATGTAGACTGCCTTTGTAATTGGACTGCTCAGTCTTATATTGTAACCCATTTATATGAATCAATCGGTTTTGGCTAAGGCTCCAGAAGACCTTTTGGGGCCTTACCGAAGGCCCTGGCCGCTTTTCGAGCAGCCTTGCACTTTCTGGATGGTCAGGGTCTTAAAATCTTTTATATTCACTCAATGTATCTTATGGACAACTTCACTCTTCAGATGCCATTAGACAATTTGACAACGGATTCAGACAAATTCCTCCAGAGGTGAATTCAACTGCTCAAATATTTTCCACCTATCCCCAAGATTTTGCATCCGTCAGCTCCTGCTTCGTTGACCAGGTGAGTGTTTTAGTACTAAATGTATATTTGTTTTCTATTTAAAATTGTAAACGGCATTTGTTCTAGAGAACCAATGCTATGATTTGAACTCGAAGTATTGAGAAACTTGTCCCCAAAGATAGTTTAGAATGAGGACAGTGGACAGTTAAATTTAAATAAAATTTCAGCTGTTTTGTATGAACTAAATTCCAAAGTATTCGGGGTCAATGGTCACTGCTAACAGTTTGAGAGTTGTAGGCGGCGCAAGTTAGATTCTTGCAAGAGTACCTTTCCATCTTCTGTGTCTAAAACGTTCCTTGTGCATCTTCACATCAGTTGTGTTTGGTGCAACTTGGCCAAATAGAACCCTTGTATCATAAACCCTTCATTTACCATTCCACTATATTCAACTGGGTGGATTACTTGTCACTAAAGAAATGTTTAAAAGGAAGTTCGTTACCATGGTTCACTTGGCTTTCAAATTTACGAAACTGAGCTTCAAATATCTTTCAAGGGAACTAAAAATAATGTCTTCTGATATAGGTGAATTTGGATGAGTTATATTTCTCTGAATGACTATCTGCAACATTCAGATTCTTGAAGCTTTAAGGTTCTCTATAAGAACTTATCCCTCTGCGTAGCGTAAAATTGCTTTACTCCACAAATCACAATGACTAAATCTCCGTCTATTGGTTGAATAAATCTTGGAAGAGATTCTATTGGTCAGAACTGGTTAGAAGCAATGCAGGGAAGACAGGATAATTACGTGTGAACCTCTCGTCAGGTTAATGTACAAAATGCATGTAATCTTAATGTTCAGATTAGATATATTTCGGATACCTTAGCAAATTTAGAAAGTCCAGCTTGCCCTACCATGGTAAAACAATTAGTCGTGTTGACTTATAAGTTACTGTTTCTTCATTAAAGGCATGGGAAACGTTACTCACAATTGGCAATTTAGAATTGGAGACGCTTCGCTATACGAAATGCTTAATGATATTGGTAAAGATACAAAATTTCAAACCAACGACTAATAAAGATTAAAAACTTAGAAAAAATTGTCGATGGCTATTTCAGTGCGGCAAGACTTCTGTCCTGATGGACAGAAGTCCCAAGAGGAAAACGAGTATAAATATGTGTTATAGTAGTTGCTACAACTTGGCTATTTTAACTAAACCTTTAACTTGCCGCGTGTAAAGGCAGCGAAGCATTAGCGTCATTCACAAGTCTTGCTCTAACGAATGGCTATTGACAATCTTGGTTTTATGATGGTGGACTTTTGCTTCATCGAAATGGCCAACGGTCTTTTCTAAGTTTTAATCTTAATCGGTATGAAGTTGCATTTTTTGCTACCAACTTGACTAGGTATCTGTTTATTTGCTTAACCCCCTGCATACGCGTCGGGGCAGAATATCGTTTCCTTTGGTTACGGCAGCCGACCGACGGCTTTTCAGGCAACTTACTGAAACCGGCCGAAACGGCCTTTACAATGCTTTCTTCCAGGAGGAGAGGGAATATGTGTCGTCCCATTATCACCTAATGTGCCGGTTTCTATTGTTGTGTATGCCTAGTAGAGACAGATTCTTCCCGAGTAAATTGAAAGGGTGACTTTTTAAGTGTATCTCTTTCATTTACTCAACCTCTCAGACTAGATGCTCGAGGATAAATAATTTGCGAGGCTCCCCGTCGATAAACCTGACATCTTTGTCAACGGGGAGATAAGGCTATTCACGCGCGGGTCTCTTTGTAGCACAGAAAAGGGGTGATGGAAATCATAATGATGGGCTACGGGGATTCTTCAGGAGTTTGAGGTCTGAAAGAAATCGAGCCTTTCGTATCGAGGGGACTCGAAACTTTCAGCATGTTGGGACGGTCCACGTATTCAGAGGGTTAAGGACATCTTTGATGTTTCAGGTCGTAGGGACTGCCTTGCTACTCATTGTAGTGTGTGCCGCTACTGACACCAGAAACATGAGACTGCCACCACACATACAACCTGCCGTCATTGGTTTGGGTCTCACTGCTGTGTGTTTCGCTTTCGGTCATAACTGCGGTGCTCCTCTCAACCCAGCACGAGATTTGAGCCCGAGAATCTTTACAGCACTTTCCGGATGGGGCTGGAAGGTCTTCAGGTAAGAAGCCATTTCATTTTTAATGGAGGGACCGCGGTAACCCGGTTGGAAGACTAAAGGATTAGCAACCGGAGGGTTGAGAGTTCGAACCGAACCAAACTAAAGATCGTCGTGTACACGGGGGCTGGTGCACGTTAAATCTTTCGTGGCCTCTAATAACCTCGCGTTGGCGTGGTGTGGAAGTTTGGAGAGTGGGAACCAGCTCAAGTGACCTCGTCATCTGACCGTGATTCAAACTACGTGGTGTTCTTGGATAAAGATCCAAGAACACCAAGATCCCTTCCGGTTTGTTCTCGGATCATCGCCAACAGCCCGTTGTGTTGCTCCAGTGCGACGTTAATTAAAATACCTACCCATGATAAGCTTACTACGCTGGTGGTACTACTGTTGAGATGAAGGGAGCTTTTAAAACTTGAACTAAAGAGAACCGGACGCATCGAAAATCCGTCAGTAGACCACGAAATATGACACCACGCGATGAGACATCTCGTTGGCATGGCAGTGATGGACTATGAAACCTTCATACTAAATGTTAAGACAAAACGGTGGAGCACTGAAACAGCTGTGGCGTTGTCTGCTTCAGAGATTGCACACATTCGTTAATCGTGGCTTCCCTCGACCTTGAACCATCGAAGTCTGGTTACAATGGACCCGTGAACATAGACCATGGAATGCTGACTGGCAACATTTAAAGTTTTCAGACGAGTCCTACTTGTACTACAATGATGATCGCATTGGAAGGTATTACAGTGATCGTAATATTCCAGCATGCATCCTACGGCGTTATGTCCGAAATGCTTGTGTGACGACTTGGGACACAGTTGGGTACCATTCGCGATCTAATGGGACATGGCTTTTCCTTCAGAGCCATGGCTTTTCCTTCAGAGCCATGGCTTTTCCTTCAGAGCCATGGCTTTTCCTTCAGAGCCATGGCTTTTCCTTCAGAGCCATGGCTTTTCCTTCAGAGCCATGGCTTTTCCTTCAGAGCCATGGCTTTTCCTTCAGAGCCATGGCTTTTCCTTCAGAGCCATGGCTTTTCCTTCAGAGCCATGGCTTTTCCTTCAGAGCCATGGCTTTTCCTTCAGAGCCATGGCTTTTCCTTCAGAGCCATGGCTTTTCCTTCAGAGCCATGGCTTTTCCTTCAGAGCCATGGCTTTTCCTTCAGAGCCATGGCTTTTCCTTCAGAGCCATGGCTTTTCCTTCAGAGCCATGGCTTTTCCTTCAGAGCCATGGCTTTTCCTTCAGAGCCATGGCTTTTCCTTCAGAGCCATGGCTTTTCCTTCAGAGCCATGGCTTTTCCTTCAGAGCCATGGCTTTTCCTTCAGAGCCATGGCTTTTCCTTCAGAGCCATGGCTTTTCCTTCAGAGCCATGGCTTTTCCTTCAGAGCCATGGCTTTTCCTTCAGAGCCATGGCTTTTCCTTCAGAGCCATGGCTTTTCCTTCAGAGCCATGGCTTTTCCTTCAGAGCCATGGCTTTTCCTTCAGAGCCATGGCTTTTCCTTCAGAGCCATGGCTTTTCCTTCAGAGCCATGGCTTTTCCTTCAGAGCCATGGCTTTTCCTTCAGAGCCATGGCTTTTCCTTCAGAGCCATGGCTTTTCCTTCAGAGCCATGGCTTTTCCTTCAGAGCCATGGCTTTTCCTTCAGAGCCATGGCTTTTCCTTCAGAGCCATGGCTTTTCCTTCAGAGCCATGGCTTTTCCTTCAGAGCCATGGCTTTTCCTTCAGAGCCATGGCTTTTCCTTCAGAGCCATGGCTTTTCCTTCAGAGCCATGGCTTTTCCTTCAGAGCCATGGCTTTTCCTTCAGAGCCATGGCTTTTCCTTCAGAGCCATGGCTTTTCCTTCAGAGCCATGGCTTTTCCTTCAGAGCCATGGCTTTTCCTTCAGAGCCATGGCTTTTCCTTCAGAGCCATGGCTTTTCCTTCAGAGCCATGGCTTTTCCTTCAGAGCCATGGCTTTTCCTTCAGAGCCATGGCTTTTCCTTCAGAGCCATGGCTTTTCCTTCAGAGCCATGGCTTTTCCTTCAGAGCCATGGCTTTTCCTTCAGAGCCATGGCTTTTCCTTCAGAGCCATGGCTTTTCCTTCAGAGCCATGGCTTTTCCTTCAGAGCCATGGCTTTTCCTTCAGAGCCATGGCTTTTCCTTCAGAGCCATGGCTTTTCCTTCAGAGCCATGGCTTTTCCTTCAGAGCCATGGCTTTTCCTTCAGAGCCATGGCTTTTCCTTCAGAGCCATGGCTTTTCCTTCAGAGCCATGGCTTTTCCTTCAGAGCCATGGCTTTTCCTTCAGAGCCATGGCTTTTCCTTCAGAGCCATGGCTTTTCCTTCAGAGCCATGGCTTTTC
Organism: Meta bourneti; assembly: GCA_933210815.1. Lineage (NCBI taxonomy): Eukaryota > Metazoa > Arthropoda > Arachnida > Araneae > Tetragnathidae > Meta > Meta bourneti. Next base: position 102,179,216 of record OW119924.1, on the reverse strand, counting down.
CTTCAGAGCCATGGCTTTTCCTTCAGAGCCATGGCTTTTCCTTCAGAGCCATGGCTTTTCCTTCAGAGCCATGGCTTTTCCTTCAGAGCCATGGCTTTTCCTTCAGAGCCATGGCTTTTCCTTCAGAGCCATGGCTTTTCCTTCAGAGCCATGGCTTTTCCTTCAGAGCCATGGCTTTTCCTTCAGAGCCATGGCTTTTCCTTCAGAGCCATGGCTTTTCCTTCAGAGCCATGGCTTTTCCTTCAGAGCCATGGCTTTTCCTTCAGAGCCATGGCTTTTCCTTCAGAGCCATGGCTTTTCCTTCAGAGCCATGGCTTTTCCTTCAGAGCCATGGCTTTTCCTTCAGAGCCATGGCTTTTCCTTCAGAGCCATGGCTTTTCCTTCAGAGCCATGGCTTTTCCTTCAGAGCCATGGCTTTTCCTTCAGAGCCATGGCTTTTCCTTCAGAGCCATGGCTTTTCCTTCAGAGCCATGGCTTTTCCTTCAGAGCCATGGCTTTTCCTTCAATGTGGACGGAGTCGCTGTCGTAAGATCTCTGAAGGGTAAATCCCGTGGACATACGTATCGATTTAACAGATTGGCTGTCGAAGCGCAGACTAGTGTTTTTGATAACGCTGGATAATCACTTATACCAATCAATTTAGGATTCATGCTTTTATCCACAACCACTTGACAGATCTTCAAACCGAGCAACTGGACGAAATAACAGGAAGCTGGGGCGCATGCCCGTCTATTTCATCAGGAGGTCTATGTTTAGAGCAATCCTGACGATTCCGACAGAACTATGTCCGAGAACAAGTTGTCAGAATGTTGACTTTCTCCTCAGAACGGTAAATACAGCTTTTTCTTTGACCTCCAGTCATGTCGCCGATTGAGCATGCATCAGAAATTAGCCTGTCAAAGTCTTCAAGCAACTAATGCCAATGACCTGGACTCGCATACAGCTAGTCTTGCTAACAATTTCCCAGGAATACGCCCAAAACCTGGGGCTGCGGTAACCTAGTTGGAAAAGCAACTAATTAGCAACCGGAGGGTTGCGAGTTCGAAGCCAGGCCCAGCCAAACACCGTCGTGTACACGGGGCTGGTGCATGTTAAATCAGTCGTGACCTCAAATATCCACGTTGGCGCGGAAGTTTGGAGAGTGGGGTGCCAGCTCAAGTATTGACCTCGTCATCTGACCGTGGTTCAAAATTAAAAGGCGTTGTCCTTGGATCTTTCCTTCGGGATTTATCCTGGACCGTTGCAAATAGCCGATGTGATACTCAGTGTGACGTTAATTAACTACCTACCATCCAAAATCTGATTCGATGCCACGACGTATAGCAGATCGAGGAGGCTTCACAACATTGATTTTTCCAGATTGTTGGATTGGAAAAATTTAATAGCTTGTGTTCAGTAATATCGGCAATATGCTCCTTGAGTTTCATTCTAATGGCATGATTCATGGTGTCATTCAGTACATATGAATGTACTGAATGGATAATAAAGTGATGTACACTGAAATGTGTACATCACTTTACCTTCTGGTCTACCTCTATACACCAGTCATTCTCTTGCAGTTACAGATCATATACTTGGTTTTGGGTTCCAGTCATTGGACCCCATGTTGGTGCCTGTTTAGGTGTTTGGCTGTACGACTTCTTCATTGACATGCCTTTCCGAAACTACGCTCTACTGTTGGATGAACTGGGTAAGTTTCTTGGACGATGTTAAATCTCAGTTTAATCGAAAGTGCACTCTTTTCCTAACCGGAAATAATTCGGGGAGTACTGTATTGTAGGAGAGGAAATTCTGCAACCAAATTTTTATCGATCGCCTAAGAATGACTAATTCCGCACTAAAACTAAATGATGCGTTGCGAGTTTGCTTTCCTTCCCGCTTTTAACCTAATACATTCTTCAAAGAGTTCGAAAAGACCAATTAAATGAAAAAAAACTTTGAAGTGGAAGAACTAATGTTAAGACGGCGACAAAATGAGTTGTCGTAAAATACTTTTTTGAAAATACTTTAAAGAGCCACATGGTAGGTAATAATATTTTGTAAAGCATTCGTTTACTTAAACATGACTGACAATCATGTTTAAGTAACGAATGCTTTACAAAATATTATTACCTACCATGTGGCTCTTTAAAGTATTTTCAAAAAATTATTTTAATTTGTAATAAATACTAAATCTTTATTCAAGTATTGAAATTTGTAAACACCAGTCAAAAGTCCAAATCTAACCCATTGAAATGAAATAAAATCGTACACATTCTAAAACGTTTCAGCATCCTTAAGACACCAGTGCAATTCTTGGGCATATAGGTTGAAAATTGCTGCCTTAAACTAAATTGAATGCTGAATGAACTATTAGTTTTCATACCAAAAAAATTGTTTTCAATTTGAAAGTATTAACTTTTTAATGTACATGGGGAGGCAGTTAACATATTATTTTGTCTTGGCTCGTAGTCAACGCATCATTAGTGCTTAAATTATTGTCTTGGCTCGTAGTCAATGCATTATTAGTGCTTAAATTATTGTCTTGGCTCGTAGTCAACGCACGTTGGCCTGGAGATGGAGTTTGGAGAATCGGGTTCCAGCTATGGTGTGACCGCGTTATCTGACCATGGTTGAAAATTAGCAATTGTGTTTTCCTCGCATCTTTCCCTTCGGGGTGGGGTTGATCCCGGACCGTCGCCAATAGCTGTTGTGTTGTTCCATTGCGATGTTAATAAAAATGTACCTAACTTTGTTTTCAGGAACTTTGAGATAATAACGCTTGATTTGATTAAGTTCGAAAAGCCGTCTTGTAATCCTGAAGTTTGAAATAATAACGGAAAATTGAGGATGTTTAGGAGGGTATCATTTAATAAATTGAAAAAAATAGAATCTTAAAATTGGTCTTCGAAAAGACGAAAGATTACCCTGAACGTGCTCGTGAAGATAAATGTCACTGAAAAGGTTTAAAATTTTTATTTAGTCCCCTTAAGTTATTAAATGGATTGTAAAGTTTTTCTAGACCTTTTCGCGTAGCTTTTTAGTCATAGGTGAAAGGGGCTGTCATCCTCAGAGTTCGAATTTTTTGTTAAAGTTTCAGTTCAAAAACTGAAAGGACTCAACTTTCTGCAAACTTGGCGGTTTGAACTTAATTGGTGCTTACTGGCTAGGACTTTTTTTAAGTGTTTTGTATACGACTTGGTGAGGGTAGGAACCAGATCTCGAGGGATCTCATTAAATCTTTCATAACTTGAGAATCTAAATTTCACTTATCGCGATAAAAAATGTATTAATTTATATTGGGAAGTATACAACGGAAAACGAAATTGTTTCACTTTTATGTTAATAGCGTAAAATGTCTTTAAATATACGAGGATCATTTCATAAATACTGCATACAAATTTTTGTTTACTTACATGTTTATTTTTATACTATCTATTTACAATCCTTCAATATTGTCGCCCTGCTTCGCAATGACAGCACCAACGTCGCTTTACTATTCCATCTAATACGCCATCTCTGTTCATCTGCAAATGGCTCGGCAGAGAGCTCTTCCAGAGAAGGGAAAACTACGTCCACGCATAGGTTTTTCAACTTTGGGAATAAGTCAGTCTGGACTCGTGTCCAGACTGTAGGGTGCATGAGGTAACACTTCCCAACAGTATTCGCGCAGCTTTTCATTTACGACATTGCCGATATGCGGGCGAGTGTTGCCATGGAGAATGAGAAGCCCAGCCTCGAGCAACTGAGGTCGGGCTTCGTGCATTTTTCAGTTTGAATGAATTCACGATAATACACTGCTGTGACACTTTGCCCTGTAACGTCTTGATTCACGGGTAGCTAGACTAGTTACCATTGAAAGTATCCGATTCTGGACTAAATTGATTTATTTACAATTTGTACAAAAGTCGGGAAAATGATTGTAGAGTTCATGAATATTAGTTCATTGGAAGGTCCAAAGTTCTATCGAAGCGCTTAGGGCTGCTGGCGAGCCTCACAATTTCGCTCGGGGAGTCTAATGCACGGTTACGGGTGAGCCTGTTCTCAACAAAAATACTCAGATGAGTACAGAGTCCCAAGGCAGGAAATCTCAGTCTTTCCGGACAGGATCAGATTAATCTCCACTACCAGGATGAGCAGTTGCACGGATCTTTAGGAGGCTTCTCCTTTACGGCTACGGTCGAGCCTTTCTCACTAAAATACTCCGGCGAGTATAGGATCCCAAGGTGGGATAAATGCACGACAGTGAACGGGTGTTCACTCCAAGCTCCAAAACGGTCTCTCTGCTGACCGCCTCTCTCCAAGCTCTCTGTTTTTGTCCCTGTGTCTGTCTCCCTCAAAAACTCTATATATTCAGTGCTTATCGACTCTTCCTTTTCGTTTCGGGTCCGCCTTTTAGTCGATGCTGGATTGGATGTTGAAGATTTCTCACGTTCCCGATTGGCTGTCTCACGTTGGCCTTTCTCCTCGCCCTTTACGACAGACTTCGGCTGACTTGAAAGGGGACCATAAAACCCTGTCAGCATCGGTCATCGTAATTTATATCCGTCCTCCTTGTCTCGATGTGTCATAGAGAGCGACAGAAAGGCGCCTGCCCTTTGTTTCGGAACCACAACGATTTCCGACCCCCTGCTGGCTAGCTGTCGTTAAGAGATCGTTAAGATGTTTTCGGGTGCTTGCTTTTGGTGTGTGGTCTTCTCTCGAAACTTGAGTCAGCAAGATTTTCCATTTCCCCACGCTGCCGTGGTGGTCGTTTCTCTAGCCGCCGGTACAGCCCACATGGAACTGTCTGTCATGATTCCGTGGTGATCGTAAGCAAAGATCATTCGTTTCGCCTTTGAGCTCGTCGAAATTTTTTTGGTCGTGGAGAACTTTGACCTCTCCACTCGTTGGACTGATTTCATCTCCGGCTCTAAGTCTAACCCACGTTTCATCAATAGAGACAATTCGATACAAGAATGCTTGACCTTCAACGTCAAATCTTCGTTTCAGCAAGGTCGTAATGTCCAGGCGTTTCTGCTTCTGTTCAGCTCAAGCAGTGTGGGACCCATCGCGCAGAAATTTTTCTCTTCAAATCATTTGTCAGAATTCGGAATACTAAGGTAGGTGAAATCCCTGAGGCTTCAGAAATTTCCTCGCACGACGATCTTCTTCCAGTACATCTGTCACAAGTTTCACACTTAGATCATATGTTGATGTTTTCGGTCATCCTGGTCTTGGGTCGTCGTTTATGCTTACACAACCTTCACGGAAACGATTAGCCCAACAAGAAGCTACTACGGTCCACTGTTAATTCGTTCGATTTTTAAAAATTAAATAATATTTTACTAGAATTTACATAAGGTCATTTTTTAACATCTTTTTTTTTACAAGCATAACTTGAGCGCAACATTCTGAGTCATCCTGTGCATTTTCTATAAAACTAATGGCTGATATGAGTAACACTGCTTTCATTTTAAATTAGAACCAAAAATAGTAGTTAAGTAACACATAAATATAATAATCAATTAATATTTCACTTCATTAATTTTTTCCAAATTTTCGCTCATACTGTATCAAAATTTTTTAATATATTTGTAGCTTTTGAGTAAAATTTTGGTTTCATTTTGAAGCCCTATTATCATTTAGAATTTCAGGAGTCTACGTTCATTTGTTGCAGAGTTATAGTGCGCGCAAGCTTGAAAATTACCATTCTGAGATAAATGCAATTAAAGTTGAAATAGTTATTATTAGCATTCACGTGCGTTCAAGTAAACAAATAGATTTGTGAAAAGAAAGTCGAGTAGTACATATTTTGCTTATATTTGTTACAGTAAAAATATTAAAACTTTCGAAAAAAATAAATAGCATAATTCCAAAAATTAATAGCATAATTCCAAAACCAAGAAACATAAACAAACGAACAGCTGAAAATAAAAATAGGTGTGTTCGAAAAATCTTCATTACGAACGAACGAATGCGAATTTTTTCATGCGGTTTTTTTTACCAGAATCGGAACATTTCAAACTATCTAAATTGATCAAAATTGGAAAATCGATTTTTTAAGGTTTAAAGTACTGTGCCCCCTTAAAGCATTGAATTTCTGTCGGGTTTTTGCAACGTAAAGTTCGGATCCTAATGTACGATCTTTGATCCTCAGCAGTCACAGTACCCGAGACTTGTGCAGGCTCCATTTCTAACTCGCGTTACTAAAAAATTACGCTATCGATAAAACAAAACACGTGCTTCTTCCTCAAGCCCTGATCTACAACTGACGTAATTTTCACGATCGTTGCGTCATTCATTCAGTATTGCCAACCTGTGCATTACTTACGAAATGACCCTCGTAGTTTGATAGCCAATTATGACCTGGATCAATATAAAAGTTAAGATATCTATGCAACGGTAACACTACTGGTTTTTCCAGTGATTGCTTAACACTGTCCCATAATAGATGGCGACACGAGTCTTTTCGTGTGGGAAAACCTATTGGTTGTACAGTTCACGTGGTCATTCCAAATGACTCGCGTAATAAACTTCTAGAACATTCGCCACTCAGCCTTCGGGTGATGTTTTTGAGCGATGTGACAAAGTTGTATTCGAGAAATCTTAAATCCCGTCCTGCTTTATGTGTTTCGCGTGTCTTTGTGTCCAGTAAATTTTTTGTTAATGTCAAACTTGAGAATTCCTCCCATCCTAAATTGTCGAATTGCTACACAACTGTGAATTAATCAAAGGTCTACAGATTGAGTTTAACTTAATCGCTACCTACAGTCGATTAGGCTAGATTTTACCACTGACTTGCGTTTTAAAATAGTGGAGGAGGAAAAAGGTCTGTTATAACCCGTGTGAAGTTTGCCAATTTAACATCATCCAACGAATTTATTGGATAGTCCGTTTCACGCGAATCAGCATTTGAGAATTGCCCGAAAACACGATTATGCGTTCAATTTTGGGCATGTTAAGCACATAAACAAGGCGTTTCCAGTTTTTAGTGTGGCTTCTGGCTCGGTTTACCTTACGATGCCGGGAAGACATTGGCGATTACGAGTTGACGAAACAAATCTCCTACAGCGATCACCATGGATGATTTTTAGTATGGCAGCCCTTTACCAGGGCTCTTAACCACCCTCACAGAACTTATTGCAAAGGCACTTAAAAAATACGTCTATTAATCCATATCTCAGTGATATATGAAGTTGGAGCAAAATCAAAAAGTAGTAAACAGATGAAAGGTGACAAACTGCTTCAAAAGTTCTTTAGTCTTCCAATAGCATGTATGAACGCCTCTGATAATGGCGAACATTCTAAAAGGTGGCAATGCATACCAACCTTCCCTCTGCTCATCGATTAGGCATTTGCGGTAGCCCTAGGCCAAGCAATCATGCCCTGTTAATCTAAAAGCAACCATAGATGTATAGCAAGGCGGGGCGCCGTAAATGAACTTCTCCACTTTTCATGTGTGTGATCTTGGACACTAGAAGTCCTGCACAAATGAACTTCCTCACTGTCATCTGCCTTCCCGCCAGAACCACACTGCAGCCGAATGGGTAACACTGGCGTTTCCAACAGGTTCGAATCCCAGGTAGGAATTCTTCATGGACCTCGAACGTAATTTATAAACTGTCAAGTGTCGGTATGCTGACCCTCATTGCACACAAAATGACCTTTGAAGGATGTATAAACAAAGTAGAATGGAATGATCTATTGAGAGCAGAAGTAGCAGTAGAGTTGTAGGATATCCTTGACTTTCGGTACACAGTAGCGCCCTCTATTGAGCGTAGCTACTAGCTTGCCAGTTGTAAGACGTCGCTGATAAGATGTGTTTTTCAGATGTAATTGCTAACTGTAAATAAATATATTTAGTCCTTCAGATGTTGTGTCCCTCTCTGTTATGATGTATAAACTCCCTAGACTCCAGCAATTGTGTATATTAGAATGCCGTGTACTCGTAACTTTTGCAGCTCGTTTTCTTAATAAGCGAACCGTTTCCTACTATTCTACAGAGAGTTTGGAGCGCAACGAACAAGAGAGGGTCCGAAAATGCGGTGCCGTCTCGGAAAACCGACCGTCGGATCGTAAGTTCCAATTTCTTTAAACTTCTATCCCACAGGTGAGTAGACTGCAAACGCTATTTTATGACTTTAGAAATGGACTGAAAGCGAAAATTTTACTTCGCCTAACGAAATGATCTTGCATGGTAATTTGTCGGTTACCTTAATGGTCTGGTCAGTGCCAATTGGATCGAACGCCAATAAAATATGGTATCAATTCGGAATTCGGTCTTTGGAATTTTTATTGGGGGCGTGCTGAATCTGTTCGGAAACATGGAAATTGACGTTACGTTTGGTATCCGTACAGGAAATGGAAAAACATAGAAATTGAAGTCGGTTCGTACAGGAAATGGGTTCCGCAGTAGGAACACTACTACCTACATTTAGCTCGACAGAAAAACATCTTATATGCAGAGATTTGAACACATGGTTGAGCCAACATCGCCAACGCTGATACAAGCTCGCTCTAGACCTACTGACTTTTTAACTTCAATTTCTACTACGAAGCCCAAACTTCATACACGGTAACCTCTAGGTATCGCGCATTCGGTTATATCGCTTTTTTTTATTTGCCTATTCAGTTATGTGTTAAGGATAATGTGACCCAAACTAGTATTAACGTGATTCTTAGGTTCCACCCAGATGAAAGTAGTCTAACATTCATTTTATGATTAGTCCACAACGGGAGAAGACGTCCATCCATTGATTGATCATCTGACAGTAGACACGTGATTACTAGTCAACATGTTGATTACGCTTGAAGTTCCCCTCATCCATGTTCAGTGTACTTGTATTTCATGTGAATGGTGTTGCTTCTATCGACCGTCTAATGAAATACAGAGCATGTGGACGGATTCGCTGTCGTAAGATCTCGGAAGGGCAAGTCACGTAGGCTGATTGGCTAACGAAGAGCAGACTGGTGTTTTTAATCTCGCTGAGCAATCACTTTAACTAAATAATTGGTCCCATATTAGGATTCATGCTTTTATCCCATAACCACTTGACATATTTTCAAACCGAGAAATAGCATGGAGCTGCGTGTAAATATATTAGAAGTTCGATGGATTTATCTCATAATTCATGTTTTTATTTCTAATATGTACGATTTTCTTGGCCAACACTACCGTTCTTCGGTAAATCGCCTTTCTGACGTAGGACTTCTAACTCCACGAGGATAGAATGGGACGACTCGGGGTCGACCTCCTGTAACAATATTCTAATCGAAATCTTTACATCGCTAAAAATACATGCCGAACAGATTCCTAACATTGTGGTGTTTTTAACTGGGTATATTTAATCTAGCGTTTGGGGCAGCTTGTCCGCTAATGGACCCTGTGTCATAAAACCCAAAGCAGCATGGGGGTCGGATTCAAACTGCGCAACATATCGTGCGCGTGACTCCACTGGGCGGGGAAGTGATGCAATATTTCTGGATATGCCGCCGAGATAGAATAAAGACTACCTCGGCAACCGTGAGCGCAACAAAACCGGTACTGTTTAAAAGCTCTAGGCGAGACCTCTTCACGTATGCGCGTTTCGCAATGGTTTGAATATTTAAAGAATTTGCTTGTGAACCGCCGGTGACCATTTTTTGACTGCTATGTTATAATCTGGACCTTGCTCCTATTAATGAGCAGAACCTGGGAATTTCCGATGGATTAATCGAAGCCGAAAAGGTCTCCTGCCTTACCATAACGACAGAAGAAACAGCAATCGGAGGGATTGTAAAAAGGATGAGTAACCCGAACGTCAATTCCGGACTCTAACTATGTCCATGCCGACATCAATTCTCTAGAGCAGTGGTTCTTAACCTTAGTGATCGGCACTCCCTTGAATCTAAAAATAAGTTCTCGCACCCCTTGAAGAAATGTGTTTCTATTTAATTAGGAAATTACTTCTATCGCAAGATAATTTATTGAAAAATAAACACGTACATTTACATATACATACAAAACAATATCTCAATTTTTAATGGCTACGTTATTTATTCATAATACTTTTGTAGCGAGATTCCTTTTTTAGAGTCGCGCGTAAGTCATCACTTGCATTTAAGCGATTGCTGAATTTTGTTTTTCTGTGCAAAAGTGATGAAAATCCCATTTCACACAGGTAGGGTGACAAATGGTGAAAGTGTCTGCAATGCTGCTTTTGCCAGCTGTAGATGAGGTTCTAACGGTACACCAGAATTGTTCAAAGTCCAGTTTTTCAAATTCCATTTGAATACGGGCATTGGCTCGTATTTCAATGAGATCGTCTTTTATTAAATCGCTGTCGTCCATCGAAACTTCTCTCGCACCCCAGGTTAAGAACCACTGCTCTAGCAACAGAACGGGTTCCGTGAAGGACATCGGAAATGGAAATCCAGCCACTCATCCAACGGAAAGCAACGGCCTTTTACCAATGTTCAGAGGATCCCAGGTAAAGCTGACTTATCTTAAACTACACAACCAGAAATAAATGTAGAGTTCTGTTATTGGCTGTAGTCGTTAAACCGTATGGTGCGATCAACTTTCATTATCTGGGCAATCATGATTGCAAAGCAATTGCTTGGTATCGCTTATAAGCTCTCGAGATCTATTCAAAAAGATCTGTAAACTAGTCTAGTATTATTTCAAGCTTTATTTTAACTCCGATCTGCAAGTCGTAGAGTCCTGAGCTTCAACAAACTGTTTCTTGCCTTCTCATATATTTTAGTCTACCTCCCTTTTAGCCAGACGAAAGACCAAAGTCTCGTCTGGTGCAGCTTCTCCTATTTTGGACCCTGTGCGTAAAGCTAAAAAGAACTTACCACACTGACGGCTCAATCGGAATTGAACGTTAGTTTCCCGGCATGGAAGAGTAACGGATTAGCAACCTGAGGGTTGCGAGTTCGAATCCAACCAAACAGTGTACACAGAGGGCTGGTGCACGTTAAATCTGTCGGAGCCACGAATGTCCTCGCGTTAGTGTGGTGTGGAGAGTGGGGTGCCAGCTCGGGTGTGACCTCGTCATCTGACCGTGGTTCAAAATTACGTAGTATCCTCTTATCTTTCCTTTCGGGTTTGATTCCAGACCGTCGCCAATGGCCTGTCGTGTTGCTTCAGTGCGACGTTAATTAAAATACCTACTTAAAAACGTGTTTTCGCTTTCTTTTCGCAACTTTCTCACTAAGTATGTTTCTATAAAGGAATTGAACCTTCAGGCAAAGAAACAAATAACCTCATGAACTTCTACAAGTCCAAAGATCACATTATGGTCAAGAAAAGCTAAAAACCCCTTTTTGAAAATTTGGAGTCTATTTCACTTGTAAGATGACAATATATAAAATCTTCATTTTTGAAGTGATAATTTAGACTGATATTAGGGGAAATGTACAGTACTGTAAAAAAAATCTGATGGATTTGGAGGATTTACTAACAATTCAAACGTAAAATAGCACAATGAAAATTGAAAAAATTATTAAATATTTTGAATGAAGAAAATGACCTGCAAGACTAAAGGTGAATGTTCTGAGAAGATAGGACTACCAATCTTTGGCCTTTCATTTCGCCCACGTCGGTTTTTCCGTCTTCCGCTCGTCGTGTGCCAACCTCTTGAAGGAAAACGATTTCCACCCAGATGGGGACTTTTTACTCTTGCCCACAGACCTCCGCCTAAGTGAACAAAACAGTGAGGACTTGATACTAAAAAAATATTAGACTCGAAATAATACCCTCGCCAATAAACGTTGTGTTGCTCCAGTGCGACGTTAATTAGCAGCCTACCTTTTAGCCTTGCGTAGTTTAGTGCTTTAATATTATGTTTTTATTGCTTTAATTGGACAAGTTGCGCCAGACGAAAGACCAAAGTCTCGTCTGGTACAGTTTCTGTTTTGGACCCTATGTAAAAGCTAAAAACTTCCCAAAGTGACCACTCAATCAGAATTGAATATTAGTTTTCCTTTAACCAATAAGCATGGCATATCGAGTCTATTATATCGACGCCTAGTCTTTCCATTACCATAGGTGCCCTTGCAGTTAGGAGCCCATCATTGGATGAATACGTGCGCAGGAATATGAGTGACCGAAGCTCTACAGAAGAGGAAAGATCGGTCGAGAGCCTCGCAGAGAAAAGCAAAGGCTGATATTCCAGGACAGCCTTAAACGTTTCCAATAACCAGACAGCCGAGCTGTGCAAAAAAATGTCCATTAGTTGCAGCAACAGTCTGAAATAACTTTGTTATACTTGTCATGTGCTATTTTTAAGTTTCTGTTTTTAGAAAATATTTTATTAACATCTTTTGAAATTAAATATTCGCACGTATCCTGGGCTTTGTCTTTTCTTGTACAGTGTTTGCTGGGTTGTGCTATTCAGAAGATGCTTTTCGCTCTTTGGCATTGAACTATTCACGCTGACAGGGTTGACTGAATACATCACACAATAATCGTATAAAGCAATTCTAAGCTGGAAATCAATCCGGAGATGTCTGTTTTCAGTCTGGACGTGGCATTTCGGAGATTCTCATGTTAATCCGATGATTTTTTTCGTACATGTATCAATTTAATCTGGGTACCGGTAATCCAAGGACGCCAAAAGAAGTTTAGTGGGTTTTTGGGCTGAATGTTCGAGGGGAACTGTAGTCACGTCGTAATAGACGCGAATATCCGGAATGCCACCTCAAGTCCACACGACGATCTTTGGCTGAACCATGTTTAGTATTCGCAACCCTCCGTTTTCCAATCCTGTCCCGGTTTAATCTCGAAGGAAAAAAACCTCAAGGACAACACCACGTAATTTGGAACCACGGTCGGGTGGCACCCCACTCTCCAAACTTACACACCACGCCAACTATTTTACTTACGAAACGGTGGTTGAAGTCGGATTTAATGTAGCTAAATGCAAGAATCACCTTCCAAATCTTATGCTAATATATAAAATATTTTAAGCTCATTGTGAAAATTTCCGAGTTTATATCTGCGGATAGACTGGAGAAAGTAGAAAATGTTATTATGCCTTTTAAGAGCATTTTATGTTTAATTGCTTTTCAATATTAAGGTATTGAGCTTTTGTTAAACGGAATCCCTAAACTCCAATTGTTAAGGTTTCTATGAGTGGTAAATCCAAAAATAAACGAATCGGCTAACTTCCGCTTTTGTAAACATAATGGATCCTGGCACAACCACGAAACGTTCTTTATACACTGACCATTTATTCCAGAATAATTCACTAAAAGAACAATCCAAAGAATGCCCACTTAAAATAAATACCAGATATCCACACAAAAAGATTTGCATCAATTTGTTCCTCATTTTCGAAAGTAATTTTCTAAGAGCTCGTTTTTTTTCCTGTTCGAAAATATAAAAAAAACTCGCAGAAAATGAAAAAAAAAATTAGATTCGAATCACTTCGCGTTCGTCCGTTCGCTTTCATTCGTAGCATAAGCAACCCCCACCAAGAGACATAACACTAATTAGCGAAAAGGAATTAATAATAGAGGCCGAGGGTTCGAGAGTGTTTTGAAGAGTTCCCCAGGAAAAACGTGGTATGAAAGAGACAATTAAAACTGAAAGCGTCACACAATCGAGGATTTTCCTGATCAATAATTCAAGTTTCCGCTTTTTATACTTCTCTTTGTGTGTCCGCCATTACAATATTTTCTAAAGGATTTGAAAATAAAGGAAAGGAAGGTTCTTTGTGTTCGGGGAGGGCTGTATGCTTTCCAATTCTATTGACACTAAGTTTGTAAAAAGAATTTTAACGTGAACAACGTACTTTACACTCCCCAAAAAAGAAACGAGCGCGCGCCAATCTTCGATCAAAATGATCGACCAGCAATCATTCTGATCGAACCCATGGGCCGCGGTAGACCAGTTGGTAGGTAGGTATTTTAATTAACGTCGTACTGGAGCAACACATCGGGTTATTGACGACAGTCCGGGATCAAAGGGAAAGAACCGAGGACAACACGTAATTTTGAACCGCGGTCAGATGAGCTGGCACCCCACTCTCCAAATTTCCACGCCAACGTGAGGACATTTGAGGCCCCTAGATTTAACGTGCACCAGCTCCCTTTGTACACGGCGGTCTTTGGTTGGACCGACTTTCGAACTCGCAACCCTCCGGTTGCTAATCCTTTACGAGTTGTAGGCGGCGTAGGTTCTATTCGTCCCTGGGTGTATTTCTCTGTTCTGTGTCAGTGAAGCCTTCATTGTCAATTACTTGATATTGTATTGTCTGGATCAGCATGGCCAAATATGACCCTTGCGCCATAAAACCCCCAGAAACCAACCCGAAGGGAAAGAGCCGAGGACAATGCCACGTAATTTTGAACCACTGCCGTTGTGATCTATCAACTGTCATCAATTAGGAATGCATTCTTTGGGAATTTACTATAATGGCTACTTGCTGAAATGTCGTAATCGAATAACAAACCAATCGACGTCACGTCCGAAATACGTACAGGAAGCAAGTTCTGACACAAAACACTACCGACACCTACATTTAGCTTGTCAGAAAAAGCATCTTACTATATCTTAAGATCACTCTCCATCCCGACGTTAATTAAAATAACTTGGATACTTGATCAAAAGATGATCGCTGTTTTCTACGAGGCATAATTGATCGTTTTTTTGGAAAAAACCACAAGAAAAACACAATTGCCGTACTTAAAATCGTCGAAATCTACAAGCCTTAAATAGCGCTTTGAAGTGGCGCCACAGGCGCGCGTGATGTGCGTCTGCGCTGAAATTCTAATCATTTGCATATCTCACCACCGCTAATGCATGTTGTAAATTTCATATTATTTGCATGCTTCCTTCAGGGTGTTGCATTTACGGTGGCCAGCAGTGTACTTCAGATCACATTTCAGGTGGTAATTAACATCGCACTGGAGTAACACTACGTGCGATTGGCGACGGTCCGGGATCAATTTTCAAGGGAAAGAACCAAGGGCAACACGTAATTTTGAACCTCGGTCAGATGACGAGGCAACACATGAGCAGGTACCCCTCCAAACTTCCACACCACGCCAACATGAGGACATTTGAGGCCACGACAGATTTAACCCTCTGGATACTTGGACCGGCCGAAAGTTTCGAGTCCCCTCGATACGAAAGACTCGGATTCTTTCAGACCTAAAGAATCGCCGCAGCCCGTTACGATTTCCATCCCCTCTTTTCTGTGCTACGAAGAGACCCGCGCGTGAATAGCCTTATCTCCCCGTTGACAAAGATGTCAGGATTATCGACGGGGAGCCTCGCAAATTGTTTATCCTCTATTCTATGAGAGGTTGAGTAAATAAGATACACTTAGAAAGTCACCGCCGCCCTTTCAGTTTATCCGGGAAGAATCTGTCCCTTCTAAGCATACCCACGATCCGACAATAGAAACCTAACATTAGGTGATAATGGGACGACACATATTCCCTCTCCTCCTGGGGGAAAGCATTATAAAGGCCGTTTCGGTCGGTTTCAGTAAGTTGCCGTAACCAAAGAAACGCTATTCTGCCCCGACGTATGCAGAGGGTTAACGTGCACCAGCCCCCGTGTACACGACGGTCTTTGGTTGGACCTAGTTTTGAACTCGCAATCCTCCGATTGCTAATCCGTTACTCTTCCATCCGGACTACCGCGGCCCCATCAAATTTCATTCATACCATTGTAGGAGAATAAAAAATGAATTGGAGTCTCTTGAGATTGAGAACTGCTGGTCTCATTTGATCGGATATCAAGCAGAGTGGTAAATCAAAGTTACTGAACTTGAAAACAAATGCATTAGAGCCGAATCTGAAAGGGCGGACATTTTAAGCAAATCCCTAGTCACGCGCGAAACGCGTCAGACACATTTAAGCGACGAGTTACACCGTCGCCTGTCCCAAATGTACCTCAGACATGCAAAGGCGCCATTTACAAGATCCAGAAACTTTTATATAAAGGCTCCGGAAAATACAAATCACGGGCACCCAAGCTGCAATCAGCTCACTCCCGTTTTGTTTACAAACAAACAAAGCTATTATTAAGGCGAGGAAACTCATTTGATCCATGCCATGTTTCCCAGCGTCGAAATCGAGCGGGTGCTTCCGATGTTTTTTCGCAAGTGATACAGTCTGATGTGTTTTCATTTACCTTTCTAACGACATCCATGGAGCAAACTAAATGTGCGATATGGATGAAAGTATGATTTATATGTAGTTTATGATGTAGACCAGGTACGAGGGGGGGGGGGAATGGGGTTTGGTTTTCCCACTGGTGCCAAATATCGATCTTTTAATGAAATAGACGGAGTATGTATGCGCAACTCCATTCTATTTCCCTGTCACTTGGTGGAAAAAAACATGAATACCAGCGTGCTTAAAAACATTAGTATGCTTATCGATATCCAATTATCCCAAGTCGATTCGTAAGTATACGCGACACCATTATGAGATCTTACGACAGCAATTCCGCCCACATGTTCAGTCTATTTCATTAGAAGGTTGATGGTGCCAAATGAGTGATCCACGAAAAGGTCTCGTGTAGGAAGGGCCGTTCCTAAGTCCTATGCTGGACTTGAGCTTAGACGGGATACACAAGTTAGACCAACTTTAAAAAGATCAGATTGTAGAATAGAATAAATAGTAATCGAATTTTATACCAATAGATAGTATTAAAGTTCTGTGGTGATATGTGAGAATGGTGAGAGATCAACCAAATATTATTTTTTAAGTCGTTGAGGGGTTTACACGCATATCCGTTTGCAACTTTTAGTCTTCCGAGCATGATTTCTAGCCAGTTTTGAGTTATTGGCCCAATAGAATCTTTCAACCGATCGATTGGTCTATTTAGTTATGCATTATGGGGGAAAAGCAATACTAGAAAATTTCATGAAACGGTTAATTTTGTAATGATCGTAATGTTTAGACTAAAGTTAATAATTTGAGACTTGATTGGCATACAAAATGCTTATGAATCGTGTATGCATTTTTAAAATGTTCACAAAAATTGGGAAAACTGCTATTTAAAGGCAATTTAGTTTATGATTTTCAGCAGAAGGGGCTGTTCGTTGAAGTTTACATGTGGGGCGGCTGATATCAGTTACGGCCCTGCATGTATTCGAAGAGAATTAGAGGATAAATCTTTTAATTTTCTATTGTTTTATGCAAGCCGTATTAATTGTATTTTTCCAGTTGAAAAGGAATAACTCTTCAAAGGTCTGCAACGAAAAAGACGTTTTTGTTTCTTTACGTGATTTTAATGTAATTTAGACTAGAATTCTAAAATGCAAGTCTTTTTCTCTACCACTTCAGGATCTTTCACAACCGGGAAAGTACTTGAAATTACACTCTTCATTTAAGGTTTTTGATGTACAAATATATTCACATGTACTGATCATAAAGATAACATCTGACTTTTTTAACATATTAAATTAGTCAATTTAGATACACAAGTTAGACCAACTTTAAAAAGATCAGATTGTAGAATAGAATAAATAGTAATCGAATTTTATACCAATAGATAGTATTAAAGTTCTGTGGTGATATGTGAGAATGGTGAGAGATCAACCAAATATTATTTTTTAAGTCGTTGAGGGGTTTACACGCATATCCGTTTGCAACTTTTAGTCTTCCGAGCATGATTTCTAGCCAGTTTTGAGTTATTGGCCCAATAGAATCTTTCAACCGATCGATTGGTCTATTTAGTTATGCATTATGGGGGAAAAGCAATACTAGAAAATTTCATGAAACGGTTAATTTTGTAATGATCGTAATGTTTAGACTAAAGTTAATAATTTGAGACTTGATTGGCATACAAAATGCTTATGAATCGTGTATGCATTTTTAAAATGTTCACAAAAATTGGGAAAACTGCTATTTAAAGGCAATTTAGTTTATGATTTTCAGCAGAAGGGGCTGTTCGTTGAAGTTTACATGTGGGGCGGCTGATATCAGTTACGGCCCTGCATGTATTCGAAGAGAATTAGAGGATAAATCTTTTAATTTTCTATTGTTTTATGCAAGCCGTATTAATTGTATTTTTCCAGTTGAAAAGGAATAACTCTTCAAAGGTCTGCAACGAAAAAGACGTTTTTGTTTCTTTACGTGATTTTAATGTAATTTAGACTAGAATTCTAAAATGCAAGTCTTTTTCTCTACCACTTCAGGATCTTTCACAACCGGGAAAGTACTTGAAATTACACTCTTCATTTAAGGTTTTTGATGTACAAATATATTCACATGTACTGATCATAAAGATAACATCTGACTTTTTTAACATATTAAATTAGTCAATTTAGAGAATGTAAATAATTTGATAGATAAGCTTATGTATGTTGTTTTAGCGGTCTCAAAGTGAGTCTAATTATGAGTCAGCGCAGCAATTGCCAACCTGTTGCTTAGCAGCAAGCATATGCGAACAGGAACGTCCCGGAATCAATTTTATTCTCTGGGTGAGCCAAGAAAAAGTTTTGCTTCGCCCAATCAGTTGACTCGCTAAATTAACATTCTTTTTAGAGAAGATTTTTTTCTATTATATATAAATTCTGAATTTAATGTTGAGTACTATATAGGGTGTCCCAAAAAGGTTGTTCCTCAATTCATCATTTTACCATTTGGAGATAGGTAGGCAATGTAAATTGCAAAAGTGCACCAAATAAGGTAGGTAATTAAGATATGTGAATAAAATTATCACGTGATAACAATTTAAGAGGATACAGTTTTTAATTTGTATACAACCCCTCTAGATAAAAATCCGAGATAGCAAAAATGTTCCTTACCTGCATCCCCATCGTTAGCAGAAAATTGCATTTCTGTAGGTTGAACAGTAACGGAGGCATAATGACGCAAAAAAGTTGACTTATACCGCTTGTGCACAGCTGTTCAAGTAGTCAGATTAGGGACCGTATACACAATGCTAAAAAGCACTTTTTGGTCAGAAAGTGCAACATTGTGCAAAGTAATGTAGTATTGCAACTGCAGATGAAAATCGCACTGAATAATAGTAGACAATGTAATCTTCAATAAAAATATTGTAGAAAACATGGTTTAAATAAAAATAAAGGAAATTTACAACGCATGTTCAAAATGTTTTCCATCTGCAGCAATGCAGAACTTAGCTCTTCATTTTTGGCCATCGTTCTAAATTAGATACGGCCCCCTTAAAATGAAAACTCTTGTATCTCCGTTACTATTCAACCTACAGAAATATGGTTTTTACTAACGATAGGGATACAGGTAAGGAAAATTTTTGCTATCTCGGATTTTTATCTAGAGGGGTTGTATACAAATTAAAAACTGTATCCGCTTAAATTGTTATCACGTGATAATTTTATTCATATATCTTAATTACTTACCTTATTTGGTGCACTTTTGCAATTTACATTGCCTACCTATCTCCAAATGGTAAAAAGATAAATTAAGGAACAACCTTTTTGGGACACCCTGCATAGTGTTTTTATGTAAAGAAAGATTTTGAGAAAGTTTCTAAAAATTGTGAAGACAGTCAAAATTACTTTTGTTACATGTGGAAAGTCTATCTTCCTGCAGTAGAGGCAGAACATAACTGAATTTGTGGAAAATCTTACGTCTGTTATGTGAAAATCAACCTGGAAAAACAGTGGACTCCACATAAAATATGTTCCTTTTGAAAACTGCTTCTGGTATACAAATGATTTGGAGGGAACCAAAGAAACACAGGGATGACTTATTTTGTTCATGCAAAATAAATTGCAATAACTCAAAGACTCAATGTAACAATAACTCAATGAAACAAACACTTATTGCAATAAATAACATTTTCTAGCGCTATTTTCAGTTTGCTATTAGATCTCTGGGGTATGGACTTGATGTTTCAACTCCTATAAGCTTGGCTTCCACTGTTTGGACTCATTTGGAGACTCGGAAATATTTCTGAAAGTGATAATGAAGAATTCATTAATGAGCTACAACCCTTAATTTAAAGCAAACTAAATTATATAGTGAGAGATTCTTGAGCTTCCTAAAGCGATGTAGGAGAGCTCCTGGATTCTCAATACAAAGTATCCATGTTGTCTGCGAGCGGGACAGCTGAACATATATACATGGGGTTCACAAACGGAATTGTTATTCAGGTAAGCCTTATAACCTGGTTACCGAGAATGCATTACAGGTGGGACATGTTAACCCAGAGAAAGTGCTAGTACCACCCTTTAGTATTAAGGCTTTAATTGATGAAACAGTTTGTCAAGTCCTTGTCTAAGGTTTGAAACTGCTTTTCGTGCCGAATTAGGTTTCCAGTCTTATCCGACACGAAATTGAAGAAGGGAATATTTGAGTTGGGGTTCTTCTGGAAGACAGAACCGGAACCGGAATTGCCGATTTTCGTATGACGACGAGGTCAATATCTGGCGAGTTTTCTTCTAATGACGAGATATATCGCCTATTAAGATGTGGTAATTTTTTACTAATGAGGAGACACCTCGTTTATAGACAACCATCAGGAGGGTTCAGCAAGTAAGCTGAGGACAGTTTACGCCACAGAATCCGGGTAAATCCGAATAAATCTGAATCCAGTAGAAACTGACTAACGAAGATTCGGGAAAGACACTTTCATACGAAATAGCTCGTTTTAAACATTTCACGCTTCCTGAATCCAGAGCGTTACGGGCCACGGTAGTCAGCTTGGTAGAGTAGCGTATTAACAACCGGAGGGTTACGTGTTCGAAACTAGATCCAACCACAAACCGTCGTGTACATGGGGGATGGTGACCGTTAAATCGGTCGTGGCCTCTAATGGAGTGGTGGAAGTTTGGAGAGCGGTGTCAAGTGTCGCCTCGTCATCCGACAGTGGTTCAAAATTACGTGTGCTGTCCGTGTGTTGTCCTTGGGGATTGATCCCGGACCGTCACCAATAGCCTGTTGTGTTGAACCAGTGCGAAATCAATTAACTTACCTACCAGAGCGTTACTCTTCGATGCATCTGAATTCAAGTTAGTCAGTTTCTACTGGATTCTGTTGGTACGAAGCGGGCTAAACTAAACCAAGGCAGTAGCGAACTGAGGAAGTCAGCTAATTTCCATTCGTATTTATATTCAAAGGGCGGCGCGATCGGATCGCGGTGCCTCGCCGGCTAAGAATGCGAGGGAATTTCCATCTCTTTTCGAAGGCGTGTCGTTGACCTTTCATTTAACCCTAATTAACCAATCACGACGTTCGTATTCATGAAATTGGGGAACTCCCCAGAGTTTTGAAAGAGGGAGAGCGAGCAAGGAGCTCTCATTTGTGCTGGGTGATGCATTGATTCCAAACATAATTAGGTAGCAGTTCCTCTGGCACACTGATTCCATTTGCAGTCCATGAATCAAGCGGAGGAGGAAGGATTATCCACAGCAGTTAGGGACTGTTGCTAAAGTCCACTGCTGAGCGCTGCACGCGCACTAAAACTCATTATTAGGGCGTTATTGAACTTGGGGCGGTTTAAGACCCCCGAATGATGGAATAATTGAATTGCTGCCTCGGCTATGATTAGAGCGGGGCGCACAATCCTCTGGAATTTGGACACCTTGTTGGCCCTTAACGCTTCTAAGAATAGGCAGAAGGTAATTCCAGGACAGTGTTGACGAGGACGATGAATATTTCAGTGCTATGGACGCCCTGCGCTTGTGGGATTGCAAGGCCCGATTTCATTTTCTGCTGAGAAATATTTAAAGCGGGTATGGGGACTTGTATGATTAGGCATTTGGTGTTTTTTAATTAAGGTCGCAATGGAGCACCACAACTGGCTAGTGGCGACGATCCGAGGACAACAAATAATTTTAAACAATGGTCAATGTCACACCTGAATTGGTACCCCATTCTCCAAACTTCCACACCGCCAACGTGAGTACATGTGAAGTCATGAGAGATTTAACGTGCACCAGCCTACTTTGCACACGATGGCCTTTAGTTGGATTCGAACTCTCAACCCTCCGGTTGCTTATCTGTTAATCTTCCAACCAGGACTTGTATAAATGTGGATGTATTTCGGAGCAAACCTTCATTTGTTTCATAGGCCTCGAATCCAGAATCAGCTATTTATTCAACCCAGCCAGGTAGGTAGTTCAATTAACGTCACACTGGAGCAACGCAACGGTCTATTGGCGACGGTCCGGGATCAATCCCTAAGGGAAAGATCGAGAACACCACCACGTAATTTTGAGCCACGGTTGGATGACGAGGCAACAACTAAGCCGACACCCCACTCTACAAACTTGCACACCACACCAAAGTGAGGACATGTGAGGCCACGACAGATTTAACGTCCGCCAGCCTCTGCACACGACGGTCTTTGGCTGGTTCGAGTTTCGAACTCGCACTCCTCCGGTTGCTAATCCCTTGCTCTTCGAACCGGGCCCTCGTTGTAGCCAGGATATTGAGTTCAGGAGTCGGTATACAGTATATGTTACGAGTAAAAGGTACTAGGTGATTCAAAAGATCTTAGACAAACTTTAAAAGTAGACCAGGAATACCAAAATAAACCACTTTTTACATAGGAATATATTTTAATAACCCCTTTTTATATAAAACGCAAACTCCCCTCGGAATTGCTAGAAGAGGTTGGTTGGTTTTAAGGGGTTTTATGACGCAGGGCCATATTTGGCCATTCTGAGTCAGACGACATATAATATCAAGTCATAGACATACACAGTGAAAGTTTTACTGACACAGAATAGAGAAATACACCTAAGGAGGAATGCACCTGACAGAAATCGAACCTGCACCGGCTACAACGCGAAGGTTGCTAGTGCAGTGGACATACTCCCTGAGCCACGACGGTCTTGAGAAGTATAGGATTGATAAAAATTAAAGGAATAGAAGTAAGGTATAGCAGTATGTTTGTTAGACATACGTTTGCAAGTTCAGGGAGGTTTTCAAAGTTCCCTCCACTAGCATCAATACCTGTCTCGTACCGTTGACGCATGGTAGGTAGGTAGGTACTTAATTAACGTCGCTCTGGAGCAAGAAAGCGCTGCTGCTAGGGATGAACTCTAATGGCACCTTTGCAGACTTAGCTTATGTAAATAACAATAAGAGGAGTATGCTTTATCTTTCGCCTCTTGTTGACAAATCATTCCCAATAACTTCATGTTACAATTTTGACTTTGGCGACGGTCTGGAATCAATCCCCAAGGAAAACACGTAATTTTGAACCACGGTCAGTTGACGAGGTCAACACCTGAGTTGGCACGCCCACTCTACAAACTTTTACCCCACGCCAACGTGGAGACATTTGAGGCCACGATAGATTTAAAGTGCAGCAGCACCCGTGTACACGACGGTCTTTGGTTGGACCGAGTTTCGAACTCGCAACCCTCCGGTTGCTAATCCGTTACTCTTCCAACTGGGTTACCTCGGCTCCCGTTGACTCATGGATCGGCGAACTTGTTTTTAATCTAGTTTAATTTCGTGTACGATCGCTTCTTCCATGGCAGGATTGCGCGATGTTTGATCTCGGTCACGATGACTGTTTACTGCGAATGGTTATTCTTTTACACAGGATGTGGTTCAAACGCATAAACGTTTGTTAATAAGGCACGAATCTGTTTGAGTCATACACTTACATGGTATAGCTAAGGAGAAAGACTGGAACTTCTTACTAAGGTCGATTTACTCTTCAACTTGCTCACTGTGTGGACTTTCATACATGACTGGCCACCTCAATAAGTTCCTTGTGACGTCGCATTGAATAATGACGCTGATAGTTACATATTTTATTTGTTTATAGTCTATTGGGCTACCAGAGACATTGCGAAACGGCTGAGGTCTGGCTTAGTATAAAAAATTTGGACCTAAAACTAAAAGTTAGCCTTTGAAAGACACAACTGTGTTATAAAATATGTTTTATCAATAAATAAGTTTCCGCTCTTAGCCGATGATATGCATCGAAGTATCAGCTTAATGGCAATTTACTTATATTTTTTATATAATTGACTAAGTTTTGTTCTATTACAAGTAACATTTAAGATAATCTTTAAAAATCGATCAATCTTTTACAAACATATCTATATTTATCTAAAATAAATTACAACACACAACCTTCTAAAACTCAGAAATAAAAACTACAATCGTTTACTTACATCACTTGGTTTTAATCATTAACTTGATGGCAACTGACATTTTTTTAAAATTTGATCTAATGTCGTTCCAACACAGATTTTAAAAAAATAACCATTGGAGCATTTTCTTTCGCTCTTTCCACTACAAACAATGGATGGAAATCCGACTGATTCAATTTCTCGCCAAAGATTTACGACGAAAGAACACAAAACCTTTCCATAGTTATTGTTCCGCAAGAGAAAAGGGATTTCCTTTCCTTTGAAGTCTCCAAATAAGTCTTCATTTCCGAATCTTTAATTCTAATGAAAAATCCAAACGAGCTTAATGGACCCATTTCAATTTCAACCGAACACATCGCACAAGGTCCATTTGAAAGTCAACGACACGCCAATGATTAAAGTACCTTTGTGCACGGCAGAAACAAGCCTTTTTCTCCGTCTCTCAAAACAGTCCTTCACTTTTAATTCCACCCTCCTTTCAGGTGCACACTTTCTTTCAGACCCCGAAACAAAAGATATTTTTATTTGCTGTCCTCCATCCCCTCAACCTCAGACTCCATCCTGATTTACAAGACGCAATCAGCAACAAACAAACTCGACCGTTCACCTGTCTTTGAATGGAAGGGGAATGCGGAATCTTCTCCACCCCCTACAAAGGCAGTCCTTCTGTTCTTGCTCCGAACCACCCCGTGCATCTCTTCTTTTTGTTCGGTACCGAAGCCTCACCTAGCCCGTCTTCTATCTCTCTATTACGTCGCTCCCTCTTTCTTTTTAGCAGGGGAAGTCATTTGTCTTTGGGGAAATTCTTTTATTTGCTCATCGAACACGCATCTTGCTCATTAACGGTGGCGCACTCTGGAGGCAAACTCTCCAAGCGACGCCGACCCCCTTCTATGCACTCCTGATGAGCAAATAGAAGGCGTTTTGCACGTGCCTCTCGCACAGCCGCCTTTATTGATTTCCCCCAGCCTAGACGTTTTACTTACTGTTGGTTAGAGGTCTCCCCCCCTCTGACTTTTCCCAAGGCCCCACAGAGCTGGTAATTGGGGTCTATTTTGTGGGACTTCCTCCGACTAAAAATTATGTCCCGGGTGTGAACGAGGGCCTTTGTGTGGGACACCACTTGTGCTCGCGTCTGGTGCGACGGCCTTATTACAGACGACCGCTTTCGTGTTTGATTTATTCTTTTCGTTTAAGGCATCTGAGGAATTCAGGGGCATTATCGGAGGCGGTTTGGTCGGAACAGTGATTCAGGTGCCCACCTGATGAGTGGGAGGCCGCGGTAGCCCGGTTGGAAGCGTGACATATTAGCAACCAGAGGATTGCGCGTCAGTCTCGTCATCTGACCGTGATTCAAAATTACGAGGCGTTGTCCTTGTAATTTCGAATCACGGTTTTGCAATTAACGTCGCACTGGAGCAACACACGGACTATTGGCGACGGTCCGGGATCAACCCCCGAAGGGAAAGATTCCAGGACAACACGTAATTTTGAACCACGGTCGAGCACTCGAGCTGGCACCCCACTCTCCAAACTTCCACACCACGCCAACGTGAGGACATTTGAGGTCAAATAATTTAATGTGCACCAGCCCCTTTATACACGACGGTCTTTGGTTGAATTCGAACTCTCAGGTTGCTAATCCTTGACTCTTCCAACCGGGCTACCACGGCACGGGTTCTTAGGTGAATTCTATATAAATAAAGAATCATCACTATATTGATTTTGCATCTTTTTTAGGTAAGACTAATGTTATTTATTCAGTGTTTAGCAACAAGACCAGATCAACCAAGGACGTTTGTAAGACCATTCTTCGCGATTGTTACGTAAAATGACCTTTTTGGGTTATTTTTAAGTCATTAGTTTGCATATTTTGCTGGTTTTATATAAGGGCAATCTAGATTAATTTCCCTGAAATCCCATATTTTCCCTGTTGGGAAAATCTCGGGGGAAATTTCAGGTGACTAAGCAGTAACATGACTTATTTAAAATGCTCTTGTTTCAGTAACAGTTAGATGGAACTTCTATATATCCGCCGCTAACCTGGATGATGAAAAAAGGCAGATGATGAAAAAAGACGTTGCAGAAGACGACTGCAAGTATATGAACTTTAATTGATCGGGCATAAGACGGCCCAAAACCCTTTCAATTCATCTCATTTATGAATCGATTCTGGTGGATTACACAACAGCGCCATCTGGTGGAGGATTACACAACAGCGCCATCTGGTGTGGCCACTCACTTTTCGACAGGGCAATCTAGATTAATTTCCCTGAAATCCCATATTTTCCCTGTTGGGATAAAACTTCGGGGGAAACTTCAGGTGACTAAGCAGTAACTTAACTTATTTAAAATGCTCTTGTTGTTTCAGTAACAGTTAAATGGAACTTCTACACTGCTGGCCACCCAAATTGCAACACCAAGAAAGACAAGAGATATCACAACAAAATTTATTTTGTAGATAACATGTTGGCCAAGTATCAAATGATTAAATTTATAGACTTCTGTGAAGTGTGGTTCCTGCCAAAATCAGTAGCCAGAGTAGCCGCCATTGTTGGAGATCACCGCTGCCACACGCCTCGGCATTGATTCAAAGAGACTTTGGATGTGTTCTTGGGGTACAGCAGACCAAGCAGCTTCCACACGTTGCCAAAGTTGATCTGGTGTGGCAGCTGGGGATGTATTCTGGGTCAATCGTTGAGCAACCATGGACCACATGTTTTCTATCGGCGAAAGATCCGGAGAGCGAGCTGGCCAGGGAAGCAATTCAATCTGGCGATTGACGAAGAACCCTTGGACAATGCGTGCCACGTGTGGTCGCGCATTATCCTGTTGAAATATGGCTGTGGGCAAGCCCTGAAGGTAAGGAAGGACAACTGGCTCCAACACCTCGGAGATGTAGCGCTGGTTGTTTAAAGTACCGGCAATGCGTACTAGAGGAGTGCGAGAGTGATATCCAATACCGCCCCATACCATAATACCCGGTGCAGGACCAGTGTGGCGGTGCATAACGCCGCTTTTCAGCATCCTCTCTCCACGGTGTCTCCAGACTCGAATCCGACCATCGTGGTGTTGCAGACAGAAGCGTGACTCGTCAGTAAAGACAATTTCATTCCATTCTGCCGTCCACATCCTTCTTTCATCGCACCATTGGCGGCGGAAACGTCTGTGGTTCTGCGTCAAGGGTAGACGAATCAATGGACGTCTTGCGGACAGACCACTCTGCTGTAAACGGCGTCGAATGGTACGCGCAGACACTGGATGATGCGGTACAGACTGAATGTGCTGTGCTATGGTTCGTGATGTGGCTGAGCGATCCGTCACTGCCATACGCACAATATGCCTGTCATCATGTGAAGTGGTGCACTGAGGTGGATGCGATCGAACACGTCGGTCCGTCGTACCCTCCTGCATCCAACGATCACATATCCGCATTACAGTTGTTTGGTTTCGTCCAACACGACTACCGATTTCCCTGAAAGATAATCCACAATCTCGGTAGGCCACTATCCTTCCTCTGTCGAACTCGGATACTTGATCAAAAGATGATCGCTGTTTTCTACGAGGCATAATTGATCGTTTTTTTGAAAAAACCACAAGAAAAACACAATTGCCGTACTTGAAATCGTCGAAATCTCGAAGTCTTAAATAGCGCTTTGAAGTGGCGCCACAGGCGCGCGTGATGTGCGTCTGCGCTGAAATTCTAATCATTTGCATATCTCACCTCCGCTAATGCATGTTGTAAATTTCATATTATTTGCATGCTTCCTTCAGGGTGTTGCATTTACGGTGGCCAGCAGTGTATATATCCGCCACTAACCTCTATTTGAGGTTTGGATTTGTATAATGAATTCCTTCAGTGGGCTGTAGGGTGATTGGTTATTTATGAAGCTTCACTGGGGGGAATCTGATATCTCCGTTTATACATGTGGGATACCGGAAATCCCTCGTCGCCCTGTGAACGGAGATATCGGGACGTAGAGACGATATGAGTGCGTGAAACACCCACGCATAACTCACCAAGCAATATCAGAGTTTCCCACTAAATCAGCAGAGGAAAAAGGACTACGACTGGCAGATCGTAGTCCTTTTATAGATTTTAGTCGGGATAAGTAGATTTATGAGTCGATTCATCTCATGAATAGTCGATTTAGCTTATTAAATTTCTCTTAATTTTAATTGATCTCATTTAATGGATTACGGTAATTGTGTCCTGTGATGATACTCACAGGACACAATGACTGCATTTAGACTCAGTCCTCTGACTCCCTTATGCAACCCCTATTTTCCCGCTTCAGCCATTGAGCTACATGATTGCGTTTGGTATCTGGCAACGCGGGAGAAAAACTGAAGGGGCGTCTTTAAAACTACTCAGACTTGAGAGATCGACACGTGGTAAGGAGGACGCTAAACGTGGAGGAACAAAAAAACAAGGCAGTGATACCATCATTAGGCCTATTCGACTCCTGCCTGACCTTCCTGGATTCCCAGACCATCAGTGTTAAAATACAATAAAGTTTTCCAGCTGTATCCTTTTGCTTCTGAAGCTCGTAACGCCAGGTAAGTATTTACAAACACGTGGTAGTTTTTTAATGCAGTTTCACGATCAACGTTCGTGGGATCAACTGGTGTCGATCCCTCCGGTGTCTTGCCCAATTGGCACTTCGCAATAGTTTTTCTTGTTTCTCCCTTATCACTCGATTTTACGCCCCCACTATATCACATGTCCCACATACATATTAAATATTTACAAAGTAGCTCTGTGGATAGTATACTTGGACTTCATTGTCCATACGGAATGATTGTATTGAACAAGTTTAATATCGAAGAGTTGCTCCTCCGTCGAAGAGTTGCTCCTCCAGATACAGCAGCGGGAGTCTAAATGCACCTGGCGCTATTTGTAACCCAAAGTGACTTCGCGGCGCCTACCAAATTTGATGAGGCGTCGCCTGGGTTCACAGCTCTGACCTTGTTATGAAATAGTCAGAGCATGTGGTAGGAGTCACTGTCGTAAGATCTCAGAAGGGTAAGTCACGTGCAAGGTTTATAGAATAGAGTATAGGGAGGTTGTCAACTCAAAAGGTTGACCTTGAGTCACGTGGGCATACGAATCCACTAGGGTCGATTGGCTATCGAAACGCAGACTAGTGTTTTTGTCACGTTGATTGTTTTTTGGATTTTATGGTGCAAGGGTCATATTTGACCAAACCGCGAAACACAAGGTAGACAACATCAAGTAATAGTCATACACGCACAAAGAAAGTTTTACTGATATATAAGAGGCAAATACACCCAGGTAGGGATCGAACCTGCGCCGCTTGCATAAAACCGCCGCCGAACCTTGAATAAGATTTGTTTTCTTAGCAATTCTAGAGTGGTGAAATGGTCTAAGTTTTACCTGGCGAACTCTTTGGGATTGATCCCGGACCGTCACCAATAGCCCGTTGTGTTGCTCTAGTGTGACGTTAATTGAAATACCCCCCCCCCCTGGCGAACTAAACATCGAATTCAGACTTTCAATTTGATACAGGAACTGTCAGAAAACGTAAGCTGCATTCGTATTTTCTCGTGCTTTCTTTTAAAGTCCTGATTTTTATTAACAAAATAAAAACCCAGAGAATTTGGCAGAGAAACTAAAAAGTTAAGTTGTATTTTAAGGGCATTAGAAATACTGTCATGTAGAGGGTGTATATGTTTCTTAAATACGCTTTAAAAAAGTTTCACGGACAAATATAATTTTATAGGTCTTTAGAGCATTTCTTGGGTCATAAATGCATTTTTAAAGAGTATTTTTCAGCAAATTTCAGGCCACGAAAATCCTAACCCTTGTTATCGGTTTATCTTCAATGCAAACACGAGGATTTCGATTTCTGTTTGATTTGAGCAATAAAACTTTCTGAAATGGAAATAAGTTGTTT
This sequence comes from Meta bourneti, assembly GCA_933210815.1. Taxonomy (NCBI): domain Eukaryota; kingdom Metazoa; phylum Arthropoda; class Arachnida; order Araneae; family Tetragnathidae; genus Meta; species Meta bourneti. Next base: position 102,149,284 of record OW119924.1, on the reverse strand, counting down.
CTGTCGTAATTTTGGTCCACCACTTGACTTATGGGTAACTATAAAAATCTACAATTTACTGAAGTCGCGAACCTTCCTAAGGAATACGATTAATTCATAATTTATTATTTTTTATGGACGCATCTAAAGAACTCGAGAGGTAACTTCTACAAAATGAGTTGACTTTGAAGTGACTAACTTTGCTACCTGCATGTTTAAAATGTATTATGACATGCCAAATGCTTATCACATTTATCGCACTCATTGCAATTTATTTCTGAGGAATATGACTTTCTGATTTATCTTTCATTTATGCATTACAAGAATTCGTGTGGCTCTTTCAGGAGCAGAAATAGGGCCGCTGTAGCCATGTTGTAAGAGCAGCGGATTAGCAACCGAGTTCGAAACTCGGTTCAGGCATAGACCGTCGTGTACACGGGGGCTGGTGCACGTTAAATATCTGTCGTGGCATCAAATGTCCTCTTGTTGGTGTGGTGTGGAAGTTCGGAGAGTGAGTGCCAGCTCAAGTGTGACCTTGTTATCTGAATGTGGTTCAAAATTACGAGGCTTGTTGTCCTTGGGATGTAGGTAATTAATGAACGTCGCACTGGAGCAACACAACGGACTATTGGCGACGGTCCGGGATCAAACCCGCATAGAAAGACAACGCCTCGTAAGTTTGAACCACGGTGAGATGACGAGAATACCTGAGCTGATTTGTACCGCAGTTTGTTCACCTACACACGTCCTTCAGATCAGATTTATCCCACAGGAAGTGGATACATTTTTGTAGAAGCTCTGCGTCAAAATAATGAACCTGTCATTTTGAAAACGAAGTTCGCTATTTTTAATCGTTGTTATTTCGTGAACTTAGCATTATGTGTCCCCATGACCCAGTTATATTATTTTGGCTTAACCCATATATGCAGTCCTAAATGGTTTATGATGAATCTCTTATAAGCAATATTTTGATTGTTAAACGATAATGCTTCACCAGAAAAAACATAATCCTGTGATTTACTTGGCTTGACGCGATGCTTGCATAATGATGTTGGTATCGTTCTTTTATATGATGCGTTCGTTCTAATGTAAATATTTTTTGACTTCTAAAATAAAAGTTTCTTTACTTATTCACGGGTGAAAGTCTAACGCGTAAACTAAACAGGAAAACTGGAAAAGTAACGATTGAAATATAAAATAGAGTTTAAAACTAAATTTGAATTATTACGAGAACTCGTTACTTTAAATTTATTACGAGAAATCATCTACAGTGAGTAAAAAAATTTCCGTACGCCCTTACTATTTGAAATAAATTGCTATATTATTAGCCGAATATAAATATTGAAGAAATAAAAATGAAAAAACAGATGAGCATAATTGCATAGAAAGTTTCTATTGCATTTAAACAAACATTAATATAATTTAACGCATAATTCACAATAACGCAAAAATGTGGCAAATATGAAGCAAAAAGTCTCCATACGGTTAAAAATATGCCATTGAACGTTTCCCCCCGCGTGTTTCATCATTTAATGGTAAGTTGAACCTACTTTTGCTTTAATGACCTCTCAGCAGTTGACTCCCACAAGTTGTTTTGTTGTTTCTGGAGTAATTTTGTTCCAGACGTCCAGTTTTCGGGTTACCTTTACTGCTGGTATCATAATTTTTCAGTTCACGACCGATTTTTTCCCATAAGTGTTCCATGGGGTTTAAATAAAAAGGACTGGTGGTGTGTGAAGTTGCTGCAACATATGGTAAAGGAATCATTCTTTACAGAACGTTGTAGTGTGTTTTGAATCGTTGTCCTGTTGGAAGATAAATTGTCTTCCAAGAGACAGTTTCGTAGCACTATCAAGGACATTTTGTTTCAAAATGTCTAGGCACACATAGCTATCCATGTTACCTTCAACAAAACATAAATCATACACACCAGAAGAACTCATGCAACCCAATACCTTTATATTTCTTTCGCCGTGTTTTACAGTTCAACATAAGTTTTTGTTTGCATTTAATGTTTTGGTTTTCTCTATGCCATAACTCGTTCATCTGAACTATAGAGACAAAATTTTGATTCATCCCTGAAAAGTACCGAATCCCAGAAAGTTAAGGGCTTACTCACAGATTTTTTTTTGCAAACTCAAGACGCTTTCTTCTGTTAAATTTGCTAATGAGTGACTTCTTACGTGCGACATGCCCATTGTAGACACCTTTTTTTATTACTTTTCTTACAGTCTAAGGTTGTATTTCAAGATTGTAATCAGTTTTCAACAAGGATGCAAGTTGTAGTGCCCAATTCGTGTATTATCGCGAACGTTTCGCAGAATATTTCTCAATGTATATGTATTGTATATAGCTCAATTTCTAAGATCTTCCTTATCGGTTCCTATTTTCCAGTTTCTACCTAATTATATCTTTCAGTGATTTTTACCGTATATTTAGATTTGTTTGCGATTTCGCCAATATTTTCCTCATTGATAATCCGTTATTTCTCAACTTTATCACCAATACGCGAATAGCTTTCGGAATTACGATTTCAAGCGATCCAATGGTATAAAAATAATTTGAAATGATTAGTTACACAATACTGGAGTTCCTTTTCATTCGAAAGTTATGTTAATTGAATGCGGGACTACGTTCTAATCAATTTTCATAGTGCGTACGGAAACATTTGTGTCTTTCATTTTGTATGTTTTCTCAAAGTTTTAATTAATTACTTTTTATTTGTGAAAATTAAGGAACTTTTGTTGCTAACACTTTCTCTAGTATGAAAGAAATTTTTTGTGCTTTTTCTGAATCTTTGGTGAGATTTATTTAGAAATTATTATAATTTATATGTTGTTTTCGTTTCTGTACGGAAACTTTTTTTTATCCACTTTAAATATTTTTCAAAAAATAGATTATAAGATATACTGCAAGAATATTTCTTAACACCTGTGCATCGAAATCGCCAAGAACTGTCAACTTTATGCACAATACAACATCCACACAACAAAGAAGAATGTTTCTTATTACTCTTAAGACTTGAGAAATATTTTATTCAGTTCAGAGGCAGGACATTAATCCAAATGATTTTTCTAAGAAAATCAACTATCTTCCCATTCAAAGAGAAAGAATAATTCTCATAAATACATCTCAGGTTTGAACGACAGTCATTAGGTTCAACGCAATATGTCTTCATTACAACTTTCATTGCCTGACGGCTATATTAATATTAATACCATCTTAGATTTCCTTTCGTATTTCAATAGAATGGGAATATCTTCGAAATCATTTAAAAGGATGGACTCTTCAGCAATAATTTTTTAAGTAAAACTTTTCAACTTTCATGATTCTTCAATGTCTGCCACTTAGGAAATGAGCTAATTATTCAGAATGTATATTTCGCTTTCCTTGATAAAAATCAATACGAATGCTACACTTCACAATTAAGATAATTTTCACTTTGGGGCGATTATATCCAGAACTACAGGACATATTTTAATGAAATTAGTTATGTACATAGGTTGAAATAATACAAGAAAATAACCATACAACAGTTATGGTATACACGCATGATCGTTAGTAAGACAGAAGGTCTAAAACAGAGGTTACAATATCGACACAAAAAATGAGTTAATAGGGGGTGTGGTCCCCTCTTACAGTTATACATCTCACAACATGAATTCATACTGGAAATGAGGCAGTTTATGAGTCCCTGTGGCAGTTGGTCCCATTCCTCCAACGCTGTTTTCAGCTCCTGGATGGTTCTGAGAGGGCGAAGGGGAGTTGCAATTTCCCTCCCAAGAGCGTCCCATATATACTCTATAGGGCTTAGGTCTGGAGATCTGGCTGGCCAATCCATCCGGCGAATGTCCTCACTTTCCAGATATTCGTCGACCAGATGAGCCCTATATGGATGAGCGTTGTCGTCATAAACATGAAATCAGGGCCAACTGCACTCCTGAAAAGGCAAACATGGGGCTCCAAGATCTAATCCCTATACCTCAGCAGTTACTGAGCCTAGGTGAAAGACATGGAGGTCTATGCGTCCATCCAACATGATGCCTGCCCAGACCATCAAACCTCCGCTGCCATAGTGGTCTCTTTCTCGGATATTGGAGGACAGGTAGCGAGTCCCTGGTTCTCTCCAGATGAACGTACGTCGAAAATCGGTGGTTGGGCTGAACCGGGACTCATCAGTGAATATAATAGTCCCTCACTAATCCCTGGTCCAAAGTCGATGTTCTCTGCATCATGCTAAACGTGCTCTTCTGTGTGCAGAAGTGAGCGTGCCGCAAACAGCAGGTCTTCTTGCAAACAGACCTCTCTCATGTAGTCTTCTGAAAACAGTAACCCTTGAAACTGAGATTCCTGTGGCCGCATGGTCACGAGAGAGCTGAGAAGCTGTTGCACTCCTGTTACGCCTCGCTGCAATGGACAAATATCGATCTTCATTGGTCGTCGTGGCTCTTGGACGACCTTGCCCAGGCTTTCTCTCTACGGATCCGGTATCCTTAAACTGTTTACACAAGTTGGACAAGGCGCTGGGCGTTACATTCAAGTCTAGCAATCGGCACTTGAGACTGCCCTGCTTCCAGTCTCCCGACGATTTGCCACCTCATTCCCTCATCCAAACGTTGGTGGTTACTCATCTTAACTGCCTTTGAATTTCACCGAATGTCAAAAAAAAAAAAACCACCAGGAAATTCGCCGAGGTGTGTAAGCGAACGATGCGCGAGAAATTCGACAAAATATGCAAATTCTCTTAATTTTGAACACCAGTGTATTTTGAAAGTGTTTTTAAGAGTATGTAACTGGCAAACAAGATAAGTTACACAAAAGTTAGGATCAAACCTGCAATTCACTAGTAATGAGTATATCGTTGAGAGAAGAAACTCAGCACGTGACATTTTTGGAAACACTAACTGCTTATTTTCATCGTGATCGGAAATATATTGAAATATTGTCATCAGTTTAAAAGATGTCTTTCACTCTCGAAATGCTTATAATATTTATTGTTAACCTTAAAAAATAATTAGTCTTTAAACAGCTGTGCAGTAAAAAATATTTGTCAGTTACTGAGTTTCTGCTCTAGTCCTACGAGATATATCTATATATAGTAGTAATATAATCATTCTATACATGTGTATATAGTTTTTACACATGGAAATAAATAAGGGCTGTGTGAATTAATTTAATAACTTTATGAAGATGCATTTTAAGAAACTGAATATTTTGACAAAAATGCCCTTAAAGTATTTTTCAATTACCTTGAAAATTGAATTTCGTTGTGCTGTTTGGAACTTGAAGAGGTTTACATATTCCCAGAATTGAAGAACAAATTAATTCTCTTAGAAGTAGATGTAGCAGATTGAGCTACTGTTTCAACTTTACGAGTTCTGCGGTTAGCGCATATTTATTATTTCAACGAATACGTAGCTATTCATATCACTTTATTTCTAGCCCTTTTTCTATAACTTTGAGTAGATATTTTATACTGAGTAGATTTTTCTTTGAATACGGATTGAATAGAATTTGGGTTTTTTTGGCACAAAGTCGCAAACGAGCTTCTCCAATTTGGTTGATTGGATGAGTTTTATGGCACAAGGGCCATATTTGGCCAAGTTGCGCCAAACGCACAACAAAAACTTCAAAATCGAGGCCATTTTGGACCTTGCACCACAAATATAATCCGATTTCAAAAACTTCAACGCTTTGCAGTTATGATTTGGGGCTGTGTGTATTCAAAATTCCATCTAAACACTAAGTGCTTATAGCTGCAAAAGAGACTTTCAATCTAAAACTGGAGAGGCGAATTTGGTAGGTAATTGAATTAACGTCATACTGGGCATTAACGGGCTATGGCTCGGGAGGGGCCGTCGTGACTCAGTGGGTATGCCCACTGCGCTAGCAACCTTCGAGTTGAAGGCGGCGCAGTTCGATTCCTGTCAGGTGCCTTCCTCCCTGGGTGTATTTCTCTCTTCTGTGTCAGTAAAACTTCCATTGTGTGTGTCTATTACTTGATATTGTGTCTTGTGTAGCATGGCCAAACATGGCCCTTGCGCCATAAAACCCCAACTACAACCTATGGCCAGGGATCAATATCAAAGAGAAAGATCCGAGTACATGTAAGCACCACGTAATTTACCATCAAGGTCAGATGACAAGGTCAATACCTGAGATGAAGAGGCGAATTCGGATGCTTGGTTTTTATTTATGAGACATCCATTTTGTTTCAGAGCGAACTGTATGGATTCCCACGAAACGTTTCCATATTTTACTCAGTAACTCATTTCGAAGAATGCTAACTTCATGCCATACTTCAATTCGATCCCCAGAGAACCCAAAGTGGTTGTCATGGCAACGTAAACCTCATAGTCTTAAGAGGGGATTCCTTGACTATAAGCAAATGTAATGGTACAAGAGAACTAATGCAAAGTCTCCACATTCAGATCTTAACGGATGCATTTTGAAATCAATATATCCTCTTTGCTTTGCTCCTTCACTCGTTTTCTCGTATTACAACCTCTCCCCCTGGCTTTCTTTTCATGCGATGAGATTTTGGATTTCTGCTTAGAGAAGGACAAAAGGGCGATTCTTTCTAAACTTAAGAATGGGGATCAAAGAGAAGATTTCAGGAAAAGGTTTTGGAGTTCATTAGTTGTGGGGATTTTTGAATCGATGGAGCGAAGAATTAGCGTAGTTTAAAATTTGAAAGGAATGATGCCCGTTCTTTGCGCTATGGGAATAAATAAGTCGCAATTCGTATTGTAAGCATCAAGCAGCATTTATGTGCATATGAGATTGAACAAAATGCTCGATTGAAGGTTTTAAGTCCTTTATTCAGGGTATGACGTTTTATATGTGATTAATTAAATGTTAAATGCCATATTGAAATAGTCTGAAAGAGAGCAGAGAAAGTCAAACTTATAAAACAATTAGTGTCGAAGGCAGAGGTTTTCAAACTACAGGGACTCAGTGGATTGGCCAACTGCTCTAGTAACCTGCAAGTTGTAGGTAAAGGAGGCTCGATTCCTGTAACTTAACATGGGTATTTCTCTATTCTGTGTCAGTAAAAATGTTATGTGTGTGTACTTGACGTTACTGCCTTTCATTTGGTGCAGCTGGAACAAATATGGCTCTTATGCCATAAAATTCAAAACCAACAGACAAGTGCTGAGATTCCCAATTTGCGTCACTTAGTCTAACCTTAGTCTCCAATTTGTTTCATCTTAGTCTATTTTTCAAGTGCTGACGTCGTCATATAACCGTAGTTCGAAATAACGAGTCCTCTGATCATTCCTTACGGGATCGATCCCGTACTGTTGCCACTAGCCAGTGTGATGCTCCAGTGCGACGTAAATTCATCTACCTACCAACCTATTCGTGTACCTATCGCCATATTATAGACTTCTTGGGGGTTGCCGGGGCCGTGGTAGCCCGGTTGGAAGAGTAACGGATTAGCAACCGGAGGGTTGCGAGTTCGAATGTAACCAAAACCCGTCGTGTAGACGGGGCCTTGTGCATGTTAAATCTGTCGTGGCCTCAAATGTCCTCACGTTGGCGTGGTGTGGAAGTTTGGAGAGTGAGGTTCCAGCTCAGGTGTGACCTCGTCATCTGACTGCAGTTCAAAATTACGTAGTGTTGTCCTAGGGCCTTTACCTTCGGGTTTGATCCCGGACCGTTGCCAATAGCCCGTTGTTTTGTCCAGTGTGACGTTAATTAAATACCTACTACATACCCACCTATTTCATAGTGACAAAAAATACCCAATATAAAACTTATGAAAAGTCTATCGGGAGGAAACACATTATTCGCTGTCTGGAATACACATTTTTGTTATTCATTATCCGGATGTATTAATCTTGGTTATGAAATAAGACACGTCGTTGATGATAGTTATTAAATACGACACGTCGTTGAAGATAGTTACTAAATAAGGCACATTGTGGATGATAATCATTAATTAAAACAGATCGATCATAATAGTTATTAAATAAAAAGCGTTGGATATGATAGTTATTAAATAAGATGTCAATTATAATAGTTATTAAATAAGATGTCAATTATAATAGTTATTAAATAAGATATGTCAATTATAATAGTTATTAAATAAGACACATCAAAACCTTTGCTTTTCTATTTTCAATACTATAATCTTTTAAAAATAGAATAACTTTTTGTGCGGAAGACCGCCTACACACATATAAGAGACGACAGCTGTTTCGAAAAACAAAATTCCCTAACTCTAATTTTCAAACTGAAAGAAAGTAGGTAAAGACAGCCGTCAAGACTTGCAAAACAAACTTCAAACGAACTTTTAAAGTTTTACAATTCTTAAAAACGCCTTCTAAACGGAAACCGAGCAACCAGGTGTTTATAATTAAATTATTTTTAAGTCGAATAAATTAAATACTTCCCTCCTTTCCAATTAGCCAAATACTTTCAAATTACTAAAGTCTAATCAAATGAGAATGGAAAAGTATTTAACTAAAACAAGTAAGGCCAATTAGTTTAAAATTCCGTAAAGTGAAAAAATAAGTTTCTCTAAATAGGTGTACAATCGAAAAAAAAACGAAACACCCCTCTTCATTCTAGCAATTTTAACAGTAGCAAAAATTCAAAGACGACAGGATCTAACGTCTTCTATAAATTCAAATACATAAAATTTGCATTAGGGACCGTCTTCATATTAAATTGAGCACCAACTTCATAATTTCCAATAGAAACCCCCTATTTTGACACACAATTGCGAATTTATATCAAAATTTAACTTCATACCAAATTTCAGGTCATTAGGTCTTACTGTTTCGAAGTTATGAGTACAGAAAGATTGGAACTCCTAATGTTAAATCAGTTTCTCAGACTTTTATGGATACCTTCCTAAATAATATTTCTATAGCGATGATATTTTGTACCATGTTATTTTCAAGCAATCCAAACAAAATTCCCCTTAAATTTTATTTTAAAAATAGTTTTCAGTATGCATTAAGAAATATTAAATTAACGTTTGAAAAAATTATGAATTGGAAAATTACTATATTTTGATGGTAATCAATTCAGGACTTCTAATATGACCATGCAAAATTTCAGGTAATTTCGACTGTTAGTTTTTGCGTTACATTAAATTTTCCTGATTTTGGCAATTTTAGGGGGCATCCGAAAGTTTTAAAAACGTCTGACACACCTGTGGAATATTTAAATTCTGGAAAAATGGTTGGAAATTTTATTTATGTAATCTAAAATACAGGGTGCAACGCAAAGTCCGTACCCGGCCTTTATTTTCGGAACCGTTGGTCGTAGACGTATACTTCAATTACAAAAATGTTTCAAATGAGGTAAACATTCATGTTATGACATTTTGAAATTTAAAAAATCAATTTTGTAAAAATTACAAAATCTAACTTTTTATACAGTGCCCCGTTCCCTATAGTGATATTTAGTAAAAGTTTACAATCAGATTAACAAACGTAACACAAAAAGTTTCACTTCTGTGGGACAAAAATTGACCGAGATATTTAATTTCAAAATTTGGGATTTATTCAGATTTATTTTGCCTTCATTGAGGGGTCGGTTAAAATATAACTTAGAATAATTCGAGATTGAAATCAGAGTGCAACACCTATTTTACGGCGAAAGGGGGGTTCCCCGACCACAAACGATGGGTGCATGTATAGTAAAGTGGACATGCCCGATTCACTGAAAGCGGTCGCAGCGCCCCCAGTGGCGAAACATGGAAGGTTTGGAAATCTAACTCGCACAAGTTACAGACAAGCATACAGCGGAAAGCAACATAATAAAGTGGAGAAATCTACTGGAGATACTGCTCAAAATGTTTCCCATTGGTGGGTGGCTGATACGCTGTTTCAGATCATCCAGAGAGGTTGGCTCGGTCGCATAGATCTGTTCCTTGACGTAACCCCAGAGGTAGAAGTTCATGGGAGTCAATTACAGCGAACGCGGTGGCCACTCTACCCGACCACCATATCCGATGATCTGTTGGCCGAATTCGGTGGCTAGATACGCACGACCGTTTGCTGCTTTATGCGGAGGGGCACCATCATGTTGGAACCACACACGACATGCATCTCGGAGAGGCAGCTGTTCATACCAGTCACGTACCGTGTCTTGTAACACGTGCAGGTAACGATTGCCCGTTAAGGTCCCGTCGCAGAAGATGGGTCCAACAATCTGGGTTCCCATAAACCGCACCATACATTCGTTGACCAGCGTACCTGGTGTCGTGCTGTGCGTCCCATGTGAGGGTTGTCCAGAGCCCAGTAATGCACATTGTGGGTGTTGAGGATGCCATCCCGTGTGAATTGCGACTCATCTGTCCACAGTATGTCGGAAAACAACGACGAAATGTCGTGCAACGTGTTGAGCAGGAAGTTACAAGTCAAATCTTCATGCGTCGTCACCCGGCATCAATGCTTGCACCAGTAGCGGACGGTATGGATGCGCACCATGCGCATGTAACAATCGCCAAATTTGTTGACGCGTGTATCCACATGCCTCGCTTATTTCCGCCGTGCTTAGGTGTGGATTTGCAAGGGCGTATCCCAGCACTTTCTCCGGTGTCACTCGAATGCCCGATCTTGTCAGTCTGCCTGATCTGGGTCGTGGTGTGAAGCCGCCGGTCTCTCTGAAACGGCAAAGTACAGTAGCTATAGTTCGATGCGATGGACGTCGATCCATAAGAAAACGTTCGCCATAAAGCCTCGCAGCGGCTCTGGCATTTCGTTGACATTCGCCATAAATCAGTATCATTTCGGCATATTACGCGGATGTGTAGCACATCATCACGATTTCAGCGCGGACTAGTTTGCCCACTACTGGATGACTCGTCTTTTATCCCGAGCATATGGCTGCGGTACTACCCTATTTGCATAATCATGATTAGCATGGGGATTATAGCCCCGCTGGTAGTTTGCATTCTGCTGCCATTTATCCGGTTCTTTTTTGCTCATTTTTTATTTTCAGGGTGTCGATTCTACATAATTCGACGATGGTCTTCAACTTTCTAATTGACATCTTTTGTCTATCTTGCTTAGTTTCGGAGTTAGTTTTCCAAACTTCCGTGTTTCGCCACTAGGGGCGCTGCGACCACTTTCAGTGAATCGGGCATGTCCACTTTACTATACATGCACCCATCGTTTATGGTTGGGGAACCCCCCTTTCGCCTTAAAATGGGCGTTGCACTCTGATTTCAATCTCGAATTATTCTAAGTTATATTTTAACCGACCCCTCAATGAAGGCAAAACAAATCTGAAAAATTCCCAAACTTTGAAATTAAATATCTCGGTCAATTTTTGTCCCACAGAAGTGAAACTTTTTGTGTTACGTTTGTTAGGATAAGTGTAAACATTTCCTAAATATCACTATAAGGAACGGGGGACTTTATAAAAAGTTAAATTTTGTAATTTTTACAAAATTGATTTTTTAAATTTCAAAATGCCACAACATGAATTTTAACTTTATTTGAAACATTTTTGTAATCGGAAGTATATGTCTACGACCAACGGTTGCGAAAATAAAGGCCGGGCACGGACTTTGCGTTGCACCCTGTATATTGTCGTTTGCTAGTTATGTGTCGTATAGATGAATACTAATCAATAATCACTTGAATGACTCGCTCTATTCTCTCTTTGGATAATCGGAATATCAGTTCGATTATATTAAATGATTGTAGGTAGGTTTTTTTTGCATACATGCAGACGAATGCTAATTAAAAAAATTAACATTTATTAATAACACTAAAGACGATACAAAATTATACAGAACATCGATCAACACTTTCTCCGTTTCGAATTGTTCTCAATTCCAAAATCCTTCTTTTATTACATTTTAATCATGGTTACAATTCTTAATATTATCGTTTGAGCTCGTATAATAAATATAATAAATCTCGGATCGTTTGCATTTGCATATATAACATAATTATCGAATCGTTTTCACTAGCATAATAAATATAATAATGCTCGGATAGTTTGCACGCACTGACAAATACGTTTGAAATAGTGTTCAAATTTGAAATTCGGGTAGCTATAACTACAGTTAATCTCGATGTACGAATAGCGATTTTCATTGGTGAGATGATCCCTGAAATTGGAAGCAACTTTCACATTGAATATGTCCGGGTTTAAAGATAGTAAAGTTGTGAAATTTCATATTTAGACTAATTTAACTATGAGGAATCTGATTAAGGCATCGAAATTGGGTGTTTCCATTGGAAATTTTGTTGTTTGTGCAAAATTTTATATGAAGACGGCCCCTTATGCATTTTTTACATTTGAATTTGAAGAGGACGTTATTCCCTATTGAATGACATCTTTGAATTTGCTCTACTATGAATGGTGCTCGAAATAAAGGGGGTGGTTCGTTTTTCCCCGCGACTGTATGTGTATATGTAGGGTATGCAGAATTCTAAGTACGTTATGTTTATCGTGTAAGAACATAAAAGAAAGGTGCACATAATCTTGTAACTGAAATATTCTTAGAAAACATACTAAGTTAAAGTTTTCCTGAGTTTTTTAACTTTTCTAGACCAAAATGTGAGGATTATTATGCTGATGAGGCTTACTAAGTCATTTTTCTTTGCTTGCATGAGAGTTATACAGAGGCTGTTCGGATATTTTTTGAACGACTTTGATCAGCTGTAAAAAAATTGTATGCTGCGAAAGATTATTATTTTCACAGCATTTAAATAGTTAAAGTATAACTTATCGTCTGCTAACTCAGTTTTGTTTACTTTCAAAATGGCGCTGTAGCGTCTTCACACTATGTGGTGGGAAATCGTATAAATGAGTACTAATGGTTGTACTGCTTTCTGGATTATTTAATAACAAAGAAATATCTCCAGTTCATGAAATATGTACAGTACAGAAAACAAATTTGCCCGCAACGGGACTTAAAGGCGGTACCCTTTCTGGGACCTCTGAGAGACACTCCCAACACCGTTGAAGTTCTAGCGTCGTCTGCCTTCATCCTCCCCGGACTCGGGTCGGCAAAAGGCGGTGGGGGACGTCCTCTCGTCCCCCATTGGTCAAAGTTCTCCTCCTGGTGGATTTTTCTTTTTTTTTTCTCATGAGTTCCAGAATGTTCGGGCGCCGCCGAGACGAACTGTCCCCGAATTCCTTCAAAACCCTGGGAGCGTCGGCAGAGATGAAGGGGCTTCGGTTCCCATTCACCTTTTGTGCCCCGGCACCGAACCATGGCTGCTGGGCTGATCGGCGCCTCCATAGTCTGAAAAGGGGAGAGGAACACCTCCGGGAAAAGGAGTGTAAGATGCTTCGTCACAGCGCTTTTAAATAGGCAATGGATGGAAGGCTGTTTCCTCTTTCCGAAGAGAATTATGCTTATTCAATTATTCAAAAACGCTGTAAAAGTCATGGTTTTTCGATATCTAAATGTACGATAAGTAATATTATTAATGAGAAAGGAAAAAAACTTAAAAGTGGAAAAATACTCCTAACAAAGTATCAAAAAAAAAAGAAAAGAATTTCTGAGAATATTTGTAAAGTTCTTTAATTTTAAAAGAGAATCCGCCAAGTCAAAGGATTATTGCAAAGTCATTAAAGTGTTCAGTTTCAACTGTAAATAAAATAATTAACAGTGATTTGAATCTTAAAAAGGTCAAAAAATACAATGTTCATCGTCTATCTCCACGACATATTGCAGAACGCAGAACTCACTGCAGAATTCTGTATCACGAAATCCACGGATCCTGCACTACTTAATTTTGAACCATGGTCAGATGACGAGGCAACACCTGAGCTGGCATCCCACTCTCCAAAATTCAACACCACTCCAACGTGAGGACATTTGAGGCCACGGCTAACGTGCACCAGCCGCCTTTGTACACGACGGTCTTTGGATGAATTCGAACTTGCAACCGGAGGGTTGCTAATTCGTTACTCTTCCAACTGGGCTACCGCGGCCCTCCAAAGAATGAATTTCGAAATGATATACGACAGTTGATTGGTCAACGCCAGGGGTGTCAAACTCAATTAAAACACGGGCCATTTAATGCAACTGGTAAGATTCACGCGGGCCACATCACATTTACAAATTTTCATAAAATTATATTTTGAAGTGAGGATTCGGGAATAGGGATAGGATAATTAAAACACATTGTGTAATTAAGTGAATTTCGGGTAATAATTTATAATATTGCCATATAATTGCTTTTATTTAAACGTTTATTTAATTTAATGTATTTATAAAACTAAAATTAATTTTTTTTTTTACCGGAAACTCTTGCTAGCGCTTTCCTCCTACTAGTTTTCCAATATCTGGATTCAAAGACTGAGAACAGACAATCTTCATTATGGCAGATAGATGTTTATCAGTTAATCTTGATCTGTAGGCCGTTTTATTTAATTTCATGGACGAAAATAGTTGCTCACACATTTTAACATGACGAAATTGTGTGTACGGTATTGCCTCGATCTCCCCTATTTTCTTCATAACATATTGTCCAGTTTTCATTTTATTTCAGAGCATCGTGGGCCATAAAAAATTACCTCGGGGGCCGCCAGTTTGACACCCCTGGTCAGCGCCAATGCGATTAAACGCCAAACGTCGCCAAAACAGCAATAACATACTTTTTAGGTAACCCTGATATGTATCAACATTTAGGTAAACAGGAAGTGAAATCTCCGTTTTCCGCCTGGTTCGTTTGTCACACTGAAAATTCCTCATACTGTGCTGCTTCTTGTCTCAATTCCAGTTTCATCAGATTGGATGGCTTGGTACCAAAACAGACCTCCCAACAGAAACAACAGCGGAGGAAAACTCAATTCCACCAAACAATACACTCCGTTGCTTCCTGTTTTGCATAAAGAGCCGCATTTTTGAAAGGGGCCGGGGACACAGGAGATTGTACGAGGGGGATTTTCGAAGGCATCAGCGCTTTCCAGGCCCCCCCCCCCCAACTTTCGAAACCCGAGCGAGAAGGGAAGGCTTCTCGGGGCCATCATTAAAATCCTGGTAATTTGCCAGAGAACGGAAACTCGACTGTGCCACCGTTTGCAAAACTCGGTGCCGAGGAAAGTAGTTCGGTTCGGGCATTTGTTCCGTCGAGGTCCCCGGTACAAAGAGCAATTAGTGCCGTTGTTAATGTGGTACAGAAGGGAAGTGGAAGTGGCTGGACACCGCAGGAAAAAGAATGAATTAAAAGGTGTCTTTTCTGGCGAGATGCTCACCTGCTTGCTTTTCGGGCGATGAGTGTATGCACGAAGCTAATTAAATTCAACTGGCTTTTGGATTATTGCATGGGGGAATATTGCATTGTTGAGATTCCTTGGTAGACGATAATATTGAGAGGTAGGTAGGGATTTTAATTAACGTCACACTGGAGCAACACAACGGGCTATTGGCGACGGTCCGGGATCAATCCCAAAGGGGAAGATCGAGGAAAACACTACCTAATTTTGAACCACGTCAGATGACGAGGCAACACCTGAGCTGGCATTCACCAAACTTCCACACCACGCCAACGTGTGAGAAGATTTGAGGGCACGATGGATTTAACGCGCACCAGCCCCCTTTGTACACTACGGTCTTTGATTGGATTCGAACTCGCACCCCTCCCTTTGCTAGTCCGTTACTTTTCCAACCGGGCTACTTCGGCCCGATTTTAAGTATGAGACGTTTTCTTTCAAGCTAAGTGGAAGTGGCGATAGTGTTTGTGGCGAATCGTGCTTCCTGTACGTATTCTGAACATGACGTCATGTGGCTTGTTTTTTTAAGCGATTTCAGCATAGAGCTGACATAATGAGAAGGTTTTTATTTTTTAGGAACATCAGCACATAAACATTACAAGGACAGAAAGCACATAGCACATGTAAGCAGACAAGGAAGTAAACGTTATATATTCGCGTAAATGCGAATTGAAACAGCAATAGAGACTGAAATTAAGCAATAGGAACGTAAACTTAGTGTACCAATAACCCGTTGTGTTGCTCCAGTGTGACGTTAATTGGAATACCTTCTCGTAAACTAAGTGAGAAGTGAAACTAAGGAGTGCGAACTGGAAACTGTAGTTCGCTTCACTTCAGTTCGCTCTCGAAATAGGAAAGGCTTGGTAAGGCGTAATACGCGATTTCTCACCAAGCCCGTTGAAAATGGTGGCGCTGTTCAAGACCGAAAGCACGTCGCCAATTAAAATACTAGAGAATGAATTCCGGATCGATACATAACAGTTGATTGGCTAACGCCAATTAGTCGAAACTGAACATCGCCAAAACGGGGATAAAATGTAACTCTGATACGTATTATGCAATAGTATTTGTTTAATGGGGAGTGAGATCGTCTTCAATCTGGTTTGCTTAAGCTGAAAATATCTCTTCTAGAACTGCGTTTCTCAATCTGGTCCGTGAACTCCCAATGGTCTTTGAAAGGTATTTTTAAGCGAATGATGAAAATATAACCTAAATTGGTACAATGTCTATAAAATTTTTTTTACTAAGCATCCTTTTCGTTTTTGATAAAAGAAAAAATTCCCTCTGTCGAAGTTCAAATAAAAATTATACTGAAAAAAATATTTTTCCAACAATGCATTCCATTTGCTCATTATCACACCAGGTGAGTCAGTCCAGCCCTCCAGACAAATAGTCAATCAGAGACTATGTAAAAAGATTAATTTAAATTTAACGTTAATTTTAATTATTTAATCTATAAATACTTTATAAAGTTTTATTTTATTATGAAAGGTATTTTCAGTTCCTCACATGACAAAAATCGGGTTCATAATAAAATGTAGTTTATCATCGTTTTTGGCGATTAGGGTCTCATTGCAGTTGACTGATACGATTTCAGAACGTAGCCAATGGAAATTCCACGGAATAAATCCCGAATTGATATATAATAGTTGATTGGTCAACGCCAAGCAGATTAAACACCCAACACTCAAAACGGTGATAAAATATATTTTAAGGAAACCCCTATACGCGCGTCGTATGTGGGGCACAATGACCATAATTCAGTAAATGAAAAGATGAATTAAAATTAAGAGGAATTTATTATAGCTAAATACGCAAACTATTTACAAAAATGAGATGAATTGACAGGGTCGTCTTATGCCCGAACAATTCAATTTAGTTCACATCTTAGCAGCCGTCTGCTACAATGTCTTTGTCAATCAACCGCCAGTCGTGTTCTTCGTCCTTCTACCGACTTTGGTGGGAAACTCTGATATTACTGGGTGAGTCATGTGTGGGTACTTCGAGCCCGCAAGACGTCTTTACCTCCCAACATCTGAGTTCACTGGGCGACGAGGGATTTACGGTATTCCACAAGTATACCCTATATGAAACGCCAAAATCATGGGGGAGAGCGTTTGGGTATAGTGTGTTGCCCCGGAGAAGGCAGTTGAGTTACGTAATTTAGTACGAGTATTATAATTTAGTACGAGCCCATTAATTCAATTAGGGTACAGGTGATAATGATGCAATTGATAATGCGTTGGCAGGGGAACACGTCCACTCCTATCGCCATTCATGTTTTTGCGTATGGCAACTTCTCTTAAAAAGCTTTCACACCTATTCAGAAATCAACTGGCCCAAGGTCGACTTCCTTCTCTCGGGTTGGTTGGTTTTGGGGTTTTATGGCGTAAGGGCCATATTTTGCTACGCCAGACGCGACATACACTATCAAGTAATAGGCACACACACAATGAAAGTTTTACTGACGCACAAAAGAGAAATACACACAGGGAGGAATGCACCTGATAGGAATCAAACTTGCCCAGCATACAGCTCCAAGGTTGCTAGCTCAGTGGACATACCCACTGTGACATCTTAGCGCCTAAGAGTCTAGAATGGCCGGCTGCAGACCCGGAAGTTTCCTGTTAAAAAGTCCTTCAATACTGCGCTTGCGCATGTGAGGAGAATGAGAAACAGTTAGCTCACGGACTCCGTCTAGTTGAGACGTCTTCGTAGCAATTCGTAAATTTTAATATGAAAATAAGCATTTTTGTTTCGCGCGTCCATTGTAAACCCATTGTTTTGTCTGTGTTAAAATAAATGTTATTTTTTAATGTCCAACAAAAGTTCGGATTAATTCGTCACAGACTAGAGTTTTGGTGTCCTAGAAGTGGGATGGAAGCAAGAAAGCAGGAAATGCAGGTAGGCCCACCCTTGTATTAAATTAAATTTACTAAGGTTCTGGCTTACCGGAATTAGTGAGGCAAAGAGCCTAAATAGTTTTGGTTAAAAAAACAAAAAAAAAGAAATGACTACATATCCAATTTTATTTTGTGGTTATTTAAATTTTGTCTTTATCATCAACTTCTATTAACTTTCATAAAGTGAATTTGCATGTTCTACTAAGTAGATATTATCAAGTTGATAAAGTCACGGCCAAAAAGTGCCAAATCGAAAGTGAACGAAAATTTAAATTTCGTTTTGATTTTACTGAAATTTTGTGTTTTGTGCATTTAATGATTTGAAAAGAATCAGATAATTTGAATTACATATGGTAATTACACATTAGTAAAAGAAAACAAATATTTAATTGCAACTATATATATTGCATCTTGTGTATTGTATATGCTACGATATAGTTTAAGATTCTGTTATTATATTTGAGAATTGTATGTTTGATATTAAATCTTATCTAGTATTTGAAGCATATTTGGCATTGAGTATATTTTGTGAATCATCTAGTTTATTAGAAAATATTGGTAACTATATTTATGATAACAAAATTTGATTGTTTACTAATAAGTTATTCATCGATCATGGCTTTTCTTTCTCGTGGGAGAAAAGAAGACCTCCTCGAACTCGCAGATGAACTTTGTGAAAAGGTATCGCATGATTGTAAACTGGTTGAGATAAGGAAAATAATCCTAAACAGTGAAAACTATGAAGAAGAGGAAGTTAAAATTTCTTTAACTCGTATTATGGAAGATAGGATAAAGAGAGAGAAAGAAGCAAAAGAAAAAGAAGAAATTGCCAGACGAGAAGAAAAAGAAGAAATTGCCAGACAAGAAGCAAAAGAAGAAATTGCCAGACAAGAAGCAAAAGAAGAAATTGCCAGACAAGAAGCAAAAGAAGAAATTGCCAGACAAGAAGCAAAAGAAAGGGAAGACCGTAATATTCGAATGGAAGAAATAGCTTTAGAGAAGAAAAAGCTAGAAATGCAAGCTGCAAGTGAGCTAGGACTATCTAATAGAGAACGGATGTCAAATCATAAAATTGAGCTCATCAAAATTACCCCGAAATTTGAGGAAAAGAAAGATGAAATGGGTCTATATTTAATAAATTTTGAAAGAAGAGCTGAGATGGCAGGTGTGCCTAAAGAAGATTGGGTGCCGTATTTACTAGGCGTATTGCCTTCGGAAATTTCGAGCATGATGGCTAGAGAATCGCCTGAAGATGCAAAGAATTACGAATATGTGAAAGATATTATTCTTCAGAGGTATAAAATGAGTTCTGAGAAATTGAAGCAGATGTTTTACCGTCATCAAAAAGTCCCGGATAAAACATGGAGAAGTTACGCTCATGAACTTACAAGCTACTATGATGAATGGGTTTCTGATTTGGAAATCAAAACTTTTGAAGAACTCAGAGACTTGCATATCACTGAGCAGATTAAAAGACGAGTGCCGTCTGAAGTAAAAGAACATTTTCTGGAGGAGTGGATGGACTTAAATTCTCCGCTAGAATTAGCTAAAAAAATAGATCAATTTGAAAGCTTGAAGGAGAGTCTTACACCCAGAAATACTAAAGGTTCCCAGAATACAGAGGGTATCAAGAAAACATATGTTAGTTTTCATAAGTCTAAGGGAGAAAATAAACCCTTTGGAAAAACAGAAGTAAACAGAGAAGATTATAAAGAGAGAAATTTTGAAAAAAGAAAGCAACTTCAATGTTATGAATGCAATTCCTATGATCATCTTAGACCTCAATGTCCTAAGTTGAAGAAAAATGAAATCATAGCTGCTAACGAAATAATGGGAAAGGGATTAATAGATTTGATGTCTCCTTACACTAGTGTTGGGACTGTAAATGGGTCTCAGATTTCCATCTTACGAGACACAGGAGCCAGCATAGATCTAATTCCTAGGAAGTTTGTTAAGCCACACATGTATACGGGTGAACATGTATGGATAACATCTCCTTTAGCGGACAACCCTATTTGCTTGCCTATAGCGGAAGTAAATTTAGTGTGTGAGTTGGGTCATGTTATAACCAAAGCTGCTGTCAAGGATAACTTCCTAGATAAAGAACGCTACTTACTAAGCAACAAGACCGTTGTACTTATAGAAGATATGAAAAAAGACAAAGACTCTGATATTGAAGTAAAAGACTCTGCAACGCCCAAGTGCCAAAGTTCTCCATATTAAAACGACTGCCCTTGTAACAGTAACCGTTTTAGTTCTAGCAGTGTTACTCCTAAAGAGACTGGAATCGTTGAAAATTTGTTACGTTCATATGGTTTTATACAATGTTGCGAAAGACAAGCAATATATTTTTTTCACTACAGTCAATTTTCTGGAAATATTGATAATTTAAAACGTGGTGATGCAGTTGAATTTAAAATTACTCATAATCGTCGTACTGGAAAACCAATTGCTAGTTCTGTTTGTAAAATAATGTGTAAAGAGACAGTTTCTGGATTTGAAACCACTGAAAAAAAGGAAAATACTGAAGGTAAAGTTGCTTATGAAAATCGTGGTGAACGGCCCTATTCTGCTGAAAATGTTGATGGTAATGTAGATTTTCATCCTCCTAAAAAGATCACTTTTAGTATTCCTATTGACAAAAATACAAGAAACCTTAGACCTTGTAAAATGCGTTCGGAACAGCCCTTACCTGTGAGATACCGTGGTGTTATCTGTGCTCTTAAAGGAACATTTGGTTTTATTAAAAGGGGTGATGTAAAGGATATGTTTTTCCACTCTAGTGAATGCAAAGTGTTCAAAAATCTTAATCTTGGCGATGATGTTGAATTTGGAATACAGACTCGTAACAACAAGGAAATTGCTGTAAGTGTAACTAAATTGCCCTTAGGGACAGTGATATTTGAGGACGTTGAAACTGAAAGTTCGGTTGGTGAAATAACTGAATGCTTAGACAAATCTAAAAGTCGTTTGAGGAAAGCATAAAAGTTACGAGACAAAGTTGAATTTACTGTGATCCAGGATTACGAGGTAGTCCATAGAAAGGGAAAACAGCATATAAACGCTGATAATTTAAGTCGTACGCCTCACGTACAAAACTAAATTACTATTGTTTGTATTTGTGATGTCTTGCATATATAAAAATACTTTATTCCTAGTGTACATTGATACATTTGAATTGCAAAAAAAGTTTAAATTTGAATTGAAAATCTAAATATTTTGAAATTGAATTTCTTCTTTGATGATTATTACTGAGTAAAAATTTTGATTATACTTTGTTAAAATTATGATATGTTTTCTTTTTAAATTAGAGTAGGCGGTACGGCCAGGATCTTAAGGGTGTATGGTCTACTTGCATATTGCTTTGGGCATGAGTTGTTGCCTTCGCGAAAATTCTGTTGCTGCTGTTTTGTATCTTTTTTGCAGGTGTCTGTCTCTGCAGAAAAAGAATCTTGAGGAGGGAGGAAATAGACTGTGACATCTTAGCGCCTAAGAGTCTAGAATGGCCGGCTGCAGACCCGGAAGTTTCCTGTTAAAAAGTCCTTCAATACTGCGCTTGCGCATGTGAGGAGAATGAGAAACAGTTAGCTCACGGACTCCGTCTAGTTGAGACGTCTTCGTAGCAATTCGTAAATTTTAATATGAAAATAAGCATTTTTGTTTCGCGCGTCCATTGTAAACCCATTGTTTTGTCTGTGTTAAAATAAATGTTATTTTTTAATGTCCAACAAAAGTTCGGATTAATTCGTCACACCACTGAGTAAAAACGGCCACTGTTTCTCTTGGGAGCCGTTATAACAGATAATAAAACCCCGTAGTGCATCTGATTTATGTGTTGACACTGAAAATTCCTCTCATACACGTAGTCTTAACTCCAAACGCTGACCGCATACTGTCGTTGAGGGTAACCCTTGTCGTCAATCGCCACAAGTAGTGCATTTGTCATGCGAGTGTGATGAATTTGAGCATTTCAAATTATTGCCTACAATTGGATCGATTCGGTGCGAATCGACGCTCTCTGCGATGAGATTCATGAAGATTAAATATAGCTTTGGAGTGGGTGATTCTCTTTGGAAGCGAAGTTTATATGTGCATTGAGTTCAGATATTCAGCCCTTGACTTATGGCACGAAATGATTGTCAAACACATTTGAATTACCTTACGTTTTGAATCGGAATAATTTTCACCATTTGTGTCTGAGGCAGTAGCAACGGAATGATCGAATTGCCCGTTTTGAATACGGAAGTTCAAACAGCGTGTTTGACTTGGACTGTCTAACATTATTTCTCAGTTATTACATGGGATTGGGAATTTAATTTCAAATTCAGTTGAGCGCCTCGGTAGCCTGGTTGGAAAAGTAGCGTATTAGAATACCATTCGCGGTTTCATTTGGTGATACAAAATGGACCCCGGAAAGAGGGTAAGATGGAGGATTAGTTTTCGTTTAGGATAATTGGAACTCCGGGAAAATTATGTTTAAAAATTTAAAAAACTAATTATTATATATGTGTTCCGTATACTGATACATTAAATGCACACGGATAGATTTTTAAAAATATATAAATTTACTTAAAGGAAAATTAAATAAAAATCATCTATCGATCAAGATAGTACAAATTGAAGGAAACAAGATAAAACCAACAAAAATAACTTAAAAGACAAAGAAAGGTTATTACCAGTGCCGGATTTTGTTTGCATGTCATATTTTTGCTGGTACTTCGCAGACAATGCCCGTATAAACACAAATTCAAACAGTCAATATTTTTTATTTGACTGTCAATTTTGAGGTTTTTAGGAAATATGTCATTTTCCAGTTTTGAGCATAAGGCTTTAGTTTTGTTTCAATCAACGTTTTATTGAAATATTCTCTGGTCGCAATTTTTTATACGCCGTTTCGCTTTTACGATAAAATACATTACAAATGACTCATCTGCTAGCTTCTTGGGCCCAAAAAGTGCGTGATCACCCCTTAACGCAAAACAAATCCTTCTTGCTATTTTTTTATTGGCGGGGGAATCATAGTCACACAGGAAAGAGTGAAGGTTAATGTTTTTTCTCTAGTCATGACAGTAAAAACGAAATATCACATTATACTTTGGTACTTTTTAAGTTGTTAATCAAAACGTTTAATAAGGCAGCAATTTATACTACATAAAGCACTGTTTCTTAGTGATCCGCTGGTTTATACCGGTTCCTAGGACAAAAGTAATCCTGCCATTGGAAATTTGTTTAAAAAGTACACAAACATTACGCGCAAAAATTTACAATCGAGGTTGATGGCAATGGCATTCTACCAGAATGCATCGTATACTACATCTTCCGAAAGATTTACCTGTTTAGGTGGTCACTTCTGGTCATATTCGATTATATTGCATTCCTATATGCATAGAGAGGTAAATGCAACAACACACGTTATTCACAGGCAATTAGAAAACGGAGGTTTTGTGAATCGAAAATATATGAATCAAATTTTTACGTCATTTAGTACAATAATATTTAGATCAATTTGGGCACTTTATTGTTCCTTTTTATACATTTCGACATTAACAAAATCTGGACCCGCGTGAACACAGAAAAATCAATTTTAGGTTTCTCTGTTGGAAAAGATTTTTGTCCAAATTGCAATGGCGGTAAAATCAAAACAGCCGATTTTAGGGGCAACAAAATACTCTAAAGTTGTATTGTCCATTTCTGAGTCAGATGTCGCCGTGTGCATTTTGCACAGCTTTGGCGATGTCGGTTATTTTCTCTCAATAAAACTTTTCCTCAGGATGGTAATCGAAGGTTTGAAGAGCAGCTACTATTGCAGGGCAGGTGGATATGTGATGAGGTGTGAGTTCAACACCCAAATAGTTGTCAATGTTTATATGTTCTGGTTCCATCACAGTTAATTTTCATGCCTCTAATGTGTCCTGTTCTCAGTCTAGATATTATTATAGAGATTATATATATATATATTATATGATAAAGCATTTGTAGCGAATGCGAGCCTGATATCGGTTATGTGAACTTGCCGCGCATGCGTGCTCAGGAGGAAGAAAAAAAAGAGACCTTTGTCAATGTTAATTTCTTTCATGTTGAATATTTTTGAGTGAACGATTGTGTTTTCCTTGTGCGTTTATGTAAATATATGTTCTGTTTTGTTCAAATATATATTTTTTAAATTCACGGAAATCGTCTCCTTGTGTTCTTTAGCGGATTTTTTTGAAGGATTATTAGGTTTCAGATATAGTTTCCAAGGTAAAGATGATTGCTTCTCACCCGGAACAATGAGGCAGAACAGTTCTTATTAGCTTTAACCAATTTGAAATATTTTGTTTCTGCAGCATTAATGGTTTTTAATCCTTTTTCTTTAAAGTTTAAGAGGCGATTCTTTCTTAGTACAAGGATCTGTGAGGTGGACATTTATGGTTGTGTTTGAGGGTAGTGGTGTGGAGAACAAAAGTTTTTCGTGTACATCTTAATGATCAATGATATTTCTTTCCTGATTATACTGTAAAGTAATGATCTGTTAAGTCGGCATTTTTGCGTCCAGTTTTCAAAGGCTTTTTTGGGAGATGTGACTATTTTGGTAGCTCCTGATGTGATTGGTGAATTTGACTGTAGACAATTTTCTTCGGTCTTCAAGCAGGTCCAGTCCAGCTTCTTGTTGAGCTTTAGTGTTATTTTTGGAGGAGATTGTGCCAATAAGGATTTTAATTAAAGTGATATTTCTATTAAAAGTGAGGTAATACTACCTTTTATTATTATAGAAAGGAATATCTTCGCCAAATGCTTTTTTCAAAAATAAAATTACGACTATAGAAGAAATTTAAAAAAAAATTAAATTTTGGTTATTGATTTCAAGTAAAAGTTTACGAAGATTTAAAAATCGTTGAAATTTTCACTCTATCTTTAACTATCGCAAAGATAGAAACTTGAAATAGGAGAATAAAAAACACTAATGCTCAATGGAAACTGACTTTGATAAACGCAGGAGTGCTGTACACATGAAGCTTTGGAAAATCCCGTAAATACACATTGAACCTTGAACAACGCCTTCTTTGCTGACACCACAATTACAATAGAATATAACACATTTTACAGCAATAAGGCGCTGCTCGGCAAGGCGACAGATGGCCATTTCAGGTCATTGTTATTTCAGCTACTGACTTCGTACTGGGAAAAATACGATTTCATGGATGTTGAGATAGCCGACATGCACCTAGGATATGGGGCATATAACAGAAAAGGACGAGCCACGCAGTGAGATTGTATGGTAAACGGTTCCTCGGGATCCATTGATTTCTTTTCTACTGATGCTATTTTTTCTCAAAGGTGATATTTGAGCAATGAGTAAAATATGGTAACTATCATACATTAACTGATATTTTTGCGTGATACCATTAAGAAATTTAAATAGTTGTAAATGTTGAAAGACATAAAAAGAGATTTCACAAACAATTGGAAACGCACGATTTCTCAAACAGCAAAATGTTATGGAGTTAATTGAAACTTAGGCAGTTGTTCTACGTTATGCTTCTAGGGTAGATAGTAATTCGAAACAAATGTAAAAGAAAACAAACACGGGGAAACGAAAATCAATTATTCAAACAAATAAACACACTCAGGTTCGAGATGAAAACGGAATTATAAGCGAGAAACTAAAAGTGAGGGATAGAGAATAATTGGGAATGTTCATTTATCATAAGGTATACAACAAAATAGAAATAATACACAAATATTTTTAAAACCCCATCGTGTAGCTAAAGTCATGTTGATTTATTCTTTCTCGAATACAAGATATTGTTTGTTGAGTAATAACTTAAGGTTATTTAACCAGTCAATAACGGAAAAGAAAACACACACAGTAAAAGCAGGGTGCGTGACATTTAAGTAATCATTTGAAGCACTTAGTAATACAGGGGACGTAAAATGTTCTGCAAGGACACAATAAAAAACAAATTCATGCATTCCGATAACAATATTCTTTACATCGCAGACTTAAACGTAAACATTAGACTATCGAATTAATTTGCATTAAATTGTCCGCAAGAAAAACAGTGATTGCAGATTTTTAAATATCATGTGATACGATTCTAAGCGATAAGAGACCTTAGATAAGGAGGAATTCTTTTCCCAATTTAACAATTGCTGCATTAAAACTGAAACATTTTTTGAATTTCTCGAAAAAGTTGGATGTAACAAACCAAAGGGTATTGAAGGAATACTAGAAACGCTGATGCAAGCCTTGAACTTGGATTACAAGCTTATAACACCGGCAGACAAATCAATTTGGACAACTCTCCATCAATAGCATTTGGACTGGTATGGTAGGAATGGTCAGCAGGGAAGAGGCTGACATGGCAATTACCTTAATCTCAGTTACCAATGAAAGATTACAGGTTGTGGATTTCAGTGTGCCATACTTCTACACGGATGTAAGTTTTGTAACGGATTTACCACTCATGGTCCTCAGAGCATATCCATACGTGTATCCATTTGATAACTTGACTTGAATCTTAATAATTACTTTCCTGTTTGTGATGCCGTTTATCATTAAAGCTCTGTTCAAAACTCACCAGGATTTCTCTGGTCTGTGGTTGAAAATGTTGGGACACATGATAGGCAGATCAGTGTCTCAGAAGGGTTTTGGATTGTCTGAAAAATTCCTTATAGTGTGCTGGTGGTTTGGGACCTTGATTATATCGTGGAGTTATGCAGTGCTAATTTTTTCGTTTCTTTCTGTCCCTCTGTTTGAATCAACACTGAATGATTTCCACGATCTCGAAAATGCTGTTCAACAAGGTCGGTACAAAGTGCTTATAGTAAAAACATCGCTAATAACTGCACAGGTATCTCAATCCAATGAAGACCATAAAAAGTTGATTTTTGAAGACACGAAAAAGTATAACTGGTTTGTGGACTTGAAGACATTCTTATCCAATGGACCTTTTGGAGTACACAATTCTCGGGTTAGCTCCTCATTTCATCTTAAGATGTTTTTTGGAAAAGAGCCTTTCACAACAAAACACTATACTAAAAATAGATTCCGGCAGTTATATTCTGGAAAAATAGTAAACAAAGAAGTGTGTCACTTAAAAAAATGAATTGGATTCCACTCTCTTGAAAATTTTAGAAGCAGGTCTGTTAAACAAACTTATCGATGAGACTTTCAGAGTATGGCTCAAATCTTCCAAGATAAGTGAAGCTAAAATACTTCACCCTCTCTCTGTGGAAGAAATTTCTGGAGCATTAGAAATGCTTCCTTGTGGTTGGTGTTCGTTATGCATTGTATTTATCTTTGAGGTGGTTTGCAAAGGTAAAGAGGTCACTTGGTTAAAATACCCTCACATTTATTTCTGATGTTTTAAATTAAAAGTTACGTATTAAAAACTGTTAAGTAATGAATTTATCTATCTGTCAGAAAAATTGTGTATGGATGGCCCATGTAGTAGTATATGGTGGTTCAATTAGAAAGTCAAGTGGTTCAATTCCCATATTGGCTCCCACTCGACCCCTTTGATTTTGACTACATTGAAACATGTACCTTAGAGACCTGTATAAACGTCTACAAAGTATCAAATTCACATATAGTTTAGTCAAACACCAGCGTTACATTCATGAACTTAAATTTTTTCTCAGTGGGCAAAACGAAAAATCAATTTTTATACTTCTCTGTTCCGAATAACTAGTACACTAAAATTAGGTATTTCAGTTCAAATTTATACGTAGAACACAGACAAATAAAATATTGAAAATACAATATATTTGTCAATATGCTTTCTGCTGGTAAATTTTTTCAAATATTAACGAATCACAAGTTCTAAACAAGACTGAAAAGTTAATATTTGGCCATGGCATATGCTGTTTACTAACAGTTGCAATTAGTCTTCCCTTATTATGTATTTACTTTGTTATTCGTCCTTAAATGTATCTCCCGAATCAAAATAATCGATTTTGAGCATTTTGAAAATTTCGTGGTTAAAAATTTCACCTCCAATGTAATAATAACTTGCACGTCATTGAAAAGAGCTCATTTCAATGAGTTAGAAAGTAATAATTTTTTTGTGAGCAATTTCTTATGAACTGAAAAAGTTTTAGTTCAAAATATGAGATTTCTCCTTCCATGGAGATATCTCCATGTTAATCTACGGCCAGAGATATTCCGGTGATATTCCCTACGGATGGTGAATCGACTTAGATTGTACAAGATCTATTTAATTTCAACGGTTTAGTTTTGATCTTTTGACAAATGGGCTCCCAAATAATTTCAATATCGGTATTTTTAGTACCCTTATAAATATTGTTTTACTACAATGTATCATAAATAAACTGTTCCCAAATTTAAAGAAAAATCATTTGGAGCAAAAGGTAGGTGAATTTACGTCGTACTGTAGCTAAGGGCTATTGGCGATGGACCGAAGAGAAAGATCCTAAGACCTCACCTGGTCATTTTGAACCACTACCAGATAACGAGATCATCACCTGAGCGGCAACCCACTCTTCAAACGTCCATACCATGCCAACGTGAAGGCATTTGAGGCCACGACATATTTAACATGCACCAGCGCCTTTGTACAAGACGGTCTTTGGTTGGATTGTAGCTCGCAACGCTCCGTTTGCTAATCCGTTGCTCTTCCAACAGGCTACCGCAGCTTTCCAAGTGGATTCCGAAGAAACTTCTAGTAGCGGTTATCCGAAAACTAATTCTTTGTTACAGCATGTTTCACTTTTCTGCCACTAAGTGCTGATTATCGACTCCAATTCATCACTGGTATCGGAACATTATTTGTGGAAATATTTCTAGGGCTATTTATTTGATATAAATGTATTTTACTAAAAATGCTTGTAATCTCCGAAATTTTAAAAGTTCGAATTGCAAAGCATTAATGTATCTAGACTGAAAATAACGATTCCTTCGTTTCTGTATTGTGTTTAGCTCATTTTTTTCGAGAAACACATTGTTTGAAGTTGTTCTATGAGAAGTATACCCATGATCATATCTGTATCACCTTCTTGGGTTGATCATATTTGTATCACCCTCTCGTGTTGATCATAATCACCCTGAGTGAAAGCTGTTTTTCTTTCAAACTTTGAAAGCGTATGTCACGATTTTAAAGAGATGTTTATTTGTATTACGATGTTTACTTGTAATACGATGCCTGGAGTATCGATGTAATAGAGTTTCGCTTAGTATATGCGTGATATCTCGCGTTGATAACTGGATAAAGGTTTTGTGAAAGCTCTTTTCATTCAAACCTTGAAAGCCTCACTTACGTTTTTCTGTGTTCGTAAGTAGTATGTATTGACTGCTCGATGATTTTTTCGAACGCACGATTTTTCGAGCCTGAATGAGAGAAAAAGTTTCGTTGGTGCTTATAATATATAAAGTTGATCGTTGTTATGATCATTTTAGAATTAGAAGTACAGGAGTAAGATGGATATATTTTAGAGGAAATAAAATATTAAAACTCGTTTTGGCTGTTGATGTTTAATATAATTACAAATGATGAAAGATAGTAATGAGATAACACAAAATTAAAAGTAATAAGTGTTTTAATTTTGGTTTTCTCATCAGTACTTTTAGTGGTACTGATAAACCACTATCATAAAGATGTTGATTTGAGTAATCGTACTTGCTTTAATCCCAAACACCTGGGAAGACGCTTATATTTTCATGTTTGTTTTAAAGGTAAACTGAAAGTGTATGATATCAGATATTTTTGGAAAGAAGCGCATGCTAATATGAAACCAATGGTTATTGGAGTGCAGTTGACAGAAAGCGAGTTTGAGCAAGTGTGTAGACAATGTATAAGCTAGTTCACCCAAGCTCATGTATTGTAGCAGATCCAAGCCAGTCGGGAAAATCAAACCTCGTTAGACGAATGATAGTGTGCAATGTTTATGATAATGACTTCAAGTATGTAAAATGTTATTCTGTTTTTCAACCGTGGTTTCTTGAAGAGAAAATTGAATTTATTCAAGGCTCACCGGAAACTTATGAAAGCGGATCACTAGTATTAATTGATGATTTGATGAATGATTTAAATGAGAAGATCACTGAATTGTTTACAGTAGGCTCTCATCACACCAATATCGGCATAATTTTAATCCTACAAAATCTTTTCCCGCGGAATAGAGTTATGCGTGATATATAAGTCTAAACACAAATTATATAATACTGTTTAAAAATAGTCGAGATTTGAATCAGGTTTGTTTTTTCGCTCGACAAATTTATGGAAACAAAACTTCATTCTTTATGGATGCATATAAAAAAGCGACTTCAAAAGAGCATCATCTTCGAGAGAGTTTGTTTCCTGATTTTAATGGCCTCTATTGGTGGTTGAATTTACCTATAAAATGAAGAATATAAACACTAGCATTTGTTGAAATTATTAGTAACTGCATCTCCTACTCAGAAGAGGGCTATTTTACGAACTGCCGATGAAAGTCAATTACGCTGCATTTGTGAAATTCGTTTGAATGTGTTGGTGGGAAAATCACCACGAGAAATGCGCGTGCGTGGTCATTTTCATAGGGGAAGTAGTCGTATTCAGGGTCTTGCTCATCAAACATGAAATTTAAACTATTGAGCTACTTACTTTGTTCCGGTGATAATTCATATAATTCTCGAAATTATGACAATCATTTAATATTAAAAAGTATTCCACCACATTTCGCTAAAATTATAGACATAATTCCGGTAAATATGGAAAAATTTACAATGTTTTCACTAGACTACGTAAATTTTACTTTCTTTGGTTAGTTTTCATATATTTGACGGAAACTTTACAAAGAAAGTTCTGCAGGCGGAAGCTAACCGCCATTGCCAGTCCTGCTAGTTTCCGAACTTGAGAAGAAATGCTCGAGCCGATGTCGGAAACACTCTCGTCACTTCGCTTTTGTCTCGAGAGTTTATACTTTCCGAACTGGAGAAGAAATGCTCGAGCGGATGTCGGAAACACTCTCCTCACTTCGCTTTTGTCTCGAGCGTTTATACTTTCCGAACTGGAGAAGAAATGCTCGAGCCGATGTCGGAAACACTCTCCTCACTTCCCTTTTGTCTCGAGAGTTTATACTTTCGGAACTTGAGAAGAAATGCTCGAGCCGATGTCGGAAACACTCCTCACTTCCCTTTTGTCTCGAGAGTTTATACTTTCGGAACTGGAGAAGAAATGCTCGAGCCGATGTCGGAAACACTCCTCACTTCCCTTTTGTCTCGAGAGTTTATACTTTCCGAACTGGAGAAGAAATACTCGAACCGATGTCGGAAACACTCCTCACTTCCCTTTTGTCTCGAGAGTTTATACTTTCGGAACTTGAGAAGAAATGCTCGAGCCGATGTCGGAAACAATCCTCACTTCCCTTTTGTCTCGAGAGTTTATACTTTCCGAACTGGAGAAGAAATGCTCGAGCCGATGTCGGAAACACTCTCCTCACTTCCCTTTTGACTCGAGAGTTTATACTTTCGGAACTGGAGAAGAAATACTCGAACCGATGTCGGAAACACTCCTCACTTCCCTTTTGTCTCGAGAGTTTATACTTTCGGAACTTGAGAAGAAATGCTCGAGCCGATGTCGGAAACAATCCTCACTTCCCTTTTGTCTCGAGAGTTTATACTTTCCGAACTGGAGAAGAAATGCTCGAGCCGATGTCGGAAACACTCTCCTCACTTCGCTTTTGTCTCGAGAGTTTATATTTTCGGAACTTGAGAAGAAATGCTCGAGCCGATGTCGGAAACACTCCTCACTTCCCTTTTGTCTCGAGAGTTTATACTTTCCGAACTGGAGAAGAAATGCTCGAGCCGATGTCGGAAACACTCTACTCACTTCGCTTTTGTCTCGAGAGTTTATACTTTCGGAACTTGAGAAGAAATGCTCGAGCCGATGTCGGAAAAACTCCTCACTTCCCTTTTGTCTCGAGAGTTTATACTTTCGGAACTGGAGAAGAAATACTCGAGCCGTTGCCGGAAACACTCTCCTCACTTCGCTTTTGTCTCGAGAGTTTATACTTTCCGAACTGGAGAAGAAATGCTCGAGCCGATGTCGGAAACACTCCTCACTTCCCTTTTGTCTCGAGAGTTTATACTTTCGGAACTTGAGAAGAAATGCTCGAGCCGATGTCGGAAACACTCTCCTCACTTCCCTTTTGTCTCGAGAGTTTATACTTTCCGAACTTGAGAAGAAATGCTCGAGCCGTTGCCGGAAACACTCTCCTCACTTCGCTTTTGTCTCGAGAGTTTATACTTTCCGAACTGGAGAAGAAATGCTCGAGCCGATGTCGGAAACACTCCTCACTTCCCTTTTGTCTCGAGAGTTTATACTTTCGGAACTTGAGAAGAAATGCTCGAGCCGATGTCGGAAACACTCCTCACTTCCCTTTTGTCTCGAGAGTTTATACTTTCCGAACTGGAGAAGAAATGCTCGAGCCGTTGCCGGAAATACTCTCCTCACTTCGCTTTTGTCTCGAGAGTTTATACTTTCCGAACTTGAGAAGAAATGCTCGAGTCGATGTCGGAAACACTCTCCTCATTTCGCTTTTGTCTCGAGAGTTTATACTTTCCGAACTGGAGAAGAAATGCTCGAGCCGATGTCGGAAACACTCTCCTCACTTCCCTTTTGTCTCGAGAGTTTATACTTAACGAACTGGAGAAGAAATGCTCGAGCCGATGTCGGAAACACTCTCCTCACTTCGCTTTTGTCTCGAGAGTTTATACTTTCCGAACTGGAGAAGAAATGCTCGAACCGATGTCGGAAACACTCCTCACTTCCCTTCTGTCTCGAGAGTTTATACTTTCGGAACTTGAGAAGAAATGCTCGAGCCGATGTCGGAAACACTCTCCTCACTTCCCTTTTGTCTCGAGAGTTTATACTTTCCGAACTTGAGAAGAAATGCTCGAGCCGTTGCCGGAAATACTCTCCTCACTTCGCTTTTGTCTCGAGAGTTTATACTTTCCGAACTTGAGAAGAAATGCTCGAGTCGATGTCGGAAACACTCTCCTCATTTCGCTTTTGTCTCGAGAGTTTATACTTTCCGAACTGGAGAAGAAATGCTCGAGCCGATGTCGGAAACACTCTCCTCACTTCCCTTTTGTCTCGAGAGTTTATACTTAACGAACTGGAGAAGAAATGCTCGAGCCGATGTCGGAAAAACTCTCCTCACTTCCCTTTTGTCTCGAGAGTTTATACTTTCGGAACTTGAGAAGAAATGCTCGAGCCGATGTCGGAAAAACTCTCCTCACTTCCCTTTTGTCTCGAGCGTTTATACTTTCCGAACTGGAGAAGAAATGCTCGAGCCGATGTCGGAAACACTCTCCTCACTTCGCTTTTGTCTCGAGAGTTTATACTTTCCGAACTTGAGAAGAAATGCTCGAGCCGATGTCGGAAACACTCTCCTCACTTCGCTTTTGTCTCGAGAGTTTATACTTTCCGAACTTGAGAAGAAATGCTCGAGCCGATGTCGGAAACACTCTCCTCACTTCGCTTTTGTCTCGAGAGTTTATACTTTCCGAACTGGAGAAGAAATGCTCGAGCCGATGTCGGAAACACTCTCCTCACTTCCCTCTTGTCTCGAGAGTTTATACTTTCCGAACTGGAGAAGAAATGCTCGAGCCGATGCCGGAAAAACTCTCCTCACTTCCCTTTTGTCTCGAGAGTTTATACTTTCCGGATTGGAGAGGAAATGCTCGAGCCGATGTCGGAAACACTCTCCTCACTTCGCTTTTGACTCGAGAGTGTATACTTTCCGAACTTGAGGAAGAAATGCTCGAGTTGATGTTCTAAAACACTCTCCTCACTTGGGTTTGTCACCCCAATCGGTTGCATCGATTCTCATCGTATTACAAGTAAACATCCAAAGAAAATTCCTCAGGCAGAAGCAAGTCCTGTTCTAAGGCATTTAAAAGAAGGGTAAGTTTTCAAATAAAAAACAAAGTTGTATTACCAAGATCACATCAAAGTATCTCAGGACTCATCACTCTCTCTGGAGATAGGGGAATCGCTATTCACGTCATACTACATTGATTTCACCCTAAAGGCTGATCCAGTTATGATCAAGTCAAGAGGGTGATACAGATATGATCAACCCAAGATGGTGATACAGATATGGTCACCAGATATTTGGTGATACAGATATTTGTTCTTCTGTGTCAGTAAAGTTTTCACTGTGTGTGTGTCAATTACTTCATATTGTACGTCTTGTGTCAATTACTTGGTATTGCATTGTGTCTTTCGCAGCATGGCCAAATATGGCCCTTGGCCATAAAACCCCAAAAAACCAACCAACCAGCCTTGTTATTTGCAGTTTTGCATCGTCCTTAGTTTATTAATGTCTCATATTTTGTTACACGCTTTCGTCTTCATGTGTGGAACCGGTAGGTAGTTAAATTAACGCCGCACTGAAGTAACCCAACGGAAAATTAGCGACGGTCCGAGAACAATTCCGAAAGGGAAGATCCAAAGACAATATCTCGTAATTTTGAACCGAGGTCAGATGGCGAGATCATGCCTGAAATGTCAACCAACTCTCCAGACTTCCACATCGCGCCAACGTGAGGACATTCGAGGCCACGGCAGATTTAACGCGCACCAACTCCCACGTGCGCGACGGTCTTTGGCTGGATTGAGTTTCGAATCCGTTACTCTTCCAACCGGGCTATTGCGGCCCTGAGTGCAACCGAAAAGCTTATCTGCAACTATTTAGTGCAATCGGTGCTCATACTCTGATCAACCTAAAAGTGTCCACAGAAAATTTTAATCTTGAAATGTTTCTAGTGTTTTGGTAACTTCTTCGCAACTTGGCATGTTAACTGATTCCTACTATTAAGAATATGCCTACATTGTTCTGTTAAAAATAACAAATAGGATAAAGATATAAAAAGTAGGAAAATAATGATAGGATAAAGATCTAAAAAATTGGAAAACGAAAAGGATAAAGATCTATAAATGGGAAAATAATAGGAATAAATATTAATTTACACTGAAAATATCTCTTATAGCAAGATAAACGCATTTTACTGGGCTTGCAATCTCCGTGATTTGAAAATTTTGAATTTCAAAGTATGAATCAATCTAGACTAAAAATAACGATTGCGTTTCATATAAGAATTTTATGTAGTTAATTATTTTCAAGAATAGTGTTGGAAATTACTCTGTGTAGTTATTTGTAAACATTTTGTTATTTGCTGTTTTAGTGGAAATTGTTGGAATCGGTCTCAAACCTCCAATTATAGTGCCGTGTGGGGCACATAAATTTGAAGAATGTAAATCTTTGAATTTATAAAAGTGAAGAAAGATTGGGGATCATGATCTGATCAGACTTCTTGTTATTCTTAAAATGTATGTTTTAAACTATAAGACTTGGCTACGTAATAAAATTTATTTTTAATGTGTAAAAACTCTGTCTTCAATCGATAAAACCCAACAATTGGTTATGGGCCTCAGACCTTAAGCTGAACCTGAATTCTGCCACTACCGGTTTCCAGTATGATGGGTATTCAAGAAATGTCCATGTTTTCCTTCCCGAAGTTATCGGATTTCAACTATGCCACGTGGAAGACGGACATGAAGGTATTGCTAATGGACCGGAACTGCTGGGAATTTATCACTAAAACGGAATCTCTATTATTGGAAGATTCTCCAGAACAAGAAAAAAGAGACTATTGTTATAGGAAGCAGAGGACATATACAACTATCTACCAGGGCATAGACAGAAAATATCAAGTCTTAATTTTATCTACTGAAGACGGTAAGGAAGCCTGGGATATATTAAAGACCAACTTTGAACCAGCATCTAGAGCACGATTGGCAGGCCTTGTGGACGAGTTCTTTTCAATCCGCTACCAGCCGGAGGACGAATCCATTGGACTCTTCTGCAAACGAGTGCATGAGAAGCTGTTACAGATAAAAGAATGTGGATTCGAAATCCCAGACCTTTTAGTTTGCTTTCAACTAATAAGACATTTGCCTCACGAATACGATAATCTGGTACAATTGCTATACAAGATGGATGACAACGAGTTCACGCTAGACAATTTGTCTAAACATTTAATAACAGAATCCAGCCGAATCGAGCTGAAGCGGAAAGACGAAGGCACAAAATTAAGTATCGTGGCCGATGCTTATGCTACAAGAAACAAGTCATCTAGATACAAGGAGACACGGGCGTCTACTCCTGATCACAGCAGATGCGTACTGGACCCTGAATTAATTCCTTCAAGCCCAAGAAAGTCGACAGTTTGTCGTATGGGGCCGCGACCATTCTGCAACTACTGCAAAAAGTCGGGACATTACGAATCGAAGTGCTTCAAGAAATGCAATCGGCAGAAACCTGGTAGTGAATTATTTTATATGGAGGACAATCCAAAAACTGATCTTCAACGTGCCTATGCAGTTTCAAATTTTCCAAATGAAAGACCGAGGGAATTTCTTATTGATTCTGCTGCAACTGCCCACTTCTGTAAAGAACGCGATATGTTTACGACATTCAGAAAACTACCACCACAGAAGATCCTAGTCGGAGACAAGGACAGCACCTCGGAAGTATTAGGTATGGGTGATATTCAATTTACAGTTTTAGATAGAAACAGAAATTATGATATAACTTTAAAAGATGTGTTATACTCGCCTAATATGAGAAAAAATTTAATTAGTGGTGCTCGTATTGACCTTGTGGGAAACCAAA
Source organism: Meta bourneti (assembly GCA_933210815.1). Taxonomy (NCBI): domain Eukaryota; kingdom Metazoa; phylum Arthropoda; class Arachnida; order Araneae; family Tetragnathidae; genus Meta; species Meta bourneti. The sequence goes on along the minus strand of OW119924.1, from coordinate 102,112,535 downwards.
TTAAATGGGGAAATAACAAAATGATTATTTATAATAGTTATAATAAATATTTGTTTACTGTTCCCAGAATTGGAAAATTGTATATCTTGAAAGGTTATCCCAAGATTAAAAATTATACATATGTAACTGGTTTAGATCTAGAAAAAGCCCACCGTAGGTTTTGTCATGTTAACATGCCCTTAATTGAAAATATGAGTAAAATTAATTGTGTAAAAGGAATTGAAAAACTTAATTGTAAGAATATAGATAAAAATTGTAAGATTTGTGCTATTGCTAAATCCACTAGAATATCCTTAAAAAGAAACTATATGTACGAAAGGAAAACTAAAAATGTTTTGGAAAGGATCCATATGGATTTGTGGGGTCCTGCTCCAGTTAACTCTCTAGGTGGAAACAAATACTTTTTATCTATTATTGATGATTTTTCACGTAAAGTAACTGTTTATATTATTCGAAATAAGAATGAAGTTTTTGATTACTTTAAAAAATACTTGGTTAAAGCTGAAAGACAGCTAAATGTTAAGTTAAAATGTGTCCGAACTGACAATGGTTTAGAATTTTGTCACAAAGAATTTAAAAAGTTTTTAAATGATCTAGGAATAAAAATCGAAAGAACTTCAACTTATACCCCTGAACAAAATGGCGTTGCAGAAAGGTTCAATAGAACAGCCATGGATTGTGTCAGAGCTATGCTTCAAGACAGTGGTTTACAACCACAATTTTGGTCAGAAGCACTTTTAGCATTTATTCATACTAAAAATAGATGCGAACACAAATTAACTGAGGGTATATCTCCTAACGAAATATGGACTGGTTTCAAACCATCAGTAAAACATTTTAGAATTTTTGGCTCTTTGGCATATGTTCATATTCCTAAAATACAGAGAAATAAATTACAACCCAGAGCTAAACTTGGTATTTTGACAGGATATGGTTTGAAAACTAAAGGTTACAGAATATATATCCCAAACGAGAAGAGAATAGTTGAAACAGTCCATGTTCATATCGACGAAAGTAAGAAAGCTGTTGATGTACTATTTGGTAAAAACTTTGAGTACGTTTCTTTTGATCTTAATTCTAATATTCCTATTTATCAATCAAATGAAAATATAAAAGTAAAATCGGAAAGTGAAACTCAAGTTTTAGATTCTAAAGATTTAGTTAAAACTGAGAACTTAAAATGTCTTAACATTTCAAATTGGCGAAGAATCGAAAAACCTAGAAATAAAAGCAATAGGATAGATGTATACTATTATTCTCCTGAAAATTTGAGAATGAGATCTTTAAATGATATTAAAAAGTACTGTACTAAAAATAAGATTAGGTTTGATCCTGTAAATTTCAATTTTAAGCCAGAAACTGAACATCCTAATGTGGATATTTCTAATGTGCCATCTACTTCTAGTGATGAATCTAATTTTTTAGACCAACAGATGTACGACATGTATGATCAGTGTTACAATGTCGAAATCCCCAAAAGTTATGAAGAAACGCAAGCAAGTAAGGATAAAATTAAATGGAATACTGCCATGAATGAAGAAATTCAGATAATGAAGGATAGGCAAGTATGGAAATTAGTGGACACCCCCCCAAATACAACCATAATTGGAAGTAAGTGGGTGTACAGCATAAAAATGGACGAAAACAATATACCTAAAAGGTATAAAGCTCGTCTTGTTGCTCAAGGTTTTAAGCAAAAACCCGGCATTGATTTTAAAGATATTTTTTCACCAGTTGTGAATTTTTCTATTGTTAAATTATTGTTTGTACTATTGATTTCTATGTTGGGTTGGTATCACTGTCAAGTTGACGTGAAAAGTGCATATTTATATGGACACCTTAAGGATACTATATACATGAAACAGCCAAAAGGATTTGTGCTGAAAGGATCCGAAAACAAAGTATGTCTATTGGAAAAGGCTATATATGGTCTGCATCAAAGTGGTAGAGAATGGAATTTGGAATTAGACGGTATTTTAACTAAATTAGGATTTTCTCAGTTAAATTGGTGTAATTGTGTCTACAAATTTAAAGATGTAATTTTAATTGTTTATGTAGATGATATGGTTTTGTTTTCAAAAAGAGAACATTTGATAAATGACGTAATCGAATTATTGGACAAAAAATTGGATCTTACAGTCCTAGGTAAAACTAAATATTTGTTAGGCGTAAACTTTCAAGAAATTGAAAATTCGATTTATTTACATCAAATTACCTACATTGAAAAATTAATGTCAAAATTCAAAGATCTTCCTAAAAGTTTTGTGAATTTACCTTTTAAAATTGGTTGTAACTTACCTGATAAGGTTAAAGAGGAAGAAATAATTGAAAATGATTTAATGAGGAAATTTCCCTATCGTTCCTTAATAGGATGTTTATCGTTTTTGTCAGATAGATCCAGACCAGATATTGCATTTGCCGTTAATATAATGTCTCAGTTTTGTAATGGTTATACTTACAAACACTGGTCTTACGTTGTTGATATTATGAACTATGTTTTTCTTACAAAGGATTTTAAAATAAATCTTTCCAATGTAGAAAGTTCAAATTTGATTGCTTTTTCTGATGGAAATTGGGGATGTGGTCTCACAAACAGTGGCTATTTAATTTATTTGGGTAACATCCCAATATCATGGAAATCTTCTAAACAAAAGTGCATAGCTCTTAGCTCAATGGAATCTGAATTTATTGCACTAACCGATTGCACTAAAGAAGTTATTTGGTTTAGTAGAATTATAAATGAATTAAGTTTGTGTGATTACATAAGACCCCAAGTATATTGTGATAATCAATCTGCTATCTATTTTTCAAAAAATAGTCAGGAAAATCAGAAAACTAAACATATTGATATCAAGTACAAATTTATTCGTAAATTAATAAAAGATGAACTATTTAACGTAAATTATATTTCATCGGAAAATAATTTGGCTGACTTTTTAACAAAGCCTTTATTGTTAAATAAATTTAAAAATATTATTAGAAAAATATTTTGTTAGATTTATATATATATGTTGAATTGTAATACATCTGCTGAGGTTTTACAACCGATGGGGCCGCATGTTGGAATCGGTCTCAAACCTCCAATTATAGTGCCGTGTGGGGCACATAAATTTGAAGAATGTAAATCTTTGAATGTATAAAAGTGAAGAAAGATTGGGGATCATGATCTGATCAGACTTCTTGTTATTCTTAAAATGTATGTTTTAAACTATAAGACTTGGCTACGTAATAAAATTTATTTTTAATATATAAAACTCTGTCTTCAATCGATGAAACCCAACAGAAATGTTTCTAGTGTTTTGGTAATTTCTTCGCCTCTTGGTATGTTAACTAATTCCTAGTATTAGGAATATGCATACTTTGTTCCTTTAAAAATAATACATAGTATAGAGACCTAAAAATAGGAAAATAATGATAGGATAAAGATCTAAAAAGTAGGAAAATAATGATAGGAAAAAGATTTAAAAATAGGAAAACAATAAAGGATAAAGATCTAAAAATGGGAAAATAATAATAGGATAAAGATCTAAAAAATAGAAAGATAATGATAGGATACAGATATAAAAAATAGTAAAATAATGATAGGATAATGATCTAAAAATAGGAAAATAATAATAGGATAAAAACCTAAGGTTATGTTTTAGATTATTGTCATGGACGAAATGATTGGTGTCCTCTAATTTAAATTTACTGCCAAAAATTTTCAAACTTCTTTCAAAAAGATTAATGTATGTATGATAATATGAATCTTAGTACTAGCAATGAATTCAAGTGTGTCTACTCTAGCTATCGACACACACCTAGATGATTACAGAATATGCTCTGCATTTGAGAGGGACTATTGACTAAACTTTGAGTGTAATTTGAGCTTCCTTCAAATTAAAGTGATACTTAATGATGGATTTAAGTGATATAAATTCTTCGACATTGAACTGATGCTCTTGGAAATTTATGCCAACAAGAAGGAAATTGAGTGAAAGTTCAAAACAGAGTTCGATAAGTGTAACATCCGCTCAACTGTCAAATTGAGATTCTGTATTATGAAATGATCCGGAGGTGTTTTCGGTAGCTGAAGGTTGGTTGGTTTTGGGGTTTTATGGCGCAAGGGCCATATTTGGCCATGCTGCGCCAGACACGACATACAATATCAAGTAATAGACAGACACACAATGAAAGTTTTACTGACAGAAAAGAGAGAAATACACCCAGAGAGGAATGCACCTGACAGGAATCGAATCTGCGCCGCCTACAACTCGAAGTCGGTAGCTGAAGGAGATACATTTTAATTTATTGCGAGTACTAAGGTTCAATTTTAGTATGTTGATCTTTTAAAAAGAAATGTGAAAAATTTTGGCGGTAAATTTGAATTAAAGAATAAATTTTGGTCCACCACGACAGTAATCCAAAGCGTGGTGCTTTGCATGTCTGATTGGTATGTACAAGAGTAAAACGACTTAAAATCTGACCTTTGTTGAAATATTTGTGTCCTATCATTTACTTCCTGCGGAAGTCTGAAGAAATCATGAATTTTTTATATCATAAAGTAGTAAAATCCATTGAAACGCTGTCTTCAAGTAGAATAGAATTAAATTGGTTCCAGTTTGACCATATACCTGGTGCAAAATTGATATGTAGACTTAAAACTATCAAAGATATAAGAGAAATGCAAAAAAATGGTAGGGACAATAATTTTTACATTTTTGTACTTTTTAAGGAAGATGGCTGAATACTTTTGTGTGTGATTTCATGAGTTATGTTACCTTTTAGATATTTTTGGCAAAACATTTAATAATTCCTCGATGAAATATTTTTTATAAGAGGATAAAATAGAGGGATAGAACTTTTATGTTGAAAAATATTTTAAATCGTAACTTTACATGCTTATAAAATTCACGAAAATAGTAAAAATACTAAGGTGGACCGAATACTTTTGTGACTCCTCTATATGGTACAATGTGAAAGAAGCACTACAGGTTTCTGTATTATTTTGGTTTGAATACAATGTATCCTATTGCAAAAAGCAAAGCTACCTGTTCTGAATTTTCAATATTTTGTATAATTTAAAGCAATATATTATAAGATATGTGAATTTATTTAAAATGGATAAGTATATTATTGTTTCCAGTAAATTACGCGACATTCTGTGAAGAAATCAGAATGACTCTTGGGGCATCCTACTCGGAAAGTTAAATACAACCAGTAAGGATTTTGTCCTTTACAGTCTTCAGTAGAGTGAAAACTATAAAACTAATCTCTGAAATATTCAAGCTTACTCTACAACAATATCTAAAATACGGTACATAAATTTACAGATATTTCTGCATGACACCATTCAGGTATTCGATAGTTAGAAGTCTGAGACAACATAAAAAAAGCTTTCACATATAAGAGGAAACACATGATTTCGCAAGACGAAAACTATTATGGACACTCATGGACATTTAGGCAGTTGTTTCACGCTATTATTCTTGGATAGACATTTCTTGGAACCAAATATTAAAGCAAATAGACACGGGGAAACAAAAATCTACTGCCTAAACAAATGAACAAACATTCTCAGGTTGGAGAAGTTTGCGGAGCTGAGTGCGAAAAAATTAGAACTTAAACCTTCAAGTCAAATACTACGAATGTTCATATTGCCATTCCATTGCTATAACAAAATAAAAATCGTTTCTCTTTTAACGTTGATCGAGTAGCTAGTTATTTATTTATTATTTCCTGAATGTAAGGTAATGCTTGTAGAATAGCAACTTTAAGACTACGTAATCAGTCGATAGCAGAAAAAAAACCCAATTTAAAAGAAAGTTGCGTGACAAAGTTCACGCTTTTCGATAACAATGTCTATTTCTTGCTGCTCGAAACGTAAGACACTAGACCGTAGAATTAACTTCCGCAATTTGTTCGCAACTAACAGCGATTGCAGATTTCTAAAGGTTATGTAATGCGATTTTGTGCTGCAGAAAAGAATACTACAATGAAGAAATCTTTTTCCCCTGTAATAGTTGCTGGAATTACTCTGAAACATTTTTTTGAAGTTCCTGAAATTGCATCTGACAAACCAAAGGGTGTTGAAGGAAGACTTCTAGAAACGTTGATACAAGCCATGCATATGGATTACAAGCTTGTAACACCGGCAGACAAGGATATTGGAGAACTCTTCCCCAATGGCACTTGGAGTGGTTTGGTAGGAATGGTTAGCAGGGGTGAGGCTGACATAGCACTCACTTCAATCACAATTACAGAGAAAAGAGTAGAGGTTGTGGATTTCACTGTGCCATACTTATATACGGATATAAGTTTTGCAACGGATTTACCAGTCATGCTCCCCAGAACATATGCATTCGTGTATCCATTTGATATTATAACTTGGGCCTTAGTACTGTGTTTATTGTTTGTGATGCCGTTCGTGTTTGGTGCACTGTCTAAAAGTCACCATGTCTACTCCGATCTCTGGTTGAAAACGTTAGGAAACCTTTTAGGTAAATCTGTGACTCAGAAGAGTTTCGAATTGTCTGAAAAATTTCTTTTGCTGTGTTGGTGGTTCGGGACTTTGATTATATCGTGGAGTTATGCAGCAGTTATTTTTTCTGTGCTTTCTGTTCCTCTGTTTGAATTGCCATTGAATGATTTTCACGAACTCGCGAATGCTGTTCGGCAAGGTCGGTACAGAGTAATTTTTCCAGCAAATACTCTACTCACTAGAGAACTCGCTGAAGCCGATGACGAAAACATGAAGTTGATTTACGCAGCCGCGACAAAGTATAACTGGTTTATGGACATTAAGAGTTTCTTAACCAGTGGACCTTTCGGACTACACAATGCTAGAGTAAGCTCCTCATTTCACCTTAAGATGTTTTTTGGAAAAGAGCCCTTCACAGATAAACATTACGCTGCAAACGGATTCCGCCATTTATATGCTGGAATAATAATAAACAAAGAATTGGGAAACCTGAGAAAATTAGTGGAATCCACTCTCTTTAAAGTCATAGAAGCTGGGCTGTTTAATAAATATTTGGATGATGCGACTTTCAGATTATGGATTTCATCTTTTAGGATGACTGATAGTGAATTAATTCATCCATTATCTTTGGACGAAATTTCTGGAGCGATGATCATACTTCTTTCTGGTTGGGGTTTATCGTTTATTATATTTGTCTTAGAAGTGGCTTGGCAATGTTTTAAAAGGTAATTAATTTATTGGGTTTGAATATCTTTGTATTGCTTTCCGATCGCTTCATTTATGAATTCAGAAATGTTTAGAATTTAGATACAGTTCAGGAAAAGGTATGAGAAAAGGGTTCTGTATTCTTTTAAAGATTATACAGATAAGGGTTGAAAAAAATTATTTTACACTTAATAGTTTTTAATAATTAAACTTTACAGGTTATTTTGTGGACCCTGAATCTAAAAAAATTAAAAATGCTCTCGAAACATTTCAGGCTTTATGAGGAATTCCTTTTTATTATGCAGCTCTCAAACTTATTAATCTCTGAATTGTGTGATGTTAGCTATTTTAGGGAATTTCATTTTTAGCATAATTTAATAAATATAAATTTTAATGAAATAGCATTAGTTTTAGTTCTCAATTGTATAATGTTCTCCATTGTTATTGTTTTCCTTACTAAGAATATTAAAAATTATGCAAAGAAAAACTTGTGTTTTCTTTTGGATACTTAATAGCATACATGTATCATGTATGATATGTTTAATTTACAATACAATATTGTTTGCATAAGAAAAATCATTAATTGACAAAAAAAATTGCAGGAAACTGTTTTCCGATTATAAGCTTTTAGGTCAGCATAAAAATTTTAAGCATTTTAATAGTATTGCATTTTTATTCAAGCATCAGTGCGGAAATATTTCTCATCATCATCATGAAGACAAACTATTAATGTCAAAAAATGCAATTCCGAAAAAATGTCAGTTAATGAATTTCTGCTCGCTAAATATGTGTGATTTTTGACCTGGGAAAGAACCAGTTATCGAAAACTTTCAAAAATAAGTTCATGGCATTGTTAAGTACAGATTATCATGCGGATTCCAATGAAAACATGCTTTCATGCCATCGATTTTCAAGTCATTCATGTCACAAGAATGTCCCTGATGGTTAAGAGTTTAAATTGTGGAAGATTTATTTCATTTCAAAGGTTCAGTTTTGAATTTTTTACAAGTGTGTTTACAACTAATATCAAGTGATATCCGAATTTTTAATGCCTGTATAAATAATTGTGGAGATTAATTTTTTATTACAAGCTATCATAAATTAATTTTTTAAAATGATTTTTAAAAAGCTACTTTGTAACAAAAAAGAATAGTAATTAATTATATCAATTAATAAATCAATCAAAATTATGCCTGGTTTTTGTCAGATTAGCAAAAAGTATAATATATTTTTTGGTGCAATTTTAGTAATTAGTTCATATGTGCTATGTAATGAAAAAGTTTGAAAAGCACTGTTTATGGTAAGAGCAACTGTATGGTGCACATTTCTCATTTTTATCAAGAGTATACATTGAAACGGAAAAAAGAAAAGTACCTTTTAAATACAGTTTATAATTTCAATTTTTTTTTAACTTTTGTCCCCTAAGTTATCATTATAGGAATAATAGATATACATGTATAGACTATAAGAAGTTTTGATAAGTCCTATTATTTTAGGTAGGGATGGGAGTAAGTAAGGTTGTTCATATTGCCAGTAATTATAACGTGGTAAAATAAATGGTTTTTCTTCCTCCATTGGAATCTTCATCGCATTGCTTCAAATCTACCTGTGGGTAACATTCTGGCAAAATGTCAAATGTGAACAGCTGTTTATAACTAAGTTATTCAGTTTAAAATTTCATATTGCAGCAGATAATTCACGTCATATAAGGAGTTAAAGTGATTCCATCTCTGAAACTAATCTAAAAGAATTTAATTCGCAGCTAGCTGGATTGTGATTGGGAAAAATTTCTAGTAGATCCTATAGGAAAACGTAAATTCCTTTTTACAGCGCGAGTTTCATTTTGTGCTAGTAAACGCTAATTACCGACACCACCACCCAGAAAACATAATAAGTGGAAACATTTTTAAGAACATTTATACTATATTAGTTTTAAGGCCCTTTGTGGGATAAAAAATACAACGAACTCTGAAACTCATTTCTTGCCATTCAAGTTCTTATTGTCTTTTGCGGAGTAAGCGTAAGTAATTAGTGGCGCATTGAAACATATCCTTGATATGGCTTCATTGTTAATGAATATCAGAGTAGTAAGTCAATAAATCTCACAATTCAAAAATACATGTCTCAGCATTAATCTCTCATAAACTCAGTAATACAGAACTTAATAACTGAATCAAACTCACTGTTCAAAACTACAACTCAATAGAACTAAAAAGTAAAACATTGTTCCGTTGCGAAGGATAGAAAATTACATATTTATTAATAATTTAATTACACTATCACATGTGTGTGTTTTCACTACGTTTCTGTATAAACATTGCTTGCGTTTCTTCTATTTTATCATACACATTATCGCTTGCATTACTTGTTTCTGTATATCTATGTCATAACTTCATATTTATTTATAGTGTACCAGCAATTTCTTGGCGAAAATATTTCAAGATTTTATTTAACTTGAGCCGTAATAGCGGATAAAAAATGATCGTCGTTGCAAGTTTATCTTTTATATGAAAGGTATTTTCTGTCAAGCAAAATATAGGTTTAGGTAGTGTTTTATCGGCGATAAGTGTTTTTTCTGTATTTATTCTAAATGTGACGTCAGTTGGCTTGTTTTCCGAACGCAATTTCATAGCGAATAAAAATTCCAAGGTATAAATTCAGAATTGATAATGATATTTGATTGGTCAACGGCAATTAGATTAAACACCAAACATTGCTTAAATGGTGGTAAACTGCATTTTAAGGTAACACCAATATTTACCATGCGATAGCATTTGGACAACGTTGGACAATCTCAAGTTTCCATAGATACAAAAAATGTTATTAAGTCCATTACGTAACAACGTATGTCCGAGTTCTAGATCAAATTTGAAACTTTATGATGCAAAATATATTTTATCTCCCCTAGTTTTGATACTATAACAATTATTTACACTTCGAACAGTCATTTTGATCGAAAATGAAAATCTTCATTGGCGTGTTACTACCTCATCTAAGATTTTATTGCCATAGTGGAAAACTTAACGAAATATTAATGAAAATTTAACTTGCCAACAGACGTTAGCTGTTGAAAAATACTAACTCACAAGCTGCTGATGGAAAAGTTAGCTGATGAAAAATACAAACTCACAGCTTGTGATCCTAGAGTATGTCAAGCTCTACTCGCTAACGTGCTATATCCCCTTTATATATGGGTCAAATTTCTCTGTATTTTAAGAAATCGTCATGCTTATCCAACAAAAAGTTTTCAATGAGATATGAAAAAATGTACTTAGTCATCTGAAACAATTGTATGTAATTTCTGAAATTTTTTTATTCCATACAGACAGCAAAGATTGAAATAATTGGCTAACACCGCAATATAAATTATTTGCTGAAAAAAATTGGAATGATGAAGTATGGTGATAAATGTGGTGACTAATAATGTAAAAAAATTCAATACTAGTAATTAGAATAAAACAGATTTCAATCGCTCAAGATGTTTCGATATAAAATCTTCAAATTAACTTGAACGATAAATAAATTAACATCGACTTGATCAAGCAACCTAATAAAATGTTTAGACGAAAATGAACTTCTTTTATCATTAGTATACTGAAGTGACAGAAAAAAACTGGCACAGACAAGCCTATGGAAAACACGTAACGCCACCTATGCACTTCATTGGTTTCGTCTACCAGTGCATATATAAAGCGGTAGACATCTATGGAAGCACCTAGGGCTGATTCCTCGGTGAGAATGTCAAGTTATCACTATTTAAGCAATTTTCAACGCGGTTCAATAGCTGGAGCTCGTGATATGGGACATATTATTTCGGAAGTAGAGAAGTTTCCTATCTAATTCTGCGGCTGAAACTTACTCATTTTGAACCCAATGTTGGGTTCAAAATGAGTAATTTTCAGCCTTAAATCGCTACGGAATTGTGGACAAATATCTACGAGGATGTAGCCTTCTCCTGGATTGTATTATGTGTCCTATTTGTCAAAATGTTTGTCCACGAATGTGTAATAATTGCCTAGACACCGACGCGAAACATATATTTGGACATTTTGAAGGTTTTGTGAAATTTCCACACTTTGAAGTCCGAAATCTAAACAACTATTAAATATTGTAAGATATCCTCTCGACCCTTGGAACACACCAGCGTCCTCTGTTGTGAGTAGCTATTAACTTCTCAATTGTAAGACGTACTCCTGATATTAAGATGTCTTGTTGAAATGTAATTGAGCTAACAACTGTAAATAAATGTATTTAGTCCCTCAGGTGGTTATGGTGTTGTGTCCCTCTCTCGGTTATGATGTAGACTCCCACAATTGGGAGGCTCGCCCTGGCCCATAATCTTTTGCTCCTACGATGTTTTCCGAGCTATAATGGTTTCAAAGGATACTGGGTGATTTCAATGTTTTTTTTTGACTATTTTACTAATGTTTGTTTATTCAGATGTGAATTTTGGATTACCGTGTCGTCTCAGTGTTCCTGAGTACATTTCCCCGTTTATTTTCTATTTCATTTTGGATACCATTACGCCGACGTTTGTATTTTTAAAATGGAAAGGAATGTACCAAAACTAAACGAAGTTCCTCACTTACTTATTAATCTAAAAAGAGCTTCAACAAAAACAATAATTTTTTGCATTTATTTGTGTTTGGGTCTAACGAATGGCGCAAAAATCGAAATAATTTAAGAGAGTTAATTGGATTTCCACCTGATTTCAAGCGAGATGCTGTCTGGGAACAAAAACTTTTAGAACTGAAAATAACTGAATTAATTCTGATGTGTGAGTTGATTTTACAAATTGACTGTGATCCTAATTTGCCAGCACATGATGAAAAAAATTAATAGATGCATGTCTTCAACCTGGTTTCAAGGAATTAAATATCAAACCGAATGCAATGTTTCTTCAGACGCCGACTTTTGATGGCGCCGAATTTTCCCATTCTTCTCGAGACAGCCAAAGCGACGATAGACGAAACACCAGATGCGATGCGTCATAACCCTGACGCGTCAGCAGAATTGAGTTAATAAACATTATACATCAATCGCCGTTACTAAAAATCAGAATTTGCAAAGTGAAAGTACTCGCCCGATTTCACCTGCTTTAAGCGGTCAAGGACTTGAGTTCTGAAATGAATAACTTTTTATGGACTACTTCCTTGTTTATTCGAGATTGCTGATGAAATTCAACATTTGTCCGGCATTGGTTCAGTTTCAGTAAACCATTTCCTTGATAATGTTATGGACGCTGCTTAATTATTTAATTTAAATTATCTACAGACTATTACGTAACTGCGCATTACTTGCGAAAAAAATTAAACTATTGGAATATTTAATTGCTATATAAGAGAAATTGCTTCTAAGGGCCTGATTGATGAATCATCCTTTTGTGATTATACCATCAACGGGATTCCATATTATAAAGGGAATAAATACTGTTCTCTATGGTTTTAAAACTTTGCATGAATTACGCGAAAACATTAAAATTTTTCAAACAAGCTCATGACGATTTCATCCAGAAGCAACGTTTCGTTTTCACGTTCTACAATCGTTTGAAGCAAGAATTGTAGAAGCTTCCACAAAAATGGAAAAAGAATGAGTTCCATACAGTGATAAAACATTTTTAATTAAAGAAGTGAACGACCTCCAAGATCAAAGAGGAGTTGCATAAAGCTTATGGGGATAAATGAGTTTACACGGGGTCTAATACGTGCTAAAGAAGCTCTATCTCGACACCCAGTTGAGGTCATCATAACAGATATCGTTAAAAATTCCAAGGTATTATGTAAGACCGCCGAATAAAGTCCACTATATTGCTGAGACTACGCATCTCAACCAAGTGCTCAATATCCTGCATGAAAATTTGCAAATGAAAAAGCTGTATGCTCGATGAGTGTCATGATTATTGAATGTCGATCGTGAAAGGTCATTACAACGCAGTGTTTGACGATGTTTAACCTAGGACCTTTTCCGTCGATTCGTAAACTGTGGACGAGACATGGATCCACCACTATACATCTGAGTCTAAACAGGAGTTAAAATAGTGGACAGCGAGTGGTGAAAGTTAGTCGGCGAAGACCGTTTAGTCTCTTTCTTGATACCCTTTCCGATATAACTGTGGGATGTGATTTATATTATATGATTTCCTACGCATTTTAGTGCAAGGGGAAAAAGTCTCGAACATTTTAAATCGGCCACTGTTAGATTGCTCATTGATTGAACGTGTATTGATTGATATTAGGTTGATGCAAAGGCTCGTCCCGTTTTTTGACTAAAATTGAAGAAAAATTTTATTTCCTAAAAATTACATTTAAATCAGTATAGTATGCGCCGTTCTGTTCGATGACCTTTCTCCACGTCTCCGGTAACTGCATAATCCCGCGCTCATAGAAGTTCTCAGGTTTCTGGCTAAGGAACTGATCCAGGTGACGAAACTTTCTGAACCACTTACGGCACGTGGAATCGTCAACGGCACCCTCACCCTACACAACACATATCTTTTGCATCTGTGAAGCATTCTTGCATTTGCGGAAATAAAAAAGCATAATATGTCCAAAATGCTCCTTTTTTTCTGCCATTTTTAATGTTTAACACAATTTAAAAAACACAACTAAATAACAATTTTTTTCCAAGTACTCGCTGAAATTCTTTTATTCAAAGAACATCAAAACTTTTTAGGTGTGAAGTAGATACCACTTCGGTTTTGCGATGCAGTGCCATCTAGTGCCCAAAAAGGGACGAACTTTTGCATCAACCCAATACAATCGAATTAACACCAACACACTCCCCTGCCTAGTGTCGTGAGACACTGTACTCTTTTAAATAAGTGTGGTTGGGATGGATAGAGCATGCCACCAAGGTGGCATGTCTATCCTCCTGAACGTTATAACACATTACTTCTATAAATTGTTTCATCTATACAGTAATTAAATATCGTGTTGTATATATTATGTACTATATATAGTGTTGTATATATTATGTACTATATATAGTGCTGTATATATTATGTACTATATATAGTGTTGTATATATAGTGTACATAGAATGATACTAATATCATCATTCCATGTTACATTATATATACAACATGCAAGAAAAAGAAAGTTGTTTTTAGTCTCGGGATAATCCTGATGATTCCCAATGAATCTCACCATGCCAATATTTACCCTCGAGCCCTTGTTATTAGCAATGTTCCTGAGCCATGCGATTTTAAGATGGTCGGCAGGTGTCCTCATATGCCAAGATGCTGTAAGGGGACAGACTATGATGTAATGCCAAGGCGTGCCGATTTCACCAAGGCCAATTTTCTGAATTGATATTTTAAACCTCGTCAGGTAAGATGGAAATGGGCCATGTCCTACGAAGAGTGTCTCTTCCCTGGTCCAACTTGCTGATTTCAGTGAAACTCTTGGCAACACATCATGCACCGTCCTGCCTGTTTCTCCTCCATTCCATTCTTTCTGCCACGCACCAAGTAGCCAGCGAGTGGTTTCCCTCCTGCAATGACTTCTGGGCCATTTCACCCCTTCATCTATGCATTCCGTTGCAGTTGCCTCTACCTGCTTCCCCGTTTCCATCATGATCCTTATGGGCTTTAATCCAGCCTAGACAAATTTCCTTTTTGTTATCTAATAAGCATTGTATTGTTCGTGCCAGTGGACTCGGCGTTTTAGGAATTTGAAGTGCCAGGAGACCCCCAGCTCGATTGTCTGACTAGATCTTGACATTTTTGTCTGCTCTTTCTTCTGATACAATCGAATTGCATTTAATGGAAATCTGCGAATTTTCGGGTTCCGTGCTTTTTTGTTCCTAATCAAATTATTGCATTCACTCTAGAAGCGGTACGTAACAAAATGTTGAGAAAGACATAGCATATGAATGCTTTTTTCGTACCATAACCTCCACTTATACCTCAACAATAATACCACCATTACTTTTCTATTGATAGAGTACTGTTGCGAAACACCAGAACGCTATTTGTTCTGATATGCAAAATTGCGTTAACAGTCTGAGCTCTTCACACGCATCATTTCACCTTGCAGGTAGGTATTTTGATTAGCGTCGCACTGGATCAACACAACGTGCTATTGACAACGGTCCGGGATCAAACACGAGGACAACACCACCTGATTTTGAACCACCGTCAGATGACGAGGTCACGACTGAGTTGGCACCCCACTCTCCAAACTTCCACACTACGCCAACGCGAGGACATTTGATAATTTCACTTTGAAACCTGCAGCCTTTCCTGCATGACATCATACCAATTTTTATCTTCTTGACCAATAGAATGTTTACAAAGGATTCTATTCTAAGGAAAAGAGCAATAAAATCATTCCAAGGGATTCTAATTCTACCGAATGGGTCATTGAAATCTTTCCAAACGATTGTATTTCAAGGAAAAGATCAATAGAATATTTTCAAAGGTTGAGAGAATCCATGGATTCTTTATAAAGATGTAGATATTAAGACATTACTTACATATAATAATTATTTACAATTTTTTTGGAATTCCAGGTCAAATCGAGTGATCTTGAAATTAGGAAGGTCATTCATATCAGGTAATATTCGAGATCATCTCAAAGGTTATAATTTTTTCTACAAATTAAACTATCATTCATCTCGACTCTGGACAAACAGATTACAAGATACAGGGGTCTATGGGTAATGATTACATCATTCTAATTTCTTTTTTAACTATGAACTCATGCGTGTCATACTATGAAACTTTCAGAAAGCAGGGTCAATAGAGAACTTTCAACACATACTTTTTGAAAATCAATAAAAATAAACTTTTTTTGAAATTGTAGGTCTAAGGTAAAATTAAATGACCTTGAAGTTTAAAAGGCACTTAAACGATCATGTGATGCATCATTATAAAGGTTTTACATTTTTCTACAAAATTAGGTCTAGAGGTATAGTTGCTTGTTGATTAACATTGCACTGGAGCAACACAACGGGTTATTGGCCACGGTTCGGGATCAAAACCCAATGGAGAGATCCGAGGACAACAACCACGTAATTTTGAACCACGATCAGATGTCGACTAGAAGCATCGGAGATTTAATGGGTTTAAAATCATGAAAAATTGCCGAAGATTCCAAATTTAAAATTAACATAAGTAGAAAAGTATCTCAAGTGGGAAGATAGAAATTTGCAGAATTCCTTACATGTGTGACTGGACAACGAATATGCCGAGTTTAAAAGAATGAAGGGGAATGAAAAGGGGAATGAAGATCCTATCAGGAAAAACAAATTGTCCCTTTCCCAGAAATGGTAACAGATTGCAACACGTTCTTGCATCTGAGGCAGTACAGGACAGCTTTCGACGCAAAGATAAAGCACCAAGAGGGTTAATATAAATAATTGAGGCCACCGTGGATCAGTGGGTTTACCCATTGCGTTAGCAACTTGAGAGTTTTAAGTAGCCCATGTTCCATTCCCCACTGGATGCATTTCTCTTTTCTGAGTCAGTAATACGTTCCTTCTTTGTATGTGTATGTCCATTACTTCATTTTGTCTTTGGTTTCGCACAGCTTAACGAAATATGACTCTTGCGCCATAAAACCCCAACCAACGCCTAATACTTTATCTTTATAGCAACATTAAGAGGAAATACTAGAAAACAAATTGGTCGTTTGTATCGAGGACACAAACCATAGTTTTGATGTGAACACTCGGATTTATTGTAGGCCACACTCTCTTCAAAATTTTAGAAGCAGGAGTGTTTTACATATATATGGATAAAACATATATATGGTTTTACATATATATGGATATGACTTAAATCTCTCAAGGTACCTGGTGTTGAAATAGCTCACCCATTCTATCTAAAGAAATTTCTAGTACTTCTTAGTAGTTGGTGCTTGTCATATATACTTGTGTTTGAAGTGATTTACAACAGTTTTAAAGTTAATATATTTACTTGATTAAAATGTTCTTCCAATTTTTTTATATGTTTTACTTTACAAATTTAGAAATGTCGAATACTGAATTTAAATATATATTGGAGAAGTAATGCGTGAAAATATTTCGTTACCTGTAAATGAATATGCAGATAAAGGTTAATGTTTTAAACAAATACTAAATTCATTTTCTCCTAAAAATGTGTTATTAAACTTTGTAGGTCATATTTGTACCTCAAACTAATTTCCCCTTGATTGTAGGTAGCGCGTTGTGCTTTATTGAACTCTACTTGTGAAAAAAAAATGACCAAAGTGACACAGAACAGCATAACAAACGTAACCTGATTGTGTGTTTAAATAAGTTTATTAATTTTTGAAAGCACAAATATCTTTACTGAATTTCTTTCATTGTATAGCAATAAAATATATCACCTTCTAAAATTTCTTGTATTTTATATTTATGATATTTCATATTCAGTAACATTTACAAATACGAACATGAGAAATGCTATATATAAGTATTACTTTTAATTCAGTTCTCTGGAATCCTACTTTCCATTCTTTTCCTAAGAAAAATGTAGTTTTAGGTGGGACAGGTTCTCTTCCTCCTTGAGAGCATTTTTCTCTGATGTGGTCAGTAAAGCTTTTCTTCTGTGTATGTCCATTTACTTGTCGTTGTTTGGCGCAGCTGGACCAAATATGACCTTTCAACCATTAACCCAACCAACCAACCTTACTAAAATATTGAACATTGTTTGAATTGAAAATGGATGTACCTTTTGCAGTTGGGAAAATTTTATTACATCTTCGGCATAGAGCAGAAACTCATTAACTGATGAAAATCAAATTTTGCAATACACATATAAAGATTTAGTTTTTAGATAAAAAAAACTAAAATTACAAGCAGATTGTGTTGCATTTTAAAGAGATTAAAATATGACGATGTTTTTACCATCGTCATGAAAGAAGGCATTTAGTGTTTTTGAGAAATGTCGGCTAATGAGTTTTTGCTCTATGCCCACGATTCGAGTAATGTCCAAACTAAACTTACTGTTAGAAAAACTATCATTTTGGCAAAGTGTAAGCTTTTCCATAACCAATAAAATCATATCATCTTTTTCCCTACTCAAGGATATTCAGTCATACCTCAAACAGCTAACCAATGAAATCCCTCTTCCCTCTTTTTCCCTACTCAAGGATTTTTAGTCATACCGCAAACCGCTAACCAATGAAATCACTCTTCCCTCTTTTTCCCTACTCGAGGATTTTCAGTCATACCGCAAACCAATGAAATCACGTTACTCTTTTCCCGCTAACCAATCAAATCACTTCTCTCTTCTCAAGGATTTTCAGTCATACTGCATACCGCTTTTAAACAATCAAATCACTTCCCTCTTTTCCCCCTACTCAAAGATTTTCAGTCATGCCACAAACTGCTTAACCAATCAAATCACTTAGTCATCCCATGATTCGCTAACCCAGGGGTTGTAAAGTTTATTCAGTCATTAAGTATATTGTTGGGTAAAAGCACAATACAACTACTCGGAAATCTCGCTACGCCAAGGTTAAGTAGATGGCTAATTCTTGTAGCCCATCAGCTATGGTTCTTGAAAAAGGCAGTTGTTCGTACTTTGAAACATTATCTTGGTTTATTCTACAACTCAGACGATGTATTCTTTCATAACTTCCACATCACTGAATGGCTTCTCTTTCTTCTCGAGTATTATAATCTACTTTATAAAGTGTTACAGTGTCATTATTTCAAGATCTTATTGCTGCTTAAAAGAATTGTCTCCTTTCTTTAAAATTTTTATATCTGCCAAAACAATCTTAAGCTTTTCTCCCTCTATTTAAAATATTTATGGTCCTTATGAGTGTTATAATGCCATGAGTATTGAATTTCCTTATTGTTTATTAAGACATATGTTTTGTTCAGCGTTCTCTGGGTCTTCTTTGGCATGATAGGCTCTTAAGAAGACAAAATTGAAAAATATTGTCGAAATGAGAAACTATTCACAAATTCCATTTCAAATAGAAACAGTGCACCATTGTCAAAAGCTGATAATAGATTTGGCGTACTTGAACCCAATAAACTCTCGCCAACCAGCCTCGTGTGGTCTTGGCGCGAGTTAGGAGGATAAGTTATCAGACATACTAGCGTCGCATTAGAACTAAATCATGAGCGTAGCAACCGTCAATTAGGCCCTTATAGGGAACTAATGTTCTAATTGAGCCAGTCAATCTGGGATGATTATTTTGTTGAAACGTATATTATTCTATGGTACTTTGAATACTTTCATTAAAAATATAATATGAAAGACATCAATATCTATACATATAAAGCAGAGTTGGCATCTGTCTCTTCTCTATACCGTTTGATAAATCTACACCAAATTTGGTACACTTATTCTTTAGAACCCTGCGGGTAACGTAGGACACATTAACCCCCGTTCTATTTGTCTTGGGTGTGCAGAGGGGAGTAACGTCCCGTCATCCTGGATAGAGCACTTGCTAGGGGGCGCTCTCTCCCGGTCTGGCTGTGCAGATGACGTCAGAGTTAACATCTACAGGAATCGTCTCAAGATGACCTTGTAGCTATTTTTAGAATTGCAGATGGATACGGTTGCGCTGAAAATCGCTCAGTTTCATATCGTTTATAGGTAACGTAGGCTACATATTAACACTCCAAGCAACGCCGGGTAAATCCAGCTAGTGTATCAATAAAAACATAATTTGTATTCAGTCAGAGGCGACATTGATCTTATAAATACGCAATGTTATTCCTATGAGGATTTCGAATAGTGTTTTTAGCCCCCTCTGCACACACAAAACAAATAGAGCAGGGATTAATATGTGGCCTACGTTATCCGCAGGTTTCCGAAGAATAAGTGTATCAAATTTGGTGTGGATTATTCAAACGGTGTAGATTTGTATAGAGGACAAACAGACAGACGCTAACTCTGCTTTATAGATACAATAATTTGTGTGAATTGGTCTGACAGTGATCCTAAAAATACTCAATGTTGTTCTTATGGAGATTTCGTATTGTTTTATCCCCTCTGGAGACCCAGGACAAAACGACCGAGGTTAATTTTTAGCCTATGTTTCCAGCAGGATTCTAAAGAATGAATGTACCAAATTTGATGTGAATTGGTCTAATAGTGATCTTAAAAATACTCAATGTTAGTCCTGTGATTATTTCGAATTGTTTTTAGGCCCCTGCTGACCCAGAACAAATCTAACGGGCTTAATATTCAGCCTATGTTCCCGTAAAATTCTAAAGAATGAATGCAACAAAGTTTTTATTGTGAATTGGTCTGACATTGATCGTATAAATACGCAATGTTATTCCTATGGGGATTTCGAATTGTGTTTTAAGCCCCCTCTGCACACCCAAGACAAATAGAACAGGGGTTAATATGTAGCCTACGTTACCTTCAAGGCTCTAAAGTATAAGTGTACCAAATTTGGTGTCGAATATTCAAACGGTGTAGATTTGTATAGAGAACAGACACACAGACGCCAACTCTCTTTATATGTACAGATATTACTCCAAAATCAGCCAAGTTTTATTTAAAATCGCTTTAATTCAACTGTCATGCAGTTTTAAATCTATTATTTGCGGCACTTTTTTGTCAATTCTTTTTAATAACTAAAATTACGCATTTATTTAGAATGACAGATGTTGATTCTTAACTCCTGAGCTCAGGTGTTGCCTCGTCATCTGACCGTGGTTCAAAATTACGTGGTGTTGTCCTCGGATCTTTCCCTTTGGGATTGATCCCGGACCGTCACCAATAGCCCATTGTGTTGCTCCAGTGTGACGTTAATTGAAAAAATACCAAATACCAAATATCTTAACTCCTGAGTACTGTTTTCAATAGAATCCTATAATATAATTTGAAACAAAGCAAATTAAAATTTTACTGATCTTAATTGCTTCGTAATGGAAATCTGTCAAATTTTTAAAAAAATCTTTAAATGTATGATTACACGTTTAATTTTAACTTTAACTATCTTATTTTAAAATAACTTCATTTTAGATTTACCATCTTTTTAAATTAAGACACATTGCCGTCTTATTTGAAAAGGTTTTGTTTTGTACGTTTGATTGTTTTTTTATGAAACGGAATTGTACAAATCTTAATGTATTGAATCAATGACTTTTATGAAAAGTTGGTCGATACGTATACCAGCAATAAAGGAACTCATGCCTTTAGCGATATTTTGCACAAAATAATTCGTTATAATATTAGAAAATAAATCATCAATTTTTATGTTGTTAGATACCAAGTAACAAAATCACGCTTTTATTATTAGTGGAGTTTTCTCTTGAGCTTTTCACATTAAACAGACACTCGTTTCCTTACAAAATGGAAGTTATGCAATATTAAATGTTTTTAATAATTTTATATCATTAAACGGGAAAGATAACAATATCTTAGAATTAGAGCATAATGCTATTTTTTCTGCATATGATGGATTTAAGCGTACTTTAGAAAGGATAAAACTCATTTTATTGGCCAGAGATGAAGGCTAAAATAAGACAATACTGTGAGAATTGCAACTGTCAATTAAGAAGGAAGGTTAAGATTCGGTCGAATCTTATAACTAGAGTAGATAGACCTAAAAACGCTTTGGAAATAGTTAATGTTGATTGTATTGGGGAAATTTCACCTCCTTCTATTAGAGGACATAAGCATATGTTAACTCTAATAGATCAAATTACTCGTTATGCAGAAGCTGTTTGTTAAAATTTCACCATTTTTTTCTTTGGCCGTATAATGAAATTTCTAGCAATACAAATGATTATTCACCGTTTGAAATGATGTTTGGGAGAAAACTACGAGAAGTTATTAATATTTAAGACGTACGATGACAAATTAAATTTCACAAGCGATGGGAATGACCAAAGGTCGACTAAACATTCAGGAAATTTAAAGGAGAGGTTAGAATAAAAAGCAGAGGTAAGAGCCGAAATTAATCAAAAGAAATATGAGAATTATTTAAATCGGAAAACTAAAGTTGAACAAAATTTAAAGAGGATGATCAAGTGATAGTTCTTGCTCCTGATTCTATAAATAAATTATATGCACCATGGCAAGGACTAGCAACAGTGTTAGGAGGAGTGAAACAAAATAGTTATCTCAGAGTTTTTGTCTGTCTGTTACCTATACAAATCTACACCGTTTGACCAATCTACACCAAATTTGGTACACTTATATTTTAGAGCCACGAGGACAACGTAGACTACAGATTAATCCCCGTTCTATTTGTCCTAAGGTGTGCAGATGGGGTTAAAAACAATTCGGAATCCCCATAGGAATAACATTAAGTGTAAAACGACTGCGGAACGCAACTCAGTTTGTTTTACCAGTATTGATCGAAAAACAACTCTTCCAGTAAAATTGTTTTACCCCAGTATTGCTCGCGAAAAACTATTTTTTCCAAAACGTTATATTTAAACAATTTAAATTAAATTCTAACTTTTATGTTTAAACTATTTTTTATTTCTTTCCACAATATAAATAATTTATGAATATTAGATTGATGATTAAGGATATTTAAAATATTTTATTTACATAACTTGCATTTTGTAATGAAACACGAAACGCCCAAGCGAAAAACTCATTGATCATAAAAGCGGTAATTTTGCTACATCACCCTGCTCACGCAATTCGAAACCAGTTTTAAGTCGATTAATAAAACCGAAAACTTTTGATAGGCGAAAAATGATTTCCAAGTTCCATGCATATAGCAAATCCTCAGAAGTAACATTTTTCCAGTCTGAAGTGTTCCAAGAAATTACTTTGTTCTCCGATTAATGTTTGCTCTTTTCTGGTGAAAAATTTCTAATTAGTCACAATTAATCCAAATACTCGCAGCTATTTTCATTAGGATCAATTAAAAATTATATTTTAAGGGGACAATGGACTTTCAATTACAATCCAATTATAATGAAAATTTTACGGACTGTTTGTTTTCTATTAAAGAGCTTATAGAGATAAAGTTCGGTTTTAAAATATTAAATCACAGGGAAGTTATTACTTCAAATGTGGTTCAAGGTTTTGATTAAAATGGAATAGTCCCATGCGCATTAATTTTGTATGTGTCAAAATTTTAATTCAAATAATAGTTTGTACACATATAAATTTAATCAACTCCATTTATATCACTGAATCGTAAGTCAATAAACCTAAACTTTTGCAAAAATAAGCGCATAGTTTAAGCAACATTTTAAACCAAAATTTCAAAATTTTGAAGCATGAAATATTTCTCATTTGTCCTTAGATATATAAAACAGATTGCAAAGACTTTCCAAAAAAATTTCAATAAAATCAATTAAAATCTGACTCAGGAAACATTCGGAAATCAGAAGGTCAAAAAATCTTACTCGCAGAAAAACGAGTTTTGCAGTAGACTTATACTTATTTACAATACATTTTGCTTTATATGCAGCTCCGTCAAAAATAATTGTAATTCAAAAATTCTCTTGCTACGCACAAGATTGGACCTTAAAGTTTAACGCTAAAATTAAAAGTTGATTTTTCGATTTATTTTGGTGATTTTGAGTCCGCTGTTCCTTTAAAGCAAAACACGCTATTTGGAAATCTTTTGAAAACTGGTATACATATGTCGAATACAAATGTTCAAGTATTAAGAAAGACGTTCTTTACATAAAAAACCCTCTCAAAGAATCTTGTATTCAGAATTTAAATGACAGGGATTTTCAATAAAAACAAATCAGACGGAAAGTGAAGATTTCACTTCCCCCTACCAAATGTTTTCGCATGATACATATAGCGGCATTTTCTTAATTTGTAGTTTATAACCGTTATGTCGACATTTAGAGTTTAATCTAATTGGCGTTGGGAAATACTGGAAATCGGAATCGGACCAATTCTCCATATTTCCTTTGAACTCCAATATTAGAGCTGATTTTAATCCTTCCAGCCTCACGCATTGACTATCTATTCCTCTCGTATCCTTCATTAAAAATCAAGATCGTGTGAAATTTAAATTATACATTATTCCTGCCAAATGCATTCCGATATGGATAGCCTTTGGAATCGACAATTTATAGAGGGACTCACCCATAAACATCAAAAAATTACCTGTTATAATTGATAGCAAATTTACCATATACTGATCGATAGCAGAATGTTAGTTTTCCGGACTGTAAACAAGAAGTATAGAACATAATTGATTGAATGATTTTAATGATTTGAGAAACTAAATGATGAGCTAAACCTTAATAGGAACTTAGGCTTTGCAATAAGCATCCTACCCTCAAGTGTACAGGTAGGTAGGTATTTTAATTGACGTCGCACTGGAGCAACACAACGGGCTATATTCCCCGAGATCAAACTCAAAAGTAAAGAACCGGGGACAACACCACGTAATTTTGAACCACGGTCAAATGAGCTGGTACCACACTCTCCAAACTTCCACACCACACCAAAGAGAAGACATTTGAAGCCGTGACAGATTTAACGTGCACCAGCCCCCTTTGTACTCGACGGTCTTTGGTTGGATTCGAACTCGCAACCATCCAGTTGCTAATCCGTTGCTCATCCAACCGGCAAGTATATAGCCAAGGTACAGTTTCTATGTGTACCTTGGCTCCTCAAGTGTACAGATAGAAATAATTTTATCTGTGAGTAGTAGAATTGACCGACCTCATTTGGGCTGAATTGATTAACTATAGATTGAAAAATAACCAGACTAATCACTGTCTCCTCTCTTAGAAAAATGCCAAATGTTTTTAAGTGCGAGCAAAATAATTTTTAAACACCTTTTCGAGATTTTTATAACCTCTACAACTGATTTCGGTGACAAATCCTATCGATGCATGCCCATCCATGTAATACATTTCACATAGATCGCTCCTCTGCTGTATGACAAAGACAAATGACGGAAGGTGTGAGACTAAGGTAACTATTACAAAAGACAATTTTGAGTGAGGATTGGAAATCCCCCTTTTTTAAGTTCTTTTCCTGTAAAATTGCTTAACTCATTTCGTAAAATGGCAAATCTACAGCTATTGTACTCATAGTTTACCTACCAATATTTTTTGACATGGGACACTCCTGTACCAGGCATGGGACACTCCTGTACCAGGCATGCGACACTATCGAATTTCGCTATCGTTGATAAGATATTCATCTGAATAAATTTTTATTGAAAATTCCATTTTGTGGCACGTATAATAATTAAGGAACTTGTTTTAAAATTGAGTTTTCAGTACAAAGCAAAGGTGGCCTATTACCATTTGAAAAAATGATGCATCGAATTGACAGCATTTTTTCTTAAAGAAAATCATGGCTTTCAACAACCTTTTATCATACATAATAAGTTGCTTAACTATAGCTTCAACTCGTAAAATAAACCACCTGGACATCTGTAACTATGACAATGAATTTTTAATACTTCAAAAGTCCTAGTCCTGTTCTGAAGATATTAATCATTCGTGATTGTTTTTTATATATGTTGATCTCGCATAATTGCCACAACTAACTAAAAATTGGACAAAATTTAAAAATACGGTATTAATTTCGAGCGACAAAAGCAGAAAATATCACTTCACGAGGTCAATAACACGAGTTTCCGCTTCTTTTCCATATATTGAAAATATGGCCTGTCCTAATTATTTGGAAATAGTTTATGTTTCGAAAAGAAAAATAATAAGGCCCAAAATAAATAAATTATCAGTTAAAATTCAGCAAGAAAATAATTTTTGGAAATTATTGCTTTTTAAGCAGTCCTGGTAAAACAATAAAAGTAATCACAGTGATCAATATACGGTACCTGCTTCTCTAAAACTAATAAATATGTTTGATTTAAGTATGGTCACTTAGATGTTTTAGCATGAAAAGTGTTTAAATATGTATAAGCACAGGAAATTCAAATACTTTATTCACTAAACTAAAATAATGTATCAAAGATATATAGGACTCTTTTAAAATAAGTGGAAATTTTTTTATCTAACACTTGCCCAAAGACACAAACACAAAAACAGACGTTAAACGGGAGAGAGAAAGACAGACTCACGCAATTAATTCAGCCACTAAACGAATGCAAGTACTCACAGTATGCAAAGTTTCATGAAAATATATTCAACCTTTTGGACGTAGTACGGGCACACACATACACAGATGACCAGACAGACACAAAACGCGCAGGAGACGGATTTTGCATCCGAAGATCCAAAACGGATAGAAAACTTGAAATGGATCGAAAATATTCAATGTAAAAGAAACTCTTCATTTTTATTTATATAGAATATGGATGAATCCATTTAAATTCAGGCAATAAAAATAAAATTTTCGTCTCACCATCTTTGACTCTTGCAAAAAATTCGGTATATTATAGTTCAATGGCATATGTTGAACTATGCCACATTTTAAAAATCCTTCTTTCTAGAAAAGAAAGATTTTAAAACTTCCTTTCATCACACTTGAAAGTGTTAGTAAGGAAAATACAGTAAAATACTATCCCTTGAAGAAAATGCAAGACGAATTGGAGAAGTACCGAAGAATCCTTGAGAACCATTACAATCTACGCAAAACTTTTTATGAAAAAGATAGACGCTTTTTTTTGCTAAATATCCTTTCTAATGATTTTATTTGTTTTTGTTTTATTTCACAAAGATATGTAATCTTCGAAATATTACTATTGCCAGGCACGACCTGTGACAAAATGGTAATTCATTTTAGGTAGCTATCCACTTTTAAAAATTAAAGTTAGTTGTTTTCAAAATTCTCCAAGCCAATGTAAATACGTTATTCTTACCGTATTTACAATTCTCTTGATGCTGTATTTACATTGATTTGGTGTATGTAAATATAATCAATGTTAATGGTTGGAATTGTTGGAATAGTTAATGGGTTGGAATTGTTGAAATAAGGATAATCAAACAGATATGTATCACTACTCTCCCACAAACAACAAGGAAACAAAAGATAACAAAAACAAAGAATTCGAGAATTCGGTACATTTTATGGACAGCCATACATTAGTTTCGCAATTTTTCTAGAATTGGCCGTTTTGAAATAAAGCGGTAAGCGAAGTAGATATACAATTGGAATAAAATAATTCTTAAATAAATAAAAAAATATTTACATTTGAAAAATTTACGAAATGGAAAGCAAAAAAAACTAAAAATAAAAACTTAAAGGTTAATGATGAGGAAAGAATTAACGATATTAAATATCGTATCATATATTTCTCAAGCAAATCTAAAGTTATAGCTTATTTGTATATTAAACGGAGTTTGTTTAAACATTAAAGTATTGCAGTTCATTACACAAATGGACCTAACTCATTGTCAATAAAGTTTTAGGGAAATTTTAAAAATTCGATGAACTATTCAAAAATATACAATAGGAAAATGGAACACAATGAGGCCGATATATATTCATGCATCTCGATAGCACAGCATATATTCCTTGCAAGCCTTATCACAGAAGGTAGACTTCCTGACAAATTTGATTTGAGTTGCTCAGAAGAAATTGAGATATTTCTTGAAAATTGTTATCTTATACGATTTCAAACCAACAGGTAACAATAACGATGGGGAAAAAGTCTCTCTCCAAATTAACAGTTGCTGGGCTTAAAATGAATAACATCTTTGAATTTCCCGACGGAGTCGTAAATACGAAGCCAACCGGTATTGATGGAAGACTTCTACACACTCTGATGCAAGCTATGGATTTGGAGTACACGTTGACAACTCCAGCGGACAAAGAGTTTGGAAACTTTAGAAATGGAAATTGGACTGGTATGGTAGGAATGGTTATGAGGGGAGAAGCTGATATTGCAGTACCTGCAGTCACTATTACCGACCAAAGATTACAGGTTGTGGATTACTGTATGCCACATATGCGTACGGATTTACGTTTTGTGACAGATTTACCAATCATGCTCCCCAGATCATACACGTATGTGTATCCATTTGATAAAATAACTTGGGCTTTAGTATTGGGTTTATTGTTTGTGATGCCGGTTGTCGTTAGACTACTGTTCAAAACTCACCGGGACTTCTCTGGTCTCTGGTTGAAAATGTTGGCCCACATGATAGGTAGATCAGTGTCTATGGATGGTTTAGGCTTGGCAGAGAAATTCCTCATGGTGTGCTGGTGGTTCGGAACCTTAATTATATCGTGGAGTTACGCAGCGGTAATAGCTTCGTTTCTTTCTGTGCCTCTGTATGATTCGACAGTGGATGATTTTCGCCAACTGGCAAGAGGTGTTCGTAAAGGTCAGTACAAAGTATTCATGGTCGATAAGTCAATGTACACTCTGCTGTTCGCTCATTCGAACGAAGAGCACACGAAGTATATTTATGAAGCGGTGAAAAAGAATAACTGGTTTATCGATATCAAGACATTCTTCACAGATGGGCCTTTTGGACTCTACAATGCTCGAATAAGTACCACAGTTCACCTTAAAATGACTTTTGGAAAAGAGCCCTACACTACAAAGCATTATGCTACCGAAGGATTCCTACAATTGTATTTTGCAATAATGATAAACAAGGATTTGGGCCACTTGAAGAACTTATTGGATGCCGCACTCTTGAAGATTATAGAAGCAGGGCTGTTCGACAAATATATGGATGATGCGACTTTTAAGGTATGGCTTAAATCTCCAAAGATACCTGGAGTTGAAATAGCTCACCCACTTTCTTTGGAAGAGATTTCTGGAGCATTGGTAATGCTTATTTGTGGTTTGTGTTTATCATTTATTGTGTTTTTCTTTGAAATGGTTTGCAACAGATTTAAAGATAAAGAGTTCACTTGCTTAAAATCGCATCGTAATACTGCTTCAAATTACAAAATTAGGAAAGATAAGTAATGAATTCAGATCTCTATCAGAGAAATTATGTAAGAAATAATTCTGTAACTTGTCGGATAATATGCAGAAAAAAGTTAAATAAACCAACAAATTCATTTCTACTAATGTTTCTAAACTATATATATTTCACTAACTTACGAAACACACAAACCGACGCTATTTGTTTATTTTTGAATAGCAACAACGAATACAAACATTATAAAATCGACCATTACGAGATTCATTATCCAGTTATGTTGTTTAGTTTGAATTGCTGGATTTGAGTTGTGTAGCTGCATAATATTACTTAAACTAAATGGAAAAGCTTATCACACTCTAATTAAATCCTTTATTAGTGTGATTATAAAGGCAATGAGAAAAAAAAGCTGGAAGATAGATTTCAGTGCAGAAAAGAAAATATGTGGGAAAATAGAGGTTTATCGTCAAAAACGACTTATCTCCTTTGAAGAAGGGAATGGATCGGTAGGTAGGTAGTTGAATTCACCTCACATTGGAGCAACACAAAGTACTATTGGCGATGGTCTAAGATCAATCTCGAGGATCCAAGGACAACACCTCGTAATTTTGAACCACGGTCAGATGACGAGCTCAACGTCTGAGCTGGCACCCCACTCTCCAAACTGCCCCACCACTCTAAGTCTCCAAGGAATGAGATGAATATGAAAACGTTCAGGATCTGTGTTAACGTGACTGAGGTGCGCTTTCTGTCATGCATAAAATTTGATGAAAATTAGAATTAACACCACTAAAAGTTAACCAAATGCTGTTATATATCTTTAGATATTTTTTTATTTAGAGGTAGTAAATCTCTATATATGTGAATATATATGCTGCAGTCAATTATAAATGGATTGAAATAAGATGTGAATCGTGAGTAACGGCAATTTTCCATCAATAGATATTAAGCAATTAATAAAGTTTAGTTACTATGCATGGATCTGCTTGTTTATTATTAATATTGAACACTGAAGGTTATATTTGGAACTCAATCTTCTCTCCTCCTAGTTGTAAGTAGTGGGATCGTTAAGTGACAAACCAAACGGAACATTTAAGTGTTTTAAACGTTTTTCAATATTGCTTGAAACATTTTTTAGATGGCGATTCTTCTTTCTTATGGAGATGTATTACCTTCGGAATTCTGTGATGTTTCTTATTTAAAAGAAAATCAAATTTTCAGTGTTAATGAAATTAGAATAATTATCTTAAGCAAAAAATATAAATATCAATTTTTATTGAGTGATTTTCCAACGCCTTTCCCTTACTAAAGTATTAAACGTTGTATGCAGACAAAAAGTTATTTACCTTCGTTTGGATTATGATATTTTGTTATATGTGTGTGTAGTGATTAATTTACAATATATATAAGTTATGGTTTGTACAGAAGGGTTGAATCACCAAAAAATATTTTACACAATTGAATTTACACATATTTTGCACTATACAAATTTTGCATCTTAAGAAACGAGAGCATTAAGCGGTGAACGAGTCTTAAAGTTTACCGCTTAAATGTTAAGTTTAATTTTAGCTTTCATTAACTTAGATTTCTTAAGTCCTTAACTATTTTGGGAATAACAAATTTGGTGCATCATACAAATTTTGTATTACAAAAAACTTGAGAAGTAAGCAGTGAAAGAAAGTCTTGCAGTTTGCCGCTTAAATGGGAAGTTTAATTTCAGTTTTTCATGGCTTTGATTTCCTAAGTTTTCTAATATTTTATGGGAATAATAAAAGTTTACAATTATAACATCCTTTCTTAGATAAAAAAATTTAAACACCATTATAAGAACATTTGAGTACATGATTCATCTGTAGATCAGATGAAAATTCTTAATATAAATTCCTCTGGGGCACTTAGTGGATTTATCCGCTGCGTTAGCAACCTGCGAGTTGTAGGCGGCGCAGGTTTGATTCCTTCCTGGATGTATTTCTTTCTTCTGTCTCAGTAAAACGTTCCTCGTATGGTTGTGCTCGTTGTTTGTCGTATTGTTTTGCTCAGCTTGGCAAAATATGGTCTTTGTGCCATGAAAACATAACTACTTCCTTATCTTTTGTATTCATAGCAACATTAAGTAGTAATGCTAGAAAAAACATACTTTGTAGAAGTCTGAAAGTTTTACTTAAACTTTTTATTGGATTTGTACCAAAGGAATTTTCGTTCGTTATATTCAGTACGATGTTTTGTGAAAACAGACAGATGTCATTTTTGCTTAGTACGTTTTCAATTATATGATTTTTGTTTGTATCACAAAGATATATGAGCTCCGATGTATTAATTTTGTCAGGCACGATGTGTGGCAGAATTCCAACTGGTTAGCCACGCACTTTGCTACCCACTTCAGAAAATTGAAGTTAAATGCTTTGAAAGATTTTCCGATAGCAATGCAAATACGATTTTATTGACATGTGTGGCATCATTTAAACAAAACTTCGATTGTTGGAATTGTTGAATAAGGATAATCAAACAGATATATTTAAATATATATATATATATATATATATATATATATATCATTATAGTTGCACAAACAAGTAAGAAATGCGATTCAAAAGGCAGAAAAGATACAAAATAAAAGAAATAAATATATAAAAATTTATTGACACTTATGTATCAGCTTCACATAATATTTCAAGAAACAAAACTGTAAACATATTAGATATGCGTTTAAAAAATAATAGTTTCTTAAAGCAAATGGTGAAAGTATTCATGTTAGAAAAGCTAAGTGAAAAGCGATTAACTAGAAAGGAAATGAGGTTAGTGGTGGAGGAAAGACATGAACAATATCCATATATTAGTATAATGAATGCAACGAAATATAAATACAATTCATATCGTGTCGTTTCTCTGTAACGGAAATTGAATCTAAAGTTAATGTTTATTCACAGATTAAATAGAGTTTTTTAATGCAATAAAACAGTTAAAAGAATATTTAACATGTCAATGAATAACAATTCTTACCGTAAATGTATATTTTGCGTGACATTTTAAATAATTAGTTGACGTACTCAGAGACAGGAGACGTATATTGTTATAAGTACACAATGAGAAAAGAAATTATATATTTTGATAAATAGCATTCGTTTTCGTGCGAGTCTAAACATAGAAACCAGACTGGCCAATTTAAGTTGCCAGCAAAAACGTTTCATTTCATAAATTTTGTATGTAAACGTTATTTAATAAAATTTCAAACTCACGACAACAACGATGGGGAAAACATCCACTTCCAAATTAACAGTTACTGGTGTTACAATGAAGCACATCTTCGAATTTCCCGATGGAGTGATAACCAGAAAACCAGGTGGTATTGATGGAAGACTTTTACACACACTGATGCAAGCCATACGTTTGGATTACACGTTGACAACTCCAGCGGATAAAGAGTTTGGAAACTTTAGAAATGGAAATTGGACTGGTAATGTAGGAATGGTTCTGAGAGGAGAGGCTGATATCGGAGTACCTAGCATCACCATTACCGAAGAAAGATCACAGGTTGTGGATTACAGTTTTCCATACATGCATACAGATATACGTTTTGTGACAGAATTACCAGTCATGCTCTCTAGATCATATACATATGTGTATCCATTTGATAAGATAACGTGGACCTTAGTATTGAGTTTATTATTTGTGATGCCGATTATCGTCAGATTACTGTCCACAGCTCACCGGGACTTCTCTGGTCTCTTGTTGAAAATGTTGGGACACATGATAGGTAGATCAGTGTCTATGAAAGATTTTGGACTGTCCGAGCAATTCCTCATGGTATGCTGGTGGTTTGGAACCTTGATTATATCGTGGAGTTATGCAGCGGTAATATCTTCGTTCCTTTCTGTTCCTCTGTATGAATCGACTGTGAACGATTTTCGCGATCTCGCAAATGCTGTTCGGCAAGGTCGGTACAAAGTATTTATGGTCGACAAATCAGTATTCACTTTACTGTTATCTCAATCAGACGAAGAGCACACACATTTCATTTATGAGGCGGTGAGAAAGAATAACTGGTTTATGGATCTCAAGACATTTTTCAATGGGCCTTTAGGACAGAACAATGCTCGGGTAAGCTCCACATTTACTCTTCAGATGTGCTTTGGTAAAGAACCCTACACAACAAAACACTATGCTACAAATGGATACCGACCGATATATTTTGGATTAATCATAAACAAAGAATTGCGCCAATTGAAGAATTCATTAGATTTTACTCTCCTGAAAATTTTAGAAGCAGGTCTGTTCAACAAGTATATGGATGATGAGACGTTTCGTGTATGGCTTGAATCGCCTAAGATACCTGGTGTTGAAACAATTCATCCATTGTCTTTGGAAGAAATTTTTGGAGCATTGGTATTGCTTCTTAGTGGTTGGTGTTTGTCGTTTACTGTATTTATCTTTGAAGTGGTTTGCAATAGATTTATAGGTAATGTGTTTACTTGCTAAAATTCCTTTTCTCAGTTACTTCTTATGGTTTATTTTACGAATTTAGAAATGATGAGTACTGAATTTAGACGCATGTTAGAGAAGTAACGCGTGAAAATATTTTGTTACCTGTAAAAGAGTATGCAGAAAAAAGTTGATGTTTTTAAAATACCGAATTTGTTTTCTCCTAAGAAATTATTAAACTTTGTAAGTTAAATTTGGACCTAAAACGCATTTTCTCTTGATTGTAATCTGTGGGTTGTACTGTAATGAATAACTCGTAAAAAATTACCATAGAGCGACAAACTAAACCAAACCAACTCTCGCGTTGGAAGAAAAGACAGCAAGGTAATGTAACCTTATCGTCAGTGTTTTAATAAATTTATTAATCTTTGAAAACACAAGAATTCTAGACTGAAGCGTCTTTCATTATGTAGCAATAAAATATATTACCCTTTAAATTTTGTTGTGTTATATACATTTATGAATATTGAATAATCAGTACATTTATATATAAAATCATGATAAATGTTATATATAAGTATTAATTTTAGTTCCGTTCTCTGGCATTCTATTTCCTGTTCTTTTCCTAACGAAAATAGGAGCCGTCGTGGCTCAGGGGGTATGCCCACTCCTCTGGTAACCTTCGATTTGTCGGCAGATCAGGTTCGATTCCTGTCTAATGCATTCATCCCAGGGTGTATATCTCTC
The DNA here is from genome assembly GCA_933210815.1 of Meta bourneti. Taxonomy (NCBI): domain Eukaryota; kingdom Metazoa; phylum Arthropoda; class Arachnida; order Araneae; family Tetragnathidae; genus Meta; species Meta bourneti. Next base: position 102,078,493 of record OW119924.1, on the reverse strand, counting down.
TTCTGTTCAGAAAAACTTCCAATGTGTGTGTATGACTCATAATTCATCATAAATTCTTTAATGCCTACGGGCACATAAGGCCTTCAATCTAGATCGCCAATGTTTCCTGTCCGATGCAGCAAGTCTAGCTTCATACCAGCTCGCCCCATCCAGCCTCACTTCTCTCTTGTTCCTTCATACGTCGCCAGGTCAAACGTCCACGCTTTCTCTTTCCATCAGGGGGTCCAGGTCACTGCTGTATTAGGAATTCTGTCCCTCTTCATTCTTAAAATGTGTCCTGTAAACTTCCAACGTCTAAATTTGATTTCATTTCCTATTTCATTAAATTTTGCTTTATTTAATAATTCTTCATTTCAAATGTAGTATGGCCAAAAAATCTTTACGATAATTCTTAAACATTTAGTTTATTGCACTGTGTTTTGGTAATTTTCCATGTTTCAGAACCGTATAAGAGAACTGAAAGTACTAGTGATTTGTAGATTTAATTTGGTTTTTCTATGTATATTAATTGCTCTCCACAATTTATTAAGATTCTTAAAACAGTTGCGAGCTTTTGAAATTCTAAGATCAATATCTTCATCAGTACCACCATTTTTGTTTATTAATGCTCCCAGATATGAAAAGGTCTTACATCTTCTATTGAATTATTTTGCATCTTGATGGGAGTGCTAGATTTTTCGTTTAATTCTGAGGACTTTTGGTGTGTGTGTGACTATTACTTGATATTGTATGTCTTGTGTCTGGCGCAGCATGGCCAAAAATCCCCAACAAACCAACCAAACAAAAAAAGATTTGTAGGCGGTGCAAGTTCTATTCTCCCTGAGTGTATTTCTCTTTGATGTGTCAATAAAGATTTCCTAGTGTGTATGCCCATTTAATTGACATTATTTTGCACAGCTGAACCATATATGATTCACTTTCCTCTTTTCCCTACATAACGATTTTTAGTCACCCAGCGACTCCCTAACTCAGGGATGGCGGACCTCTTCATGTTGGAAGGCCACATTAATTTAGCTGTAATCAAATAGAGCCGGACTCAAGAGATTTCAATTTGATATACTTAACAATGTGCATTATTTTGTAAAAATATAACCTATTTTATACTTAAAAGTTTAAAAAATAAAACTATTACTTAATTTTAAAGTTGACTAATTATTTAATGACTTTGTTGTATTTGCTTTTTGTTGTAAAGCATTTAAACATTAGGTTGTAGCATGGAAATACGAAGATCCAGTTGATCCTTTAGGTAAGTATCTGTCATTTGCGATTTTAAGGCGTCCTGATTTGAGTTAAGTCGGAGATTGTAGAAGATTATTATATTTTCCTTGTTTTAATTGGATCTCTGTGAGCATCAAAGACTTTAAAATGTCATCTACTGATAGCTCGAATCAGCAAAATCTACGATAGCAAAATTAATGACACCACACTAGACCCTTGCATTGTATTACATATAAGAATTTAAGAATGTATAATTTCGAAAGGAAATACGAGTTAAATTAATCAATGCATGAATTTTGTTTGATTTATGAAATCTGAATTTGCTGTAATAGACCTTAACAAATTTACTAGAAATATTTTGAATTTTATATATTTTGTGGTTAAAACGCATCTATAAAAGAAGCAATGTAAGAATCGATTAAAATTAGTTTCAATAGTTTTATGACATTTGAAAAGGGGTACTGAAGACTCAATTCTTATGGATTTTCATTGCTTTTTAAAACAGTAACTACTATAACTCAGATTTTTGTGATTTATTTCAATATTTTTATCATATGAAAATAATGTTTGGTAATCAAAATTCATATATACCATAAACCGTCATGATTTACACTTTTCCATTGAAATGGTTATTTGTCTCTGATAGGGAAAAAATACTCATATCAAAATGATTCGATGATACAGCTGTATTATACGCCTCGTTTGGTGGCAACGCTCTTGGAGCGTGTTTGGCGCACTTTTATGTCGCCAAGGAAAGAATTCTTAGAAAAAAAATCGTTTTTTAGACGGAAAATAATAAGCTTTAGGGCGTAAAGAGTAATTAACGGGAAAAAGTACAAAACTTTGAAAGCATATTAATAAAGATGGGTTACTTTCACCTGCCATAACTCGCTACTAAAAGTGCGCCAAAAACGCGTCAAGAGCGTTGCCACTAAACGAGGCGTATGGTATAGCTGTACCAATTCGATGTTAGCTTCAAAGATTTTTCTGTATTGGTTTTCCAAAAAGAAACAAGCTTTTTAATAAATAGCAAGCAAATTTACAATAGTGCATTTCTCTTTCTTGTGCGTAATGTGATGTAAGGTTAAATAGACCTTACAAAATTTACTAGAACTATTTTATGTAGTTTATTTCAGTAATGTAGTTTATGTTCATTAATGTATTTTATTTCGATGTATGTTTAACCTCTTCAGTCCCGAGAAAAAGTACCTTCTTGAAATATTGTTTCATTGGCTCTAAGATACTTTGGAGACCTTAAAGAAAATTTACTGTACTACAGGTTGATATTACTGCTACTGGGAGATTCATAAAGCTAGTATTAAGAAAAATCTAAGATCGGATTTTTGTTACAGTATATATCTATTGTTATAATTTTATAATAAATTTGGTCGTGTGTTATGTATCTTTTAAACTCTTCTTAAAAGGCTTTTACGGTCTTATATACGCGTTTTGCAGCACTTTCACACATTTAAACTGCGCCATTTCATCTTCCACATTAATGTATTTGAAACTACATTTTATTTCTTATGTTGATAACGTGATGCTTTTAATATTTTTATCTTTTCATATCTACAATTTTTTTGTCACTGTTTACTTAAGTGTATTTTTTATAAATCAATCAAAATCGTACCTATTTTGTTGCCGGAGTGGCCAAAAATATGTATTTTTTGGTGTGCCACAGAATTCTAGTAATTAGTTTATATGAGTCATAAGATGTAAAAGGTTGAAAATTGCTTCCTTAGGGATTAAAGGGTTTAGTAATAAACCATTTATAGGACTCTAGAAATTTTGCCATTGTCGAATGGTCGAAACAGGGTAAAAAACCACGATTAGAATGGATAATGACTCATGTTTTTCTCGTGTGTTATAGACACTTTAGCCTACTGGTGTTTGTTTTGATTAGAAAAACTGACGAGATTTTGATGGACAAGATATCTCGTCCTTAGAAAACTGACTAGATCTTGACCTCGTCATGATCAAAATATCGGCAAAATCTTTATGACGAGTCGGCGAATAGCTGTATTTCATTAACAGAATTGGTCAGATCATGATGGACGAGATAGCTCGTTAAAATCACTTGGAAGGTTAAGAACAGAGTAGTCTACAATTTTATAGTTTAACAAGTCATTAGACGAAACCAGAAAATTCAATTTCATAAATAACCTGACATCGAATCTGAAATGATTGCGGCAATAAGATTTAATAGGCAATATTTACCTTGCGTTTGACACTATTTAATTGCAAAATTTCTCCACCGCTTTTAATCAGACACGATACCTTCCGACTGATTTAAGCTTGACATTACTGAATTCTAAGATTCCCGTGGGGAATTATTTCGATGACTTTATTTCGAAACTTTCATTCGAAAGATAATTTCACACAGGGTTTTGCTACTCAATTATGATTGTTTAATCTCATTGGTCTTATTTTCGAAAATTCCCTGGGATGCGTTAAATTGTCGATTGCAACACTTGGAATAATTTGAAAATGTGTGATTAGATTCAATCTGAGAATTCAATCGTAAATTTGTACGATGAAAAGATTATTATGAGTAAACCTGAAATGCATATGATGAATGGTATGATGTTTTCAACTGTTATGATTTCTACAGATAATCGGACAATATTTGGGTATTATGGGGCAAAGGCCGTATTTGGCCAAGCTACGCCAAACACAAGACAGACGACATCAGGTAGACACACACAATAGGAAAGTATTACTGACACAGAAGAGAGAAATACACAAAGAGGAATCAAACATACTCCATTTACAAATCGCAGGTTGCTAGCACAGTGGGAAACCCACAGAGCCACAATGACATCTAATCGGACTATAATTTGTAATTAGTATATATCGTCTGCTTAAAAGAGAAATACACTAAGTCGAACTTTTTAAGTTTTTAGTTTCTAAACCAAAATGTGGTCTTTAAACTGGCGAAGTGTAGACTAAGTTATTTTTCTTTATATGAAGGTTACACTTCTGGAAAAACATACTTAGTGAGTAAGGTTTGGGAGCATATAATTCCTCTTTTTCTAAGAACTGTTCTTAATTTAGTATGCTTCACTTGTAAGACAATTATTGTGGTGACCTTACAAAATAACAGCAAGAAAAAAATGGTTTACATAGGCTACTTACAAATTTATAATATAAAGACAAAATGTGCATCGATTTACAAGTACAATTTAGTGCTCGTTGGATCCACAAAGTCAAAGATGCAAGTTGAATATGGCTTCATTGAAGTTTTACTTAAATTATGAAATATATCTGTTAGAGAAGGTTGGTAGAAAGAAAATGGAGAATTTAAGTGGCACTAGAGCAATGCAACGGGCTATTGGAGACGGTTCGAATCAATTCGAACTCAAAGATCCGAAGACACCTCGTATTTGGATAATTTTCACTGCGATCAGATGATGAAGTCAACACCGGAGCTGGCAATCCACTCTCCAAACTTCCACAACACGCAAACGTGAGGACATTTGAAACTAAGACAGATTTAACGTGCAGTATTCCCCACTTACACGACTGGCTTTGGTTGGAACGAGTTTCGATCTTTCAATCCTCGGCTGCTTCTTCCCGACTTTACAAACTGGGCTACCACAACCCCCATTTCTTGCGGATTCAAACCTAGAACATCTGATATCATTGTAAAAATTAAAAGCTTGGACCAGTCTCTTTCACGAATTTTTTGGTTCATGGCTTCCTGTATCTAAATGAAGATTTCCGTGGCTCTTTTGGCAACCTGCGAGTTATAGGTGGCGCATGTTCGATTCCTCCCTGTGTGTATTTCTCTTTTCTGTGTCAGTAAAACTTTCCTAGTGTGTGTATGTCCATTTCTTGGTATTGTATGTCTTGTGCCTGGCGTAGCATGGCTAAATATGGCCCTTACGCCATAAAAACCCAACCAACCATGGTTCTTTTGTATGAAAACAATTATGACGATATATAAAATTCAATACATTTTAAAGGACTTAAAATGGGAAGTAATGCTCCCCTTGCAAATTAATTCCCATTATTCAGTTAACCCTCGAAGTGCTTCAACGATAGATCGCGTCCGAAATCTGGTCAATTTTGCTTAGGCATTTTAATTAACGTCGCACTGGAGCAACACAACAGGCTATTAGTGACGGTCCGGGATCAAACCCGAAGGAAAATACCAAGGACAACACCACGTAATTTTGAACCACGGTCAGATGGCTAGGTCACCACCTGAGCTGGCACCCCACTCTCCAAACTTCCACACCACGCCAACGTGAGGACATTTGAGACCACGATAATTTTAACGTGCATCCACCCCCATTGTACACAACGGTATTTGGTTGGATTCGAACTCGCAACCCTCCAGTTGCTAATATGTTACTCTCCCCAATTTTGCATAGGAAGAGACATCTTGTCAAGATAAAAATGCCCTATTATTGCAAGGGGAGTGGGAAAAAAAGAAATTGTCCATTGTCCAGAACTGGTTTGGGTTGGAAAAGTAACGGATTAGGCAACCGGAGGGTTGCGAGTTCGAATCCAAACAAAGACCGTCGTGTACAAAGTGGCTAGTGCACGTTCAATCTGCCGTGGTCTCAAATGTCCTCACTTTGGCGTGGAAGTTTGGAGAATGGAGTGCCAGTCAGCTGCAACAGGCTTTTTGCACCACAGGCTGACCACTACAGGACAGTTTTCGACGCGAAGATGAAACACTAGGAAGGTTAAGAGGATGGGATAAAGAGGATAAATGTGAGCAACTACTATCTCTTAAAATGTACATTAAGTACCGTATTTTATATTCTCAATAAAAAGGTCGAGAATTAAGAGTAGTCGTACAAAGATGTTTTATTCATAATACAAGTACAACAATCGACACAATATTGCACACGGAAAATAAATAAATGCAGCTTTTTAACACATGAATAGCATTGCGCATTGATTGCAGAACATATTAACAACGAACGCACGTGCTCAATGCTGGATCAATTTAACCTCATCATTCAATTTTATTACATCGTGTAATCGGTATTGATTCAAAAACACTCTAAACCTCAATATAAAGAAATGTATCACACAGTAGTAATCTCTATGCGAATGAGAAATGTACTATTTAAAATATATTAAGGTTACATAAAATTAAAATTAATAAACAAGCAAGCAGATAATTTAAATCTGGTTTTAATATGGCTACGAATACTTTTTCTGTCAATGTTTTGATTTTGTGAAATTGCATAGTACCGACAACAAGCAAATGTTAAAAGTACATGGGATAGAGAACACTTTTCAACTGTTTTGGGGGGCACTAATTTTAAATTCTCTCTTACTTGCTTCTTGTGAAAAACCCTTGAAATCACCACAATCACTTTACAAAAAGATATTTCCAGAATGTAAATCCAATTCACATTCGATACCCTGAATATGAATTGAAAAAATTGTCTTACACAACAGATGATTTTTAACTACAGCTGGTTGATTTTTAGAAACCTATATGTCTAATGTATGGACCTAATAATTTATTTAAAATAATTTTGATATATCTAGATCTCTCTGTTTATTTACTTTTTGAAAATGAAAACAACTTTTCCCAAGTAAAAAATATCAATCACTGAAACAATCTGATGAGGTACAGAAAACTAAATATGAACTAAACCTTCACATTTAGATAAAGTATATCTGTAACCTTCTCGTAGGAAGCTATTTGGGAGTTTTTATGAAATACATTAAACAACTTTCCCGAAGTGAAAATACTAATGACTAAAACAATCTGATGAGGTACAGAAAACTAAATATTAATTAAATCTTCACATTTAGGTAAAGTATATGCGTAACCTTCTCTTAAGAAGCTATTTGGGAGCTTTTATAAAATACATTATCAAATAACTGAGGAAATTAAGTAAAAACTGATTTGTTTACATTGGTTACATCTAAATAAAGCGAATGTACAAATTTGAAATATCCATAGGAGATTCAATGCTCAAAATATTGCAATTTTTTTCAATCTCAACAAAATTGCATTTTACAAATACTTAACGATAATACTTAAATTTAAGTTTCTTTTAAAATTTGCAACAGTTATTTCAATATCACAAAATGTTTTCGACAAACACAACGAGTGGAGATTTACACTTAATAATCCACATAGGCCAGGTTCATTCAGCATTAATGCTTAAAACAAAATTGTACAATAACTTAATAAAATATGCGTTGGTTAGATAAAAACAATAACATCAAATTTAACAATAATAGGAAACAATTTTCAAATATCACGAAGAACTCATGGATACCTGTACAGACATTGAATGCGATTTTATACGTTATGAGTATATACAAAGGAAAAGCGACGTATATGTGAAATTTCATCACATTGTTTAATGAATGTCAATTTTTAAAATAAGAAAATGTGGATGTTGAAAATCGGTAGAGTAGTATTAAATATCCTTTTGGAAACAAATGGATACTTTGACTAGAAAAGATGGTATTCGACTTCTGGGGTGAAAATAATTGCTTTAGTAAAATATTTTCCTGATTTAAGGTTAAATGGAAGAAACCTAATTAAAACAACACTATCTTTTCAGTGTTTAATTATTTAAATTTTGTTGTTAATTGCTTTATTTAAGAGATTTCAATTAAGTGTTAATAATTTCAAATGAAATAAACACATCAAGCAATTGCTTCCAAAATATCCCATTCTGTAACTGAATTGTTTTTTACTCAAACTCTATGATGATATATTGTTTCTATATAAATTTATATCAACACGCCATTGAAAAATGTTTATAATGTAATGTTTCAATTAAACTTTAGAAGTAACCTTAAAACACCTTTTACAACCCTTAAATTAAAAAGTAATGTCCATAATGGATTTTTAAAGAAATTGTTTTTGCTTTAAGTACATACAAGTTTATATTTTAAAGTATGGTAAAAATATTATAATATTTTTTAAATAATATTTGACCATTCATTTTGAGTTTAAATGTGTAAATGGTTTTACTTCTGAATGCTTAATTTAAAATGCTTTCATGATAATTTAAGCATCGAAATTCAGTTTTCGGTTTGTCGTTAAAGTTAAAAAGTTATTAAAAGTTAATAAATGGTGGTATTTTTTGCAATAAAAAATAATTAAATGAAAGATAATTTAGTGCTACTAAATAAATCTTAATAACTGAGAGTTAAAAGATATATTTCTGTAATTCCCTCGGGTCTCAACCATGATTGTACTTCCATGTACAAGTAAATATCACTATATAAATACATTACAATACTTTATGAGTAGAAATAATTCAAATTTAGTCATAGAAAAGTAGCATAGCATTCACAAAAATCACTCTAACACCTTTGTCTATATGCCCGGCCTCATTCTAAACAGGCACGAAAGCATACTGCGAACGTCTCGCTTTCCACATCGAATCGCAGAAAAGGTTAACTCAAGAACACGGTACCATCACCGATTGGCGACACTTTTCCATCGACAATTGGAGATATTTTTGGAATATGGTAACTCGTAGACTTATCCGAATATCCGATCGTTGACGAACATTTTAGTCTCCAATTTGGCGATGGGGCAGTGCTGTGTTCTTGAGTTTTACCGCAAAGCAGTTAACGTAAGAGCTTCGTGCGAAAATAAAATAGCACTCTTAAAAAGTATTTCCCAGTTGCTTGTTATACGTGAACCTTCTGTTCCCTGTACGCATGCCTCTGTAGCTCTTCTTGGATGATACCCAGGGTTTTGTAGACAGTTTTAAAGCTCGGTCTGTTGGAATGCTTGCGGTTCCAGCAAGCCTTCATGAGATGGTAAATTGGAATGGGCGTGTTGTCGGGACACTGGAGTACATTCCCTTCCTTAATGTACTTAACCACTTCCTCGTGGGTCAGTCCATAGTAAGGTTGCAACGCAAACGAGAAGATCTCCCACAACACTACGCCATAAGCCCACACGTCGGACTCGACCGTGAACTTGTTGTAGAGGATGGATTCTAGAGGCATCCAACGGATGGGTATGGCATCGTGGTCGTTTCCCTTGTAGTAGTTGGCGGTGTAGATCTTCTGGGACAGTCCGAAGTCGGAGATCTTGACCACCATGTCCTCGCTGACGAGACAGTTCCTGGTGGCAAGGTCGCGGTGGACGAACTTCCTCTCCGACAGGTAGGTCATCCCGGCCGCGATCTGCCGCGACACATTCAACAGGTCCATGTGGGTCAGCCGGACGTCATTGTAAATGTCGCCGTTGGCTGTTCGCACGATGTAGTTGGTGGGCGAACAGGTCCTCAAGAACTCGTTCAAATCCCCCCTGCCCATGTACTCGAATAGGAGGCACATGGGCTTCCCGACAGCACATACGCCGAGCAGCTTGACGATGTTGGGGTGGTCGAACTCGGACATGAGGCAAGCCTCTCGCTCGAAATCCGTCTGGAGGTCCTCCGAAGCTTCTTCCTTGAGCATTTTTACTGCCACCATGGTGAACTCTTCTCCCTTCAGGAGACCCGGGGCCTTGGCCTGGAACACCCTTCCGAAGGCCCCTTGCCCGATGTCCCGGATGTAGATGATGTCGTTCCTGGGGTACTCAAGGATTTCCAGGCGGGGGTTGAGCTGGGCCGATGTTCGGTGGTAGGCCATGTTGGAGGGAAGCTTCTCCAAGTCGATTTCCACGTCTGTGGTTGGGGTGGCGTTGTACCCTCGACGGTACTTCTGGAGACGTCTGCAACCCAGGATGACGAGGATGATCATGGCCACCCCCACGAGGCTTAGAGCGGATGTTATGAGGATGAAGGTGGGCGAGAACACAGGTTCCGGTGGTGGTTCGAACATGTCCATCAGTTCAAGATCGGCGGCAAATATGTGGCTGGTGTTTTCTACAGAAAATGCAAAGGTCAAAAAGCATTGAATAGAAAATACGTATGTAATAACAAACATTAATTTGAGTCTATTCACATAGTAGTTGCATTTTTCTAATCTTTTGGATTGAAGTGGACTGTTATGTGTAGCAAATCTGGAGGATGTTGAAAATAACAATGGTATTCATAGTAACTGTGGGAAATTCGTATTTGACTTTTCTAAGTGTGTAGAAGAGGCTACACTCTGTATAGGAATAACATTGAGTTCTTCTTCACGCTGTGCATGCCACATGCACACTTTACCTTTGTAGTAGAGTGATGAAAATGAATTAGTGATTCCTCGTCCACCATCGCATAATATCGTGAGCTTACACGTGAAGCACACTAAGTCAAAATGTCCGAGATATGAGTTTCTTAGCTTTTCTAGTTCAGAATTAGGTTATCTTTAGACGGTGAAATTTTTACAGTCATTTTGTCTTTTCATGATGGTTAGATTTCTTGTTGAGAAATACGCTTAGTGAATATAGCATAGAGAGTAAAATTTTTCCTCCTTCGTTTGTTTCTCAGAACTGTTTTTTTGACTTGGTGTATTTTACTAAAAGATAAGCTGACGATATTATGCACTTGACATGATAGAACAATGCAAATTTGTACTCTCGCATGCATAATAAATAATGTCCACCAAATGCAATTTTTTATACTATGAAGGTTTTTACATCTTTTCGTGTTACACAAACGTTACAGGATTCGATTACATGACATGTTCTGTATGATTTAATGTTGCATCTAAGTCAATTATCTTAAATGCACCATGGAACTAATAATTCAATAAACTGACTGATGTAAAGTTACTTGTATACAACAAATTATAATGTAAGCTTTTTTTCCTTACCACATCGTGGGATATCGCAATGCTGCCAGCGAATCCTAGGATCGATGGTATAGCACCAGGGCATGGGTTCCTCCCCACCGGCATTGCGACAATAATTTTCGGAGTTCAGTACTTCTGGGAATACCATAGGTGGGCGATTATGATGATGAGGGTCCTGTAAAAACAAGTATTTCATACATTATTCAGTCTACACTGAAATGAAAGAGTAGTGACACCGTTACTCGGTTCATAAGCGATCGCGTAGGCTTTCCTGCTTTGGATCGTGCTTTATAAGACCCAAGCATACCAAATATCAAGTCATCCCAAATAATCAAACAATCATCCCAAATAAACAAATAATCATCCCAAATAATCAACTAAATCATCCCAAATAATCAAACAATCATCCAAAATAATCATAATCAAAGAATCAACCCAAACAAACAAACAATCATCCCAAATAAACAAATAATCAACTAATCATCCCAAATAATCAAACAATCATCCAAAATAATCATAATCAAACAATCATCCAAAATAAACAACAAATCATCCCAAATAAACAACAAATCATCCCAAATAAACAACAAATCATCCCAAATAATCAAACATTCATAAAAAATAATCAAATCATCCAAAATAATCAGTTATCGCAAACATTATACTTATACCATGTTATAGGACGTTGAAAGACTAAAGGAACGTAGCTAACGTTTTCGAGGTTTAGTAAAAAGTGACAAAGGTATAAGCATGCAATAATATAAAATGGGATTTCAGGTCATGCAATTACATTTTGGTAAAACGTGCTATTGTAGTCTTTTATCAAAACGTTAGAGCTCCATAATATCCATAATATTCTGCTTAAATACAAAGCTCTATTTGATGTATGTACTTCGGCAAAATGAGAAGTTTTCAGTGATTCAGTTCAGTTTTCAGTGATTTTGTCATAAAACGTTTCTTAATAATAATTAATCATTAAAAATAATCAGCATATAACATAATGAATGGCTTTAAGTGCTAGTTTATCTATATAAATTATTTACAATGACGTTAGAAAATAATTTCTTAAAGTAGCCGTCAATACTTTAGCAAGACGTATGAAAGACAGTGCAACTTTGTCTACCAGAAAGTACTGAATATAGATTGGTTACACTGCTATATTTCAATACTGCACTGTGAATTAATTTTTGTAGTGGTGGCTAAGTTCAATACAAGCCTAATCGAAATTAAAACAGGAGGGTTGGATCTCAAATGGGTGAGAGCGTGGGAATAGGGTTACTTTGAAGTTCATGTTAACCTGTGGGGGGTGATGGAATGCGAAAACGTCAGACTTGACGTCACCACATTCCAACCAGTGACCTTATGAAATAGACGGTATGTGTCTGCAACTTCATCATGCTATTCTGCTATCATGCTATTGCTATTCTGCTATCATGCTATTGATAATCTGCTATCATGCTATTTCTTCCAGTAGCTCGGTTTGAAAATCTATCACGTGGTTGTGGGGAAAGCATGAATCCTAATGTAGTACAAAGTATTGATTGGTTAGAGATTATCCAGAGTGAGTAGAAACACTGTCTGCTCTTCGATAGACTATTAGCCCAAGTCGATTCGTAAGCTAAAGTGACAGCCTTCTGAGATCTTACGACTCCGCCCTCATGCTCTGTCTATTTCATTGCAAGTTCGATCATTCCAACAATTTCCCCAAGGGTTGATGTGAATTTCTCTAATCACAATAAAGATTTAAAAGTAGTCTATAAGACTGATATACATTTACATTAATTATAAGTTATACTTTATCAATAAGGAAGAAAATTTATATGGGCATAAAAGATAACTGTCGAGAAAGTATCAATTTGAATATGTAGCTGTGAAATCAAAATTTATATACAGTTTTTTTACCTGTGAATCCCATCTTTGGCAAGGTATCCCAGATTTCGTTACGTTGGCGTTTCCCTGATAGAATCTTCCTTTGTCTCGGATACAATTTTCTGAAATTTTAAAACAGAATTTTGAAATATGAAAGATTTCTGTTTGAATATCATTCGCATTCTTAATTTTAAAAATAAAATGCTTTCACATGGATATAGATTGCTTATTTTAGAACGGTGAGGTGAGGTAAGAGCGAAGCCAAATCTTCGAAGTTAATATTGAAATAATTACTTCTCCATGTTATAAAAATGTAAAAATATAAAAAATTTCGTATTTTTACCATGTTTCCAGAATCTTTGCTAACATGTTTACCCTCTTATTTGTTTAAACTTGCCACAATGATGTAATTCTGAAAAATACTTTCCAATGCTATATCACGAGGTCTCACTTGTTCCCACATAAGGGGCAAGTATTTATCATGGCCTGTTTTCTTGTTTGCAAAGTGATAGTATTGTGAGTGAGGCAAGAGCATACCATTTCATTCATACTCTTTGGACTGTGCAATTAATTCCCTGCCGAAATTCGAAGCGCTCTAGCAGTGAAGCTAATCTACATGACTCCTTCAAGTATTTCTATCAGGGGACAGCCTCTAGTTTAATCACAGACGTTTTATAATCACTTGACACACTTAAGCCCCCCAAATGCACTTAATCCACTGTATATTTTAAATGACAAAATAACATGAATTGTGGTAAATAAATCGTAAACATAAAAGGATTATGATGAATTTGAATTAAATAAATAACCGTTATATTTTAGTTTTCTTAAAATACAATCAGCTTAACATAAGAAATAAACAAACCGTGATAAAGCTTGTAACATACACATGCTTTAGAATTTTTACCATAAAATTTAAACATATAAGGTATAATTTACAATACTTGATAAAGATTTATAGCTTAAGAATATAAAGTGATGCTTTTATCAGTAGTGAAATCTTTCTTATACAATAACAAAGTGTGTTCTTTTATATGAAACATATTCCAAGTTATGATTTCAACATAATCCCAAATAATGGCATCAGAGCATTGAAATTATTCGTCCCATTCTTTTTTCCACAATGCGTTTCAGTTTTTTTACCAGTAGTTTCTTAATATCTGTTTTCGATTCAATTTCATTATTAACTCAATGTCAATGCTCTAGTCTACAGAAATGTGACGACTATGTTTAAAGATGACAAATTAAATGTGAATAACATTTTAGGTTGCATTCAAACATCCTTCATTAAAATCTTTGTAAAAGTTAATTATTCAGATGTTTATGCAGATTTTTTTACTTGATGTTATTCATTGGAGAAGGAACTTTTAAATTCAGAAAGGCTAATTTTAGTTCTCCGAATCTAATTCTTTTTCTGCAGGAGTTTCATCGTCTTGCATTAAACTACACTGGATGCGATTCTTAATTTAAATATTTTAATTCCAAATGCAAAACGAGAAAGCATAAATAAGATGGTAAACTAATCGATTTCATCGCAGGTAAAATTGACTTAGTCTTCAAAGCCTTAAACGATAAAGATTTCGAAATATCAACGTTACGAAACGAAACAAAACAGTACGATAAAAGATTCCTTTCTGTGCTCTGTTATTTAAGTTTAAAGGATTCCTTTTATTTTTCACTCCCGTCTCTTTCCTCTTTTCAATTTTCGCCTGAATAATTTTTCCTGAATTTGGGGGAAGGAAAGCCATAAAACATTTTCTCATTCCTATTTCGTCGTCATGTGTCGCCTTCGTTTTTGACAGCATCGTTTAGGGTTTAACCTCACCGGGAATATTTTTTGCTCACGGACGAGCCATATAAATACACGGCTACCGTTTTTCTGCTCTTTTGGTTGCATATTTAAAAGCCGGGAGAGGTGAGATCGTATTGAATTTTTCATGAGCCCCGCTTTTTTTTGCTTGGAAAAAAATTACCGTTGTGGTGCCGTAATGGAGTTCGTGCTTTTCCTTCGCCAAGCTATTGGTATTTTTGCCGTTTCCTTACTTAGGCGAGACGCAAGAACAAAACTTCGGCGTTTAAGTAATTTCCGTTGAGCATTTAACTGTCATTTTTAATCTTCCGAGGGATTCATGAGCACATATGCGTTCTGCATTTTTCTCTGTGTGACTTTTAATCAATTTTGACCTTCTTGACAAATTGAACCTTTTCTGGCATTCTTTCAAACAATCGATGTAGTCGTTTTGTCATTAAGTATCTTACGGAGTAAAACCAACACTATACTTGTCGGCAACAGTGTGAAGCGGATGACGTCACCACTGTGGACGTAAAAGACTTTCCTCTTTAAAAAGGTAGGTATTTAATTAGCGTCGCACTGGAACAACACAACGGGCTATTGGCGACTGTCCGGGATCAAACCAACATAGAAAGATCCGAAGACCACTCCTCGTAATTTTGAATCACGGTCAGATGACGAGGTCACACCTGAGCTGGCACCCCGATCTCCAAATATCCACACCACGCAACGTGAGGACATTTGATGTACGATAGATTTAACGTGCACCAGCCCCCTTTGTACACGACGGTCTTTGGTTGGATTCGAACTTGCAACCCTCCGTTGCTAATCCGTTACTCTTCCAACAGGGCTACCGCGGCTCCTTTAAAAATGGAGGAAAGGCTGCTGGAGGAGATTCGAGATATGAATCACGTTATTCGTGAACGCGTTTGCTGATTGTTAATGTTTGTGTTCTCATAATTAATGAAATGTTAATTTGGAATTGGATACTTTAATCGAATCTTATAACGACTTTCAACAATACTACTAGGAAATCGTATAGCTCTCATGCTATTACAGACTACTTTCTTTCCGTATGCAGTGCCGTTATGAAGTTCGTGTTTTTTCCCTCACCACGTATTTGGTATTTTTGCCGTATCCTTACTTAGGCAAGACGTAGGAACAGAACTTCGGTGCTCAAGTAATTTGCGTTCAACATTTAACTGTCCTTTTTAATCTTCTGAGGAGTTCACGAGCATATATGCGTTCTGTAACCTGCAGTCGTCTCTGCTGGAATTTTATCAGTTTTGACCTTCTTGACAAATTTAACCTTTCCTGGCGTTCTTGCAAGCAATAAACGTGGCTGTTTTCTCATTAAGTGGGTTGTGGAGTAAAAGAAACACGGAAAGCTACGGAAATCTTATAGCTCTCAGGTTAATTGCCTACTTCAGTTCCGTGTGTGATGCCGTAATGGAGTTCGTGCTTTTCCTTCACCAGCATTTGGGATTTTTGTCGTTTCCTTACGTTAACTTAGACGAGATCTAAGAACAGAACTTCGGTGTTAAAGTAATTTCCAAATTTCTCTCATCCCTTGCGCTTAATATTTATTTGTTAGTTTTAATTCCTCCTATTGTATAGGGAGGGCCAAAATTCCAAGGATTTGAAGAATCATTAACTTTTATGATTTTACATACAATCAATGTCCTATATATGGAGATTTGTTTAACTAGGTATGAATGATGGCATATTTTAAATGAACTACATTTGCCACCTCGGCTACTGTAGCTCAGTGTTTGCCCTCCTGTGACTTATAGGCGGCACAAATTCGATTCCTGTGGGGTTCGAGTACTTCCTGGGTGCATTTATCTCTTCTGTTCCAGTATAAGATTTCCTTGTTTGTATATCCTTGTTGTTTGTTCTCTCTTGTGCATACAGCCATTACTTGAAGTTGTTATGTCTTGTGTTTCGCCAGTTCGGCCGGATATGACTCTTTCACCATAAAACCCAAAGAACCAACTTGGTGAAGATGCCTTTGAATCCTTCCTCGTTAATTTTTATGAAGCAAGCAGTGAATGTCACTATTTTTACATATCAAAGAAGTTGAATTCATCTGAGCTCCAACTTTTTTGGCATTGTCAAAACATTTCGCAAAGTTTACCCTCTTGGTGTTGAAAGTTGTCATGTAGTGTCCTCTGGTGCCAAAACCTTTACCAAACTTTCATCAGTTCTGGGTAAGGGACAATCTGGTTTACCTACTTGGATTTTCATTCCCCTAAGAGTAATGGGACAGTTTCGTCTCTATGAGGCATCTCTTCATTATCAAAACTGATCAGATCTACATGGATGAGATATTTCGCCGAAAGATTCGGAGGGTTAAATCAATGTGGAAGGTAGGTAATTGAACCAACGTCGCCTGGAGCAAAACAACGGGTTATTGGCGATGGTTCGGGCTCCATAGTGAAGGGAAAGATTCGAATTAAATCAATGTGAGCCATTTAGATATCGTCGTTCCTCGCAACGAGAGGAATTTTACTCGTTAGAATGATTTAACTGAAGATGAACATTTATCAATATGCCTACATGACAGAATCAATCTGGCACATTAGAGATGTGCGAAACTTGACGCTAATGATATGGATAGATTCATCTCCATCTCATATCCATAATCTGAGAAGCTATGTTCCTCTTCTAATACAGTGGTGTGACTATCAAAGAAATTCTCCCAAGAACGATTACTCTACGTTGAACCAGACTTTCTGTAGACGTAAGTAGGAAAAAGAACTGTCCATGTCACTAAATAACGTTGAATGAAGCTGTGCTCACTAAAAACCAAGACTAGACATATCCTCAGCTCATACAAATCCAGCCTAGTATTAAATTGCGAAAAACTTCCCTCGAACTTGCGCGATCATGTAGCACAAAACATCAGCTATTAACGATCGGAGTAATCCAATGCATTTAGAAAGTTCTTAATTAACTTCTCTGATATACCTTTCGGGAATTGTCAAGAAAGCACTTCTCGAAATCGTGGTAAAGAGAGGAAGTGCCAGAGGGAAAGACAGGGGAAAAAAGCCTCACAGAACGCAGAGTTCGTCCTAAAATAAAGAAATCTCTTCAGAGTTTCTGGCACTTAATTTCCCTGTTTGCCCTCTTCCAGTTGGTCCCTGTCACGTTTGGGAAGTATTTATCTCATTTCCATGCGAAGGTTTCCTTGATTAAAACGAAGGAGAGGAGCTGAGATGTTATTGGATCACTCGTGCGAAGTGGCTGAGAGCGCGTGCTCTTGGAAAAAGAATGATCTAGTTGTCAGATTAAACAGCGAAAAGAAATATAGAATCGAGAATTAGATTTCGGTATTTGCTCAGTCAAGATGGAGAGCCTGTGTAAATATGTATCTTAATTAAAAAAGATGAAAATAAAAGTTATTGAGCTTGGATAATTATCTTTAATTAAATTCTGTCGACCTGAAATACTAAGATGATCAGAACTGTTAATCTGTTTAAATAAACATATTTCTGAACAAAAATAAGAACAAATTCATTAATGTGTCCACACATTCGTATAGAAAGTTGTAATGCAAACATTACTATGAATGAAGTTCAGCAAAGATTTTATAACGGTATTACGAGCAGCTTAATGCTTAATGAGCATTATACATTAAGCTGCCCCGTTGTTCCATTGTGGCTCAATGGGTTTGTTCACTGCGCAAGCAATCTGAGTTGTAGTCTACGCAGGTTCGATTTATTTATATTTCCTTGATTGTATCTTTTTGTGTTAGTAAAAGCTTTCCTTGTGTGAGTTATGTGTATTACTTAACGTTGTCTATCTTGTATTTGGCGCAGTTTGACCAAATATGCCCTTGCACCATAAAACTCAGCAAACTATTATAGTATCCATTGATAGGAGGTAGATGTTTTAATTAACGTCGCACTGGAGCAACACAATGCGCTATTGGCGACGGTCCGGGATCAAACCTGATGGGAAAGATGCGAGGACAACACCTCGTAATTTTCGGTCAGATGACGAGATCACACCTGACATGACACCCCGCTCTCCAAACTTCCACACCAGCCAACGTGAGGACATTTGAGGCCACGACAGATTTAACGCGCACTAGCCCCCTTTGTACACGACGGTCTTTGGTTGAATTCGAACTCACAACCCTCTCATTGCTAATCCGTTACTCTTCCAACCGGGCTATCCATTGAAGAAGCAACATAATATCCATCACGTTCGTGTGGCTCAATGGATTTTCCCGCTGCGCTTTCAACCTGTGAGAGGTAGGTAGCGCCAGTTTGGTTCCTACAACTTACTCTGGGTGTATTTTTCGATTTGAGAGAGTGGGGCCAATAGACATTAAGCTTTACGACCCACTTCAAAATTAGTTTTATTGATGCAACTCGTATTTGCAAGCATATCAAGCATTCAAAGTCAAAACGTCTTGTCCATCTATCCGTCTTCTGCAATCGTCTATATATATGTGTAGTTAAGAGTGCAGATATATTTACAGTATATTTACATATTTCACATCACCACATGGCACTCTAAAAATCGAATCCTCTGCTAGAGGTTGAGACCGATTCCAACATGTATTTCTCCTTTCTGTGTCAGTAAAAACTCTCCTTGTGGATGAATGTCCATTACTTGATATCGCCTGCGCAGCTTGACCAAATATGGCCCTAGTGCCATAAAACCTAACCCAAGCAGCTAGCGAGTTCCCAACCTGATAGTCTGACAACTCACTTGGTTGGCTGGATTTTTATGGAGTAAGAACACGGTATGGCCAAACTCGGCAAATGCACTATATGAACAAAAGTCTTTGGACACTGCATGTTTTTCAGAAAAAGTGCTTCATTATTCTATTTAGTAACCGGTAGGCCCTCCTTTTGCTTGTATTACAGCTGCAACACGTCGAGGCATACTTTCCACAAGTTCTCTGTAAGTCTGGGCAGGAATGGCTTGCCATGCTTCTTGCAAGGCTGTGAGAAGAGATTGTTGTGAAGATGTGTGAGCGTGGGGTGTCGTACCTGTCGCTTCAGTTCGTTCGACAAGTGCTCGATCGGATCGAGATCGGGGCTCTGAGCAGGCAAATTCACCTCATTTTCAGGAAACCAGTCCAGCACACGTTTTGCAGTATGACATGGAACTCGATCCTGTTGGAAGAAACAACTATCATCGCTGTTGTATTGCCATAGTGTAGGCAAGGCCGAATTATCCAGAACGTCGAGGTACACGTCAGCGTTCGTGGTACCAGGTACATAAAGCAATGGGCCGTCCTAACCAGGAAAAACAACCTGATTTTCTGCAGTGTCCAAATACTTTTATCCATATAGGGTATGAACACCACATTTGTTACTTATTTTTTATTTTATGTACCAACAACAGGTCATAATTTGCAATCTAAACAGTTTTTAGCTTTATCTCCAACACTTCCTACCATTAGCTTAGGGGAAAAAATACCACAGCCAATGAACGATGGTCTAATACTTCACTTCTCCGTTTGGAAATATGCCGTCTGGGGTTTCTCTGGTTTCCTTCCCTTAGGGAGAATCAGTCAGTCAACAAGAAATGAGGTCGACTTTCGTCAAGGGATCTCTCTCCTTAAACGTTTTTTCCACGGACACGTTGTGCTTCTAGTTAATTGAGATAAATTAACTGGATTTGAGTTTTTATAATTAATTAGTGGTTCAATTAAATTTGATTGTATAAATTATCAACGATTTGCGTGATCTCCCGGGATGCTATGCGGTATATTAGCTTCTTTCTACGAAGAAGCCCATCTAACTGGATAAATTTTTTTATAGGATGGGTGGAAGGTCATCACTGGTGCAAGTCATTAATACGAGTTTTTACCTAAATGTATATTCTTTACCCCAAGAAAAAAAAGAACTAATGGTATGGTATTAGGTAGTTAGTTAAAGTTGCACTGGAGCAACACAAAGGTATAGTATTAGGTATGGTATGGTATATTTAATTAACGTCGTACTGGAGCAACACAACGGGCTATTGTGTAGTATTAGGAGTTCGAGTCAAAAGTATTATGATTTCACGTACTGTCATTCGAAATTTCAGCCCTATAAACACCATACTATCTTCCTGGTGTAGCCGGTACCTCAAAGTAAATTGATGCATACGCACTAAAATTAACCACAAGATGAATATCTAGTTCGTATGTGTGTGGTTAAACTATGAGTTGTAATTACACATGTGCGCATATCCTGAATGCCACCTCCGATCGAAAAACGGTCACTTTTTCCGCTTGCTTTTCGATATGAATTCACGATGTCTTATTACAATGCGGTCACGATTCTGATTAAACTTTATAAGAGGGACTTCCAGTGTAAAACAGAGATTTTACTTCCTGTTATCCAAATGCTCTAGAATGATACATATCGGGGTTACTTTATAACATAGTTTATCGCCGTTTTGGTGATGTTTGGAGTTTAATCTACTTGGCGTTGTCTCTATCATATATCAATTCGGGATTTATTCCTTGGAGTTTTTATAGGCGACGTACTGAAACATCGTGTTAAAAGAACAAGGCAAATGCGTCGATTCGAGAATACATACAGAAAGCACGTTTCACCGCAAAACATTACCCGCTATCTACATTTAACTTGGCAGAAATATCCTCTAATACACTATATGGGCAAAAGTGTTTGGACTCTGTAGAAAATTAGGTAGAATTTCCTGGTTAGGACTCGACCCATTGCTTTATGTACCATCAACGCTGACGTGTACCTCGACGTTCTGGATCATTCGGCCTTGCCTACACTATGGTAATACTACGGCGATGATGCTTGTTTCTTCCAACAGGATCGATCTCCATGTCATACTGCAAAACGTGTGCTGGACTGGTTTCCTGAAAATGAGGTGGTGAATTTGCTTGACTGGCCTGCTCAGAGCCCCGATTTCAATCCGATCGAGCACTTGTGAGACGAACTGGAGCGACGGGTACACCACCACGCATGTCCATCTTCACAACAATCTCTTCTCACAGCTTTGCAAGAGGCATGGCGAGCTATTCCTACCCAGACTTATAGAGAACTTGTGAAAAGTATGCCTCGACGTGTTGCAGCTGTAATACAAGCAAAAGGAGGGCCTACCCGTTATTAAATAGAATAATAAAGCACTTTTTTCTGAAAAACATGCAGTATCCAAATACTTTTGTCCATATAGCGTATACTGTAAAATAAAAGGCTTATGATACGCCATTTTTATTACTATTTTGTTACGTAAGGGAGATAGATTGTGTAGCATGGATGGATGTGAGACTTTACCTGTGACCTCTTCATCCTGTATGTCCGTGAGTTGAGCGTGTGAGCATTCCAAGGTAGAAGTGTTGCTTCTCTCCGGTAGAGTGTTGCAGTCAGGCAGTCTGAAGTGACCCCGGGACTTGAAGTAGATCCCACGCTGTTTGTTGTCTTCGATCATGGCCCATTCGTTGTAGCAAAATAGATCCTGGACGGCTATACAGTCTTCCCTGTATAATAAAGAGATAGTTTTAAATTTTGATTAGGGGTTGCTTCTGCTGAATGCTACATCGTGATACACAACATATAATTCTGTTAAACTTAGCGAGATAGATCAATTAGATATGTAGTTCAGCTACATGTAGTACAATTATAGTGAGCGATGAAAAGATTTATAAATCTCTTAGGCACGCCAGAAAATATTACATCCTTCAAATTTTTTCTATCACAGGGAAAGGTCCGAGTACGATATATTATATACATATAATGTATGATAATGCACTGTGATACATAATATGCACATTGACACGTGATATATTGTACACTGTGCTATATAATATGCACATTGACATGTGATATGCACTGTGATATATAATATGCACAGTGCTATATAATAAGCACATCGATATGTGATATGCATATGAAAATAATAATATGATATATGACATACCCATTGATATGAGATGTGCAAAGGATATATGATGATGGGATATTCACATTGATGTGATATGCATATGTTATATTGCAGGCCTATCCTATTGGTATGCATATGTTTTGTAGTATGCCTATGCTATTTGGTATACTACATAACATATGCATATGCCTATAATGTAGTATGCCTATGCTATTTGGTATACTACATAACATATGCATATGCCTATAATGTAGTATGCCTATGCTATTTGGTATGCCTATGCTATTTGGTATGCATATGTTATGTAGTATGCATATGCTATTTGGTATACCTATGCTATTTGGTATGCCTATGCTATTTAGAATGCATATGCTATGCATGTGCTATATGATATGCATATGCTATATGATATGCTATATGGTATGTATGTGCTATCTGATATACATATGGTATGCATATGCTATCATATATGCTATACGGTATGCATGTGTTACATGATATCCTATGGTATATGTGTTATATGATATCCTATGGTATATGTGTTATATGCTATGCATATGCTATGGTATATGTGTTATATGCTATGTGAGTGTTATATCATATGCTATAAGATATATGCTATGCATATGATGAATTCGCGAAGCCTACATCACTAAAAGACTGCAACTACAATTAATGCTTTTGCCTCCTCATTATCCTCACGGCATTGGGGTTTTGCTTTCATATTAGTCTTTATAATTATACCCTTGTGTAGGGCAAGCGTGATACTTCTTGGTGCTTGAAGAAACGTTTCTTTACTCAAAAATGAAACAGGGTCGAGGCAAGGAAGGGTGCCATTTCTACAGATCACTGACCTGCAGAGCGGCTTGCTGTAGGCGAATCCGTCCATCCACTCGCAGGTGGGGAAGGCGTAGTGGCAGAGCAGCGTCTCGGCGGCCGTGCGGCAGGGCTCCAGGAGGGAGGAGATCACCTCCTTCCAGAGGCCCTGGGTGATGAGCTCGTTGAGGGGGGTGGCCGAGCCGTCGCTGCTGAAGTTGTAGTAGACGGGGGCGGAGGCGAGGTACTTGCGGCACGTGGAGCCCGTGTACACGGAGCAGTAGCCCTGAGGGGAGTCTTGCGGAGGACGGCGGATGCTGGACTGCGATGGCTCGGACTGCCTGTCATCGACTGCGATGCTGTTGCCTGGAACGAGCACTGCACTCAGATTCGTAACATGACAAGTCAACTGAGCAGTGAAATACCACACCATGTTGTAACGTCGTGTGGTGAATTTACTTTGTGGCGTGTGGATTTTAACATATACAATGCATTTTAACAAACAGCACATTGAATTGGATTAAACTTGCAGTGCTCACGAGGTTAAACAATTTAAGATGTATGTATACACTAGAAATCACGAAAATTGACTAAAATATCGATCTATTTTTTAATAATTCCAAATATTGTCCATCCCCTTAGCTTTCAAACGATACCAAGATCTTGTAAATATTCGAAATAGTTTCGAAGTTACAAGGGTTTGGGTTAGATACTGTCACCATAAACAAACACGTTCCCAAAATTTGAAACTTGATTTCTGAAGAACTATATTTTTGCAATAGGGTGCTTCTTTCGAACAGTGATAACTCAACAATGAATTGATCTATTGTAATTACTTTTGTGTCATTATAATCTATGTAATACAGTGGATGTTTTGACCTTCAGTCGAAGTTATTGGTCAGAAAATGAATTTTTAGTTCATTTTTAAATGTTGAAATTCCTGAAAGAATCTCGATTTTTTAGACTTCGTTCGTGAAAAAATTGTAAAAAAGAACGTATTCCCACTAGCAACTTGATGGAGGGTCAAAACATGAAGAATAATATTAGGAATGATTTCCAACAGGAATTGTCTTTCTGAACACATTACAATTTGAGATATCACTGTTCGACATGCTAATTAGCTAATTATATCTAAATTAGTTAATTAATGAGTAGCTTAATCAGAATTTTTCACACTAAAATGAGTTTAAGCACAAACCAATGACCTATTGTGAAAAAACTGGATTTTTAAAGTCAAAATTTAAAAAATGTTCTAGTGTATACATACACCTTAAGGCAGATTTCGAGGCTAATCTAGGTTGGTTGTTTTTCGAGATTTTGTGGCGCAAGGGCCATATTTGGCCATACTGTGTCAGACACAAGACATACAATATCAAGTAATAGACAGACACACACAATGAAAGTTTTGCTGACACAGAAGAGGAATACACCCAAGGAGGGATGCACCTGACAGGAATCGAACTAGCGCAGTGGTTGCTAGCGCAGTGGGCATACCTTCTGAGCCCCGACGGCCCCTCGAGGCTAATCTAAAGTTAAATCAAAAGGGTTTCCGTCAGAGCAGACCAGTTCTGCATCCGTACTCTTCCGAAACCTCAACGGATCTCCTTGTCGAGGGGTCAGGAAATTAAGGTCACCGCTCCTCCAGTTCCTCATAAAAGAAGAGGGACAGTTAAAAAAAGAGGAGGCATTCCTTTATCCCATGCGGTCGTAAACTCTCCAGACTCTTCCGCTCGGGAGGATTTGTCATCGACGGTCAGTTCATGTTAGAGAGGAATTTTAGGTCCCTGAAAAAGGGGGAACAATGTGTTGGAAATGGAATTGGAGTTTTTCACGAGGGTGATATTAAACGTAGGAAACACAAATAGGTGTCAGATTGTCTATTTATAGTTAAATCACGCTCAAATGGTTACAATACTGCACTATTCGAACTATAAAATACCGATAGCATTGAATGTGTTTTTGAACTCATATAAACTAGGATAAGATGGGGTATTTTATCTATTCAGGGAATTTTACCAGGATTGGTTATAAAAAAATTCCTATCTTCTTTTAATGTTAAAATTTAAGACATATGGGCAATTGAAATAATGGTTTGGTTTAAGCGATAATTGTTTAATTTTGGTTTTAATCATATAACTCTGATTCCACTTTTTTTTGCATAATACGACTAAATAAATCCTCTAACTTTGCGTAAAACCTGTTGGATCATTTTCATTTGTAGCTAACCCTGTGTTATGCATAGAGGAAAATAGCTGAATACATATTTTGTAAGCAATACCTCAGCAATATTGCAAGTAGTTGCATCGAATGATTTTGCTCGAGACAAACTACTGCACTGCATCGTGAATCTTTTACTAATCAAACACTTTATACATGGAATCGCAAAAATACCTCTTATTTAAAAAAATATTATTAACTGGAAAAATTATAAAACAAATTTTGCTTTTATTTCAAATATTCTATTTAGAGGAATGAGTGAATACCGAATCCCTAAAAGCAGGTCACACTACACTGAAATATCATTACCTATTTAACAAGTTGCCCCCAAACAATAGGATTTGCAATGCACCTTTCTTTAGAAGAGTGAGTAAAGCTGATTTCCAAAACCCTAAGACCCGAGTAAAACACTATAAACGCTACTCTCCTTGCTTTGTGAATTATGTCGAGGATTCACTTCTATATATGAGCCGAACTTGAGGATTTTCGCAGAATTGGTGAGAGTCGAGGTGAAAGAGGATCTTCTGCTTTGCCCCAACGAAGGCAGAAGAGGAGAGATACAAGGGGAGGAGGACCGAACCGGATGGTCGTGAGACGATCCCCAACAACAGCTCCGGACGCAAGTCATCGTCATCTGGTCAGACAACAATAGATTTCGTGCGAGACATTCAAGAATCGAGTTCCTGCCTTTCCTCATCCGACGGAGGCTAGCCTCTTACCAAAGATCAGTGGATCCCCTAAGTAAAACTCATGTACCTTTTATATGGACACTACCGATCTAGGGACAGATACAAATTCCTTACAGGGTTAAATCAAACAGATACAAATCCCACACCAGTGTTAAAACTCTACCTACCAAAGATGAATAAATACAAAATCATATTAACTGTATAGTCTAAGGTGTTCTTATGCACATGATTATTTTTAATGTTGACTAAAAATCCAGTTTTTTACAATAGATCATTGGTGTATGCTTAAAATCATTTCAGTGCGAAAAAATCAGATTAAGCTAATCATTAACTGTCTAATTTAAATATAATTAACTAAGTAGCATATTTTTGACAGTAACATCTCACATTCTAACTAGTTCAGAAAGACGATTCCTGTTGGAAATTATTCTTATAATATTCATGTTTTGACTTTCAATCAAGTTGCGAGAGAGAATAGGTTATTTACAATTTTCTCCAAGAAAGCATAAAAAAATCGAGATTATTTCAGGAATTTTAACATTTAAAAATCAATTAAAAATTCATATCGTTACTAATAACTTTGAGTCAAAACATCCACTGTATTATATAGATTATAATGATACAAAAGTAACAATAATTAATGAATTCATTGATCACCGTCCTAACAAAGCATCCTATTGCAAAAACAGTTCTTTAGAAATTGAGTTTAAAGTTTCGGAAACATGTTTGCAATGGTGACAGTAACAAGCGAAAAATCCTTGTAGCCAGAAAAATATTCCGAATATTTACAAGATCTTGGTATCCTTCGAAAGCTGGAGCTGGAAAATATTTTAAAGCAATAAAAAAAAATCAATATTCTGGTCGTATTTTGTGATTTATAGTGTATATATACATTAACCCTCTTGATAGTTGCAAGGTATCTTGTCATTAGAAAAACTGATCAGTCTTGATGGACGAGATATCTCGCTATTAGAGAAACAATTAGATCTTGATCTCTTAATTGTTAAAAAATCGGCAATATCTTGTTGACGAGATATCTCGTCATTAGTAAAATTCGTCAGATATATCGGGATATAAGGGATGATATATCGGGTCGTAAAAACTTGGAGGGTTAAAGACAGGAAAGCAGAGGGAAAATTAATACAACTATCACATTACGCATTTAACTATCAGAAGCAAAAACGACCAGATCTTGATGGACGAGATATCTCGTCATTAGAAGGAAACTGACCAAATGACTGACTTGATCTTAAAACTGACTGACTTGATCTCGTCTTCATCAAAAATGGGCTGTTCCCTGAAGACGAGTTAACTCGTCATTAGCAAAATTGGTCAGATCTTGATGGACGAGATATATCGTCGAAACCTCTTAGATAGTTAACAAATTGCCCACCAAACTGGATTTACAATGCTTATTTCTATTTTGAAAAATGACAGTAAACCTGATTACCGAAACCCTACGACACGTCAACTGTGCTGAAATATCATTACCCATTAAACAAGTTACCCACAAAACATAGGATTTACAAAGCTCATTTATCCATCTCTAAAAGTCGGGAAACCTCTATACTCCAGTCTACTGTACTCCCGTCTGAACATTAACTCCGTCTGTTGAAAATAACGACACAAACATAATGTTTTTTCCCCTCCAGACTCAACAGCACCGCAAGTGCTTAGCGTCCATTCCAAAGCAATAACCCATAAAGCCTAAACAATTCTTTAACAATCCTCACCCCTATCGCACCGACTGGTATTCGATTGGCTAAACACCTGCTGCAAATGCCGGTGAAAGTTTTATGCCCCTAAACTGCGATTAATCAATCGCGAGACCTCAACGGCAGCTGGCTCCCACGATGATTCTTTTGGTTATTTGTCCCATCCATCAGAAGGCAGCGGCCACACCACTGACGGCAAACGTCGTGTTGCCACTCTCTAAATCGAAGTTTAATAGGCATTTACGCGCCATTTGATTTTATGCCGTCGTCCCGGTGGCTCGGGACTTAGCACAGGCATGGAAATGATGAGAAAAATTATTAAAGCATTCTGCGAGGATTGCTGCTCTGTGCGTAGTAATTACTAATTAAAAGCTGTGGTTTGAAGTGGAAGAAAAATTAAAAAGTAGTATAACGTGCTCGATTTTTTTTCTCTGTGCTTTTTTATTTTTATGGATTGAGGAAGTTTAGAACGAGACAAAAATGACGTAAACTTTCTCTGATTAAATTGTTAAGATTTTTTTATGTGAAGGCAATTTCATCATACTATGCACAGACAGGATGGACAATTGATGGTTAAACTTTTTAAATGCTTTTACTAATGTTAGCTTGAGTTAATTTAAAGAATGGAAGCTATCAGACTCCTATAGTACTCGTGTCATACAGAAAGTATTCAAGATTATAGAACTGAATACGACTGTCCTGTAACAGCCTGTCCTGTAATTCAGAGTAGGCGGCACACGTTCGGTTCTTTTAGCAGCCTAGGTTGATTGATTGATTGTTGGGTTTTATGGCGTAAGGTCCAGAGAAGGACAAGTTGCGCCAATTTAGCAGCCTAGGTATATTCCTCTTATGCCTTGTGTTAGAAGCAGCTTGATCAAATATGGCTCTTACGTTATGAAACCCAACCTAACTAACCTGTAATGGATTGTGGTTTATTTCAAAGCATACTTTCATTTACCAAACTTTCAACGGATTTTTCCCTTCCGGATTGATCCCGGATCGTCTCCAATAGCACATTGTGTTGCTCTAGTTCTCGCTGTTAATTAACTACCTACATACCAAGATTTCAATGCAATATGCTCCAGTTAAGGACATGTTAATTTGATGTCCTAATTATTGAAAACAAATGAACTGTTAGACTGATTTACCGTACGCGGTAAACCATTGTTAGTCCGTGTGGTACGTTTAACGGTATTGAGTAGATAGTTATAGGTAGGGAGGTAACTGAATTTACGTCACACTGGAGCAACACAAGGGGCTATTGGAGACGGTCCGGGAACAATACCAAAGGGAAAGGTCAAAGGACAACGCCTCGTAATTTTGAACCACTGTCAAATGACGAATAAACATCCCGCTGGACTGGTACCTTGTTATATGTAAGTTGACTGAGCATTGCTATTGAGAGGAGCTTCAAAAAGTATGACAAACATGTTCACTACTAGTCAGATATTTGAGCACCAACTGTGAAATTAGGGCTAGTAAAAATGATTACATATTTCCTGCCTTTCATTTCTGCTCCTTAATTTATCCTTATCATATCTTGATGTCCCTTGTGGATATAATATATAAATACTGTTTGTTTATGTTCTCTACCTCCTCTGAAAACTTATATTTTCGCTTTGAAAGGTTATGTTTAAATTGGGTCGATGTTTTAAAAGCTGGAGAACGGATTGAATAATATAGGGATCGAACTGATTAGTACATTGAATACATATTTGTGTACTATTTACACTCATATTGTCCAGATTTCCAAGTCTTACAAAATTTTTAATAAATTACAAGATATTCAACAAATATCAACAAGAT
The DNA here is from genome assembly GCA_933210815.1 of Meta bourneti. NCBI lineage: Eukaryota > Metazoa > Arthropoda > Arachnida > Araneae > Tetragnathidae > Meta > Meta bourneti. The sequence continues at coordinate 102,048,830 of OW119924.1, read as the reverse complement.
ATTCAACAAATATCAACAGGATATTCAACAAATATGAGCAAGATATTCAACAAATATCAACAAGATATTCAACAAATATCAACAGGATATTCAACAAATATCAGCAGGATATTCAACAAATATCAGCAGGATATTCAACAAATATCAGCAAGATATTCAACAAATATCAACAGGATATTCAACAAATATCAGCAGGATATTCAACAAATATCAGCAGGATATTCAACAAATATCAGCAGGATATTCAACAAATATCAGCAAGATATTCAACAAATATCAACAAGATATTCAACAAATATCAACAAGATATTCAACAAATATCAACAAGATATTCAACAAATATCAGCAAGATATTCAACAAATCAACAATATATTCAATAAATGCAGGTATTGTTGTCACGCTTTAAAATGATTACCTAATTTTGTGAGAACGAAAATGTGAAAATCTTTGCTATCCGTTACTGTATAGTTGGCACTACGCATGAAGTTTGTTGCTCGACACAAGTACATGGTGCTTTCCGTGGCGTTGATTGTTAACATGGAATGGGAGAGCGTCGGGGCTTCGCTCCTCAGCTGCAAAGAGAAAAACACACTTTGAAGAAATATTTAAACTTTACATAAAATCGCATAGTTTCTTTTGAAATGACGAGGATTAGTTGGAATGTTACAAGACAACCTGAAATCAAGTGTATGTTTTTCGAAAAATGAAATTTTGATTGTATAATCATTAGAACTTGCCTTTTATTGGGTGCAAATTGCTGTAAAGTTCAATGATAAAATATTTTTGTGATCGAGTACCTTTGATCACCAAACCAATTTCACCTCCAAGTACGTTTGATCACCAAACCATATTTTACCTATGTGTACGCTAAAAAATTTTTCAACAACGAGTACCATCAATCACCAAAAAATAATTCACCTATGAGTGTCTTCGATCACTTAACAAGATTTCACTTCCGAGTACGTTTGATCACCAAGCCAGATTTTACCTGAGTACCTCTCGGTGTGATCAAATTTTTTTTCACGTACGAGTACCATCAATCGCCAAAAAAGAATTCACCTATGATTTCATCTCCGAATTCGTTGCATCACCAAACCAGATTTTACCTACGACTATTTTCGGTGAGCAAAACAAATTTCATCTACGAGTACCATCAATCACCAAACTCAAATTCACCTGAGTGCTTTGATCACCAAACCAGATTTCACCAACGTGTACCCTCGGTACCAAAATAATATTTCTCCTACGAGTGGGTCAAAAACTCGAAAGTCATCAGAACAATTTGTAATTGCGAAAAAAGTTTGACAGGGCGTCCTATAGGAACATATGTATCGCTTTTTTCAAAGTTAAATAATTTCTAATGAAGGACCGTTTTCGAATTTTGGCGTTTTGACTTTTATGCATGGCACAGTCTGAACCCGTTCCAATTGAGAGTTTTTAACAAAAGTGGCGGTGTTAAAGTGACCAATAAGAATGGTTTGCTCTCTTAGAGCACTTTAGATTTTCCAATTCCTTCAAACATTAAGCTTAGCCCAATTTCCGTGTAATTGACCACATACCGAGAGTTTTCCTCTGGACGACCAATAACGCGTCTACACAAGTATCGACCTAGTATTCGAAATATCTACAACAGGGTGGCTCAAAAGTCACTAGACCATTTAAAAATAGAACAACTCTTTTATGTATTAAAAATTCACCATTTATTCTTTTATAAACAATAAATATACTTCTTGGAAATTATTTTTTAATTAGTTTTGTAGATGATGTCTTTCAAATGGCCACCATTTTGTTCTTGACAGTGACGGGCTCTTTCTAATGTGTGCTCCATCACCTCTCGTAATGTTTCTTGGCTTATTCCTTCAATTTCTTCACGGATGTTGGCCTTCAATTGCTGGATGGTCCGAAGTTTGTTGCGGTGCTCTTTCTTTTAGATATCCCCACAAGAAAAGTCTGGAGCAGTAAGGTCTGGAACGGGGAAGGCCAATTGAATTCAGATTTTCGCGAAATTTATCCGCAGTCCAAAAATTTGACTTACGAGCTCCATCATCGTCGGAATAGCATGTCGACGGGGAGAAGCCTCATCTTTGCTGCCACCATACCTCTGGTGTAATCTCAACTGCAGGACGCACGAAATGACGAATGTAAGATCTTTGGGTTAGCACAATTAACCATTGATTTTGTAGATAAAATTGGATTATTTGTACTCGTTGCTCTGTCGTGAGTTTCTCTATAGCTATTTTCTAAGAATTACATATAAATAATCTAAAAAAATTTTGAAATAATTAATAGCAAAAGAGTTATATTTTGAAATGGTTTAGTGACTTTTGGATCACCCCCTTTAGTTAGTGTATGGTATTTAAATCTCCAACGGCTGGTTCCCTTGAGTAAGAAATTAGTTTCAAAAGCATAATGCATAACTTCTGAGGTGGTCTCTCACACGTGCTGTTCTCGTTATCTGACTGTGGTACAAAATTACGGGGCGCTGTCCTTGGGTATCTTCCTTCGGGATTGATCCCGGACCGTAGCAAATAGCCCGTTGTGTTGCTCTAGTGGACGTTAATTAAGTACCAACTACCATCTGAGGTGGTCGGTCAAAATGTTTTCGTTATTAGAAATTTTTCTGACGAATTTCGGTTATTCAGCCCACCGCAATCTGCTTCTAATTATAGTAGAAACGAAGGAATCGCTATTTTCAAAGTCCCGATTCATTAATATGTTGCATTATATCCCGATTTATTAAAAGTTTAGATTGCAAGCATTTTTAGTAAAAAACGCATTTATATTAAATAAATATTTTTCCACAATGTTCTGATGCCAGTAATGAATTGGAGTCGATAATCAGCACTTAGTGGCAGAAAAGTGAAACGCATGGCGTAACAAAGAATTTGTTTTCGGTTGGTTGGTTTGGGGGTTTTATGGCGCAAGGGCCATATTTGTCTATGCTGCACCAGACACAAGACATACAACATCAACTAATACATACACTTACAATGAATGTTTTACTGACACAGAATAGAGAAATACATCCAGGGAGGAATGCACCTGACAGGAATCGAACTTGCGCCGCCTACAAATCGAAGGTTGCTAGAGCAGTGGACATACCCTTGAAGACGGCCCCGAATTTGTTTTCGGATAACCGCTACCAGAGAGGTTTTTCCGAATCCAGTTTGAGGGCTGCGATAACACGGTTGGAAGAGCAACGGATTAGCAAACGGAGGGTTGCGAGTTCGAAACTCGGTCCAGCCAAAGACCTTCGTGTTCAAGGGGGCTGGTGCACATTAAATCTGTCGTGGTCTCAAATGTCCTCACGTTGTTGTGGTATGGAAGTTTGGAGAGTGAGGTGCCAGCTCAGGGATTGTGCTCGTCATTTGACCGTGGTTCAAAATTACATGGCGTTGTCGTTGGGTTGATTCCGGATCGTCGACAATAGCCCGTTGTGTGGCTCTTGTTAATTACCAACTATTTACCATTGGTATGTCAAAATGTTTTCGTTATTAGAAAATGTTGTGTCGAATTTTGGTTATTTAGCCCACCTCAGTCTGCTTCTTATAATAGTATACTTTTGTCATGAAATACAGCAAACGCTATGTAAACTGGTTCTACTTCTGTGGAAGTTTTTTCTCACGTCCTCCATTTTCTCTATAATTATTAAGCATTTTACATAAACATGAAACCGTCAGAACAACAAAAACGCCTTTCAAAAAGTTAACTCCCCTAATGCGTTTCAACGCAAACACACTTTCCTTTCATCAAATGTTCATTAAAAATGCGCATATTCTAAAACTAAGTATTCATTTTACCACCGACAAGACTTCCATGTCGTCGGCGGAGTCAACGCAAACGGGGAACTTTTGTTTTCGAATTCCTTTACATAAATTTCGCTGGAATGTCCTGCTGAAATTAGAAATTAAGCGAAGTGAAAAGCTGAGGGAAAGTAAATTGTTTCAGTTAATGGTTGAAAGTTTCGGTGGCTTTTATTTTCTGCGAGAGGTTTTAATTAGGTGGAAGGTACTGTTATGCCTTGAAATAATCTGACACAACAGCGCAGGACTCTTTAATACCTTACAGAAGTCGTGCTGGGAAGGAAGTTTACTCTAGGAATTTCTCAGCTTTGAGCCTCACTTTGGAGCACTTTGACTTGTTTTAAAATGACGTTGATGCGTTTTAAGAGAACCGGTTTTAAAGTAGTTCTCGTTTTTTAAGTTGCTTTGTTGCTGTCTAGCGTTAACTGTTGAAATATAATCATGTAAACGATTCTAAATAGGAGTGGGAAGCGAAAACGTGACAACTGGGAAGAATTACGCTTGCATTTGTTGGGGTATAGCATTCAACATGTCGCAATTATGTCGTGAAGTAGGAGGTTAGTTTTGACATTCACGAAATGAATGTTTAAGATAACTGACGAAATAATGTTGTAAACATAAAGAAGCTGGTTCTGTGCTTTTAGGATAGGTATATAAAATTCTTAATGGTTAAGAGTTCTCAACTGTTTCAAGCAAAACCCAATAACTGCCTCAGTATCAAGTTAGATGATGGGATTCAGAACCAGATTATATGAAAGGACTCTCAGGAAATAAAACTATGTATTCCATAACTTGCACGAATGTGCAAACGAATTTTCTTCTCTCCCTTATATAATTGTATCCCTCTATTATAAAAAGAATGACGCTGTGTAAAATTTTTAAAGAATCTAGAGTTACAATAAGAATTTATCATTTTTCTCTGGAACCTCTTTTTTTTCTCGGTTTCCCATTATGTGGAGCCCTGATTTCATAACATCCTATCTTTCATGCATTAAGATATCGAGTAGTGTTCCTAAATATAATATTTGGCTTAACATTTCGACATACTCTAATCTGTTTAATTTTGTTGACTGGAGTTGAAAAATTATAGAGTATGGTAATAATTTTGAATATTTATAATCAAAATAATAAAAAATTATATTCAGCCTCATATCACTATTTCTTTTTAAAGATCGTAGCTACAAGGTTGTTTTGTTGTATACCATTCCATATTGATATAGGGTCGAAAGTAGCTCGATTGGAAGAGAAGCGGAGGGTTGCGAGTTCGGAACTCGATGCAACCAAAGACCGTCGTGTACGTGGTAGCTGGTGCATGTTAAATATATCAGGTTCTCAAATGTCCTCACGTTGACGTTGACGTGGTGTGGAAGTTTGGAGAGTGGGGTGCAGCTCAGGTGTGAACTCGTCAGCTGACCGTGGTTCAAAATTACGCGGTGTCCTCGGATCTATCCCTCGAGATTGGTCCCGGACCGTCGGCAACAGCTCGTTGTGTTGCTCCAGTGCGACGTAAATTCAACTACCTACCTTTATTGGTAATGCAGACAACGAAAAGGCTGATTTATTTCCAAAAGCAACTTTAAATCTATATAAATATGTTTTGGTATTGTAAGATTTGAATAGCATTTCCTCTGCGTTGATGAAATTTGGGAGATTGACAAACAAGCTAGCTAACCATCTGCAAGCCTGCAATTTTTATAAACATATTCGAAGACGAAATAATTTTAACTAAACTACAAAGAGGTCGCACAAGAATCAACATCTTTTATTATCTGATCCAATGTCCATGGCATACCAGAAAAATCTAACTGCAAAACATATTCTTAGAAACTTAAAATTTCAACGCTCAACTACGCCATTTCGGAACGTTGAATTAGAACTACCAATCACTTAAAAGAATAAAAAGAAAATTAATTTTTATATTCTCTCTCTTTAGATATCTAATTTTAAGCTTAATTTGGAAATTTTAATGCGCTTGTTTTTGTAGTGTGCTGCTAACTTTAAATACTATCTAGTGTTTGGCAAGCACAGCTTACCCGACTCTTGTGCCATGAACCCTAACCAAACATACAAATATTCAAGCTCATAAGAATGTTTTTCCGCACACGTGCATTGAAAGTGGGATTTTGTATAGGTTAAGTTTATCCTCCAACTCTCGGTGCGTCATCTCATTCCAATAAAACTCCGGAGAAACAATGAACAATAGACCGGGAAGAATCAACCTCTCGCAAAAATCACTGAGGGAGTACAAGGGCAATTGGATCGTCGTCTTATCACAAGGGAAATAAATCTGCTCCAAAGGAAATCCCTGTCCTTATTCATTCTTTTTTATACTGGGCTGATGGGTATTTGGACCATCTCCTGGATACATCGCTCCTTGTTTATGGATGAGGGATGAGGCTCATTGTTTCTTTTGGAAGGACGGGGGGGGGGAGGTTTAGGAGTGGCCATATTAGTAGTTTGGATTTCGTGAGTCGAAATCAATGCTGTGTGGTTTTCTTGGGCGAAGATTTTATTTGAATAATAAATTTGCGTCACAGCTTAAGAGGATGTGTATATATAAACAAGAATGATGGAATCAGAAGAGTTATTACTGTGTAAGAAGGGAACTTTCTACCACGACATGTGAGTTCTTGGAGCAGTCAGAATTGATGAGAGGGATTTGGTCGTGTGATATTGTTGTGGCATAAATTATGCTGTGTTCACGCAAATAGGCATTGGATATGGTATTGAATGCTTTGGAATGAGGAAAATTACAGCAGCAATATACAAATGAGAGCCGCCTAACTAGTAATGTTGTTATATCGTTTGTCTGCTACCGAGTAGGTCCAGGGTTTGTGAGCGCATTGGTGATTGTTCCTGTTAGGAGTAATGATGGCTTACTCACTTGTTGATCGTCACTTCTCTTGTAGTGCGGAAGGCCAAAGAGGTTAGTGGTTGGGCATTAGAATTAAAAACAAATATTCAAATGAGGCAAGGAATTTAGATAAGAGAGACAAGGAATCATGAGTGAAATTGCGAGATTTTGATAAATTCGCTGCTTGAAATAATTTTTTCTTTTCAATTACAGTGTATTATAAATATGTGGTTGCTGTCTAACAGGTATTGTGGTAATAACGCTAATCTGCCTCTCAGTGGGTACCGGGTTCGAATCCCTTTCTGTTAGTGCATGATGTTGGTGATTGTTCCTGCTAGGAGTAACGATATCTTGCCCACAATTGGAGCACCCAATCTCTCCAAGTGCAAAGATTGGGTGCTCTTTCACAAATACCGTCATGTTTCCCTTTGCTGTGCCGAAGAGGTCAGTAGTCGGGTATTAGAAATAAATATAACATTCAAATGAGAAGTGTCCTTCCAGAGTATGATTTCGGTTTGTTGTGTTGTTCTAGGATCCTCTTGAGGGCTAATTTGGCCGGAACCTACGGCTAAATGTGGTTTCCTAATCACTATAGCTATCCATGCCATTCCAAGACCAGGAATCTAACCCAGAGCCTGTTGAGCTGGGGACAGAGTGCTAAATACCCGAAGTGTGAGAAACGTGAAAAGTAAGGATCAAAAAGAATGACTTTTGATTTTCAAGGCATATACTAATGAAATAATTTAGGGTATATATGGATTTATAAATCCTATCTATATCTGTCTCGAAAATAAAAAGTACAGCATGATAGATACAGTTGTATGTGGTATTCAAACCCCTAGATACATTATCTTATAAGGACGATGCAAGGGTTTGAAGGATAATCATCTATAAGTTTTATCACATTTTCTAATAATAATTATATGAAGCCACGCGGTGTATCTTAATTTTAATTCACCACTTTACCACTGAGATCCAGATCTTTTTTGTAAGTTTCATCCATAGCAGTTAATTCTATTGATTGAAAATAATTTACTTATCCGTACTGTATTCACGAAATCTAAAGAAAGGATTGGCTTGAAAATATAAATATGTGGATCTAGAATAAACATTAAATAATTGTTGCTGGGAGAGCTATTCTAGTCTTCATTCAGTGGCGTTATTCAGTGGCGTTAGTGAAAAATAAAACAAGCCTGCAAGTTGAGCATCCATCCAACAGAAGTGCAAACCAATGAAAAACATGTGTAGCTTTGAAAAACTAAATATTATTATCAGCGACTTTGATCTTAAAAAATATTTATCCTTAACCTTAGTTACGAGGAATGCCATAGAATCAACTATTCTTAGTCTTTAAGTACACTCAATTTGCACGATTTAATTCTCGAAAGTGCATCAAATATCAAACGATAACAAACTCATACTATTGTCAGTATTGCGTTTTTACAACGCAACAGTTCACTTTACCCCAAAATATCCACCAATAGGGAATCGAAATAATGCGAACAATACATATACGATCTCCCAAACTCGAAATTGTCTATTCGAACTCAATTAAGCGATCCACACCATACACTTGCCCGAAGAGTTTCGTAAAGGAAAAACAGAAAAATGCATTCGTATAAGTTTCATCAACATCTTCCATATATTCTCTGATTTCGTGAGTTGAGGATTAGTCGTTATATTTAATTGGTTTTATTATTTCAACTTGCGCTTGGCGCAAATTGTCCTTTCTTGGGCCTTGGGCCATAGAACCCAATCTATCCATCCATTCATACAGTAGAATTATTGAAAATAACGAAAGCCTACAAGTCAGCATTCATCAAACAAAAATGTTTTTTTCATGCATATTAGTACTTAAATCTTCTTTAGTTAAATAATTGTATCCTAATGCCAGGCCAATTGAATCATTATTCATCATGGCACTACAAAGGCGGAATATGGCACTAGTCGGCATTACACTGGTGTACCACGGGTGGGTTTACGTTACATCACATACACTCAAGTCAGAACCCCATTAATAGACAGGTCATACATTCAATCCAGACGGACTGCCTAATCTACTTTTTAATGTAGATTTGGTTGTTTACGTGATGTATTAAAAAGTCCATTTGAAATTTTACTCGGACTTAATGGCTCAGCTTGTCCATTACTGGACCTTGCGCCATTAAACTTAAACCAACCAGACCGGCAGCCATCCAAGCTTACCCCCGGATTCAAACCAGGAACTTTTCAATACAGAAGCCAACACCCCGACCACCAGACCTGATTGGTAGCCCTTTTCAAAACATTTATCTTCTAGATCCTTTGCGAGAAAAGCCATAAAAACTCTTCTTGCATCCTCTAAGTACGCTCAGTTTGATTTAATTCGTAAAGGTGAATCAAATAAATACCCCGCGTGAACAGAACTAATTTAGGCACTCAAGGAAAAGTCGGCAATGCGTTTTTGCAACGCACCAGCTCACTTGATCCCGAAACATCCACCGAAAAGGTATCGAAATAACGCGGACCATCCCTGTACGGTTTCCCACAGACCCGAAATTATCTATTCGAACCCAATCAAGCGGTCCACGCCGTTCGCTTTCCCGGAGAGTTTCTTAAAGGAAATCAAGAGACGAATACATTCGCATAAGTTTCATTAATAATCCTCCCAGATTCTCTGATGATTGCGTGAGTTGAGGAAATTACTCATGGCTGCGTGAGTTGAGAAAACCAATTAAAGAGGGACTTGAGAGTCTTGAAGAGGGAGGCGGCGAGGGCCATCGTTTGTAACTGATATTATCTGGGACTTACCCCCCTTCCTGAGCTGGGGAATAAGAAAAGTTAAAATTCTCCCTTGTAAGTTTTCCTCTTTGTGGAGGGATGCTGCTCCTGCATGAATAACGAGCGGTGGGCTCAATCAAGCGTTTACTGCAACAAATTAGAACCCCGTAGCGTAGTTCTCTGTTTTCCATTCGGACCGCATGGTGCTTTCTTCGTGTGAGGGGTGTTTTTTTTTCTTGCAGTTTAAAGTGAAAATTTCTTGTGTTTTATTTAAAGGTTGGTTTTTATTTTATTACAAAGGGAAATGAATGTAGTTATTTGGTGCATTTGCTCGCGTCCGGTTTCAAATTTACGACTGGATGCAGCTTTCGAAGTTAGTGCGGTGGCTTGATCACTTAACGAGTTTATTGGTGTGAGATCGCGCATTGCTCTTTATCAACCTTTCCTATTTCCAGAGGGGCCGCGTCCTCGCGTTGGCGTGGTGTGGAAGTTTGGAGTGTGGGGTGCCAGCTCACAGGTGTTATCTCGTCATCTGACCGTGGTTCACAATTACTTGGTGTTATCCTCGGATTTTTCCCTTGGGGGATTGATCCCGGACCGTCGCCAATAGTCCGTTGCTCCAGTCGATGTTAATTAAAATACCTAAATACCTACCTATTTCGAGAGTGGTTCAAAATTACGTGGTGTTGTCCTCTGATTTTGGGGATTGATCCCGGACCGTCACCAATAACCCGTTGTGTTGCTCCAATGTGACGCTAATTAAAATACCTACATATTTCGAGAGCGAACTAAAGTGAAGGTAATCAGTTCGCATTTGTGCGTGTATATAAGGTTTGCTACCTTGTCTGATTGCCTTGTACTTTACTAACCTCTCAACTTACCTTGTGCAATGTGTAAGTGCTGTAATGTTCGTAAAATAAAAAAACCCTTCTGATTATGTCAGCTTCATTCGTAATATGGAAGAGTTTTTAATGGATTCCAAATTAGATTAAATAATTATGCAAGTTCAATGGTTTCGGTGACTTTGAATTCCTCTAATTCCACGTTTCGTCCAAAAGTTCTAGAATGGGGAACTCAAAAATTATTTTAAATGTGTACGTAGACTTGTTTTGGTTTGGTTTTGACAGATAATTTAAAAATGCATGTACTAGATAGTATTGTTTTAATGACTAATTGTTACTTTCAAAAGTTGTCCTCATTGAGCTTTCCGAAAAGGTTTACTTCAAAGGTAAAGTGAAAACGCTTTATAATCAAGCGAAATTGTTATTACTCGTATAAAAAACATGCAAGACATGACATTAATCTCAACTCTTCAACTAATTGATTTTATTATTTTATCAAGCGCTTCGAGCAGCTTGTCCTTTGTTGAATATATATAACTAGTTACTAATTCTTGAACTAACTTTTCAATTCTTTATCGACTTGAAACTTATCTACTCAAATCAAAACAATTCGAAAATTTATATTCAATAGTTAAGCTAACTCATTTCAATAATTAATGGACTTTTATAAATTTAGGATAGTATTGTTATTTATAAGTAGAACAGATGTGATTATAAGTAAGTATTTTTCATTTTTAAATCACATTTTTGTAGGCGAAAAGTAAGCGATTCCGTAAATACTTTGAAATGGTGTTTGATATAACGATAACAAATGTCATGACGATTAGCAATCATCTGTATACTTGAATTAAAATTTCTACATCCGAAACACGATATAAAGAAACTAATTCAGCAGCTTAGGTGATCCATTTGAAGAATTAAATAACTCTTCGAATGTAAGTTAATAAAATTGTTATAAGGAACAATAAGTAATCCTCGATTCTTCAATTAAAATGTGTGATCCGAAATAATATTTTTTCGCTGAATCGCCAATTAAGCTAATTACTTTCAAGAATTTAATTACCCATATGTAAGTATGCGAAACACTTGCATTGATTACGACATAAGAGACTCGACAAAAAGAAAGCATTTTTGAAACACTTTACACTCGATTCGAAAAATGCTTACAAGCTATTGTAAGCATTTTTTCAATAATTAAGTTAACCTATTTTAATAATTGTAACCAAATTCTAATGATGAAAACAAATGACGTGACGATTAGCAAGCATCTTCAATTCTTGAATTACAATTTCTGCATCCAAAACTAATTCAGCAACAAAGGAGACCTAATTCAAGAATTAAATAACCCTTTGAAAGTAAATAAGTAGAATTGTGATACAATGACAAAAGACATGAGAATAAGTAATCCTCTTCGATTCTAGAATTTACATTCGAATTGATATGATCATTGAGCCATAAATTCCAAAACCAACCAACACTCGAGCTGAGTTTACAATAGTAAACTCAGTGTGTTTACGATAGTAAGCAACAGTTCGAAAATTAAGTTAACACATTTAAATAATTAGACTCCTCTCTTGAGGTAGGTATTTTAATTAACGTCGAACTGGGAGCAACACAGCGGGCTATTGGCAATGGTACGAGATCAAAACTCAAAGGCAAAGATCCGAGGACGCCTCGTAATTTTGAACCAATGTCAGACGACGAGATCAACACCTCAGCTGGCACCCCACTCTCCAAACTTCCACACCTCGCCAACTGAGGACATTTGATGCCACGACAGATTTAACGTCCACCAAACTCCTTTGTACACGATGGCGTTTGGTTGGATTCAAGCTTGCAACCCTCCGGTTGCTAATCAGTTACTCTTCCAACCAGGCTACCACGCCCCTCTCCATCTCTTGATATGAGTGAAATTGTTATTGGTTAGCTTAGTTGATTAACGTCGCATTGGAGCAACACAACGGGATATTGACCACGGTCCGGGATCAATCCCGAAAGGAAAGATTTACCATTAACGGCCGCGTAATTTTAAACCATGGTCAAATGACGAGATCAATACCTCAGTTGGCACCCCACTCTCCAAACTACCACACCACACCAAGAAATTATTATGGGGTGAAGCGCAAAGAGACGTTAGAAACCTTGAACAGACTTTGTGGCGCCGGACGGTATTTAGTGGCTGTACCGTCCCTTAATTCCCGTCCGGAAGTACTCCCTAAGACCCCGTTTAAGTCAGAGTAATCGGATTGTCGTCTGTCGAATCCCCCAATCCCTTAAGCTCTCTCCCATACTATATTAAGGAAGAAAATGTCCCCTCTAGTCAGGATTTTCCCTCTTCCCTAGATGTAGATCTAAGAAAGCAGAAAAGAGAATACAGGCAGAATAAATAGTATAACGGGGAAATCCCAAAACGTGTTTTATTAAATATTTAACAATGTTGTGGGAACGTGCAAACAGTTGCGCCACAATTGAGGTCGAGATTCATTGAAGAACTAATATTTCAGAAATAAATTTCGGCAAAAGGCAGGTGTTTTCATCGCTCCTCTTCGCAAACGCTTTGTTTATATAAACATAAGGTTAGACTGGCGTCATAAGTACTCTGTTCGCATGTGATTTCCTCTGTTCACATGAGGCGGTTTCTAACGCGCGTTTTACGTCAAAACAAAACGCGGCTAGTCAAAGTTTATAGAGTTCTACTGGAGTGTTCACATGCAGAAATCGCGAGAATCCACGCGCTAGATAGCTTCGGCGCTTCAACAATCTCCGGTCGTTCTCGCGATTAGAAGACGCTTGGAGATGCATAGGTTTGTACTGCACCGTTCACATGACACGCGTTTTGACGCGCGTTAGTGCTTTTTTATTCTCCTACTCCAAGTTACTATCTTCACGATCGTTAAAGATAGAGTAAAAATTTCAACGGATTTGAAATCTGCGGACAATTTTACACTACATCGATACTTAAATGTGATTTTCTTTAAATAAATAATTTTTCAGCTGTAAATCTAAAATTTTCGTGAAACGCATTTGACGAATATGTTCATTACGGACACAAAAGGGAATATTCATCTCATTTTTATAGAAAAGATATAACTTGATTGGAATATTTTTTCTTAATCCGCTGCTTTATATTTACGGCCATTAAAAATAGGATGAGAAAATTTAATCGTATTCGATTTATTGTGAAGAAAATTACCCTGCTTTCACACAAAACTTGTGAAAATGTGATAGTTTATAACTAAAGGGGATAGTGGGTAATTTTATTTCTGAGAATAACGTATACCGACAACTGTCCGTTTTAGTTTTCATGTGATGCAAACGTCTAAAATAAAGCTAAAATTAAATATTCAATTTAAAAGCTAAACTTTAAAGTTATTTTTTTATTTATCCTCAACGTGAAATGGTAATATAAGTTTCCATTTTCATTAATTTTTCGCATGCTCGTGTTACATTGAACTCGATATCACTTTTGAAAATGAACTTCTGATTTACTGAACTTAATTTACTGTAAGCTTATTTTTTATAGAATTTATATTTTAATCTTGCAGTTAGTGTTATTACTACTTTAATCTAAATTTTTATATTATATATTAGTGTAGACGCAAATTCTACTAGCAATTTCCTGGTTTTCGATAAGTACTGTTTTTTGGTTTTCCTTTGAGATTTTTAAGTTTTAACATAATTTTCTCTTTTCATCGTGGGTTTTAATCAAATTTTAGTTGAAATATTTCCCAGTCGTTATTCCATTCGTGGTTCCATTTGTGCTACAAAACCCCTGAAAGAGGGTAGGTTGGAGGGATAATTTTGGTTTCGGATAGTCAGAACTCAAGGAAAATTGTTTACATATTAAAAGCTAATTATTTTTATATACGTATGTGTTATTTGTGCTGATACATTAAAATGTTATCACCAGTGCCCCGGATTTTGTTTGCGTGTCATCTTTTTGATAGTACTTCGTAGAAAATGCCATATAAACAGAAATTCCGCTTCCAATTTCCTGGTTGTAGAAATGTAGTTTTTTGGGGTATATATTTTTACTTTACACTGTCAATTTTAAAATTTAAAGGAAATTGTTCATTTTCCAGTTAGTTTCGTTTTAATCAGTTTTCTAGAAATATTCAAATTTTTCATACGCAGTTTCGCTTTTACGATAAAACACATTACAAATGACTCATCTGCTAGCTTCTTGAGCCAAAAGAATCCGTGATCACCCTTTAACCACAAAACAAATCCTTCTTACAATTTTTTATTGGTGGGAGAATCATCGACACTGGAGAGTGAAGGTTATAGGGATCTTCTCCTCTAGTCTTGACAGTAAAAAACGAATACTTTAGGATTTTAGAGTTAATGAAAATGTTTAATAATACCACAATTTGAACTACATAAAGCACTGTTTCTCTGTGATCCGCTAGCTCATACCGGTTCCTAGGTCCAAAATAATCCCGTCATTCGAAAAATTTTGAAAAACGTACGAAAAGCTAACGTGCAAAAATTTACGATCGAGGTTGATGGCATTGGCATTGCACCGGAACGCATTGTATAATATACGTTACGAAATATTTAGCTGTTTAGGTTGTCACTTCTAGTCAGCAAGTTGATTATATAGCATTTATTTATGTATAAATATTTAAAATCAAAAACACTTTATTCACAGGCAATTAGGGAACGGATGTTTCACAAATCGAAATATCAAATTTTAAAGTCCTTTTGAATATTTTTTAGATTATTTTAGGCATTTTATTGGTCCTTTTTATACCAAGTTAGTTAACCAAATCCAGGCTCTTGTGAACACAGGGAAATCAATTTTAGGTTGGGAAAGAAAGATTTTCATCCTATTTTTAATGGCTGTAAAATTAAAACAGTTGATAAGAGGCAACAAAATATCTTATTAAAGTGACATTCCCTTTAAAAAAAGGCAATACTTACGCTTAGTATAAAAGGAACATCTGCAAAAAGATTAGTTGCAATTATTGATAAAAAGTAATTTTTTCATAGAAAATCATGTTTTGGTATCGATCTGACGTACAATTTTACGCTGATTTGAAATCCGTTGAAATTTTGACTCTATCTTTAACCATTGAAAAGATAGAAACTTCTATTAGGAGAATAAAAAACACAATTCAATGCATAACGGAAACTGACCTCGAAAAACGCCCAAGAGGTGTTCACATGGTAACGCTCGAAAAGTCCTATCAAACGCGCGTTAGAAAACGTCCACGTGAACGTGGCCTTAGATAACTTGTACATGTATATTAATCTTTAATAAACATGAATATTAAAAATCTTGGCACGTGCTTAATGTAGTCGGCACAGGTTCAATTCCTGTAACTCCCTGGGTGTATGTCTCTTTTGCGTCAGTAATACTTTCCTCGTGTGTATGTCTATTATTTGACATTGTCTGTTTTGTGCTTGGCACTGTTTGGCAAAAATGCTAACCTTAGGTCACAAAATCCAACCAAACAAAAGTTTCCGGTTCAAGAGTATTAAAGTGATAATAGAATCAAACAATAATTTTTATTTTCAACATTATTGTCACTATTCTCTTCAAGTCATGTAGATGCGTCAAACCTTCAGTTTTGTACTCAATTTCATACTGTCTTGAACCCCATGAAGCCTTCAGTCTCATCCTCAATTTTATCCCATCTAGAGCCTCATCTCTGGCTTGATCCCAGTTTCGCCATCCAGCCTTATCCCTCTCTTCGACCATTCTCAAGTTAGTGCTACTCTTGGATACTCTTATATGGACATTCTTTGTTTACTCCAATCCAAGAGTGCACTTGACCAATACTTTACAATAATTACTTGTTACTTTACAATAATTTTAGATTTCAAACTGGAAATAAATTGAATCTGGAAGGTGGGCCAGCAATTATAATTACATATACACACATAAGTATACAAGGGCAAAAGCGATAGAATGAATTTCAATTTACGATTAGATAAGCTCTCAAATTTGCTTTGCTTCCATACGTCTATTTCAAAAAATTTTTAAAAATCGAGTCCCTTTCGGAATTTATGTTTACACTATAATATTTATATCTATTCATGCGTTTATTATATTTCCAATGAGAACCACAACGAAGAGCACTAGCATTAGAAGAGTACCTATAGCATTTAAATTTCAAGCAAAGCATATTAAATATGCTATGCAAAATAAAAAGTTCATATTGTGTTCACCGTTTAATAACGATCATACGTACCATCCTTGGGAACGAAAATATTTAAGAATAAATTGGCTTATTATGTGGACTTTTATTGGAGAGCCAAAATAAACCTGGTAAGCATGTTCACTTACAACATTCCTGAGACAAATGTATCATTAAAACGCCTTCCAATCATAACAAAATACTAAAACAGAACATTACAATTGCAATTAAAATCCACAGCAGACAAGCATGCCTGAAGGAGCCAATTACAAGCAACGAAGCACTCACCGGAACTCCATTCTCCCACCAAGCGATTTCTGGGGGTGGTTCCCCTTCAGCGGTACACTCCAGAACGACCGGGGCACCCCACGTGACGTTGTAGACGGTCCGTCCACCCTTCACTTTGGCCGGCACTGCAAAAAAAGGAATTTAATTAATAGGCGAGGAATACTTTTTCCCTTCCCCATCTCATTCGAAAAGAATAAGGAATAAAAAGTCCGATTTTTCTTTTTCGGTTATACGAGTTCTGGTGGATTCCTTTATTTATTAGATTTTATTGAAGTTTCCGGGAGAATTTGATAGAGGGAAGAAGTTATAGGGAAGGAGGGGGATGAGGGGTTTGAAGTCTCTTCCTTCTTCGGTTTGGGAAAAATGTCGTGTTATTAAATTTTTTCCCTGATATTTGTGGACGTCAAGAGGCTGAGTTCGTGATGAATTCTGATTTCTGCTATCTGTATGTTTTTGTAAGGGGCTGTTTTTCAAAGTCTTAATCTAGTTGGAATTTTTGGGTTTAGAGTAGAGTATTAGTTTGAAAAAATACGTCACTTTCCTCGATGTGTATTATTTAATTATATTAAAATGAATATTTAATATTTGGAATGGAATTGGAGAAAGAATGTTAGTTTTCTGTTGCTAGTACTTTTGTTATATTTCGTGCGACATTGTTTTATTTCTTGAGCAGGTTTTTTGTATATTGATCGTCAAGTTTCTTTTATAAATTTTGCTGGTGTTCATAATTGTGTTTCTGTCTGCCAATGTGAGTTTGGAAATGGATCTTCCATTAAAGACATTGAAAATGGCATACATCAAAATGTTGCGATAGAAGTTCATTCGTGTCCTACCTGATGATTTTCTTAATTGGAAGTATGAATCTCTCAGCGACAATTCACGAGATCCCTGTTCAAAAGTTAGCACACAACTTGCATTTGAACCACGGTATTTTAGTAGTTATATCTCATCATTAAGCATATCTTGCAATTTCAGACTCTAAAGTCAAAACTTTTTTTAAGATCTCCCAAATAATCAATCATTACACCGATACACGGCCACGCTAAAAAATACACGGCAGTGGCTGGTTAATTGTGGTTTTATATACTACTATGAGACTACAGATTCCGAATTCTAAATTCATAATTTTTAATACAGCCTTTGACCTTTAAAAAAACTATAGTTAATAACGCGTTTTAGCAAAATACATTTAATTCCATGTATTGTACTTATTCTTCTGTTAATGGACGTATTATTCCACCATGCAACCTGCAGTTTTCCAACCAGTTTCAAACTTTTGGACTAATACAATACTTTCTACGATTCTTTCAACCAATAATGATGCATGTTGTAGAGTAAAAGTGACCGTACAATCTTCGGAAATCTCGTGACACTCAGGGAGTTAATTTACATGATCTTTGAAGGGTACTACGCCATGGATTTCGTAATTTTTACCGCAAAAAATAAGACACACTAAATCAATTCTTGGAATATATATATATATTCCTATATATATATATAGGAATATATATATTCCTATATATATATATATTCCTATATATATATAGGAATATATATATATATATATATATATATTCCTATATATATATAGGAATATATATTAGGAATATACCAATATATATATATATATATATATATTAGGAATATACCTATATATATATATATATATACCGTAGATATTTTTATCATATAACTGCAATTTAAAAGTTATTTAAAATCAACCTAAATACAGACAAAATCCGTTGGAACGGTTACTATTACCATAACTACACTGTTTCAAGTGCATTAGAACATTTTATATTTGAATGAACTGAAGCAGAGAAACCAACAGACGTTACGAAATCCTTCCACTGTTATTTTTGATGATTCATTCCGTTATTGTTCAAACCTCAAGCTCAACCACATTCGTGCACTTGTGTAATTTTTGTGGTAGGGTTTGGGATTGTATGTAGGTCTAACCTGTTTCAAAGCTACCAAAAACAGTTCTTCGTGCATTTGTATTCAAGACAAAGAAAAATAGTCGAAATATACGGTTGGTACAAATTTGGTTTTGCCCATTTTACACTCCATTTTTACACGAGGGTTAACTAAATTCACCACACAGTCCCGCCATCCTTTCCAAACCCATCACTCATATTTTCTTGCTCAAGTCTCCCCACAGTGCTTCAGGCAAGAGGGAAGGAAACTCCCGATTCCTGGTTCCATGATCCAACACCATCTGTGTCATCGAGATAAATAACAATATCTCAGAGGCTGATGTCCTGTGTGTGGGAACTCAGGGAGGGGGAAAATAGAACCTAATCACGTGGGCCTTGGCCCAAGGCGCTGTTTCATTTGTTGCAATCTCGTACTTAATACCAAAAGGAATCACCCTCCAGGGCTCGTCTCCAACGATCCATTAGCTGTATTGAGGGGCGTGCCGCTGCGTCACCCCCTGTGAGGGGTGCCGAAGCGGGGGATGTCCGACCTAATGTGTTCTGGGATGTAAAATAAATGGCGTGTTCTGGGGACACATCGGGAGTGAGATCTTCCCCGCTTCATTTCAGAGTGACCGATGGGCAAATTTTAAGTTAACTGGTGAAGAACGAGTGATTTAGATGTGTAATTTCTGTGGCAGGGTTGGGGATTAGATGGAGGTCTGTACTGTTTCGAAGATACCAAGATCAGTTATTCGTGTAGCTGTATTCAAAGAAAAATGAGTGGATTATTCAGTTGTTATAAATTTAGATTTGCGATTTTGCGCTTTTCTTCAATATGAGGGTCAATTAAATTAAGACACGACAGTTGCTATTTTAGCTAAAACATTCGCTTATAATTCCTCGCAGTATTTTGTGATGGTTATGCAAAAGAAGAACAACCTGCTGCCCCAGGAGCGACTGAACAAACGCAACTGGATCCCAGGAGCGACACTGTTTACAATGATGCAGCGAACACAAAAACTATGCTTCAGAGAAATGTACTTGCCTAGTAAGAGAGAATACTCAGTCAAACTTCTGCATGACAGCAGACATGGCATTATGGTTGCTTTAACATATTTAAGGTGTACGAATAACACTAGATTTTTTTCTTAATATTGACTAGAAAAAAAAAATCCAATTTTTTTACAATAGGTCATTGCTTCGTGCTTAAACTCGTTTCAGTGTGAAAAATTCAGATTAAGCGAATCATTAATTATTTAATTAAGATATAATTAACTTAGTATGTTTTTTAACAAATATATCTCAAATTCTAATTTGCTCAGAAAGACAATTTCTGTTGGAAATTATTCCTAATATTATTCTTCATGTTTTGACACTCAATCAAGTTCCTAGAGGAAATAGGTTTTTACAACTTTTCCTCCAAGGTAGTCCATAAAATCAAGATTTTTTCGGGAATTTTAACATTTAAAAATCAACTAAAAATTCATTTCTTAACTAATAACTTTGACTGAGGGTCAAAACATCCACTGTATTATAGAGATTATAATGATACACAAATAATTACAATAGATAAATTCATTGTTGAGTTATCACTGTTTGTACAAAGCTTCATATTGCAAAAAACACAGTTCTTCAGAAATTGAGTTTAAAGTTTTGGAAACATGTTTGGACATGGTGACAGTACCTAACGAAAACAGTGTAACTAGAAAACTATTTCGAATAGGTACAAGATCTTGGTATCATTTGAAAGCTAAGGAGTTGGAAAATATTTTGAATTAATAAAAAAGTATTCATATTCTGGTCGATTTTCCTGATTTCGATTTCCTGGTCTGGTCGATTTTCCTGTATATGTTACTGTGAAAGACCGATATCTGGCAAGTGTCGATATTATCTGGTGAATGTCAGCATTAACATAGTCGCTTGGTGCATGTCCGAAATACTCGTATCTGCTAAATACCATTATTTCTCACTTACACCGGCAAATGTCGACATTCAGCATGCACTGATGGTGAATATTGAATAAAAACATTTGTGTTACGTTAAGACAAAAGTGCAACTTTTAAAATCATACTTTATTATTAAAACATATTATGATATATGTCAAAATAGGATAAAGCTTAAGTAACAGCACATGTAAATAAACTGTTGAATCTAAAACGAACAGCACATTCTAAATGAGAAAAGAAAATAATACCAATAATAAACTTACACATAAATTACGTGATTAATGTTTACAATCTTATTTATGGCAACAACTTAAACTGAAGGCGGAGAGGCCTCTCTGGCTGTGGCCTCTCCGCCTTCTCGTTTCGACCCCCACCAGAGCTTATCTGTGCTTGTCTACATACAGCGGCGATGGTCCGAATGTATAAGAATATAACCAAATATTCGGTCTGTCACCGATGTATTTGGTATGTGTCGACATTCAACGGAGAATATTGACATTCTCTAATTTTGGTCTTTCAAGGTAACATACATACACCTTAAAATATTTCCGAACACGAATTACTGAAAAGGATTGATATGGTGCTTACCTGCTTCCATATAAGAAAGAATAAAGCTGGATTGTCTTACAGCTCCAGATACTTAGAAGGTGATAAAGTACAGTAATCAGTACGTAACACTGTAAGATAGAGATAATACTTCCCTGAGTGTTTCTAATTTGAAGTACCACCATCACAGAGTTTATGTTTAATCACAGAAACGCCGTTTTTGTCGTAAAGCCCTTATTGATCAGCTGTTGTAAAAGGTCATTATTGAGATGTGGAGATGTTTTCTTGGTATAAATTCCTTCGAGCACATTCTACTCGGGCGTGTCGCTTGGAGGGTTAAACCGCATTCTCATAGGGATGTATGTCCACTAGAGCGCGCTGTTCGGCAGCGTGGAAGTTGGCCAGTTTGTATGGCAATTCATGCGTCGACAAGGTGTTTCAAAACTATCTTTACAAACTAAAATTTTCCCTGCGTAAATTATAAGAGGAACACGGAGTTAAACCTTATTCGCTAAGGCATGTGTGTCAGCAAGTGGTACGCGAATATTTTTGAGGGTTCACTAAAGTACAGAACCGAAATGCATCATATATATGAACAACATTGTTGCCTATTCCTAATTTTGCAGTTTTACTTTTGTTCTACTTTTACAGTTTCACGGTTGGTGCTCAAAGTTACGACAGCCAACATTAATGTATGCGTGACAGTGTCGATGCATGAATTGCAGTATAAACTGGCCGAAGACACGCTACCCTCTAGCAAATCCGGGTGGCTCTAATGGACATTCATCCTTATGAGAATACGGTTTAATTTCCTCCAAGCGACACGCCCGAATAGTTGGAAGGGTTTCTGTTCTGTGGGGGCTGTAGACTCCATATATTTCGAGGAGCCAGAAGTCCGAATATTTTGAGTCTGCCACTTGATGTGCGGAAATGTTTCTTGGCTGCATTTCAATTATTTACTCAAATTTCAGAACTGTATTCGGGCGGGCCGCTTAGAGGGTTAATTTTGCGTTCTTTGCCAACATTTGAAGTTTGTACAGAAAGTTTTTAACAACCCTTTAGAAGACTATGAAGTGATAGGTCTGCATCTAATGGGAAATGTTTAAGGATGAAGTTTTAGCTGGCAAAGGATTGAGTAGCGTTACCCCAAGAACATATCAATAATTTATTACAGAAATAGATATTCGAAACATAGCCTAACGAGGAAAATGTCTTCCTCTGGTTCCATTTTTTCAAGTATGTATGACTACTGGAATTGTTATTTGAAAATTATCGACTGTTTCTTTATATTGCGTCTTAGTGTTTCTCTTTATGATCTCGATAACTCACGAAGCACCTTATTTATATGATTTCCCTATATTTAGGCAACTCACGTTTGAAGCTAAAGGACTGACTAATCCTAACGCTTTGAAGCCAATGTTTCATTAAAAAGCCTTCCTGGCAAAGGAAATTTAATCTCTCCTAAAAATACAAAGAACTTGTAAAATTGCTATACATTTCCTGTATTTTGTCCACTTGCATAATTAAACAGAGAAAATAATTAGCATGGCATTAATTAAAAACAATTAAGATCATTCTTTCTTGTTTGATGAATTCTCATCTTCTATGTAAAAGTATTTGTATTCCAAATCACCATGTCTTCAAAGAAAAGATAAACTTCGGATATACTTAAAAAACAAACTCAGGACAGAAGAGCTTCACGCATTCGAAGTTGTTTGTGTGGCTAATTAAAATGTATACTCACAAGTAAATGTATATTTAAAGAGAGAATGTACTGAAATGTACTAAACGCGAGAAACACCGTGTTAATTTATAAGTGTGATGAAATGTTTTACTCCTTAAAAGAGCTAAAAAATCTTTTATTCCCTAAATGTGCTGAAAGAAATGTTTTAATCTCCATTGAATGTAAAATTCTTTTGAAAGGCTGATTTTGTCTTTAAGCTTGCATAACTTTTTAAAAGAACAGATGAACGCAGTAATTTGTTTCCTTCGTTAAGTGGAATCATTAATTTCTGTAAATAGTTTCTTTGTTTTGCTATGACAGAAAAACAACTAATTATTTTATAAAAATAAGGAATGTATGTAACGTCCCAATTAGTGTTAAAAAATAGCGTTTGATCAAACTAATTTTGTATATTCCAGTTTCTTTTCTTTCGAACGGAAGTTTTGAAATTGGGAAAAAGGGGGAAATTGAGAAACAATGGAGTTTTGCAGCTTATTTTTCGTGAAATTCTGAGATTATTTCTCGCGATTTCCAAAATCAATGTCTAAAAACAGTTTTTTTTCTAGTAGTATAGTTCTTGCAAGGAAAACAACTTAACAAGTAATTTCACTGGATAAAAAGTAAGATAATGATTTTAATTCCTTTTCTTTAATTAAGCAGGATTTATACCACGGATGAGTATCATAAAATTATAAAAGATTGTTTTGAATTTGTCATCTAATCACTTTCTGTAAAAAAGCACTTTTTTGTGTAGTACCTTGGTGAGAGGGAAATTTTAACTGCTACATGATGGAAGTTAGTGTTCAAATGCATATCCCGAATGATTTGTTTTAGAAAGTGCTATGAATGTATTCACTTTGTTTTTTGTAGGAATACAGTGCTGTTTGTCATGGTTAGTTGGGTTGGGCTTTATGACGCAAGGGCTACATTTGGGCCAGCTGCACCAAACAACAATAGATGGATATATGCACACAAATGAAAGTTTTACTGATACAGAAAAGAGAAATACACCCACTGAGGAATCGAACTTGACAGGAATCGTATCTGCATCGCCTTCAACTCTAAGGTTGCTAGAGCAGTGGAAAAACACACTGTGTCACAGCGAAACCTTTTGGTCATCAGATATAAACTGTATCTCTTGAAATTATGATTTGTACTTAATTAGAGTGAGTAGTCAATTTCTGAAAGCGATCACTTTTCTATGGCGCTGTTATGAGGGCAATAGGTAGGTAGGTATTTAATTGACATCGCAGTGGAGCAACAAAACAGGCTATTGGCGACGATCCGGGATCAATCCCCAAGGTAAAGATCCGAGGACACCACGTAATTTTGAACACGGTCAGATGACGAGGTCAACACCTGAGCTGGCACCCCACAATCCAAACTTTCACACAAACGTGAGGATATTTGAGGCCATGACAGATTTAACGTGCACCAACCCCCTTTGTACACGATGGTCTTGGGTTGGATTCGAACTCGCAACCCTGCGATTGCTCATCCGCTACTCCTCCAACCAGGCTACCGCGACCTGTTACGAGGGCAAAAGCAACGACTTAATAAGGTAATAAAGTAGGTTTGTCAGTTCGGTTGCAGAACACGTAAGTTTAAATGTCAAAATTACTTTTTCACAGAATAGAAGTAGGCTAATTTCGTCTCGAATATATCCTTAAAGTTGACAAGTACTTTTGTTTGAATGACCGGGTGACCTAATCAATATGTGGAAAACCGTCTTGTTGCAATCCTACTACTATAAAATTAAAAGAAAAATAACTACACAAATCTACTTTCCAAGTAATCGTTCGTATTGCGATATTTTCTTTCCGAATGAAATGAGAAATACTGAATTCAATTTGTGTATTTTTTATGGACGCGTAAATGAATATAAATCTTTTTAAGCATGAAGTGCGGATATCGCTTGCAAAGATACACTTGAAAAATTCAAATTATTTTGAGGGAAGTACAACACTGACACACTGATTGCTTTGTGGAGAAAAAGCTATGCGCAGCAGAATAAAGCTTTCACCAAAAGTATTTCTCAAAAGAACTGCAATTTTAAGATTTATAAATATAAATTAAGTAGTTGAGAAATTTGCATACACGATAAAATATAAAAATTGACATTCTTTATCTTTGATATTAACAGCAAAATATTTAAAGTATTTGCTTTGAAGAAATGAGAGAGAGGTGTTCTCTAATAATCTGTTCAAAATTACGTGGTGTTGTCCTCGGATCTTTCCCTTGGGATTGATCCCGGACCGTCACCAATAGCCCATTGTGTTGCTCCAGTGTGACGTTAATTGAAATACCCCCCCCCCTAATAATCTGTTCACAAATATAATCTACGATTTATTTTAAGTATTTCTAGATTTGATTTTTGATGTGAACAAATGTATTCAAAAATGATATTGAATGTTACCCATTTCAAAGTGTCGGAAATTGTAAATGCCTTTGTTTTTAGTGAAGGTAATTGTAAACGGTCATGTCACGATGAATTCTTATTAAAAGTATTCAAAATGAACGTCAGTTTATGTGAATAGGATATTCAAAATAACTTTATTTTACACCAGTTTCTAAAATAGGAACATGAGTTTTCAAAAAGAGGTTTTTTGGTTTTAGAAACTTCAAAATATGACTAAAGATTAGAAACATAAAAATATCCTCAGTGGCTATTTTGGTTGAGCAAAACGCTCATTATCACGATGAAAGTAAACGACATGAGGAAAATGCGAGTTTAAATACGTTATTCAAGAATATTGTTGCCGCAAATCGCTTTTTAAATCTAGCCCTTCAGGGACACGTTTAAAGGCTGGGAATCCATATTTGAATTTAGTATTTGAGGCTGACGCCATTCACAATAAGTTATGTAAGTTAAGCTCCTTTAAGTTAATTCCCTACAATTAATGTTGAATCTTATCTATCACTGATATCGAATATTTTCCTGCAACTCATCCTCTTTTAGATCTTGCACTATAAAACCCAAACAACCAATCATATGAAATATTTACCAAAACTTCAAGAATCTTTAGAGTAGTCCAATTTCTTATGAAAGATTTATATTAATGACTTTTTGAATTAATTATGTGGGAACAAATGCCGGATCCTGTGGAGTAAACCTTCCAAATCCAACAGCATCGCAGTTTTTCAATCCCTTCCAGACAGCCTTAACAAATTCCAGCCTCTTCAAAGACAGCATGAAATATACCTCCTATCACAGCGATCCACACCACTGATTTATCTATCGCCCCATCTTACTTCATATAGTCCGTGATTAAGAGCTCCTGTCGCGCATGCGCAGAAATTGCCCAATCCCTTCCGCGGAGGCTTCAATCTCACTTAGGACGTGAGCCCTAAATTTTTATTAACGCATCCCTTCACAACTACCCCCTGATATAAATAGCCTCTTTCAATTTCAGATGGGGAGAGAGTCCATGGCTGAAGGTACAGGGGAGGCGGGTGCTACTTTTCGCCCCGGTGGCGTCGACGCAGTCGGAGAAAGTATCCGCCATCAATTCTTGGTGGAAACTTTGTTGGGACACAATGCGCGCATGTATCAATTCTTGGCTTGAGGGATGGCGGGTGTATTGTGCCGGGACGCAGGAACTGGGATCCCGGGGTCCCGGATGATGAAAAGTGGCCATTATTTACCACGCTTTATGTGTGTGACCGCAGACTTTGATCTGGGATGCGGATAAATAGGTTTTGCCCGGTGCTTACCGTATTTCAAAGTTGTCTGGTAACCTTTCCAGGCGTTGTCCTCTGCAGAAATGCCTTATGTAATGGCGGGAATATGGATTGGGTGCTGACACGCTATGGATTTGGGATCTTGATGTCAGCGTAGGCTTTTCGTTTCTTGCCGATAGGGTTGATGGATTGGAATGGGACTTTTTGGGGTTCTCTGGGGGCAGTTTCCTTCTGTGCTAAAATAGGTTCAGTAGTTATAATGAATATTATTTTGAGGGATGTGTATGCTTTAAATGTTAAATTGTTTGCTGTTTATTATTAAAATATTGGAGTATTAAAATAAAGACTAGAATATTTATATTATTATTTGATGGATTGGAATGGGACTTTTGGGTTGTTCTCTGGGGGCAGTTTCCTTCTGTGCTAAAATAGGTTCAGTAGTTATTATGAACATTATGTTGAGGGATTTATGTTTTAGGAGTTAAATTGTTCTTTGCTGCTTATTACTAAAATACTAGAGTATTCTAGTATAGACTAGAATATTTTTATGCACTGTGTATTTATCAATTCATTGTTTTCTACAGTTGTAAGCTTTTCAGAACATATTTACAGGAGGAATGTTTCCAAAATTCTGAAAATATTGTAATACATTTTTGTTTCATTAATTTTTGTCCATATTAGATTGTAATTTTAATTATATCATTCCAGTTGTGTGTGTTCTGGATGCATTTGAAGCAGTGAAAACTATTTTTAGGCGATCTAAAAATATTGGGGTAGTTTCTTCTATTCACTGGTTTACAGCTCGTTTTCGTCATTTATGTCCAGAAATCGTAATCAACATAGAGGAATTCAATTCTAGAAAGGGAGGATAGTACCCTGGATTCCCTTTTTTCATACCACTCTCTTTTCATAAAAAGAAAATGACGGCACTTGGAGGATTCAGCGTCTTTCATAGTTGCCAAATTTACGCTTACAAACACGTCTGTAATTGCCAAGAACCTAAGCCTAATCTGCATTGACTAACATCGTTGGGAAAGCGTGTCATGACTTGTCACAATGAAAGATTTAGACATTATCCCTGCAGTATTCAGCTGAATCGCAATTCCCAGACTCGTAATATTCAATTGTTTGTCTCTTAATACTTATTAGGGCCGCGATATACCAGTTGGTAGAGTCGCGGATTAGCAACAAAATGGTGGCGAGTTCGAAACTCGACCCAATCAGAGATAGTCGTGCACATGGGGCTGGTGCACGTCAACCCTCCAAGTGATTGCGACGAGATATCTCGTCCATCATGATCTGGCCATTTTGCTAATGACGAGATATCTCTCATCAAAGTATTGTCTTTTTTTAGGATGACGAGATACTTAACTGGTCAGTTTTCTTCTAAAGACGAGATATCGCGTCCATCAAGATCAGGTCAGTTTTGCTAATGACGACATACCTCGTCGAGACAACCACCAGGAGGGTTAAATCTGTCGAGATCATATGTCATCACAGTGGAGTGGTGTGCAAGGTTGGAGAGTAGGGTGCCAGCTCAGGTGTTGACCTCGTAATCTAACAGTGGTTCAAAATTACGAAGAGTTGTCCACAGTTCTTTCCCTTCGGTATTGATACGTGACCGTCGTCAATAACCCGTTGTGTTGCTCCAGTGTGACGTAAATTCACCGACTACCTATCTCAATATTTATTAAGTTAAAAAAATGTTTAAATCTAATTTATCACAAACTCTGACAGTATGGAATATATAAATGACCTAGTGTCAAAACTTTCAATTACTGTCAAACATTTCAAACTATTAAAATATTTATTTTTATTCACAAAGCAAATATTATAATGAAACGCACAGCTACACCAAAGCAGCTGGTTTAAATTACTATACTTACAAATGTGTAACATTTACATTATTTGCATAGTAAATCACTACGCGAAAGTCATGAGTAGTAGAGTTTGGATGTTTATTGGAAAATGTATGGTATGCAATATGAATTACTGAACAAAAATGTAACAATCTGCTTTATTTAACAGCTGCTTTAGATTATAAAACGTCTGTCCAGTTTAAAATTCCTGATTTCTTGTTCACGTATATTACTTCACATTAGAAATTATGTTATTTTCAAGAATTTGTTTTCAACTATTGTGTTTTAGACTTATATAAATATCATGGAAAATTAGTAAAATAAATCATAATTTAGATAAAATTAGAGAAACGAAGTATCTTTGTTCAATTTGTTTATATTCTTTTGTAATAAGTGTTCATCTACTGAACTATCGTATAGGTCCATACACAATATTCATCTGTCAGGTGCATTCCTCTCTGGGTGTATTTCTCTCTTCTGTGTCAGTTAAGCTTTCTTTGTGTGTCTGTGTATTACTTGATATTTATGTCGTGTCTGGCACAGTATGGTCAAATATGGCCCTTGCGTCATACAACCCCCAAACCAACCAACCAATATTCAGCTTATAAATTTAAATATATGTATAATGTGTGTTTTAATTGTTAATTACACTCTATTCAAAGCTTACTTTGGTTCATGAACTTTCATTCAAAAGAGCACTGACTTATAGATTTTATGCATTCAAGGGAATGATACATTTTGCAGTGAACTGCTATTGTAAATTTTACACCATCGATTGAGTATCATAAAGGATGATCCCTTCCCTTTTTCGAAAAGTTCCGCATTAAGTCATCTTTTATGTCAAACCGCCATAAACATTTAGCACCGCGCCCGGCTGTTTAGGGATGCCACAAAATTAAACGCAATCCCTGCCGTGTAATAAATTTAACCTTACATAATCATTAAACTTCACACGCCACCACGCATTTCAAATATTAAACATTTCAGCCTAAGGCGAACGATTTCCTTTGTGCTCTAAAATAGGCCTTAGACGAGTCTTAACGGCGGAGGCATTAAAGTGGGAAACATATATTTAATGCTTCTTAGAGAGATAAAATACAGCTCTTTGGGGACCTAACCCTTGCCCGTACAGCTACTCTAAGGAATAAAAATGAATTTATTAGCCCTTGAAGGAACGAATGCAGGGAACAGTTAGAATGTTTTACGATTCTGTATCTGAATCGGAAAAAAGGTTCTTTTGGAACTTATAAAAGAGAAAATGATGGAATCCTTGGCACGAAGATTGTGTCATAAATGAAGGATATCCGAAGGAGAGTTGCGATTTGGAAATTAAAATAAAAGCGGGGTATTCAATATAAAAAAGAATGCGAATGTAAGATAAATGGTTTTATTGAGTTTTGTTTCAGTGAATTGGTTTTTTGAAGGAGGAAAATCCTGAATTGATGCGTTTTGTTGAGGTAGGGTGAAATGATTTTTGTTGTTATCAGTAGGAAACAAGACTCGTGAAACACATTATTAATACACTTAACAGACCTTCGCCAGGATTTATGTTCACATGTTACCTTGCAGTTTGTTGCTTATGTTGAGTTTTGCTGAGTACTATGACGAACATAAGGCGATTACGATTTAGAAATTAAAATCATCAAAGTTGGGTATTCAATACAAAAATGAAGGCGAGCGAAAGATAAATGGTTTTATTGAAAAATGTTTCAATGAGAGAATCGGTTTTGTGGTAAAGGAAAACCCTGGATTGATAAGTTTTATAGAGGTGGGCTGAAATTATTTTATTATTATCAATAGGAAACAAGACTCGTGAAACAAATTATTTCTGTACTTTTGTACCTTTGTACCAAAGGTACAAATTGTACCTTTGCCAGTGACACTTGTCTTGAGTTTGCTGCATAGTTTCAAGAACGTCAGATGTTGATGTCGGTTTCGATTTAGAAATTATATCAAGGTAGGTAATTAACGTCGCACTGGAGCAACTCAACGGGCTATTGGCGAAGGTCCGGGATCAATCCCGAAGGGAAAGATAAAAGAACAACGCCTCGTAATTTTGAATCACGGTCAAATGACGAGGTCAACACCTGAGCTGGCACCCCACTCTCCAACCTTCCATACCACCACAACGTGAGGACATTTGGAGCCACGACAGATTTAATGTGCATCATCCCCCATGTACACGACAGGGTCTTTGACAAGACCTAGTTTCGAACTCGCAACCCTCTGTTGCTAATCCGCTGTTCTTCTTCCAACTGGGCTATCGCAGCTCTTTAAATGAAGATGTGTTATACAATGTAAAAAGATTTATTAAATGATTTGAAAGATTTATTTTGAATGAGAAGATATATATATAACTGAGTTTAAGTGTTCCAGTCTTTGAAAAGTGAATGACTTCCGGGGATGGCTTTTTTGATGGCGTATATATCATAAAGAAATGTCATATCGAATCATTACTATCAGAAACAAAATATTTGAGTTTAAATTATTTACCCTATACTAATATATTACTATATACTATATATGCTAATTACTACTTATATACTATATATGCTAATTACTACTTATATACTATATATGCTAATTACTATTTATAACTGTATATGCTAATTACTACTTATTACTATATATACTAATGTATTACAATATACTCATCATTATAAATTACGTATTATTACATATTACGCTATAGCTCAAGTACCAATCCCTGTGTTGAGAGGTTTTACCACAGATAGGCATTTTATGTTTGGAAAATAAATGTACTTGCTTTGGAAGTTTTTAAGTCAAAGGACAAGTAGCCCCAGTAACGCGAAAGCTGTGCTTAGCAACGCCTATCAGATCCCTCCGTGACCTTCAGATGGAACGGATATACTTTTCTTCAAAAGATAATGTACACTCTTGAACGTGAGAAGAAGGAAGGATGTTGCTTTTTCGAACTATCTTAACTTAATTTCGATCTCTGTAAATACCTGTATATAGTTTTATTTCCAATCTAATTAACTAATTTAAAAAATACAGAGTTATTTTGATTTAGTTCTGCCCCTTATTTCCTCTCCACGACGACATAAGTCTATCAATAATTAAATGGGGGGTCGGCAGACGAATTAGAGTTTCGAAATAAAAGACGAAAGAAGATGCAAATGGAACTTTTCAGATGATGAGAGTGGAAGCTTGCCAGCTGAAAAACCAAGTTCCCTTGATGATTTAGAAGCAAGAAGTATCGTTTCGGAATTGCTGACAGGAACCTTTTAAGGAAGTTGAAGAAATTTCAAGACGTCTCAGAAATTAAAGAAGTTGATGAAGTTTTAAAGAAATTGATGAAATTTTAAAAAAGTCGTTGAAGAAATTTCCAAGGCGTCCTAAGAAATTGAAAAGGAAGTTCTTAGAAAAATTGAAGACGACATTTGAAGAAATATCAAGAAGTACCGCAATTCCGACACATCATTCTTCTTGTGGATTACAACGCATTGTGGATTAAGACCCAGCTTGCCGCCTACATCCAGAGATCATGAAAAACTGAGTTTATTTAGCTTTTGATTTTATTTACTTTCTGTTTGAGTAACTTTCAAAATGGCCACTCTAAATGATTACCCTCATATCTTATTAACCTTGAAAAATGGTAAAACCGCACACATTAAATTGTCGCATAAAATTATTTTTGATACTGAAGGCGACAGATCAAATCGCCAGAGATTAAGATAATTTTCTGGGTTTTGTGATGAATTGAATTTTGAAAAGAAACACAATATGCTTAAAGATTTTACTTTAAAAGACTTAATTTCTGTGTGTAATCTGTCACATCATGATTTTAATTCTGAGAGTGAACATAATTTTAAAAGCATTATCTTATTTTTCAACCTTCGTTATGCAAACTGAATCCTGTGAAGATGATGAGTCACATATTGCAATAAATACAGCTCCTCAAATTAATTATCCCCAAAGTACAAATTCCCAGAACGCAGCTGTTCCGGCCGGAAGCTGATCAGACGGCGTCAAACCCATTCGAGCAGAATCTCTCTATAACCCAATCAAAACAATCCCAAGTGTTGGTTCCCGAAACGCAAGTGTTTTTTCCAAAACAAAACCACGTGTTACAACCACATCTCACTTTCAACTTAAGAGATATCTGCGAAAGTCTCACAACTTTTAATGAAAGAAATGCATTCCAAATTAAACAATTTCTAGATGAATTGGAAAATAATTTTGTTTTCTTTAACATTCAAGATGATCTTGCAAAAATAATGATAGGTAAAAGCGAATTAAGGGAATCTGCTAAGAATTTTGCGCAAACGATTAAATCCGTTTTTTCTTGGAGTGATTTTAAACAAATTTTATTGGACGAATTTTCTTCGGTTGACGTTCACAAGGCACTGAAATCAAGAAAGATAAAACCAAATGAAAGTGTTTCAGATTATGTAATTAGTATGCGACAAATTGCAAGTTAAGGTAATGTAAACGAAGACGCGTTAGTACAATACATTACAGACGGCTTACTTTACTCCCAAAGTAACTTTACTCTCTATTCCTCTATTGCTAGGTGAATTAAAGGAGAAATTATTTTACGAGAAAATGTGCTTTGATGTTAAAAGTAAACCTTGTTTTAATGGCCGTTCTTATCGCCCAAACACTTCCCGCTCGTTTGAAAATTCCTATTGAAAGATTCTCGATCAAGTACGGGCTTTATCCTATATCTCAGACAAACAGAAATATGAGAAACTCGGAGATTATTTGTTATTCATGTGGGGAAAAATCATAGAGCAAATCAATGACCCACAAAAGCACTTTCAAATCGGAGATTTAAGCCACAGATCTGAGGCTTGCCAACAAAACAAACGAGTATTGCCGTCAAAACAACAGAATGATTCCTCTAATGTGATCCAATCTGTAACTTCCCAAGTTCCAAAAGATTTAGCTCCTCAGATTCAAGTAAAATTGCAAAAACAAGTTCTTTTTGCTCTGTTTGATTGTGGTCTTCTGCAACAATAATAAACAAATCTATTTATCAGCCACTAGGTTCACCTAAACTACAACCTGCCAGTCACATTTTCTGGCATGGGTAATAAAAAAGTACAACAAACGCCGGAAAAAACCCACGACGTACCAGACGGGTGACCACGTCGCAATTAGACGTACCCAGTTCGGGACAGGCATAAAGCTATGGCCAAGGTTCTTTGGTCCATATGAAGTCACGATGGTTCAGCCTAATGACCGTTATGATGTCAAGAAGATTGGTTCCC
Organism: Meta bourneti; assembly: GCA_933210815.1. Taxonomy (NCBI): domain Eukaryota; kingdom Metazoa; phylum Arthropoda; class Arachnida; order Araneae; family Tetragnathidae; genus Meta; species Meta bourneti. The sequence goes on along the minus strand of OW119924.1, from coordinate 102,015,228 downwards.
ACGAAGGACCACAGCTGACGTCCAGTTCAGCAGATTTGATGAAGTGGCCAAATTAAGGTCACAAGAATCTTTTTTTCTTTAGTTTTTTTCCAATATTTTCAGAATGTTGCTGACCTCCAGAGCCCGAATTCGGACGCCGCCAAGATAGCCGAGTGTCAAAGGACGAGTAACGCGAACATACCTACCTACCGAAAGACTACTAGGTAGGTAGATATTTTAATTAACGTCACACTTGAGCTATTGGTGACGGTCCGGGATCAATCCCAAAGGGAAAGATACGAGCATACCACATAATTTTGAACACGGTCAGATGATGAAGCAACACCGGAGCTGAAAGACTACTAGGAAAACAGTTCATAAACTTTCAAGAAAACCAATATTATCAATTGAAAACAGAAAGCCAAGATACTCTCCAAGCCTAAAATATAAGTAGCACTCTTCAAGACACCAAATAATAAAACACTCGAACGAAATCAATCGAATCTCTAGATCCGAAAGAAAATAGCTATTTCGTTTCGCAGAAGAATCGGAAAAAAATCCCCGACAACTGAATAATCTAAATTAGATCTCCACCACACAAGCTTGAGAATTTCAATTTATTTTCGAGGAACAGAAAAAACGAAACCACCACTTACGTATGAAATCCTTAAGTTGTCGGTTGCGTTGCTGAAAACAAAAGCACCGGTTTTTCTTGAAGTGAAGAGAAGGAAAATAAAAGGGGAAATGCTTCTTCCATGGAAAGCCTGGAAGGTCTTCCAGTGTAACTGGTGCGAAGTTCTCCGGTGGAGAAAAAAGTTCCACGGGGACTTACTCCAGCGGAGCGAAAACAGGAGACGTCTTCCCTTAATTGGGACCAGGAGAAACGGGATGAAAAAAAGGAAAATAAGTGAAGAAGTAATGGATGAAAAAATGTAACCTACAAGCAGCTGCGTAAGTATTTACCTCGTTAAGCGAAAAAGTTTTATTCACTTCCGTAAGTTGCTGAAAAGAAAATTGGAGTGTTACTTTTTTCGAATGCCTTTCACCTTCTGTTCCTCTTTCGCGTGGGAAGTTTTACATATATTTATTTTGGCAGGCATATTAGGAATATATCTGCTGTGAAGAAATGATTTATGAATACAAGTTTTTGATACAGAAGGAACGTTAGAAAATTTTGGCAAACCTTGGAACGGCGGCTTTATAAGAAAACATGAATTTCATCATCAGACAAATACATGCAATGAAATCAGAATTAAATTCCCTAAATCTCTTCCCAGACGGTTACCAGGAAGAATCTAACATAATTCTACTAATAGCAACTGTAATTGAAACAAAGCATTACACCTGTGAGCGTCAAAAGTTTACCAAATAGTGTAGTATTGTTTTACCTCACAACGCACATCATGAATAAATAAACGCATCTATTGTTTGAAAAAAATCTTAGGAAAATTTTATTGATAAAGAAGGTTAAAATCGGTTAGAAGTCATGCAGGGAAGATTACAGGTTTGAAGAACAGATAAATGCATCTGAACAATCGTTGAAGCTTTCTTGTATAATTTAGTAGTTTTTAGTAATTTTGTAACGTTAACGTTTGATAACTGGGATGTTAGGTATTTTCTCTATGGTTCTGTTTCTATTGTTTTTGTTCTGCACAATTAATTAACTTGTTTTCTGTAATGTAGTTCATGCTGCTGTATAAATGTACTGGATTTTATATCATTGTTAGTTTATCTGTTGCATACTCTGTACATTTTATCTTTTCTCGCTGTCATAGTAGGTATGTACTTGAATTTACGTCGCACTGAAGCAAAACAACGGATTATTGATGACGGTTCCCGATCCCGAAGAGAAAGATCCAAGAATAGCACCTCGTAATATTGAATCAGTCAGATGTCGAGGTCAACACATGAGCTACATCTCACTCTCCAAACTTCCTCACCACGCCAACGTGAGGCCATTTGAGGTCACGATAGATTTTACATACATCAGCCACACGTACACAACGGGCTTTGGTGGATCGAGTTTTGAACTGGCAGCCTTTCGTTTGAATAAATATATAATTTTATTGGGCAAATCACTTGTAATACAAATACATATATACCCATAACTTTTTATTCTGTGCTCTAGCTTTTGTGTCACATAGTGATACAAAAGTTAGAGCACAGAATAAAAAGCAGTATGATCAATAAGAGCCCAGCTGCTTCAAGAGTTCTTTACCCTTGCGATAACTTGCGTGGACGCCACCTCTGACAATGCCAATCTAAAAGGTGCTCGCAGTTCATATCTACCATCCACCTGACACATTCCAGGCTATAACAGTTGCTAAAACGATGTAAGTGCTTGAAATAAGTATACAGGGTGATTCTACGGTCATGGGACAAACTTGGAGGGGTGGTACAGCTTACTAAAACATACATTTTTCGTATAGGAATGTATGGTCGGAAGTGACATCGCAGATGCATCAGATCACGGATGGCCAGGCACACTACTGCCCTCTACCCGCAGCATTGCCAGCCAATCACAGCTGCCGAGTTTGTATTACTGTTGGTGGTCGCAATTTTGAGCATTTATTGTAAACATTACTGCAAAGAAGCACTTTGCAAGGATTTTGTAAATAAACAATGTTTTTCTGTTCATGTCTCATTTTTTGTGTTCGTGCTTCCATGCGTCACTTCCGACCTTACATTCCTATACGAAAAATGTATGTTTTAGTAAGCTGTACCACACCTCCAAGTTTGTCCCATGACCGTAGAATCACCCTGCATATAACCGAATGTAGCGACGGTTTACTGTAATTAAAAAATACATTGCATCGCAAAAGGCGCGCAGGTAGGTTGATATTTTGATTAACGTCGCACTTGAGCAACACAACGTGGTATTGGCGACGGTCAAAAACGGTCTGGGAAGGATCCAAGGATAATACCACGTAATTTTGAATCGCAATCAGATGACGAGATCACACCTGAGCTGGCACCCCACTCTCCAAACTTCCATATCTTGCCAACGTGGACATTTGAGGCCACGACAGATTTAACGAGCACCAGCCCCCTTTGTCTTTGATTGGATTCGAACTTGCAACCATCCGTTGCTCTTCCAACCGGACTACCGCGGCCCAAAGGCCCGCAGGAAATAACACGAGTTAATTTTACATGCACAGAAGACACCAACAGGCATAACCCAATACGACATCGAATATGACATCCACCCCCACCATAAAAAACAGGTTTTAAGCAAGTAAAACAATATAATTACCTCAAGGGCTATTCCAACAGACTTGAACACGAATTAGGCGCTTTGCTTCCCCTTCCCCTTTCATACCGCTACGGGCTAGCAACTACGGGCAAGAATTTACTTAAGCAAATAAAGGGTGGAATTTCAATCTAGGCAAGCCCACTGCATGGTAGGGAAAAAAAGATCTGAATCCCCTTTTATCCCTAATCCTGTTGTGTTTTCTGAAGTGGATGGGATAAATCCCCCTGGGATCACCGCACAAATTGAGACGAGGGGGTGCAGCAGCACTTTGCAACTAATCTCGCACGCTCACTCCTTAAATCTCCCATTCAATCTACGGTTCGCGGGGGGACCTCAAGGGAGGCCCCGAAAAAATAAGTTTCTTGAATTTCTCGGAGCTGGAAACTGGAATTGGAATTTGCCGTAAATAAAGTTGTTTAGCGTAAAGTGCATCTAGGCGTAGTCATTCATCTAACTGTATTTTGGGTTTTTTTTCCCATAGAGATTTTTCCCTTTTTTATTCCTTCCCTATATTTTCCCCCGCTTTCGTTTCACTCTCTTCTATTAAAGAAACCGATTCCCAATTTATTTTCTTCTCTCTCGATAAGACTTGTTTACTTGTTTGTTTGGAGTGTCTCGTGTTATTAGGTTTTAAATGGAAGCGATACGCGCGTGCTTTTTTGCGCAGATTTTCGGAAATTGGGGGAGCGAGCTGGAATTCGAATAGAACAAATAATCAGACGCGATTGCTGCTCCTCACATACTTTGTCGAGTTCGTTCCAATTTTGCATCACGCGGAATATCTGTTAGTGCAAAACAATAGATTACGCACAAAGATTCTGATTGTATTGGCAGTAGGTAGCTTTTAGTAAGCTCGGTTTGAAACAGTGCAACTTTTGCCTACTAAAAAGTACTCCACGGTAGAGTTGGGTTACATTGCTATATATACTATTGTATCGTAAGTTAATTTTTGTAGTGGTAGCTAAGTTCGCCACTATACTCCCCTCCAGAATTTAGAGTGGTAACCGAATTCAATAGATGTCACCACTAGTTGAATGATTGCCATTTGCGTGGGACCGTGAGATCTGTATTAAGATCACGGGTGTACTTTGGCATAGAGTGGTCAAGCTCATGTGCTGCCTTTAGCAGCCTTGTGAAGTGATGGCTGAGCACCAACGAATGGAGTGAAACCGTGATAGGAATATGAGCAGATTCTGCTATCAAAGATCCTCAGAGAAGGTTGTTGAAAGTGATTAGCATCGCATTGGCAAAATTCAACTACTCATCGTGGACCATCCATCGAAGTTTTATAAAATTTGCATCTTCAAATCACCTTCGTTGGTCACCAATTTAGTAAGATCGGTTTGAAACAGTGCAACTTTTGTCTACTCCACGGTAGAGTTGGGTTACATTGCTATATATACTATTGTATCGTAAGTTAATTTTTGTAGTAGTAGCTAAGTTCGACACAAACTCATGAGAACGCCATGTTCTAATTGATCTTTGCATGCCCAACACGTTTGCTCTTTAACCCTCCAAGTGGTTTCGACGAGATATCTCGTTCCTCGAGATCTGACCAGTTTTGCTAATGACGAGATACCTCATCATCAAGATGATGCCGATTTTTTTTATGATGACCAGATCGCGATCAGGTCAGTTTTCTTTCAAGGACAAGATATCTCGTTCATCAAGATCTGATAATGGTTTTGCTAATGGCGAAATACCTCGTCTTGACAAAAACTAAGAGGGTTAAAATTAATGTAACAGTGAAAAATTTCCAAACAACTTTATAATTTGGAGTTCCCTTTCAAATCACAATGGGTCACTTCCAAATAATATCAACAGATTAATTATTAATGTAAACAACAAGCATCCAGGGACTGTTTGAATAAATAAATGTTTTATTAGATTACTTCATATCCCAGGTTGCTACAAAATTTACTCAGAAAACTTTAAGGGTAGGTAGGTTTTGTTTCTACCTTCCCCTTTGAACTTTCTGATGACGCTTGTGGACATACATTCTAATGTGAATGCGACTTAATTTTGTATTCCCTACCATCCCTAGCACTTTGTGATGACAAGGTCAAGAACTGGCCACTTTTCTACTACAAACGAGATATCTCGTCCATTAAGATCGGGCACTTTTCTTCTAATGACGAGATATCTCGTTGATACAACCATCAGGAGGGTTAATAAAATACATTTTACTGCTTCCCAAAAAAGCATAACACCATACTCTGCAACACGACACGGTGAAACTATTGAGTGGTTATTTAAATTATATAAGGCTAGATTTCTGCCAGGCTCCTTCCTTCCTGGATGTATTTCTCTCTTCTGTGTCCGTAAAACTTTCATTGTGTGTGTCTATTACTTGATATTGTATCTTGTGACTGGTGCAGCATGGCCAAATATGGCCCTTGCGCAATAAAACCCCGAAACCAACCATTTAAATTCGATCAAGACAAACTTAAGCTATTGGCACTAAGAAAGTGAAGAATGGTATGAGATTATGGTGAAAGACAAGGTGATGCAACAAACCTACTGACAAACCAATGTAACGATAATATAAATCAAATATAAAAAAGTATCGATTATCGGAACAAATTGGAAGGCATGTTCTTAAAACAGATTTGTTTGCATAATCGGACATTAGAAGCTTATGTCGCTGTTCCGAAAGAACAGTGATCCAAATGCAAATCATGGGTATTTTGAGTGAAAAGCGTCACTTCCTTTGACCTGATTCATCCATTAAATTGCTACTCACTTTTATTCCTGATATTTTCTATGAATGAATTCCTTGCAAATAATAAAACTTAATTAAAATATGCGCTCCGCTTTTATTTTTAGTCATGTGAGTATGATAGGTCTTGAGAACTGAAGAAAAAATTATTTTCTACTTTTTAATGTATTTTGAAATAAAATTTATTTATTATTTCTTTTATATTATTTATTTCAATATATATTTTTATTTATAATTGTACTTAAAGCGTTTTCGTTTTATGTTATGCTGACACGGATTTCAATCTACTTTTAATTAATTTGACTATTTTTTTAACTTGAATTTCAATACTGAATTGAACCAATAATCACTCTTGTAGTCTTTTTGTATTCAGTCAGTTTTCATGCATATTATTTAACATTGCGTTTGTAGCATCTTGTCCTTTTTAGGATTACCATAAGATTCAAACCAGATGCGAACACTTTTCAACGAAACGTAAACAAATTAATGAGTAATTAAATCCTTTTATACACACTTACATTCAAAATAAAGCCTACTTCCTATTTGCCCTTCTAAAAGTATATGGTACCACATCAGGTAACAACTTTAAAAGAAAACCCTGTATGCCCAAGCTGATCCCTGTTAGCAAACGCTTTGTGTCCCAAATCCCCTTTGCAAATAACCCAGGCGTGCTAGAATTCTTTCCCGTCCCATTGTTAAAAGCCATTGAAGCCCATAAAACTTTCCACTCCGCTTAGCGCCCCAAGAAAGCAGCTCGGGACTCGAGCAGTAAATAAATTGCGGCTTGCCAAAGAACATCATTACCAGCCACCAGCTGTTCTCGTTACTCGCTTATTGATTAATGGCGACGCACTCCGACGAAGGGTTAATGGTGGACATCGAATCAGGGGTCATTTGGGGGTTAGTCTCGGAATACAATCAGTGGACGCCTTGGAGGGGACGGGGCAGTTTAATTGCTACAGGGGGAAAGGGGGGTAAATTGGAATCCAGAGCTAATCACGTCAAACAATGCGTTGCTTTTGACACTTGACGAATTCGATGGCGGATGAGGAGCTTGCTGAGGTTGGACTTCAATTAGACTTGGACAGAAATATCGATCTGTGAATAAGTATTTCATTTTCAATGGAAATGTGATTCAATTACTTTGATTTTCGATAGATCTATTATATGTAACCTACATGTGAAAAAATTAAATCACGTATTTCACTATTACATTCAAAATTGAAGGCAGCATTATTCGATTTTACCATCACCTGAAATTTCCATGTCGTCTTTATTTGAATGCAAAGCTTGTATCGATATAAAACCATCAAATCAAGTGGAACCTTAAAAAATTTAATTTTTCAAATGCAATTAAAATTTTTTACCTACAGAAAAATTTAGTACTTTTAACGCGATAAATAAGTGAATTGATATAGCTTTGAATATTTTTGGTTGTTTTGAGAATATTTATTTGAATTAGAATATAAGGGGCAATATTTATATTTGAAATAATACATGTTATACCCATAAGTACAAAAACTTTGATGTTAAGGGGTAAATGATAAAAAAAATAAGATTTGCTAGATAGAGCTTAGATGTTAGCATTATTCATATCTATAATTTTAACCTCTTGGGTACAGTTTTATTTGAAAAAATTCTTGCGTTTGGAAAGGATTTAATTTGCTGATGCGCGGAATAGTATATAAAGGCAGTAGTATATCCTACTTTTAACTAGACGAATTAGACTCGTCATCCGTAACGTAGGCAAAACAAGTGCGTGACAAGTCTCAGTCGTCAAATGTTCCCAAGGGGTTAATAGAACTCTGAGAAAGAGCAAGATATAGCATTTGTTGAGTTGATCCTCAACAATTATTTCTGAATTTTATATTTGTAGTTAATAGTATTTGAAGAACTTAACTTTTAACGATTGAAGTTCCTTAAATAGAATTGTGTTGTATGTATGGCATTAGGCATTTCACTCTATAATTTATGCATATGATTATTATAATTTGAATGCATAATTTTCTGTACGTTAAATCGCTAAATTAGATGAAGATGAAGAAATTGGAATTCTAGATTAGATGATAACAAAAACAGAAGGCAACAAAAATAATGGAAAACCTTCGAACTGTAAATTCAAAGGGAGAAAGGTACAAAACCAGTGTACATGTTATAATATAAGAGAATATCTTTATCATAAAAACTACACCAATAGATCACATGTTAATTGCAATAGCGATTAATGCATTTGGATTTGATGCTTAAATTTTCTATTTCATTGAAATTGTAAGAATGAAAGTTCAAGTTTTTATATGCATTTCTAAACAACTGACGGTTTCTAACACGATCATTTTGGTAGCTGACTATTTGGGAAAATACATGTATCTCTTTACTACGTATTTTAATAGTGTTTTGCTCAGGACCCTAAGTCACAAAACCTCTCACATATTGACTTCAGTCGTTAAGCCAAAAGTTCTCTTTTCATATACTCGATCGTCTCACTCTGATTGGTTGACGGGGATGACGTAGAAGCATCTACGAACCAAACTACAGCAGGAAACTCCACTTTTATTTCCAGAGGTTACGATAACGATGGAGCAGCTATAACATAGTAACGGTTCCAATGAGGTTGGTGGGCCGTGGTAGCCCGGTTGGAAGAGTAACGGATTAGAAACCGGAGGGTTGCGAGTTCGAATCCAATCAAAGAGCGTCGTGTACAAGGGGGCAGGTGCACATTAAATCTATCGGGGCCTCAAATATCCTAACGTTGGCGTGGTGTGGAAGTTTGGGAGTGTGATGCCAGCTCAGGTATGACCTCGTCATCTGACCGTGGTTCAAAATTACGTGATGTTGTCCTCGATCTTTCCCTTCAGATTTGATCCCGGACGGTCGCCAATATCCCGTTGTGTTGCTCCAGTGCGCGTTAATTAAAGTACCTACCTACCCAATAAGGTTGGTTGGGTTTTATGGCGCAAGGGGCATATTTGTCCAAGCTGGACCAAAACAAGACAGACAATGGACAAATGGACCAAGACAAAATGAACATACAAACACAATGAAAGGTTTACTGATATACTCAAGTCAAGTTACAGTTCTTACCTGCGACACCTACAACTTGCAAGTTGTTAGCGCAATGATTAAACCCACTAAGCCACTATGGTCCCGATTCAGAAAGGCGGGTACATTAATAAAAAAACTACTAGTTATATCCGAACAACGGGGTATGGAATTTGTTTGTATTCCTACAACTTAGAGCCACATGAATAACTTGGTGCGTTGGTATATCTCTACAAACCGATGGCATATTCCCAAATGTCCTCCTCCCATTCATGGATACTGGTTATCCCTTTCATCGCAACGCTGGATATACTCTTTCCTCGTTGGGAACTGTAGCAGTAATCTGCATGTGGTCTATCTATCTTGTTTAATCGGCGTGGAAGCATAAAAAGCCGTGAAAAATGATTCCGACATCGATCCCCATGCTCCGGTATTCAAAAGCGGTAACTTTTTCTTTTCTTTTCCGTTTTTTTTTTTACTCCTTTTTCTTTTCTGTATCAGTCGGGATGTCACTGGATCGATCCCGTCAATGCATGGTGTCTTGAGATCCTTTTATCGCTTAATGCTTTCTCTCTTTTTTCTCTCATCTGTTTTTTCTTTTACTTTTCATCTTCCCTTCGTTTATCTTTATCTCGCCGATACTATAGGTGTATGGTAATGTGTCGTATCAGGCGATCTCTCTTTCTTTGCTATTGGCGGTGGCATGGGCAATGTAGACAAGGTACATAAATCGCAGTGGGACGTTTTCAGAAAAAAAAAATCGGATATTTTGGAAAAGTTTAACACAAAAGTGAATTTTCTTTAAGGTAGGGTAAATAATTAACGTCACACTGAAGCAACACAACGGGCTATTGGCGACTGTCCGGGATCAAACCCAAAAGGAAAGATCCGAGGACAGTACCACGTAATTTTGAACCACGCTCAAATGACGCGGTCACATCCCACTCTCCAAATTTCTACACCACGCCAACGTGAGGACATTTGAGGCCCCGAAAGATTCAACATACACCAGCCCACTTTGCACACGACGGTCTTTGGCTGGATTTTAACTCGCAACCCTCCTGTTGCTAATCCGTTACTCTTCCAACGGACCGAATTTTCTTTAAGAAAATACTTTTACAAAATATACTTAAAATTTGATTCAACACAACCAATGATCAAATGAATAACACAGGCTTATAAAATAGGGCTGCTTGGTTTTATGCATTTTCGTACTCTCATGTACATTATTGGGGTTTTACTTTCTTTAACCCTCTTGGTGGTTGCCTCGACAAGATATCTCGTCATTATCAAAACTGACCAGATCTCGGTGGACAAGATATCTCTATCTATAGAAGAAAACTGATCAAATCTTGATCTGGTCATAAAAAATATCGGCAATGTCTTGATAGCGAGATATCTCGTCATTAGTAAAATTGATCAGATCTTGGTGGTCGAGATATCTTGTCGAAACCATTGAGTGGTTTAAGTAAAACTAGCATCGCACCCTAGAGGTGTCCTAGTGATCTGTCCTCCCCTTTGCTTTATCCTCGACTGTTCTTCTATTTTGTGCTTTTTTCTCGACTCGTTGATTATTTTACGGTGTCTGTTAAGAATTTGGTTCAGCTCTGCCAAATATGGCCTTTCCGTCATAGAACCCAAAACAATCAACTACAAAATAGCCCGGTTGGAGGAGTAACGGATTAGCAACCGGAGGGTTGCTCGTTCCAATCCAATCAAAGACCGTCGTGTTCAAAGGGGGATGGTGCACGTTAAATCTATCGTGGCCTCAAATGTCCTCACGTTGGTGTGGTGTGGAAGTTTGGAGAGAGGGGTTCTAGTTCAGGTGTGATCTCGTCATCTGACCGTGGTTCAAAATTACGTGATGTTGTGCTCGGATCTTTCTCTTCGGGTTTGATCCTGAACTGTCACCAATACCCCGTTGTGTTGCTTTCAGCGCGACGTTAATTCAAATACCTACCTATCAACTACACATTTTTAACGCATGCATTTTATCATTTCACAGCAATTTTAGGATTTTAAAGTTGGTTTAGTTTAGGGCTTACAATTGTGTTCTACTTCAAAATTTTTCTATTATTAAATTCACGCTGGCGTGGTGTGGAAGTTTGGAGAGTGGGGTGCCAGCTCAGGTGTTGCCTCGTTATCTGACCGTGGTTCAAAATTACGTGGTGTAGTCTTCGGACCTTTCCCTTTGGGATTGATCCCGGACCGTCACCAATAGCCCGTTGTGTTGCTCCAGTGTGACGTTAATTGAAAATACCTATACCAAATACCACCTATCTATTATTAAATAATACAAAATAATATACAATATACAATTAAATAAAAAAAATAAACAAACCATTAAAAATTAAATAAACAATTAAATAATATACAATATACAATCTATTATTAAATACAAAGAAAAATAGCTGCTAAAGGAAGTGCATTCAGTTGAAAATTGTTTTTCAAGTGAAAGAGCAATTTAATATTCCATATAAACTTAAAATTATATTAAGAATGACAAGAAAGTCACGTAATATTCACAAGACTTCATAAAACTGACTTATTTAAAATTTAACTATTACTTTATAGATTTTTGGAACGATGTAATGAGACAAATTAATATAGTTGGCGGCACTCTTTGATAATATAAGTTTATGTGTGTAACAAAATTATGCAGGAATTCCTAGAATTTTAATTAACTGTATTTTTATGCTTCGCTTCTTTTTTCAAAAGAATTTTGAGTAGCTTTAAAAAGATGTTTTCACTGTCGATCAAACAACCAAACTTCAAACACAATGTTACTTTATTTTTCGCATGTTTTCTTTTTAAAAAGTCAGTTGCACTTATAAAACACAGACATGAACGAGATAGCAACTTAAATTTTATATTTTGCAATATTTAAATAAATATTTAATTACTACTTAAATCGTAAAAAGTTATTCAACGGAAAAGAAAATATCCCATTAACTATGCAGACTAGAAAGTTTGCATTGTCAAATATTTTATTTTTCCACTGTAAGGGAATTTTTTGCTCTTTGGCGAGCTTGTTGGAAACGTTGCATTACCTACTATGCCTTTACTTTTCTAAAATAAACGATTCATTTGAATTACTGTATCATTGATATTCAACATTTTTGGAACACACAATTATGGTGTTTCTACAGTTGCTTCCAAATCTAAACGTACTGAACTGTTATTCTGAATAATTCATCCTTTCAAATTTCGAGTGATGGCCAATTTCTAAGGTTGCTACACATCTTGATTAATAACTGAATTATAAGTTGATCCTGTAGAAATTAATTCAGAAGTCTTTCGAGAGATCAAGTAAAAGGAATAAATATTACAAATTACCCATTTTTTCATTTGGTATAAACTCTTAAAATAAGCATAACTTTAAGGCTACAGGTATGGTATAATGAAATTCTAAAAGTACAAAAACTGTCGGTTAACAGTTATAACTCAGCGAAAACTGAATTCTGCAGCAAAGATAATTTAAAACCATAATTATAATTTTATAAGATAGAGTAGCAGCATGTAAAGTATTTTGTTTAATATCCCAGTAAATTTATCAAATTGTAACAACAATGAACAGCAATCATAATTGATATCTATTTTCTTGTAAAGCATACCTACTTTAACCTATCGTTTTGACATTGTATGTTTCGACACATAACAGACTTTCGATATTTCGGTTTTGGAGGGTTGATTCTTTGTTAAATTAAATTGTCAACTTTCAGATTAATCGAAATCAATAATTTTCAACGATTGACAATTGAATTTATGAAATTTAAATACGCTAGTAATGTGATCGGTTCCAATTTAAGATTTTATTTTTCAGATGTCACAGATGTCTTCAAGACTGAAAAACTACTTGCGTAAAATATCGAAATATCACACAGATAAGCTTTGAAGGAAACAAACGTTCGAATCGCAATCAAAATCGTTCCTTAAACGCCGCGGGGGTTTCTCCTTCAGATCAGAAATTCCCAATCGGGCACAAGTGTGCCCGCTATCACTTCTCAAATTACTTTTCTCCCCAGAAATTAAATGTCAGTAACTTTCTATTAAAAAAAGGTACTCTCTTCAGGCATGAATGCGGAGAAAGAAATGAGAAAATAATAACTTTTCGCAATACTACTTTCGTCCTCCTCTCAGAGAAAACAAATTCTGCACTGAAAAGATTGTAATTTTCTGCGAGAATCCATCTCGAAATTTCTCTTAAGTCCGTTTTCAAACGCATAAGTCCCTGTTTGCGCGAGATGGCAGTAGGGATATTTCTAAGGGAAAAGGACCTCAAATTCCCTATCCCTAGGGAAGAGAAACGGAAGGGACGCAATCATAGTTCTCGATGTAATTGGTGCGTGGGTGGGGGACCCTAATAGCCGACAGGGAGGGTGACCCAGCGGTGGGTAAGAAAAAAGAGAAGCTTAGCTTCTATCAACATTTTCTTATACAGCTCATTACTCAAGGGGAATTCCTTATTTTTTGTCCTTTTTCATTCACCAGTTCGTTGATTCTGGCTCGAATGGAAGTGACTGGAGGGGAAATGTTGGAAGGTTGCTACAACGCATCAAGAGAGAAAGAACTGTATCGAATGAGCGAGAGAAAAATAGTTTGTGGTATGAATTAAAAGTTGTGAAACTTTCATGTTAAAAGTCGGTACAGCAATTTCAAACAACAATGGTCCAAACTCCCTATCGCACGGAAACAGCTGTAATTGACATATTAACGGCATCTAGTGAGCCACAAGTACAAAATGGCAGAGCATAGGTTGAACGATATTGTTATGGTATTGGAACTCACTTTGTCAGCCATGTCTTTTCACTTGTCAACCTTCAATGTGAGTTACCAGTTGCAAAATGATTTTTGAACTAAGGTTCTTTATGTTGACAAATGCCTGTCGTTTGGATGTTAGGTTATTTGACCTCGTGCTCCAATATTTTGCCACAGTACAATTAAAAACCACTATTTCAGGCACACGTCCAAATGTTGACCAGATTCAGACTATTCAGGGTCATGCAAATTATGATCTGGGGAAATCAGGAAGCCCTATTTGGCGGAGATGGCCATGTCCAGTAAGCAGTCTGAACCTGACACCAGCTTCCTGTCGAGGACAACCGAAATATTGCACAGGACGTCCCAATATTTTCCCTTAGAGACAGCAAGAGACTGCTTCAAATTCTTTCCTATGCATCAGTAGGATGTGTAGTTTTGACGAATGAAAAATCATAGGCTTTGAAAATTTTTACACCATCGTAGCACCTTTATTGATCAAAATTAGGTTTTCTGTTTCGTACTATACCACAATGTGCAGGAACCCTCTGTATAGATATTGCATGGTCCTTTATCAATTTATTAAAGGAATTATTCAGTGGACTATGGTTGTGTACTCATGACACAATTATGGTGCAAAGTTTGTAAAAATATTAAATCTGTAAACAACATAGAAAAACAAGTGTTTAAATTAAATTTTTGATCTGTTTACAGGTAATATCCACATGGAAAATCTTTTGAAAGGCTTTATTTTAGGATCTATTTGAAAAATCTAAAAAGAGGAGCGATTTTTGATCATTGATGTATGAAATAATCAGTAAACCCTTTTCTCCGGTGAATTTTATTTTAAAATATTTAGTTAAGATTTGATTTGCTTTTCCGAAATAAAATTTCAACCCAAAAAAATTATTTTCTTTTATGCATAAGACTGCCCTATGGTCTTCCAAAGTGTACACTGGTGGTCAATAATGATCTATAGCTGTATGCTTGAAATATATGGGAAATACGAAAACTTAAACAGAAAAGAAACGAATGTTAATCGGAAATATAAAACTAAAACTCAAAGCTCTTTATCCTACATTTCCAAAGGGGCGTCGTGGCTCAGTAGGTATGCCTACTGCGCTAGCAACCTGAGAGTTGTAGTTGACACCGGTTAGATTTCTGTCACGTTCCATTCCTCCGTGGGTGTATTTTTCTTTTCTGTGTCAGTAAAACTTTCCTTGTCTGTGTGTGTCTATTAGTTGATACTGTCTTCTGTCAAATATGGTCTTTGCGCCATAAAACCCAACTTTGCTAACCACCATATTCACCCATATCCTGCCCACTCTATTGGATGAATATAATTCCATATTCATCCAATGAAGTTTGTCGTATCTTTCGCGGTCGAACAGTAGACAGTTAATTTTTATCTGAAAACATCTCTTTTAACATATGATATTTTCTGAAACAAAATGTTATTTACTTTCGTGTGCACACTATGAGAGGAGTTTTTCAATATAAGCTTAAACAAGAAAAATATGCTTCCGATTCAGAGTAATTTATTTTGACGATGTTTGACGTTGGGTCTCCGCCGCGCGGAGTGGCAACGCGTTTTTTTTTTTTTTTGGCGCACTTTTTATGTCACCACGGAAATCTTCCAAAATTGAATATATACTGCATACATATGGATTAAATATATAAATCTTGATAAAACAACATTTTGACTAGTGAAACATTGCAAAACTGGATTAAATATACACAAATATGCAAAAAAAATTTAACGGAATTAACTGCCGAGGAGTCGCATCAGGTTGTATTTTTCCTGTCTATTTTGTTTTATTAATTATCTTATTATTTCTAGTATATACCTTATTTCTTAAGATGCCTTCTATTTTAAGTGTAGTCGATAAGTTTCAAGATAATTTTTCTCGCAACTTAAAGTTTACTTTTTCTGGTGGTAGACAAACTTTCGGGACTGAGGGAGTTGGTAATCGTTTTTTTTTTTGTTGCGAGTTGTGTCGCGATAAAGAGCTTTTTTAACTTTTTTAAAGGAATCGGGATTAATTAAATCTAAATTTTCTTGCGATAAATTCAACAGGAAAATGACGTTTCTGTTAGGAATTCAGTTAGCGATGGATACACGTGGATTTGTAGAAATCGTAGGGATAATCCAAATCCGTGTCCAAACTGAAAAGAACAACCTATGCAAGAGCACTTGACCATGTCGGAAACCGGAAATAAATAGAACAATCTAGAAAAAAGAAGAATCGACACTTCTGGACGCTGGCAAGTTTGCCATAAAAACACGAGAACCCTAACCAGAGAAAATTCGGGTTACCATCAGCCGGCATTAGTCGCTTAAAACTGCGCCAAAAGTCGTTGCCACTCCGCGCGGCGGAGACTGCAGCTGTACCGATTTTTAATATAAACGCCATGATGAAATTTCTTTCCTCGTCTCCTCATCTGACCGTGGTTCAAACTTGCTTGGTGTTCTAGGATCTTTCCCTTCGGATATGATCCCGGACCGTCGCCAACACCCCATTGTGTTGCTCCAGTGCGACCTCAATTAAAATAGCTATCTACCACGATTTGTATAGAAATGAGGCAGACAGACAAACGCCAACTCTACTTTATACAAAAAGCTGTATATTTATAAGGTGCGTAAACGTTATAAACATTTTCAAAGTACCTTCTCGCTGTATATCACTTATCGATTCTAGTTACTCTTCGTTTTATTTCAGCAAATCGAGTTTGCGCTCGCAGTGTCGAGTCCCTGAAATTCAAAACGCTATCTTAATATTAAAGCCCCGGAATTCGATCCGTCTCTGTTTTGTATTCAGAAAATAAATCTTCGCCGAAAACTGTCTCCGAGCGAACCGAAAACTTTTGAAGCATTTCAGATGTATACTTTCCTTTCGGGATAAAAAGTTTCGACTGCAGAAAGAACAAACATAAAAATATGTATAAAGGGAAAATCGAATAGGCAATGTGTGTATTTTTTTCCATTTCGTGTTCGGAAAAGGAACTCGGAATATTTTGTTTCAGGACCCAAATCACTACGACTCGCTGTCAATCGATCTCAGGAAACCGGATCGTTTTTCGGCCACAGGTAATGACCGTCTCCTGTTCTTGTTTTGGATCCTCCTGCCCTTGGGAGCACCCCCAAACCTTTCCTTTGGTGCTGCGGGGACCATATATTCTTTTACACGCATCATTTATCATTACCAGTTCCTGGGCAAATGCTTTTATTTGCTGCGTCAATTTCTAAAGTATCCAGGTAAGTAGGTAGGTATTTAGTTAACGTCGCACTGGAGCACAGTACAACGTTCTATTGACGACGATCCGGGATTAAACCCGAAGGGAAAGACCGAGGACAACACCGCGTAGTTTTGAACCAGTCAGATGACGAGGTCACACCTGAGCTGGCACCCCCTCTCCAAACTTCCATACCACGTCAACGTGAGGACATTTGAGGACACGGCAGATTTAACGTGCACCAGCCCCCTTCGTACACGACGGTCTTCGGTTTGATTCGATCTGTCAACCCTCCGAATTTCTAGTTAGTTACTCTTCCAACCGGACTACAGCGGCCCTAAAATATGCAGGAAATGGCACAAAGAATGGCAGAATTGGGGATTTCTTACAGCGAAACTGATATTTTCCAGTATTAATTTGAAATATGCTTTTTAAATGCACTAAAATGAAAATTATTTCATTTCGATGCCAAAGACCTAAAGCAAAAGACCCAATGCAATGAGAGGGACTTTCAGTGAAAACAAATGAAATCAGACGGTCTGCGGATATTTTATTCCTGCTTTTTTCAAATGTTCTTTCATGCATCGGGACTGCCTCAAAATGTAGTTTATCGCCACGTTTGGCGAAGTTAATCTAATTAGAGTTGACCCATCAATTACCAATATACATCAATTCGGAAGTCTTTCTTTTGAATTTTCATTGGTGAATGCTGAAATCGTATTGGAAAAGCAAGTCAACTGACGTTCAGAATAAGTATAAGAATCACGTACCGCCGAAGAAACACTACCGCTACCTATATTTAACTTGGCAGAGAATGCCTCTCACATTTCAGAACATGGCATTACAAACACCTTTTGTGATCAAATAGACATGTTTAGGTAAGCATAATAGCTACAAAATGGTAAGCCTGGCCTCCTTTGTATGTAACGTTTTGAATGTGTGTAGTACACACATTCAAAATGTTACAATCTAGGAATAACTATCTTTGAGGGCTCTAGAAAATCAACAGGTTGGTGGGTATCTGCTTGATTAGTGGTATCGAAACTTTGAAAACCTTTTAGCAACTGGAGAGTTGCAAGTCCGAAATTTGGTAAGCCTGGATAACCAAAGACAGTCAAGTACTTGGGTCGAGATAACGTTAAATCTGTCGTCGCCTCAAAGGTCCTGACGTCGCCGTGGTGTGAAAGTTCGGTTGGTAGGTATTTTAATCAACGTCCCACTGGAGCAACTCAACGGGCTATTGGTGACGGGATCAATCCCAAAGGGAAAGTTCGAGGACAATACCACGTAATTTTGAATCACGGTCAGATGACGTGGAAGTTCGGAGAGGGAGATGCCAGCTCAGGTCTTATCATCTGACCGTTGTTCAAATTTACGAGGTGTTGTCCTCGGATCTTTTCCTTCGTAATTGATCCCTGATTATCGCCAATATCCCGTTGTGTTGCTTCAGTGCGACGTTAATTCAACTACCTATCAACCTACGCTTTAAATTTATTATGTTTATTTAGAACTGTAACGCAACATTTGAAGGTAATTCTAAAAAATTACGTTCAATCATAATAAAAAGGTAGATATTTACGATTGACTTTAGCTTTGATCAAAGTATACTTCATGTCCGAGTATGTATATTTATGTTTTTTAGAACAGGCATTGCTGGTAATTTCTAAATTATACAGTAATACAAATATTATAAAGTAGTAAACTGAACTTAAATCACGTCGGATAAATACTAACGCAATTCGAATTATTACTGAAGTATGACTGTGCGGTCTCGATAAATTTTGGCATACCTCTTTCTATTTTTTTACTTACTATGTCGTATATCAGGATAAAATAGACATGGACGAAGATTGAAATAAATCATTGTACATTATGATGAAGGATGGCGGATCCTGAAGTGATGCGTCCAAGTCATCGATTTTCTAATGAAAGAGATGGAGCATTCGGGCGGAGTCTCCAAGGAAAGATATCAGAAGTGTATGTCACGGGGGTTTGAGAATGGACTTGGTTCGATTGGCTATCGAAGCGCAAACCAGTGTTTTTCAAAACGCTCGTCATTTAGTCCTACATTAGGAGTCGTACTTTCTTCCAATATCTTCAAACCGAGCAATCGGGTGAAATAACAGGAAGCAGCGCTTTTATGCTCCTTTTATTTCATTAAGGTAGGTAGGCAGACCGTCGCATTCTAGCAACAACAATGGGCTATTGCCGACAGTCCAGGATGAAAGGAAAGACCCAAGAACAATGCCTTGTAATTTTGAACCACGGTCAGATGACGAGGTCAACACCTGAGCTGGTACCCAGGCTTCCACACCATGCCAAAGTGAGGATATTTGAGGCCACCACAAATTGAACGTGCACCAGCCTTCGTGTACACGATGGTCTTTGACTGGACCAGTCTCTGTCTCGCAACCCTCCGGTTCCTAATTTCATTATTTCATTAAGTAGGTTGATGGTCCAAACATCGTGAAGTTTAAAGCCTTAAGAAATGGAAAAACATTTGCGATGTCCCCAAATAGGCCTTAAGTACCATGGGAGCGATGTAACACCATCTAATTTGGGGACGTTTGTGCGTTTGTACCGGATAACTATCGTTTGCGCGCGCATGGATATATATCCCAGCTCGCGAATAATTAAGAATCGTTGGCAATTTTTATTTTTGTTTTTATTCTTTAGACGCCAGATGTCGTAACATTAAAAGATATCTTTATAATTTGTGTTATTTGTATCGTTATAACTGTTGGCGTTAAGGATTATTTTTTGACTAGCTGTATACCCATCTCTTTATTGCCTTAGTTCAAAATTCGTATCGACTCATAGAAGCTCTCCACATAGAATCATTATTACAGAGCCACGGTCTGCAAATGCACACAGAATTTTGTAAATAATTTTTTAACTACTATGCAGTCCACTTATTTGAACGTATTAGATTGCAGTGGACAGAGGGATTAAGTCCCACCAAGGCTTGAGATACGATATAGTGATGTCAAAATTATTAATAAGTCTGCATGAATATTCGATAAAAAAATGAAAACCGATTACTAATAGGATGTTTTAAAGAGAAGGGTTGTAAAATTTGATCACTTCATCCCTGTAGTCTCTACCATGGCATCTATCAAAAATAAATCAAGCTGCTTTGCCAATATAGGGAACTGAATGTTCTGTCGGTAATAATTGAAAAACATTAATGCTAGACAATAATTTCTTTTGATGATTGGATGCAGAATAGTATGCTACTTTCCGAACTTTGGATGGAAAAGGTATGCCAATGGAGGGGATTATTGTAATGATATAATTTGTGATCAAAATTATACAATAATAATTACACACACACACACATATATATATATATATACATACGTATATATATGTATATACGTATATATATATGTACGTATATATATGTATATATGTATATACGTATATATACTTATATATATGTATATACGTATATATACTTATATATATGTATATATGTATATACGTATATATATGTATATACGTATATATATACATATATATACATATATACATATATATACGTATATATATGTATATATGTATATATATGTATATATATACGTATATATATGTATATATGTATATATGTATATATATATATATATATATATATATATCCGGTGATATTAATGAAACCTCGCTAACTTTTGCGAAGACTGCTCCGATTACTACTCTAACAAGAACACAAATTTAACACTACTTTTATAAGATTGCGATTTCCGTTTCACCTTGCTTTCGGAATCACAAGTCAAAAGCAAAAGCTTCTAAACGTGTCTAAGAAAGACGAAAAGAAGTTGGTAAAAATTATCACTAGCCATTTTGGGGGAGCCAAACGTCCGCCATCATCAAGACCAAGAGAAAAGAAAGGAAAACTCTAGTTTAACTAAGTTATCTTTGAATAGAGTTGCCACTATTTGCATAGGGGCCGCGGTAGCCTGGTTGGAAGAGTAACGGATTAACAACTGTGGAGGGTTGCTAGTACGAATCCAACCAAAGACCGTCGTGTGCTGGTGCACGTTACATCTGTCGTGGCCTCAAATGTCCTCACATTGGCATGGTGTGGAAGTTTGGGGAGTGGGGTGCCAACTCTGGTGTTACCGCGTCATCTGACCGTGGTTCAAAATTACGTAGTGTTGGCCTCGGATCTTTCTCTTCGACTTTGATTCAGGACCGTCGCCAATAGCCCGTTGTGTTGCTCCAGTGCGACGTTAATTAAGTACCAACCTATCTAGCCACTATTTGTACCTTTAATTAATACGTACAAGCTACGTGGCTAAGTCGAAGAAGCACTAGTATCATTCGTTAGTATGCCATATAAGGTAAAAATAGATCAAGTTTCTCTACGTTTAACCCTAACGACGAGATATCTCGTCAAAGACCTGGTCAATTTTACTAAATACGAGATATCACGTCGAGAAACAACTACCCTATTACTCCAAGGGAATGGTGATACACGTAGGAAAACTAATTGTCCCTTGCCTAGAAACTGGTGACAGTTTGAAAAGGTTTGTGCACAAGAGGCTTGACACTACTTAATGTGTATTCGTATTCTAGTTTTTAACTTACTATCTGTCTAAAAATATATACTCTTTTGTATTGTAATTCGCAAATTTTGAAGTGCATTTTTTAAACTTTAAATGTGTTAGTTATTTGCTAAATTAAATTTGAGATATACCCCAATCGAAATCTGACGTTTTGCTGCAAAAAACATTCATTGGTCATAACATTGTTGTTCTAACACTTTGTTGTAAATTTGGTCTTTAACACCAGATTTCATTTTTAGAAGTATAAACAAAGCTCTCATATCCATCGGAAACAATGCATTCCGTAAGCAAAAGTGAATTGTAATTACTTTGCTTTGCCAACAATGCCTAAATGCAACAATCATATCTAAAACCATCATGTGAACAATGAAAGAGCTTCACAATGAAATTTTTTATCTTGAATGCGAGTTTGCGACTTTTTTATGCGTACTTAATTCAACGATAAAGCGATTTAAAATTTGTCACCAAGGATGTGGCGATTTATTTTATTATTATTTTTCGACTTTTTGTTGCAAGATGCAACATCGGCTCCGATCCGGGAGGATTCTAACATCAGGAGCAAGGTGAAGCTTTCTCTTTACAAAAAATTGTGATGATCGTATCAATTGAATTTTAAAACATATATTACCAAAATAATTTATTTCGGATAACAGTAGTTTTTTTGTCTGTCCTACTTCAGATATTCAACACATTCTCTACTTGATTTTGATAATTTTATTTAAAACTTTTTCCTGTTAATATGATTAAAACTTTGCATCTTTAATTCTTTTTATCTAATTTGTCATTATTCATTTAATTTTTGTTATATTATTAACCTCTAAATCATCTTGAATTTATTTTAATACAGAAAAATTGTTCAGGTCAGCTTAAAAGATACTAGATATTATCCACATACATTTTTAAGTTTTAAATTGTTGAAATTAATGAACAAATTTACCGGGATAAATTTCCCGTATAACTATTCTTGTATTACAAACTTCTTAAACTAGAAAAAGGTTTTATATTTATAATTGTAGCAGTTATTAAAAACCTAAAAGTAAAATTATTAAATTTCATACTGAAAGTACTAAAATTTAAAGTAAATCGAAATACGTTGCAATTTTAACAACTCTTGAATAAATTTGAATTTATATTTGTAAAATTACAAATATATTGATCAATGAAAATAGTTTATAACCTCCCATTCCGAAATATGTGCCTTTTAAAAATACAACTTATGTACAATCTCACCACGTATATATACCTCACCACGTATATATTAAGTCATCATGCAATATAGAGGTTTTATTTTTATGCTCTATCTGTACTGTAACGTTACTAATTTATAAAGTCAATTTGAATCATCATTTGTAGGATTATGGCTATGGAAACAACTTTGTTCGTGAAGTAACAGAGAGAACATGGAACAAAGAAAGTACCCTTAAGAACGGGATCGGATACTTACCTTCCTTAAATGAACAGGAATACCCGAAAGATAAGGATATTTTGTATCACAGTTTTAATGTTGACAGAAACGGTGATACTATGTTGAATGAACTAAAACCAAATGAAGTGTCGCGAATAAATGAACCTCAAGAAAACAAGCTCAAAAACTTTTCCAGTCAAGTTGCTGAATCAGAGTCACGATACGGAACAAAAGAAAAGCTATTGAATCAACAAACTAAAAAGTATTTATCGACTGAGGTTGTTGACAGTGAAATGTATGAGGACAGCAGTCCTAAAATTAATACAGAGGTATCACCAATGAGCCTCTATAAGTCAGTTTCCAACTATATAAAGACTTTTCTTTGGAAAAACAGACGGGAAACGAAATCAGTTCAACAACAGAAGAACGTATTCAAAGACGATGTAACACACCAATGGGATCCTGAAATGAAGGTAGAGGTATCACCAATACTTAAACAGACGAGCCTCTATAAATCAATTTCTAACTATATAAGTACTCTTTGGAAAAGTAGACGCAAAATAGATCCAATTGAACAACAGACTAATGTATTCAAGACCGACGTAACACGACTATTGGATCCTTCTATTAAAACAGATCTTAATTTGAAAAGGCGGCTTCACTTGAAAAGAGGAATGGCTATGCACTCTCACCATCACCAGAGGAGAAATAAAATCTTGACAGATCCTGCGAACAGCTATCCAGATAACCCAGAACTCAGAAAGGAAGCGAGTCAAATTTCATCTCCAAATCAGTTATCTGAGGAAGGTTATGAGTATAATATTAACTCAACAACCAACTTGTCGGAGAACTCAAATTTGACCCTGAGTTTGCTGGGCGAGCAATCACTGGACACAATATGGCTTGAAGGAAAATCGGACACAAGCGAAAAACAGAAAGGAGCTATTTCCGTAAATTCAAATGAGACGAATACCAAGAATGAAGCGAGACATTTTACTAATCGAGAAACGACAGTAAAAGTCCCTGAACTGGAGGAAGTTAGAACAGCAAATTTAGTAAAACCAATTGGGACAAACACCCAAAACACAAGTAGGATTTTTATTGACCAAGAAACAACAGTCTATACTCCAGAATTGGAAGAAGTTGGAACAGAGAATTCAGTAAAATCATTTTGGGTGAGCGCCAAGCACCAAATGACACTTTCTAGGAATGAAGGAACAGTAAAAGTTCCAGAACTGGAAGACATTGGAACAGCGAATGTAGTAAACTCTGCTGAGAAGAACACCAAACACCCAAAGAGACCTTTTATGTATCAAGGAACAACAGTAAAAGTTCAAGAGTTGGAACAGTTGGAAGAAGCTGGAACAGTGAATGTAGTAAAATCAACTGAGACGAACACGAAACTCCCAAAGAGACTTATTACTAGTCAAGGAAAACCAATAAAAGTTACAGAATTGGAAGAAGTTGGAACAGCGAATGTAGTAAAATCATCTGGGACGAACACCAAAAACCCAAAGAGACTTTTTACTAACCAAGGAACAACATTAAAAGTTCAAAAGCAAATAGGAGTTGGCACAGCGAATTTTGTGAAATCAACTGGGACGAACAAGTACCCAAAGAGACATTTTACTAATCAAGGAACAACAATAAAAGTTCCAGAATCGGAAGAAGTTGGAGTAACGATGAATCAAACTGAATATTCTATGAACGAATTAATTGGGAAACTCGTAGGAGTTTTAAAGGAGGAAGATAAATTGCGTTCCCTTGAAGAGTCTGCAGCATCAAGAGATGCTGAAGCTCAATATCATGATCATGTGGTACATTTACGTTTGCTTGGAGGTGGTCTCGTACTATTCATCATAAGTATTTCGTTGCTTTCGTGGCACATTTGGTATACCTTAGGTGAAATTAAAGCTCTGAAAGAGCAGTATCGCTCTTTGCCAACGAGCGAAGAAGTGAATGAAAATGAAGGAAGTGCAAATACAATTGGCTAGGTGTGCAAAAATGCATTTTTGAGAAGCAACTAATCTTATGTTTTGAAAGGATACATGCGCCGACTAGAAGACAACTGACAAAAAAAGCGAAGAAAACATTGAATTAACTTCAAGGTGTGGTGAAATGGATAAAGATAGTTCGTAAAATATCATCTGGCGTATATTAATGGAAAACAACTTAATATTTGAAAACAGGAAAACAACAGCAAATGTTAGTGTTGGCAATGGGAAAGTAACAATGTATGTTAATGGTGACAAGACGGAAAACAATATTAATGGATGACAAGAGGGAAAACAATATTAATGGATGACAAGAGGGAAAACAATATTAATGGATGACAAAGGAAACACTATGACAAATATTGATGAATACCAACGGAAAAGCAATGATAAATTAATGAATGACAACGGGAAAAGCAAATGTAGGTATTAGTGGATGACAACTGTGGCAATTTTAACTCCGGCAGGTGAAAAGTAACAGCAAATATTAATCTTGACAACGGGAAAACACTGGCCTATAGCGGTAGCAGGAGACGAGAGAGACAGAAGGCAAATATTAATGGATGGCAACAGAAAAACAATGAAAAATATTGATGAATGACAACTAAAAAAATAGTGGGAAATTTAACTCACTTCTAATGGGTGGAAAACAGCAAATATTAATTTTGACAACGGAAAAACACTGGCATATAGTATTAATATACCAGGAGACAAGAGAGACATGGACAATATTAATGGATGACAACGTAAAAATAATGACAGATATTAATGGATGACAATGTAAAAATGACAGATATTAAAGGATGACAACAGCAACACAATGGCAAATATTGATGAACGACAATATGGTATATGACAACACTAGCTCAAAGTTTTTATCTTGAAAATAGGAAAGAAATTTTTTGAGTATTTAGAAAAGTAAATGGAGTAAGTTTCTGAAACCCAAAAATCAAGGCAGGAAATATCTTAAGTGAAATCGAACTATATAAAATATATCTAGTCTTGAAAAATAATGGAGCAAATTCGAAAGATGTGAGTTAGGTTATGTCAAATAAAGAAGGTATAAGGACAAAAACGAATCTTTAAAAAGAAATACTGAATAAAGACGACGAACGTAAGATAGTCTAAAAAACCTGATTCAAAGAAAAGAATTTACCTAAACAAGGAAACCAATAAAAGAACTTAAATTTAATATCAAATTCCAAAACATAACAATGGAAAGATTCAATAACCCTAGTACAGTGAACACATACTCACATCACTATATAGTCCATAATTACAAAAAATTGAATCAATTCATAGGAAAGTGACAAATTTTATAGTGCGAATGGCTCTATTATCTTGAAAGCAGAAAGCTACTTCTGAGAAACAATGACGTTGAATTGCAACATGTGTGCTAATCACTATACTAAACTATAACACCAAAGCGAAACACTACCAACCTGAAAAAGAATCGATTCATATTCTGAGAAACGAAATCAATTTCATAAGTATGTACCACCAGCGTTTGTTATTCTAGGAAAAACATCAAATGCTCAAATGTGTAAAACCTTTTGAACCAGTATTTAGGGATGTTTGACATTGTATGACACTTCCACATCGAAAGAAAGAGCATGTAAAACATAAAACACTACAGATTTTCGCTTTGGGCCAGAATTGCCGCATCAATCACATAATCCAGAAGAGAAATCAAGTTTCCGGTGTCTGACAATGATTGTTTCATGGTTTATTCATGAAGCGTTCTCCCAAGTATCTGAAAAGTATAAAAAATATCGTATCTAACTAAATAAGCCATTCGGATCCAATAATTATTGACACAAGATGCATAAAATGTACTTTATATCTCATATCAATGTATATATTTATTTATTCCCTTCTATATAATTTTTAACTTATATAAAGAAAAACACTCTAGATTTTATAAATGCTGTCTAAAATATCAATAAAACAATATCTATTCCACAAATTGATTATTGCTGTTATCGGGCCGCGGTGGCCCGGTTGGAAGAGTAACGAACTAGCAACCGAAGGGTTGCGAGTTCGAATCCAGCCAAACACCGTCGTGTACAAAGGGGGCTGGTGCACGTTAAATCTGTCGTGGCCTCAAATGTCCTCACGTTGGCGTGGTGTGGAAGTTTGGAGAGTGGGGTGCCAGCTCAGGTGTTGCCTCGTCATCTGACCGTGGTTCAAAATTACGTGGTGTTGTCCTCGGATCTTTCCCTTTGGGATTGATCCCGGACCGTCACCAATAGCCCATTGTGTTGCTCCAGTGTGACGTTAATTGAAATAATAAAATAAAAAATAAAATAAATATTGCTGTTATCACTTTTATTGATATTTTTCATCTTGTTTATAAGTTTAATTACTTTGATAATACACTGCTGGCCACCCAAATTGCAACACCAAGAAAGACAAGAGATATCACAACAAAATTTATTTTGTAGATAACATGTTGACCAAGTATCAAATGATTAAATTTATAGACTTCTGTGAAGTGTGGTTCCTGCCAAAATCAGTAGCCAGAGTAGCCGCCATTGTTGGAGATCACCGCTGCCACACGCCTCGGCATTGATTCAAAGAGACTTTGGATGTGTTCTTGGGGTACAGCAGACCAAGCAGCTTCCACACGTTGCCAAAGTTGATCTGGTGTGGCAGCTGGGGATGAATTCTGGGTCAATCGTTGAGCAACCATGGACCACATGTTTTCTATCGGCGAAAGATCCGGAGAGCGAGCTGGCCAGGGAAGCAATTCAATCTGGCGATTGACGAAGAACCCTTGGACAATGAGTGCCACGTGTGGTCGCCCATTATCCTGTTGAAATATGGCTGTGGGCAAGCCCTGAAGGTAAGGAAGGACAACTGGCTCCAACACCTGGGAGATGTAGCGCTGGCTGTTTAAAGTACCGGCAATGCGTACTAGAGGAGTGCGAGAGTGATATCCAATACCACCCCATACCATAATACCCGGTACAGGACCAGTGTGGCGGTGCATAACGCAGCTGTTCAGCATCCTCTCTCCACGGTGTCTCCAGACTCGAATCCGACCATCGTGGTGTTGCAGACAGAAGCGTGACTCGTCAGTAAAGACAATTTCATTCCATTCTGCCGTCCACATCCTTCTTTCATCGCACCATTGGCGGCGGAAACGTCTGTGGTTCTGCGTCAAGGGTAGACGAAGCAATGGACGTCTTGCGGACAGACCACTCTGCTGTAAACGGCGTCGAATGGTACGCGCAGACACTGGATGATGCGGTACAGACTGAATGTGCTGTGCTATGGTTCGTGATGTGGCTGAGCGATCCGTCACTGCCATACGCACAATATGCCTGTCATTACGTGAAGTGGTGCACTGAGGTGGATGCGATCGAACACGTCGGTCCGTCGTACCCTCCTGCATCCAACGATCACATATCCGCATTACAGTTGTTTGGTTTCGTCCAACACGACTACCGATTTCCCTGAAAGATAATCCACAATCTCGGTAGGCCACTATCCTTCCTCTGTCGAACTCGGATACTTGATCAAAAGGTGATCGCTGTTTTCTACGATGCAGAATTGATCGTTTTTTTGAAAAACCACAAGAAAAACACAATTGCCGTACTTGAAATCGTCGAAATCTCCAAGCCTTAAATAGCGCTTTGAAGTGGCGCCACAGGCGCGCGTGATGTGCGTCTGCGCTGAAATTCTAATCATTTGCATATCTCACCTCCGCTAATGCATGTTGTAAATTTCATATTATTTGCATGCTTCCTTCAGGGTGTTGCATTTACGGTGGCCAGCAGTGTATATCCTCCGCATATTCCGTTGTACATTGTTTTTATTGCAATAAGAGACTGGCACAGTTTGTCCTATTTTGTACTTTGACCCACTAAACACAACCAACTGATACCTACGTATAGGGTACTCTCATAAGGTCAACGGTGGTACCATGGTACCAGAGTCTATGATCTATGGAGGGGATCCCTGGAAAAGTGGAAACGTATTTTAATGGGCAGGCTATTCTAAGTCTAAAATGTATAAATATGTTCATTATATTCATAATAGGTGTACAGTAATTGAATGAGAAAAAAAAAATGTATGCATTTGTTAAGTTAAACAATGAGCGCTTAGGATATATATTTTTATTTTGTGAGGCGTCAGCTTTATAATGGGACCCAGAGTATACCCATTCCTCGTTTAGACTTTCATTTTCTCATGCGTAGAAAGTGTTAATTGTTTTCTAAGTGATTGACCTATTACTTCATTTAAAAAATACAGTAGGTAGGTATTTTAATTAACGTCGCACTGGAGTGAAACGCAACGGGCTATTGGCGACGATCCGGGATCAAACCCGAAGGGAAAGATCCGACAACACCACGTAATTTTGAACCACGGTCAGATGACGAGGTCAACACCTAAGCTGTGGCACCCCATTCTCCAAACTTCCACACCGCGCCAACGTGAGGACATTTGAGGCCACGACAGATTTAACGTGCACCAGCCCCCTTTGTTCACGACGGTCTTTGGTTGGAT
The DNA here is from genome assembly GCA_933210815.1 of Meta bourneti. NCBI lineage: Eukaryota > Metazoa > Arthropoda > Arachnida > Araneae > Tetragnathidae > Meta > Meta bourneti. The sequence continues at coordinate 101,985,770 of OW119924.1, read as the reverse complement.
TCGAACTCGCAACCCTCCTGTTGCTAATCCGTTACTCTTCCAACCAGGCTACAGCGGCCCTTGATACAGTACCTTTGCTAATTAGGGTTCTGAATTATTTGGGTTTATACGGAAGATCTGGGTTTTATTTAATAAAAGTTTGTTTTGTGGTTAAATTTTTACACCACCCTTAATTGCATTTTAATTGAGCGCACTCGGGCTTGTGCATTTTATATTGCATTACAATTTTAAACATCTAAGGTTGGATTAATTTGTCGTGTTTGGCGCAGTTTGTCCCTGTCTGGCTCTTGGGATGTTAAAATCCAACCAACCACTAAACACAGAACATATATTATACAAGAATCATACTGAGAAACCCGTCATATTCAAACTGAAGAGGCCAGCAAGTATATCACACTGAAGGGGTCCCGTTATCTAAACCAGTACCAGAGCCCTTCATCCAACTTCGTACTGGTTCTTAAATTGATTGAGTTTGTCCTGTCTGGCGCAACTTCACCCTGCCTGACCTTTATGCCAATAAAATCCAATCAACCAAGCAATTGGTATTGGGGTCCGGTTTATCCTGTGTTGGACGTAATTTGGAATGAAATGGTACAAGGGGCCAGACATCAAACAAATTCAGAGTGCAATGCTATCAATTTTGCGGAAGAAAGATCGTCTTCAACAATTAAATAACGTTTATTTACAAAAGTTAGCATGCTCATCATGAATTTAAATGTGATTTAAATATATATAATTATCCCATATATATATAATTATCCCATCCACACATATATAATTATATAAATATCCATATACAATTCCATAATATTAAATGAAATTGAATCGACTCCCTTCCATATATAACAAACACCCTTGCGCCATAAAATCCAAATCAACCAACCAACCAACCATATATAACACTGAAAATCGAAAATTGCATAATCCGAAACATGAGAAATTACACTGGCTACAAAAGTGTCGGTATATATACCTTTCGTATTATGAAGCTAATGATCCATCTAACCAACTTCTTGACATGTACGCTCGGACTTCGCATTCACACATTCCAATATTTTGACGCAATTTGGTCATGTCCGGCCCTTGAGACATTAAAATCCAATCAACCAAACTACTTGGAAATGGATTCGTTTCATCGTGGTGGTGTCTGGTCCTTGTATTATACAAGACATATATTATACAAACCCTCCAAGTGGTACGATGAGATATGTCATCCATCAAAATCTGACCAATTTTGCCAAAGACGATCTTGATTGTCGATTTTTTTTTATGATGACGAGACCAAGATCTGGTCGATTTTCTTCCAATGACGAGCTATCTTGTCTATCGCGATCATTTCAGTTTTGATAATGATGAGATACCTCATGGAGACAGCCATCAGGAGGGTTAAAATCCAATCAACCAACTTGATACTGAGCTCGGACAATAGATGAGGAGTTGAATTGTATGGGGACCTTGATCGTTCGTGCGGCAAGTAGCTATACATCCTTGACTTGACATCGGCGTAATTTTTACTCGGTCCCTCAGAGGAAGCGGTGAATGGTGGACAGGAATAGATCAATGAAGTTCTTTGCGTATGGATATCGACGGACCCGTGGGAACGCATCCCCTCTCTCGTCCTCCAATCGCCTCGTCGTACGGATTGATCGGTAACCTCTTTTTTTGTTCTTGCGCCTCTTTCATCCCTCCCTCCCATTCCTCTTTCTTTTCTTCTTCCAATATAAATCTTTTCTCTACCTCGCTTTCATTTTGACACGCATATACAAGAGTTAACTGTTTCTCCTACTTTCCCCTCCCTCCCTCAGCTAGAGACAATAGCCGGGGAAAAAACGGGAGTGCAGAAAAGAAAGGTTTTTCTTTTCGCAGGGCTATACTTGAAAGTTCTTTAGTTATGAAGGTGGTTTTTTTTTCAACTTCGCCTCATGCTGAGCTTTACGGCATAAAAATGAGAGCGTGCCGTATTGTGAGGAAATAAAACAATGGAGTCAGATAAAGCTGGTTGTATCTTTATGACACCGACATAGATGGCACCACTGTCGGGATTTTAGGCTGTTTTTTTTTTCATTTTCCAATAAAGCTTCCTTTGTTGGGTTGCTTATAAGCAATTAATCGATGAGGAAGCTGAGGTGAAAGTATGCATGGGGTTTTTTAAGTGTTCTTGAAGTTTTTCTTTTGAGAATATTAAAATGAGAGTTAATTGGATGAATGGGCTTAATGAGAATTTTAATTTCGAAGACAGTGAATCAGTGTGAGTTGACTTTTTTCTTTATAAGTATTTCAAAAATACAATAGCTTCAGGTTTCAACTTAATCATTTTTAAAATACAGTAGAACCCGGATTATCCTAGTTCCAATTTACCGAGCCGAATTTCATACCGTTTCCTTCCTTTATGAATCTTTCAGTAGCAGTACGAATTGATGAAATATTTTGTGTGTGTTTCATTTAGTTTGTTTTGTGTTACTACGTCCGTATTATCCATGGTTATGCGAGGTGTCCTCGGTTCATATTGATTCGGATAATCAAGGCTCAAGGCATTTTATCCTACTCGAACTTAAACGCTATGTTAAATTTAAAATTAATAAATTTCTGCTTCATAGTTGCACAATTGCATTGTGGAAATAATGAAATAAGAAATATAGGTATTATAGCAACTTATCAGGCCAACTGTATAAAATCAAATGAAATCTCAGGACGAGACACGACATTTATTTACAGACAAGAAACGAAAACGGTACACATCTCCAAACGGACAACAGAGCGCTTGCCCTCTCGCTTCTTAACAGAACAGACGATAGCACTTTCAAACGTGGCACATGCGCAAAAGAGAGCACGATCATGCTCCCTTGGAAACAGCTGATAAACAGTTCGTTCCGTTCGGGGAGGAGAGAAGAAAACACTTGTGTGTTCTGCTACAGTATGTTATATTTTTCTAGAAAGTGTCGTAAATTAACAACTTCTTAGCAACTGGAAGCATAAGACTGTCAGAAAGGTATGATGCATTTACATAACATTTACAGTATTCGCTTTCATCGAGCATTTTCAATGGATATACAGCGTGTTTCAAAACTTCCTGAATCGACTTTAAGAGTAGATAGGAATACAAAATTGAACCTTACACACACAAGCACCCCAGAAATGCTAGATGGTACATTAAGGTACAGAAAATGAAATTCAGCAAGTATTGGTAAACAAACCGCATAATGTTCCAGTTGTACACAAAATTTGGTGCAAACGCTTGATGATTTTCAAGGGATAGATCTCAATATAAAAAGATAGATCTTTCGATAGATCTTGAGATAAAAGGGGCCGCGGTAGCAAGGTTGGAAGAGTAACGGATTAGCAACCGAAGAGTTTCGAATTCGAATCCAACCAAAGATAATCGTCTACAAAGGAGGCTAGTGCACGTTAAATCTCTCGTGGCCCCAAATGCCCTCACGTTGGCGTGGTGTGGAAGCTCGGAAAGTGGGATGCCAGCTCAGGTGTGACTTCATCTGACCGTGGTTCAAAATTACGTGGTGTTGTCATCGGATCTTTCCTTTCGGGTTTGATCCTGGACAGTCGCCAATAACCGTAGCTCCAGTGCGACGTTAATTAATTATCTACCTCGAAATAAAAAAAAGGAGTCGTCCGTTTTCTTTAGCTCCTCCCTTGCTGGGGACATGCCTGCCACTGTCAGAATGAAATGTTGAACACGTTGATGTCTAAAATTACGATGATCCAAACTGCCCAATTGCCTTTCAGCGCCCTTTATCAAATACATGGTGATTTGATATAGGGCTCTGAACAGTATTGACAGGTTCCCCACCGCTGATGTAGAGTGTCTACGGCATTAGAATGATGACGCATGAACATAACATACCTCAAATGGACGATTCCCATTAAAAAGCCATTTAATTGCTCACGTACTTTTGGATTATTTCTCACCACTGCGAACAATAATTCTTTTTAGGGTCCATTTATCGTTACTATACCATTTATGCGTACTCTCGAGGTCTGACTGTAGTGCCAATATAATCAGATTGGTGACATATGGCTTGGTGTTCAGTGGTTGAAACCCTCAAATGGTGGATTTCTAGTAAAATAGCACTAGATCTCGCAGAGTACTTCTGGATGACAAATGACCTCGTGTAATCGTAGTCTTTGTTTTAGCTCCCGTTTATCATCAACGATTCGATACAGTTACTTTAGGTTTGGGGGCTAGAGTACCTATACAAGCAGAGAGGGGATATTAATAGACATTAAATGACTGGAATCCACCTCTAGAGGATTTCCATTGAAATAATATTAGATGGTACATGTGTTTTGGTTTGGAAATTCTCAAGAATAAATTACCATCAAATTAACATAGCTATTTTGGAGGAAATGCACGTATGTTATCAATCTAATTACACGAGTTAAAATGTTTCAAGCGTTAAGTAGTATTATATTGATCTGCCAAAAATTAGGGTGATTTAAAGTCGAATTTAAAAATAATTTTAAAAGGCATTTAGACCAAACAGACCATTTTTTAAATGTGTAGCGAAGAATTGGATATCAACCAATATTTGCAGTTTTAAAAGAAGGCCTCTAAACTCACTACCAAATGCTTAGAAAATACCAATAATGTGTCCCGAATCCTTCCAAATTCTTATGAGTCGAGTCTCACAAACTATTTCATGCTAGAGATTTGCTTAGGCTTTCTTAAATTCACTATTACAATACAATGACGATTCTATCATTGCATTATATGTAATATGTGTAAATATATGCAGACTTATATTTCTTTATGAAGTCACTATGCTATGCATGATACTTTATATATATTAAGCCTTAACATCGTACTTTACATCTATTTTATTGAGTAATTGGGCAATATATGTTATTAGATAAGGTGGTAAATTTTCAATGCTATTTCACAGACTCCGTAAGTTTTAAGTACCGTATGCTTTCCACAATCTTTTTCTGTGCTATTCGAGATTTCACATGCAATTCAAGTAACTTAAATCAAGCTCTGAATTATTCGAAATAATTCTTATACTATTCAAGTAGCATATTAATCATAGGTTTCCCATAATACCTTACCGAATTGCAGCTGGCTTGTCCATTTTTTGAGTCAGATGTCGCTGTGTGCATTCTGCACAGTTTTGGCGATGTTGATTATTTTCTCGCTGTAAAGCTGTTCTTCGGAATGGTAATTGATAAATTAAAATTTTTTGTACTTAATGTAAATTTTTAATTAATTTTTTTTTTAATTTAATGTAAATTTTTAATAAAACAACAAATTAGTTAATTTCACAATTTTTTTTAAATTTTTGTGATAGGAGTTTCAATTTTACGAAAGCATTAGCATCAGTAAAAGTTATTGGGGTTTGTTCAGCATTTGATTCTCTGGCTTCCTTTGTCAATTGATCTGCAGCTTCATTTCCTTCAATGCTCACTTGTGCGGGAATTTTCTATTCGAAATTTATTAAGTTTATCCATAACAGTGAGAGCTCAATTCTTGTTACTTACATTCCTCTGTAGCACGTACAATTGCGGAAAAAGCGAACCACCCCTTTATTTCGAGCATTATTCATAGTAGAGCAAATTCGAAGATATCATTCAATAGGGAATAACGTCCTCTACAAATTCATATGCAAAAATTCCATCAGGAGACGTCTTCATATCAAATTATGCACAAACAATAAAATTTCCTTTGGAAAGGCCATGTTTTGATGCCTTAATCAGATTCGGCATCGTTAAATTAGTCTCTAATGAAATTTCATGACTCTACTATCTTTATATCCAGAGATATTCAATGTTAAATTTGCTGTCAACTTCAAGGATCAACTCCACATTGAAAATCGGTATTCGTAGATCGAGATTAATTGTAGTTATAGTTACGGAATTTCAAATTTGAACACTATTTCAAACGTATTTGTCAGCACGTGAAAACTATCCGAGAATAATTATATTTATTATGCAAGTGAAAATGATTGGAGAATTACTTGTACAAACGATCTGAGAATTATCATCCGAGATTTGTCAGATGTTTTTTAAATTTTGGTTTCCCCCTAAAATCGCACTAATGAGGAAAATTTAATGTAACTCAAAAACTAACGATTGGAATGAGCTGAAATTTTGCATGGTTATATTAGAAGTCCTGAATCGATTCCTATCAAAATATAGTAAGGTTCCAATTCATAATTTTTTCAAACATTAATTTAATAATTATTATTGCATACTAAAAGCTTTTAAAATAGAATATTAGGTGGATTTTGTTTGAGTTGTTTAATATGGTACAAAATATCAGCGCTATAGAAAATATTATTTAGGAAGATATCCATAAAATTCTAAGAAACTGATTTAACCATTAGGAGCTCCATTCTTTTTGTACTCATCACTTCGAAACTGTAAGACCTAATGACATGAAATTTGGTATCTGAAGTTAAATTTTGACATAGATTCGAAATTGTGAGTCGAAATAGGGGATTTCCATTGGAAATTATGAAGTTGGTGCTCAATTTAATATAGAGGACGGCCTTTTATGCAAATTTCATGCATTTGAATTTATAAAAGACGTTAGTTCCCGCCAAACGCCATTTTTGAATTTTTCCTACTGTTAAAATTTCTCGAATGAAGAGGGGTGGTTCCTTTTTTCCCGTGACTGTACATTGAAATCTCTTAATCGCAAGTTTCATTTCATTCCGATTCGTTTAAAATTGCGGTTACTCGTATGTAGGGGAAGCTACTTTATGACCTCCCGGAACACTATTTGAAAGTTGACATAATATTTTACCCTGCTTCCTCAATCCTCTCTAATCCACCTTTCCACTGAACTATCAAATGGATCATCTGCATGTACGAAAGACTTCTCACGAGCAATAACTGCTTTTTCAACTTCATCATCATTGCAAAAATTACCGAAAAAAATACAAATGCTCCATTTTTGCTTCGCGTTTAGAAGTAAACTTATTTCTCAGTGCCCGTTCAAAGAACTCTTCCTAATGAAATCGCGTTTTATTTCGGCTCATTTAATTAACTCAAGGTCCGGATTATTTTATGACAGTCAGAGATTGCGACAGAGATAGACCGGAAATGATTTCGAAGGAAATATAATCAATTTTCATTAATACGCATTAAGACTCAGGGGAGGAGAAAGTGGAATAAAAAGAACGGCATAAAGAAATCTAATTAAGAGAAAACTGTGACGGGGGTCCCAAGACTGCCTCTTTCTCGCATTAAGTTAATGAAAAATAATAGGCTTATTGATATCGCAGGGAAACTGCATGACGCGTTTATAAGAAACTCCTTGATGGATTGGTTGATTTGGGGGTTTTATGGCGCAATGGCCATATTTGGCCAAACTGTTCCAAACAACGTCAAGCAAAAGGACACATACATGCAAAGAAAGCTTTACTGATACAGAAGAGAGAAGTACACACAAGGAGGAATCGAACTGGGCATATACAACTGGCAGATTGATAGCGAAGCGGGGAAACCCACTGAGCCACGACGACCCCATTGATGCATGGAAAGTGTTCGTGAAATATATAATATCGGTAAGTTTCATGTGCTTCAGTCATTACCTTAATCTTTCCTTTCTGTTTAAGCACCTGAGTATGACATTGGCAATACTAGTAAAAGGAACGCGTCGGTAATACATAGAGGCACGTTACACGACAAAACCACAACCGCCACCGCATTTAGCTTGACAGAAAAGCCTTCATTTCTTCGTGAACGGAACTAGCGAAATGCCTCTCCAGTCTACCTGTCCTGAACGAGCGGAACTCCTAACCATTCGGCCGCCTGAAATAAAATGCGACTCTAAAGTTATCGAGAAACGTCAGAAGATCCCGGAGATATTCTAACGCAGAACTACGTCTTATGGTATGCTATAGATTAGCGGCATAATTGTGTCAGCGGTATCAACTGGCAACAACTCCGGGGTTATAAGGGGCGTGGCAACGACGTTAGTATCGTTTGACAACCGAGGTTTTTAGAAAGGTTTAGAGGTTACCGAGGTTCAGATTACTAATTGAGTATTTCCTTGCAAATGTATTTAACAATTTCAGATTTGTCTATGGCATTTTCCTACTTATGGGCTAGGTCAAACTTGAATTTAGATAATTTAATCTAACTCCACCATTTATTTTTGAAACATCAAGAACATTCTACGAGGGAGGGGGTCCTCCGAACACCCAAGGAGCACGTCCCTTATGCAGACCCTTATTCAGGCTTCAGTGTCTTAAACGATCCGTAGCATACTTCAAAACAAAAGAAAATCGCAACAAGAAAGAACTATTCCGTAACGCATCGCACATCCCATCTCCAACGAATTCGGAAGCAGCGCAGCGATGCATCCTCACTGGAAGTTGAGTGAATCGCGAACTAAAGCCGAGATAGCGGGATGGCGCGAGAAAGTTTTTCCCTAAATTTCAATAATTCTATTCAGATTACCCGGGCACTCCTGTATAATCCGGGCACTAACTTCAATCGAATAGCGCTTCGGGGATACGAGATCGGGAACTTGTGGCTCATAGAAAATTCATGCTCGTTCAATATGCGATAAGGGAATGGCTCCCTTGAAACAGAAGAATAAACTTAAGTCATGGAGCAAAGCTTCTGGGTGATAAAACTATAATGTAGAGTGAAGTAACTATAAAACGGTTGATCTAATGGATTGATTTGCTCTAGGGTGTGGTACTTTGGTTAAAGAGCGAATAGTACAACGCAATGTGCTATAATGCTGGTTCTTGTTAACGCAGTGAATTGAATATACAGTTAAGCCTTGAAGATCCATTAACCGAATATGCGTGTTATACGAACCAGATTTGATACCTAGTTTCCTCGCTTTATGAATCTTACAGTAGCAGATATAACATTTAGTACAACAATACATAAGTTTTTCTGTATTTCTTATAGGTAGGTAGTTAATTAACGTCACACCGGAGCAATACAACGGGCTATCGACGGTCCAGGATCAACCCCGAAGAGAAAGATCCGAAGACAACATCTAATTTTGAACCACGATCAGATGACGAGGTCAACACCTGTGAACTCTCCAAACTTGCACACCACGCCAACTTTAAGACATTTGAGGCCACGATAGATTTAGCGTGCCCACCTTTGTACACGATGGTTTTTGTTTGGACCGAGTTTTGAACTTGCAACCCTCCGGTTGCTAATACTCTCTTCCAACTTGTGTTTCGCATGGACTGTTATGTATTACTACGTTCGTATTAACCAAGTTTATTTTTATCCGAAGTGGGTTCGGTCCACTTCGAGTAATTAAGGTGCTACTGAATTGTTATGTTTGGATAAATATTTGTGAATACTTTAATTCTACGTGTAACGTATGTTTCAGTACAATTAAGTTTTCAAGCTTTTTTCTCGTATAAATGAAATTAAACCGTAATTGTCGATGGATTGTTTGGTGTGTTTGGTTGCTAAATATGGCAACACATTTTAATGCGAAAAACTGCAAATAGGACGAGTCTCAGTTTCTCAGATGATTGAATCAATAAAATTTTTTAATTATTTCTGATTATCTTACATTTTTTTATTAAAAACTCGAAATTCGATATCCCAAAAGTACTTTAGTATAATATACGTTTACAGTACCGTTAATTAACCCTCTGCATACGTCGGGGCAGGATATGGTTTCCTTCTTTGGTTACGGTAGCCGGCCAAAGGCTTTACAGGCAACTTACTGAAACCGGCCGAAACGGCCTTTACAATGCTGTCCACCAAGAGGAGAGGGAATATGTGTCGTCCCATTATCACCTAATGTGCCGGTTTCTATTGTCGGGTCGTGGGTATGCCTAGAAGGGACAGATTCTTCCCGGGTAAACTGAAAGGGTGGCGGTGACTTTTTAAACGTATCTCTTTTCATTTACTAACCCCTCACAGACTAGATGTTCGAGAATAAACATTTTGCGAGGCTCCCCGTCGATAACCCTGACATCTTTATCAACGGGGAGATAAGGCTATTCACGTGCGGGTCTCTTTGTATCACAGAAAATAGGGGATGGAAACCGTAACGGGTTCGGCGATTCTTCAGGAGTTTGAGGTCTGAAAGAATCCGAGCATTTCGGATTCTTTCAGAATTCGAGCCGAGGGGACTCGAAACTTTTGGCCGGTTGGGCCGGTCCCCGTATCCAGAGGGTTAAAGACATGGGGGTGCACGATATTGAACGAGCGAAACAATGCAGAAATTTCAGTTTCGTTTTGAAGATACAAGATATTACAAAGTAGTCAGAATCGCGATCTCACACTAAACACTCCTTGTCAAAAACAACCCGAAAAACTATTACTCGTTTTTCTATTGGACGTTGTATTCCGGAGATATTTGCCGTCGAAAATTTAATTACCACCCTTTCCTAAAAACACCTAAAAAATTATTCTTTTGGCGTCACTGGTGTTGCCGGTATCTGAGACAATCGAGTCACACGTACGAAAATAAAGCACCTGGGAGTACTGACAACTGATGAATAAAAAACGATAGTCCAACACACACATTCGGATTTGCATATCCATTTTTAAAAAATTTCGAATGACCCAAAGGGGCGTCATAAAACTTTTAACGAGAATATCTCCAGAATACGACGTCCTATCGAAAGGACAGTAATTTTTTGGGTTGGTATTCGACAAGGAATATTTTGGTTTGACGACAGTGAATTCTGACTTCCCTATATACTGCAATATACGCTTCTTAAAAGCTTTGCTATCGTCGTTTAATTGCCTAGATATTTGTGAAAGAAATCCAGAAAACAAAGCGAAAGACGAGTGTGAAATTCAAAGCGAACCCAAGTTTGTGCTATCATGGTAACCCACAGCAAATATGGGAACTACTCATTCTGATAGGAAAGGTAAACATAAAGGGGACACAAAATTCCAATGTTTTCACTTAGGGATGTATGTGGCAAGCGCCATCCAAATGTGCTAAAGAATATGCTAAGGTGCAAGAAAGAAACCGGCAAGAGTATGAGAGCGAATAACATTTCTATCAGCCTAAATTTTAGTTTGACTAGTCGTAAACTTAGAGTTTCACTGTAGATGCTCGAAGTTACAACGTCGACAACGTCGACGCATGGGTTGCATCGACCTTTAAATGACATAGACGGAGCATGTGCCCGCAGCTTCATGTTATTTCTTCCAGTTACTCAGTTTTAAGATCTGTCACTTGGGTAAAAGCATGATTCCTAAATTATTGATTGGTTAAAGTGATTATCTACCGTGATCAAAATCACTAGTCTGCGTTTCCATAGCCAATCGGCTAAGTCGATTTGTGATTTACCCTTCAGAGATCTTACAACAGCGACTCCGCCTACGTGATCCGTCTATTTCATAAGAAGGTCGATGATGGGTTGCCGTACATATTTCACATGCGTACCTTGTCGTATACGCACGTTTCGGTTATCTGCCCGATATGATTGGTCCATGTTATATCTCAGCATTCACGAAATAATACGTTACCCGTACGAAGTCAACGTCTAAAATGACGATGACCTAAGCTGACATCTAGCAAATCCATTGTGGCGTTTAGAGACACGCATCCCTTTGTGAAAGTGGTTTTATTTATGTTCCTTGTCTCCTCTTGATTGTGCTGTTAAGGACCTTTCGCCATTAAACGCAAACCAACACTATCTCCTCTTCAAGGTTTTACAGGAAGCTTATAAATAGCCTGTATTGCTGACTCTATACCAAAGAGTGTCTATTGTAGACTTACCTTCCACTTGCAGGTGTGCAGTGTCCGAGCTGACAGTCCCCTTGTCATTCTTAACAGTGCAGTGGTAGAGGCCGTAGTCTGCCGGTCCAACGTTGTCCAGCTGAAGAGATCCACTGTCCAGGATTTTGTAGCTGGAGTGACCGTTGGTGTGGATGTTCCGACCGTTCCTCTGCCACGTGATCTGGGGAGGAGGGTCACCTGTGGAATCGCACGTGAAGACGACGATGTCCCCCATCATAGCAGTAGTGTTGCTGGGTCCCACCACTATGTTGGGCTCTGAAAAGGAAATAAGAACATAGTTTGATTTCAAGTCATGCCCTGAAATTTAAATTTCGGATAGAACAGCTTATTTTAGATTCATTCTTTCGGTTTTGTTATCGTTATTTATTAGTACATATTATCCTCAAACATTTAAAATAAGACCCACTTAATTTCTTATTTTAAAAACGTATTTTCGTTTCCTTAAGACCTTGGCGAGTAGTTTAATTTAAAAATTAATTTTTTGTGTTATGTTTTTTTTTATCTTTTTATATCAACTTTTGTTTAGAGCTGTACAACCTTGCGCTATATAAACCTGCATTCAAACCATTTATTAATCACACGAGACGGTATTTCAATTTTTAATTGAAAATGCTGCCATCAAAAGCTTTTCAAATAAGGATATATATAGAGTACGTATATTTTCAATACACCAACGCAAATATGTTCTTCGGGTATAAATCGATTAGATACCTGCTTCTCAAAAATATATATAAGATAAAAAAATTAAAATAAATATTTCCCTTATTCATACAGGCTTTTCTCTTTTGAGCAAGATTTGTGCTCACTAGTTTCTTAATTTTTATTTAGGACTAATAAAAATGAAAAGTTGTTGCAACAGGTACTGTTCTAATTTTAAAATTCTATCGCTAGATACTTTTTTAACTTTCGTTACTTGGTGCAAATCACAATTTTACGCACTTACAGAAAACTAAATATTTTTAAATTGCAAAACATTTTCATTACTCGATTTTTATTCATAAATGTACTTGAGATAATTGGCAAAGCTCTTTTTTTATAATTACTATTTTATTAAGAATAAGGTTTTAAATATTATTCCAAAAATCCTTGATACTTTCGACATAACGTACAGTTGGTTCATCACACATCACTTATTTCTAAGTTAAACTCGAATAGGTATAAATATATATGTAGGTAAGTACTTAATTAACGTCGCACTGGAGCAACACAACGGGCTATTGACGATGATTCGGGATCAAACCCGAAGGGAAAGATCCGAGGACAACACCACGCAATTTTAAACTATGGTCAGATGACGAGGTCACACCTGAGCTGGCACCCCACTCTTCAAACTTGCACACTACGCCAACGTGAGGAAATTTGAGGCCACGACGGATTTAACGTATACCAACCCCATTTGTATACGACGGTCTTTGGTTGGATAAAGGAATAGATTGTGACGGTAAATATGGAGATTAAGACTAGCAATTGTATAGTTTTTCTATACATATATATCTCAAACCTTTTCACAAAAAGCATTTTAAAACCATCAAATTTTGTTTAGCAAACAATAATCGTAGAGCGGCACACGACGAACCTATAAAATTGGATACAGGTTCTACAGAAAATGCTTATGTAATTGAATGTCTTGAATATTTCTTGACAGAACATTTCGCTTCGAAATGTGATCGGTAGTTTTTTCAAAACGAATCACTAACTTCTTCCAGAAAATTTGATGGCTTCAATTTTCAAATATAAATTCAAGAATGCAAGTATCAAATAACATTCAACGTTATATTTTACCATCTCTGCTTATAAATATAGAATACGTTAAGTGGGTAGTTGGATTTACGCCGTATTTGAGCAACACAATGGGCTAGTAGCCACGGTCCGGGATCAATCCTGAAGGGAAAGAAACACAGGACACTTCGTAATTTTGAATCAAAGTCAGATGACGATGTCAACACAGGAGATGAGATTACACTCTCGAAAATTCCCCACCAGGCCTCGTCATCTGACCGTGGTTCAAAATTACGTGGTGTTGTCCTCGGTCTTTCCCTTTGGTATTGATCCCGGACCGTCACCAATAGCCCGTTGTGTTGCTCCAGTGTGACGTTAATTAAAATATTTAATTAACGTCATATATTAAATCATTTAAAACTAGTTTCTCAAACATGAATTATTTTAAAATTGTTGAAATAAAATATCTCCTCTTACAGAGCTTGTATATTCAATGATTTATGTAGAGTAACACAACATATAAATTTTTTCCCGAATTTAAAGATTGGACCTAGTTAAAAAGGTTATTGATTCTCGAATGCACAACAGAAAGGATTGCAGGAGATACACACATAACCATCCTGTTAAATATAACACACATAACAATCCACATAACATTCTTTTTAAGTTCTTTTTAACAATTTTTTTATGACATGTCTTTTTCCAAAATATTTAAATAACGTAATCGAATCATATTAGAAGTTTGTTATTACAGGTTTCTTATATACTACGAGATAAAATCAAAAATTATTCGCACTTTATTTTTTAATTTATTTATAAAAGTGTAGGGGCTGAACAAATTCATCATTTTTCTGCAGTCTCCTTCCTTTTCGATGCACTTGGTCCAACGGTCCACAAGCTTGCGTATTCCCTCCAAGAAGTTTTCCAGTTAGTCGCACAACCATTTCTGCACCGCTTCCCCCACTTTGTCCGTCTAATCTGCAGAGAACACGTTACATTGTCGATGGTAACTTGCCGGTTTGCCAGTACCATTCCTCGAGCGTGCTGAATCTTCTCGTCAGTGGTGGAGGTCGACGGGCATCCTGCTCCTTCTTCGCGCATCACGCTTGTCCGGCCTCTTCGAAGCTTCACAATCCACTCATACACGCTTCTACGTGGTAGAGCACTGTCCCCGTATTGTGTTGTAAGCCTCCGATGAATTTCAGCCCCTGGCACACCTTCTGACCATAGAAATAGGATCACTGTTCTTTGTTCCTCCATGGTGCAGACTGCTAGCGGAGCGGCCATGTTTACACTGAAGCAGAAGCAAGAAAAATGACGCTATCAAGGTCAATCTTCGGTAACGTGACCACACTAGTATCACCTCTAAGCATGCATGCGCAGAAGGCAGTGTGAAAACCTAAAGATGTGTTTTTAGCGAAAGTGCGGATAAATTTTGACTTACCCTCGTATATACAACCTGATACACACAATGTACACCAACTAACTATTACACTATAAAAGGAACAAAATTCACCGTATAACGGACAGGTCGTCGAAAAAGACAAAAAACACAGCGACTAGTAAACTTCAAATCTCTCATGGCTGAATCAACTGAAGATTTTCATTTAGTTTTTTATACGCTCTTTCTTATCTTTCTATATCAGTTCCTTAGTAGAATAAGAGTCAATGTCCAACTTTGTTGATTTTGAGTTATGTCCGCCAGTGATGGAAGTTATACACAAAAGTGTCAATGCATTCCGAGTTGGACCTTTTTCAAGCCAATGCTAATAGTTAACAGATTCTAAAAGAATCAATATGAGAGTTCTTTAAACAATGTAGATACTTCCGCTATTTTAAATAAAAAGGACCAATGTCCGGACATTTGCCCTTTTTCTAGAGATTAATTCGTCGACATCCTACATCATTCACCGAGAATATAAGTAAAAAAATGGTATTTTAAAGAAAGGTATGGTAATGGGTGGTGCCTGTGAATGCAGGAGGTGTTATGGTAAAATTAGTTTGGCTCAGAGGCAAGTCTTGCCTGATGAATTCTTCGAACTCTCCAACAATAGTCAGAACAAGTTAATCATAGTTCTCGAAGTTCAAAAGTCGAGGGAACAGATTTGCACTCAGCACAAAGCCGAACGCAGTTTTCAAGAACGTACTTTTTAAACATCCATACTGAAACAATTGATGTCTATTAAGTCTATTTAATTACCTAGTTTGCTATGCACGTAAATACTTTTTCGCTCACTCTTTTAACTCCTCTGGTGGTTCATCTTCACGTCGCAAACCGCCTCGATATAAAGCTTTATCTATTTGGATCTTCATTCCCCTTGGAGTAATAGAGCAGTTTGGTCTCTACGCTATGTATATCGTCATTAACAAAATTGATCCGATCTTGATGGAGGAGATATCTCGTCGAAAGCATTTGGAGGGTTAAGAAAGTGAGGGAAATAACTGAAAAAAAAGCGCTGCTACTAACATTTTCCTATCCTACGGCACAGGAAAAGATAGGAAACGCTATTATTGATGAGGAAACAAAAGAGTAACAGAAAATAAACTATCGAAGACTTATACATCACTTCTTGGAACTTTGACGTACTCATATTGAGGCAGCTACTATCAATGCATCTATAGAGAAGACTAAAAGTAATTTTAAAATTATACAAAAAATTAAAAATCAACTAAAAATAAATTAGAATCTTTTATAAAATACATAACATTTTACGAAAATATATGGAATTAATTTGATGTGAAATTTGCACAAACATACAAACACAAAACAGAGATTAAACGGGAAGAGAGACTAACGCGTTTAAGTTTAATGACGAAGTTACTGCGAGTACAGAGGCTGTTCGGACATTTTTTGAACGATTTTGATGAGGTGTAAAAAAATTGTATGCTACGAAAGAATTTATTTTCGCAGCAGTTAAATAGTTAAAGTATAACTTATCATCTGCTAACTCAGAGTATTGTTTACTTTCAAAATGGCGCTTTTAAATAAGCAATGGATGGAAGTCTATATTTCCGCTCTTTGCAAAGAGAATTATGCTTATTCAATTATTCAAAAACGCTGTAAGTCATGGTTTTTCGATATCTAAAGTAATATTATTAATGAGAAAGGAAAACAACGTAAAAGTGGAAAAATACTTCCAAAAAAGTATCCAAAAAAGAAAGCATTTCTGAGAATATTTGTAAAGTAAGATCTTTAATTTTAAAAGAGAATCCTCTTAGTCAAAGGACTATTGCAAAATCCTTAAAATGTTCAGTTTCAACTGTAAATAAAATAATTAACAGTGCTTTGAATCTTAAAAAGGCTAAAAAATACAATGTTCATCGTCTATCTCTACGACATATTGCAGAACGCCGAACTCGCTGCGGAATTCTATATGAGAAGCATTTAGCTGGAGAAAGATGGAAAAATGTTGTGACAACAGACGAGGCATGGGTGTATTTAAATGATTGCAATAAAAAAAGCAATTTATTATCATAAAAGAGCAGAAAAAAAATCTTAAAACGTGGTTCAAAAGAATCTAAAGAAACTTTCTCTAAGGGATTATGATTGCTGCGGGATTTGCATTATAATGGAAAATTAAAAGTAAAGAGAGTGGAAAAATGTAAAAATCAACTCCACATACTACCAAGACCCTATTTTATCCCCACTATTCAAAAAAGAAATACCATATCTTTACCCACGTGCCAGCAATCAGTATAGCTGCATCAGGATCAAGCAAGCAGCCACACATCTAAATCCACTATTAAAGTCTTGGAAAAATGGAACAAGAAATTGGTATCAAGTCAATACCCTTTACTGATATTCCTGCTAAATCTCCAGATGTCTCACCCATGGACTTTTGTGCTTTTGGACTTTTAAAAAGGGCATTATCGAAACGTCGACCGAAAACCATTCAAGGACTGGAAAACTGTGGACCAAGAATGGGACAAAATACTACTGTCGATACTACAAAAGTCATTATTATTATGGAAATTAAGGTGTAGAAAGATAGTTAACAATAAGGGCTATCAAATGGAACATTTAAAACACAAAAATTTCATGTAAAAAATTGATCTTCAATCCATTAAAATCGTTCAAAAAATGTCCGAACAGCCTCGTGTACAAAATTTCATGAAAATATACCCAGTCATTTGGACATAGTGCGGGCACGCAGACACCAAATGCGGAAACCATTGATTACGCATTAAAATTACCCAAAAAGGATAGATAATACGAAATGGGGAGAAAATATCAAATTTAAGCACCCCATTTTTTTATTTTTATAGATTAAAACAACAAAGGGCCATTGTCCACTTCCATAGTATTGTTTGGTAGGACCAATATCCTGGAAAATTTCGAGGAAAGCGAAAAAAATCGAAAATCCCAGTTGTACTAGTAAACACATTAAATTCACAGCACTGAAAGGATCAAACGATTTTTAAAGTACTTTTCATACGCTGAAAACGAATTAAAAAATAAATATGACTAAATCGGTTGTCATCAGAAACTTGGAAAACGGGCATTGACCCATTTTCTACAAAAGGGAGAGTTACGAATACCTTTCTCTCACTTGTCTACACAAAAGGCCTTATGATTCGTTGTTTGCAACGACTCCATCAAGCATCACGTTATTCCGCACGCGAATGAAACATGGCGACATAGAATAAACTTTTTCACTGGATTTCTATGAAAATAATCGTAAGGAATATTTTCAAATTCGTCTTTCAAAAATGAATATAGATTATACTGTCAAGCAATACATTATTAACGAACTAGAAAAGGCATTCTGAGAGGAATGGTGTAAAAAGCGAAAAGGGAGAACAGGAAAAGTGAGTAAAGAGGGAAAAGAAAGAAGTTGAAGTAACCCCCTTTGAAAGTAAGCATACTCTTTCTTCAGATGTAGGTCAGATGTAGATGTTTCTTCACCATACGCCCAAATTTTTCAAATGTAATTTGAAGTCCTAAGTCTGTAATTGATAATTTTATTTCTATGTATTAAATTATGTTCGTTAAATCGATACTTTGTATGCGCAAAATAATTCTCAAATGTTTTAATTGTAGGATGCATTGCGAGCTAGTGAAGCGAGAATTGCTTTGGGTATCGGTGAGAGGGAGCGATTAGAATGTATAGCTCCCTGGGTTATTTTATCCGGGGTGATTCGAAGTTCCCTGACCCACTTTAAGGGGTGGTATAATGTACCGAAAATAAATGTTTTGTCAAATAACATACCCTGCAACTGCTGCGCCTATTGGCTAAAGGAGAGTGTTTGGCACTTTTGAAAATCGCTCTTCTCTTCAAACAGCACGGAATCGTCATTCGCACGTGATGTAGCATTACACGAATTTAGAGATATCGTACGTATGGGGCTGTCAATAGAAACGGAACAGGTGCTCAAAGATTTAAACGTCAACGCTTCCCCAATAGTCGATGCCGCATCGTCAAACATTTTAGCGTTTTTAACGTCAGCGGGATGAAACCATCGGCCTTTTAATGAAATAGATAAAGCATGTGGGCGAAGTTGCTATCGTAAGGTCCCACGTAAGGTTATTCAGGTGTTTTTACGAATCGACTTGGAATGTTTGGCTATCGAAGAGCATGCTAGATAATCACTTTAACCAATCAATAATTTGTCCCAATTAGAATTTATGCTTTCCCAAAACCACGTGACAAATCAAACCGAATGGCAGGAAGAAATCATCGACCTCCTATGAAACAGACAGAACATGTGGTGGAGTTGTTGTAGCATCGACCATATAATGAAATACTAGACTGAGCATGTGCCCGCAGCTTCATGTTATTTCTTTCAGTTGTTCGGTTTGAAGATCTGTCCGTGGTTGTGGGTATAAGCATGAATCCTAAATTATTGATTGGTTAAAGTGATTGATTATCCACCGTGATCAAAAACACTAGTCTGCGATTCGACAGCCAATAGGCTAAGTCAGTTCTTATGTTCACGTGATTTATCCTTCAGAGATCTTACTACGGCAACTACGCACACATGCTTAGTCTATTTCATTAGAAGGACAATGGTTGTAAGATCTCAGATGGTTAAGACATGTGGTCTTACGAATCGCCTTTCTCCGATTGGCCCTCAAAGCTCAGACTGGTGTTTTTAACCGTGGCCTCAAATGTCCTCACGTAAGCTTGGTGTGGAAATGTGGAGAGTGGGGTGCCCCATCTCAGGTGGGATCGTCGTGGTTCAAAATTACGTGGTGTTGTCCTCGGATCTTTCTCTTCGGGTTGTATACCGGACCGTCACCAAATAGCCAGTTGTGCTGCGACGTTAATTAAAATACCTACCTACCTTTAGTTTCTCCTGTTAAATTTGCTTTTTTGAGCTATGTCATTTCCATCCAGAAGGTTCTAAGGTAATCATCAAGTACCACATTTTAGTCTTTTTTTATACAAAAAAAGTCTTTTGGAGATAATATAGATTAAAATCTTTAAGTCTTTTATTCTATATATAAAAGGAAACATTTCTAAAGTTTCTGATGATGGCACGGTATTCTCTGGAAAAATTATTACGCAAGAATACTTCCCTTCCCAACATACAAAGCCAAGTCTCCCCGAAACGTCTTTACTGAATTCTTAATTGAACGCTGAACCACGACGAACTGCAATTGCAGGAGCCCAAACCTCACCTGCAAGATCAAATATGAAACGAGATTAGAGAGCGTAATCTGTGCTAAGGTTAATTTGCTCCCAATACAGACGGTTCCAAAAATGCAACTCTGGGGAAGATTAAAGCGACGTCTTCCCCCATTGTTAGAGGACGATGACAGTAATTCCAGCTCCTGCAGTTAACCGTTCGTTAGCTGTCCGGGGAATGACAAAGTCTCTTTGATGAAGCCTTCTTCCTCGAAGTTTTAATTCCGTGGCGTTGCCATGACAACCTTGTGATCTTAATTAACCTCCCAGTCTGGGCTTGGCTTGCGAGGAAGAGGTTTTATATAATCCAGGCATATAATCCCTTTGCCCTCTCTTCCAGCGAGGGGATTTTCCATCGAGAGCGTTCTTTGACCCTTAGAAAGGTATTTAAATGGGGATATTTTATAAAATAGGAAATTATTAACATAAACTCAGTTTAGTAGGCATGTATGCGAGTACCATATTTTGCTATGTCGGT
Source organism: Meta bourneti (assembly GCA_933210815.1). Classification (NCBI taxonomy): domain Eukaryota; kingdom Metazoa; phylum Arthropoda; class Arachnida; order Araneae; family Tetragnathidae; genus Meta; species Meta bourneti. The sequence continues at coordinate 101,965,234 of OW119924.1, read as the reverse complement.
GAAGAAGACAGTGAGGGAAAATTCCATCGAGAAAGTTCTTTGACCCCAAGAAAGGTATTTAAATGGGGATATTTTATAAAATAGGAAATTATTAACATAAACTCAGTTTAGTAGGCATGTATGCGAGTACCATATTTTGCTATGTCGGTGAAGAAGACAGTGAGGGAAAATTCCATCGAGAAAGTTCTTTGACCCCAAGAAAGGTATTTAAATGGGGATATTTTATAAAATAGGAAATTATTAACATAAACTCAGTTTAGTAGGCATGTATGCGAGCACAATATTTTGTTATGTCGCTGAAGGAGACAGCGAGGGAAAATTCCATCGAGAAAGTTCTTTGACCCTTAGAAAGGTATTTAAATGGGGATATTCAATAAAATAGGAAATTATTAACATAAACTAATTTTAGTAGGGATGTTGGAAGCACCATATTTTATTAGATCAGTAAAGTAAAGAAATCAAATTTCAGGTTTGTTATTGTTCGGCGATTTTCGATTAGAAATGACGTTATGTGTTATTATTTTCTGAATGTGGTATTAGAATTTCGTTGGAAGATCATAGATATGCTGTAGAAGTTATTCTTTAAAATCATTAAACAGATAGACATATTTTTCAAGTCTAAAAATTTCGAGTTTCGGCACATTCGTAGTCTTGTAACAGTTGTTATTCTATGTTTTAGGAAGAATGACGATATGGTTTTCTTGAGGCTCATTATCGTCATAATTGTTTTACAGGAAAATACCTTTTCCGTTGATTTCTGTTTGCATGTAATTCGACATCAACAGGACTGGAAACTTCGAATTTCAACATGGTTAGTTTTTTACCGCTTATGGTGTTCTTCGATTTTAGATTTGAAATTACAATATTATAGAACATTTTCTTGGCTCAATTCTAATAAAACTGAGTTATAGATAAGAAAAGATTGCTTCTAGGTTTCGCAGACCGAGAGTAAATAAATTGAACTATTTATTTAGTAGTTGCGACATAGTTACTTTAATTGTTTTATCTGTTTATATTAGACAGAATACTGGTCATCAGACAACTTTCATGTTTAATGTTTCGACCGATGAAGAAAAATTTTTATTTTAGTAAAGCGTAATTGAGAATTAATATTTTTATATATAGTACCAAATGATAAAAAATATTTATGATAAAGTTATATATAATACAAAATGATATTTATCATCAACCGATAACAAACAATAATCATTGCTATGCCATTAAGATTGAACTGTAGCAAAAACAAGAGTTACTTTTCAAATTAAAAAATTCGTTTTCGTTATTAATTTGCTCTTATTAAACACTACAAAACAGGATGAACTTCTAGGTTTGAATTTTCCCATAATATTAAAAATATAATTTATATAGAATTCAATTTTTCTTCTAACAATTGCACACACAAAAAGATTTTTTATTTTTCACCGTCCTTTTACAATGGCCATTTAAAAAAAACAATTGGCTGAAAGTATTGGATAAAACTTTAATAATTTGATTTACTTCGTTTCGTATCTATAACATCCACCATTAAACCTACAAGAGAGCAAAGCAGTTTTCAATTTTCATCAATTGCTTTTGACGTTTCTGATTTAGCAGAAACTAATCTATCTAATAGTAGTATGTTGTGTTCTGCCTATCCTTTATACAATTGTTATTTTTAAAAGAACCTGGCCTATGGTATGACGTTTCGTTATATTTTAAGCCGCAAGGGTTTTACTACTCTGGAAATTAAATTATAGAGTGAAAACGATATAAAATTGTACTTTTTCATTTCAATTTGGAACATCACATGTCGCTCTGAATTATAGTTGAAGTATGCTTTTCAACTCTTAAACAATTCTTAAAAATTAAAAACAATCGGCTGTGGTTTTTAGATCAAATTTATTTCTTTCGTAAATATACTTCAGTTAAATTTATTCATTTCTCTTATATCACAAATTATAATTGTGATTTGATCCATTAATCTGAAACCGTGTTGTTGTGACTTATTTAACACTTTAACTTTGCAGTTAAATAATTTTACGTTTGAAATTTTAAAAGTAAGCATCTCTTTTTTATTTAATCTACAAATCTAAAAATGCAAAAATAACGCAAAAGTTGGTCTTCGAATATGTATAAGGAATGATTTTATGAGACTAGTGGAAAAAATAAACTAACCACAGGGGAGGAAGAAAAAATAACTCTGGTTAAGAATAAATTTGTTTTGTCGCCATTTTGACGCCATTTGGCGTTAATCTTTAATATGAGAAGATTTTACTTTCCAACTAAATGTAAGCAGTGGTAGTGTTTCTGTTGCGATACGTATTCCGAACGTTCCTATACGTACTCCGAACGTGACGTCACCTGGCTTGTTTTTTTAAACTATTTCAACATGTCGCCAATAAAAATTCCAAAGAATGAATTCAAAACTGATATATAATAGCTGATTAGTCAGAGCCAATTGATTAGATTAAACGACAAGGTCGTCAAAATGGCGATAAACTACATTTTAAGATAACCTCGATATACATTATGCGAGAGCATTTGAGTCACAGGAAATGAAACCTTCGTCTTCCGTCTGGTTTGTTTGCTTACTTTGAATATCCTTGTCATAAGCTGCACACTAAAATTGCATTCAATGTAATTTGACAGGTTTCGCCATAAGTTATAAAAGGTCTTATCATTTCACCCGCTCCCATCTGTGTCCCATCATCCGCTCCCATCTGTATATATATCTTTAGGGAAAAATCTTCTCAGAATTAAAATGATTCTCATGATTAAATTTTACTCCTGCTCATATTACGCTATTCGAAGATATTTGAATAGTTTCATTAATTATTCTTTGAAAGCATTTAAAAACATAAATATACACTATTCTTTTGAAATTTTACGCGCATTTTAATTCCCTGAAGAATCGTTACAGGAAATGCATTCGAATGCATTCAAAACATGAATGAAAAATGCTTTCCAGCAATGATATAAATATAATTTTAATATTTTCTAATGCCGATGCCAAATATTTGAACCATAATGTTACAAAATAAAAAATAGAGCTTCGGTCTTCGTTTACCATTCTTTCGTTCGGATTATTTTTAAATTTCAGGATTTAAAAATACCATCAAAAGTAATTTGGGGGATTTAGGACACTCGCGAATGAACAGATTCGAAAAACATTCTCTGGCGGCTAAAAACCAATCTTTCTGCCCCTCCCCACCCATTAACTTCCGAATCGCCATTTATTTCAAAATGTATTTGAAAGAGCATCACAATGGTGATAACGTAAGAAAAAAGATCACAAGCTCTAAGGCATGTTGGGGTTGGATATTTTTCAAACCAAGAAAAATAAATACCAGAGGCAATAGCTATTTCACTGGAGCTTAAAACATTTAAGTTCTATTGAGAAAAATACAATAAAAACTGTAATGTTCCTTTTAAAGCTGTGGTTCTTAACCTTTTTAGTGATCGGCATCCCCTTTGAATCTAAAAATAAGTTCTCGCACCCCCTTCAAAAATGTGTTTCTATTTATTTAGGAAATTACTTCTATTTCAAGATACTTTATTGAAAAATAAACACATTCATTTACATAATACATAGAAAACAATACCTTAACTTTTAATGGCTACGTTGTTGTTTATTCATAATAATAATTTTGAAGCGAGGCTCCTTTTTGAAAGAGCAAAACAAGTACAATTTCATTAAGCGATTTCTGGATTTTTTTTATGTGCAAAAATGATGAAAATCCCATTTCACACAGGAATGTGCTGGCAAATGGTAAAAGTGTCTGCAATGCTGCTTTTGCCAGCTGTGTATAAGGTTCTAACTGTATACACCAGAATTGTTCCAAGTCCAGTTTTTCAAATTCCTTTTGAAAACGTGCATTGGCTCGTATTTCGATGATCTTTTATTAAATCGCTATCGTCCATCGAAACTTCACTCACACCCCTGAAAATGCTTTCTTGCACCCCCAGGGGTGCACACCCCACAGGTTAAGAACCACTGTTTTAAAGGAATGCATTTGTTTAGAATGTGTTTCTTTATTTCTGCGCCACCTTGACAGGTTTGTAACTTTTGAGCTATACTCGTGTGGGAAGTTTATTAGCTATTTGGGAAAAAGCTGTTGTTCTCGGCGGGATCAGGCTTAACTGGCATGTCAAAAAAACGTACGTGTAAGATAAAGGGCCTTACACTTAAGATGAATAAGTTGTACTTAATAGATTGATCTAAGGCATGGAGACCAGATACGGCCTTCTGGACAGGTTTACCTGGCTCGCATGCCAGATGAGGCTCAACATGTATTTTTACCAGGACCTCATTCCAGATACGGCTTTCCAGACTGATCCGCTGGTTCGCCCTGCTTTCAGACCAGATAGTTCAACCAGCCCCAGACCAGATAGGGCTCTATGGATAGACACCGCAGATAAAATATGGCCATCCAAATGTTTTTATCGGTCCAGAAGATCAGATACGGCCCTGCGAACAGGTACGTTAATTAAAATACCTACCCCATGAAATTACCTACAGCAGTCGAAAATGCTGGGGCCCTTTTAATCTACCAGTTCTTTTGGATGTTCTCTAGTAATGTTATGTTATGATCTTCGATGGCCTTCGCTTGATCTTATGTACGAGCAGAACTTGATTTCCGCTGAATTGACGAGAGTCGAGGTCAAAAGGGGGTCCTTGTCCTAATTAAAAGGGGTGCCTTGCCCCCTTTCTGCCTGGCCGTAGCGAAGGAGAAGAGGAGAGATAGCTTGTTGATGAGGACCGAACAGGCTGTTGCTAAGAGACACGAGTGACCCGAATGTCAACTCCGAACGCTAGCCAGACCATTCCGCTGGTGAGAATACATGTTCCGGGCGTTTTGAGAAATAGAGTTCTAACCACGCCTCATCTGACGGAAAGCTTGCCATAGTTCAGCGGATTCCCAGGTAAAACTGATTTGCCTATAAACTGGACACCATCAGCAAACATCAATAAATGGAGTGTTTTGAAATAACTGTGTAGTAATTTATGAAAGCTAATCACACCACTCTAACAAGCTGTTAGAGACATTGTATGAAACTAGTTCCGAAAACGAGAGGAGCACAGTCAACAAACTGAATTTCGTTGACAAATAATCTTTTTGTTAGTTCTTCGCACACAATGCAAACAGTAAATTGGGACGAAAATAAAGCACAAGATGGATATGCTAATCCGTATTTGTGCGTTAAACCATCATTTGTTATCGTATTGTACATATCGCCCAATCAAAAAACGAGCACTTCTTCCGGTTGTGGTTTTCGACGACATTGACTTTCTAATGAAATAGACGGAGCATGTAAGCGCAGCTTCGTGTTTTTACTTCATGTCGCTCGGATTGAAGATGTACCACGTGGTTGTGGGAAAAAGCACCAATCCTGATATGGGATAAATTATTGATCGGTTCAAGTAATTTTGAAGCCGGATTAACGCATCAAGAGTTTCGACGAGATATCACGTTTACGATCGGTTCAATTTTGCTAAGGACGAGATATCTCGTTCATCTAAATCTGGTCAGTTTTTCTAATGACGAGATACTTCTTCGAGACAAAACTGCTCTATTACTCCAAGGAGAATGTTGATCCAAGTATGGAAAACAAATTGCCCCTTTCTCAGAACTGGTGACAGTTAGAACAGGCTTTTGCACCAGAGTCTAGCTGCTACGAGACAGTTTTCGACGGGATAATAAACCATCATGAGGGTTAAGAACACTAATCTGCACTTCTATTGCCAATCGGCTCAAGGCGATTCGTAAGCCCACGTGACTTACCTTTCTGAGATATTTCGACGGTGACTCCACTCAAACGCTCTGTCGATTTCATAAGATCGATTTTCGACAAATCACGAATGTGATTATAAAGCGATCGATTTCGACAATCACGACCACCCTGTATAGTATTCAAGTCATCTCTGCGGGTCTGACAATATGAAAGATAAATTTGGACTCCCACGCAAACCTGTTAATTTCAGACCTTCAAAATTTAATCTGAATTATTGGATTCCCGTTACTACACATCCCCACGAATGCGGAAAATCTGTTTTTAAAAAGCAGGACGGAGCGAACCGTTGCCCCGAAACCTCGTTTAAAACAGTCTTTCTGTTTAAAAAGTATTTTGAGGGGAGGTAAAAATGCCAAGACAGCAAGATTCCCTTCGTGAACGCATTCTCTGAAGTATTTTGCAAAAAATATCCTTCCCGAGGAAATTGCTTTCCACTAGCTCTGAGACCTTGGAAACAGGGTTAGGGAAAAGCAATTTTCGCCACAATTTTAAAGATTTTTTTTCTCAGACCTCCCTTGTATTCTTCGGAGTATTTCGTTCGAACCCTTTGCAACGCGAAGGCTTTGCTGTTTGCAACTGAAAGGTGAACTGTACTTTTCATTTTGGCTAAAGTCTATCCGTTGGACTTGTCAGCTAATGAAAATCGAAGCATCTCTTACAGCTGCGCTGAATGGAAGTTGCTTTTGACGTGGTCTTTGTAGTGTCCCGGATTGCATCAGACGCGTACCGGAGTCAAATCAAATGTTTTAATTAAAATGCTGAATTTTTCTACCTTTATTCGTCCTTTACAACAGGGTATAGAATTTTCGGTTGCTATGGAGTCTTTACAATCCAACAAATAATTTTTGTTTCAGAACTTATAAATTTCTTGCATTTCTTGAATTTAAATTTTTCAGAAATGTTCTTGTGAGTAAGTTGTTAGTTTCATATAAGCATTGCGGGAAAAGCGATTTTCGCCGCACTTTTAAAGATTTTTTTCAGGCCACCTGTATACAGGGTGAGTCTAAACTAATAATACAAACATCAGGGGGTGCTACAACACAACGAAACAAACACTTTTCACCATAGAATGTATGGTCGCAAGTGCAGCGGTTAGCCGCTAGAGAGCGCTTTCCATTTCGGCACAAACACACGGTCCGATGCAAGTTGGAAAAGAGAAGAGGCATGAAATATGGAAACAACGCTTTGATGTCAAATAAACATCAATAACTGCTTGACAAAACGAAATAATACAATTAGATTTGCATAAATTAAAGATAAGTACAAGGAACAACGGGTAAGAAAGAAATGACATATACAAAACATGAGAAACTTTTCACATGGAAATGAAACATGTACAAGCATCAGTCGGTAAGTACAACGCAAATGCACAATTACAGAAGCTGTTCAAAATGTCGACCACCACACCTGATGCAGGCCTCGCATCGCCGACGTAACTCTTTTATACAAGCGTTTGACTGCGCTCTCTAGTGGCCAACCGCTGCACTTGTGACCGTACATTCTATGGTGAAAAGTGTTTGTTTCGTTGTGTTCTATCACCCCCTGAAGTTTGTATTGTTAGGTTAGACTCACCCTGTATATTCCCTTTGAAACGTTGAGGCTTTGCTGGTTGCAAATGACAAGGTGAACTGTACTTTTAATTCTAGTTAAAGTCCATCCGTTGGATTTATCAGCAAATGAAGCCGTACCGTCTCTTACAGCTGCACTGAATGGAAGTTATTTGTGGTAAGTAAAGTTTTCGTAGTGTTCCAGATTGCATCAGCCTGTTATAAGTAAAACCTGTTACATGTTGGTTTTCTATTTTTATTCGTGCCTGTTTCTTTCCCTGTGGTACTTCTGATTGTCAGGGGGTCATTGCATTCTGACAAATCATGAAATAGCGAAAACAATAGCACTGTATTTAGAAAATATATATTTATTGCACATTTTTAATGCTGCATAACGTCGTGTATCGTCGCTATATCGTCACCACAGGGGGCATTTCAACCTAGTATAGCAACTTATCGGGCTCGCTGTATAAAAGTCAACCCAAATCTCAGGACGAGGCACAACATTTATTTAGACAAGAAACAAAAACGGTACACATCTCCAAACGGACAACAGAACGATTGCTCTCTCGCTTCTTAACAGAACAGAAACAGACGATAGCGCTTTAAAAAGGGGCATATGCGCTGAAGAGAACAGGATCATACGTCTTTGCAAACAGCTGATAAACAGCTCCTCGTTCCGTTTGGGGAGGAGAGAAGAAATACACTGGTGTTCTGCTACACTACTAATTTATCACCATTTTGATGTAATTATACAATAAATAGCTCTTAAATTTGCATCACACATCAGGTTGCGATAGTGTCTCATTTTGTAATAGGGAAATTTAATGGCATTTACAGGAAGATTGAATTTTAAAATCTCCCTGTCTTAAGCTACATTTAAGTGGAATTTAGTAACATACTTGGATTAAATTTCGCACTCCCTCTCACAATGGACATCCTACTGAACGTTAGTAACGTTAGTTAGCATTAAAATAGTGTTTCGCTATGTAATAGGGAATTTTGAAGGAAATCACAAGCGAAGTGCTTGCAAACTGTTTTATGCAAGGATATAGTTAAGGTAGGTTGGTAATTAATTAGAGTCGCTCTGGAGCAACACAACGGGCTATTGGCGACAGTCCGGAATCCATCCCTAAGAGAAAGATCCGAGGACAACACCAAATAGTTTTGAACCACGGTCAGATGACGAGGCAACACCTGAGCTGGAACCCCACTCTCAAAACTTCCACTCCACGCCAACGTGAGACCACAATAGATTTAACGTGGCCACGTGAACACGACGGTTTTTGACTGGACCTAGTTTCGAACCCGCACCCCTCCGATTGCTAATCAGTTACTCTTCCAACTGGGCTACCGTGGCCCCGAGATGCAGTTAAGTGTCACATAATTTGTATTAATATTTGCATTTAACGCAAGTTACTCTGTATGGATAACATATAACGCCTATCACCCTCAGATTGCAATGGGGAGTTTCAAAGGTAAAATAGGAAGATAAAATAATTGAAACCTGTTTCAAGCAACAATTGAATTGAGAATCCCATATATACACGGACGGATGTAGTACGCACGTCGTGTGATCCGTCCTACAGGGGGAACGGGACGGTTGTAACTAATGTTAATTCATATTCATGCCGCGTGACTGTCTCCCGGTTGGATTCATTATGGAGCGGGCAATGATATTGAATATCTATCTGGAGGCAATCAATGACCTCCCCCGGACAATGATCGTGTTTCACGCGCAGCTGCCACAGAAGGATGAGTGACCGGTGGACGGCGATGTCCAGCGGGGGCTTTTGAATCACCGGACCGTTTTAACTTTGCTCTGGATGCTAATTAACTGCTGTTTCTCTGGCGCGACGAGTAAGAATAGTAGAATAAATTCGGGAATTCTTAACTAGAGGAAAGGATTTTGTGCAAGATTTAATAGCGCAATTTTCTTGTGGGATCGCTAGTTGTAGGCGATACAGATTCCATTCCTCTCTGGCTATAGTTCACACTTATGTAAATTCAGTTTCCTTGTGTATGCGATTGAACCCAGACTGTCGCCAATAGTCCATTGCGTTGCTTCAGTGCGGTGTAAATTCAACTATTTACCTTGTGAATGTCCATTTACTTGACGTTGCTAGGCGCAGCTTCGTCAAATATGGCCCTTGCGCCATATTACCGCCAAACCAACCATCCTTGTTAATTCACCGACCAATCAGTTTAGCAATGAGGTGCTTCTAGATCGAAAGATTCCTGGTTCAAATGTGGATAAGTAAGTATTCAATTAACGTCACACTGGACCAAGGACAACACTACGTAATTTTAGACTAGGGTCAGATGACGAGGTCAAGCCTGAGCTGGCACCTCACTCTCCAAACTTCCACACCACGCCACGGTTTAAATGTTGGAAGGTAGGTATGTATGTTTGTCCGTTTGGAATGAATTAGTAGTTCGTTTGTAATAAATTAGCTCTATAAATGGGTTGTGCCAAGAATTCATGGTAAGAATGTGAGGTGTAACTTGAACCCACCGGGATAATGCAAAGTGATTAACAAATCCACTTTAGTAGTGCCTTGATGGAGACGTCAATTAATTCGCTGGTGCTATGTCTTGCGATATTGAAGTAAGAGTGTTAGCTTAAGTCCAACAAGACATTTAATAATTGGAGACATCGCAACAGACAAGGATGCAGAACGATACGAACAGTGTAAAGACTCAGGCAACTGATTCACTGTATATCATAAAAGGATTGCATCAGACAAATAAAATGATAAAAATACGTATACAGGAAAAAGTAAATACAAGAACCCATAAATATAAACGCAGGAAAGAGTAATGTGAATATTAGTGATTTACAAAACTCATTAATATAAAAAAATTAACTTCATAAATCTCAACATATTTTTAAACTTCGAAACTTAAATTTTGCTGTAGAGTCCTTCATGGTAAAATGCAGTTTGGTAAATAGTATAATTTTGGAAGTTACAACATGGCAATAGTACTTTTCGTAAATGTTTTTCAATGCGTTTTTAACGACTGACACAAACTGCCATTAGTATACCCGGAGAAAGTTTTTTGATTTATTCTCTTAACATTTATCTCTGCAAATTCATCAACAATATGGATCCTTTTAGTTGCTCATTTTCCAAATTGAGTTAAGAAGATCAGATGTCTTAATCACTGGAAATGCTTAAAAATGAAAGTATTCAGACTGAAGTTTTCTACAGTGCAATTACTCCCAGCTCAGCAACAATTGCACTTTGAAAACAAGCCAATTTATAATGTTTAATTTTTAAACAATTTCATATTATTTTAGTTTCTCCATTTGAGATGCTACTTTTTATTAAAAAGCAGAATTATCCAAATATAAAGTGTTGAAAGTAATATATTTGCGTGCCTTTGTTATTTTCTTCATTTTTAATAACATTCATGACACCCGTTGTAAATCTATGTATAAGCTATAGCTTAGTAGTTTTACAAAAAGTTAATTTCTTTCTCACAAGAGAAGTGTTTATCGAATGAGGATTCAAGTTTAATCCAAGGGGTCCTCGGACGTTGATTGGCTCGGTAAATAGAAGTGGAATGTTATATTCTTGCGAAGCTATCTTATTAAGCCTTTGAGAGTTTATACGACGAATTTAAAATTAGTACTTAAGAGAAGAGTGGGAAAAAGAGTCGAAGACGAAATAAATTTAGTGACTGCTGACGGGATCTTGGTCTATGTAATTTAATAAGTTACTCTCATCCTTTAATTTTAATATCAAACGTTTCACAGCTAAAAGTTTTTTTGACACTTTCTAAGAATTTCGTGTGTTAATATTTTTCTTTCATAATTGCTTTGCGCTTTAAATACGATTTCATTCACTGACATTTTCCTACTTTTTGTTCTTCCGTTCAAAGTTATAACGTTGGAAATATACAAGTTATCGGGGTCGTTGCTTAAGCATATGCACACCTTTTATGACAGTGTTAGAGCTCTCAACAAAATTTTACATTTTCAAAATTAAAAACTGTTGAGTGTTAGAATAGCCTGTTTATTTTTCACAACTTCTGATAAAACTAACTACTCGGCACAGCTACAGTTCCCAATCACCGAACACTTTCCCATCCTTTTTGGAAAGTATATGCATATATCTATAGGACTCAATATCGATATCTCTTTTCTAACTAGACAATCCAACCAAAGACTATCGTGTACAAAGAGTACTTATTTATTTTGTGAAAAATATCGCTAAAGGTATGGGTTTATTTCTTGGCGGTATGTGTATATTTCCACCAACTTTCCATAAAAGTCATTGATTCAATACATAATGATTTGTAGAATTCCAATTCCATAAAAATAAATCAAACACCCAAACACTTTTAAAATAAGACGGTAATGTCTTATGAAATGTATAACATAAAAATATTAATTCACAATTTAAGCAACGATACATCCAGGGTTTAAACACAAAAGGGAAAATAAACAAATATTTTATTAGATTAATACATAGAGTGCTTAAAACTTCCTCCGCAAACTTAAAGGTAGGTAGGTTTGCGTTCCTACCTTGTTATTTAACGTGCACCAACCTCCTTTGTACACGACGGTCTTTGGATGGATTCGAACTCGCAACCCTCTGGTAGATGTTCCGTTACTCTTCCAACCGGGCTACCGCGGTAGGAACACAGAACCTACCTACATTTTAAATTTGTGGAGGACGTTTTAAGAGCTCTCTGTATGTACACTATATGGACAAAAGTATTTGGACACTGCATGTTTTTCATAAAAAGTGCTTTTTTATTTTATTTAGTAACGGGTAGGCCCTCCTTTTGCTTGTATTACTGCTGCAACACGTCGAGGCATACTTTCCGCAAGTTCTCTATAAGTCTGGGCAGGAATAGCTCGCCATGCCTCTTGCAAGGCTGTGAGAAGAGATTGTTTTAAGACGGGCGTGTGTTGCGGTATCGTACCCGTCGCTCTAGTTCTTCCAACAAGTGTTCGATCGGATCGAGATCGGGGCTCTGAGCAGGCCAGTCAAGCAAATTCACCTCATTATCAGCAAACCAGTCCAGCACACGTTTTGCAGTATGGCATGGAGATCGATCCTGTTGGAAAAACAAGCATCATCGCCGTAGTATTACCATAGTCTAGGCAAGGCCGAATGATCCAGAACGTCGAGGTACACGTCAGCGTTGATGGTACATAAAGCAATGGGTCGAGTCCTAATCAGGAAAAACAACCCCACACTAAGATGGATCCTCCGATTTTCTGCAGTGTCCAAATACTTTTTTCCATATAGTGTATATAGATAAGTATCCTGACTAATTCAATTAGAAATTTGCCTATATTTTACTGTTCTGCATCTACTTTAAGGTTCTTTTACGTGGCTTTTTGAGGATCTGCGCGTATTTAAATGCAAAACAACCCCACACTAAGATGGATCCTCCGATTTTCTGCAGTGTCCAAATACTTTTTTCCATATAGTGTATATAGATAAGTATCCTGACTAATTCAATTAGAAATTTGCCTATATTTTACTGTTCTGCATCTACTTTAAGGTTCTTTTACGTGGCTTTTTGAGGATCTGCGCGTATTTAAATGCAAAACAACCCCACACTAAGATGGATCCTCCGATTTTCTGCAGTGTCCAAATACTTTTTTCCATATAGTGTATATAGATAAGTATCCTGACTAATTCAATTAGAAATTTGCCTATATTTTACTGTTCTGCATCTACTTTAAGGTTCTTTTACGTGGCTTTTTGAGGATCTGCGCGTATTTAAATGCAAAACAACCCCACACTAAGATGGATCCTCCGATTTTCTGCAGTGTCCAAATACTTTTTTCCATATAGTGTATATAGATAAGTATCCTAACTAATTCAATTAGAAATTTGCCTATATTTTACTGTTCTGCATCTACTTTAAGGTTCTTTTACGTGGCTTTTTGAGGATCTGCGCGTATTTAAATGCAAAACAACCCCACACTAAGATGGATCCTCCGATTTTCTGCAGTGTCCAAATACTTTTTTCCATATAGTGTATATAGATAAGTATCCTGACTAATTCAATTAGAAATTTGCCTATATTTTACTGTTCTGCATCTACTTTAAGGTTCTTTTACGTGGCTTTTTGAGGATCTGCGCGTATTTAAATGCAAAACAACCCCACACTAAGATGGATCCTCCGATTTTCTGCAGTGTCCAAATACTTTTTTCCATATAGTGTATATAGATAAGTATCCTAACTAATTCAATTAGAAATTTGCTTATATTTTACTGCTCTGCATCTACTTTAAGGTCCTTTTACGTGACTTTTTGAGGATCTGCGCGTATTTAAATGCAAAACAACTTCATTGAGTGATTTCAATCACCCCTTTATCCCCTCTTCCCCCAATAATGGGATCCATTTTAATTTAATTAGTACAGCCACCTCGGTGCCTGCCAGGTCGGTTGCAGACGGAATTTTCCAATTCGTCAGAAAATTAAATGGTCATGACACCTACCCCTATCATTTCGGTCATCCCCTTCCATTCCCCTCTTTTCAGATAGGGAGGGGGGGACAGGGACACTGAACCGGACACGACCGGGACAGCCTTCCTTAACGCTCAGCTTCCTATTCTCTGCTCGCTTGCATCATTCATGAGTAGGGGGAGCCGGGTTAAGGCATGTTTCTGATTAAATGGAAAGGGAGTGAGACCGTGATTCTTATTCGAGTGAGGAAGATTTTTAAAAAAACATTTGCTGTGGTCATGTTTCGAGGACTTGGTGTGATGTGTATCATTCTATAAGGTAGTAGGTGGGAAGGTAGTTGAATTGACTTCGCACTGGAACAACACACCGGGCTATTGGCGACTGTCCGGGATCAAACACGAAGCCTTTAACTAGGATTTTACTCATATTTAAGGTCCATATATATACTACTGTGAAAGACCGATATCTGGCACATGTCGATATTCTCCGGTGAATGTCAGCATTCACATAGTCGCTTGGTATATGTCCGAAATCGTTGCTAAATATCATTATTCCTCACTTACACCGGAAAATGTCGACATTCAGCATGCACTGATGATGAACGTTGAATAAAAATATTTTTGTTACGTTAAGATAAAAATGCAACTTTTTAAATCATACTTTTATTAAAACATGATGTATGTCAAAATAGGAGAAAGCTTAAGTAACAGCACATGTAAATAAACTGTTGAACCTAAAACGAACAGTACATTCTAAATGAGAAAAGAAAATAATACCAATAATAAACTCACACATAAATTATGTGATTTAAGTTATGCTATCTTATTTATTGCAACAACTTAAACTGAAGGCGGAGAGGCCTCTCTGGCAGTGGCCTCTCCGCCTTCTCGTTTCTACACCCACCAGAGCTTATCTGTGCTTGTCGACATACACCGGCGATGGTCCGAATGTATAAGAATATAACCAAATATTCGGTCTTTCACTGACGTATTTGGTATGTGTCGACATTCACTGGAGAATATATCACTGGAGAATTTCGGTCTTTCACGCTAACATATACACTAGAAATCAAGAAAATCGACAAGAATATCGATACTTTTATATGTTCAAAATATTATCCATCTCCTTAGCGGGCCGTGGTGGCCCGATTGGAAGAGTAACGGATTAGCATCCGGAGGGTTGTGAGGTCGAATCCAGCCAAACACCGTCTTGTACAAAGGGGGCTGTTGCACGTTAAATCTGTCGTGGCCTCAAATGTCCTCACGTTAGCGTGGTGTGGAAGTTTGGAGAGTGGGGTGCCAGCTCTGGTGTTGCCTCGTCATCTGACCGTGGTTCAAAATTACGTGGTGTTGTCCTCGATCTTTCCCTTTGGGATTGATTCCGGACCGTCACCAATATCCCGTTGTGTTGCTCCAGTGTGACGTTAATTAATAATACCATCTCCTTAGATTTCAAACGATACCAAGATCTTGTAAATATTCTAAATAGTTTTCTAGTTACAAGGGGTTTCGTTAGGTAATATCAATATATACAAACATGCCTCAGGGACCGTCGTGGCTCAGTGGGTATGTCCACTGCTCTAGCAATCTTCGAGTTGTAGGCGGCGCAGGTTCGACTCCTGTCAGGTGCATTCCTCCCTGGGTGTATTTCTCTCTTCTGTGTCAGTAAAACTTTCATTGTTTGTGTCTATTACTTGATATTGTATATCTTGTGTCTGGCCCCAGCGAGGCCATATATGGCCCTTGCGCCATGAAACACAAAGACTAACCTACAAACGTGTTTCCAAAACTCAATTTCCGAGAAACTTTTTGCAATAGGATGATTTTTTTCAAACCGTGATAACTCAACAATGAAATGGTCTATCATAATTATTTTTGTGTCAGTATAATCTATGTAATACAGTGGATGTTTCGTTTCTCAGTTAAAGTTATCAGTAAAGAAATGAGTTCTTAGTTGATTTTTAAATGTTGAAATTCCTGAAAAATCTTGATTTTTTAGACTTGTTTGGCGATAGAAAATTGTCAGAGAAACCTATTCTCTCTAGCAACTTGATGGAGGGTCAAAACATCAAAAATAATATTAGGAATCATTTCCCCAACAGGAATTGTCTTTCTAAACAAATTAGAATTTGAGATATCACTGTTCGAAAAACATGTTAATTAGCTAATTATATCTAAATTAGATAAATAAAGATTAGATTAATCTGAATTTTGCACACTGAAATGAGTTTAAGCCCAAACCAATGACCTATTGTAAAATTTGGATTTTTAAAAGTCAAAATTAAAAAAAAATCTAGTACAGGTATATATACACTTTAAGAACAGATTTTCGGATTTATGCGGAAATTTACCGGGATCTAAACTATTTATAGCTGATTTGCGAGTAGTTTTTATTTATTGATTATATATATGAGATAAAAAATTTCACCTTAAATGGTTCGACTTTCTTGGAACAGAAATGTTGCTAACAGAAATGTTAATTGCATTTAAGCAATAATTCAAGTGAAAGGATGTCATTTTTTGACGTTGAATCTATTTCTGAAAACAATGAGTGTGATTATGAATGTGTTGCTATTATATTGAAGGATGTTCAAAACTGAACCAGACCTAAAGTTAGGTAGGTAGATATTTAATTAACGCCACACTGGAGCAACACAACGGGCTATTAGCGACGGTTCGGGATCAAACCCGAAAGGAAAGAACCGACGTGAACACCACGTAATTTTAAATCACGGTCAAACGACGATGCTAAAATACGAATAAGAATACTATCGGGAAACCCTACCTTCGTAACACGAAAGTATAGACTGTCATCGTTACATGCTTACGAGCATGCATTAAAAGACCCCACAATACCATTTCCCCTGCACCTCAAACAATAACGACCGAGCAGACGCGGCACCAGGAAATTAGCTTCAAGATGCTAACCCAACCTCCCAAACCCACTAACCCCACTGGAGTCCGACTAACTCCGTCCCTTTGACATCAAACGCAGTCTTTCGGGCATAATGGCCCAGAACGCCGTCACGTGGAATCCTGGCATGTCGGTAGAAAATGTCATCGCTGCTGTTTACGCTACAATTTATGACGGTGCCGGGATTATCCTCGCAGCAACAATGAACTAAGGCAGCGCGATAGTCGACGGCACGTGGGCCTTTGTTCACGCTCTTCGTGCAGCTCGAATTTAATCTGTTCGGTTGTTCCGAGTTTTGGGGAACTGCTTGGACTGAATGGATTTTCGACCAGCCTGGCGTGAGAAACTAAAGGTGAACGGTTTGCCATTGCGGGACGGCGGGAACTGAGTTCGGGAATTCTTATCCGCTGTGTTTGGGAATGACCTTTCGTGAAAGGTGGAGAGGAATTGTTGCGATTTCCTCGCTGATGAGATTCGTTTGTGAAACCATTTGGTAGTTCGCTTTGTGTTGTGATAACCCATTACCCCTCGGACAATGCAGATCGAATCTATGAATATGTAAACTACTAATACGTGGTAAATCGTCTTGGTTGTGTTGGCTCCAGTGCGAGGTTGAGTTTGGAGAGTGGGGTGCCAGCTCTGGTGTTACCTCGTCATCTCACCGTGGTTCAATATTACGTGGTGTTTTCCTCGTATATTTCCTTTGGGGATTGATCCCGGACCGTAGTCAATATCCCGTTGCGTTGCTCTAGTGCGACGTTAATTAAAATACCTACCAATCGCCTTGGTTTCCATGATTTCCTTGGTTTAACGTCAAAGGAATGCGTTTTTGTTTTTGATATCCTTAACATTCCATATTGGATAGAAGGGATAGATAAAGTATAAAATTTAATTTAGATAACAAAATAACAATAAAATACAGCCTTAGTTATATATATGAAAATAAGACTTATTAACTTCGTATACATTTTGCTAACGTTGTCACTGTAAAAGGTGTGCTTCGAGACTCTTGACAAAATTAGCATTGTTGGGTTCAAAATGAGTAAGTTTCAGTCTTAAATCGCCATGGAATGCTATATTCACTCTTAATTGCGTTGGATCTTTCCCTTCAGGATTGATCCCGGACCGTCGCGAATAGCTCGTTATGTTGCTCTAGTGAGACGTTAATTAAAAATATCGATACCTATACATGCCTTAATTGCGTTGTCATTGATGTTTTATATTTTTCTATCGACTTCTGAGCCCGAATCGACCCTAACAGTATTATATCGACCCTAACAGTATTATATCGACCCTAAC
Source organism: Meta bourneti (assembly GCA_933210815.1). NCBI lineage: Eukaryota > Metazoa > Arthropoda > Arachnida > Araneae > Tetragnathidae > Meta > Meta bourneti. The sequence goes on along the minus strand of OW119924.1, from coordinate 101,947,266 downwards.
AGCATTATATCGACCCTTTGGCAAGCACTGCACTAGATACATACTTTTTTAATGAAAAGTTTTTTAGTGATAAATTAAAGGTGAATGGTTAGCCATTGGGAAAACTGAGTTTGGAGAATTTTTCTCTACTATAGGTTTTGCAATAACTTCTAATGAAAGATGGAGAAATGTGGTTGCTATTTTCTCGTTGATAGAATTCGTTTGTAAAATGGCTTGGCAGTTTATTTTGTGCCATTACGCTTTGGACAAAAGGTTTGTTTACATTGGAAATCCCTCTCATAATCAATACACTAATTTTATGTAAGAATATGTATAATTATTTGTTTTGGATCTAATTAACTGTCATTATTAACCAAACATTATCTGGGGCCGCTATAGCCCGGTTGGAAGAGTAACGGATTAGCATCCTGAGGGTTGCAAGTTTTAATCCAACACAAGACCGTCGTGTACAAAGGGGCTGGTGCACGTTATATCTGTCGTGTCCTCACGTTGGCGTGGTGTGGAAGTTTGGAGAGTGGGGTGCCACTCGGGCGTTGCCTCGTCGTGTTATTATCTCGGATCTTTCCCTTGGGGTTTGATCCCGGAACGTCGCCAATAGCCCGTTGCGTTACTCACTGCGACGGTTATTAAAATACCTGCCTACCAAACATTACCCACATTATTTTACCGCATCACTTATTTTATTTTTCAAAATAATCGTAGATCCGCTCGCTTTTATACAACCAACCAAACACTTGAATTTCGATTTTAATCACGTTCCAGGCATTGCTTCTGCATCTCCCCGATCATTAAGTAAAACAATTGCTCCACCCGCACCAGAAAATCCCAGAACCACTATCGCACGCACCCCAGCCCCATTTTAAAAACTCCAACAGCCTATCACCGGAGTCTTCTCGTTAGAATTATCGCCACCTGCAACACAGCCCAGATAGAGACGTAACGATAAAGCGCTCGATTGTTAACACGACGCACCAATCACCTCGGAGGATCCCGCCTCCCCCGAGACTCATCCTCCGCATCTGAGCGAAAGATCTTTTAAATAACCACTTCGCCGTCCTCCAGCGTCTTGAGTTAACGTCGCCGCTCTTAATCTTTGTTAGGGGTGGGCATGTTGGTTAGTCCCTGATTAGTTCGAATAAAGCGTATAGAGGGGATGTTGTGCGCGTGCAATGCAAATTAATGGAACGCAGTTAGACGGATCAACCGATGTTTGAGAAAGCCGGAGAGTTTTGTTGTGCATGTAGCGGACGATATTTCGCGTAGGAGGGGATGAGAGGGTGTTCGTAAGTGCTGCGGATACTTAGCCTGAGTAGCTTGGGTGGAGAAATGGGTTTAATAGGAATTCTATTCGGCTTAGGGTGGATATTCTCGGGTGAGCTGATGATGCTGACCTCCATTAGGAATGCATGACATGACGGTTTCAAATGTTAGGCCTATGTCGGAATGGCTGTTTAGTTGTTAAACGAATTTATAAAGGATGTGGGCTACCAGAAATCAACAACTAAAAGTTTTCCTGGAAATATGTTCTATGAAATCTGATAGTTTTCCAGCTAATTACCACATTATCTTCTCTGTATGACATGCATTTTACGTGTAAATAAACAAACCACAGGAAACGAAGATTTTACTTTCTTTCTCAAATGCTCTCGTATGATTACCACATTACCTTCTCATTATAACATGGATTTTCCGAGTAAATACAGAGGCTGTTCGGACAATTTTTGAGTGATTTTAATGGACTGAAGCTCAATATTTACATGAAATTTTTGTGTTTAAATGTTCCATTTGATAGCCCTTATTGTTAACTATCTTTCTACACCTTCATTTCCATGATAATAATGACTTTTGTAGTATCGACAGTGGTATTTTGTCCCACTCTTGCTCCACAGTTTTCCAGTCCTTGAATGGTTTTCAGTCGACGTTTCGATAATGTCCTTTTTAAAAGTCCAAAAGCACAAAAGTCCATGGGTGAAACATCTGGAAATTTAGCAGAGAATATCAGTAAAAGGCATTGACTTGATAACAATTTCTTGTTCCATTTTTTCCAATAATTTAATAGTTGATTTAGATGTGTGGCTGCTTGCTTTACCCTGATGCAGTTCTACTGATTGTTGGCACTGTGGGTAAAGATATGGTATTTCTTTTTTGAATATTGGGGATAAAATAGGGTCTTGATAATATGTGGGAGTTGATTTTTACATTTTTACCCCTCTTTTTACTTTTAGTTTTCCATTATATGCAAAACCGGCAACAATCATGAATATCTTAGAGAAAGTTCTCATTTTCACTTTTCTATAGTCCTTTCACTTGGCGGATTCTCTTTTAAAATTAAAGATCCTACCTTACAAATATTCTCAGAATTTTTTTCTTTTTTGGATACTTTTTTGGAAGTATTTCTCCACTTTTACGTTCTGTTCCTTTTTTATTAATAATATTACTTATCGTACCTTTAGATATCGAAAAACCATAACTTTTACAGCGTTTTTGAATAATTGAATAAGCATAATTTTCTTCGGAAAGAGAGGAAACAGCTTTCCATTCATTGCTTATTTAAAAACGCCATTTTGAAAGCAAACAAAACTCTGAGTTAGCAGACGGTAAGTTATGCTTTAACTATTTTACTGCTATGAAAATAAAATTCTTTCGTGGCATACAATTTTTTACAGCTCATCAAAATCGTTCAAAAAATGTCCGAACAGCCTCTGTAAACAAACCACAGGAAACGAAGTTTTTACTTTCTTTCTCAAATTGTCTAAACAAACCACAGAAAACGAAGATTATACTTTGTTACTCAAATGCTCTCGTTTGGTATCATATAGGGTTTACCTTAAAATGTGGTTTATCGCCGTTTTTGTGACGTTTGGAGTTTAATCTAATTTTCGTTGACCAATTAACTGACCATTCATTCGGACTTCTTTCTTCAGAATCTTTACTTTCGACGATTTGAAATCATTATCAAAAAGTAAGTCAAGTGACGTAACGTCCGGAATACGTACAGGAATCCCTTCCACCCCACAAACACTGCCTCCATCTACATTCAGCTTCATAGAAAAACCTCTCAGTCTTAAATGTAATCATTTTTCATCATAAGTATACGATGTTTGATCAAAAAGTATCCAACCTTTACCAAACTTTACAACCTTTTTAATTTTGGTACTTTTTCTCCTTCTCACAAAATAAGCAACTTTATATATTTAATTAAAAACCTGTCCTCATCAAAATAAACCTTCTCTAAGTCAACATACTTCTTCCACTAATTTATCGACTGCTGCAAGTATTTTTAATGTCACTTTCTAGGTCTTTCATCAGGTGGATCGTGGCATTTTCATAATTTCAGTGTTCTGAAAATCTAGTAAAAACAACAGACGGCAGGTTGCATGAGCTGAACTCCTGTCTCCAGATTGTAGCTAGTTAACATATTAAAAAATAAGGTCAGGTTCATTTTTATCAGGCCTTTTATGTGACAGGTTGATGATTATAGATAGACAAATCGAACTAAAACTGGCTGAGCATTAATTCATTGATCCTCTGAGCATTTTTTGCAATTTTACAAGCTGATTTTTACTGCTGAGCTGCAATTTTTTGAACAGATATATGCGTGTTAACCCCTCAAAGGGTTGAGAGGAAATAATTTTTTTATATTAGTGTGATAAACCTTTGAGAAGGACATTATATTAAAAAAATTAAAACTATGGACGGAAAGCTTATTTAATGTCATTTTAATTTAATTTAGTTTCATTTGTGTAACATGATCGTATGCTTGATTTATACGCTCCGTTTATCGAAATCAATCTTATTTGATATAGGTTTGTCTTATAATCTGAATGAAAACTAAGAAATGATTGAGTACGTTAAAAGTGAATCGCATTTATCCTCATAACTCTAAAAAAGCTAATATAATAATTCCAATCACATCCGATCCACTTCCTTTCCATTACACGAAATTGATAAACATCGACAACAGCTCGAACCGACATCGCATCATAACGACCCCCGTCACATCATTGATTCCTCCTCCACCCCCCTCGGCTTAATCAATCCAAATCAAGGCAGCGACCAACCTGCCGGGCATTCCCCTCTTCATTTCAGATCCCAGGCAATTATCATTCGAAACGTCCCCCACCCCCGCTTTAATACAAACACCCCGTCCTATCGTTCGATTTCGCGAAATAACCTGTCACTTTCACAACTCTTTCTTCCATCGCGGACGAATATGTGACTCCGAATGCTCGACAAGGCGGGGAGTATCGGAGTTCGATATTCGCGGCACCATTACCAAAAGGGGGGGGGGCAGTGCACAACAAAGAAAAGAAATGTCATTCAAACAAAAATTACTTATCGACGATTTCCAGCGCTCTGCTGCAGAGCATAAGTGAAGTGAGATTAATCAGGAAGGGTGGTGGCTAATCGATGGCTCTGCATTATCGGAAGACGAGAAAAGATTAGGAAGAAGCGGAAGAGACGGCGACGTCGTGTGTCCCTCCTTATTAGTGTGCCCCTTTTCTTCCCTTATTGGTGGGGATTTCTCAATAAAAAGCGAAATCATGTTCTTCAAGAATCGGATACCGACTGGTGGTTTCGGCAATTGTGAAAGGATGGTATCGACAGGTTGGGAAGGGTAGAGCTGATTGATGTCCGTTATGTTCCGGCTTAAGAATCTTCTGGATTTTCTTTCTAATTTCTGACATTTACGACCTTCGACACTGCAAGGCGCAAACGGACGAATGTTTGTGAAGAAGCACCTAATGGGCAACCGCCGCTACTCCTAACATGGACAATCACAAACATCCATGCGCTTAAATATTGGGAATCAAATCCAGGGTTGGTAGTCTCGGCAATTGAGAATGGATGTTATAAAGAGAACGTTTGATTGTTGTTTAATAAGGTTGAATAAATGGCTGCTAAAGAAGATTAGATTGAGAATGGTAAGTGGTTGATGTTCGTTGTTTCGACGTAAGAACCTTCAGAAAGTTTTTTCTAATGCTTGATCACTGACTTTTACGGCCTTTGGCACTTAAAGGTACGAACGGACGGATATTTGTGGAGATGCACCCAGATAGGCAGCTATCGCATATAGAAACTTGGACAGCCACAAACATCCATACGCTTACATACTGGGAATTAAACCCAGTGCTGGTAATTTTGGCAATTGTGAATGAATGGCAGGTTGAGAATGGTAATTGGTTGATGTCGTTATGTTTCGCCGTAATAATAGTCTTCCACGTCCACCAGAAAATCTTCATAAAGTTTTTTCTAAGGCCAGACTACTGATTTCTTCGGCCTTCAGCACTAAAAGGGTTGGACAGATGGATTTTTTTGCTAATGAGAATCCAGTAGGAAACCCTCTCTACTCCGAACAGGGACAATCACCAACATCCATGCGTTTACAAACTGAGATTCAAACCCGAACCTACTCGATGGTAAATGAAAGCCATGACTACTTAACCAGTTAAGTGGCATTCTTCAGAAAACATGGCATGAAATTCATTTATGTGAATATGGATTCTATATATATTCATTAAAAATGGTTTGAAATAAGATATTAAATGTAAGTAACGACACTTTAATCCACACACAATAGATATAAGCAATGAAGAAAGTTTGAGAGATGCTATGAACGGCGTCGGGATATATATGATGATATCACTATCACCACTATTGAAATGTCAGGAGATAGATAGCGTGGTGATTCGAGTCGGTTCCTGATTCACCTTGGAGTTGAAGACTCTTTCTGGTCACTTTTAGAATCATTATCAGTTAGATTGTACAAAACAGTAGTACATTAACTTTTCGGTTACACACATGGAAAGGAACGCTCGTTAGAAAAATTTATACATTTATTAAAAAACTAAGGACGATACAAAACTACGACGAACCCGAATCGCCATTTCTTTACACTCTGTACACGGTAGCCCAGTTGGCAGAGCAACGGATTAGAAACCGGAGTGCTAATCCGTTACTCTTCCAACTAGTGTACTAGTTCGAAACGGTCCAATTCAAAGACCGCCGTGTACGCGGGGGCTGGTGCACGTTAAATCAGTCGTGGCATCTACTGTCCTAACGTTGGTGTGGTGTGGAAGTTTGAAGAGTAAGGTGCCAGCTCAGGTGTGACCTCGTCATCTAACCGTTGTTCAAAATTACTGGGTGTTGTCCTCGGGATCGATCCCGAACCGCTGCCAATAGCCCGTTGTGTTACTCTAGTGTGACGTTAATTAACTACCTTCCTACCCTTCTTTACACTCGTTCTCCAATTTTTCTAATTCCAAATTTTTTATCATATTCCATACCAGAGGTTCCCAATCTTTTTGACTCGCGGAGCCCTTTTTAGAATCAATTTCTATGGCGAAGCCCCTTAGGCCTACCCCATGTTTTACAAGTTAATGTAGTTTAGTAGTGTCACAGGGGGTGGAAGAGGCGATAAATAGTAGAGATATTTAAACAGTTGCAAATGTCAATGCAATGAAATGATATTTTGAAAACTTTGAAATTTACTATATTTTTAAAATTTATTTTAATTTAATTTAATTTTTATTTATTTTACTTTCCTGGAGCGGCCGGGAAGTCCCTGGGAACGCACACAGGGCTCACGAGGCACAATTCGGGAACCACTGTTCCATACAATGGTTACAGCATTCACGTGCATGATTAAAAATGCATTTATCAATATTATAGTTCGTACGTGCTTAATATATGCAATTAAGACACGATAAAGTTTTCAAATTCTCTAGTCGTAATTGCGCGTGGACAGTAAATACATGGATTACTTGCAAGCGCTCATAGACGGGTCTGCTAGTTCCACGGTAAAATGAACATATTAAAGTATTTCCCCGAAACAACTTCTAATAAAACCATTTCATCAAAACAAAAGCTTCTTCTAAAGCTAATAAATAATCAAGATATTACACTCGGATTTTTACCACAAACGACGCAGTGTGGTTCTCTAACCCACTGTCTCTGATCTGTGATTGGACAAGGAGTAATGGCCACTCGGAGGCAGCACGAAATACACAGATTTGGCAACAACAGCGAAAGGGGGGGGGGTTTGAAAAAAGTGTAGTTAACAGCCCATGTGAAGAGAGGGGTGCTGATGGCAAATTGGTGGTTCCGGATCATGGAATGCAGCGATGACCGCCTTCCTTCACCATTCATTAGGGAGTGATCGCTGCCTCCGGAGTGATCTAACGCTAATGGTTACAGTTTCGTCCCGTTAAATTGAGGGATTTTTTTTCCATCGTCTTTTGTGTGCTTCAACACTTTTTTGTATTTATTGAGGGTTGCTATTGGGAATTAGTGCTGGGATGTTTTATTTAAAGAACCGCGATTCTAAGATGGGATGGTCTTTGATGCATTAGGAGTGATGAGTATTTTCTCTGATGCGTTTTGCGGCCAATCAGTGGGATGAGGGTGATTCTTTCCTTATGTGATGTGATTTTAAAAGTGATTTTAGGAGGAGAGTGTATTGTCCTAAACGTGATTTGAGAATTTCTTAACGAGTATTAGTTTTGATCTGCTTCGTGCAGCGAAATTATATTCGTTTTAGTTTCAGTATTTTGTACCAGACCCCAAAATAATCGCTTCAAGTAAGCCTTTCGTCAATGTAAAATATAATATTTTTTGTAGTGGTAGGTATTTTAATTAACGTCGCACTGAAGCAACACAGCGGGCTAGTGGCGACGGTCCGGGATCAAAACCCGAAGGGAAATATCCGAGGACAACACCACGTAATTTTGAACCACAGTCAGATGAAGACGTCACACCTGAGCTGGCACCCCACTCTCCAAACTTCCACACCACGCCAACGTGAGGACATTTGAGGCCCGACAAATTTAACGTGCACCAGTCCGCTTTGTACACGACGGTCTGATTAAATTCCAACTCGCAAACCTCCAGTTGCTAATCCGTTACTCTTCCAACCGGGCTACCACTGCTCTATATTTTTTTGTAGAACAAGCAGTTTTAAGTTATTACGAGTCTAGAGGACTCGTAATAACTTAAAACTGCTTGTTGCAAATAATAATAATTTAAAATATAGCTTAATAACTTAACTCGTAATAACTTAAAACTGCTTGTATTGCAAAACTATACATACTTACAAAAATAATCCGCTGAAGACAAAAAAGTTATTAATTAACATTCCCCACACAGAATATCATAACTACTCACCAATCATATTTCAACTAATTGAGGTTCTAAAGTAAACAATTTTATTTCTCTCTTGAATATAAGACGAGAAGGATCTGCTAACAACGCATTTTTGCATGACATTCTTATAATATGAAACTACTGTTCAGTTATGAATATAATGATTTGTTCATCATTCTAGCAATTCATCATTCAATGAAAGTTAATGTAGTAATCTGCTGATTCATTTTCATATTGATCCTTAACATACCAACTCATCCTACTTACATCCTGCAAAAATTATGCAGTTATTTATTCATTCATGATGCTAATGAAATATTTCTATTTTCTTTTATTTTTAAGACACCTGCCACAACTCAAAACTAAAACAAATTATGCTAATATTGGAAAGTAATTTATTTTATTGTCTGTTTGCACTGGAAGCAATTAATAACAACCTGTGTTATAAAGCTAAATATCGCTATTCATCAGTTGAAAGTTTTTACAAGTAAATTTATAAATAAATGGTAAAAATACAATTTCTTTGATTGATACCCAGCTTACAGTATTGTTACTATTACTAAACACTTGCTATGAATCTTCTCAGGCAACAGAGAAACTCAAATCTTTTAAGTGATACCAGGCACTCCATTTGTAACCTAAACGACGCATGAAAGATCGTTCTTTCGTATCGTTTGACACCAGATCATTTCTCAACACTATAACCACAGCTCTTGTTATTAATGATGTGATATTTCTTCGAGCATAGATGTTTTCTTCTGGAAACATATTTGTTTTAAAGTTTTTTGTAAGCTTTCACGTTTTCACATATCTGATACTGTTACTGATCGTAATTGTAATTTGATAGGGTAATTTTCTGATAATGTATTTGGCAATACGTATTTTTTAATTAATGCTTCGTTCTGTTTGTATTTACAAATGCCGTGATTTTGATTTTTAATTAAAATAATTCATGATTTTTCTCTGAATTTTATGTCACATTTGACCTGAAATTTATGAGAATATTGAAGTTTGCCAGAATGATACATCCCTTATACTTTATCCAAAAATATATCTAACTATAAAGTACCTCTTAAAACTTAATTTTTGACAAACAGTTGTTTATGAAACTACACAATGGTTTCCAAAATGCTAAACAATTATTCCGTAAGTTAATGTATGAATAATAAAACTTTCATGAACTTTCGATAAACAAACACGAATGTCTGAAGTATGTTTTTCCCTAATTCCTGACCAATTGAATTTTTGAATGTGCATTTGTGTACCATTTTTCGTTCCCCTGGTGCACCAAGAAGGGTGGATTGACCTTATACCTCAAGCACATAACACACATTCTAGACACAAACCTTGTACACAAGCAACACATTTTCGACGTCAGAAGTGAGTACTTTTTCCAAAAAGTCACTATCTTTTCTTGTTATTTCTGACATCATAGGAAAGATGTTTCCTATGTTTCTCTGAAGGTTGATCAGTTGGGTTTTATGGCGCAAAGACAATATTAGTCCAAACTGCTTCAAACAACGTCAAGTAAATAGACACACAAACACAACGAAAGCGCCACAAAAGTCGGAAGGGAGAAACACACTCAGGGAGGAATCAAACCTAACAGGAATCGGCCTACAATTTGCATGTTGCTAGCTCAATCCGAAATCCCACTAAGTCAGTAAACCTTGTTTCTGCTGAAGAGTCCATCTACCACGCGCAGATAAATGAGTATGGAGTCTAGGAAAAGCTTTTTATGTTTATGGAGTCTAGGATAAATGAGTATGGAGTCTAGGAAAAGCTTTTTATGTTTATGGAGTCTAGGATAAATGAGTATGGAGTCTGGGAAAAGCTTTTTATGTTTATGGAGTCTAGGATAAATGAGTATGGAGTCTAGGAAAAACTTTTTATGTTTATGGAGTCTAGGATAAATAAGTATGGAGTCTAGGAAAAGCTTTTTAATGCATAATTTCAAATGCATAAATTCAAGGCATTATAATAATAAATAAGCCAAAATTTAAAATTTTCAGAGCATAACCAGTCAAATACTGAGATTAAAGCCCATTTGAACAGAATTTGCTGCCGTCGGTGGACTCTTTTGGCCACTGTTGGACTGCCGATTGTGGACTCTTTTGGCCACTGGTGGACTGCCGTTGGAGAAGCCTTTTCGTTTTTGTGTTTTATAGGCTTAGAAATAGTCTCGATTTCAAATATTTCTGCACGCACAAAAATTGACAAATTAGTGTACTTTCTTCGGGCACTGGGTGTATGACCCGTTTCGGTCATATTTCACTCGACACGCAACCTTCTGTCCTCCACCACCCAACCGATTCCCATTAATTCCGACCAAATTATGAAAGAGAATGGATGGTCACTCAGGCTAATCAATCAAAAATTCCGAAAGGAAATGCGAATGATACAGATGATTGCCACGAAAGCGTAGAACGCCCACTGCATTCGTCGCAAGCTTCCGGAAATTTCTGGGATTTCATCGCACTCAAACGACCGTTTTTAAAGTAGGACACAGAGACAAACGCTCACATCTTCCAACAGTACCCCGCAGGGGAAATGTTAACAAATACACATTTCCTTTTAAAAACTTTCGCCAATGATAATCGGACGTTTCCTATCACAGGAAACGGCGGAATGAAGTCAGAAAACATAAAGAAAACAATGAATGGCCGTCATAAATCACGTGACGCGAGTGTAAAAGTGAGGGGGTATTGATTGAAAGTCTTTTATGTTACAAATGTTTCCTATGTTTGGGCTAAGGGTCCATCTATCATGAGCAGAGGAGTGAACGTGAAGTCTCGTGACAGCTTTTTGGCTGCCTTCCCATTGAGAGCTGCTCAAAATTTATCTTCGCTTCACTTCGCGAAGGGGGCTGGTGTATTTTCATTAAATATTTATCAGTCGCCAGTTCCTGGACCAAGCGAACTGCGGCGTGCGAATTATCAGCACGACAGGTGATTAGCTGTTTGAGGATGGCGCTCTGACAATATCTGCATCCACTCGATGAAGACTTCGGCAAAGGAGAGGAAAATTCCCATGCTTGAGGAAGTTTGTCAAACACGTGTTTCTGGAGCGGTGACATGTTTTTTTTTATCGCTGTCGGAAATCCCCTTCGATCCCTGTAACTGAGCTCTAATTTATCGCTGTTTTGGCTGCGAAGCGTCATTTAGCTTGAGCTTCGTGTGAACTTTATGTATCTTTAGAGAATGCTTTAATGCTTCTCGAGCTAAATAGACATCAAGTTTTTATTTAGCAACGTTGACCTCAGAATTTTGTATCGAATATTAAAAATTTCGTTGATTGGTTCCCAGACGCTCTACACATTTGGAAATGCGTTACTACTAAGCTACAGAAATCTTATGTGAGGGATTTTCAGTGCAAACAAAGCAGAGTAAAATGAAGATTTTATTTTCTACTACCCCAAATGTTCTCGCATATGGTTATGTAGTTTATAGCCGTTTTGACTACTTCTGGCGCTTAATTTAACTAGCGTTGACCAATTAACTAACGCATATCGATTCGGAATTGATATGCGATAGTTAATTGGTCCCGAATCGAAGGAAATTTTATCCCTTCTTTGAAATTTTTATTGACAACGTGCTGAAATCGAATCCTATAAACCAGTGGTTCTTAACCTGGGGTGCGTGCATCCCTGGGGGTGTGAGAAAGCATTTCCTAGGGTGCCAGAGAAGTTTTGCTGGACGACAGCGATTTAATAAAAGACGATGTTATTGAAATAGAAGTCAATGCACGTATTCAAATGGAATTTGAAAAACTGGACTTGGAACAATTCTGGTGTACACAGTTAGAACCTTATCCACAGTTGGCAAAAGCAGCATTGCAGACACTTTTACCATTTGCCACCCCCTACCTTGTGAAATGGGATTTTCATCACTTTTGCACATAAAAACAAAAGCCAGAAATCGCTTATATGCAAGTGATGATTTACTCGTGGCTCTCTCAAAAAGGAGCCTCGTTTCAAAAGTATTATTATGAATAAACAACCAAGTAGACATTAAAAATTGAGATATTGTTTTGTATGTATATGTAAATGTATGTGTTTCTTCTCCAATAAATAAATTATCTTTCAATAGAAGTAATTTCCTAAATAAAGAAATAGAAACACATTTTTAAGGGGTGCGAGAACTTATTTTTATATTCAAGGGGGTACCAATCGCTAAAAAGGTAAAGGTTAAGAACCACTGCCATAAATCAACCAAGTGGCTTCCCGTCCAGAATGCAAACAGGAAGTGCGTTCTACCACAAAACACTTCCTCCATCTACATTTACTTGACAGAAAAATATTCATACTTGCCGGATGAATCTCTTAACTTATTAACTTGGGAATTCTTTCTACACTCCGTTTTACTACATAGAGACAAGACATAATTGCACCTTTGCAATTTTAACATGATTAAAAAATCCGTTATCTCGCAAACAAAAGACAGGGCCAATGCGATTTGAAAATTTACAATGCTTTCACAAGTTTATTTCGTATAAAAGGATAAAAGTTTTTTAAATGGTATATGGATCCCTAAATGGGGCCTAGCTCTCGGTCCTAAACTATGTGTAAATACGTGATTGAGGGGTTAATATATTGTGGAAACGCTATTCGGAATCATGAAGAAAATGTTTTGTTGATGCATGGCTAAATTAATCTCTGACAAAAGACAGATGATATTTATCTATTCCCTGATTTTTACTCCAGGAATTATTTGATTGGCAAAGATAAAATAACTTACCTCAAACACTGAATTTAAGGTTGTTTAGTGCTTGTTGGTTCGTATATTTTTAATGAATACCATAGTGTAACCACAAATGCTGAAAAAAGTAAGTCTAGAAAAAAGTGTATTTCTTGGATTATAAAGATAACGGAATACGAACTTAAGGAAAAATTTTGAGTCACTCTCTGTAGACAAAAAAGTTTCATAACGATACATTTTTTACGCTAGAATAATTTTTTAATAGTTTAACATTGTGAAGAGATAAATTTGGAACATACTATATTATTAAGGAATGTTTGACTATAACAGTGTAACCTTTAGTTTTATCTGTAGTTGTCAAAATTCGGATACGACTAAACTTCAAGAAACTACTCACGAGAGTCAATTTTTCTATCTACTCCCTGTAGGAATCACTACTCAGAGAGGAATCTTCACTTACTCTCCCTCACAATCAACTCACATATATCCTCTTGAAACAGCCTCAGTTCCTCCAGTTCTTCTCCCATTGAGGTACAGAATAATTATTATATAAATGTTTCTAAGTCAATATATTTTAGATAAAAATGACTCTGGAATTTTTACTGAGAATATAACCTTTAGGTTTGTCTGTAGTGACCGACCGTTTTACTCGACTGAACTCCGAGAATCTTCTCACAAAGGATATATCATTGTTACTTTGCCATGTGGAAAACACCCAATCGATAAGTTAAGACATAATCAATATCTTCCTATCCTCTCCTTCCCTACCAACCACTTTCATACCTGTAGCACAACTAGTTCTACTCTTTCCTTGAATTAAGATACGAAATGACGAGCGTACAATACTTTCAGGTTAGAATATGAATGCCATTAGTAGAATTAGAGTTGTGAAACCTTTAGTTTTATATGTAGTTTAATTTCATGACTGAACTGCAAGGTTCTTCTCACAAGGAATATGTTACTGTTGCTTTGTGTAAAACATCCAATCAATAACTAAAACAGGAATCTTCCTACCTCCTCTTTCTCTGTAAAAATCTGTAATTTAGAATATGAATATAAAGTCATTGTAAAATTATGAACCTTTAGTTCCACGTACAGTTTTCTAAGTTCACATGACTAAACTTCAAGATGTTTCTCATGAGCCATCTATCACTTTTACCTATCCTACAGAAAAACTAAATGAATGACTGAAATGGGAATCATCCTAATTTCCCTGCCAATCTATTTTCATCACTACAGCACCACCATTTTTACTCTTCCTTTGGATTAAGGTGCAAAATGATCATCAATACTTGTAGTTTAGAATATGAATGAAGATCATTTACAGAATAGGAGATGTGAAACTTTCAGTTTTGTATGTAGTTTTCGAAATCCACATGACTAAACTTCATGAAACTCCTCACAAGGCATCTATCATTGTTACTTACCCTGCAGAGGAGGCTCAATCAATAACTGAATCACTAATCTTCCTACCCTCCCTCCCTGCCAACAGACTTTCATCCCTGTAGCACCATTAGTTCTCTTCCCTTGGGTTAAGGTGCAAAAAGACGAGATCACAATACTTGTAGGTTATAATATGAATAAAAGGCCATTTTGCGTTGAATCAGAGCTGTGTAACCCCTTTTAACATTATGTGAGTTTTCGAAATTCACATGACTAAACTGTAAGAAGCTTATCAAAAGGATATATCACCAATAACTAAGACAGACATAATACTACCCTTCCTCCTTAGCAGACTTTCATTACCACAACATTACCAGTTCAACTCTCCCTTTGGATTACGATGTAAAATCATGAGAGTAAATACTTATAGGTTAGAATATGACTAAAGATCATTGGCAGAATTGGAGAAGTGAAACCTTTAGTTTGAGGCCTAGTTTTCAAAATTCATATGATTAAACTCAGAAATTTCTCACAAAGCATCTATTATTGTAAGGTAAGTGACCTTGCAGAAAAAAGCCAATCAATTTCTGAAACAGGAATCGTTCTATCCACCCTCCACGTCAACCGACTTCCATCCTTGAAGTACCATCAGTTCTTCTCTTCCCATGGATTAAGGTATAAAATGATGAGCATAAATACTTGTATATTAGAACATAAATGTAAGGTCATTATAGAATCAGTTCTGCGAAACTTGTGGTTTTATGTGTGTTTTAGAAATTGACATGACAACTCTTAAAAGCTTCTCACAGGGCATCTATCATTGTTACCTGTAATGCAGGAAAACCCAATCAATAACGGAAACAGGAATCTTCCTAACATTTCCCTCCCAGCCAACCGACTTTCATCCCTGGAACACTGACAGCTCTACTGTTTTCCATTGTATTAATATGCAACATAAACAACATAAAAACCTATAACCTAGATATGAATAAATCCCAATCTAGATAGGTAGGTATTTAATTAACGTCGCACTGGAACAACACAACGAGCTATTGGTGACGGTCCGGGATCAAACTCGAAGGGGAAAAATCCGAGAACAACACCACGTAATTTTGAACCAAGGTCAGATGACGAGGCCATACCTGAGCTGGAACCCCACTCTCCAAACTTCCACACCACGCCAACGTGGGGGCATTGGAGGCCACGACAGATTGAAACTGCACCAGCTTCCTTTGTACACGACGGTCTTTGTTGGGATTCGAACTCGCAACACTCCGGTTGATAATCTGTTACTCTTCCAACCGGGCTACCGCGGCCCAAATGCCGTTCTGGAATTAGAACTCTGAAACCTAAATTTTTGGTGTAGTTTTGGAAAGTCACAAGACTAAACACCAAGAAGCTTCTTAAAGGGATGTACACTATATGAACAAAAGTATTTGGACACTGCAGAAAATCGGAGGATCCATCTTAGTGTGAGGTTGTTTTTCCTGGTTAGGACTCGGCTCATTGCTTTATGTACCTGCTATCATGAACGCTGATATGTGCCTCGACGTTCTGGATAATTCGGCCTTGCCTATACTATGGCAATACTACGGCGATGATGTCTGTATCATCCAACAGGATCAAGCTCCATGTCATACTGCAAAACGTGTGCTGGACTGGTTTCCTGAAAATGAAGTGAATTTTCTTGACTAGCCTGCTCAGAGCCCCGATCTCAATCCGATCGGACACTTGGGGAACGAACTGGAGCGACGGGTATGACACCGCCACGCACGCCCATCTTCACGACAATCTCTTCTCACAGCTTTCCAAGAGGCATGGCGAGCGATTCCTGCCCAGACTTATAGAGAACTTGTGGAAAGTATGCCTCGACGTGTTGCAGCTGTAATACAAGCAAAAGGAGGGCCTACCCGTTACTAAATAAAATAATAAAGCACTTTTTCTGAAAAACATGCAGTGTTCAAATACTTTCGTCCATATAGTGTATCATTAATAACAGAGATGTAATCCTACCCTTCCTCCCAGACCGACTTTCGTCTGTAGTACAGCTAGTTCTTCCTCTCCCATTGTATTAAGATTCATAACGATGAGCATAAATATTTGTGGGTTGGAATATGAATAAAGGCCATCGTAGAATTAGAGAACCTTCAGTTTGATGTGTTCGTATGACTTATCCTCCAGAAAGGCATCTATCATTGTTACCTACCCAGCAGAAAAAAAACTCAATCAATAACTGAAACAGGAATCTTCCTACCCTCTCCCGCCTAGCCAACCTACTTTCACCCCTGGAGCAGCCCCAGTTCCTACACTATCTCCTCGCATTAAGACGCATTATTTAACTTCATACGCGTCCCTAAAAACAAAGCCCTTTGCACCGTCCCCCTCCCACTCATGGCCTGAAAAACAGGCTCTAATGGATCGTAAAGAGCGAACGCTGTTGCAGCTCGATTTATAGGTGGGGGCCTGATTCCACCCCTGCCATAAAAATCCATGTATCTCTGAAAGGGAATGCGCGACGTACCATCGATTCTTGGGGGTGGATGAAGATTCTAAAAATCGACATATCCTAGGTGCTCTAACGTTCGATCGAAGTTAATTTGATTTGGTCCTGTTGGGAAAGAAAGAACTTTTAATAGACATTGACGGTTGTTGGAAGAGGCTCGTTTACTGCCCCAAGCCTGATGAGGGAAAAAAGGGAAATTCGCCAGGGTATTATAGTCCACCAAGTAGAAATTAAATGTAATTAACCGTGAAATCAAAGCTATTTCTTTCGGGTTATTAAAATGAGGGCCGGGATTTGAGAAGGGTCTCTAAAGGTGTTGCAGGTACTACGAAATTACTTGCTGTCTAGTGCTAGATTTTCTTTTTCAAAGGCTTTGGATTCACTATATTTTTGAATAGTTTTCATTAGAGTTATAATGTAGTGAGAGTTCCGGATTAGGCATTCCACTGAACGGATGACTAGTGATACTCTTGAAGTGCTGATGTTTCCAGGATATTCTATGACAGTTTGATAGCATTTTTATATTTGATTTGTTTGTATCTCTTCGGTTATTTTATGCTACATGAAGGTTAGTTAAGATTGTTTCTTAAGAAATCTTAAATGTATCCATTGCAGGGGTGTTGCGTCCATGGAGCTCAAAATTCGAGCATTCCATATGAAAAGAATTAAATACAGCAGCAGCAAAAACGGCACACTTCCGTTACAGCCACACCACTCACTTCCGTTAAAGTCACACCACTCATTTCCGTTTCTTTCCGGCCCAACTAACAATAAACAAATACACAAAAAAGGTAGTTTTAATTATTGCATCTTAAATGACTACATAACCTACACAAAACAAATTAATAATCATTGCAGTGAAAAAAAATGAATTGTATAAGACTAAACAGGCATGAAATTAGAAGTTGCATTTAGCATAGCAGAGAACATTTCCTCTTTAGAATGTAGCAGATGCCACATAAATTCAATTATATAAGAGTCTAATATAATCTAAGTTAAAATGACGCCCAAAACCAAAAAGCTGGAAATAAATAGCGCCAAGAAATAAGCAAAAATGCGCCAAATTGGCGCTCAAGTTCATTGGTATGGCTATAGCGTAAAAGTACCGCAAAAAGAAGCAAAAATGATTATATTTTTTTCAATTTAAATCTGAGTGAAACGTTAATTTCTATTTAACGTCCTTTATTTTCACTGCAAGAAGGCCAACTAGGGACTGCTGATACCAATCCCCTCAGTCTCAAATGGTTTCTTTGATTGGTTAATGACGTTTGCCATGTGTGCAATAGTTACCTTCAATTCCTAGACTCTTCTCCCTTACTCCACGCTTCCTACTGTGGCTGGATTCCAGTACTAGTGTCTGAATGTAGCGATGGCTGGCTGCAGCGATCAGTTCTGCGCATGCTCGCGGGCAGTTTGATTTTCGATCGTAGGAACGTAGTTAGATGCCGAGAAGTTTGTTTCGATTCGATTCCTGTTTGATTCTTTGTGTTTTTCGAAATAACTTTCAAAATTCTGGGTCAAATGCTACGGAGCAAACAAAAATGAACCCAGTCATCTGAGATTAATGGTTCTCGCATTATAGAAATCGAATCGCATTTCAAACAAGAAATCTACTTCGAAATTATTGAATACATTCTAATTTGAACAGACCCCGCTAGACAAGTTAATAAGCAATTTTTTACCATCTAGGATTAGGATACTGAGTTACAAAAAGTTACGAAAGAACAGAATCGAATCAAGCTGCCTTCTGATTGGTGTCTCAACTCCCACTCGCCACACCTCTTCTCCAAGTCCCAGCAAAATCTATAAAATTCTCTGATGAACTCGCATCTGTTCTGCTCGGCAACTAACAAGTACTTCACAGAAGACTGAGTGTCTTCGGCCCAGGTTCTCCAATCACTCCCAAATCGTCCTAAAATCAAGCTTTTTCAGAGTAAAATATCTACCTCTGTTTCTACGTTAGACCGTCCACGAGCATACGCAGAACTGATCCTCATAGCCATTCATCTCTAAATTGAGATGCTAGTGGAATCCAGTCCCGATAATATGCGCAGTGGATCCTTGGTACATCAGTTTCCTCATTTTCCGGCCTTTGTAAAAGACAGTCTCAAGCTCTAAGACAGCACTTGGATCATCTTGACTTTCCAGGATTGGTCTCAATTGCGCTTTTCTGTCTCCTTTTTTATCTCAGGAATAAAATGATTGGTATTTTATCGGTTTTGCGGAAAAGAAACATCGACGAATCGAGTTGACATAAGGTTGCCTAATCATAAGATTTATTTGACTTTCGATCCAATCTCAGCATCCCTTGCTATCAATGTAACACTATGCTACTGATCCATTGTATTTCCATTACTTATTTGATTAGCATTTCGCTGGATAACCTTCATGAGTATAATAAGCAATCTATTGTTTTTGATTTCAGGTCTTCTCAGGTACGTTAATGGATAAGCTTAGTTGTTTGAAATATGTATTCCGCTATATTACTATTTTTAGATTCCAGGGGTCTTAGGCCATCTTTGCAAATTACTTGATATTAGATATTTCAATGAATTCGTATGTAAGGTATGTTATATAAATATTTTGAGCACAGATGCAATGGCAAATAAAGTAATAAGAAATAATGTAAAATGCAAGTAAAATGTTATTGCTAGGGTAGAAATATGAATTTAAAAAATATTAAACATGCTATTAATTTTTATGTCCCAGAATCACAGAAACTTCGTACAAAAACTCAAGTGCATGTAAAATTGAATTAACTCCCTGAGTCGATTCTCCATTAAAATATCGATTAATCTTCAATATTTTTGAATTCCTTCGTCTTTCCTGTTTCACTACTGCCAAATTAAAACTGTTCAGAACACTAAATTAAATACTGAATTAATTTCAGTGACAGGGTTTCGAAAAATAATTATAAAATAGAAGTTCAACAAAAAAATAAATTCAAGTGAACAAATTTGTCTAACGCTAGGTCTGATTCAATTTCGAGTATCCTTCTCTCAGTATAGTCGTTATATGTTCATAACCCCCATCATTGTTTTCAGAAATAGACTCCAATCCAAAAACATGACATTATTTCACTTGAAGGGTTAGACTATTCCTAAGTACGATTAACATTTTTGTTAGCATCAAGAAAGTAGGACAATTTTTTAAGAGGAAATTATTTTTTGAAGCACTTTCCCAGACCATTTTAGTCAAGGTACAAAACGTGCTATTTCATAAATTTATGATGAATGAAAAAAGGGGTGTCTGATCATTTATATATATATATATATATATATATATATATATATATATATATATGTGGGGGTGCTGGTTTGTGGGCGATTGGCAACATTACGAAAGTTTTAAAGAATAACTAAATTTGATGAGATTTATGAATATTTACAATGAATTTGGTTTAGACAATTAAAGTTAAGTGCACAGCACAGACATCATAAACTCCATCGGCGCTCGTCGCCCGTCAACATTACACAGTCTAACGTTACGTCCGTCTTGTAGCTTCGTCGTCTTCCTTCTGTGTCGCTTTTGACTGTGTTCCTCCAATGCGCGGAATGGCTGCGCAGTGGTTGGAGATGACATCAGCGCGGAGGTGCCCTCTAGTGGCAGTCTATCTATATCTATCTATCTATATATAGATAGATCTATATATATATATATATATATATAGATCCAAATTAGTTAAAAATATTTTCCATCTCGGTAAACTATTACCTAAATTCGGAAATCCATGTTTCTTTTACAGCTACAATATTAGTAAAATCCTAGTTAATGGCCCGTCATAGGCGTGATTTCTATTTTTGGTCACCAAACCAATGCCTAATGTTAATCCTTAGAGTTGCTAATCAGACGCCAATTTGACAAAAGTTGGCAATCACACCCCATAAATTAGGATTTAATCCAAATATCTATACCAGTGGTTCATAAACTTTTCAGTTCAAGGACCCTTTTGGAGATTGAAAATTTTATTGAACCCTTTCAGGTAATAAAATTAAGTAGGGTATATGTAGACCTGCATAAGACAATAATGATCCTAGTTTTTTTTCATTTTAATATAGAAAGTAAAATATTAAGATGTATGTTAAATGGATATAAACCATAAAGCTTCACATTAAAGATAACGATATCACGATCATCAATCACTGGGAGATACTCCATTAGCTGCAAATTCAGTCTCTCATTTTTAGAACATGTAATATACATTTTTAGTAATCACTACATAACAATAGAAACGCTTTTTAGAACATAAAGAAAATAATGGAATATTTATTTTTCATGAAAAGTTCTTTAGTTCTTCAGTGTTAGTGAAATACAAAATGTTCTTCACGGGTGCCTTGAAACCTTGTCACAGACCTAAGTTTGACGCAGACACGTGATCCATTATTTATAAGTAAGAGCATTTCCGAATACATCAGTTCAAACAAAATCAGCTAACCCTACAATATGAGCAGGAAAATAGATGTTTCTTCTCTGTGTGTGTTTTTTTTTTCAAAGCGACCGGAGTCGGAAGACAAGGAAACGTCGTAGAGAAACGTCGCAAGGAAAAAATATCCGTTTGTACCTTCGAGCCATCCGTCCAAGCTGCTTGGCATTCCTGCGGCCATTCCTCCGAAGATGGAGAAGATAAAGGGAAATAAAATAAAAGATATTGATCTTCCCCATTCCCCTATCTCTCAACACAAAACACGGAGGTTAATGGGAAGGGATTTTCTTTAGATCTCCCAGAATGCCCTGTAAATCGCCGAGGCTTTAACACTTAATCCTTTCTGACAAGAGCACTAACTGGCTTCCCCTCTCTTGTATCGGAAGTTTTTTGTGTCCGCCGCTTTTTAATCAGAATGGCTATAGCTTTCTTTTAAAGTAATTTGTCATTCATTGTGTAGGCCGAAAGGGGCCTGTTGGATTTTTTTTTTCTAGTTGATTGTTTCTTTGTGCTCGACATCGCTGGTCAATGGGGTATTGATAACCTGTTTAAGTATGTCTTCAAAACAAATTTTTTAAGGATTCAATTTTGAATAGGCAAGTGAGTCCTTTTTTTAAATGTTTGAAGTTTTTCTCGTGCTGCTTCTTTAATAGGAAGGATATTCTTTTATAATAATACGCGGCACGCATCTAAGTATATCGATTTTAATTTTTTAAAGATTGGTTTTACTTTGTAAAATGGGTTTTTACTGTAATTCTTACGATTTCCATTTATTGCATTCTGAATGTTTTACTTCGGAATTGATCCTGTGTCGTCTCAAATAGCTTGTCGTGTTGTTCCAGCGACGTAAATTCAACTACCACCTTACCATATGCATGATTTAACCCTCCAAGTGGTTCTGACGAGATATCTCGTCCATCAAGATCTGACCTATTTTGCTAATCTTGCCATCAAGATATTGCCGATTTTTTGATGATGAACGAGATCAAGATGTGGTCAGTTTTCTTCTAACGACTAAAGACGACGATCTTGATGGACGAAATACTTCGTCCTTCAAGATCTGGTCAATTTTGCTAATAACGAGATATCTCGTCGAGGCAACCACCAGGAGGGTTGATGTTAAAATTGGAATTGTAAACAGGAACAAGTAAAAACCTCGCATTATCAATGTTGGTGCATGTTTTAAAAAATCACATTAAAAAATGTAGCTTTAGGATTGTTACACTGCCAATTAGTGAGTTTGAATATTTCATTTAAAACGATATTAAGGTGAAATGAAGCAGTTAAACATAAACGTTCGCATTAAACGAACATAAGCGTTCGCAGGTTAAATGCGTCGCCTGATTACATAAAGTGCCTGCAATTAAATAAGGGACTGCTTACTTAAAGGAGTCCTATAGCGTAAGTTTCACAGCCATACAAATACGAATTTCTGCAGGGAAGTAGAGAAGAAACCATATTATGTGAGACAGCACTTGCCACACAAAATGGGGCAAGAGCGACCCCCAAGAAAAAGCATTGAAAAATATTTTTTTCTTATTTATATCAATGGTAAATTTAAGGTGTATGTATACACTAGAACATTTTTTTGAAATTTTGACTTTAAAAATCCAGTTTTTTCACAAAAGGTCATTGGTTTATGCTTAAACTCATTTTAGTGTAAAAAATTCTGATTAAGCTATTCATTAATTATCTAATTTAGATATAATTAGATAATTAGCATGTTTTTTGAACAGTGATATCTCAAATTCTAATGTGCTCAGAAAGACAATTCCTGTTGGAAATTATTCCTAATATTATTCTTTGTGTTTTGACCCTCCATCAAGTTGCTAGAGGGAATACGTTCTTTTTTACAATTTTTTTTCACGAAGGAAGTCTAAAAAATCAAGATTTTTTCAGGAATTTCAACATTTAAAAAGCAATTAAAAATTCATTTCTTAATCTATTACTTCGACTGAGGGTCAAAACATCCACTGTAAAATATAGATTATAATGACACAAAAGTAATTATAATAGATCAATTCATTGTTGAGTTATCACTGTTCGAAAGAAGCATCCTATTGCAAAAGCACAGTTCTTCAGAACTCGAGTTTAAAGTTTTGGAAACATGTTTGTTTATGGTGACAGTACCTAACCCAAACCCTTGTAACTTGAAAACTATTACGAATATTTACAAAATCTTGGTATCGTTTGAAATCTATGGGGTTGGACAATATTTCGAATTATTAAAAAATAGATATTTTGGTCAATTATTGGTAAATCACTTCGTGATTTCTAGTGTATATATACACCTTAACTCTCTAAAGGGTTCACGCGCATATACTCGTTCTGAAACCTGCAGTCGTCGTCCCTGCATGAGACTCAGAACCAGTTTTGACCTCCTTGACCAATAGAATCTTTCCTGATATTTTTCCAACCAATAAAAGTGGTTATTTATTTGTTATGTGTGTTGTGGGGTAAAAGCAATACTACACTACTCGGAAATCTCGTAAAGCTCAGAGGATTATATAAACAAGAGTGTAAACATATTAGTAAAGCGTCTGGGAGTGTGGGCTAAAAATGTGAAGTTTTAAAAAATACTGGTTCGGAATAGTAATTGGTTCAGTAAGAACTTTGAAGATTTGAGTTCACAGCCTCTATGTATGTTTTCCTGTAGATTAAGGTTTCGTTGTACTTGTATTAGGAAATAACAATGCATTGATAATGCTCGGATAACCTAAGTTGTTTGATTATTAAATGTTTATACCTACTGCAATTTTCTAGCGATATCTAATAAGACAGGCGCATCGAATTGTTTTTTCTAGACAACCTTATTTTCGACATAATTGGAAAGTGGTTAACTCAATTTTCACTTCCGATTTACTGAAGGTTATTTAAGTAAGGCATTTCCCCCTCTAAACAGCTTAACGATATAATTGTCAATAATCGGTATCGTTATTTGAATCTGATATCATACAATATTGCAATTTGTGGTAAATTGTATTTTATAACAAATTTCTGAGTTGTGTGTGGAAAATTCGTATTTCATTACTACAACTTTAAATTTATTTTAAATTTCAACGGTTAGATTAAGAATTGAAATTGAGCTATATATGGTAGCCTATGCGTGTTGTTTTTATCATGTATTTGATATAAAATGAAGTAACCCTCCATCTAGAAGCAAAATTGTTATAATTTAATGAACATTCTAAATTTTTACGTAGTTTTGAAAAACCTTTGGTCTTCAGTAACTTCATACTTTCGTTCTAACACATTTAATTCACCTTTTAACTACTCTAGAGAGATTGTAGAGGACAAGATAAACGCATTAGCCAAATTAGCATCAATAGTGTAAAAGTTTCTAAAAATGACTTGATAATAAAAATAATATATAATGAAACTAGTCTATAATTATTTCTGTGAAACCAATATCCACCATCATCAGAACCAAAACAAACAACTCAAGGAAAAAAATTCGGGTTTAAATAACCATACTTTTAACATATACCATACCATACATTTGAGAGTCGTAAGATTTCCGAGAATTGTAGTATTACTTTCTCCTACAACGTGCATAAGGACCAAATTACCACGTCTATTGATTAAAAGAATCCTAGAAGAGATTATATTGGCCAGGAAGGTCAAAACTGACTAGAAGTCATGCAGGGAACACTGGAGGTTGCAGAACGAATATGTGCGTGTGAACCCCTCAGGGGGATAAACAGGTGGCTACCACTAATTTTTATCAGGCTCTTTCACGCATCATCTAAAGGCTGAAAGTGAAACTATTCACTAGTGTTTGAGATCAAGTAAAAAATTATAAGTATTTCCCTAATACTTAACACAAGACTAAATCTGGTTATCTTTCTTCTCCCCTGTGTTTATCTCACGAATAGATTGGACTATTAATGTTGAGTTCAATTCCCAACAGTCTGGAGTAAGCGAGATATCTTGCCATTAGTAAAATAGGACAGATCTTTAACAAGATATCTCGTCGATACCACTTGGAAGGTTAGTTACAATTCGGATTAAAACTCGCCTGTAAATGATACTAGAGTTCGTGGATGAAGACACGTAGCGATGTCTTGCCATAGCGTCTATTCACATTTCAAAACTCATCTCATTGTGCTCATACCTTTTATCCATCATCTAAGAAAACATTTCCCGTCCCTACCCACCGCGGAATTCATATCACCATTCACGACAAAAATCTTAACAAGACATCTCACCTCTCACAGCGGGAGAAATCGGATATGAAATAATATCCGACATCGCTTTTCAATTTTTTGCGCCCACGCAAAACGCGCAAGACACCGAGGTAAGAATAAATAAAAAAAAAGTGAAGAAGGAAGCGGATAGGTGACAGCACTGTCATCTTCCTCCCCGGTGCCACAGCGCGAGGTGTCACCGAGAATATGGCACCGGATGTTGCGGACACGGATGATTGACGTTTCTTTCACAGATTTCTTTTGTCTTCCCTTCCACGAGATTTTAATATAGTTCATCTTTGCTTCTGTTCCATCTCTGTTTGGATTTTCCCGTGGAATTATCATCTCGAAAAAGGGACGTTTAGTAACGCTTATTACCTGTGATACATGCGCCTTTTGAAATATGAGATTTTTATTTGTATCGAGTGGAGATGGATATTTCGGCCTTGTTCCAGCGAATGAATATCGTATTTCGCTTCCCCGCTTTTGAGGATGTTTGGATGGAAGTTCTAAATGGTCATGTCCAATGTTTCCATGACATCGTAGAGAACTGTGAGAGGGATTTTCATTGTGAGCAAATAAACCAGGACGGATTTTAGTTCCTATTATCCGAATGTTCCCGAATTGAATATTAGTTACCTTAGACTGTAGTTTATTGCTGGTTTGGCCTTTAATTTAATTGGCGTTGACTTATTGACTATCATATCGTAAGTTTAAGAGTGAAACATGAAATCAATTTTTTAATATGAGTTTTTTTAGATTTTCTAGATCAAAATGTGGCGATTTTTAGTAGCCACAAAGGTCCCTAATCACATTTTTCACACTGTAACGAAAATTTTATGTTGCATTCCAATAGTATGAATTTTGCATTCTGATAGGATTTACCATAAAGTACCGAAAAAAAAGATATTTCTGATCAAAATTTAATTTATTGCCTTTTCGGCAACATTTGGAGTAAATTTTTAACCTAAGTGACATACTGGTATTCGAATAATTTACACTAAAAATTTCAAAAAATGTAAGAAAAAATATTTGCATTCACATCCTTTTCACCAGAAACAATCTTTTGACTAGACAGTTGTACTCAATAAACGAAAAAAGCTTACTTGATAGCCACATTCCACTCCCACGTATGAAACAATCAAAGATTTTAGTCTTGAAAATGGCTGTGTTTTTCTTCGTCCCTTATTGCTTCCCCCCCAAAGAAAAACACTTTTCTAGATTTAAACTATATTCCCTTCACGCAAGCTTATTCCAAATTCTTGGACATGTTATTTCACAAATTTTGGGACTGTCATTTTTATTGTTTTGGACACATCACATAAACAGTGGGACTCATCAATATGAACACGGATGTCTCATACGTGACGGCTTGGTATTAGTTTTTGTATGGAAAAACATTACCCATATGCTCAATAATTTTGGATAGGCATACTTGGAGGAAAGATGTAAATTTGTACGTGATTACCCCATACGTGTAGGTGAAATGCCTCAAAAGCCTTTCAGAGGTAGTGTTGGTTGAAATGTCTTTACCACCTCCGTCGTGAATCCATCACACAATTCGCAAGTTCACATCACATTTCTAAATGATTTTTCCTAACAAAGCAATGAAATCCAAAACACCCAACGACCATCACATTTTCTAGAAATCAATTTTCGGATGCCCAAACCGCATCTAAGATCCAACCACTTCCCTCTCCCCACTTTGCTTCACGCCGATTCCTCCAGTCGGGCGATCGCTCCCTGCCACCCGATAATTAGATACGAGGACAATTACCGAAGGAAACAATTTCTCTGCACCCCTTTAAGCCTACCTCACCCCCGCTCACGAATTGTCCTCTTAGTAATCTGCACAGTCCATGAAAAAGAACCCGCCGCGGGGTGGAATAAGAAGTCAATTCCATTTTTACCCAATAATTACATTGAAACTGTATAAAGGGGGATTTTTTAATGAAAGGCAGTCTCCAGTTTCCCGTTTCCAGGAGAGCAAACGCGGACCACCCCCGGCACCATTTCCACGGAAGCTCGACAATCGCGAAATTTGATTTCGCCTCCTATTCCATTGCTACAAGTCGAGCTAATTCTTAAAGGGGAAGAAGCGTAAAGATGGAAGTTGCGGTTGATTCGCTTTTACTACTCCCTGCCTAATGATTAGTGCATGATTGGGTGATCTACGGTGGAGTAACTAAGTGGTTATGTCGCGAGGGTTGGGTCTTGACACTGGTATTGGAAATTCGGATCGGCAGAGGGAAATCCTTCAGGGTTTAGATTCTTCGGCAAAAAAGCGGTGGAGTGTTAAATGAGAAATGACAGCGCAGCACCGGAGGCTGCTTTGTGCTTTCGTGCTTAATGGATTTATTTTTTGGGATTTGTCGCTACAAATATGACAGATGATTGGCTGAACAGTCGGGAAGCAAGCGCTTTGTTTTTTCCACGTCTTCCTTACTCAATTAGATTAATGATCAACATTTATCAAAGATGCAATTATTGTAATAAATATCGATAGGTATGCTTAAACCTCGAGATTCCAACTCATTATCCGCTATGCAATCTGCAGTCTTTCCTGTATGATTTCTTTCCAGTTTCAACCGTCTTTGCAGGTAAATTTCCTGGGATTCTTTCAGCCAATATATGTGATTATTTATTGTGTATGTATGTTATTGTAATAAATATCGATATGTATGCTTAACCCTCTGAGATTCCAGGTTGCATAGGTATTGCAGGTTGCATAGGTATTGCAGGTTGCATAGGCATTGTCTCCTATGCAATCTGCAGTCTTTCCTGTATGGTTTCTTACCAGTTTCAATCGTCTTGACAGGTAAATTTCCTGGGATTCTTTCAGACAATACCATGTGATTATTTATTTATTGTGTATGTTGTGGGGTAAAAGCGATACTATCCTACTCTTAAAATTGTGCTGACTTTCGATTCTTATAATTTATTAGTTTGTGTAACCCGAAAGACGACCGCTTTGTGTAACTTTATAAATGAGAAGTCTGTAAGGATTTGAAGGGGTTGTAATATGAGATGCATCGATTGGAAATAGGTTCGTTGTCGCAAACTGAAATGACAGATTGTATACGGTATCCCATAAATTACATTTATCTTTATAGCCAGTTGATAATTAATAACAACTGTTAATAATATTGTTACTTGGTTGTGTTAAAAGTTTTAGTGTCAGAAAGCATGGAATCATGATCTTTGAATTAAAAAGTAACAATGCAACATAAAAACATGAAATTTAAAGAAGTAATCTATGCTAAATAATATAAACACTATTGAAAAATGTTTGCTTTCGATATTATAAAGTATAAGCCAATATAATTAATTTAAATTTTGATTTACTCACACATAACAATAATGTTTATAATGTACTTAATTTTATTTTTAAATGAAGTCCATTAATATATTAAAATTATTGAATATGCATCATCATAGTAGAAACCATGGAAGGTAAAACTGTAAAGTATTTTAAAATGCATTATAGTCGTAATATTTCTTAAATACTGATACAAAAAATAAGAATAGATATTTGACACAAATTCTGTAAGAAAGTTAGATAGCAGGTGAACATTGACTACTTACTGTGACTTAATGAAATTAAAGCAACTTTGGCAGTAATGGTAAAACTTTGATACTGTATTGACAGCAAATTATGTAAAAAAAAGCACAAGTTTCGAATTTAGCCAAACTTATTTTAATGCCCGACCACTGACATCTTCAGCCATGCGAGGGGTGAACTGGTGGCAGTTTAACCATTAATAGTGGGAAGGAACACCCAGTGTTAAAGCCGCTGTTGCTCCCAACAGGATTAATCGCCAATATCGATGGGCTTACAAACCGGGATTCAAAGCCTGGACCTACTGTCAGACAAATGCTGACTTTTATAAGACATAGGTGGCGTTAGCCAAACTGTAAATATACTATTTAAAACTATTAAATGTAAAAGCGTGTATTTCACAATACTACAGATCTAAGAATATGTTCCTTTTTTGTATATGCAGGAGCATATTTTATGAGTATTTGAAGGCTGAATCAAGTTCGCACTTTACTATAGAAATTCTTATGTATACTTCTGATCCACAATCTAGTTTACATATACATATAAATAGGTCCACATTATCTAAATCAGTGTGGGGTCGCTATGACTCAGTGGACTTTCCAACTGAGCTAGCAAACTGAAAGTTGTAAGGGGGCAGATTTGATTCTTCTCTGGGTGCATTTCTCTCTTCTGAACTAGTAAAGCTTTCTGAGTGTGCATGTCCATTTACTTGGCTTTGTTTGGTGCAGCTTGCCATAAATCCTTTGCGCTATAAAACCTAACCAAAACTAAATAAGTGATGTGTACATTTTTTCAATTCTGATGTGCAATTTCAGAATAATAACACTGACCAACAATTTTAAACTTATTTTCATAACGTGAATGAAGTAAGATTTACTAATTTTGAAGTGCTTAAATTCCAATATGCTTGTAAAAAATATTTATCAAGTACATTTTTTTCCCTATAGTAACAATTGCTATATTTTAAAAGATGTATATGCAATGTGGGTATATTTATATGTCATGGAAGTGGAAATAAACTTCATTTAATTAAATTCCAAATTAAAGTTGAGCTTCAAATTGTAATTTATTAGCGTTGATTTGTCTTCTTGTCTATAACAGTATATTGTGTTAAAAATTATAAATATCATATTCACATGATGCAAGAAAAAGGTGAACAAGAAAAATATTTTATTTTTGTTCTTTCAAAAGCCACTCACTTTTGTTAAATAAATAGTAATTTTCCACGTGGCTACTTGGCTCAAGCTAAATAATCGGTACTGCAAAATGTATAAATTTTATGTTACCTTTCAAGCATTCAATCAAGTCAACAAAGCAGGAAATTCAGCAGATAGGTGGAGTTCATGATTTATTTTGATCTACAATATGGCATCAATAGTACGAATAGTAGTTTTTCCTCACAGTCTTTGTCAATGAACGACTGAGATTCTAAAATATACTGTCTGCACACATAACAAACCTTATTTAGATCTCTAATATATTCGCCTTAGTTCCATTTTTTACCACATTTTGCTCACAAACATGCAGCATGTATTTTTCCTTCCAAGAAAGACATAGCAACGGCTGTTAGGTTACGGTTTCATGTTGTTTACCGCTAAAAAAATCTGTTACCACCCACAAAATGTCTGATGGCTAAACACTAAATTAAAAAGACCTATTGTCGTTTTGTATGCCTAATAGCGTTAATTTTGAAAGAAAGTAAATATTAAATGTCCAATAACAGAAAAAACGCCGTGATGTTCATTTTATAAGATGAGATTTGAAATCAGCAAACATTAATTAAAAATAGCTAAATTTGTTCATGTTATAAAAAATCTTGTAGATCAGTGCAATTAAAACGTTTGGTACGCAGCATAATGTTGTAAATACTAACAGCCGAATATTGATAATCTGATCAGAAATATTTGGTCTATTCACTAAAAGATTTTATTAGCCTTAGTTTTTTTTTATTAGCCACTTCTACATAGCCAAACCACTTAGACGGCGTGCAATGCAAAACCAAACATGCATACGTTGGAACAGCATTGATTACTTCAAATCCAACTCCACTTCCTAAATTTTGTGACCACGATGTTTTAATAATAGCCACTTCTGCTACATAGCCAAACCACTACTGTTAGACGACTTATAATACAATACCTAACAAAGCTTACAGTGTGCACAGAGTTTATTATTTTAAATCCATCTCTAATTTCCTAAATTTTGTTGACCAGGTGTTTTTATTATAACCACTTCTACTGCATGGCCAAACCACTGCTCTTATACGGCGTACATTCACTAACAAACATGCTTGCGTTAGGGACAGTGTGGATAATTTCAACTCCAACTCTACTTTCCTAAATTTTGTTGACCACTGTGTATTTATTATAACCACTTCTGCTACATAACTAACCAATGAAGCTAGACGACGTACAATACAATACCAATCAAAGCTTACAATATGGACAGCGTGCATTACTTTAAATCCACCTATACTTTCCTAAATTTTGATGACCACGATGTTTTTATTATAGCCACTTCTGATGTATAGCCAAACCAGTGCTGTTAGACACAATACAATACAATATCAAACATACTTGCTTTGGGAACAGTGTTGATTATTTCTTCCAACTCTACTTTCCTAAATTCTGTTGACATTGTATATTTATAATAACCACTTCTGCTACATAACTAACCAATGAAGATAGACGACGTACAGTACAATACCAAACAAATCTTACGATGTGGACAGTGTGGATAATTTTAACTCCAACTCTACTTTCCTAAATTTTGTTGACCACGGTGTTTTCATTATATCCACTTCTATATAGCCAAACCAATGCTGTTAGACGACGTAGAATACAATACCAAACAAAGCTTCCTGTGTGGTCAGCGTTGATTATTTCAGTTCCAACTCTACTTTCTTGACATTTGTAGACGACGGTGTTTTTTATTCCATCAACACCTCTCGTCCATTTCTTCAGTCCGGCACAAAGCTTTCGCTCTATATTCAAAACAAAAGGCTCAAATCCATGTGATCCACAGCTCTCATAAATCGGTCCACATATTTTCTCCGCTCATAACTGGAACCCAAAGAAATCCCTTTCGCCTAGATAGCTTCGGTCCACTCTCTACCCAGATGTATGTATTTCTCCCCAGTTCTCTCCGTGTTTGAGAGACCAGGAGCAGATTGGGCAATAGCGAAAGCGATGAGATTTTGTGAGTCTTAACAGTCGGTGCCGCGAATGTCAAAATAGATTTGAAGGCCCCGGAATACGTAAATCTACGGCTCAAAGCCCCGGGACCAAACGCCCACATAAATAAAATATCAGCCGGGAACCAAAATCAGAAATGGAATTTCGGGGGACCGTATACTATTTTCAGATGCTGAGGATTCGAGTCGATCATTGCGGTTTTCAACTGCCTCTAGACCAGGAAAGATCCTACGTGCTGGAAGAATCTTGTTTAGTCTGACAATTATTTTAGTAATCCCATATCCAAAATAGGTTGGTTGGTTGATTTGGGTTTAAGGAGCAAGGTCCAGTATTGGACTAGCTGCGCCAAGCAAGATGAAATGAAAACCAATAAATGTGTGCAATTTCAGTTGGTTGATTTGGGTTTAAGGCGCAAGGTCCAGTATTGGACTAGCTGCGCCAAGCAAGATAAAATAAAAACCAATAAGTGTGTGCAATTTCGGAATATCGAGCCAAACCAGCAATAAAAATTATATTAAAAGGTACAAAAACATAACACGTGGAAGAAAAATTAAATTTAATCACAAGGATATAGAAAATCATAGGATTAAAATTTGCTATCGTTAATATAAAATGTATGAAATCATGTTTGATATGAATTCATAGACGTAAAATGGGAAAAAAGAGGAGTTTGGGAATAGAGTAGTAGGATGAAGGTAGAGAAAGATCACTTGGGTATCCCGGGAACTGGAATCCCATGTTTACCAAAGACAGTAAACCCCTAGGGGAAAAAAGATTACTCAGGTATAGTGGCGTTGACCCAGAAATCCCAGACAAAATAATCCGTACAAATTGTAATGATGCCAGAGCTCAGAGTTTAAGATTTTTCTGCTTCAGACTAAAATTATATTTTGTTTTATACATAAAACAACGCAATGTCTTTCTTTATAGCTTTAGGCTAGATGAGACAGCAAAATCAAGAATTCCGAAATTGCCTTCTTACCAGGGCATTACATGAGTTACCTAAACCAATCTCAAACATACGTATAGATTGGTATCTTTCAACATTGTTTATTTAAAGGGTGCTTATTATAAGGTATAGGACTATATTAAGGTATATCCTTTGTGAATTATGCGAGAATCTATCAAGTGATTTCTTTGTTTCATCACTGGGCATAATTAAAAGTAATGATCGGAAAGTAACAAAACTAATAAAATCAGGGTGCTATTTTGCAACAGCGATTGCGAAGCGATAAAAATATTTTTCATGCAATGAACATCGAAGTCCGAGATCCCCAAATCCATATCTTATTCGTTTTTGGACCTTTCGTTATAACATCCAAGCAAACAAACCTTTCGTTATAACATCCAAGCAAACAAACCTTTCGTTATAACATCCAAGCAAACAAACCCAAACCCATTACAGTAATAATTAGGTTTTCTTTCTTCCATTAACTGTCTTTTAATGAAGTTAAATTCAATAGACAGACAACAACCGGGCATAAACAAAGGCGGAACGCACATAATTATATTTTACCATCTATACATCTATAAGGACAATGCTAACGGAAAATAATGCATCTGAAGGAAAATAGAAATTTCCCCTTTACAGTTCCATTCATACGAATCTAATTTTGTATGGGGAGATTATAAAATTCGATTTTCTTAACGAGGTTGAAGGTTTCATGCGTTACAATGTCACCCCCTAAAGCTAATGTGCTAAACCTATTATGTCGAACCTTACAGCTTACAGTACTAAAGCAACAATGTAATTTAAAATAACGGTATTATTTCCATTAGTGAGGATATACGCCTAGAGCAGAAGTTGAAGCTCGTTTTTAATCCGAACATCATATATGAGAACATCTCGAATTATGCAATTGGCTGTAAGAATTGCGTATCGGTAGATTTGCCTTAATTACCACAATGCAAGAAGGTGGCATTGTGGTAATTAAGGCAATGAAGAATGTAAGAAGGTCTTGCAAACAATAATTGCAGCTTATATTATCAACAATTTACGTATAATCAAACAGCTTTACCTTGATGAATAGATCAAGATTACCCGGCTCATTTTATCCAATAAAGTCCAAAAAATGTTCAAGTCAGTGAAAGAAAGTATGAGTTTAAAATTTACATATTTATGCGAATGAATATTTTTACTCCAATGCATGATCTTATTTAATAATAATATATTCTACTGATAGTTTATATTTGTTTGTCTTTTGTAAATATTTTAATGGCATCGAGTTTTGAGACATTTCCAATAACTTGAATTTCAGGAAGTATAGAACAACTACTTTCCGTGAATCATTTGTGGTAAATATATATTATCACTACTGGCTACTATGGGTGTATGGTGACGAGACAATATTTTAACTTCCTTAGTCGTTAAGTAGCCCGTTGTGTTGCTCCAGTGTGACGTTAATTAAATGCCTACCTACCTTCTTTAATCGTTAAATTTCTAAATTTAATTAATAAAACAGCTGAATATATATCTTTCGCAAAAACAGTTACAGTAAAAAGTGAGACAACTGCTGAGATAAGCAGTACTTTTTTTAAGTATTTATTCTTTTCTGAAATAGTTTGAGATAGTTTTTCGTAAATCTAAACACAAAATGTGCCAGTATTTTGGTAAAGTTTCTCGAAAGTTGTGGCGTAGCATGGCATGTTAATCCAATGTAATTTCAGTATGTC
Organism: Meta bourneti; assembly: GCA_933210815.1. NCBI lineage: Eukaryota > Metazoa > Arthropoda > Arachnida > Araneae > Tetragnathidae > Meta > Meta bourneti. The sequence goes on along the minus strand of OW119924.1, from coordinate 101,912,502 downwards.
ACTTTAAAAATCCTCTGAGGAATTCAGACAACACACATATATATCCGTACTGGAACCTACAGACCGTACTGGAACCTATTACCATGACTTCAAACTAATTTTTGCCTTCTCGACCAATAGAATCTGTCCAAGGGTTCTTTCAAACAATCGATGTTGTTTAACCATTTTGTATGATGTGGGGTAAAATAAATACTACACTACTCGGAAATCTTGTCACGCTCAGTGTTCAAGATTAATGCCCTAAACAAACGCCAATAAATCAAATTAGTTCTAAACTAAAAGAATTTCCATCTTCCGGGTTGTTCGCTGACGCTGAAACATTGCTCGCATTCTGCATTTAGTGCGTCTTCCCGGAGAAGGCAGACGACCTTGGGTCAGTCCATTGCATAGACTCAGTCAGGCTGACAAACGCAAAATCTGGAAAGGCGTGACGTTTTCTCCCTGTCAACTCGTTATCGATGCTATCTCTTTCGGCACCTAACGATCAACAGAACCAGAATCTGCGCTAAGGACGCCAATTCTGGATAGGATTTGTTTATGTTACCACCAGTCGCCTAACTTAATTGATACACTCGTTCAAACCACGTGAACGAGTGTATTAATTAAATTACCACGGGAGCTACACTATAATATATACGAAATCCAACCTCGAAACTTCGCGACTCAGTTTTGCGTACGGCCCCCCGTATAAAAATTCCGCGAATCATTCGTTTTCTAGCCGGATGAGAATCTGTTAAGAAGAAATTTGGAAACATTCTAGCGGAGGAAAACACAGCAGCCGTCAGTTGCAACACAGGATGCAATGAATCAGCTGCTATTTTTCACATGCAGCTATTAAATTTAGTGGCGGCGTTTAAGAATAAATTTACATAGGCGCAGTACCCACGGGAAAATTCCGCGCCGATTATGAGACACGGCGGCAAATGCTTGAGAGTTTTCTAAAAATTTTGGGCTCAAAACTGCCACGCCGAATTATCTTCTTGCAAAAGAGGTGTATAATTTGACCAAGTTTGAGTAGCTTCCGCCTCTGTTATTGCCCTAATGAAGGCTGTATTTTTCTCGTGTCTTGTTAAGCAATGTCAAATTTTAAGGTATTTGATTTGAATAATGGGGGAAACTGTTTATGCATTAGTTTAAGGGGGTTTTAAGTTTTTCAAGGTGATAAATTATGCACAGTTCTGTAACAAACTTTACGTGCTAGGAAACGAGTATAAGACTGGATGTATGTGGGGAGAAAGATTCTTTAGCCCTTACAGCGTCACGAGATTTCCGAGAAATGTAGTGTTGCTTTCACCTCGTAACAAATATCATTTCTAAATAGCGACATCCATTGGTTTGAAAGGTAGCGGTAGCCCTGTTGGAAGAGTAACGGATTAGCAACAGGAGGGTTGCGAGTTCAAATCCAACCAAAGACCGTCCTGTACATGGGGGCTGGTGCACGTTAAATCTGTCGTGGCCTCGAATCTTCTCATGTTGACGCAGTGTGGAAGTTTGTAAAGTGGGGTGTCAGCTCAGGTGTGACCTCGTCATATAACCGTGGTTCAAAATTACGTGGTATTATCCTCTAATTTTTTCCTTCGGGATTGATCCCGGACCGTCGCCAATAGCCCGTTGTGTTGCTCCAGTGCGACGTTAATTAAATACCTAACCTAACCATTGGTTTAAAGAATCCTAGGAAAGATTCTATTGCTCGAGAAAGTAAAAACTTAAAAATAAAACAAAAAAGATGTTCCGGGATCAATTCAGAAGGGATAGATCCGAAGACCGTCACCAATAGCCCGGTGTGGGACGTTATTTCAACTACCTCAACCTACTAGATCCGAGGACAATACCTCGTCGTTTTGAACCTCGGTCATATGACGAGGTCAACGCCTGAGCCGGCACCCAACTCTCCTAACTTCAACACTATGCTAACGTGAGGACATTTAAGGTGATAACATAATTTAGTATCTTTATAAGAAATGTTATTTTTAATGCCTATATTCGTATGTGTTCGATTGCAGAAACATGTTTTATCAACAGACCATTTGAGTATAATAAAAATATTTTGCCAATCGAACAATGTTTTAGCCCAATGTATATTCAATGTTTTAGCTCCTTTTTACATATTTAACGTAGTTTTTTTTGGCATTTTTGGGTCATTTTGTATGTTTTTATGCATCTTTGGACTTGAGGATGAACCATGGACCTGGAAACGGAGCTTAAGGTAAATTTCGAATCATTATAACCACCTGTGTCCTGACAGCAGGACGTGTTGACTAGACAGCAGGACGTGTTGCATCCTCCCTTGTCTGCTGTCTATTTTCAGAGGAATTATCCCCGTATATTTATAATTTAATAAACCCTCTTATATACATTGAAATCTAGACCTTTCTATTTCAGAATACTCGATTTAGATATTTCACAATTTTAATTTTTTATCTTCATATATTTATAGCACATTTAAGTATCTGAAGAGTAATCCATCAAAAGAGACCCACATGTTTTGTTTTGAAATCAGATTATTACTTTATGTACGAACGACTTAAAAATAAACCGGCCCAGAATCTTCGGAAAATTAATTTTCCAAAGGATACTCCAGGCATTAAAATAAAGGAGGACATAGGCCAGACATGGAACTTGCTGAATACAAAATATATACTACTAGCTGATAAATATTTCTGAGAGACTATTTATAGCTTTCAATTAATTGAGCTTTCATTTAAATTACTCTTTTATAAGGGGTGTTCCGAAACTTTCTGTGCAGACTTTATATCACTAAAGTTCCAAAAAGAGGTAGGCAGGTAGGTATTTTAATTAACGTCTCATTGAAGCAACACAACGGACTATTGGCGACGGTTAGATTCTTTGATTGGATTCGAACTCGCAACTCTCCGGTTGGTAGTTTTACTCTTCCAACCAGGATACCATGCCCGGTACCGAAGTGAAAGACAGCCTAATATGGAAACAAAATTGCTATTAGTTCACAGATGTTCTACACTTACGGTTTCACAGTTCTTCAAAGTTTGCGACTTGCAACAGCGACGTAGTCCTTACAATGTCGATCGCCATCGACCAGTTTTACGCCCGTTTCCGTGGATTGTTTCAATTTTGCATAAAATCTTATGCAAACGCACAATGGTTGACTATTCGGTATGTCTGTTGATGTGCCGTTGATATTTCAATCTCACATAGGCTTGTAGTTTCCATTAGCGGCCCTATATGCAAGTGCATGTAGCCACATCTCAGCAATTGTTAAATGATAGTACATGTTACCCTTAGGAAGGCCCAAACGGATGAACTTCCACGCTGCACATCCAAGTGGCGATTTCACCCATACATTCCGATTACGATTTAATGTTTTTTCTACCTCCTTTAAAGTTTGTGTTGGAAGGTATGAAACACCCTGTATATTTTAAACATCATGTGACACTAATTTCAACACTTGATGTGCAAATATTACAAACAAAAATGTATAAGAGCGGAGGAAAGTGAATTAGGAGCCCCGACGTGGAGAACATCACATCTCCTCAGTACCTAAGCATTTTCGTCATGCCATTCTTAATCCTTCAAACCTAGGTAAAAACATTACACACCCAATTCAGCTTCATTAAATTTTAAACTATTTAAACCTGCACTTGGTTTTAAAAACATTTTACTAATTTAAGTATGGTCATTTTTCATAAAATTAAACAATAATAGAATCAATGTACAGCCCAAAAGGTGCATATCGGTAATTGAAATCCTCAGACGTACATTTGTTTTGTTTAGTCCACTATGGGTTGGCTGTTTCAGATTTTAAGGAGCAAGGGCATATCGGCCAAACTGATCCACTCTGGCCAGCTTGTCCAAGTCCGCCTGTGGCATGAGGGCCAACCCTGTATATAGGTACTCCTCACTTAACGACCTATCATTTTAACGACTTAGGATCTATCGTAGGGAATCCCTATAATCAGTCTGAATCTTGGAAATTGTTTTTTTAGGCCGTTATCATGTACACCAACTAAAATGGCGGTACATATACTAGCCCGGATACAATGTAATGTAATGGAGGAGTTGACACGTTGTCAGGTCCGGCAAACTTGCTGATCCGGCCAACGACATCGGCAAATCGGATGCCGGAATGTTCTCATTACATGTTCTGTTGGTGATCGGAGCTCCTTGCTTACCTTACACCTGTCCTCTATTCCTGTTAGGATTCCTCTGCTGCAAAAAACTAGTTCGAAACTTGTTGCCTTGTCCCTTTTACTTGTTCAGAATTCATAAAAACAATTTATCTCATCGTTTATCGACTGATTCTTTTAACGACCTAGTCGTTGGATGTCAACCTTTTGACTACGGGCGGGACAACAGTCATCCCAAATTCAGATAGCGGAATAAAAGCGCCGTAGTGTAAAGGTTAAATGAGTATTTTGTTAGCGGTTTTAAATTCTGAAATAGGAGTCATGAAAGGGAATCCAGTACTAGAGAACTAAAATACACGAATAAAGTTAAATTAAGCACGCAACTTTAATCTTCGGCTAAAGACATTTCCTTAAATTATTCCTGCTTCTAGCATAACAAAAACAACACTCCCAATAACATCTGTTCGCGTTTCCCTTAAAACTCCACATCCTCCACGCCGAAACTCCTCCGACAAAAACACGTGTTCTTCCAACCTATGAACAAAAGGCTTTTATTCATGCATTTATACTGTTAACGCGCCGCTTGAGACCCGGTTTATCTTCCCCAGAAAAACATATTTATCACGCCTGCCTGCGCTTCCACATCATAACTCACGCCGTAACGATAGCGAGGCAGCGGACATTGATTTTGCTCCCTAAGTCCACAACGAAATACCTAAAACGGTTTACAAAAGGCCACAACGAAGGGCTTTTTTACCCGGGTTGGATTGTTTAAGTAGCTAACATTCCGGCCAGACAATTTGTTATCCGGGTAGGTTAGGGTGAAGAATCCCCTTGCGTTCGCCGGAGCGCGTTAATTACTCCGTTGCAGATGAGTACATCTGCCATTTGCAGTTGCTTTTCTCTTTGTTGGGGTAGAGATTATGATGCTTTTGTTCCTCTGGAAGTGGATTTATTTATTTCAGAAGGTAAAACGCATTGGAATTTCGAGGAAACTAAGTCTAAGGTACAGTCTGTTTATCACCAGAAAAACAATTTAGCCATACAGACACAAAGTCTGCCCCCGTCTCTTGGAGTGGGAACGGATCTTAACCAATTTGCTGTAGTAAAACTTGAAGAAAGGTAATCAGGTTTGTCACACTGGCGCATCTAACGGCAATTTGGAAACATATTCGTGAAGATTTTTACTTGTTACAGAGGAGATCTTTATTAGTAAACTATCTCTTTCCACCGCGAACATACGGGAAAATTAACAAATCCGTGAAGAAAGATATTCAGGTTTATCACACTGGCACACTTAACGACAATGTGGAAAGATATTTGTGACGATTTTTTCTTGTTGACGAGGAGATTTGAACTAGTAAACAACCTCTTTCCACCGTCAATATACGGGGAAAACAAAATAAGATTACTTCATCCCTCAGAGTCACTGGCACTCAAAATTAACGAGAACTGTTTCTATAGCGACCGCCAACACCCAGATCTGGTGTTGAGAGCAGTTCTCGTGGTAGGCAGACAGTACAATCGTATTACAGACTACAGTTTTTATGTAAATTGGAGCAATAGACCGACCATCATGAGAAGGGAGTCCCAAAGCCGATGTCTTAGACAAAACACTGTTTAGCCATACAAAGCTCATGTTGTGTGGCTCATTTTGTCACGTAATACCTAGGGATGCCTCATGTTTTTTAATTTCGATTGCAATATTGTCACAAAAGAACAGAGGAATCTTGCAGGAAGAATGAATAATTGATTACGCCATGATAGCATGCAACATACACCAATTCCTCAATGTCATCAGGTTGCCCTTCTTCCATGGTCCACCTGTTCACTAGATCTCTCGTCCAAAGACTGGCATACCATAGACCACCCGCGGCTAGGCCAGATATGAACTTAGATAGTGTGGAAACAATATGAACTGACATACTTCAAACACGTATCCAACGCCTTTTTCTTTCAATGCCGAGACGAGTAGCAGCAGTTATTTGCACCTATCGTGGCCACACAAAATACTGATTTCCTCGCAAGTCAAATGGAGCTGTAGTTTCAATCCTTTCATACTTGTGCATTATGGTATTAGTATAAACTGAGGCTTTGATGCCGCTTGTCCTTCATGGCTTTGCCTTTGCGAAGATCAGCAGTGTATATCACTTCTTAGGTAACAAGTGCCCATATAGGCATTTAAATACACAGATATTGATTAAATTGCGTCATTTTCAGTTCGCTTTCTTACTTTTAGAATGAATGATAATCCTTTCATGTAGTTCAATCAGTTTTCTGATTACAGCTTAAAACATAGGATTAGGAATACCACATTACACAAAAGCAACTCCCATCCTTTTGGAAATCCGTCTGATACTGGATTAGAATGAAAAGTTTGTACCTATGAGAGGAATTTTCAGTGTACAAACACTAGAAAACGAGGATTTTAAGTCCTGTTAATAAATGCGTAATACTTACAGGAAGCACGTTTTACCACTAAAATACAAGTGGCATAGGCGTTAAGCTTTGCAGAGAAAGTCCAATACATAAAAAATTGTGCTGAATTATAGAAAATTCATGTTTTTTTTCACGCACGGCTGAACAACTTTATGAGATCTTCGCGAGAGCTCCTCATCTTCCCCTTTTCCTTTTTTTGCCCGAACAACATTCAAGGAATTTCACATCTCAACGCGTTTTTGCTTAAGACGTCATTTTTTACGACTCCCGACTTCAAAATCCGAAAAGGGGGAAATTTTTTTATCCGTTTAATAATCTTCGTCTTTCGCTGACTTAACGCGACTCATTAAAGTTGAGAAACTTGATGACAATCGTTAAACGGCCAGCTATTTTCAACCCATTAATCCTTCTCTTTCCGACCTCCCCCCAAGGCTCCGAAAATGGAATTTTGGAAAAACTAAATTGTCAGAAACTATTTTTTTTCCACTCCCGTCTTCTCCTCCCCTGCTGCGAAATGTGTCGTGAGCCCGAAATTCGTTTTTTTCACTGCGTCGGAAAATTTCCTCGTCTGTCTTCCCCCCTCATTTTTTTATCCCCTCCCCTCCGCGTCGGATATTATTATTATTCATTCTTGGGGAAGTTTTGATCCGTTATAGATCGCATAAGAACATCCGTACTCTCCGTATAAATCATTCCGCCGTGATAATATGCGCATAAGATGGAAAAGGGGGTGGAAAAGGGGGGAGAAGCGTCTCCGAACAACAAAACAACCGAGGGAAGTATAAAATAATAAAAAGGGATTCACTAACTCCTTCCCCCTCCCCCACACCGAATATAAAAATCCTTAACTTGGTAAAAGAGCTTTGAAAAATGAAGAACTTTTCGTCGGCTGACGGCGGATTTAGAGAACAGAAAAACAAAAAAGGGGAAAAGAATCCGAACCTTATTCGTATTTTTTCACGCAAGTTTGCGTTTCTGGGCTCTCGACCTTCGCACGAGATGTGAAATGCACCGTGAGTTGCAGTTTCGCGATGGTCTTTTTATAAACCTGGCGGAGTCGAGTTTGCATTGCGGAGTTTGCCGATCGCTTCGCCTAGTTGTTATTCGGTTACAATTTGAGCTGCGATTACGTCGGTTTATGTCTGGCGGAGTCCATGAATAAGGCATGAGACTTGTTCAACACACAAATCGAGCAATGATAACCGTTATAATTTGAGCCCCAGCGCTAGGTCGATCCCTCGACAAGCATTGTAACAAATTATTCATGGGTATGCCGTATTTGAAACTGTCGCCGCCTGAGCTGGTTGATATTTGAATGAGATTGATTCGGATTTCGGAGAATTAGCATAAATTTAATAATGCTGATGCGTTATGTGGGAAAAAGCGTCTATCGGGAATCTGGTTTTCGCAACAAAGCTTTTAAGTCGGCATTCATTGTCCTCAAATTAACTTAAACGACAGCGAACACGTATGTTTCTGCGCATTCCAAATAGTTTATTTGAACCCGAGAGTTAAAAGTTTGCGATTCAATAGCTTATTTTCTAAATAATTTTTGTCTTAATTAGATTCCTTAAACCATACACTTGATAGTGAACAATATTTTCTTTGTGCAGTTCATGAAATTTTCTCAGTTACAGTTCCTACTGTAGCTTTCAAATTATGTGCCATTTTGTGGTTTATTTATGCGAGTTCAATAAGTTATCTCTTGCAATATTTTTTGTTTTATCATTTATCTAACTGTGTTTGTTTATGTCCTTTTCCTTTCATTTATTAGATTATATATTTTTTGTTATTTCAAATTCAATATTTTTCTGTAAAGGCACAATTGAATAAACAAATCTGTCAGTGTTCAGAAAACGAATTTGAAAAATTAAGTAACACGTCAAAAATAGAAGTGGAGGTATTCCAGTCTTATCGTCATTGATTTCGAGAACTACAAGGATAATCATTAACTCCATTGATGAATAGGGCTTAAATATAGTCAATAGCAGCATTCATTAATAGGTCTTCAGGGATAGTCAATATTCCATTAATTAGGTTAGTCAACTGTGGTAATGGAACCCCGTATAGCAAATAGTAACGAGGTATATAGACACCTAAGTTTGATTAGTACAGCCAAAGAGCAGTTAATTGGGCATTAAGGATAATCAGTGAAATTGTATATAAATAGCCCCTTATGGTTGTAAGTAGAACATTGTATAATAGATCCAAATGCATGGTACAGCGAGGTCATACATTAATAGGACTATGATTAGCCTAGGATAACCTACACAGAGGCAAATGTTTGGTAGGGTTTTAATGTCACAAGGGCCATATTTGGCCATGCTGCGACAAACACAGGACAGACAACAACTAAAAATTGAAGTTCACACACAAAGAAAGCTTTACAATCACAGTAGCGAGAAATGCACCCAGGGCGGAATCGAACCTGTGCCACCTACGACTCGCAAGTTTCTAACACAGTTTGCATACCCACTGAGCCACGGCAATCCCCAATAAGGTTTGGTTGGAGGAGGCCTCTTGAACTATCAAGGTAGTTGGTAGTTGAATGTACCTGGCACGAGCTATTGGCGGCAATCCCGAAGGGAAAGATCCGAGGACAACGATAATTTAGCGATAATAGATGATAAAATAAATTTTATAAAATTATAAGCCGGTGTAAGTGTGTACAGTTGAAGAAAATTTTCATAATGTCGTAAAAACTGAAAAGGAAATTTTTGACAATGATCCTAAGAAATGTATACCATTGGAAAGAAATAATTAAAAAGAATCAGAAATGCCCAAATTGATTAATGCCGATCGTTGTAGATTGCACAAAAAGCTTAAGAAAGCCGAGCCTATCAACAGCAGCGTGAGTACATCGAATGCGAACCGTTGGATATTGACTCGGAATGTGATAACTTTGAAACTTAAACGATGAAATTAGAAATGACAAAGTCATTGTAGAGCAGTTCATTCTGAAGAGTTTGTAAAGAGATGTCAGTGAGCCCATGACCATTACGAATCGGCGTTTGCAAAGACTGAGTTCGGTTATGTTTCTAATGTTTGTAATCGTTTATGGTTTATCAGAGATTCGAAAGTAGTTTAAAACATTTCCCTTTGTTAGAAGAAAAATTTCCAAATGATAACTCATCGTTCCAATTATGTACCACTTGTCGCCAATCATTATATCTTAATAGGGTGTCGGTATATTAATAAGTCAAATGAAATCAAATGATTTATAAGTCAAATGATATATTAATAAGTCAAATGAATGTATTTATTTATCCTCTAATGTCTATGGATCTTTCCTTTCGGGGATTGATCCAGGACAGTCGCCAATAGCCCGTTGTGTTGCTCTAGTGCGACGTTAATTAAAATACTTACATATTTACCTCTAAAGTCCAATGGATTTCCACTACTGGATGCTGTGAGTGAAAGATTAATCGAATCGAGATTGCCATTTATTCATATGACGCTAGCGTTATGATGGAAATTATGGTACGGCTGGTCAATTAATAAATGTTCATACATAATACGATTCCAGATACCAATATACCCATTATGCTTTCAACGGTGTTTTCAACGTCGATGTTATTCGAAATAAATAACTGACTGTATGCAACATGAGTTTAACGAAGTGAATTTCTACATCACGCACTACTATGGGCAGCACTTGCATAGATTTAACCTTTGTAAGAAACATCGATTAAAATACTGACATGCGTATTTCACTTCTCCTATCTACGGCCTTTAATAAATAACATTATACTTCACTGATAATCACCAAGGTTTTATTTGCATCTTACCCTTCCTCTAATAGCACAGAAATTGATTGACGTAATTAAACGATACAGGTTGTCTCCGAATACAATCCACGCCATTCTCGTACTCTTATGTTTTTTAAGATGTTTATTAGACTTTTGTGCTTGGGTATAATGTGTTCAAGATCCATCTAAAAGTTTCTGCAACTTTTTTAGAGGTAGGTGTTTTTATTAGCGTCTCACTATAGAGCAACACAACGGGCTACTGGCGACGGCCCGGGATCAATCTTCAAGGGGAAAAACTGAGGACAAAACCACGTAATTTTGAATAGCTGTCCGATGCCCAGAACACCTGAGCTGGCACCCCATTACCATTCTCCAAACTTCCCCACCACTCCAAAATGAGGACATTTGAGGTCACGATAGATTTAACGTGCACCATACACGACGGTCTTTGGTTGGGTTCGAACTCGCAACCCTCCATCCGTTACTCTTCCAACCGGGCTACAGGGGCCCAACTTTTTTAAGAGAATAATTAAATAATTGTCACAACAGTTGGAGACTACTTAACGTTAAAAAGATACAATTCAACTTCTCTCTATGAAAGGTAATACATCATTTCGCAACGCTAAACGTTTTACTTGATGAAAAATCAGCACTCCAAAGAGCATCGCACTCGCAGCAAATTAAGTCATGCAATTTAAAATGCATGAGGTCAAGAGAAGTACTTCTGAGCGCTAATGCGCGGCGCCATCATCGTTTAAAAATGCTCTAAACGAGCCGGGATAACTTAACCCAGTTAGCTCTTGACACATTAGAATTCCGACCGTATGCAAATTAACCGAAAGAGAAAGCAAAGCCGAGAGGCCCCATTCGGCTGTATGTGGCAGTTAATTGCGTTTTCCCTCTTAGTAAGCAATTAAGTTTGAATTCGAAATCCACGGTTATGAACTGCCTTCGAAAAATGTTTTCCCCTATTGAAGAGGGAAGTTTTCTGCTCGTGGAGAAGCCTCTGAATTCAAGTACCGGAATTTCCCTTAAGTTGTGTATGAAATAAAAGTAAAATAATACTTAATGATTGTTGAACTAGTTTGTGAATCACAAATCATCCTCATGTCAGAAGATTCTGGGTAGGAGAATGATGTATTGCTGTGGGCGTTTTATATTGATATTAGGGTAACTGGGATTGGATTTGCTCTCTGTCCTTTAATCTGATCATGGAGATTATATCCCTGAATGGAAAACTAATTCCTCTCTTGAATTATTAACGTCCAAAAGATATATATTTGGTTTTATACTCAAACTATCTGTAAAACTTGCTATGAATTAAATAGTATTGGGTTGATGCAAAAGTTCGTCCGGTTTTTGGCGCAAGATGGTATTGCAAAACCGAAGTGTTGTCTACTTCACACGTGTAAAGTTTTGATGTTGTTTAAAAGAAGGAATTTCAGCGAGTACGAGAAAAAATTGTTATTTGGTTGTGTATTTTAAATTTTGTTAAGCATTAAAAATGGCAGAAAATTAGGAGCATTTTCGACATATTGTGCTTTTTTATTTCGGAAAAGGCAAGAATGCTTCGCAGACGCAAAAGAAGATATGCGTTTTGTATAGTGAGGATGTCGTTGACGATTCCACGTGCTGTAAGTGGCTCAGAAAGTTTCGTCACCTGGATCAGTTCTTTAGTCATAAACCTCAGAACTTCTATAAGCGCGGGATAATGTAGCTGCCGAAGAGATGGAGAATGGTCATCGTACAGAACGACACATACTATATTGATTAAATGTAATTATTAGAAAAAAAATTTCTTCAATTTTTGTCAAAAAAACGGGACGAACTTTTGCATCAACACAATATTATAGAATTCGAGTTCGAATATATAACTTATTTCCCTTATAGCAAGTTTAACGATGAAACCTCTACTGATGTCTTAATGATTTTTAGCAGTAAGATATTAATATAATGATAACAATCTTAACAATGATCTTCGACCCCTGATTGTTAAAGTTATTATTATGCTGTACTGTGACCGGCTATCTACCCTGGTGGTGTGGACTAGAGTACAGATTATGTAGGGGCGCTGATTATCATTGAACTACCATAAAACATTAATGCATTTGCTTTATAGAATAAAGTTTGAATGAAAATTTAATTACTTACCTTATCTACCTACCAACTGAGACACGGTAGCCCAGTTGGCAGAGCATCGGATTAGCAACCAGAGGGTTGAGAGTTCGAAACTCGGTCCAGCCACCTTCCTGAACATAGTGGCTGGTGCACTTCATGTATGTAGTGTTCCTCAAATGTCCTCATTTTGGTGTGGTGTGGAAGTTTGGAGAGTGGGGTGCCAGCTCAGGTGTTGTTCTCGTCATCTGACCGGGGTTTAAAATTACGAGGTGTTGGTCCCGGATCTTTCCCTTCGGGATAGATCCCGGACAGTCACCAATAGCCCGTTGTGTTGCTCCAATGTGACGTTAACTACCTACTCAATCCCCACCCCCTAGTTTGCTCGCTATTCTATTTGGTCCGCGCCCAATGTTTGTTATGATCCTAACATCGCTGCCTCAGGCATTAGTTTTGTTAAAATGTGTCACGGAATAGTTCAATAATATAGTACAGAAAGAAGTTTATCAAATCTACATTCGGCAAAGTTTTATTTAAATTTCGCTTAACTCCAACTGGCTTGTAATTTTAAAAGATTCTTTGTGGCACTTTTTTGTCAATTCAGAGATCCGGTATCTAAATGGTAGGTAGCTATTTATGGAGATAGATGTTGTTTCTTAAATATTGAGTGCAGCTTTCAACACAATTTGATTATATAATTCGAAACTTCAAAAACAAATGTAAGTTTTACTGATTGTAATTGCCCCTTGTAATAAAAACCCAAGTCAAAATTTAAGTCTGAATTACAATGTATGTTTACCCACCGTATTTTAACGTTTCTGTCTCATTTTAACATAACTTTACCATCTTTTAAATTAACATATTACCGTCTTATTTATTATTACCGCTTTTTGTATACCCTTTATTTATTTTAATGAAAAGGAATTCTACAAATCGTTATGAAATGAATCAATGAGTTTTAAGAAAAGTAGGTAGAAATATACACATAATGCCAATAAAAAACCATGCCTTTTGCGATAATTTGCACAAAATAAAATTCATTAAAATCTAATTCCTAAATAATTTATATAGAAAATAAAACATTGGAACACATAAATATTAGATGTTCTAATATGACCGCATCATTTCACTGTCTTGACTCAGATCGATATAAACTCAGAATTTTAAATAAAATTATAAAACGAAACATTTACTCTGGCTTTGCCAGGTACCTAGTAGAAAAACAACACTTTTATTTTATCAGTGGGTTTTTCACTTGGCATTAAATAGACTCGTTTCCTTACAAATTGTAAGCTATGTAAAATTAATGATTTTAATCATTTCACATCACTAGTTAAATATTTATAAATGATTGATATTTTGGAAAGAAATAAAAATATAAGTTCAAACACAAATATCAGAATCTAAATTCTTTAAATTTATTTTTTTGGAAAAAATTGTTTTTCAGCAATATTGGTAAAACAATCTGTTTCGTATCACAATCTTCCCCTTTAGCCCCTTTTTCACGCCTAGGGCAAACAAAGCGGGAACTAATATGTAGCCTATGCTACCCACTGGGTACTAAAGTATAAGTGTAGCAAATTTAGTATGGATTGATCAAACGTTGTAGATTTGTATAGAAAACAGACAGACCTACACTAACTCTGCTTTGTAATTATAGTTTCTCTATTAATTGCATGTTTTATTCATTGTCGATTCTTATTCCATTTGGATCTTTGTAGTAATTAGTTGTTTTGTGCTTTTGAAATCTAATTACGCTGTAATGTTCACTGTTCTAGGCATTTTTAATCTCGTAAGATCTATTCTTTTGCTGGCCATGCTGTTCGATTCGTCTTTATGACAGTGCGAATAAATAAATATATAAATGGAAACTATTACAAAAAATTCATTCAACTATTTGGTGAAGATTCCACTCCATCAAACTAGAAAATAGTTACTACTCTGAGGAATACCGACGCATATATACGTTCAGCAATGTACAGTATTTCCGTCATGACACTTAACAAGTTTTGAAAGACTTAATACAATGTTTCCTAGGATTATTCCAACCAATAGCTGATTATATTCAGTCACTAAATGTAATGTAGGATAAAAGCTATGCTACACTTCTATTAAATAGTGTGAAGATCAAAGAGTTGGTTAAAGATAACACCTGGGGAACTAACTAAATGGATGGAGAGAAAATAAGATAGCACTAATGGGTATCTTTCGAGCGATAAGCATCTGATCAAATCGTCTCTATTACAGAACGAATAAACACGTGAAGAAATACACTCATTTCTAGTGAAGCATCTACTCCACCAAAATAGAAATTACTATTCCTCTGAGGCGTCACACGAATATACAGAGGCTGTTCGGACATTTCTTGAACGATTTTAATGAACTGAAGCTCAATTTTGTACATGAAATTTTTGTGTTTTAAATGTTCCATTTGATAGCCCTTATTGTTAACTATCTTTCTACACCTTAATTTCCATAATAATAATGACTTTTGTAGTATTAACAGTGGTATTTTGTCCCATTCCACAGTTTTCCAGTCCTTGAATGGTTTTCGGTCGACGTTTCGATAATGCCCTTTTTAAAAGTCCAAAAGCACAAAAGTCCATGGGTGAAACATCTGGAGATTTAGCAGGAATATCAGTAAAGGGTATTGATTTGATACCAGTTTTCTTGTTCCATTTTTTCCAAGAATTTAATAGTTGATTTAGATGTGTGGCTGCTTGCTTTACCCTGATGCAGTTCTACTGATTGTTAGCACTGTGGGTAAAGATATGGTATTTCGTTTTTGAATATTGGGGATAAAATAGGGTCTTGATTTTTACATTTCCCCCTCTTTTTACTTTTAATTTTCCATTATATGCAAAACCTGCAACAATCATAAATCTCTTAGAGAAAGTTCTTACGTTCACTTTGTAATAGTCCTTTGACTTGGAGGATTCTCTTTTAAAATTAAAGAACTTGCTTTACAAATATTCTCAGAAATTCTTCTTTTCGGATACATATTTGGAAGTATTTTTCCACTTTTGCGCTCTTTTTCCTTTCTCAGTAATAATATCACTTATCGTACCTTTGGATATAGAAAAACCATGACTTTTACAGCGTTTTTGAATAATTGAATAAACATAATTATCTTCGGAAAGAGAGGAAACATCGCCTTCCATCCATTGCTTATTTAAAAGCGCCATTTTGAAAGTAAACAAAACTCTCAGTTAGCAGACAATAAGTTATACTTTAACTATTTAACTGCTGTGAAAATAAAATTCTTTCGCAGCATACAATTTTTTTACAGCTCATCAAAATCGTTCAAAAAATACCCGAACAGCCTCTGTATACGTACAGTAACCTGAAGTCTTTCTTCGTGACTTTTAACCAGTTATGACCAATAGAATGTTTCCTTTCAACCGATAGATATAGCTATCTAGTCACTAAATTCAATGCGAGGTGAAAACAATACTACACGACTCGGGAATCTTGTGACGCTCAAAGGGTTAATGAAGGATAAATCTCACGGATGAAAAGAAAAAACGGATCGCTCTAATGGGTATCTTTCAAGCGATAAGTATCTGCTCTCTCCTTCTCAGAACTAAAAAACCGTCCTATCATTTTCCGATCAACGTCCCTCTCACGCCGACCCCCCGTCGAAACTTCCCTGATCAAAAGATGCCATTACATTGTCCAATTTGTTTGTCTGCTTATGATCGATGCACCCGAACCCCCACCCAGGAAATGGAACGGGATTCCGCCGGAGAAAGGGGCCTGGGTGGCGTCAGGATTCCGGCGAAACTGGAAAATCGAAGGCTTTCCTGACGTCTGACCGATGGATGCCGCATTTCGGGAAAAGGGGGGAGGAATGGCACATGGAAACTGTCATCAAGGGATGGAGGATCGTTCCTCCTAATGCATTCAAGACCTGAGGGTCCATTTTGTGCTTAGGCTTCGCTGTCCCGTCCAAGTCTCTTAATGCTCTCAGTGCTCCGCTCTTAGTTATGCTCTGCTCTAATTTCGAGTTTAGCGGAGGTCTTTCATTTCTTGGAGCTTTCAGCCGAGACGGATGTAATGATTTTGAATGGGATGTAGGGTAATGGACTAATGTGTCTATTGTCGATTCTGTATTATAGACTGATGGCTGTTAATCTCTGAATTATTCATTCAGTATGTTTTAGTGAGCTGTTTTAGGAATGTGTTGACAAATTTATAACCTTTAGAAAGGCCCTATGTTAAAAAAGCTTTTTATTTAATTATAGATTGGTATTGGTATTTTTAATTAACGTCGTACTAGAGCAACACAACAATTGGCGACAACTATTGGCACTATTGGTGACAACTATTGGCACTATTGGCGACCGTCCGGGATCAAACCTGAAGGGAAAGACCCGAGAACACCACCACGTAATTTTGAACCACGGTCAGATGACGAGGTCACACCTGAGCTGATACACCGCTCTCCAAACTTCCATGCCACGCCAACGTGAAGACATTTGAGGCCACGACAGATTTACCTTGCAGCATCCCCCTTTGTACACGACGGTATTTGGTTGGATTGGAATTCTTAACCCTCCGGTTGCTAATCCGTTGCTTTTCCAACCGGGCTACCGCAGCCCTTAAAATATTATAGATGGATCTTATATTTTGAACACAGCAAAAATTTAGTTTTTAAGGGTTGGTTAGACTCTTCATGACTCACTGACCATATAAAGCATTATATTTAAGAATATCAAAATAGTGAACGTTTATACATCTTAGTATACTTAGTTTTAATCATCTGAAGGTGGTAAAACTGGGTAGGTAAATAAGTCTTGCAAGGGAATACTTTTTTGGCGAATTATTTTTAGAATATCCGCAAAATTGCTTTAATCCATTGATGAATACCACCAAAATATTTCTTTAAACGTTTTTATAGGTTACGCCTATCATTTTATACAAATTCATTTGCATTCAACAAAAATTTAATATTTTAAGGGGTGAATTAGACCCCTTTATGTACCACTACCCATACAGAGCTCTATTACGTATCAGAATATAAAAAGAGGAAATATTTATATACTTTAGTAGCATTAATATACTTAGAATAGCTGTATACTTAGCTTTAACCTTTCCAAAGTGTTTAAATGTATGTATGTAAATAAAGCTTGGTAGGTAAGTAGTTAATTAACGTCCCACTGGAACTAAATAACGGGCTATTGGCGACGGTTCCGGGATCAATCCCGAAGGGAAAGATCCAAGGACAACGTCTCGTAATTTTCAACCAGGGTCAGATGACGAAAACAACACCCGAGCTGGCACCCTACTCTCCAAATTTCCACACCACGCCAACGAGGACATTTGAGGCAACGATAGATTTAACGTGCACCACCCCCATGTACACTATGGTCTTTGGCTGCACCTAGTTTCGAACTCGCAACCGCCTGCTTGCTAATCCGTTGCTCTTCCAGCTGGGCTACCGCGGCCCAAATAAGGCTTGGATGGTTTGAAGGAAACCTTCTTATAAGATTTCTTACCATGCTTGAATGAATTAAAGTGATCCTTCTCACAACACGGTGTCTGTATTTTCTGAAGATTAAACTCTTAAACTCTTCTCTCTAAATGTCAGCAAATTTTGAAAACTCAAAATTTTTATATATTCTGTTCTCAAATTTTGTGGATAAATCTCACGTTAAAACATCGTCATTATCATAATTCTCAGTATTTTGATTCTAAAAACATTACTTTGGCATTTTCTACTCTGTATCATGACAGAAGGTTTAAATGAATTGTTAATTGAATTGAAGTTCAATTAACCTGTTTTAAAACCAAGTAAAAATCTTGATTACCTTCTCTCGTAGTTGAAAGGGCTCTGTCGGTTTAGGTTTTTAATTTTTCCCTTCTTAATTTGAGAAAATGAATCTGTATTTCGGTAGGAAAAGGACCAATGTCCATTTTACAAGTTTTTGAAAGAGTTTATAATAGTATTGTGTTGGAATTCAATGCAACGTACAAAAATACTTTCCAGTGCTTTGATACTTTCATAATGTATCGACAGGAGGATATTGATACATTTTTGCACCATAACTTTCATTACTTGAAGTCATTTGTGGGCATCTCAAAATCAGCGAATTTGGAAATGGACTCTTTCTACCAAGGTGCAGAAATAGACAAATAAAAATGAAATGTTTTAGGAAAAGACTCAGGTTTTTCAAAGATATTGTATTGATATATTTTGACGTTTATCTGAAGTTAAATATCAGTTGAATTTTATATTGTGTAGTCTGAGAAATTTCATATTGTAAGCTGTCTCTTTGTAAGTGGGCATGAGGAATCTTGAAAATAAGTATTCAACAACTTGGAATACTTTTCTAATTCGATGAGTATAAAGACTTGATACGGATTGAAGTACATTAACTTGAAGCTTCAGAATGATTAATCTATATATAATATTTCCACAAAGGCGGAAAAGGATCATGAGGGACAGTAATTTATTGGGAAACTAATTATAAGATCGATACCCCTGGTGCAAATATCGCGTTACTAAAGAAAAACTTTATAGCACTATCCTTTATCATATCGGTGGACGGGATGTACTGCTTCAAAGTTGTTATCATAAATCAGAACTCGATTTTTCTCTTTTCAATTCATTTATATTCATTTTGAAGTCAGACTTTTATCAAGCTTTTCAGATCATTATCTCATTTTTACTGGAGATCAAATTAATCAATTGGAAAGAATACTAAAAAATGAATTAATTTTTTTGTGTTGAACCTATTAAAGAAATGTATATGTGGTTATGTGTTAAACACTTTCGTTACTAAGCTATTTTTTACGTTATGGTTTATTGGGTTTATGGCGCAAGGGCCCTATATGACAAACATCAAGTAATGGCACAAGGAAAGTTTTACGACACAGAAGAAAGAAATGCACCCAGGGAGGAACCGAACCTGCGGCGCCTTACAGAAGGCAAACAGGCAGATTCACAGCAACCCCATTCAACATATGATGTCTGAAATTTTCTCTACGCAAAATAAAGTGAATATGTAGTAATACATAATTTTTTTCGTACGTAACATATAACTGGATATACTATATCTTTGTGTATATATGGTTCCACAGGCTTTGGGTTCGAAACCGGATGACTTTTGAAATACATTTTAAACTGTAGATCAGTTTTATGAAATACAACAAATATTATGGGGGACCATGACAAACCAAACTACACTTGTACTGTCCATATCCACAGTACTGAAGTTTTTTTCATGATTGAAATAGAGACATAAAAAGTTGAACTGAGTTACTCAATAAATTGCAAAATAAAACCATGATAAAAATCATAGTAATATGTGCTAATACGAAAACTTATTCAATTACAACTTTAGGCGTTTCTTCCTAATACATAAAAACACATGGAAAAAACAATCAAATAAAAATTTTACACTATTATTTTCCTTATTCTTAAGTGTCTTAATTTAATTATTAAATAATAATAATCTTGGTTTTCCACCACTAAGTTAAATATGAATGATAGATCTTTATTCCAAAGATTTAATTTCACGATAACATGTTTTAAAAATTCCTCGGGCAAAGATAGATCCAAGACTCCGTTAAAGATATTTTTTTGCTGAACTATTATCAAAAAGATGTTATTTTTTATTAATAATCAACTAATACTTTTTTCATTCATTATATCTCTAAATTCAAAGCTATGATTAAAACGCAATTACTAAATAAATAATAGTGATAATGAGAACTTCGCTGCTAAGAATATGACGAGTGATTCTGACTTCCTCGATAAATTATTGTTCTAATCTTCCCGTCTTTTGGAGATAATTAAAAAATAATAAGATGTTTCGTATCGGTTTTTTCTGGGGAAAAATCTTACGCTCTTTCCTGTCAGCTGTGCTTGCAAAAAAGGAGATAGTTTTTGAAAATTAAAACCTTTTTTATAAATCGAGTTTTTAATTATAGCCGACTTTTCATTGTTTTCGAATCTTTTGTTTCATTTTACTCGATTCTTTTGTTTCGATTTGATAATTTTTTTCTTAAAAGGAAACGACATTAGAGAAATTACAAAATGTACCGGAAGAGAATTCATTAAGTGAAATAAGTTTTTTCGTATGTTTTTAGTATCGTTTTTATATGTTTTTTATTATTCTTGATGACAGGAAGTAATCAATGTATAAATCTGACCAAAAGGAATTTACATTTTCATAAACAAAATGCGAATTCAGGCATGGGAATAGATTGCGGAAATATAGTGTTTTTTTATACTCATGATGATTACGTAGAAAAACAGAGAAACGAATTGTGTGTTTTCGGAATTTTCAATTATTGTATAAGCAAGGATTTCGATTTGCGTATGATTAATTTTTCACTATATGATTTGGAATTGCTTACTTTTTCTTATCAAAGAAATTACATTAAAATGAATAAATCAAAGTAGATTGAAAAAGCATTCTCGATTACTTTAGCGAACATACAGTGTTTGGCATAATTTCTATTTGACAGAATGATTCAGTAGTTCATTAGCTTTGTTGAAAGCTGTTTTATACTACTGAAATGGTTTCTGTAATTAAACTCATGCGGTGATTGTTCTTTTCGGTTTTGCAGAAGTTAAACAAAAAAAAATAATTTTATTATTAATTGTGTTTTACAGTCTATCATTATGTCTGAAACTTTTAAAGTTATTTTGGATTTACTTTTGATGTGAATGAAGGATTAATATAGCTATTTAAAAGATTTACTTATAACGTCATTATAATTTGCTTTTATGCAAAACTAAAACTATTTATGAATTGATAATTCATGCCGTTTATTATTTTATTCGTGAATAGTTTATTTCATATTTAAATAGAAAGTGTTAGATTCATTTTACATGTTTGACAAAAACTTACAAATAAATCTTTAACATAAATATAATAAATTCTAATATACAAAGCTGCACTTTTCCTCAAATCATTCTTCCCAATAAAGTGAATAATGGAAATAGCTTTATTGTAAACATTCAATGTGTAACATAAATAAGCGAATACAGGAGTATTTTTCTAGATGAATATCCAAATACTGAATGCAAAAGAACTTTCGGGTAACCTTTCTAAAAAAGAACTCTGTGATTGAATAAGATCTTTGAACCTGAATTTATACATCGTTAAGTATTATATTTTAAAAACAATTCCAATGCCCAAAGGGTAATATTTTCCTCTTTCTTTACAGAAAGACAATTTCTAAAACGATGATGTAAATTAATTTTCATCGTATTTTAAAAAGAAATCATTCTTTTACAAAAGCGTAAAGTGTAATTTTATCCACATTGCATGTTTCTTTTCAAATAATATGGATCAATATGCTTCTAATGCAACAAAGAATTCAAAATTTTAGTGTAGAACATCAGACTAAATTTTATTTTTAAATAGTTAAGAAGAAAGAGTAGCATTTCAAAAGTCATAGAAACAGAAATCAGAAAACTAGAGAAAATATATTTTACTGATCACAATAGTTAAAAATTTTACATATTCTGTGAAAACCTTCTTCTTAAAATATAAAATGAAATAATTAGTCTATCTTCTAAGCGGATGCAGAATGTTATCAACTGTTTCACAATTACGAAATTTCTTCAAATGGATCAAAGTTGACAATACTATACATAGAATATCGAGATTTTTTCTTAAACTGTTTTTTAGAAATCATCGAGCATATTCGTTCGTCGTAATCACAAAGTCACACATAGCAGAATTAATTCAATTGTCTTAACTAGTTTTTCATTGAAAAAGAAGTTTTTATTATCTTATCTGATTATAAATGAAACGTATGCGAAATCGCTCTAAAAACACATCAGAGAATTCTTTCCAACTACCTATCTTACAGAAATTCTAATGTGGTTATGCCCCAGTTTTTCAACCATGAAAGTCGAAATGTCTGAAAAATATACCAGAAAAGCAAATAAGGAAAATTGAATTACTGCTCCCTGTTATTATTTTTCGAGTGCTCTCTATTTCTGTCTCCTCGAATCATTCGCCGTAAGGCACGAAATTAGAAGGTAAAAATCATTAGAATATTGAGTTTAGCAGATTGGTGACACGGGTATTTAGTTAAGGAAGTTTTTCTTTTTCTCAACTCCATAATTCATTTAGGAACTAACTTCTCGACATTTATATAAATAGCCCGATTCCGGGACATTTTTATGTGGAGAATTATATTTCTAGCAATCTGTAAAACTAAGTTTCTTTGGAGTTAGGATTCTTATAATTCATATTAAGTATTTAATTTAATGAAGCTCTTTCTGAAAAATAACATGGAAGAAATTCATGGGGATGAATGTTGTTTTTATAATTAATCCGTCAAAACAAAATTTCGTTAAGAGCGAATGAATGAGCACTTGAATGTTTAGAAACGTAAAATGTCACTTTACTGTAAGTTTTTAAGGACACTTTACATATAGTAACGTCTTCTGTTGACGAATAAAAATAATAAATAGTTCGTCATCTGCTCTTTATCATAAGTGTCGAACATTATAGGTCTAAAACAATTTAAAGTAAGAATACTAATAGTTTAGCACACACATGCGGATTTGCATATTCACCTGGAGCTTTTTCGCACGTTTCTCGGTTTATTCTGAGGTACTAAAAATACCACGGACGCCAAAGTAATAGTTTTTGCTGTGTTTTCAAGACTGAAAATTCGTATGACATCATAAAACTAATTCATAACAAATATATCCGCAATGCAAGGTCTAACCAAAAGAGGACGATACTTTTTCGGGGTTGACTTCTGTATATTTATTAATATCCTAAATATTTTAACTTAGTGCAAATTTTAAAACTTGCAGTTAAGATGTTTTTTAAAAGCAGCCATAAAGTGTCGCCTAAAACCGCTTCTTTAAAAGGTTTGTAGCTTTAACTGCGAAAATTGCAAAGCTTCTAAATTAAATTTTATAAGCTCTTTAAAATGTTTTATTTTAGAAACACATTCCCTTTGATGACATTATGTTTTAATTTTGTCGGCCTGCTAATTAAATAAGCTACTTAAATTTCTTTCATTTAGAAATTTTAGTTCAAAACTATCTACATCAAACATGAAACTGATTGAATGTGGATGAATCGAATAAATGCTTTCATTAATAAATTTGTTTTTGAATAATTTTATTATAATAACCATTTAATTAGAAAAAGTAAAGAATGCTATGAAATTAGATTTATAAAATAAAGTTGGAAATGTTCTTCGAACGACTGGTGGAACGGCTTCTCTGCAGATATGATAATAAAGTAAGAAAAGATGTATTACAGAAATTCCTTGTGTCAGTGATAATGTCTTCCCTGCAGCAAATATACCCTCGGAAGAAAACTAGTTTTACAAAGACTTTTGACGAATGATAAATCAAAAATTGATCTGTTAAATTGTGCTTCCTCAGCGCTTTTAGAATTTTGTTGATGTAAACTGCATAGAATGATTTTCAATCTGAGAAGCACATCGAGATTACAATAAGCTCTGAGCCAAAACAATCGAAGCACACTGAAGCCAGTGTTTGATTGGAATGAAACTAAGCATATGTGATGTACATGATGAGATAAAGAAACGATCCCAATATCAAATCTGGAGGACACTTTATTATTGTAGTTCATAAGGAAATTTAGATATAACTAAGTTGTCTAGCCCCTCTGGCAGCAATATATGGCCATATATATCATGGTCAAATGGAGTCCTTATGCTATCCTGTGGCAAATTATGCAGAGCATTCTGTAACTAGGGCTTCAGATCCCTTTTATTCAGGAGGTGATGCAGTTGATAGACGCCTAGATTATCCCAGAAATGCTTATCTCTCCAAGTGGGTTAGCTGAAATATCTCGTCCATTAATATCTAACCAATTTTGCAAATGACGAGATACTTTGCCATGAAGATATTGCCGATTGTTTTTATGATGACGAGATCAAGATCTGGTCAGTTTTCTTCTAATGATGAGATATTTTCTCCATCAATGTCTAGATGACCAGAAATTTGTAAGACACCTCTTTGAGATAACCACCACAAGAGGGTTAATATTGGGTTGATGCAAAAGTTCGTCCTTTTTTTGGCGCTGGATCGCTTTGCCATAGCAAAACCGAAGTCTTATCTACTTCAAACGTGTAAAGTTTTGATGTTGTTTGAAAGAAGGAATTTCAGCGAGTACTTCGAGAAAAAATTGTGTTATTTGGTTGTCTATTTTTTAAATTTTGTCAAACATTAAATATGGCAGAAAATAAGGAGCATTTTCGACATATTATGCTTTTTTATTTCGAAAAGGCACGAATTTTTCGCAGACGCAAAAGAAGATATGTGTTGTGTATAGTGAGGGTGTCGTTGACGATTCCACGTGGAGTAAGTGGTTCAGAAAGTTTCGTCACCTGGATCAGTTCTTTAGCCAGAAACCTCAGAACTTCTATGAGCAAGGGATTATGCAGCTAACGGAGAGATGGAGAAAGGTTACCGAACAGAACATCACATAATATATTGATTAAATGTAAAATTTTAGTAAATAAAATTTTTCTTCAATTTTTGTCCATAAAGCGGAACGAATTTTGCACAAACCTAATAGATGTATTTGTCGAAGTGTCAGTGCAATAAAAAATATTCGGTGCAAAATACTTAATGTCTCCATGTAATCGTTCTAAAAATTGAAGGATAAACTGATTCTTAATGACACATTTACAAGTTCGATATCTCAATCGACCGAAAAGCGGACGAATCCTTCAAAACCCGGCACCCCAGTTCCGGACCCAGGGAACGGTCGGACCTCTAATCCGGAACAACTTCCGCCAAAGGTCCCCCTCCCCCCGACATCATCATCATCATTCCGGGACCGGACCGCGAAACAGGTCCCAGTCACCGGATGGAACTCATTTGCACTGACACGAATTCCCACTCCTGAATTCCGAATATTATTATTCCGGCAGATGGGGAGATTGGACGGGGGGTGCGGGAGGAGGACTGTGTGTGTGCTTCAAATTGAATTAGCCACGAGCAAACAAAGTGGGATCTCCGATTGCAGAATCCCGCCGCTCTAATTAGAGTTTTCTCGGCCTGCGATTAGACTCGTCGCAGTAATGAATGCCGAGCAGAGATAGAACTTCGTTACAAGGATGTTCCGGCCAAGGCATTAATTATGGAGATCCTTTAGCGTTTGATTTCAACAGTCGGTGCCTGTGTGTTGTTTCAACCATAAAACTCCATTTTGGGATGTACTGGGGTGAAGAAGTCTATAGGTTTTTGTGCTAGAGTTGTAAATAGAGTAGTTGCAGCAAACATATTTTCTTTTCCAAATAGGGGTGCAGTCTTTCTACTCCGTTTAATAAAAGTCACGACAGGTATTGGAAAAATCATCAGAGTTCTCGCAGTGGGTTCCGACAAAGGTAAAGAGAACTCGATTTTCATGTGCGTAGAAACTAAACTTAGGCATCATCATCCAGCCGTGACAACTTAACATACTTCCTTCCATTGAATGCGGCGCGGAGCCAATGGTTCGCCGCAGTCCTCAAGAGGGGTTGAGCAGTAAACGAACTTTAGTGTGCTGAGGGTACTCTTAATCTCCTACTCTGCTTTAGGTGCAATTCAGGTGTCATTAATGCCACTCAGATGTAGGTATCGATCTAACTTCATGGAGGTCGGGAAGAAAGTTATCTACCCTAATCCTACCAATTTATAGCCTTGATATGGTATTTTGGAGGGTAAACATTTTAAAATTAGGTTTTCATGTTTTTGGCATGTGACGACGATTTGAACGTGTGTATAATAACCATTCATCAAATAACTATTGCAAGTTTGCAGGACGGATATATATGCGTATGAGCCCCGTAGAGAGCTAGGTGTGATTTTCTACCCAAATCTCAGAATAAATTTCTCTCCACTTCCAAATTTGATAACTGTGCTAGCAGCCTGCGATCTGTAGTCAGAGCTGGCTCGATTCCTGTAACTACCCTGGTTTATTTTTCTCTTCAGTGCCATTAAAACTTTCCTAGTGCGTGTATACCCATTCATTTACTTGGAGTTGCTGTCTTGTGTTTGGCGTAGCTTGGCCAAATATGGTCTTTCCTCCATGATACCAAACCAACTAACTACTGTCTAATAATACCGTGTATGTGCTCATTTACTTCACAGAAAAAGCTTTACTTGGCGCAGCTCGGCCAAATCTGGCACTAACACCATATAATTC
Organism: Meta bourneti; assembly: GCA_933210815.1. NCBI lineage: Eukaryota > Metazoa > Arthropoda > Arachnida > Araneae > Tetragnathidae > Meta > Meta bourneti. The sequence goes on along the minus strand of OW119924.1, from coordinate 101,885,946 downwards.
CAACCGACCAAATTTGATATCGACTTTCTAAGCACCTTACGAAGAACTTCACTATGACTTCAGAACTTGTCCTACAGTTCTATTAAAATCGCTAGACTTCTCATTTTAATTACTGACTACTGAATTTCTATCCTTTTTCAAATTTTTTTACGATAATTTTATTTTGTTGTTTCTAATTGCACTTGTTCTGGTCTAGCGTCTAGGTTGAACAGAGCAGATTCCCCCAAAACGTCGTGAAAATAGGGCCAAATTCATCCAAAACAAATGTGAAAAACTGCCAAATTTTCTGCCAGATTACTACAATTTTGATTTTATTGGCGAGTTCGACTCTAAAGCTTACTATTAGGATGCTAGTGTACTCAAAACGAAAATAACATGATCAGGATAAGGATCAATAAGCCAGATCAGGTGGTAAATCCCCCAAAGTGACAACACTGGATGCATGGTGCAAAGTTGTGCGAGAGGCGCTGGAAGATCTTTTGAGAAAGCTCCTCCACTTCACCCGTGCTATCACACGTACCCTTATTGCGCTGAGTTCAATGATTTCGAGCCGCCCAGACGAACGCTGCCCAGCAAAGAGTGCTGAGTCCTGACATTATGCACCTCAGCCAATGGTTAGATGTTCTTAATATCAGCGGTAGCTTTCAGCTGCCTTTCTTTATTCCTAGTGTGGGCTATATATTTATCGGTTAGATTATTTCATGTAAATCAACTTACACTTGTACATTGTAACAGTTAAAATAAAATTTTGAATAATTTATAAGCTTATGAAATGATACCACCTGCAAATCGTTGACTAGCCAGCAAAATTTTTGTACGTGCCATAGGTTCCCCTTCCCTTACCTAGACCAAATCCGTGTATTCATACACCTTGAAAAAGTTCAAGACGAGCATGGGATTAAAATACAGATCCTCCCTGGACAGTGCCAGACAAGCATGGTTACCAGAAGAGATTTGCTACAAATTGCATTTCCAGATAGAATACTTAAATTACATTTATCTCAAGTTTCCACTGGCCAATATAGATACGTCAGTATGCTGACCTCTATCACCTTCAAATTTGAGGTTTATTTTCTGTTCTTTAGGTGTACCTTGTGCCATAAAATCTTAATCAACCAAACATACTTTAGCATTTGTATGCAATGTTAACAATTTGTAACCCATTCCACAGCTTCATTATACAAATCAGTTATCATGGTTGTTGGAATGAATAAGCTCTTAATTTGTTAGTCCTATTTTATTACTTTTATGGTAGCTTCGTGGTTCCTTTTGTCGCTCTATAGTCAGATAGTAGTCTACAGACCTTTATCAGCCTTGAATTTGAGGTTACCTGCAGAGTATTTTCTCTCATACCAACTACGGATGGGAGGAATTTTTCTAAAAATATCATTCTGAAGTCTCTTTTTCGCAAAATAATTCATTGTAAGAGAATCAATTGATTGCAATAATTCTGATATACAGGGTAAAGTAAGTTTCCTCTTTTCTTGTTTGCACTCATCTTTGACAGTTCTCTTACGCTGCGTATTTAGAGCTTAAAGGTAAAATTTCAACGCCATTTTTTTACTGTGCCTATCACGTTGCGATAAAAAGTGGGTGTTGATATTCGAAATTTTTGAAATTTTTTAACTGCATCCGTAAAGGTGAGAGCGCGATTCTTGTTATTTACATAACTCTCGAGTAAACACCTTGAAATTTCTAAATCTCAAGTTTCATTCTGATTCGTTGAAAATTGCAGTCGCTTGGGGCTCGTATATAGGGTAAGTTACTTTATGACCATCCTGTACCTTCCTTTGGTAAAATATCAGCCATTCTTTCTATCATACATCAAACAGCTTTGCCTTTGCCCCATAAAACCTCTCACTTAATTTATGATCAAGGATTAGTGCACACATCAACTCCAACTTAGACTCAGTACAAAAAAAAGGCAACGAGATCACCCTCCAACGAAACCCGAGGCCTCATTCATAAATACCTTTAAGTGCTTTATGCTGGAATCTATTCACAGACAGGAATCGCCTGAAGCGGACAAACGAACAGTATGCACCGTTCTGTGACTGTGTTCAATTAATCACCCCTGGGGCCACAAAGATCGGAAGAAGGCTCCTGGCAGAATTCCAGGGGATGAAGTAAGGCAACTGAGTGAAATGGCACTGCATTCTTAGCGCGTACACCTTCTCTTTCTCTATCCAGAGCACTATTAGGGCTAAACGCTCGCGTGACCAAGGAAAATCCTTGCAAATCTGCATTTTTGCCAAAGGAAAAATCTTGGGGAGTGGTGTTCGTGAGTTTTACCCGCCTAGTCTAGACTGCTTGTTTCAATTAAAAAGCGTGAAGGATCACAGTTTATTTCTTTTCTGGGTTCTTTTAATGGAGTTTTGGAGCTTAACCTTAACTGAGTGGTACTTACGGATTGAACGTACTTGGTAACTAGGTGAAGGTCTACTTCAAGCATGTGCTACAGAGGGAAGTATAAAAAAATACATTTTGGAATAAACAAAGTTAATACGTATCGGTATATTTCGGTCAAAACATTTCGGTAAAAGCTCCATGTATATCAAACCATGATCTTTTTTAATTTTTGCTAGTGATTTAAGTCATTTTTTTCATGTTAATACACTGATGTCCATAAATTAAGGGTCGGATGCAATATGCAAATTTGTGGTCGCGGAAGTTGATCTTTCGTATAACTTTCTCTGTGTGTTTGTTATGTTTATTATTATATGTTGTTTTCTTGTGTTTGATTAAGCATGGTCAAATATGCCAATAGCAGCAGCCATAAGATTCAACCAATTAACAAACTATAGACCCTACAAACAACTAGTACAAAATCACGTACAGTATGCCGGGTGCTTCAAAACTCCTTGGACAAGCTTTAACCCTCTGGATGTGGGGACCGGCCCAACCGGCCGAAAGTTTTCGAGTCCCCTCGTTACGAAAGCCTCGGATTCTTTCAGACCTCAAACTCCTGAAGAATCGCCGAAGCCCATTATAATTTCCATCCCCTATTTTCTGTGATACAGAGACCCGCACGTGAATAGCCTTATCTCCCCATTGGCAAAGATGTCAGGGTTATCGACGGGGAGCCTCGCAAATTGTTTATTATCGAACATCTAGTCTGTGAGAGGTTAGTCAATGAAAAGGGATACACTTAAAAAGTCACCGCCGCCCTTTCAGTTTACCCGGGAAGAATCTGTCCCTTCTAGGCACGACCCGACAATAGAAACCGGCACATTAGGTGATAATGGAACGACACATATTCCCTCTCCTCCTGGGGGAAAGCATTGTAAAGGCTGTTTCGGCCGGTTTCAGTAAGTTGCCTGTAAAGCCTTTGGCCGGCTGCCGTAACGAAAGAAGGAAACAATATTCAGCCCCGAGAGGGTCAAGGGAAGGAAGGTTCTGCAGAGGGTTAAGGGAAGGGAAGGAATAAAAGGTTAAGTCGCCTTCACATAGAAAGTTGTATGTTCACAAAGTTACTTTAGGGAAGTTATAGATTGGCAATTACGATCACCCGATATATCATGTATTTATTTCTTCCGCTGGGGATTCTTCAAAGGCTTTGTGAACAAGACCCCCATTGACTTCGAAATTGACCTCATTACAAGAGCAGCTGTCCCGGCTTTATTGTGAAACAAGGGACAGGAGTTTTTAAACATGTATGGCACACTGGCAGACGTATTAACTGTTGGTGACAGTAACTTCGAACACCTATCATAAAAATCAGTAAGTGTCAAACTAAAATTAAGGCTTATAAAAGTGTTTGTTTACATACTTACTGTCTTTCGTCTGTGCTCCTTATTGTACTCTCTAATATGGTTCAATTTTGTTTCCCTGCCACCCTTTAAAGCTCGTACAGAAAGTCTAGAAGCACCCTTCATATTCTTAAATATTTAATGACTAATACCATACATTATTGATTGTCTGAGAGCATGGTGATGTATGAATATACTTAATGAAATTCTACTGGTATGAATATCAATATTAATGAAAATGAGTAACAATTCCCTACGAACAGCGGTAACCCAGTTGGTAGTGTCGTAGATCAGCAGTTAGAAGATTTTGAGTTCAAAACTCAATCCAACCAGAGACCGTCGGGTGCGGGGGGGCTGGTGCACATTAAATCTGTCGTGACCTCAAATTTCCTCACTCTGGCTCGGTCAACAGACAGTGGATCAAAAAGACGAGTTATTGTTCTCTGATCTTTCCCTTCGGCATTGATCCGGGATCTTCACTAATAGCCGTGTGTGTTGCTCCAATGTGACGTAACTTCAACTCTACCTAACCTAACAATTTCATAAGGGGAAGGTGACCTCGCAAGTAGTGAAGTTAAATTTTGTAAAAGCGGATTAAAAATTGAGGTTTACTTTTTTACATTTATTAGACAAAGGGCAAATTTAAAGGAAACTAGATCACCTAATGTCCATGGATGTATTATTGTACCATTGAACGGGGCACTAATACAGTATTCAAAAGTGTTTAGAATATTCCATTGAGAGTGCCTTAGATAAAGTTCAAATTCTTGTAATAATGCATACAAGTTTGAATATATGTTTAACGTATATGCAGTCAATCAATAGAACCAATCATGGGTCCTGGAGATGTTAGCACACAAATTGAAACATGCTACATTGTAAATTCAATTAGTACATCAATTACATACGGTGTGCATGCTGAAATGGAAGGCCCAAGTTAGAACATATACGTGTACTGTACTTAATCAATCAATGGAAGGTAGTTTCTGAAAATTGATTACAACCCAACTGTTAACATGCCATTCAGAAAAAATATCAATTGTGAGAAAATTGTACACAATTACACAATTTAGTTTCTTATCTGAGATCATTAATAAATAAATGCTTTCGTGGTGGGGTGCAACTTGCATACGTGCAGTGAATTGTGAAAGATTGTGAAGATAGCGGGACACTTGCATTAGTTTGAAGAAATGGGAATACTAGGTTAAGATGTAAGTGACAACAATAATCCATTTGTAGGGGAATTATTTACTAACCCTCCAAAGAAATGGTTTGGATGAGATATCTCGTCCACGAACATCTGATCAATTTCGCTACGATATATCTCGTCATCAAGATATTGTCTTGCCTTTTTGTATGCAAACGAGATCAGTTTGGACTTTGCACTACGCGAAATGCGTTGCTTTAACCCTACAAATGGTTTTGACGCGATATCTCGTCCACTAAGATCAGATCAATTTTGCTAATGGCGATATATCTCGCCATCAAGATATAACCGGGGTTTTTTATGATAACGAGACCACGATTTGGTCAGTTTTCTTCTAAAGACAAGATATCACATCCACCAAGACATGGTCAGTTTTGTTAATGATGACAACCTCGTCGAGACAACCACCAGGAGGATTCATCACAGAGACACGTTAATCTTTTTTCCATTGACAAGACTTGCAGTCGAAAATTACCTTAGGATCTTTTTCTAATGCTCGACCACAGACCTCTTTGGTCTTCGTCACCCACAATCTATATATATAAAGCAAAGTTGGATTGTCTGTTCTCTATAAAAATCTACACCGTTTGGCCAATACACACCCAATGTAGTACACTTATACTTTAGAACTCTGCGGGTAAAGTAGGCTATATATTAACCCCGTTCTATTTGTCCTAGGTGTGCAGAGGGGGCGAAAACAATTTGAAATCCCCATATGAATAACATTGATCATTGAAACGATTGCTGTACGCAACTCTGTTTTACCAATATTGATGGAAAACCACCTTTCCAATAAAATTATCCTTGTAGGAAGAGTAACGGATTAGCAACCGGACAGTTCGAATCCAACCAAAGACCATCGTGTAGAAAAGGGGACTGGTGCACGTTAAACCTCTCGTGGACTCAAATCTCTTCACGCTGGCTTGGTGTGGAAGTTTGGAGAGTGGGGTGCCAGCTCAGGTATTACCTCGTCATCTGACCGTAATTCAAAATTACGTGGTATTGTCCTCGGATATTTCCCTTCTGGTACCGTCACCAATAGCCCGTTGTGTTTCTCCAGTGTGACGTTAATTCAAATACCTACATACCTACCGCTTCAGTGCACCCGAATCAACGTAAGTCACTTCCTACTGGATTCGGTTTCACTTGGATTCCTGTGTAAAACGGCCCTAAGGGTTATATTTCTTGTCGACGCGGCGTAATTTATTCGCATGGGGATCTTACCTTAACCTACCAATCATATACGGAAACTAGATGCTCAGCATGCTTGGCACATTGGAATTCAAAGCAAAACGAAAGCAGCACTCGTCCGATATCTTCAAGCACCTAACTCCAATTGCGGTGCGAAACTTCACTATCGAATATCACCTACTCACACCCTATCTCGACTCCATTTCTCGTCCTCTTCCCGTTATCACTCCCGTTTTTTCTTCCTTTTTTTGTTACCGGGTGAGGAGGAAAAGATGGGTGAAAAATGACTCTTCAGCCGATGATATGCTCTCACAGCAGATGTGGATCAGTTATTGGGAGGGTCCTCCTTTTCCTTCTTTTTTGCCCTTCTCACTTGCCTTCCATTCCGAAGGAGAGGGTCTATGGATAGGTTTTTGAAAGTTCGGAATCTACTTTAAAAGTTTATCATCATTCTTTTGGCAGTATCGGAAGGTAATAAACATCGATTTATCGTTTGCATGGAGAAAAGTAGTCGATACTTGAAACAAGAGACTTGCGAAATTTTCTGTCTTGTTGTAAGTATACCTTTTTTTCCCATTTGTGTTTATGGATGATTCGCTGATATTCCTATTTAAAAATGAAAATGAAACGAGATTTTTAAAAGAGTGTGATTCAAAAATCTGCAAAGCTCTTGATTTTTCGTGAAAAACACACGTTTTGTTTGTCGCTCTATTTTGCTGAGATAATTTAACCTAAAGTGTCACTGGTGAGGACATTTAAAGCCACGACAGATTTAACGTGCACCAGCCCATAAGTACACAACGACCTTTGATTCAATCGTGTCTCGAACTTTTCCGGTTTGTGTCCCGGTTTTTAATCTGCGACCCTACCAAATGGGCTACATCGCCCCTTCATATCCTATGAGTTACATTGAAGTTTAATGAACTCCATTATCTTAATTCTTATACCGTATATGTCTCTTCAATTTGCCTTTTGTAGTAACAAGTAACCTAAGAGCAGCAAAACAAATCTTATTTTCTCAATGGACAGAAGATTGAATAATGAGAAAATGATCGAAAATAAAAATATATTTAATTGAGGAGTAAGATTTTTGCATCGATATTTGTGGCGTTACATATTCTTTTCGGAATCGAAATTTGAAGCGAAAAAGTTGACAACGTAAAATTTAAATTCATACGTGTATTACATTATCAGAACAAAATACAATACTGTTGACTTTATAATTGATAAGTTGGGCTAGTTTGAACGTAACTAATAGGTTAAGTTTTAAATTAATTTTTATTTCCTAGTAAATTTCCTTCTTCGATGTGATATTTGTGTTTAAGATAATGAGATCAAAAACATTTGGATAGTGTGCACCAAGATAAATCTGCAAACCTCTTTAAATATTATTTTAGACCAGTATAAAAGTTCATATATACCAGAAGAAACTCATTCATACATTATGTCTCCGCAAGCTTACAATCCCAAATAAAATAAAAAACAAAATGAACAGTTGAGAACGAAAAATATTGTTCAGAGATATGTTAATAGATCTTTAGATAGGGAAGAAGAGATGTTCGTTTATAATTTAAAGAAAATAGCACTAAGACGATTGTAATAAAAAAGATTGGAGAGATATAATTCTCACATGATGAAACTTGCATTTTCATTTTTACACTCTAATTTACGGAAAATTGTAGATACTCAAATTAGAATTTCGGATTTCAGAACACATTATTAAATTTCATCTGATTTCGTAAAAATTTCCTCCGAAATAAACTTCCAGGATAAGGACTTAAAAGATAAAAAATCTTTTCTCGAAGTCACCTGCAGAACAAACGTCCCCGTCTTCCGAGAATTGAAATTTCCCCAAACTCCCAATTTTTCCCGGATATACCTCATTACTCTGGATAACGAGTCGTTCATATTTGTTTTAATCCAATCCTATTTTACTTTCCGCTTTTCCCTTTATTCCTCTATGCGCATACGTCTCCCCATTTAAAGACGAAATGACAAAGAACCGTGGAAGAAAAAGACACGGAAATAAAAGAAATAAAGGTAAACCTGCTGAAGGGAGAGCAATAAATCTGCCTTCTCATCGTTTCCATGGAAACGGCTGTTCAATCCATTCTGCACTCGCTGCGCGAGCGATTTCGCTGCCGTTTCGAGAACTTAAGTAAAATTGAACAAAAAATCCTCGGAATTTCCCCTTCCAAGATAGAGACACATTTTGTTCTAAGGTCTTGGCATTTATTGGGTCAGGTCCTTCTACTGTCGTTTGTTTTACTGCGTTCTTTTTTACTTTTCGAGGGTTTAACAGGTTTATTTCGAAGTTAAGGCTCAAGTGAGATCAAGTGAAATGATTTCGTGTTTGAGTTTTTGCTTGGATTCTGATGCATTCTGCTGTAGGGAGTGCGATCTCTAACGATTTGAGTGCTCCGTTTTTCTCGAATGGTATGGAAATAGGATAAAAAGGGGATGCGTTGGAATATTTTTAAAATTAAGGGGGCATTGTTGTTTTCGTTCATAAGATTTAGCGAAAAAGGATGAGATATTTGCTTTGACTTTTACTCTATACAAATAAGTATATTTGCAATTTCATATTTTGAAAATTTCGTTTGAAGCGCGATTTTTCTATTCGCTATTTGCTTTCTATAAATATTAATGTCAAAGTGAGAAAGAGGATATAAAATATATTTGCGCTTGCAAATCTTTCCATTTTGTTGATTAACATGAGACGAATTGAAAGTCTACAACAACCGTAAATTTTTAAATGCTATTAATGTTTTAAAAATAAACTAAATTTTGGAAGTAAATATAAGTTTCCGTATGAAGCGTATCAAAATAACAAAAAATTATCCTTGATTTTTTATTTTAAACATTTCAGGTGCGCATCATAGAAAGAAAAGTTCTCTTACTAGCTATGGTTACTAACTCAAAGGTAAGATGAAGTAATAAAAACTAGGAGATTTAATTTACTTACCATTGGAGGAGATATGAATGGAGTAAAGCTGCTCAACATAATCTTGCATCATAATACTTGACAAAAATAAGTTAAGTAAAATAATTTTTCTAATATTTCGTGCATTTCTCTCTTACATTTTCATCCTGATTAAAGTGTTTAAATTTAATTTTTGTTTAATATTCGTGAATGTTTTTGAATTCTACTGACACTGTATTCTTTTGACACTGTATTCTTGTTGTTGGATTGTTTATGCTTTCAATGGGTTTTATTTTGTCTTGGGATTGGAAAAGCTTGTCCATTATCGTACTTTACTCCATTAAACCCAAATCAGCGAACCCACATGCTAACTAATGAATCCATTAATAATGCAAATGAAGTAAAGCCAATTCCATAGTTTTCCATCTGCAGTAAAGAAACAAATCCTTAGACACAGCTACAACAAAACCTCATAGATCTTTGCATCTTAGACGAACTAATAACATTGTTAAATTAAATAAAATAAAGTCTGTTCTACTTAGCTCTTTACATTTCAGTAAGATTAACAGGTCATAAAGAAATTCAAAGAAGGTCCTCATCTTGGTATGCGAAAAATAATTAGTGATCAAAAAGCATACTTTGATAAGGTACATCAACAACAAATTAAAGCCTATTACATCAGCTTTGCACATCAAGAAAACTAACAGATCACTAAGAGAGTAAAGGTAACAGAGGCTTACTAATCTTGATACGAAGAAACCATTAAGGTGTATGTATACACTAGAAATCACGAAAATTGACCAAAATATCGATCTACTTTTTAATAATTCAAAATATTATCCAACCCCTTAGCTTTCAAACGATACCAAAATCTTGTAAATATTCGAAATAGTTTTCAAGTTACAAGGGTTTGGGTTAGGTACTCTCACCTTAGACAAACACGTTTCCAAAACTTGAAACTCGATTTCTGAAGAACTATGTTTTTGTAATAGGATGCTTCTTTCGAACAGTGATAACTCATAAATGAATTGATCCATTAAAATTACTTTTGTGTCGTTATAATCTATATAATAGAGTGGACCCTCAGTCGAAGTTATTGGTTAAGAAATTAATTTTTAGTTGATTTTAAATATTGAAATTCCTGAAAAAAATCTTGATTTTTTAGGCTTCCTTCGTGAAAAAAAAATTGTATAAAAGAACGTATTCCGTCTAGCAACTTGATGGAGAGTCAAAACATGAAGAATAATATTAGGAATCATTTCCAACAGGAATTGTCTTTCGGAACACATTAGAATTTAAGATATCACTAATAAAAAACATGCTAATTAGCTAATTATATCTAAATTAGATAATTAATGAGTAGCTTAATCGGAATTTTTCACACTAAAATTTGTTTAAGCACAAATCAATGACCTATTGTGAAAAAACTGGATTTTTAAAGTCAGAATTTAAAAAAATGTTCTAATGTATACATACACCTCAAAGCGATCGTGAAGCTTATTCTGACAGACAGCAACAAAAATAGAGCATGTTCTACCGAGATTTATATATCAGGAAACCAAACACGATCATTTGGCAAGTAAATTAAACGAGCGTCGACATATCTTGATACGATAAAAAATTAAAGTGATCATTAAGCATAATTTGATTGCGGACAGTAACATTAATACCGAAAAAACGCGACCTGAAACAATTATTTTTTCGCACTTCAAATGAGGTTTATTTTTATAAAAGTTATAAATGGGCTCTTTGAGATTACCCATACCATTATGAAGAGCAATTTCCATATTTTAACCCAACAATACACAATCCAGTATCCCCGCCCCTCCTATATTACGACTTCCATAACTCCCCAGAAAAATTACATCAGAGCGAAATGACGGACACTTTAATCCATAGAATTTCGACACCCCCTAAAATCCCATCAATCCCCATCTGCGACACGCCATCGTAATGTTTTAAGAACTTCCCTTAACTGCCGATGTCATCGCACTTCGTCGTTAAATTAAAACGTCGAGAAAAGCATCATAGCGGCTCATCTCCGCTAAAGCATTGCCCGAAACGCTGCAAAATTGAGTGACATTTACAGAAAATGGCACATTTGGCCCATGAAGGCTCCTTCGTCTCTCGGCTATTTGTGTCATGGATTTTTATGTCCGAATTATCGCGGTTCGACGAGTTCTGTAATGGACATCGCAAAAAAGTGGAAGACGGAGCGATCGTGACCGTTTTGCCAAATTTTCTTTACTGGCGTCTTTAGGTGGGAATGAGACTTCATTCTAAGATGAGCAGTGGGAGATAATTATCGGTAGTGGAGAACTCAGGAGGCAGGCGGAAGTTAAAAATGAATTATATTTTTACAGTAAACCAGACTTGTATACTAGAGTTGAAGGACAGCTCGATTTTACCCGTTTCATAACTTTTTTTTGTTTAAAAGGTTTTGCTTTTTGCTGAAAGAAGTTTGCATTCTGCTTTGTGAAAGTTGAAAAAATAATTATATTTCTATGGTAAACAGGGGAAACGGATATAAACCAGACTCATACTAGAGTAAAAGATAATCTTTGATTCATTTTATCATTTATTGTTTTCCAGTGTACAATATTTGGTTTCGAAGTTTGCCCTAGTCAAGTTTGTAAAATTTAAAAATAATTATATTTTTAAAGTAAACTGGATAGACAAATAATTTAAACCAGACTTATACACTTGAGTCGAGGGAGAGCTTCATATTATCCGTTTCATCATTTATTGCTTTATCGTGTAAAAGGTTGGGAGACGAGTATAAACGGGACACTAGAATAAAGGATAATCAGTTTGATCCATTTCATCATTTATTATTTTCCCGTGTAAAAGATTTAGTTTCGAAGCTTGTCCCAGCCTAGTTTGCAGAAGTTAGAAAGTAATTATGTTTTAAAATAAATTGGATAGACACACAAATGATATAAACAAGACTCATAGACTTGAGTCGAGAAACAACTTCATTTTATCCTTTTCGTCATTTATTGCTTTCTCGTGTAAAAGTTTTGGTTAGAAGTTTGCATTTGCATCGCAGAAGCTAAAACTAAATTGTATTTCTAAAGTAAAACGCAGAGACGAATATAAACCGAAATCATACACTAGGAGTTAAAGGTCATATCTATTGGATCTATTTCATCATTTAGTGTTTTCCAGTGTAAAAGATTTTGCCTAGAAGTTTGCAGTTTGGTCTGTAAAAAAGAGAATTATATCTCTTTAGTAAACTGGGAAGATGTATATAAACCGGAACCATACACTAGAGGTTAAAGCATCTATCTCTATTTTACCCGTTTCATCATTTATCGTTTTCCGTGTGAAAGATTTGTTTAGAAGTTTTCAGTTCGGTTTGCAGAAGTTTAAAAAAAGAATTATACTAGAGTAACGTAGATACGAATATAAATTGGATTTGTGCACTAGAGCTTAGGATAGTTGTATTTTAGCCATTTTATCATGTATTGTTTTCTGTGTAAAATAATTGTTTTAGAATTTCGCAGTTTGGTTTCGAGAAAAACGAATTAAATTTTAGAGCAAATCGGAGAGATATCGGATTCATACACTTTATCTTACCTATTTCATCATTTATTGTTTCCTTGGAAAATGGTTTGGCTTAGAAGTTTCCAGTTCGGCTTGCAGAAGTTAAAGAAATCAGAATTTGAGTGTAAATCGGATATGTGAATATAAACCGAACTCAGTACTAGAGTTGAAGGACAGCTCTATTTTACACGTTTCATCTTTTATTGTGTTCCCTTGTAAAAATTTCGGGTTAGGAGTTTCGGTTTGGTCTGCAGAAGTTTAAAAAATATTATATTTTCAGTATAAACCTGAGAGATAAATATGAGCCTGACGCGTTCACTACAGTTGTAGGACAACTCATTTTTACCCGTATCATCATTTTTTCCCGTGCAAAAGGTTCGGTTTTAAATGGCTGATATTTAGTAAAATAATACTTAGCTTAACTTAATTTCCTTTCCAGTTTTAAAATCCTAAGAACCATAGGTGCTTCTGGTTGGTAATTTTAAATCATGTTGAATATTTAATGGAAGAGCGTTTTTAGTAAGTGGAATGTATTCATAGACAATGATTCATTTACTGATCAACCTCTAAAATCGTATTGTAATATTTAATGTCAATAAATGTCATTATAAATGTAATAAACAGCATTATGAATCCCATACTGAGTGCAGTAGTAATATCTGAATGAATCAAAATACATTTTGGTTTTTAATGTTTTGATGATATTGTATTATTGTACAATAGATACAATAGATGTTTTGATGAGATTGTATTATTGTACAATAAACTATACAATAGATCCAAAGAACCAACGTGGCAATTATAATAAATTTGTTATTTAAAATGGGTAATTTGGGAAATACGGATTCTGAATAATGTATGTAGAGTGGTAGAAATAAATGTAAATAAAATTTTCGCAAGGTTTTATACAAATCTTTAAAAGGTGAACAATAAAAACTAGCTAACTTTAAAGTCGAAAATTTCTTACTTTTGTGCATCCAAATTATTTACTGTGTCAACTCTTCTTGCTCAATGCCTAGATTTTCTGCGGTGGTATACATAATAAAACTAGCTAATGTGTTTTTCTAAATTTATATTTTTATATTATTTATCTTATTTCATAAAACTGATTTCTTTACTTAGTGCACAAAAAACGTGAAGCCGGCATAGTTTTTTCAACGACCTATTTATTCCTCCGCATTCAATATAAAAATACACTTAAAGGTATTTAACTTCTTCGCCAATTCGCTTCCAGGCCGTAGTATTTGTTTTCGTCCTTTATTGCCGTTTTCATTAGAACATATTTAGAATAACACAGGTATACATGTGGTGTCAGACCTGAACTGCCACGAATACACTCGTGGTTAACAGAGAAAGCGTTAGGATGACTTTTTATTTCTGCTGAAAAATAAAACTGCTTTTTAATTGAAGTTTCGAAATTTAGTGTTTGTGCTCTTATTGCCAATAAACTTATATTAGTTGCAACAAATATGGTAGGTAGGTATTTAATCAACGTCGCACTGTAGCAAGAGAACGGGCCATTGGCGACGGTCCGGGATCAACCTCCGAAAGGAAAGACCCGAGAACACATCATGTAATTTTGAACCACGGTCAGATGACGAGGTCACACCCCACTCTCCAAATTCCACGCCAACGTGAGGACATATGAGGCCTCGACAGTTTTAACGTGCACCAGCCCCTTTTACACGACGCAACAAATATGGTGATAAGTAATTGGTGATAAGTAATATGGTGATAAGTAATCAAATAACTCTCCCTACACGGTTCTGCATCTCTTGTTTCCTTTCCGGCCCATCAAAATCAATCGGATGACTGAGGAATAAAACCTTTCAAAACCACTCGCTCGTTCCTAAGCGCGAAATGGTTTCTCGGGTTCAACTGCCGCATTTCACAAATCGCCAAATTCGATTCCCCAAAATCTCCGCCGAGAGTAGCCTGCCGCCGAAGGAGGCCATACATATTCAGTCCGAAGCTTCATTTGGAAATCTTTGGCAGAGTCGAAGGCACTTGAATATGTATGGTTTCCCTCCACTAGACTTTGAGTCGGTTGTTGACAGTGTGTGGAGGGCAGATAAATGGGAACTGCGGGTTTTGAATGCGTCGGACGTAAAAGGCATGCTGTGAAGCAATTGGAGATGTAACCGGGGAAGGGGATGGGTATAAACCCGTGCATATTCTATTAACCGGGACTTTTCTTGGGTCTTCAGATCAGGTAATCGTAAATACATCTATTATTCTTGCAACGAGGGGCTTTCCAGTCCACGTGCTATCCTTGTCCATAATTTGACTTGTTAAAATAATTATAAAGTATTGAATATATCATAAGCGGTATTATTTCTTTCCTGTTAGTGAAAGTTTATCATAGACAAAAAGATCCTATAATATTAGAGGATAAACCATGAAGAGAAATATCCGAGGACAGCATTTCGCAATTTCGAACCACGGTCAGATGACGGGGTCAACACCTGAGCTGGCGCAACATTCTCCAAAGTTCCATGCTACGCCCCGTGAGGAATTTGAGGCTACAACCAATTTAACCTGCACCAATTTAACCTGCAATTTAACCTGCCTGCCCACGTACACGTGATTAGATCAAATTTCAAACTTGCAACCATCCGTTTGCTAATCCACGACTCGAATTAATTAAAACTGTATTCCCTCTCTTAATTTTTTGCATTCTTATTACTTTAATAATCTACAGTTCACACGGTTTGTGAAGCAATTTAAATTTCCAGCACGTACCACTTTATATATTTGCAAGACCAGAGTAATATTAATTCATTTAAACTGCATTTCCGATTTCTTAATTATATACTTTCTATTATTCAATACTCTGAGGGCTCACACGCTTATATCCGTTCTGCAACCCGCAATCTTCCCTGTAGGATTTCTAACCAGTTTTGACTTTTTTGACCAATAGAATCTTTCCTAGGATTATTTAGAACAATAGATATGTTTTTTAGTCATTATTTGTGTGTTGTGATTGCTTGGTTGGGTTTATGTGCCACAAGGGCCATATTTGGCCATGCTGAACAAGACACAAGACACACAATATCAAGTAATGGACATACACACACAGAGGAATCGAATCTGAGCTACCTACAACTCTCAGGTTGCTAGCGCGCGCTGTGGGCATACCCACTAAACCACTACAGCCTCAAATATATATGTTGTAGAATGAAAGCAATACTACACTATTCCCAAATCCCATGACGCTCAGAGGTTTAAAAATCTAAAGTTCACACGGTGACAATCTACAGTACAAATTAAATTTTAAGCACATACAACTTTATATACTACTATTTGCAAGTCCATCATAATCATCATTTAAATGTATCACAAAATGAATTTACTTAAGTACTCCATCCTTACTGTGTGGATTAGCTACCAACTAATTCTTCAGCTACGAAAGTTGGTCCATAGCTATTCATACAACTTAACAATCTAGAGATCACGCGAAACTTCTGATGGCGATTTAAATTTCGAGCACATACTAAAACTTTAGAAATTCTTTAAGTATATACTAATACTAATTCCCATAATTATTTTTAGTATTCCACTTTTTCTACTCCCCCATCCCTTTTATTAAATTCTCGAAATTCCTTCCAACATCCCTGCAATTCCAAGGCGGCCAATTACTGGGATCTCATCTGCATATACACACCTTCTCCACTCAAGGGTCGAGGAGGCGCCATTTTTCGTATATGTGTGCCTACAGATCCGTAATTACGCGAGGATAGGTAGGCTTGCTTCTCTTTACTACTTCCTCCGTTACCGGTTATGAGATCCTGTAAAAGTTCCAGGAAGAAAAGTTTCGGGAGAAGTGGGAGTTTTAACGAACGATTAAACCTCCGCACTCCTCCTCTGCCCTCTCCCCTTTCCCTGGCAAGAATGAGGGTGTAATTGTGTGCGTGATTAGCATTTATGCCTCAAAAGAATGGGAGGAATCACGTAGAAAAAGCGTTTTCGAAGGTGCCTAAAAAGGGAGAAACAGTTCTATGCTGGGTGTTGGAGAAGGCGATTATTTTACGCTCGGGGGGATTTTTGATTAAAGTTTAGGGATTTTTTTCGGTTTGATATTAAGGGTTCTTGAGCGTGTAGTGCATGGGTGATTCGTGTTTTAGGGGATGAGGAGAATTAGGAAGGATATTCTTCGAGTTTTTAAGTGAGAGGGTGTCAAGTTTAATGCCTGCAGGTGTGGGTTGAATGAAAAAGATAATAGTATTACAGCGTCTTTGATTACAATATGACAATAAAGTAGTTCGGAATTATTTTTACAATTTGGAAAATACGATAAAAGAAATTGTGTTTTTATACATTGCACGACGTATAGAACAAAGCATTTCGATTCTTTTTAACTTCACGCTTAAGTCCTTTTACATCCACTATTTTCCTCGAGTTGTTATAATTTTTTTCCATTGGGGTTACGAAGACAGATTCCAAAAACCAAGAATGATTAGAAGTAACAAGAACACAAAGATTTAAAGATGGCCATTCAAGATGGTTGGTTGTTTTGGGTTCTATGGCACAAGGTCCAATAGCGGACGAGCTCCGACAAACACAAGATTAAGTATTATCCAATAAAATCAGATTAAAATACATTAAAAAGGATGAAAATTTAATAAAAAGAATGAAATGTTTTCGACTTAATGATCACAAAATAGGTGAAGCGATGCAGTTTAAAAGGCGTGATAAAAACTCAATATAGAATTGACATTAAAATTTTAAAAAGATTTGAGTGTTGAATAAAATGCGGATAGGGTCCCTATCTACAAGAAAAACTAGAAAAGTATGGTTTGATACATATTTAAAAAGTGATAGTTATATACATGTTAAAAAACAGGAAGTGTGTAAAATATGGAAAAGTGCAGAGTGGGGAGGATTACCCAGCAAGACAGACAAATTATTTTATGGAGTTTTAAAATGTTGAATGTAAAAACGCCACAGACCTGGACAACAAGTTAAAAAGTGAGATATTGTCAGGTCGCCATTGCAATAGTGGCAAAAAGGAGAGCTTTCTCGAGCCAGTAAGTACCGATGGATAATCCTTCTATGCCCAATACGAAGTCTTGTTGAGATTACGTCAAGGCGAAGATACAAAGAGGGCCAGGGTGATATGGTCGGCAGTATCTCATGAAATTTATTACCACGTCATACGCGACATCATATGGAACGATTGGCAAAGAGACTGGGAACTTCGAGTGGTAATAAATTTCGTTCAAGAGATGGAAAAAAATATATTGACCCATTTGGTCAATTACTTCCCACTGGCGATCGTCCTCGGCATATGAATGAGTTATTATCATAGGGATTAGTTTTTTATACGTAATTATAGAAGCTTTTAAAACAATACAAGGATATTTATCACTCAAGAAAAATAACTGAGCGTTAAAGATGTTGAATAGGTAGATTTCAAACTCCCCTGTCACAAGATCTAGCATTTATCAAGCTGTGACAATGGACAACGAGACCATAAAATTATATGGCAATAATATCTCAAAGACGGGGCTCAAATGCTAGGATCATCATGCATTAGTTCCATAATGCTTAAGACAAATGAACCAACCTTTTTAAAGAATCACTAGGGGGATGTTCATAAAAGAGAAATAAAACCTTACTTCGTGAAAATTGGACATTGTCTTAGCTTACAAACTTTTCAAATTCTTTGAGACTCCGTTTTTTACAAGGAGAGATAAAATAGTTTCTATCTTTTCTTCTGTTCATCTCCCGTGTATTTGTCCAACAGAAGCGACGGTAAAAACTTGTCAAGTTGCTATGGATACTATTCCAACAGCGACTCCGTTCCTTTATGATCGTGTTCCTCTAGCAGGATAATTTGCTATCCTAGCGAAAAGTCTCCCTCATTCACCTCTTCTCGACTCTCTTCAATAGATTAGAACCCATAAAAGTCTATTGAACCTGTAAAATTAGCTTAGAAAGAAACAAGTAAAATTGGGTCATTTTTCGATTACTTCTGAACTGAGTTAAAATGATGCATTTTTACCTGACGTGTTTCCCAAGACAGGCAATGGTAATTAATTAACGGCGCACTGGAACAACGCAACGGGCTATTGGCGACGGTTCGGGATAAATCCCCAATCGAAAGATCCAAGGATAACACGTAATTTTGCGCCACGGTCAGATGACGAGGTCAACACTTGAGATAACCTCACTCTCCAAACTTCCACACCACGCCAACTTGAGGGCATTTGAGGACCTGACAAATTTAACGTGCACCAGCCCCCTTTGTGCATGACGGTCTTTGGTTAGAGTCAAACTCACAAGCCTCCGGTTGCTAATCCGTTACTCTTCCAACCGGGGCTACCACAGCCCCGTTTCCCAAGACAGAATAAATCCCCTTTTGGCTTCCCCCTTCAGTAGACGAGTATCTTTAAAAGTTTACGAAAGCTAAAAATATTCCGGATGTTTAAAGACTTATACAATCTCTGAGGGGAGCTAGGGAACGCAAAGTTAAACCGTATTCACATAGGCATGAATGTCCCCCAACGGTGAATGAATTCCCTCCAAGGAATTGTCCCCCAATAGGAATGAATTCCCTCCAAGGATTTGCTAGAGGACGACGCATGATGGTAATTGGCCAGTTCGCTGTACTTCGTTCAAATTCATGTGTCAATGCTGTCAGGCGTGCATTACTCAAAAATAATGCCCTCATATTATATCGCTCCCTTCGGTGTATCATGCGTTTTGTTGTCCCCCAAGCAGAGCGATATATCGAGGGGTTGCTCTATTACTTAGGCATACAGTAAAGGTCTTAACCCTCCTGGTGGTTGTCTCGATGAGGTATATCGTCGTTAGCGAAACTGTTCAGATATATATGGGCGAGTTATATCCTCATGCGAACGAAAACGACCAGGTCTTCAAGCATGGTCATAAAAAAACGGCGAAATCTTGATGTCGAGGTATCTCGTCATTAGCAAAATTGGTTAGATCTCGATTATCCCGACGAAACCAATTGAAGAGTTAAGTGTAATACTTTCCGGCTGCAACTATATTTGGATACTTGAGATAAAATCATTCTCGGTGATTCATCTTAGTCTTGTATAAGTGATCACCGCTCAAACACTCAACTCTTATCGAGCGCGTCATAGAATCTACATAAAATACTTGAACCCAATTGGCGATATCATTTGTAATATCTTAACTACATTTAGATACTTGAGATAAAATCATTCTTGGTAATTCATCTCAGTCTTTAGAAGATCACCGCGCAAACACTCTTTGAGTGTCTCGCGTGTCATAAAATCTACATAAAATGCTTGAACCCAAGTGGCGATATCATTTGTAATATCGTCCCGGGATACTTGAGATAAAATCATTCCCGATCATTCTCGGTGACTCATCTCAGCCTTGTGATCACCACGCAAATACTCAACTCTTTAGCACGCGTGTCATAAAATCTACATAAAATACTTGAACTCAAGAGGCGATACCATTTGTGATATATTACGTTTAGATATTTGAGATAAAATCATTCTTGGTGACTCATTGAAATGATCATCGCGCCTTGTTTAAGTGATCATCGAGCAACCACTAAACTCTTCATCGCACACGTCATAAAATCTACATAAAATACTTGAACCCAAGTGGTGTCATAAAAAAGATGAATGGTATACATGAAAGAAACTCTCAAAAGGGGAAAAAAGATCCATCCTTTTCCTCCATTCACATTTCGAACCCTCATCCGGGCATTTACTCTCGAGCACATTTACACATGAATAATGGGCGCACGGAGGTGTCTGTTTTACTCCTATTCAAATGAACTCAAAGTGGATCCAAAGTGATAATGATCGTTATCGTGAAACGGAAAAAGCACCATCTCCAGAATCCTACTCTCGGGACTGATTTATTGCTCCGAAATTACTCTTTGTGGAGGCCAGAGGAATTTAAATAACAATAAGTTAGGCGGGCCCCAAGTCTGATAATTTTTGAATGGGAGGGCCTTCGATTTATGTGCGAGAGTTCCGAATTGAAAGCACGTTCCGTTTTGAAATTTAGATACATACCGGAATATCAATTATTCAGTTGCGAGTTTGAAGAATAAATATGCTAGGGAGAGCGTAACGCGTGGAGGTAGCTTTGAAGAAAGTTTATTGAGGAGTTAACGACTGAATGGATCGAGTAACAATTTATGTGATAAACTGTTTGGTTTGTCAGTTTTAAAATGTGTTAGTAGAACTTCAGTTTGGAAACCAATAACGTTTCTCGTGTTCTGAATTGATTGTTTACCTTTATTGAGCAAACAATGGGCAATTTCTCCTCTTATCAGTACGTTTGTTTCTCGTTATTTGTTCTGTTCGTAAAATGTTTCACGAGAAAGCTCATTCCATTATTCTGTTGTGCACCATTTTATATATCATTCTATAAAATTGCAGTATCTTTAATTTTTTCTTCTACTCGTAATATTTAAGTGCTTTTCGTTTGCAACAGCCATTTCATGCCTATTTTGATTTCTACTTTAACACACATTGAAATTCTTTATTAAAATTTTGAATACAGAAGATAATTTTGCAGTTTATTTCTTTATCAATCAAATTAAGAATTTATTCAAGGGGCTTCTGTCTCTGTTGCTCCTTGCCTCTATATGTAAGGATTTATTAACCTTTTGAGTTTCACACGATTTTTGAGTATTGTAGTGTTGCTTTTAACCCCACAACACACAAATGACAAAATAAGTACATCTACTGGTCGAAATCATCCTGGGAAAGATTATATTGGTCAAGAAGGTTAGAATCGGTTAGAAGTCTTGCAGGGAGAGACTACAGAGAACGGATATATGCATGTTGGACCTCTTTAAGGGTTAAATATAAATATAAGGTTTTTAATTTGTTTGAATAACGTATTTAAATTATTACAGAAATGCTTCTCAATTCTTACGTTGTACCTTCAAATTTCTGACACATTGACTGGTTTAATTAGCCCTCGTGGGACAAAAAATGACCGTAGAACGACAAACCTAACCTGATACCTCACCATTTTATTTCATTTTACGATAATTTTTGCAGTTTTAGGAAGAAATTTCTAATTTAGTTGACTACATTAATAGATTTGAGGTTGAAACCAATCCTTCGCAGTAATAAAAACAATATCGGAGAAAATGCACACACTGTTGTACGACCACCACGTAAAGAGACTTGGCTCCACCTACATCACGTGGTACCGGAAGATTCCATTACCCTAATTTAGGCAAATGTCGACTGAGCTATAGTGGAATAAGTTCATCTATTCAATACGTAGCGATCTCTTTACCGTTATATTTAGTCTCGAATAAAGAAAGACTGTTAATTTAAATAGCTCTAGGCTTAAAGGCACAAATGATAATCCTGTCGGTTCTCTCATTTGTAACCATAGAGAAATCACTACCCGGAGTGAAATGAACTCCCCCTCAGAAATAGGCCGGTCGAAGACTTTTCTCGTGATGGTTGAATCGTATCTTTGTTTTGAGAAATACTTTTTTATTTCGTGTTTTCATACGAATTCGTGCAATAAAATACAACACCAAATTTTATGCAATAAAATCTGCAATTTCATTCTTTAGTCAATATGAGTGCAAATGAGAACTCCAAAGTATTCAAAAAGTCTGCATTGGTTATTCTATGAACACAGTTAAACATTACTCGTTGTTTCATCTGTTTTCACCTTTTCATTCAATTTCCTACCACCATGAGTTTTAAAAAGAAAAATTAAGCTTAAACTTAAAATATTAATACTGGTCGTGCCTGATTGGTGTGCTGGACTTGCATTTGCATGTAGTCAGGAATAAAATAGGGGCGGCCCAAAGACAAAGGCAGTATACTCCAACTTTAAATATGTCTAGCAATAAATTTTCTGATATTATTAATTTAATACTTATTCGTTTCTTGCAGGTTCTTTTTGCTGTTGTAGTATAAGGTACTTACGAATAGCATGTTTTGTTCTTAATTAAACACTCGTCAAGGGCAAGGATGTATTCATACGAGTACCCACGGGGCTCGTATCCTTCCCTAAATTATTTTGGTTGGTAGGTATTTTAATTAACGTCACACTCGAGCAACATAACGGGCTATTTGTGACGATCCGGGATCAATCCCAAAATGAAGGATCCGAGGACAACACCACGTAATTTTGAACCACGGTCAGATGACGAGGCAACACCTGTGCTGGCACCTCACTCTCCAAACTTCCACTCCACGCCAACGTGAGGACATTTGAGGCCACGACGGATTTAACGTGAACCAGCGCATTTTATACGCGGCGGTCTTTGGTTGGATTCGAACTCGCAACTCTCCGGTTGCTATTCTGTTACTCTTCCAACGGCCCTAAATGATTTTGGAGTTAAAAAGCCTTCCAAAATTCAGGCTGAAGCAGATATCAAAGAAAATCTAAGTATCGTAAGTAACGCAGGTAAAAAAAATTACAATGTTCGAAAAGAGTAAAAATACCATAAATTTATTTTGATACTTGTTTGATAAAGGGCTTTATTTTAGAAAGTGAAATGTTTTTTAGAAGAGGGGACGACGTGCTAATATTTGAATGGGGGAAGCTAAAACTTCAGGAAAACCCTATGATTACATTAAAATGAAACTTTTCCCTAAAAATAATCTATAAAATAAAGATCAACCTCAAGCACATTGGTAATCATTCAACTTGCAAGTTATTCAATCATTTTTCACGTTTCGTTTTAAACTCATCACTGATGTTCAATTGCATTTAAATGTTTTCATCTTTATACAACTAGAAGAATTACCCTACGTTGAATTGTTTAATGTTGATTGAAAGTGACCCGAATAATCACTTTTCTTTATCATAAAAAAATGCAAATATCATTGGAGATACAAATTTGTCCATCAAAAATGCAAATATAGAACAAAAAAATAAGTGAGCGGAAATAAATTTTATAAACCCCAATTTTTGACATTTTGTATAGCTTCCACAATCTACTTTGGACAAAACATGCATGCTTGCTTTATCCATCCATAAACCATTTCATATACGTTAGTGTAAGGCAAAACTACAAAAGATAATACGGTGACTATTTCAGAAATAGATTATGCGTTTGGAATGATTGTGAATGCCCTTTGAGTTCATTTCCTGTAAAAATGAGGAACTTACAGAGTACTATTTGACTCAGTTTTCCTATCAATAGTCTTTATTTGTAGCACTTTTGCACAAGAGACGCGATATTTCTGAATTCCACCATTATTTTGAAAGGATGACATATCATACTGGTACGATATCTTTATATCTTTAGAACAACTTTTTTCCCTCCAACATTTATTTCTTCAGTTCTAAATATTTATTATTTTAATAAATTTTATTTCCTTTTCATCACACGCAATTCCACCGCGAAGTATTTGATTTAAAGCATGTAAGTTAGAATAAAGCAAATTTTAATTTTTCAATTATTGGAAGAACTTTAATGTTAAAAATATTTGAACAAGGACTTTTAAAATATTACAAATTCTTTGTCATAGCTGCAGAAAATCAAGGTGGCTTATTTTACGAATACATTTAAGCAACATATAAGGAAAGTTTGCTTAAAACAATGATTTTCTTTATAAGAAACGCTGTCAAATCGATTTACCATTTTTAAAAAATGGTAATAGGTTAGCTTTGCTTTGTCTGTACTGAAGACATTCAATTTTAAAACAAGTTCTATTATTATTGCTCGTGCCATAAAACAGAATTTTCAAGACAAAGTATTCTCTTTTAAAACAGACTTAGTGATAAATATCTTATCAAATTAAATTGTCATCTTTCCCTTAATGGTAGCGAAATTCAAAAAGAGTGCCACAAATAAAAAAAACTATTAGTAGGTAAATTATGAGTGCGAGAGTATTCGTCATTTTTACGAATTGAGCGATTTTACAGGAAAAGAACTTAAGAAAGGGAATTCCTTATCCTCCCTCAAAATCGTCTTTTATAGTAGTTACCTTAGTGTCTATCACCTTTCGTGGGTTTGTACCGTTAGCAGGGGTTCCATATGTGAAATGGATTACATATATATCGCACCGGAAAAATTCTAAAATAAAATTTACAAAACCAAAACAGTGCAAAACAGATATATTCGAAAGACTAGCTTTTGACACCGCTTAAAACAAACAATCTCATTCTGACAAAAATAACTTATTTGAATTGAAAGATTGAGTTTTATTTTTTATCAATCCGAAATCGGAAATCGGTTCTCTTTCATATTTAAATATTGATACAAAAATTAAAATTCTAAAGCTTTAGTTTCTTGTCAACTTCCTTCTTATTAATACATTATTGACTTTGAGAGCATAGAATGAACTAGCTTAGAGCATTTCCATAATTACACATTTATTTCAATCAGATACTTAACTCATTTATATTTTCTTTTATTTTTCAATGAAAAGGAAGTGTGTTCAGCTTGCATTGTCAAGAATTTTCTGTTATGCAAACACTTGAGACGAAAGGATAAAGACCTGCACAAAGAAAAGTGAATGATGCATATATATATATATATATATATATATATATATATATATATATGAATAAGGCGTTGGAGATATATTTAAAAATCTCATAAAGACTCACCAAAACGCATTTTGCGTAAAAATCCATTTTTATATGTTCATCTTTTGAATATTCAAATATCATACTGAAAAATTGTTGATTGTTATGGTTTAAATCAATAAGGCTTGTTTGAAAACGATGAAAAGTGAAAATTTTTATGCAAGTATAAGTAGGTACAATAAATGTGCAAATTTCTTACGTCGTCATAAATAAAACTGAAGCAAGGTAAACATGAAACGCGAAATATTTACCTTAAAAGAATCGGTAGGAAAATGTAGACAAGACCGAAGTTTTGCGAAAATAGAATAAAATTTGCATAGAAAGACAAATAGCGTTCCTTCGACATTTTAAAATGAAAGCTACGGATCGAAATTAGTCTTTTGAAAATGCAAGTGTAAAAATGTAGAAACAATCTTTAAAAACAATGTCTACATTCAGTGGAATCTTTCTTCTGTGGATTGAATAGCTTTTATCGGTTTGAACGGAACGCCTAAAGACATTCATTGTTAAGACAAGCAGAAGTTTCAACCTCGCACTGTTATGAGGGAAACGAATGTGCGGTAAAGCAACGGATTTTAACTACATTCTGAAGCATTACTTTTGAATGTAGTTTCAATTTGTGCTTTATCGTTTTATGTAACTGTGCAATCTCGTCGACAGAAATGAGATAAATTAAGCGTTTTATTTTATTTACAACTAAATATATAGTTTGCAGTAAAAGTTTAAAAATGCGAACAAAAAGAGGTAGGCAGACACACTGTACCATTAGGTATAGTTCGTCAATACTTTTGGGCGGAATACCTGGTAACTGGGTTAACAGTAGGAAAAAGTCGTCATTATCAATATTCATAGGCTCAGCCGGTGGCAGCTCATTAGATGGTCCAGCGACGTCGCCGCGTACGCGCGCCTGCTCCTTCTTTCGTCTTGGTAAGCTCTAGATCTCTCCGCACTTGTCATAGGTTTAAACTTCTTGGTATCATTTTGTTCATCTTGAACTGCTCTTTCAACCTCTTTACGTTTCCTATGTCGCAATTGAAATTCAGTGCGATATTTTGGCTTCATAGTGAAATCTTCAACCAATAGTTACTTCCCACTGCACACAATGTTCACACAAACGGTTTAAACTGCCAACTAGTCAAATGAAATTGTGGAACTCGTCGTTCTCTTCAATTTAAGCACGTACTCACCACGACCCGTCGATTAGAACTGAAGTTACAGCTGTTAAACAGGCCAGCATATACCCGAAATGTGACTCAATTCCCCCCAAGACGCCGTGTAAAGGTCAAGGGAAGTGGATTAGTGGTCAACCTGGTCTACGCGGCCCGCCTTACCTCTACACGATGGTAGGTCATTTATCCCCATAGGCAGATTCCCCTGGAGTTATGGGGCTTTGAGATATCAACACTTTTCGTGACGCTCAAGTTTCTGCCGATGACCTCCATACCGATTTTAAAGACGTATTCACGTCAAAATGATTGAAAGAAATAACGAAGTAATTAAAGTAACGGAGGACAATATTACTTGAATACCATTACCAGTCCTTGTTACAGAACCCTTCTATGCGATCAATAGTTTATTACCCTGACGGATTCCACAACGTCGTCCACGTTGGATTATACTCATGGAATCAATACCATCCAATTAGCATCAGACATAATATCACATTTCACATCACAGTTTTCAACCCTGAACATCGAATTAGAGAATAACTTCCAAAAGTTTCGTTCAGACAATATATTCACGGCAATCGAATGTTGTCTAATTCCGTTTTAGGATAGTCCAACTTCTTTCCTTTCTTCATTCAACACAGAATTTTATTTTTGATTCTGTCCTGAAGTAGTGAATAACAACGCTATTTGACTATCTTGACAGTCATAATTGTTAGTCAAGTAGCATTGTCAATCAGTGTTCTGACAGAGCATTACTATGCGATCAATAGTTTATTACCTTGAAGGATTCCATAACAAAGTCAGCGAGTTGTAAGCGCCACAGGTTTGATTCATGTAACTTACTTTGAATGAGTTTCGCTCTCTTGTATATCAACAAAACTTTCCTTGTGTGTATGTCCATTACAGGACTTTGTATGGATTGTGTTTGGCACAGCATGGCCGAATATGGCCCTTTTGCTAAAGAACCCAATCCACAACCAAGTGTTCGACCACATCGGCTTAAACAAAATCAACACCATCCAATCAGCATCAGACGGAAAATCACATTCACCTTTCACACCACAGTTTCCAACACCAAGCATCGAATTAAAGATCACCTTCCATCGAGCCAGTTTATTCACGGCAATCGAATGACGCCTAAAAGGATTCATGATCACGAGGAAAGCCTTCTTTAAGGCCCTTCGACATCGCTATATGATGAGAGCAATGCATATTAATAAAATGCCCTCACGCACTCCTACTAATGAGCTCCAATTAAAGCGTGAAATTTTAACGAGCTTTGACGGCGAAAGCACCACTGTTCCGCGGACCCTGTGTGGCCCGCAGGACATAAAAGATCATAATAGATCGATTGAGACGCAGCGCGCCCTAATCAGGTGATTAACTTGCAGAAACAATTTGAATTTTGTTGTGGATGGGGGGGCTTTTATTACAAAAGAGTGGGAGAGGGTTTTCGAGAAAATGAGAACCGTTTGGTGGAGTAGAGTTTGAACGTTTTATGGACTGGGGTCTTCAAAGATGTATGTAGTAGAGAGTTTTGCTGGATGGAGTTTGGAAAGCGCGTTTTAATGGGATTATTTTTTAAAGGGAAATTCAAAATAACGCCAACTTAACGCTTTTCTAGATAAATTACCAGCGTGTTGGATTGGGCAAGTTAAAATGTAATTAACTTATAATTTAATATTAGTACAATCATTGAACGTTCTGCAGACCTAAAGGATTATAGTTAGTTGGTTTGCATTTGATACTTAAATGCTTGCAACGTATTACACCTTCTTGAGAGAAGTGACGTAATTCAGTGCAGCAAATCTGTTCAATCATTAACATAGCTACAATATTAACTTAATTTAAAATTACTTAATAAAACCATTGAATGTTTTTAAAGACCTAAAGTTATGGTTAGTTGTTTTCTATTTGTTAAATAAATACTTTTAATGCTGGAAACATATTGAACTTTTCGAGAAAAGTGACGTAATTCAGAACGGTAAATTTTACGAAAGAGCGCAGAGAAGGTTCTTAATCTGGGGTGTGTGCATCCCTGGGGATGTGAGAAAGCGTTTCCAGGGGTGCGAGAGAAGTTTCTAAATTTTCGATGGAAACTACCGCCTGACCACCTGTGAGAACCTAGCGAACGCTACGTTGAGTTTTAGGGGACCCCCACTCCTACCCTCTCTACCTTTGCCTCAACCACTGAGGTTTTCAATAAATAAATTATCTTGCAATATAGATGTGATTTCCTAAATAAAGAAATAGAAACACATTTTTCAAGGGGGTACGAGAACTTATTTTTAGATTCAAGGGGGTGCCGATCACTAAAAAGGTTAATAACCACTGCTCTTAGGTAACTAAGTCTCAATTTTAATTTCGTAGCGTTATTTTATCTTTATTAAAAACTAGATTGGAAACAATCTAGCTAAGATGCTCCTGACAGAGACAGCTAACAGAAATGTACGCATACGCATCATGTATGCATGTTGAACATCTAGAGCAATCTATGCTCCGATGTTGTCAGACATGCATTCTGATATACACAATTCCTCACCATTAGTACTTTTTCTTCAATCCAACTCACACATACGCAAATAATTAATTTTCCATAAAATCTGCGTGCCAGTGTGATCATGCTTAGGTCTTGCTCAGTGTCTGGATATACATAAAATGCGTGAGCTAATTCTTTCATGCAATTTTTAAGATATGGAGGATCATATACATTCGTACCAAACTGTTAACCAACGCAGGCGATATACAGAGAGTGTTTCAAAACTTCCTGTACAAACTTTAAAGGGAGGTAGGGTTACGCACAAGTTAACCGTATTCGTAAGGAATGTATATCCATATACGTCACCTATATTCCATAGAAAACACTGTTCGGTCGCTTGGCAGGTGTCCAGTTCGGCAATTCATTCATTATGACGTGCAGAACTGTAGTTGGTAGTATTTTTGTACACCTACTGTGAAAATGTAAGGGCACAATCCTGTCAAATTGAAAAGTTGGGGCTTCTAACAAAAGTTTTTCGAATTCTTGCAGTGTTTGATTTCTGGCCTTTAGTGTACCTTCTAGCAAACCAGGAGGCGCTTGCAGGCATACATCCCTGCGTAAATATGGTTCAATTTTATGAACCCGGCCCTCCCCCTTTAAAGTTTGTATTGGAAGATTTGAAACACCTGTCATAACAAACCGATTTAAAAATTGCATTTGTCATCTTCATTTAGATAGAGAAAACGTACAAAACCCGGACCCGTAGAACTGGTAATGAACAATGCCTAATCACAGAAGCCGTAGGAAAGCGATGTTTTAAAGAGTACGATTATTGAGTCATTGTGGCCTGAAGTGAACACTTTCCTCTTCTATTTGATTAAGTTCTCGACCCTTCTATAACCGTTTATCTAACGTGGCTTTGCATGACATCACCCTTCTAATATAGTTTCTGTAAATATTCAATGTGTATAATTTCATTCTTCTGCATCTAATCACAATTGTCATTTTATGAAACAACTTCGCGTTCTTTCTTCAGAAACAAACATTTCATTTTTGCAATAAGACACTTGGCAATTTGGATATTTAAAAGTAGTTGGAAAGTTCAATATCAATGGTGTTAATTTACGTTATCTTTTTGTAACATATACCCTCTGAGGGGCTCACACGCATATATCAGCTCTGCAACCTGTAGTCTTTTATCTGAATTGCCTTTCTACCAGTTTTGATTTTTTTCACCAAGATAATCTCTCCTATAATCCTTTCAACTAATATATGTGGCCATTTATTCACTCTATGTGTTATGGGAAAGCAATACACTATTACTACTACTAGCTGGGTCGCAGCCCCCCCCCCCTGCACCGACTATTGCCATTACGTAAGTAGCGGCAGCGGCCCCAGGAGATACTACACTATTGACACTAAAAGGTTTAAAATATCGGTTTGAAATTCTTTTGAATACTCAATAGAGTTTAACTTTGGATAAAGAAGATGTAATATTATATTGCATAACATTTAAAAAGTCCTTATATAAACTAACTGGAAAATCACAAAATTCTCCCTTGTGTTTTTAAACATATGCAACAAATTGTTCCTCGAAATATAACAAAACGGTCCCTTCTGTATAATCTATGATACCTGTTAGACATGCTGGGAAAGTTTAACAGCGGATTAAAATAGGTACTTAGAAACGGTACTTCAAAGATAAAAAGGTTCATTTCGAGAATATCGAGTTCAAAGTTCTAAATTGGAGTTCATTATTAATTTAATTTATATTTAAAAAAATTTAAATAGATTTGAGACAAAAATGGAGTGTATTAATTTTGATATAAGTCCATTAGAGTCTAGGCTATTATTTAAAAGAGCATAAAATAGACTATTCAAATTTTTAAATCAATATTTTGAAATTTCGGAGTTTCAATTAATACAAATTGGCAGTTAGGAAGTTAATTATCGTATCAAATAGCTTTAACACTACATAAATCTACAACTATTTCTCAAGTCATCTCTATTCTAAAGCCTTTAACAAAATGTGTATAGTGATTGTTGCCATTAGTAAATTAATACGCTCCTCCTTTGATTCTGAAAGGATTTTATTTGTTTCGGATTGTCGTTTTCACACACAATTGACTTACTTATATTAATTAGTTTCCACTTTCAAAGGGGAAGTGTGATGGAAAATTAATTTCAATATGTGGCTACATTTATTTCAACAGTCTTAAACGAATTCATTTTAAGATTTTAATTCGGATTATTTGATCATATTAGCTTCGTTATTTTTAGTTTTATCTCAGTAGTCTAAGAGTTCGTCTTTCCGTATTAAAATTACAATACCTCTGAGAAATTATTGTAATAAATTTAATACGGGAAATGGAAACAAAGAAAATTGTCTCAAGATAGTAACTCAACTAATTAATTTTAACTGCAAGCATAATTATACGTTAAGAAGGAACTGTTTGGGCTGAACCAGTTTCAATATGAATTCTGAAGAATAAACTAACTAATCAATGCGTCAATTTTAAACTGGAATATTTTGACGCATCGTATTTTCAATTTCCGATTAACAAAAGCAAAATTAAAATTACATAATTAACCCTTAGATGTGTACGCATGCATATATCCGTTCTGCAACTAGCTGCCTTCCCAGCAAGATTTGAAGCGAATTTTGACTTGACCAATAGAATCTTTCCCAGGTTTCTTTCAACCAATCGAAAAAGCCGTTATGACATTATGTGTGTTATGGGGTAAAAACAACATTACACCACTCGAAAAATCTCGTGGCCATCACAAAGTTAAGTAAATAAGAAATTTGACGAGAAAAATACGAAAAATGAATATTTAAATTATAATTGCGCACCTATACCTTTTAGAGTTTGAGGCAAATTATAAAAGAAATTACTTTTGTTGCATGATGCATAAATCGAAACACGTCTTGCATGAAAAATTAGAGCTGTTAAATATATAATTATTTAAATAAATTATGCATGTAGTTTATGCAGTTACAAAGAAAGGGAGACTAAGCCAATGGTTTTTGTAGTTCGGCAACTTTAAAACTCATAATATAGAGTAAAATTCTGCCTATGTTAATAATATTTGTTTAGAATATCAATATTTTCCCTTTCATGCTTACGATTATTTTTAAGAATAAGACGGATTTCCAGTGTAAGTAAACAAAGCAACCACAAAGGGAAGATTTTACTTCCTCTACACTAATGATCTGTCATGATCCATATCGGGATAACCTTAAAATGTAGTTAATCGCCGTTTTGGCGAACGTCTTGGGTTTATTCTAATTGCTGTTGACCAATCAACTATAATATGTCATTTTGGAATTCATTCTTCGGAATTTTTACTGGCGTCGTGCTCAAATCGTATTTGAAAAACAAATAAGTAACGTGGCATTCAGAATACGTACAAGAAACACGCATAGCCACAGAAACACTACCGCCATCTTACAATGGCATAAAATGTCTCTAGTACAGAACAAAGGTACTGGTATTTTTAATCGAATTTATTTTTTAAAAAACTTTGCATTTAAGACGCTACTCACCGACCGCTCATACAATAAGACATCCATCTCGGTTTATATTTAATGAATATATTATGCGAAATACACGTGAAATACACATTCAATATCATCTACAATCATAGGAGTATAGAAAGAATAATCCAATGCAGAGTTCTGAACGAGGAGAGATGTATTTTACATGTCTTCAGAGAACAAACGTCAGTTATAGATTGTTCAATAATACCCTGCGTGGCCAAATTTTTCTCTAAATTCATAGAATATGAAATTGTAATCCGTCAATTTCAAAAATTCTACTTACGAATATGAAGAAAACCAAGGAAAAACTTGAAAGTGATTTGACGAAAATTATAATGTAACTTCTGTAACTTTATGCTGATGATGTCTGGTGATTAACTTGATTTAATATTAAACAGATCATGAACAAGCTCAATGCTAAAACCTTAAATGTAGATACTTAAATATAAATATTTTCCCTAGGCGTTTTTACGTATTAAATGGTACATACTTGCATATAGTTGATTTAAAATTTATTTATACCTAAGTTGCATTAAAACTACTGAATATTTTTTGGGAACTCACGAGATAAGTTACAAGTAACTACAAAATTTATAAGAATCAGGTGTAGATTTTGCTCCACCAGAATTAAGCCTAAAATATTTTCTCATTTTAAAATGCAATTTTACAATCACTTATTAAACGAACTTTTGGGGAAACGTTTGATAGTAGAACCCTTATCGAACTTTTAAAATAGCAGTTGAATATGGTATTGATAACCACATCCGGACTCCAACGTATGTTCTTATTAGGTCATTCAAACTTCTGAGGAAGAACATAGGAAAACATCAATTACCATGTTAATAATGCAAATGTAAACAACAAATAATTACCCACATGATGGACCTTATGATATATTGACATGCAACTTCCTATTGAGGAAACAACCACTTAACTTCGAACACATGCGAAATGTTAATGACAGTTTGCAAAACACTTGAATAGACAGTCAATCGCAAGTAAGAAATATCTTAACCAATTCCCAAAATGTGGTTACACGAGATAGCATGATGCATATTTATGGTACGAGGAATTGCATTACCGTAACAATTTATTGAGAAAATTCTATTTGTCACACATTATTTCAAATTTGATAAAATAATAATTATGTTATATTTAGTCGAGCTTCGGTTTCATTAGAAAAATCATTTCTGCTAAGTCTCCCAAGTACATTTTCATGAAAATATTTCCATCTGGCTTAAGAAAACATATTTACGGCATTAATATTAAATACTTGAAATGCAAAACTTTATTGATATAGATACGTCATTCTAATATTAAGATTCTAAATAAATCAACAACAAATAATTCACAAAAAATACATACATAGTGCATACTAGCAATGAGTAAATAAGCTGCGTGGGAATTGTTTGTCCTAAACAGAATTTCTAATGCATTTAATTTTAATTAATTAATATTTCAGTAGCGAATTTTTATGTGCATATGAAGAGAATTCGGAATAGATGCATTTATATCTAAATATACAATGATTCTTTACATTTTATTAAATAAATTATCAGGTCTTGGAGAGGTAAGAATTCTCATGAATATTTAAAACTGAAACTGAATTATGATAAATCAAGAATTTCTTTCCTTAATTCTGATTAAATTAGATTAAGAAGTTTAAAAATTTTTCCAACATGCTCAAACAAAAGCACAAAGATTTTCATTAAAAAATAATAAATAGTAGAATTATGAAGGATGGTATTTAATTTTTAATAATTTATACAACTTTATAATTTTTTCCTTGAAGAGCAGAATACTCGTACAACAAACGGGGATTAGTTTAGATTAAATTCAATTCAATTCTTGAGATGCTTTCAAATATTTTACACTGCACCTTGATGCCTTGCTACAAATGTCAGATTTTAGACACTATAACTGTCATTCAATACCTTAAGCATTTTAAGGTGGCTTGACTTCCAAAATTCGATCAAAATGTCGATTTGTTTTATCTAAAATTTTCTTTATACACTGATGAATGATTTTGCAAAGTTTCATGTTCTCTGCCATAATTTTAAGATTATATATATTTTTTATTTTACTGCCTCGAAAATCTGAGACTTTACTCACATTCATCATTCACTAATCTCTAAAAGTCTGTTGGGTTCCACACTATCAACCAAACCTTTTTGGGGTCAGGTCTTTTAAAGTACTGGGTTTCATAGTATGTGAAACATCAATTAATGAGGTTATTTTCCCCATATATTTTGGATATCAAAGATTGACTTAAGATGATATTTTTAAAAGATGCCACCAATGTGAAATCAGCATTGGGAACGAATCTCTGAATAATCATTGTTGAAGCAAGTTTCCAAAAGAAAATTGCGTATTTCCAAGTATTTCTGTTTTATTTTTGTATGTTTGGGCTCAGTTCTGGACCAAACATTGACCAAAACATTCAGAGCAGCAAAGCACTTAAAGACAAAATTATGCAAATGTAAGCCGCATTGTTGGTTAGACAAAAAATGATTTTGTGAATCAGATGCAAATTTTAATTTCAAAATGTTAAAAAGTTAACTAAATTTGCTATCGTAAAACAAAAACTGACTTACAAAAGGGAGAAATTATGATATAAAAAGTCGGTGTATTCTGCAAAATTTCTGCCTTTAATTATCATTTAAAATTTTAAATTTTGGTTGATAGAAATTAGTATTTTTGTTTGAAAAGATTTAAATACTAATTTTTAACATCATAAATCATTGTTTTGCCGTTTAAAAGAATTATTAGCAATTATCTGATGAAAAGCTTTCGTTCTACGAAATTTTTGTACCCATACTCATTTTTTCTATCTGTGTGATATCCTGTCCATCTCTAACCTTGGCTATATAAAGGTAAAACGTTCATTATATTCGCGTAAAAAGATAATAGACAAACACAAATGGGTTATTGTAATTCACCAAAAATAATTAAATTATTTTTCTCATTTTGTACTAATACAGAATCTTTAAATTGATTTTTTAGATTCAATTTTCCATGCGCAATGCCATGGTTAAAATACTAAGGCTATTTACTATCTCTTTGAATCACCTGAAATTTCTCTGTTGCATTCAAAATGATTAGAGAGCAAAAACTATTAATGGAATTTTCAATCAAATGAATAGGAATGTTTTGATTTAAAGTTAACTTTTAAAAAAGCCAATTTGATTTTTCGAAATTTTTCACTTTTGAATTTTCAATTCAATAGCTATTTAATGTGCTCGAAATCTCAATTTGAAAAGTCATGAAAATGGTTTGATGAGTACATTAAAAAGTATCAAGCCAAAATATAGCAAATTGAGAGAGAAATAGCATTTTAAATTTTGTTGGAAAGTCCACGAAAGTTTAATTTTTTCAAAACTGGGAATTAATTTTTGAATTTTTCTACTGAAAAACTTTGTTCAGACTCAAGACAAAAATTGAAACACAATAATATCAAATAGCTTATATTTGGGAAATTAGCTCTTTGGTCACGCAGTCCCCTTAATGCAACAATGAGGATAAGAGGATTGAAGAATAATTTATAAATCCCCGTGCTACATATAAAACGTAAATAAGAGCTGAAATTTTTTTTGGAAGGGTCTTTTCTTAATGTTTTAACGAATGCATACGACATTCTCATACATTATTAAATAACAAATGACAATAATAATTCTAATAACAAATTCATACGTATCTGTACTCATACACATATCAATGCTTTTTTTGCATAAAATAACGCTTTTTTGTGAAATTTACTATTTTAATTCTTAGATTAAGATTACACTAAAATTGATGCAATTTGAGTCATTTTCGAGTATGTTTACTGTTGTTTTTTAAGTAGTGTAATTCATTCAATTTCCGTGCACTCGAATATAATATAAGGAAATACAAATCATAGAACGACATTTTAGTAGTAAACCTGGAAAATATTTACAAAAATATCTAGTGAATAACTAGAAACTTCGTACCAAAATTACAAAAACGTATGTTCTGTATGAAAAATTTTAAGAAAAGCTATGTATTAAAGTAACGGTAAGTAATCTTATAAATAAAACAATAACAAAATATATCTAAAGCAAATATCAAAACATAGGACGATATTTTAGAAGTCAACGTGGAATATATTTACAAAAATCTCTAGTAAAAACTAGAAACTTTATACTTTAATATTACAAGAACTCAGTCTGCAAGAAAATATTTAAAAAAGCTATATACGGAAATAGAAGTAAGTAGTCTTATAAATAAAGCAATAACAAAACATAGCTAAAGTAAATACAAAAACATAGGACGACATTTTAGACTTTCACTGGCAAATTATTTACAAAAATCTCGAGTGAAAAGCTAGAAACTTTGTATCAAATTACAGGAACATATTCTGCATGTAAAATTTCAAGAAAAGCTCTGTACTAAAGTAGCAGTAAGTATTCTCATAAATAAAATAGCAAAACATAACTAAAGTAATACGAAACAGAACGGCATTTTAGAAGTCAACGGGGGAAATATTTACAAAAAAATATCTTGTGAAAAAGTAGAAACTTTGTACTAAAATAACAAAACCTTATATTCTGCGTGAATTTTTTTTAGAAAAGCTATGTAGTAAAGTAGCAGTAAATAAACTTATAAATAAGTAACCTTATAAGTAAAATATTTAGGCACTTACCTTGTCCGCCTTCTAGACTGAATGAAACCATCCATAATGCAGCGAAGTAGATTAGACTTGTGAAAGGAGCGAATAGATTTCCAGAAATCATAACTTCCATCACCATCTTAATTCATGAGTTTTGTTTATTTTTCATTTTGAACTACTCATTCTTCCAGAATGCATCTTGAACACAAAATTTCACTCATTTCAAAGTACTATGGATGATTGTCTTCCACTCAAAACCGAAGCAGTTTGTTCAAAATCACTTTTACGTCCTGTGATCTTGTGAATCCTAAATGTATTTCGTGATGAAGCTCGTTTCGTTTGTGATACCATTGCTTTTACTCAAAATGTCATTCTTGGTATTAATTTTTGAGAAGAAAAATTTAATGACGTATTTTGGGACTGTAAATTTAAATAAAGAGTTAGATATTTTATAACACTTTTTGAAAAATAGCCACATGTGATGAAAGAACCTTTCACCTGCTTACTCAAACGTCAAATGTTTGTACATCACAAACTATGGTATGTATTTCCCCACACTTTTGTTTGTATTATATGATTTCTGAATATATTACATGTGATCTACAAAGAAGACGAAATACTTTTAATAACACTCATTTCTAGTCATCATAATTTAGTTTAAAAAATCAACTACATTCTTGGAAATATGTTATAAAATTGTTTCACATTGCATAGGTGATAATGTAACCTGACTCCTGTATCCAACTTTTAAATGTAAACAAACAAATGTCACTGAATGTAAAATTCTTTTGTCAAACTTTTCGTCCAGGCAATTGTCATTTTGGTGTTGTAAATCCTCATGAAGCCAACATAAAAATTTCAACACACAAATCCAAGTATCTTCATTCCACTCTTAAACTCCACTGACAAACGATTTCACTGTTAACTTCAAAACGATCAAAGTTCTACTAAAAAATTCCACATGCCTTTGTAACCACAAAATAGAGAATCCAAATCGTCAACAGTGTGCGACAAGTCAAAGAATTACACTTTTTCAAATTACTTGGAGTCGCATAGATTCCTGGGGACTGCCAAACGATAATCGCGTTTCGTGCACCCCCACTGTCGTAACTCTCGTCTGCCTCCGTGGAGGGAGCGACGCGGGCATTTAAGCCGGAGAGCACGAGGAATCAAAACCTCCCCGTTACTTTCAGACTGCGAAAGCGCGTGCGCACCGTGCACGTGACGTCACACAAACAGCGAATGAATTCGTGTGACTGGCCGGCGTGCTTTCGGGTTAAGGACCAGTGGAAGTCCACCATCAAAGTCCATGACTGACCAATTAAAGTTTCAACATAAAGGTAAAGAAATACGTGGGTGAGTAACAACTCGCAACACAGTTGTAAACTTTATTCCAACAATATATTACAGAGGCTGTTCAGACATTTTTTAAACGATTTTGATGAGCTGTAAAAAAATTGTATGCCTACGAAAGAATTTTATTTCCACAGCAGTTGAATAGTTAAAGTATAACTTATCGTCTGCTAACTCAGAGTTTTGTTTACTTTCAAAATGGCGCTTTTAAATAAGCAATGGATGGAAGGCTATGTTTCCTCTCTTTCCGAAGAGAATTATGCTTATTCAATTATTCAAAAATGCTGTAAAAGTCATGGTTTTTTTATATCTAAAGGTACGATAAGTAATATTATTAATGAGAAAGGAAAAAACGAAAAGTGGAAAAATACTTACAAAAAAGAAAAAAAATTTGAGAATATTTGTAAGGTAAGATCTTTAATTTTAAAAGAGAATCCGCCAAGTCAAAGGATTGTAGCAAAGTGAACGTGAGAACTTTCTCTGAGAGATTTATGATTGTTGCCGGTTTTGCATATAATGGAAAATTAAAAAAAGAGGGGAAAATGTAACAATCAACTCCCACATATTATCAAGACCCTATTTTATCCCCAATATTCAAAAAAGAAATACCATATCTTTACCCACAGTGCCATCAATCAGTAGAACTGCATCAGGGTAAAGCAAGCAGCCACACATCTAAATCGACTATTAAATTCTTGGGAAAAAATGGAACAAGAAACTGGTATCAAGTCCCTTAACTGATATTCCTGCTAAATCTCCAGTTGTTTCACCCATGGACTTTTGTGCTTTTAAAAAGGGTATTATCGAAACGTCGACCGAAAACCATTCAAGGACTGGAAAACTGGAACAAGAATGGGACAAAATACCACTGTCGATACTACAAAAGTCATTATTATCATGGAAATTAAGGTGTAGAAAGATAGTTAACAATAAGGGCTATCAAATGGAACATTTGAAATACAAAAATTTCATGTAAAAAATTGAGTTTCAGTCCATTAAAATCGTTCAAAAAATGTCCGAACAGCCTTATACTTTACTTCGATAATCTTTATTTCGGTAAATAAAGTAACACCTTCTGATTGAACACCTTAATAAAGTAACACCTTCTGAGGGATTTTCAATGCAAACAAAAAAACAAAACGGAAGACGAGTATTTTGCTTCCTGCTACCCAAATGCTTCCACATGAGACATTTAAAGGATACTTTAAAATGTAGTTTATCACCTTTAGACGACGCACGGCGTTGATCAAGTAGCTCTCCTGGTAATTTATCGCATCGAAAACTACAGTGTGGTGGCCAGCCTCTGGTGACAAACCTGTTCCAAACTGTCACCACTTTTGTGCAATGGACATTTTTTTCCTACTTGGATCTTCCTCTTGAAGCAATAGGACAGATCTGTCTCGACGGGATATCTCACCCTCAGACAAACTGACTAGATCGTTGATGATATATCTTGTCGAAAAACTTGGAGGGTTAACTATCACCTATCAATTCGGAATTCATTCTTTGTAATTTATATTGCCGATTGGCTGAAATAGTATTCGAAAAACATGAGAAGAGATGCCACATCAGAAATCCGTGTAAGAAGCACATTCCACAACAAAAACACACCACCACTTATATATACCTCGACAGAAATCTCTCATAGTTTCACTAATGACTAGACATCTAGACTATCATCTACGATTTAGATATTATAAGTGTTTATATGCCCAATTTTGGTGGTATAATATAAAGAGGGGACCATCCGCACTGATATTTTAAACTTAGGTTTAATAAGAATATGCAGTTTAAATTACATAATTTACCGACATAGTCCCCTTGCTTTTCAACGCACTTTAGTTCCACCGTTACACAAACTTTTCATGCCTTTAAAAAGGGTGTTTTCGGATGAGCAGAAAGCTCCATGCACGCACCACTCTTTTCAGTTATTGATTAATTTGGCACTTCGGCAACAATAGCCACTTAGGTGTGTATCAGAGCCACGTTAAGTACACTCTAAATCACTGTTGTTTTCAATTGTGGTAGCGGATGATCGTATCATGCACATTTAATTTCCATGGATAGTAGCAAAAATTTTAATCGCATAATAGTGTGTATACATAAAAATAAAATTAACTCCAGTTGGTAAGAGTGTCGCTCAATTGTAAAATAATAGACAGAATTTTATATCTAAATTCAAATTTAAATTCAAAACTCTAAATTCAAATTTTGAGCACTTTTTTAAAATTTTTGTTCTGTAATAGAGTTAAGTATTTCACTTTTCATGATTTCATAGGAGAAAACTAAATTGTCAACCTCTCCAGTCAACACACAACACCATACGAGCACTAAAACATGGTTCGAAGTGGGTAAATTTATCTTGGAAGTGATATAGTTTTAAGGTTCTGATAAGCATATCAA
This sequence comes from Meta bourneti, assembly GCA_933210815.1. Taxonomy (NCBI): domain Eukaryota; kingdom Metazoa; phylum Arthropoda; class Arachnida; order Araneae; family Tetragnathidae; genus Meta; species Meta bourneti. The sequence continues at coordinate 101,845,224 of OW119924.1, read as the reverse complement.
CTGTCATTACTACCAAAAACATAAATAAGAACTCTAGAAGAAAATTGTTTCTACTCCGAAGCATGGAGATGTTTCGATACTACTATGGAGTTGTATGCAGGAAGAAGTAGCTGGAAATTTAGTTTTCATTTATGAAGCAATGGAAAAGTGAAATACTGAACTCTATAGAAAAACAATTTCTTTAAAAAGTGCTCAAAATTTGAATTCAGAGTCAAATTTTTATGCCTCCGCAGAGAGAAAAGAGGTTACTTAGCAAAAATAGTTGTTAGAGTTTCTACACCACCTTGTGAACAGCAACTATACTCCTCATCATAACTTCAGACTTCACATGGGCTCAAAAATGTATGGTCCTAGTAGAAAAAGTGGTTCAAAGTCACGATATTTAGCAGACAGAATTTAAGAATGCTTCTATGGGACAAATGGGCAAAAATATTCAAAGAAAAAACAACACAAATTCTAGTTAATTAAGTATCCCTTGGCTTAGAAGCTGTTTTTCATGCACAAATATGCGGAACAAAAATTTATTTTACGTTTTTATTGCGTTTTTGAACGAAAAAGACTGGGTGCATTTTCAATTTTGTGTCCTAAAATTTTGTAAATTTGACATTTTAAAACTATTTTAGCAATATTATATCAAATATGGGATTGTTCTTTTAACTTATTATGTTCTTAATTGCGTACTTTACCATTCCTATTCAAATTAAGGTCAAATTATTATTTATTACAGAGTTTTGAACTTTTAAAGAAATCTCTTCATGGTGTATACTCAATTTTTGTACCCACAGTATATTCCCTTGTTGCAATAAATCCTCAATTCGCACTATTCTTAAAAATGGGGCAATGATTATTTGGAAATAAAAATATACCAGTCTTCACATTGTTACCAATATGTCTTATAATAAACTTCCCCGCCTTTCTGTAAAATTAGATAGAAAAATGTATTGTAAATAAGATTTAGAATTGAATACTTGCATTTTGTAATTATAAATTTTATTCTTATATCGCTGCCTATTGAGAAAAGAGTTACAGCTCAAAGCAACTTCCATTTCTTCAATTAACAAGCGATCATATCAAAAGATGGAAATAAAATCAGAAAAAGGTCTACACGTTTTTGGTTAGCGTTGAAATTCGAAATTTTAAAAGTAAAAATTCGCTGGAATACTATCAATTCCATTTTGAATCTCCTGTGAAATTTATTTTTTGTGTTATGACGCTTTCCTCTTGAAGAGGCGATATGTTTAATTTCGATGTAAATGTTCTTGAAAATACGTGCTTATATATTCTTTTCAAAAGAAATTTAATCAGAACTCTAGGATTAAAATACAAAAAGTATAATTGATAAGAGTAGCGAGAAAAATACTTAATTGAATTTGTTGAGTCAAATACCAGGGATATATTTTAATAAACGATATTTATTCAAAAGTAAGTATCATGATTTATATTTTGTCAGACGGTAACCATTCATTTAAAAGTACAAATTTGATTTATGTTTTGGAAACGATTTTTATTAATATTATAGTTTCGTCATTTCAGATTTCAACAAAACACTGGACTAGTGGTTGTCTTAAAGAGGTGGTTGTCCAGCCACCCCGTTTGTGATGCTGTGGGATACTGGAGATCGAAAGAACTTTTAAGGAGTGATATATTTTTTTTCTGTATTTTCTCTTTTATGTAGTTTTTATTCAGAACTCGTCAGTCTTATATTATAGAAGTTTGTGTTTATGTAGTGCTGTATTTTTTCTTCTGTTTGTACCTTGCCCAGTCATCGTAAATAATAAATACAAATTTCAGTATTAAATTTATTTATATTCGTTTTGTTGAACGTTTGGAGACGTGTACCGTTTCGTTTCTTGTCTGTAAATAAATGTTGTGTCTCGTCCTGAGATTTTATTTTATTTTATACATAGCTGGCCTGATAAGTTGCTATAATTTATTTATTTTTATTGATATTCTTTTACTATGTGACAGCAAAAAGGAGAAAAAATGAATCAATTCATCCACAAAAATGTCGGTTTCAAAAGATTCTTGGAATTTCTTAATGGCATTGTGAGTGAGTGCAAGCGATGCTGAATTTAATATTTATTGTATGCTTGCAACTGATACTAGGGTATTTCCAAACGTTATTATTATACTTAACTAGCAGAATTACCCTGCGTTGTTCGGTTTGAATTGGTTAAATGTTGATTGAAAAATGATTAGACTAATCACTTTTCTTTCATAAAAAATACGAACATCATTTAAGTGTACGGAAAATAATTTTTAATATCACTTTAACTATTTCATAGCTTCTACAATTTACTTCGAACTCAAATATATATACATGATATATCCATCCATGTAATCCATTTCATATTCATCGCACTTCAGCTGTAAGACAAACTATAAAAGTTTTTTCTAAGGTGATTGATAACATCAGAAGTCGATTTAGAAATATATTTGAACTACAACGTATGGCAAGCTGTTTTAACTTAGCGTAATCTATTTTATTTTAAAATAATTTTATTTTAACTTTACCGGTCATTTTAAAAGAAGTTACATACCTAACTTAAAAAGGTTTTGTTTATTTTATTTATTTTTCTGAAACATAATTCTACAAACCATTACGTATTCAACCAAAGACTTTGTAGAAATATACGTATACCACACAGAAATTACAGATATCTAGTGATACTTTGCAAAAACTAAATAATTAATTAAAATTTAACTCATAAATAATATATTTTCAACATGTAAAATACTAGAACAAATAAATACAAGCAGAAACGAAATTCCGATCATTGAAAAATACAGAATTCAGAAAAACGAAAGATATGAGTAAGCGTGTCGAATTTCGACTTCCTAGGTATATTCTGAAATAGAGTATTTCGAAAAAAGACGTTTGAAAAATATTGATAAAGACAATTGCGATTAATTCACAAAAAGAACACACATTTATAAAACTTGGAAATGCTCAAATATAACCGCAACATTTCGCTGTATTAACTTAAACACAGAATTCTAAATCAAATTTACAAAATAAAACATTAATTCTGGCGTCCCCAGATACAGAATAGCAAAATTGCGCTTTTATGATCAATTAGTTTGTCGTTTGGGCTTTTCGCGTTCCATTACAAAATGTTAAGTTATGTAAAATTAAATATTTGAAATATCCTTTTTCTCATCAATCAATTCACAAATTATGTATGTTATGGGAAGAAATAAAAAATCAGTTCAAGCATAAATATTATAATTTAATTTGTTTTGGAAAAAATTGTTTTTCCAGCAATAAAAATAAAACAATTTTATTGGAAAAGTTGTTTTTCAGTCAATACTGATAAAATAAACTGAGTTGCGTACAAAAACCGTTTTATACTCAATGTTATTCCTATGCTAATTTCGAACTGATTTTAGCCGCCTCTGCACAACTAGGACAAATAGAACGGGGTTAATATGTAGACTACGTTACCAGCTGGGTTCTAAAATATAAGTGTACCAAATTTGGCATCGATTGGTCAAACGATGTAGATTTGTATAGAGAACAGACAGATGCCAACTATGCTTTATATAGACTAACAGAATTATCCGGCGTTGTTCGGGTTGAATTAATTAAATGTTGATTGAATAAAGCGATCAAACTAATCACTTCTCTCTCTTAAAATAATGCAAGCAACATTTAAGTGTACGGAAAATAATTTTTAACACCGTTTTAACTTTTCAATAGCTTCTACAATTTACTTAGGACGCAAATATGTATACATGATATATCCATCCATATAATCAATCTCATATTCATGGCACTTCTGCTGTAAGACAAACTACAAAAGTTTTTTCTAAGGTGACTACAACAGAAGTCGTTTTGAGTTTTGGAGTGATTACGAATATCCCCGTACGTTCATTTTCAGTAAAAATGGCGAATTTTCGGCATACAGTCTTGCACTTAGTTTACCTATGAATATGTTATACTTGCACCTGGTATGCGATGCTTTCGAATTTCATCATCATTATGAGAGGATGGTAAATTAAATTGTTACGTCATTCGTGATTAATTTATTTTGAAGCAAACACAACTTTTTCATGAAAATTCCTTTCAGCGACACGTGGAATAACTAAGCTTGTTTTAAAAATAAACGTCATCAGTAGAGACAAAGCAAACTCAATCGATTACAATTTTTCAAAAAATAGAAGGTTGATTTTGCAGCGCTTTTAAAAAAGAAAATCACTGCTTTCAACGAATGTTTCAGATGTATCTAAGTTGCGTAAGAGCAACTTCAATTTATAGATTAAGCATCCTCGACATTCTGAAGACGAAACGTTTCAATTTTTCAAAATTCCTGTGATATTTTTCCAAAATCAGCAGTCTTATTTAAAATTCGCTTTACTCCAACAGAAATTCAGTTTTAAATCGAATACTTATGGTACCTTTTTAAATTCAGAGATTCGGTTTCTAAATGGAAACCACGTACCTATTTAGAATACAGATGTAGTTGCTTGACTATGGAGTACAGCTTTCAATAACACCCATAAAACATGAAAAAAAATGTAAATTTAATTAATTTTAATAGGGCTGAAATGAAAATCTATATAAGAATTCTGAAATATATTTTGAACTACAGCGTATGAATACCCGTTTTAATTTAACGTAACCGATCTTATATTAAAGTCATTTTTTTACTTTACCGGCCATTTTAAAATAAGCACGTACACACCTTACTTAAAAATGTTTTGTTTTCTACATTTTATTTATTCTTATGAAACAGCATTCTACAAACCATTACATATTCAAACAAAGACTTATTCGAAAAGTTATTCGAAATATACATATGCCGCCAGAAAATTACCCATGTCTGATATTTTGCAGGAAATAAATAAATCATTAAAATACTTAACTTCTAATTAATATATCTGCAATATGTAAAATACTGGAACACAAAAATACAAACAGAAACGAAATCCCGATCCTTGAAATAAAGCAGAATTCTGTTTAAAAGAAAGATATGCAAACATTTTCGACGATGAATTTCGACTTCCTGAATATATTCTGAAATAGAACAATTTGACTTTTGAATAATATTAATAAAGACAATGATGATTTATTTACAAAAGGAACAAATGTTTATAATACTTAAAAATATTCTGCGGTCAGATATACCGCAACATTTCGCTGTTAACTCAAATGAAAAAACACAGAATTCTAAATCAAATTAAAAAATTAAATATTAATTCTTGCTTTTTCAGATACAGAGTAGAAAAAATTACTTTTATGATCAATGATATTTTTGTTTGGGCTTTTCGTGTTCCATTACAAAATGTAAGTTACTTAAAATTAAATATTTTAAATCTTCTTTTTCATCAATCAAATATTCATGAATTATTTATATCATGGGTAAGAAATAAAAAGTCAGTTCAAACATTGCTATTACAATTTAATACGGTTTGGAAAAATTGTTTTTCGAGCAATAATGGTAAAACAATTTAATTGGAAAAGTTATTTTTCTATCAATATGGGTAAAATAAACTGAGCTGCATACAGCAATCGTTTTATATCCAATGTTATTTCTATGACAATTTCGAATTGTTTTTAACCCTTTAAGCACACCTAGGACAAATAGAACGGTGGTTAATATGTAGCCTACGTTACCCGCGAGTTTCTAAAGTATAAAAGTCCCAAATTTGGTGAGGATTGGTCAAACGATGTAGATTTGTATATAGAACAGATGCCTATTCTGCATTATATATATATAGATAAGCAGTTGCAAACTATAATATTCGTAAATACACTTTTTTACTAAGTACACGCAAACTATGACATTATAAATGTATTTTTAATCACGCACGTGTAAACTGTAACCATGGTACGGAATGTGATAACAAAATTAATTTAGAATTGAGAAGAATAGGAGACGGAGTGGAAAAGAGTTGATCGATGTTTTTCGTAATTTTGTATCGTTTTTAGCTTTTTTTAATACATGCCTAAATTTTTCTAACAACCGTTCGCCTCCATGTATGCTACCGAAAAGTCTGTCTACAACTACTTAATACAATCGTACTAATATTCTGATCATCCAAAAAGTAAACAGTCTTCATTCCCCAAGTGAATTAATAACCGACTTGGGATCATCACGCTTCGTACCGATATTAAATGGCGGCAGCTGTGGGATTATGAACCGGTAATGGTAAAGATCGGACTAGCAGAAAAGATTAAACAGAAGTAGAAGTGGCGTGTAAAATCCAAGCTTAGTGAAATGGCGGATGGAACCTCTTGGGATAACCTACCAAGGTGTGAAATGCCGTTGAAAGTAATAAGAAAGTAGATGTGTTGGTGGCAGAAAGCACCAACGAAGTCCGGAAAGATGTCGGAGACTGAAAGCTTCCTTAAAGAACAAGAGGAGTCTGGAGCATACAGAGAAGTCCCGAACAGTGTAAAATGATTGACGATGGCGGACGAAGGTGCATCATCAAGCAGGAACTCTTTTGATGAAGGTGAGGACAGACAAGAAAAAGGGAAATTAATGAACAAGCATGGTTGTAGCTTTAGACAAGAAGGTAAAAATAATTCTTCAGATGAAAGCAATGTTACCAAAGTTGCTCGTTTGGTTTCTTGTGAGAGCAATAGAATAGAATTCTGAGCAGTTTTTTTGCATCTGGTGTTTCAGCGTCATCGGCTGAAGCAATTGTCTTCTTTAAAACTATCTTCTGTTGCAAAGAATTTAGTTTGGCAGGGATGGTACTCTGCAAAGATAAGTTTAGTTTGGTACGGATGGTACTTTGAATGGATTTGACTCGGATGATAAGTAATCAAGTGGTAACTTTATTTTTGGACAAAATCACTAGGTACGTAGTTAATTAACGCAGCACTGGGGAAACACAACGGCTATTGGTGACAATCCGGGATCAATTTCGAAGGGAAAGATCGAGGACAGCACCACGTAATTTTGAACCACGGTCAAATGACGAGGCAATACCTGAGCCCTACTCTCCAAATTTCCACACCACACCAACGTGAGGACATTTGAGATATTTAACGTGCACCAGCCCCCTTTGTGCAAGAAGGTCTTTTATTGGATTCGAACTCGCAATCCTCCGGTTGTCAATCCGTTACTCTTCCAACCGGGCTACCACGGACCGCCTTTTTTCGGATTTTAATTGCTATGATAAAAAGTATATTACTGCGTAAAATGAAATTTAAATAAAAATATGTGTTGTAAGAAATCAAAACTACTGAATGACAAGATAATAATAAAGACATCGCCATTTACAAGTTTTCCCGGAATTTGTCATGCATGAACTTTGTTAGAATGTTTCTGAAGTTCTAAATAGTGTGGAATGCCCATAATTCGATTCGGAAAACCATAACAAGAGTCATTAGCAAAACCCGGTTTTTTGCTAGTTTTTATGCGTTGTCAATTATTAATTGCAATCAAAAATTAATATAACGAGCGATCATTTATTAATATACTTTATTTGGGACTAATTACTACATTTATAACCTAATTATTTAAGTAGTTATTCTTCATCTTCATTTTGAATACGATTAAATCGATTTTGCTTTGAACAAAGGGGTATCAGCTGCATTTGACTCAGGTCATAAATAGTTTAGTTTCTCTTATGCTTGCTGTACCGTTACGTTGGTAATTAGATATCTTCTGCAGTTTGCATTTATCTAGGTTTCGTTCTGATATTTTGCATTATTAATCTTAACTTTTTATTTCGGAATCTAACGTATCAGAATTCTTGTTGTCATTCTTGTATTTTCCGTTGTTGCTATGGCCTTGTACTTTAAAAGTTCTTGGTAAAGTTTCTCTGTAATTAATATTTAAAATAAAATTATTTAACAAATCAATTGTTTTTGTCATTCTTACGTTTTCCCGTTGTTTCCGCTGTCGACGATTATTTAGAATAGAATTTAACGTATCAGAATTCTTATTAAGCATTTTAATATTGTTTTATTTTCATAAAAAGCATTTAATCAAAACAAATTGCATCATTTCCGGATCCATTCGCAATCAGAGTAAATCTGAATTCAAATAGGAAGCGCAAGGGGCAAAGCGATACGTACCGACCAATCATAGCGTTTTCACCGCTCGCGCCGGTACCCCTGATTGGTCTGCGCGTGACGCTTTGCGCTTCCTATTTGAATTCAGCTTTGACACTAAAATATTTCTTTAAAAATAATATATACTTTTTCCAGTGTTTCTTTATTGACTCATTGATCGACAAATTCAAAATTACGAGGCGTTGTCCTTGGGATTAAATCCGGACCGTTGCCAATAGCCCGTTGGCCAGTGTAACGTAAATTAACTACCTACCGATTGAGAAATCATTAAAAAAATTCCAGACTAAAATGGCGATCTTCTTAGTTACAATGTTTCTGAAATTCCAAATACTGTTGGCAAATTTAAGTTGATTTTCGTTCCGTAGAAATCTCATTGGCTCAATGAAATTAATTTTGCTTCTAATGCTGTGGTTTTACCATCTCGATCGATTCGTCTCGAAAACAAACAAAACACGAAAAATCCGAGAAAAAAAATCACCAACTAAAATGGCGGTCTTCTCCACGGAACTGGAAGACTAAATGGGTTTTTAATTATTCCTACTTTCTTTCAAAAGATCTGCGTCGCCAATGATCTTTAACTGAATTAACGAAGCGAACAGCCAATTAAAGCTAATGACCGCAACATAAGCAAATAAACTTCTTACCGCGTTTTATTATCTTTAAATATCATTACATCGGCCTCAAAGCAAAACTCGCGTTCAGGAGAGGAGGGAGGGGGAGATTTTAATCCCATAAGATGGCAAAGAACATGCATACGAAATTAAACGCGCTGCCGAAAAGGACGGGAGAGAAAACCGCCATTACGAGGGACAGAGGGATTATTCCTTTTTGTTGTTGCATAGTTTTTGCGAAATCGTCGTAATAACCGTCCGTTTTCTTTCGTTAAGAAGTGGACGATGGATTCTTTCAAGTTTTGGGGAAGAAAAGAATTTTCTCTCATTTCTTTAAAGTTTCTTCTTTCTTTGTTTGGTTGCTTCCGAGAGGGGACTTATTTTCGTAGAAGCTTGGAATATTTTAATGTAGATATAAGGAGACGGGAAGGGAATATTGCGAGCTGTTTTGCATATTCATGATTTTTTCATTATGTTGTGGAGAAGCTTTTTGGAGACTTGATAATCTATCCCATGACAAAAGATGCGTTTAGACATCAACTGCTCTGGAATGACTTAAAAATACGATTGGCGTTTTTTATATGCTCAAATGGTAATCAAACTAGTATGATGATGATGATAGGTGTGATGATCAATCATTTTAGAATGAAAAATTTTGCTAGTTTCAGACTTTCATCATTAAAATATTTTTTATGATCTAAAAGTTTTAACCATCAACAAAGCTGGGAATTTTCTATCTACCCTTAACAGATATTTTCTTTTATTGCTTTCTCTAATGATATTGTCTAGTATTACAGAAGTATCTGATTGATTTTAAGTGAAGCCAAAACACATACATGTTCAAAAATTTAGAGTAATGTTATGCGAGAAAGTAATGGCACAGATGACAAATAAATTCATTCCACAAGCTATGTGCAATAAAGTAAAAGCACCCACATGTATCGTGGCATTATTAGTAGGTATTTAATTAACGTCGCACTGGAGAAACACAACGGACTATTGGCGACGGTCCGGGATCAAACCCGAAGTGAAACATCCGAGAACAACACCACGCAGTTTGAACCATGGTCAGATGACGAGGTCATACGTGAGCTGGTGTCCCATTCTAAAAACTTCCACACCACGACAACTCGAGAACATTTGAGGCCACGAAAGATTTAACGTGCACCAGCCCGTTGTACATGACGGTCTTTGGTTGGATTTGAGCTCGCAACCCTCCGAATGTAATCATTTACTCTTCCAACCGGCCTACTGCCGCCCTCGTGGCTTTACTGAGAACTAAAGAAATGAAAAAGAAATATAAATAAAACATATTGTAGGTTTTAGTTATTGCAAAAGCAAATTTTCTTTTGCTCTGTGGAAATCAACCTAATAGGAAATATGATGGTCTATGACCCTAATGTATAGGCATGCTTCCAACTACCCTGCAAGGGTATTTAAATACGATTCATCAGTCACCTCTGAGGGCATTTAAGTATGGGTAGGTAGATAGTTGATTAAGGTCGCACTGTCGACGGGCTATTGGCGACGTTCCGGGATCAATCACCCCAAGGGAAAGATCCCAAGGACAACAACACGTAATTTTTAAACACGGTCAGATGACGCATTTAAATATAATACAATTGCGTTAGTACCAAAAACAAACCACTTTCTAAAAATCATTAGATTTTGTGAATTTTCTGTGTTTAAGAAAAATCTTATAATCTAACACTTGACAGAATGAGATGTGTTATATTCTAGATCTCAATATACTGTCAGGGAAGGACTCATGGTTAGGTTTGGCTTCGTGATATGAAGTTTTTGCTTCTCAAGGCCTAATTCAAACCAGGAATCTAGGATAACGAGTTACGCTTGCAACCCACACATCACTTTAAAGAATAAATAAGACAATGCAATTCTTTATAACACTCCTTGCGTATATCTTGGACTGCATTTCCTCAAACTTACACTCGGTCTACAGAACACTGTCTTACGAACTCGCAGCTTTCTGTTTCGCTAATGGTCTGCCGAGCATCAAAACTGCAACGAAGAACACAAAGGGAGAAATAAAAAAAGTGCAGCTAAATTTTACACCGTGGATTTTTGTGCTCTGTCAATAGCAAAGTCGACGAATCCGAAATAACCCATCTCTTCGCGATCCTGAATCCTCCCTGAGGCCAAATCGCAGAAAGAGAAAGAAAGCTAGTTTCTTTTCTCTCTGTCTTAGCTGCTTTTTCTCGTTTCCACTAGGAGGAGCCCGGTTCGTTATTTTTGCTCTCCGCCCCCACAAATAGGATCGAAATCGAACTGGTTTCCGAATCGGCTGTTTTCCACCGAGAAACTTGTGATAGGGGATGTTTAAAGAGAATGGCGTTTGCTTCCATTTATGGTGGGTCTTCATCAAATTTCCGCTTGGAGACGTCCGCAGATGATGTGGTGTCTGTTGGATGTCAAACGGAACTGAGAATTGTTCATTTATGTATTCTTACTTGGTCTACAAATTGTAAACACCTTATGTATTCTTATTGGGTCTACAAGTAGTAGATGGCCTTATGTAATCTTATTTGGTCTACAAATTCTAGACGGCCTTATGTACTTGTATTTGATCTACAAGTTGTAGACTGCCTTATGTATTCTTATTTAGTCTACAAGTTGTAAACTGTCTTTGTAATGTAATTTTGACTGGTCTTTGGACCTTGTGTTTTTTGTTTTGTAAATTGTTTTTGTTTTATATGAATCGTTTGTATTATGACGGTTCGTTAGGGCAAAGGTTCCTGAGGATCTTACGACACCTGTCGAGGACATTCACGAGTAACCTGATACCCTATGGGGAGGCTCGATGGGTAGGGTCTTTAAAAAACGAGACTGAGATACGGTACGTACTACTTGTTTTCAATTAGTTTATTCGATCGATAATTTGAACTTTATCTACACTTGGTGGCGACGGTTTTCGTATACAATCGCACCCCTGATGCAATGCCGACATAACTCTAAAACGAGAATTTCTAGTTTTAATGGTAGCCACTATTTGGTACGACAGGCTTTTCCTGTAAAGGTAAATGCAGATGGTGTTAGTGTTTGTGCGGAAAAGTGATATTATAGCCGGCGTGGGAAATGTCTTTTATGGCTCATTAGCACGTTAGAAAACAAACTAGCTTCAACGTTATAATTTCGAGTTCCGGAATAGGCATTGATATTCGTAGATCCCCGGAATCCACTTTAACCCGTCGATCCCAGTAATTATACCTCGTGTACGAAAAAATGAGTCTTGTGACAAACCAAACCTCAAAGACAGGGAATCACTGGATGATATATCGCCTCTTCTCGTTAAAAACGACGCAAATCAAACTGAAGGTATGATACTTTTGGTGTAACAACAGGATGCGCCTTTACAAATAGCCTTCAGTTCTCCACTTGTAGTGCAGAAGATCAAAGTGGTCTCTTGTCGGGCATAAAAAGAATAATAAATTATTTTTAAATTAAAAACGATGCTATTGAACTTGAACAAACCGTGGAAATCAAATCAGAAAGCACTACACATTTTTTTCATAAAACGAAATTCTATACACTTAAAAATAGATTAGAAAATATGCCAAATATTTTAATTTCTACTTTTGTTCTCCACTAAACTTTATCGATCTAATTCACCTCGAATAGTAGATAGAATAGCAGATAGCCTCGATAGAAATAACCGTAGAGCAAGTACCAACGCGTAAAATAAACGACCACGCTTCTGTCTATAGCAGTGGTTTGCAAACTGGGGGTCGCGACCCCTCTGGGGGTCGCTTGAAAATTTTTGTGGGTCGTCAAATTCAAAGAAATTTATTTGACAATAAAAAATATAAGGCTTTTCTTCAACATGTATCAGGTACCAGTAAATTAGTGAAATGAGATAATATTATTTATAAAAAAGAACTATATTTTTTTACGAAAACAATTGTTTGTATTAGTATATAATACCTATACTTCGGTAACCGGCAGGCGAACAGACATAATGATAAAAGATAATTGTCAATTTGAGATGCCCTTTACCTGCTCTCCGGTGTGATTCATATGCAACTTGGGTCGGTCTGACGTTTAGCAGTGGCCATCTTTACTACAGCTCTTTCAATCTAGGTGTGCACCCCTGCTATTTAGTCTTTATACTGTGATCACAGATAGGACCGTGCAGTTCTTTCCGTCTGTGCCTCAGTAGTTCGGTTTTGCTGCTTCTTACGTTCATTCAAGTGCATTCTGTAATTCTGTTTATATACTGCTTTTGCTAATTTTAAGTAAAATTTGCAATCGGGTATGTACATAACATATTTTCTGTATAGGACAGTTCAGTAGGGTGCTCGGAGGGCAATAATAAACAGTTAATTTAAAAAATCACTAAAATGTTTATAAAGAAAAACTTTTTTTTTTAATATTTTGTATTATTTTTTCGTTTTTGATTTTTTCGAAAATTAATTATCCTACTCTGATATTTCCTTGGAAACTCTACCAGGGTGGTTACTATTTTAAAACGTGTAAGGAAACAGTTAGTTCTGTTTTTGGATTACAGATTGCGGCGCACTAAAGAAAGCCTGCTTTTGCAGTTTAAGTGCGTGTAAAAATTTAAGATCATAGTAAGATGAATTTTGAAAAATAAACTCAAATTGTAATTTTTAAATATATTTTTTCCCATCTTTGGAGTAAGTAATGTTAAACATAATTATATTAAATCACTATAATTAATTTTGTACTTGTTTTGTATTTTTTAAGTAAGCTCCAATATTTGTATGTTATGATTCACTGTAACCTCTGGGTACAATATAGATGTGTGCTCGACTGGCAACACCAGTTGAGATATTTACTTGCCTCGCTTACCATGTGTAAATTTTTACTTCAGCGATGTATTTTTTATTTTAAGTAGCGAGTATGTGCAATTGGAATAAAGAGATGTTTCTCTTATAATTAAGTTTTCTTTTCTTTAATTCTCGTCTGAATAAGCTACAAATAAACATGATTTATACAGAGTAATCCCGGACTTTATTTTCTTCCCACGTGGTAGCCGTACGTGACTGAATAAACCAAAGAAATGAAATATTGTATATTTATAATTTTGTTTAGTTTTAGTTTTAATACCCTCATGATAGATAAATGGCTAAAAATTGGTACCCAACGTCCAGAAAATGAAAAGAATGACAATACAAATGAGAATAATGGACCAACATCCGATGAACTTAGAAAAACTGTGAATGAATCCAATGGCACTGTTTAATGAAGAATTTATTAAATATGGATTTATATATTGCGTTGTTAATGGGAAAGAATATCCGTTATGTGATAATTACAGGGATAAATTAGCAAATGAAAGTATGAAACCTGCTAAATTAAAAAGACATTTGGAAACCAAGCATAAAGAATTAGCAAATAAATCTGAAACATTTTTTAGAAAACGAGCTGAAAGTATGAAAAATTAAATGTATTTTTGAAAAAATACACAATTCCTGAGAAGGCTTTACGGGCATCCTTAGAAGTTTCATATTTAATAGGAAAAAATTTGAAACCACATACAATTGGAGAACCACTCATTCTTCCTTCAGTAATTAAAATGACATCATTTATTCAAGGAGAAACATATGATAACGATTTAAAAACGATACCATTATCAAGAGATACCGTTTCTCGCCGAATTTCCGCCATATCACGTAATATAGAATCAGTTCTGTTAAATCGATTACAAAACTCTCCTGTATTTGCTCTACAGCTTGACGAAACTACTGACATTTCTAAACTGTCTCAATTAATTGTTTATGTGAGATACGTTTATGAAGAAGACATATCAGAAGATTTTTTTTATATTGTAAAAAATTGGAAGGAAAAACAAATGGAGAGAAAATATTTGAAATTATTAATAGATATTTTGAAACAACTGACCTTACCTGGATACACTGTGTCGCAGTTTGCACTGATGGTGTTGCAGCATTAACAGGTAGTAATAAAGGACTAAGAGGGTTAATAAAGAAAATTGCTCCCCATATAGTATTCAACCATTGCATGATACATAGACAAGCTCTTGTTGCAAAAGACATTGATGAAGAATTGCACAAGATATTACAGGATGTTGTTATTGTAATTAATTACATTAAAAGCAACAGCGCCCTAAACAGTCGTCTCTTATCAATACTCTGTAATGAGATGGGTTCTGTGTATGAGACATTATTACTACATACCGAAGTCAGATGGCTCTCACGCGGCAAAATACTGCGACGTATTTTCGATTTGAGAAACGAAGCTTACATTTTTTAGTAGAAAAGAAACATATATTAGCAAGTTCATTCATTAATGAAGATTGGCTCGGAAAACTCAGTTACATGGTTGACATTTTCGAAAAACTTAACGATTTGAATTTAAGTTTATAGGGAGAGAATACAAACATATTTTAACATCGAGCAGTAAAATTGAAGCTTTTAAGAATAAGCTGATACTTTGGCATTGAACAAAAGGAGAATTGAACAAAAACAACACAGACATGTTCCTGTGCTTTTCAAAATTTACTAAAGAAAAGAATATAGATTTCTTGATATTTGAAAACACCATTTCCCGTTATATAGTAAAATTTGGAGAAAACTTTTCGAAAAATTTCCAGATAATGAATTAGGTTGGATACATGATCCATTTTCGTTTGATATTTTTAAATCCAATATATCTTTAAATGAAAAAGAACAGTTAATTGATATTTCAAGCTCTGCGCACTGCGCTTTTAACACTGCGCATTCAATTTAAGTCTCTGACTTGCCAAAACTTTTGGTTATCGATTGGAAACGAATATGCCGATTTGAAGAAAAAGACAATTAATATTTTGATTCAGTTTGCATCGACCTACTTATGTGAAACCGGCTTTTCAAAATTAGTTGCCATTAAAACGAAATATCGATCTCGATTGCATCCAGAGGACTTCCAATACAGATCCGAGCATAGAAGCAATCATGAGCTCTGCAAGTGCTTACCTCACATTGAATTTTTATGTTGTAAGTTTTTTAAAGTATTTTCCATTAAAAAATATTTATACCCATATGCATAAATAAAACCATTGCTTCGTAAAATTATGTGTTTTATTCAGACCTCTAATAAGGCACAAACATAAGCGCAAATCCCAAAAAGAAATCAACTTTAACTACGTCGATGATTAAAAAAACGTCTATTGTCTATCTAGGGGTCGCGGCAAAATAGTACACAAAATTGGGGGCCGGAAATGAAAATGGTTTGCGCACCACTGGTCTATAGCATGTCAAACTAGCTCTGTAGCCACCCAGTCACTTTGATTGCGAAGTATTATATTGGTAGGAAGGTTGTTTTTGTGTGTTTCTTATGGTTCAAGGGCTACATTTGGCCATGCTGTGCCAAACAAAATACACACCAAATAATGGACACACATACAAAGAAACATTTACTGACGCATAAGAGAGAATAATACTCATGGAGGAATTGAACCTGGAAAGCTTACAACTAGCAGATTGCTAGCTCAGCGGGCAAACCCACTGTCATGGTGTCCACGATTTTATCGATAAACTAGCACTATAGCCACCCAGTCACTTTGATTGTGAAGTATTATAGTGGTAGGAAAGTTATTTTTGTATGTTTCTTATGGTTCAAGGGCTACATTTGGCCATGCCGTTCCAAACAAAATACACACACCAAATAATGGACACACATACAAAGAAAAATTTACTGGCGCATAAGAGAGAATAATACCCATGGAGGAATTGAACCTGGAAAGCTTACAACTATCAGATTGTTATCTCAGTAGGAAAACCCACTGTCGGTGTCCCCAAAATAGGGATTTTATCGATAAACTAGCTCTATAGCCACCCAGTCACTTTGATTGCGAAGTATTATATTGGTAGGAAGGTTGTTTTTGTGTGTTTCTTGTGGTTCAAGGGCTACATTTGGCCAATGCCTTCCAAACAAAATACACACCAAATAATGGACACACATACAAAGAAAAATTTACTGACGCATAAGAGGGAAACATACCCATGGAGGAATTGAATCTGGAAAGCTTACAACTAGCAGATTGTAAGCTCAGCGGGCAAATCCACTGAGTCATGGTGTCCTCAAAATTGGGATTTCATCGATAAACTAAACGCACTTGTGTACAAAGATGTCCCGATATCGATATTGGCAATGACATATCGGTATCGTGTCAGCCAAAAAGCAATCCAATAGATGTTACGGAAAACTAGTAATCCAGTAAGCAGTCCCCATCCTACGGATTCTGACACAAATTTCAGCAATACAACTAGTATCCATCGACATTTCTCCTTTTTCAAAAATTGCCTCACCCCGTTTTCATTTGAAATTGAGTCGCCAAAGTCTACATTGCATCTCTTTTTATTAAAATGGAAGAAAAGAAAGATCGATGCTACTCCACACAATCTGTGTTATTGTTGACGATGAAACTCCATGCACATTCATTCACAAATAGAAAGGGATAGAAGAACTTTTGCATTTGTTCCCATTTTTTCATCCGAAATCTACACTTCGCATCTCTGGCGCGATTCAATATCGAGCTTTCAATGGAATCGCAAAAAGAGAAACACATCCGTGTCCATTTTTTTGTAGGATGCATTCGTCGTCCTACTTCTCTGTCTTGGCCCTCAAAACTCGTTTTATCACTATTGTCCTCCTATTCTTTGGCCCTCATAACAAAAAAATAAAGAACGAAACAGATGGCATACGTATTGAAGGAAAAAGTAAAATAAATATGACAAAAAAGGGGACAAGAGAGGAAAAGAAGGAGAAAACTCCTTGAAAAAGTTTGAAGGGAAGAAGAGGGGAAGTACTGATTTCGGGAGGGTTACATGTTTTGGGTGGAGATTTGTTTGTGTTTGTTGCTTTACTGGAGATATGACGTTGTCAGAAAATGGTAGTTTTCAGCGACGAGCATTTGCTTTTTATTAAAAGAAAAACGTAAATGGAAAGTAACAAGTTCCCCCTGTGCTGCACAATGGTGGTTTATGAAGGAATAAATGTATTGATTACTAATGGTATTTTTGTACAACAGCGACGTAATGAGGGTCTTTTTATTGATGTTACATCGAGTGATTTTGTAACTGGCGAGGAATGACTAGTGCTTTGTTGAAAACTTAAATATCAGACAGAATACTGCTTTTCGGACTCTTAACTGTTTATCATTTATCGAGAATTTGCAGTCGGATTACTTTATGGTTGGTTGGTTAGTTGCTTTAGGTTTTACAGCAAAAATGGATAAGCTTCGCCAAATAAAATAGAAATAGAGATTTTATGGAAGGCTTGTTTTATAAGCGAGAGCACAGGAGTTGCATCTCTTTCCCGCCTGCAGCCTAATAAAATATCTTTATCCACAGCCCTAATTAATCCTTATGTAACAAAAATTTATTTTAGATCGACAAACTAAACTCTTAGACTCAATCTAAATCCAGTTCGTATCCAAATTATAAAATACTGCATTGAGTTTTGTCTTTAATGAGCTTTTTCTGTCTAGCTAAACGTACGTGACTAGTGTTTTTGTGGTAGAACGCGATTCCTGTTTGTATGAGAGGCTTTTCTGTTAAGCTATAGGGCCGAGGTAGCGAGTTACGGATTAGCAACCGGAGGTTTGCAAATTCAAATCCAACCAAAGACCGTCATGTACAAAGAGGGCTCAAATATCCTCACGTTGGCATGGTGTGTAAGTTTCGAGAGTGGGGTGCCAGCTCAGGTGTGACCTCGTCATCTGACAGTGGTTCAAAATTACGTGGTGTTGTCCTCGTATCTTTCCTTTCGGATTTGATCCCGGACCGTCGCCAATAGCCCGCTGTGTTACTCCTGTTTCGATGTTAATTAAAATTACTCACCTACCTGGTAAGCTATACGTAGGTATCATCAATTCATCACTTTTACGGACAACGATATAAGTATCAATAGGAAATTTTTAAAGGTTGCTTCCAAGGACTCTCCTCTCCTCCCACTCTTTGGCTCGCATACATTAACCAAATCCTAGACTTAAATACTGAAAAAAAATTCTACTACCCTTTGCGAACGATCTCGTGATTGTTTTGGCCGCTCCCCAAGGGGCGAACTTACCAAGAAACTTGTTAGTAGACTTTAATTGCTTAGACTTTAAAGCACTTAGTGGACTTTAATTGCCCTACCACAAACACTTAGTATGGTACAGAAAGGGTCAATGTACCTTCATTCACTATTTGTACAGATTCAAGACAAAACAAATTCCCGTTTGCTCTGGTGGTGGTGGATTTTGTAACGCCTTCTACTTGTCACCACCAAACTTTCGTAGCTCTGACGGCTATGTTGGTATCCTACTCTTTATATCACTAGTCACTATTTGCGAGCTACGTTACTAGCCTCGCAATTTTAACCTTTCACTTTTCATTCTTACACACACACGCATGAGCAAGACGCTCAACCACCTGTTAATTAAAACATTTTCGTCTTCGAATAATAATTCAACCTTTTCGTAATTTAAAGCTTTGTAAATTCATAGTTTAAGAGGTATTGAAGTTAATTTTTTAGTGAAAATGGATCAATCTGGAACTGGAGTTACTTGCATAAATTACTATTGTGCGTGGATCGGACTGGGTCAGCACGACCAGGTGGTGAGATAAACGACTCAGACCGCTACCCCTTCATTCGCGTCCACACCAAAATTCATCACATCGCTAAGCCGACAGATTAAACCATGGCTAATTGTCTTGAAAATATTATTAATAATAAACTTTCAAGATTTAAAACCAAGATATATCTAGGCTTTGCTGGACAGATTGCAGATCCGTTGTAGATACTTCTATACATAGATATACATTTAATCCCCTTGACTTCCCTTGGAAAGGCTCTAAACCACCTGGTGAACCGGAAGGCGTCGGCACGAAGAAACTAAACGTAGTTGGTGGTAATGTCTTAGTGGTAGAACGTGCTTCCTGTTCGTCTCAGGATTTTCTGTCAAGCTAAACGTAGGTGACAGTGAAGTTTTTGTGGTAGAACATGCTTGCTGTACGTATTCTCCGAACGTGAGGTCACTAGACTTGTTTCTCAAGTACGATTTCAGTACAACGCCAACTGAATTTATCATTAATTCTTAATTTTTGAAGTATTCTTTATTCAACTTCAAATTCTTTAGTTTTTATGGACAGCGATTAATTTAATTAAATGATTGTACGAACAAATAAACAGTTAAAAATCGAATCAATGGAAATTTAAGGATTGGAAGCATTGAAAAAATATTTTGAAATTAATGTTTGAAACTACTTATTTGGCACACGACAAATTCCTTTCATGCACTTTGCCACACTGGGCAGTATCCTACTAACCATATTTAGAAGGTAGGTAGGCAGGTAGGTAGTTAATGTTGCACTGCAGTAACACGACCGTCTGAAATTAATCCCGAAGGGAAAGATCAGAAGACAGTACCTCGTGATTTCGACCCACGATCAGATGACGAGGTCAAAACCCGAGCTATAACCGACTCTCCAAACTCCATATTTAGAACTATAACCCTGAATCATTCCAATGATAGATAGATCCACTACTTATAAATTCGTATAAGTAATTGTATTCGTATAAGACATTAAAGTAACCGTTATATCGCTCGTCGATGTATCACGCTTCCGATATATCGCTTTAATTATAATGTTCCTTCAGAATTGGGGATTGAAATGTCACAAGCACTGTTTCAAGCACTTATTCTAAACCTATGCTGCCCAGGCTCCGATCTGGCCATTTGAAAAAGATGATATTCTTTGATGTCCAGAAATCCTTTCCCTCCTGTATAAAGTGCAGCTTATTACCAGCCTCTCCCTCACACATCCCGAACTGCATGGAACCATACATGAAGACATTTTTAAGAACCCATCTGACATTGCCCAAAAACTTTTTTTGCACATTCAATGACATAGTGTAATTTGTTTTTTACACTGGAATAAGAAAGAAGACTTATCTTAAACTGAATAGGTTACAAACATTTGCATACCTCGAAAGTTAGAATGAGAAAATATTTCTGTACCCCAGAAGGTAAACTGTCGTAAGTCCATTTTTGGCGGTTTGGAGTTAGATCAACAACTCTACATAAAGAATTGCACTCTATCTAGTGGTAAAGTGTAGTAACGGTCAGGGACTTCTATTCTGAATTAGTGATGGATTAGAACGACGTTTGTTCATGTTGTTCCATAAATAAAAAGTTAGTTTTTTCGCTTTCCTGAAATGTAGCCAATTTGGACTTACGACACTTTACCTCCGAGGTACAGATTTTAGTTTTCAAACATATTCTACACCATTTGAAATTATTTTAAAACCATCCATTTGTGTTTAATTTTTAATTTTGCAATTTAATACAAAAATACAAAATACTTAAATACAAAAATTTATCATTTAATGTAAGTAGTATTTGTGTCCTTTCATTTCTGAATACGCTTTTCTTAGTCCCCTCTGTATCACTCTTCCAGATACATCAAGTTTTTTCTTGCCTCCCAAGAAGTGGGATATATCGAGGGTGCATTTATACGTATTTGTATGATATTTATACGATCGTATAAACAAAAAATACAATTTATAATCAAAAGTTCAGAAGAAAAGCTTCAGTTTTTTTAGAATTGCATCTTTCTATATCGCATAAAGAAGAATCCAGTTAAGGAAAAATATTTGCCTAATGGCCAAAGCAATCTGCGAATGCATGATCATGCCCTCTGATATGATGCCAATATGAAAAATCGAAGAGACATTTAAATAACAAATAATGCCATTATTCTTAAAGCGATGTTCTATGCTAAACGAGGCTGAACAAGAAATAAAAAATGCCATTGTCTGAAAGAAAGACAGCTGACAAATACGCAAATATGCTGGAGAAAACTGCATATGATTGAGAAAAGAAATGTTTATAAAAAAGTTTTCCTTTCAGACGCTCTTTTGAACTTCAAACTGTGGGTGTTGAGGATCATAACTTGCGTGTGGTGATTTCAAAATGACGTGTAATGCTCCCATTCCAGAACAAATATATGTGGAAGGTTTTAGAAAAGTGACATTTAGTTTATGGCATTTGGTTTACAGCTTGAACGATGTTCGTGGATTTGTAAAAATGCATTGATTCTGCAGAGAACTTTAGCATCTATAAAAGTAGCACCATAAAACTACTTTGTAATTACTTCTCACAACTTTTGGTTATCGTTTTTCGATTGTTTGGCTATAAATAATTGACTGCCGAGTGTTGAGGTGACAGTAAGCTTTCAAAATCTCCAAAATCGATTATTTTAGTTTTAGTTTAAAAATTAATTTATACCAAACTTTATAGACAGCAAAAATAATTTTTCAACTACAATCAACTACAAAACCGTGTTGTTTTCCGATTGCGATTTTTTTGAAATTTTTTCTGATTTCGAATTGTTTCCAATGCATTCGTTTTTCTTGATTTCCTTTTTGCGGATAATACTTTTAATCTGTTGGATGTATTTAAATCTAGATAAGAAATACATAGTAATTCCTATTTTTTTTAAATTTGGTTTTAAAAACAATAAAATAATAAAAATAATATAAAAACATTTCGTTGCTAAGCCTATCTTTTTTTGCAAAATATTAGGTATTTTCGTACACTTTTTTAGCTTCGCAATTGAATGTTACACTTGCAAAAAAGGATAATTTTATTTTTACGTACAGAAACAATATAAAATAAATAATGACACTACATGGAAAATTGATGCGCATGGGGACCTATCATTTTCTTCTCTTATCAAATTTTTTACTACGTATTTTGTAATAACTTTCACACAACTTCATATTGTGTGTACTAATCTTCATATATTTTAGTAAAAGAACAGTCTGAAAATTTGATAAAAATCGGGTTTCAACTTAAAATGTTTGTTTCAAACGCCCATTATCCCCTTAAAGGAATTATGAAAACTCACCCAAACAGTCTAGTTGGACTGAATTTGTGGTTAGGGGCATCTGCAAATATTTGCACAGGGCGCTTCATTTAGAATTAATATGAATCCATTTAAAAAACATTTTTAAATAACTGGGCATTATACACCGAATCGTTATTTAAAGTACCATTTTATTTTTCATTTCAAAGGCACCTGACAACATAATGAATGATACGCCACTTTTAAATATTTCAGACTAGCAATTTTTAAGATTTAAAATATCTCAAAATTATGATGTTTTATCCACAATTCTAAAGTGGTCATGTTTCTTTAAATTTTCTCAGTTGATTTTTTTCGTGAAATACATCTCAGGTCTTCAAGAGTCCCAATACCAAATTTGGTTCCATTCAGTTTATTCTATTTTGCTACAGATGATTCCAAAGAGGGAAAGTTATTTAATGGCCCACCCTGTATTTATAATATCTTTCTCGTAACACAAACACCCTCGGCAAAGCAACCAAAATTCTAATTTTTGAGGGAAAGCAAGGGTTGCCATAAGAAGAGATTGATAGATATCGTTAATAATGGTTAGATTGGGGCGGGACTGGTCAACTGGAAATTCCAGAAACGCCGGTGTGTCCAGAGGTGAGTTGAACTACTGTTCAAACAATAATTTTAATACTTTTCAATTAAAGACAGTAAACTGGAATTAGTAAGATATTGTAATCATGGATACAAAAAGTACCTTTTGTACATTATTGAATCATCTTGACATTAACCAGTTAAAATCGATCGATAAAAAAAATCGTCCCTCGAAGTGTCTCGAGATTTCCGAGTAATGGAGAATTGCCTTTACTCCACAACACACATAATGACTAAATAACCGCATCTCATTGGGTGAAAGGAAAGATTCCATTGACCAGAAAGGTCAAAACTGTTTAGAAGTCATACTGACAAGACTATGGATTGTGGAACAGATATATGCGTATGAACCCCTCGGATGGTAATAAATTCGATTGAGCAATTAATGAAAGTGATTCGAATAAAGTATCTAAGGTTTTTGGCTTGTGTGTTGTTCTTCAAAATAGTTTTAAGTTTAATATCATGCTACTTTCTATCCAAACTGTGCAATAACTTTTGTTTAAGAAAAAAACTTTTGCACTTAAAAAATGAAAAAGTTAAAAATTATTTTTCACGAGAAATCTAGAATTGATCCTCTGAATGAACGCTGCTTATTCAACTAATCCGTGGAGGCGTCCTGCTTAAAAGGGAATAAAGGTTTGTCAGAATCGAGGACTCACAGTAATCAAAAGACACGATGATTCCTTGCCGAAAACCAATCGGAAAATTCCCCTCTGTAAACCGGCGCTGTGCCGGTCGTCTTTTTATTTTTGTTGACCTTGTGGTCTTTGTATATTTTGAAGTTTTAATAAAATGGTTCCGGGCTGCACGCCTTGGAGCCCTCGTGTGCCCTCCCTGCCCGTTGGGGTGGGGTTCCCTTGTTCCTCCTTCGTTGATGCTGGAAGTCGCTATCCCCTCCTCCCGTAAATTGCTCTAAACCTCCAGGTGAGTTGGGAGGAGGCGGATCTGGAATCTGGAATCGGAAAATTCCGAAATGACCACATCCAATCGAAAAACCTACCTGATGGTTTTCGATTGGACGTGGCATTTCGGAGATGCGTACCTACAACTGATAGTTTAACGCACAAATTCAGATTTACATATCCATCTCGAGCTTTATTTTCGTGCCTCAGGTGCCTGGAACCCTAGGGGCGTGAAAATGGTAGCTTGTTTGGAAATTCCAGCGCTTTAATTTCGAATGACCGGAAGACATCATAAAACGTTTGACGTGAATATCTGCGAATTTGTAACAATTTCAAAATCCTTCGAGGCCAGAAGATGATTACATTTTTGGGCCGATCTCAGGGCCGCAGTAGCCCAGTTGGAAGAGTGACGTATTAGCAACCGGAGGGAGTTCGAATCCAACCGAAGTTGTGTTCAAAGTGGGCTGGTGCACGTTGAATTTGCCGTGGCCTTAAATGTCCTCACATTGGCGTGGTGTGGAAGTTTGGAGAGTGGGGTGCCCGCTCAGATGTGACCTCGTCATCTGACCATGGTTCAAAATTACGTGGTGTTTTTCTCTGATGTTTCACTTCGGGTTTGATCCCGGACTCCAATATCCGCTGTGTTTCTCTAGTGCGACGTTAATTAAAATACCTACCTACCAAGCCAAGATCCAGATCATCACTGGTTATGTGCGATTCCTGCTATTGGAAATCAGAGTCGGTTCATTTTGCAGATGCACAAAACTTTCTTTGTTGGCGGTTCATAGATTCTGAACCGCCAACAAAGAAATATTTTATCGTTTCTAAATGTAATGCATTTTGCCTTTTTTTACTAGAAACGGAACATAAAAATTTTAAGTACTTGAAATCTGAGTAACAAGACACATGTCAGTTCGAATACTCGAAAATATGTATAGAACGTGTTTTGTCGAACTTTTAGCACTTGCTGTCGATGAGAAACGTCATGAGTTTGACACATTGCAAAAAGTAGAAATCTTTTATTCTCCTTTTTCCCTTCATCTTATAAAATGTGAAAGAGAAAAAGAAGAGAATCTTCAACAGCGAAATCGCAGCTTGTCCAAAGCCGCGAACGCTTTGTTAAACTATATGTTCTTGTACTTACCAATATATGAAGTACAGTTTTCAAGTTGCTCATGTTCTGAGTAGTTGTTTTTATATAGGAAAATTGAAATTTTTAAATAAATAAACTTCATTTTAAATCCCGCTGTCACATTTATTTTTAAAGTAATTGCACTTTTTAAGCACCAAGTTTGGCAGAGGAATCAATATTCTGCTATGTGATTTTTATACTTAAAGGCGGGGCTATATTTCTATATGAAATCCCTCCTAAATGTCACAAGTATATCATCGTTTCGAAAGCATTCACTTTTCATGACTACGAATAAAAGTGTCAAATACCTAATACCTTTTCGTCGGGTTTGATCCCGGACCGTGGCCAAAAACCCGTTGTGTTGCTCCAGTGCGACATTAATTAACTACCAACCTAAAACCTTTTTTTTATAAAACTTGCATAGAAACATAAAAAATTTAATAAATGTAAGTATACTTGAAAACGCATTTCTAACACGTGATGAGTATATTCGACTTCGTATTAAAACACCTGTATTATTTCAGTTTTAGCGGTAGCCCGTTTGGAGGAGTAACGGATTTGCAACCGGTGAGTTGCGAGTTCGAATCCAACCAAAGACCGTCGTGTATACAATGGTCTGGTGCACGTTAAATCCTTCGTGGCCTCAAATGTCCTCACGTTGGCATAGTGTGGAAGTTTGGAGAGTGGGGTGCCAGGTCAGGTGTGACCTAGTCATCTGACCGTGGTTCAAAGTTACGTGATGTTGTCCTTGAATCTTCCCTTCGGTTTTATCCAAGGGCACTAAGCACTTCCTGGATTGCAATGTTCTCCAATTTCCAAATTTACTTCAGGAGATCTTAGGAGAAAGTATTTTATTTACCTTTCCATATAAAAAAATTGAAACAATGAATAACTCACGTTACAAATTGGTTAATTTGTTTTCAAATTAGAGAAACCATAACAGCTTACGATCATGAATATTGCAAATTGAGATAATATAGCCTCGATACCTTATAGCTCATCAAAGACAGACATACTTTGTGAAGTTCAATAAGCACCCAGTAGATTGCAATACTATCCAATTTCAAAAATTGCTTCAGCCACCCTTATACAGGAAAGTTGCTTTCATATTAGGTTGGTTGGGTTTTATGGCGCAAAGGCCATATTTGGCCTCGCTGAGTCAAACACAAGACGTTCAGTACTGCACATATACACACAAATAAAGTGTTACTGACACAGAAGAGAGAAATACACCCTACATGAATCTTAATGTACACATGATAATTTATGGACACATTTTTCATTAAAAACATACGAAGCCCAATTAGTATTTAATGGTTTGCAACAATATCCAATTTCAAAATTTGCTTCAAGTAATCTTATCTGTAAGATATCTTGTTATAAAACAATGGATAAACCACCTTGACACTAGATAATTTGTTTTCAAATTAGAGAAACTATAACAGCTTACAATCATGAATGTTGTAAATTGTGATAATCTACCCTTGACACATTCATAACTCATCAAAGACAGACATACTTGTGAAGCTCAATAAACACCCTATAGATTTCAGTATTCTTCAACTATTGATACACACATCCTCATCGTATATATAAAGATTATTGATACACCAACACCTCATCGATAAAAGACTTACCGATGCTCAATAAGCACTTCCTGGATTGCAATTTTTTCCAATAGTATTCAACTAATCCTTTTATATAAGAAAATTGAAACGTTAGATTACTCACGTTGCAAACTGACTAATTTGTTTTCAAATCAGAGAAACTCTAACATCTTAAAATCACGAATGTTTTAAATTGAGATAATATAGCCTTGATGCTCTTATAGAGCCCATCAAAGACCGACATACTTTGTGAAACTTAATAAACACCTCATAGAGATTTCAGCATTCTTCAACTGTAAAATACTCCTTCAATACCTCAGAAGAATCTCCCCGCTTCCGCATTAATCCCGCTTGAACTTCAATTCTAACCTTTTGGGTCAAAGCACTATAGTGCACCCTCGCATTGTTCAGTTGAAAGTCGATGGCAATTTGAAGAGTTCATTTGATGATGACGTCGGCTGAATGGAAGGGATAGTGCCTTTATGTGGCGCCCAATGGAACAATGGGATCTTTTGTGAGATGATGGCACTTGAGGTCCATGGAGGAATATTTTAAATTTCCTTTCGCTTTCCGGGGCTTGTCATCGTAGATTACACGTGCAGCTTCAAATGCTCCAGATATGCAAAACTCAAGTGGAATCGCTGATGGCTTTATGGAAAGGGAAGGCGGAATTATTAAGGCTTGATTTTGAGACTGGTTTGGGGAAGAAACGCCATGGAACTTGCAAATGTACTACCGATATCAACTAACTATAAGGGTGACCTAAATTAAATTTTTCGGGTTAATCCTTTCAGGAGCCTAGACATCCCGCCTCTTTAAAATGATTAAGGTTAGGTTTATTAGGGCTCAATATGCACTTCATGAATTTAACCCACCTGGTCGTTGCCTCGACGTGGCAATATGGTCGTCAATAGCAAAAGTGGAATGGTCGTCAATAGCAAAAGTGATCAGATCTTGATGGACGAGATTGCTCATCGTTAGAAAAACTGATCAGATCTTGATCTCGACATCATAGAAAAAAATCAGCAATATCTTGATGACGAGATATCTCGTCATTGAAAAGATTAGTGAGATATCTTGATGGATGAGATATCTCGTCGAAACCAGTGGGAAAGTTAAATATTCTCCAATTTCAAAATTTACTTCGGGGGATTTCACATTTAGAATATATTTTATATAGGAAATTGAAACAACAATGGAGAACCCACCTTGCAAGCTGGTTAATTTTGTTTTAAAATAAGAGAAACTCCAATAAAATCTTATTTAGAATCATGAATATTGCAAATTGAGATTATATAACCTTGATACACTCAGCTCATCAAAGATAGGCATATTTTGTGAAGTTCAATAAACATCTGATAGAATGGAATATTTAGCAATTTCAAGAAATTCTTGAGCCACTCTTATCTGAGCAGTTATAAACAAACCACGTTGTATGCTTATCACGTAAATTGTTTCGAAATTCGAGGTCTGAAACGTAATA
This sequence comes from Meta bourneti, assembly GCA_933210815.1. Classification (NCBI taxonomy): domain Eukaryota; kingdom Metazoa; phylum Arthropoda; class Arachnida; order Araneae; family Tetragnathidae; genus Meta; species Meta bourneti. The sequence continues at coordinate 101,816,983 of OW119924.1, read as the reverse complement.
TAACATTTCGAATCCGGAATCTTAATATACAAAGTATTATTAATACATACATCTCACCAAACATACTTTGCTAAGCTCGTTAAGTACTTCATGATTTAAAGAGGTACATATTTATAAATCTTTACCTAGGAATCGCATGACACTGTCCAATTCTTTTGAAAATAGACTTTTAGTAATAATCTTGTCAAACTGTTCTTGCTCTTTCCGATGATATACAACACTATATCCAGTCTCAATACGTAAAGAATATCTGCCTCTATAAAACAATTGAGTAATTGAAGGAGTAGAAAAACATCACTAAAATGCTCTCCTGTAAAATTTACATTTGTGACCTAATATCCTATGCCTCCGAGAAATATTCTCTAATTTTGTATTCTGATGTCAAGGACTGCTCTAGATGGGCAGTGAGACATAAGAGCGTCCACGCTCTTTAAAAAAACTAAAAATATATTTTTTTTTATTTATTTTACATACGTTTTAGGTTATAGGTATGCTCCCATTTAATTTTGTTTTTTCCCGAAAATAGCATTGTTTAACATAGTGCTCTTAGAAGGATTAACCATATTTTATCAACAGATTATATCGCTTTAAAAATGCTTATTTAAACACTCTAAGTGAAAACCTATAGCTTTATATAACTGTACTATCTGCATTAAAAAATTTAGGTTATTAAGGTAATTTTTTAGGTATGATGGACCCCTACTCTTTTACGTATAACCACCCATCTAGAGCACTCCTAGATAATAGAATATCAAATGAGAGCGAATATTTATATACTTTACCATCCTTAATGTATCTAGTATATTTATATACCCAGACCTACTCATTTCAAGGAGATGGTTCGTAAATTTCCCACTTAAAATGAAATTACAATTGCTATTTTATTTGAAAACTCAAGCATTCGAGGATAGTTTAATGTATTATATTTAAATAATTTCCTACCGTTCAATAGATAACCCCTCCGACACATGAGTAGATCTATTACGATTTCAAAAATCCCCTTCACTTGGACAGTACATAAACTTCAAACCCTAGATTGACACCGGTACTAATAAACTATAGTGATCAGGGTATATGAAAACAAAAATAAACATAAAGGAAAATAGAATAGTGACGAACTCGTGAAATTAAATTTCAACTAACCATAGGAAAACTATTTGAGATAAAATAAAAGGACAAGAAAATATGATGATAAAATTTCAGCTGCAAACACATTTTAGGCAGAGGCCCATTACGACAAAGAAAGATTTGATAAAAAGCTGTCAAGAATAACAGGAGAAAGGGGGAAAAAAGCCCTGGACAGTTGAACAATATGTAATGGCGAAGAAATACATGTACCCAACTATTTTCTCATTATCCAAATGTTTTATATCTTCGTCTGTGCAACACAGAGAATACATTGCATTCTGACCATCGAATACGCCTCTCAATTCGGTCTCAACAACCACATTTCTGATCACTAATTACAAACCCCATTCCTGAAGCACTTCACAATCCTTTCTGGAAATCTTCCGGCGAAAGGGTGGACGTTGGTCATCGCATTTCAATGACATCTGAATCTTGCAAGACATCCGTAATTTGTTAAAGTCTCTAACAAAGAAAACTAAAAGAACTCCTCCCCGATTAAGCGATTAAAAGAAATTTCCCCTGATGGAGAAACCACGAATTCCAAAGTAAGAAAAATTATTGTATGGTTAATAAAACTGTCGAGTTATTAAAAACACTAGTTTACGCATCGATAGCCAATCGGTCAAAGTCGATTCCCAAATCCATGTGACTAACCGTAATGAGATCTTGCGACAGACTCCACCCACATGCTCCGTCTATTACATTAAACCTCCTGTGGTTGCCTCGACGAGGTATCTCGTCATTAGCAAAACTGACTAGGTCTTGATGGACGAGATATCTCGTCATTAGGAGAAAACTGACCAGATCTTGATGGACGAAATAATTGGTCATTAGAAGAAAACTGACCAGGTCTTGATGGACGAGATATCACGTCATTAGAATAAAACTGACCAGATCTTGATGGACGAGATATCTCGCCATTAGCAAAACTGACCAGGTCTTGATGGACGAGATAATTCGTCATTAGAAGAAAACTGACCAGATCTTGATGGACGAGATAATTCGTCATTAGAAGAAAACTGACCAGATCTTGATTGACGAGTTACCTCGTCCTTAGAAAGAAACTGTCCAGATCTTGATGGACGAGATATCTCGTCATTAGAAGAAAACTGACCAGATCTTGATGGACGAGATAATTCGTCATTAGCAAAACTGACCAGGTCTTGATGGACGAGATAATTCGTCATTAGAAGAAAACTGACTAGATCTTGATGGATGAATTATCTCGTAGTTAAAAGAAAACTGACCAGGTCTTGATGGACGAGATATCTCGTCATTAGAAGAAAACTGACCAGATCTTGATGGACGAGATAATTCGTCATTAGAAGAAAACTGACCAGATCTTGATTGACGGGTTACCTCGTTCTTAGAAAGAAACTGTCCAGATCTCGATCCCGTCATCATAAAAAAAAATCAGCAATACCTCAATAACGATATATCTCGTCATTAGCAAAATTGGTGAGATCTCAATGGACGAGATACGTCGTCGGAACCACTTGAAGGGTTAAAAAATCAATGGATAAACAGGAAATGTACCAGCAAAAGAACAATTGACGATTCGTGAAATTATTTGCAACACCAGTAGGGTAGGTAGGTAATTTAGCTAACGTCGGCGCTGGAGCAACACAAAGGGCTATTGGCGGACCGATCCTAAAGGTAAAGATTCGAGGTAAACACCAAGAAATTTTGAACCACGGTCAGATGACGAGGCAACACCTGAGCTGGCATCCCAGTCTCCAAACTTCCACACCACTCCAACGTGAGGACATCTGAGGCCACGACAGATTCAAAGTGCACCAGCCCCCTCTGTACGCGACGATCTTTGGTTGGATTCGAACTCGCAATCCTCCGGTTGCTAGTCCGTTACTCTTCCAACCGCGCTATCGCAGCTCGCAACGCCAGAACGAAACCTATCTGAAATAAAATAAAAGGATAGTTGGTAATATGTTATGGCGGTGACTCAAGTCCACCCAACTACTTTCTCAATATCGAAATACTTTTAAATGCCTCGAGAATCCACTGCCTTCTGGCCGTCGAGTGCTCCTCAATTCCCTCGTCTCGGTTTCTCCAACCTCATTTCCGATCACTAATTACAAACCCGATTCCTAAAGCACTTCACAATCCTTTCCAGAAAGGGTGGACGCAGGTCGCTTCGTCGCACTTCAATGACATCCGAATCTTGCAAGACATCCGCAATTTGCAAAGGCCTCCGCCGCCGAAAACTAAACGAACCTCCTCCTGGATTCCGTGATTGAAAGCGATTTCCCTCGAGGCGATGCTCTGAGTCTCCGGGCAAAAGCTCAACGAAAGAGGGATGTTGTCAACTGAGTACAGTCGACTACCACTTGAAATTCCAACCGAAGAGTTACTTTTCGCTTCATGAATAACCATACGTCGCTCGGATTTATGGAAACTAATTTATTTCTCTCGCTGACTTCTCTATACGTTTTGACCCCCCCCCCTTTTCCTTTGGATGAGGAAAGGTTCGCCCAAAGAAAAGAGACTTTATGAAATGAAATATTCAGATATGCCTTTTTGGAATTGAAAGTGTGTGCTTGGATTGAAAAGCCGTGGTGGAATTCCTAAAGGGATTTTTAACGCAAGATTGCTCGTCGGGCTTCCGATTTCATTCGGAATTTTGAGTTTCTGCACCGTGGTGGCATAAGATGCTTATTTTATTACTATTCTTGGCAGGGATGGGAGTGGGGATAATTGGAATCGATTTGTTTGTGACAACTCGATGAAGTTGTTTCCATTGCCTTTGCTCTAATGATATGCGAAGAATAGTGGGTCTTCGAAGGGACATTTAGATGGCTTTCATTTCTTCTATAACTAATTTGGTACTGTGACAGGACCAGATATAAAGGTGACACTTCCGCTAACTCTGCTTTAAATGAGATTGTGGCTGATAATAGGTAGTTGGAGAGCTTCACTCTTTATTTGAACTAAACTCGAACTCAATACAGAAGTGGTATTTCATGTTGGTTTTGGTTAAATTTGGTTTAAATGAGATATATGATAATGTGTATAAGATAACTGAATGGATTAAATGAAGTGTACCATGTAAGGTTTTATCTCTAGGAACTATTTATGGCAAATTTCATTTCATAGAACTGAGTGAATTTTCTATCAGGTTTAGAATTTTTATTCTTTATAATATTTTAAAACAGTTAAGATGCTCATTTGGACTGATACTTGCTTTAGCGATGGACTTCAAGAAGTTGGTCGCAATATTGAAAATCCTTATTCTTTGAATTAGCCCGTTGTGTTGCTCCAGTGTGACGTTAATTGAAATACCTACCCTACCTACCTTATTCTTTGAAAGATTGAAGGCCTACTAGTGTAAAGGTAATGGCATCTGGTAAATTTCTAATAAGACTAGAGTATATAACCTGAATTCCAATTAGTAGTTTTTAAAAGGTACGTATTATCCCTTGACAACTTATTCTAAAAATATATATATGGTATCAACTACATGATGGATCAAACTGAATCACTTCGTTTTCCTGTTCCTCAGATATTTTATCTGGGTGGAGGGCTGAAAAATAGGTGTAACAGCTGAATTAAATGTTCTGCTGTGTTTTGCGGCACAAGAACCATATTTAACCAAGCTGCGCCAAACATAAGACAGACAACGTCAAGTAATGGACATATGTACACAAGTACAATTTTACTGAGATAAACAGACCAGTGAAGGTTACAAAAATCGAACCTGTGCCACCTAAAACTAGTAGGAAGCTAACACAGTGGTCAAGCCCATTGAGGCATCAGAATTAAATGAACTGCAGCTAATTCTAGTAAGCTTCTTAATTAAATGAATATTTAATTCAATCGAAAAAATTATCACCTTAGTTCAGAGAACGAATTTTTTAAAAATCAAATGAGATAAACCACAAGACGTTTAATGAATTCGAATCCTGTTTCAGAAATAGCTTATTCACACACACATTGTCAAGTATAGCACTCTAATTAAATCTCCCGGGATACGAGAGAAACCCATTGTTCATATAGCCTTACCACTAAATAGCCATAACTCAACTGCCCATGTAAGATCATCTAGAGAGCGAATCTTGTTCTGTTCCATCCAACTCACTAAGTACTCACATTACCCGAGACAAAGTGGTTCCAAGGCTTGTAAAGCTAATAAAGTATCTTAATAACACATTCATACCGTCGAGAATAAAGGATAGAGTATACCGTTTCAGATAAGCATTTGAAAATTAAAGAAAAAAATTATACTATATATTATATTATAATATATAATATAATATATAATATATATATTGGTACATAAGGTTTATAGGTGATTTATATGATAGGTAGATATTTCAAAGAATGAAGTGGATCAAGGCGTCATCAGGGAGGAATCTGCCCCAGACAACCCAAAATGGTGTTTTCTACGTGTGAGTAGCAGTACGCCAAAAGTTGTTCGCACGCACCCTCCCAAACACCATATAGAACAAAAGTGAAAAAAGGCAAATAGTCCATGCATCAAAATTTAGAATATCAAGACATCACGGATTAAAGACACCAAGATTAAAAAAACACCATAGATTTTACCAAACACACCAAGATTAAAAACACCACAAATTAAAACCAAACACAAGGTTTATATATGTATATGAGAAAAACCGCATTGTTCCTATAGCTTTTCCACGAAACAGACATAACTCAACTGCCCATGTAACTTCTAGAGAGCGAATCCTGCTTTGCCCATCTAACTCACCAAACACCCACATTAACCAAGACGAAAAGTGATTCCAAGGCTTGTAAAGCTAATAAAATATCTTAATCGCACCCATTATCGAGAATGAAGCAAAGCGTACCGTCACAGATACGCATTCGTAAATGGAAGGAGACATAAAAATTATAGCATTAGAATAAAACCATAGAAAAATCTAGAGCACAGCACTAATTAAATCCGCAGAGATACGAGCGAATCCCATTGTTCCTATAGCCTTTCCACGAAACAGCCATAACTCAACTGCCCATGTAGGATCTCGATCATGTGGAGAGCGAATCCTGTTCTGCATCCAACTGAACAAAGACCCACATTACCCAAGACGAAGTGAGACAGTTTCGGAGGGTAAGGGGGGACCAACCCTGGCAGCGTCATTTAATTCTTCAACATAATTCTCGGGGAAGTTTCAGGAAGGATTTTTTTTTTACCCCGGTGCTCCAAGATTGTGTTTCTTTTTATCCGGCGTCTTCTTCCATCAGGAGTTTCAATTATTTCTGCACGGTTGCACCTCTCCGGCCATTATTCCGGGGTAACAGATGTCGCTAATGGCCATCCGCGCGTGAAGGGCATCATCTTTTGATTCCACCATGTTTTTAAAAGGGGCCCCCTTCCGTCATGAGTGTGGGGGTGTTTCCCCGTTATTTTATAATGGAGCAACTATTCTCACCCAAGGAGGCAGCGATCCAATTTCAGCCGTGATAAGTTTTCGTAATCTGGTGAGCATTGTAACGTGAGATCGGGAACTGTTTCGGAAGACATCGGGGGTGCTCGGTTGGAGATGAATGCTGGGTGGGCTTTTGTTCCTTGCGACGCATCTGGTGCGTGAATTGAAAAACGGAGCCGGGCAAAGTGTCTCCAAGGATGGCGTGATTAACTTTGCTGCAAAAAAGGCACTTTAATTTATACTGTCTTTCAATCTTATGCAAACAATTTAATTTTTGCTTCGCTCCGAGATTTATCTCATTCTTATCCCCTATCTGAAGCAGTCTCATGTCCTACATCCTTAATCCTCTGCATACATCGGAGCAGTATATCGTTTCCTTCTTTGGTCGGTCCAACGGCTTTACATGCAACTTACTGAAACCGGCCGAAACAGCCTTTACAATGCTTTCCCCCAGGAGGAGAGGGAATGTGTGTCGTCCCATTATCACCTAATGTGCCGGTTTCTAGTGTCGGGAAGTGGGTATGCCTAGAAGGGACAGATTCTTCCCTGGTAAACTGAAAGGGCCAGCGATGACTTTTTAAGTGTATCTCTTTTCATTTACTCAACCTATCAGACTAGTTGCTCGAGGATAAACAATTTTGCAAGGCTCCCCGTTTAAAACCCTGACACCCTTGTCAAGGGGAGATAAGGTTATTTACGCATGGGTCCCTTTGTAGAACAGAAAAGAGGGGATGGAAATCGTAATAGGCTTCGGCGATTCTTCAGGAGTTTGAGATCTGAAAGAATCCGAGCCTTCCGTAACGAGGGGACTCGAAACTTTCGTCCGGTTGGGCCGATCCCCGTATCCAGAGGGTTAAACCTCTGAGGGGTTCACACGCATCTTCCATTCTATAACCTGTAGTATTTGCTTGTAGTATAACCTGTAGTATTCCCTGCATAACTTCTAATCAGTTTTGAACCTTAAATTAAAGAATATTTCCTAGGTTGATTGTTTGGTAGGACTTTACGGTGCAAGGGCCATATTAGGTCAAGCTGCTACAAACGACTCCAAGTAAATGGACATGAGCATACAAGGAATGCATTACTGAAACAGAAGAGAGACATTTATTATCCAGAGCAGAATCGAACTGGTACCGCATAAAGCTCGCAGGTTGCTAACTTAGTGAGCAAATATACTGAGCCACAGCGCATCTTAATTTCTGATTTTATTATGTCTGTAGTATAAGTATAGAAGAAATATGAGAGTAGAGTACTCAATGGTAATTTATTTATGTATCGGTGATCATGTGATCAAAACTACTAATAATGTGACCTTTAGACTACTTTGTCTACCGAGTGGAAACGAACATTCGTCATGTGATTGGTCCACAGGACGGGAGAAGATGCTCTATCGATTCTATAACCTGTAGTATTTACTCGATTCATCGACTGATTGATCCGCACGATATTGTAGTTGATTTTGGTCATTTCATCACTTTTGTCACCACTTTATAGAAGTGCGCATTCTCTCATCTACCCAGTTATAAAATGTTTCATAGCCAAACAAGGTGATAAGATGCCAAATCGGCCAACCAAGTCAATTTTACTAGGGCAGTCACGTGACTACTAGTTCAGATTTCAACGGCATTTTTGCCTGCTTGCGCTCAATACAAATTTCCCTCGTGCACCTGAAACCGCTGCAATAGATGACGTGAAGGAACGGATTCCTCTAGTTACTGACCCATTGACACTGTGATGTACTTATCCATCACTTTAATAATAAACTTTTGTTATTGCAGTATATATAGCAGTATCATTACCGTTAAGTACTTTTTCATAGACAAAAGCTGCATCCGTCCATGTCCTTCTATATTGGTGAAAATGACGTGATTATGTACTAGCTGACTTTCAAGCAAACCAAATGGCACTTATGAGGAATTTCAAACAGCACTCTCCACTATCGGCTCTTACTTCGATGGATGGTCCACGATGAACAAATATGACTCCCTTCCCCAACTATCTGAACACCTGTGATAATAGACAATGCTTCCACCCCTATCTCATCTTCACTTTTCATTGCCACTGAGCCTCCTCTTCAAATAGCACCTCATTTTCTTGACTTCCTGAAAGGCAAGACAGTCGAATGGTCGCTATCATCCATTGAGTGGTTAGGCAATCAAAAATGCCGTGATCTTAATACGGCTTTCAAGGTCTCACGCAATGGCCAATAAATCAACTGATGATCTTGTCTATCGAATTGAGTCACTACTAAGTAATACTATTGAGGAATTATTAATTATTGTAGTGAGGAAGTATCACTACTAAGTAACATTACTTATTCCCCACTACAATAATTATAACTTTCATTACAGCATACATAGCAGTGGAACAATGAAGTCCCATTTGGTAGACTAAAGTTACACTGTCCACGTCCTGCAACAAAAAAGTCCCTGGATTTATTCAGTGCATTGTTGAAGGAAGTAGGCCCTGATGTCAAAAACCTATAACATGAGCCAGGGGTACCCGTCCTTGCTTCAGGTGACATGTCCATGACAATGCCGATTTCAGAAAAAAGAATGCGACGTTTCTTTTTCCCTGCTATCAAGAATCACTTTTTATCGATTTACTGCCACCGCATACAACAACCAACTTCATCCGGTACTTTAAGACTACCCAAATCAATAAAATCGAAATCCTTCACTCTTAGCAAGTTCTACTTAATCATGTCAATACTGGTCTGAAATAATACCAAGCTATACTACGAAAAATATTGCATTTCCATTAAAAAAATGCTAAAACTCCTTTGCCACAAGAAAACACAAGTTGTACCAGTTTCAGACAGTTTTATGACGTCACTTTCGGTCATTCGAAATCTCATCTCTAAAAACACCCAACAAACTATTTCTTTGGCGTTCCTAGGGTTACCACTCCTGAGAGTAAATTGAGACGAAAATAAAGCACGAGATGAATATGCAAATCCGAATGTGCGCGTTAAGCTATCAGTTGTAGGTACTCATCTCCGGAATTCCTCGTCCAGTCGAAAAGCGGACACTTCTCCGGTTGGTTTTCGTCAAGGTATGATTATTGTACGTCAATTCTGACCACCCTGTATACTCCTTTAATCAGCATGACTTATTGAATAGTGGTTGGTTGGTGATTATCCCGTGTTGCTAGATAAATTCTACACCAAGGTTGTTAATTTAATTAATTTTACTGATATTTGTGGTGGGATTTCTGAGCTACTGACATTGATACAACGTACGAGGTTGTCAGAAATTATCCTCACTTTCGCTCTTTAGGTTTCTCACACTGCCTTCTGAGCATTCATGCTTAGAGTTGATACTACTGTGGTCACGTTACCGAAGTTTGACCTTCATAGCGTCATTTTTCTTGCTTCTGTTTAAAGATGGCCGCTCCGCTTGCAGTGTGCACCAAGAGGAATAAAGAGCAGTGATCCGATTTCTAGGGTCGGAAGGTGTGCCAGGAGCTGAAATTCGCCGGAGGATTACAGCACAATACGGGGACAGTGCTCTACCACGTAGAAGTGTGTATGAGTGGATCGAGAAGCTTAAAAGAAGCCCGGCAAGCTAGCTGCACGAAGGAGCAGGACGCACGTCAACCTCCACCACTGACGAGAAGATCCAGCAAGCTCGAGAAATGGTACTGGCAAATCGGCGAGTTACCATCGATAATGTAACATGTTCTCTGCAGATTAGAGGGACACAGAAATGCGGGAAGCGGAAAATAAGTGGTTGGGTGAACAACCGAAAACCTTCTTGGAAGGAACACGCAAGCTTCTAGACCGCTGGACCAAGTGCATTGAAAAGGAAGGAGACTGCGTAGGAAAATTACAAACTTGTTCAACCCCTACATTTGTGTAAATAAATTGAAAAATAAAATGTGGATAATTTTTTACTTTCCCTCGTAGGATGCGATGTGGCGAGGCTGGCTCATTTTTACGTTTGGAGCACTGTGGAAAAGACTTGGCTCCATCGACAAAGGTCATATGCTTTAGATGCCCAAAGTGTAGTCTTGTTAACGTGGAAATAACCCTTCTCGACATATATTGAGATCTAAAAGTTCATTTATCCATGTACCACTGATGAGAAAATACAATTTTTTTTTATAAAGGTCAAATTTGAAGCTGGACAAATGGTCTTCATCTGAGATAGTTCCCTGGGATGCCAAAGTGCGAAGGGATCCACTGAAGAGTAATATCGGATACGTTGTGAAAGATTCTCAGTAGTTCTAAGAGTGGAACTTACTGCACGATTCCATGAAATTTGGGTAGAGTTTACGTAGTTTAACATGCGATTTTCACATCTTTGAGCCCCTCATTCCAAGGACGCATTTCCACATCGAGCGATAAGATGAAGATATTGAAAATTTTACCAGAAAACAACAGATTTCTACACCAAGCGCATCAATTTATTTGTGAAGCGATGAGACTTTTTTTCTATACAAGCGACTGGTCTTTTAAGTGTCAGAATAATTTTTTATTACTCAATATGTGTTAATTTTTCATTGGAGCAAGCCTTACGAGTGACATTATAAACTATTATACTTAGCACTGTTCCAGAGTTGATTACTGTGGGATATATTTGACGGAACTGAACAAAATATTTACTCAAACAGCTGATGTGTTTGAGGGATTTTCAGTGTAAACAAAAAACCTGAAGGAAGGTAAATATTTTACTTCAATTAATTAATCGTCGTTTTGGCAACGTTTGGCTTTGAACTAATTGGCTTAGATCAATCAACTATCATATATCAATTCGGAAATCATTCTTTGGAAATTTTTTTTGGTGAAATGCTGAAATCGAATAACAAATCAAGTGACCTTATGTTCGTTCTATGTACAAGAAATACTTATCGCCGCATAAACACTACCTCCAACTACATTTAGCTTGGACATCATACGTGGATTGCTTTGGAACATTTCCTAAACTAATGTCCCTATTCGAAAAATTCCAAGTGATCTACTCTCATTGTTTTGTAAAACGTTCTGAAACTGGTTTCTTAATGGCTACCGGTGGCAATAGTTGCGCATGTCTACATTTTCTGAGTTTTAGGAAATATTTGGGGTTTGACGTTTGTGGTATTCGCTTTAGTACAATGCAAACAAATATCAATTATTAAGCAGATATAGGTTTTGCACTTTTTTCGAATTGAGTGGTTGTTTTATAGAAAAAGTAAATAAGAGTAAAAATAGCTTTTATTTCTGATCGAAAATTCTTCTTCACAACTTTTTAATTAGATAAAACTATAATACAAATTTCAAAAACATTCAAATACATTGTAATAAAAGCTTAAACGCTAACATCTGCAAAAATATTGTTAACACAAATTGTAGAAATTCATCTCAGTACATCCGATACCAAGCCTTCAAATTTTAGCTAGGTATTTTCATTCAAGAAAATGAACTTTATACAACAGCTTATAACTAACATTTGCTGCATAACAATTTTAAAATAATTTAGAAGTCTGCGTTAAACGTTGATTTCAACCAAAATTTGTACGTAATTTTATAAATATTCAAAATTACAAATGCATTTTGAAGAAAAATATAAAGGTATTTCTTACTGGGGTACACTTCACATCTACATAAACTATTTTGAAAAAGAAAAGTATAAAGTGCTATCAATGTCAAATAATCTAAAATAATTGGCACACGTTTGAGGAAAAATACACGTTTATAGCACTCAAATTTGTACCGCGTTCGTAATTTAAAACTTTCGAGGCACATTTTAAAGATTTCAGTGTGAAAACTAACTCTATCAAAGATCTTGAGCATTTAAGTGATCACAATAATATATTCCTACATGAAATATAAAATATTCTTTGGATATTTCAAGCCACGATATGTTATCTTTGTATTAATATTTAAGCAACTGCATAATTCTAAAACAATAAATAGAATAGAATGGGATACAAAAAAGTTTAGCACTGTTTGAGTAATATGAAACACAGTCATCCAACAGTGGAATTCCGTCAGGATTTTTTCCATTGCTATCATATTGTATTCCACTCAACAGCATCTTAAACTGATTAATAAAAGACTATCAAATAGTTTCTTACATGAATGAAATAAGCGCGTTAAAAATATATTTAAACTTCTGTAAGTCAATAATCTAATATAGATAATGATTTCAATATAGATTCTGAGTATAACGATTTTACATTGATACGCAATCATCGTATATATATATATATATATATATATATATATATATATATATATATATATATATATATATATATATATATATAAGGTTACATTACGGGAAATTTCAAATAAGCATAAAATTTGCTGCTCTATGGATGTGTGCGTTACTTTTTCTTCCTTATGCTACAAAAGGGATAATTAGACCAGGATCTACTACGACTTGAAGTTCGAAAACGTATTAAAGTATTAGTAAACTAGCTATTAAGAAAAGAACGGTAAGAAACTATTTAATATCCATTTAAATAAAAATTAACACCACACTTCTATCGTCATCAAACAGATTCAACAGACTTTTCCAACAGATTGAAGCCATTTTCAGGCTTCGGACTCTGTTGTCAGGGAAGGTCTCGTCAGTTCGTACTTTCAGATGGAGCACTGTTTGCAGGAGCTTCTGATAAAAACTCGTCGCTCTTACAGATGGATGTGCTAGACACACGGCACACCCTGCCAGTAGAAACGTCCTTGCAGCAGATGAAGACATACGGAACTACTTCAGTGGTGTCTTCCAGAATGGGTACTAGCACTGTTGTAGTATCCCCCACAGTCGTCAGGTCCGGCACTTCTGTCGTTGTATTTTCTACGTAGGCTGTCTTGATGCAGCACTTTAGGACCGTTCGTATCTTCTTGCAACGCTTCTTGCCGTAGTTCTTACAGGACTGAGACCTGCTTGCAGATTCGAGGTCTGTGGAACAGCATGTCTGGGCACGCAGTAGTCTTCTCTTGCTCCAGTTCTTACAAATGGGCAGATCCGCTTCCGCGCAGCGGTCGAATTTTCTCTTCGGGATGAAGATCTTTGGTTTTGGTTTCTGAATTTCAGTGTCGTTGGATTCACTGTGATTGTGGTCGACATCGATAATCGCTGGATTGTCATTCGTGATGTTCCTTGGATTCCTATAGGGGAGAGACTCATTGGTGGAAGAGGTGGAGTTTGAGTCTTCTGTCTCGTCGAATGTTCCGTTGCCGTGAAGTGTGTTGTGCAAGTCATTGTGAATCGGATCTCTTGTGAGTGTTACATTGTTTTCTCCGTCACCTATTGTTTCATTCGAGGTGGGGTAATCGAAGTCCTCCGCACTGTAAAAATCGCTGCCATTCTCGGCCGCTTTCAGGAACCCATCGTTTTCCGGTGAAATTGTTTCATTCCATGATACCTCAGACACGTTAGACTCAGGTATGTAATCATGATAAAGGACAGTTGCAAAAACAACCTGTGTTGGGAGAGAAAAATTACACATAACTATAAACCAAATCATAAAACATCTTTGAAAGACAAGATTCATTAAAAAAATTTTAAAATATTTAACTCGATATTGTGAAAAATCTTTAATCTTACAATAATTTCCTGATTGAATCCTTTCTGCTCTCACTTCTTATTTAACGTTCAATACCTTCAATCAATTCACATAAATCACTTAATAAGAAAATTATGCTTTATTCAAAACGTAAATTAATGATTGTTCAAAAATACAACGCCGAAAACTGAATTAACTGTTCGTACATTTGACTTGGTGACTTGATTCGCCACTTTACAGTCATTTTTTGCTACACGAGGGTTAATTAGACCACGAATTATGGCAAAGTGAATTCCAAACCACAACGAACAACCATGGTTTGGCCAGGAATCCAGAGCCTGTTGAGTCAGAGTTAATTTTTAAGACAAGAAATCGTAAAACAGAAGGAATTTCTGCTTTCAAAACTGCGCTAATGTCCATAAATTACGGATAATACAATCCAGAATGAATCCCCTGTCACGTAACTCCACCGAAATACCTCCAATGACAAATGAATATCCCATATGCTACGTATGTGGAATAAAATAAGAACTCTCAAATGCCTCGTGATGATAATGAGAATCAACGAAATGAAAAAAATACATACGTAGGTATTGTAGGCTTTTGATATTGTGAAAATTACAACGTTTTCTCTGCTAAAATCAACCTATATTATATGCTGTCCACTGACACGAATGCAGACCTCTGTGCAGACATAGTTTCCACAAAGCTATCCAAAAGTATCTGTAGTAAGGACTACACAACACTACCAAAGACCACACTAGAGCACGTCTTTGCTCCTTGATGGTTACTTCGCGTAGGCTGCAATTGGACTTCCGATAGCACCTCAGGATTGGATTGAGATTAGGCCAACTTACTTGGTAAAAATTGTTTTATCATTGATGTTTGGATAGATGTGTACCACCTAGATAGGTGATATAAACAATTGAAACGTGTAAGAGTAAGTATTAAACATTACAATTACCTCCGTCGTAGATTCAGTTGCATCGAGATTGCTGTTAAGGAACTCCTCAAGGGAAGATCTTCCGCCATTCTGGTCACACGTATCACCGCAGCGGCTTCTAAAATACGCTGCTATTACCGCAGCCCGCACCAAGTCAGATCCGCGGTCGTCAGATGACATTATACTTAAAGGAAATGGAATGTAATACGCTAGTCGACCACATCTGAAGAAGAAAAAACAGTTTAAAACCAAGGCAACGATTAAACACATCAAATATTGTCAACATTGCAACGTGAGTTGTGCGATCTTTCCCCCGTCACCATGAAAACCAAATGGTTTAAGGAATTCATGAAATCTAGCTGCGATGAAGCATTTTTTAAATTAACACTTTTGGAAAGTCCGCTTCAGATCGTGACACACACGGTGGGGTACATCATACCCCAAGCTAAGTTTGTACTGAGAAGCTTGCACTAGGTACCCGAATGTTTGGCAAAGGAAATTTAAATGTTAACTCAAATTCGTAGGTACTAAAAGGCTTGCGGAGTACCATTACTTCTTTTGTTACAAATTCGTGCAAACTCCCATTCTGGAAGACCGAAAGGTTTGGAAATTGTTTTTGTGGTTAAATGGCAGATAAATGTCGATTACCAGAGTGACACCAAGGAACACCTGTAGTAAAGAATCACAGAATTTTGTTCAATTTGAGTTTAAGTATGCGTGGCACGAAAAGGCGCTCAAGGTACTTCCTGCCCTTTTGTTAGAAACAACACCCATTCTAAAAGACAAGGGGGCTCAAACTGGTTATACAGGTGTAAAGGAGCATGTCAACTACTAAGATTTTGTCATTCTCTTTGTAAACCCTTCTAAGGATTTCGTTCTATTTGAGTTCAAGTATGTGTGACACGAAAATGAGTGTAAGGTACCTCTACCCTTTTGTTAGAAATCCGTAAGAGCACCCATTCTAAAATACCAGAGGGGGCTAAAACTGGTTTTTAAGATAGAAAAGAGCAGCTACTAATAGCATCATTTCATTCTCATGGTGTACACATTCTTAGATCCTTTTTCTATTTGTGGATTGAGGCTCGACATGCATTCTGGATCTCCCTCATTAATTTCAATGTATGTTGGGTTTGTTTTTTTTGAAAAACCAAAACATCTGGCAATGTCCACTCCAAGGTTTACAACGCACGACTGGTCCCTATCGTTCCTTCCTCTCTCTACCTCCCTCTCAAAGCGCAACCTCTCTAGTAATCACGTGGTCACATCCATATCTCTCTTTGTCTCCATAACACCTGCTGCTTTCCTCATCAAAAAGCAGTTGGATAGGAGCAGAATATTATATTGAAGACATAATACTGCATTGACCGTACTTCTGTGAAATAAGAGGACCACTGTATCTAATGTCAAAACCCAACTTTAAAAGAAAATTATTCCTGGTCTATTCTAGAACTCTTCGCCTAGTGCACATTAATTGATCGTACCCACATTGCGGTAAGTTAAGTCAACATAACATAGGCGAGCAACTAAATGTGGTTGAAAGTGAAACACAACGCTTTTATTTCAGTACTTTATCTAACCACCGTCATGGAGTAACACCTGCCACCTCGAGCTAAAATATTTTCGACAAAGAACATTAAGCATTTGAAAGAATTAGACACTAGACAAAAGAAACAAACTTAAGATTCATACTTTTAGTTCACTTAACCCGGCCTAACTAATTAAGTTATAGTTTTGAGAACCCGAAAGAAAACATTTTTACTTTATTTTCATATATGTCTGTTCCACTAAATACAACAAAACAAGGAAACATTGGGTAGTTGTATTTTAGACATTAGAAACTGTAAACATCTCTCGTAACTTTCTTCAATAATGTAATAGAATTCAAGAGATTTGTTATGCAGAATCAAGTAATGATTTGTATACTGTGGTTCTTATTACTACAATAGTGTATGTGGTACCGGCCTTTGACACCCGCTGTGAGTGGCGCTTCAGTCACCATCTACCGCTACGAGACCTGATGCTGCTGGCCAACGCTAGAAGAGCAGACAGTGTTCGACTGTGTACGACGTAGGACTAACGACGACCGACAATGTTAAACGATGAAGTAATTAATGTATATAGTCTATGTTAAATGTTCCATGTAATCGTCCGTCTTAATATATGTTTGTATTTAGAATTGAGTCCGAGTGCTTTTTGAATACCAGAATTCCTGGACTGCGGTGTTCTTCTACAAAATGGTGCCAGAAGCGGGATGGACTTAACGTTCGAACTGATCTTTTAAAATAAGCAACAGTTGCAGATTTCCAAGCGTCTCCGGTGAGTTAGCTTTTTTATTTCAAGATGAAGTTAAATGACATTTCTGAATTGGAGGTTGCACTGAAAATTGAAAAACCATCGAAAATTCGATGTTTGCATAAAATTATTTTTGGAACAGAAGGCGATCGTCAAAACAGAAAGCGTATTAGAGAATTTGATGGTTTTGCTTTTAAACCAGAAGAACCCGCTTATAAACAGAAATTTGAGTTTATTGACAAAGAATTCTCTCTTAATAACGTCATAACAATTTGTAATTTGTTGTGTGTAAGTGATGAGGGAGCAAAACCTGAAATAATAACTCGAATTCTTGCATATCTTTGCGATATTACATTACTGAATAAAAATATCGTTCGTGAAGACGAAGATAATGAAATTGATGATCAGAGGGATACTGATTCTTTAGAAGATTATGATCAATCTATAGATAACAAACCAAATAAAAACAACAGTTCCGTTCAACTTCCAGTTCAAGAATTATTCAGGCCTAACATTAGTTTTTCTGATATTGAAAATGCTATTGTTCCATTTAATGGTGATTCTTGGCAAAATATTGATAAATGGATTGATGATTTTGAAAATGTTACTGATTTATTTCAATTAAGTGATTTGCATAAGTTATTGTTTGCTAAACGGTCCCTAACTGGAAAAGCAAAGTTATTCATTCAAAGCGAAAGTAGTATAAATTCTTGGATTAAACTTAAAGAACTGTTAATTTCTGAATTTGGTTCAATTTTTAACTCTGCTGAATTTCACGAAATGTTATTGAATCGGAAAATGAGAGATAATGAATCACTCGATGAATATTTTTTGGTTATGCGAGAATTGGCTAACAAGGGTAATATAGATTTTCCCTCGTTGATGCATTATGTAATAAATGGTATTAATGATTCTGCTAACAATAAATCTATTTTATATGGAAGTAAGAATATTAAAGAATTCAGAGAAAACTTAAAAATCTACGCTAAAATTAAATCGGATCAGAATTTTAAAGAAACCACTCGTTACAATAACAAAGCTAGAAAAAGTCAGGATTCAATGCAACATCTATCTACCCGTCATACATTTTTATCTGCAAACAAAACTATCCGTTGTTACAATTGCGGCGAGCTAGGCCATAAGAGTAAATTTTGTTTAAATAAGAAAAAAGGATTTAAATGTTTTCGCTGTGATCAGTTTGGTCATATAAATCGAACGAATGTGTCAATAACAAAAATGGTTTTCGTCAAGTCAGCGGTGCCAATGTGTCTGCTTTGATCTCTCCACACACTTTGGAGGCTATGCATAAACTAATTTCCATTTCCGATGTGTCGATTTCAGCACTTTTCGATACAGGAAGTGCTTTGACTTTGATTCGAGAGAATGTTTATAAGTTACGAAGGCCTAGTTTGAATCCTTTTACTTCTGTTTTGTCTGGAATAGGAGAGAATAAAATCAAACCATTAGGTTTTTTCACGGTTCGTTAAAAATAGATGATGAGATTTTCGATTCTAAAATATGTGTAGTATCTAATAGTGTAATGGCTTACGAAGCTATAATAGGAATGGATGTTTTGAATCAGGCAGAGGTTAAGATAAGCAAAAATGGTATAACTGTCACCAAATCGAAAATTGATGTCGTCTCTGATGAATTCGAAAATTTGAATATAAACATTTCTGACACATGTAACGAATTAAATATTTGTAGTAATGTGTGTAAAACAGTTAGAAATGAAATAAGTAATTTAGTGTCAAATTATAAACCGATTGAAAACAAAAAATCAAATATTGAAATGAATATTGTTCTCAAACATGATGAACCTGTATTTCATAGACCTCGAAGATTACCGTTTACAGAACGCAAAATAGTTGATGATCAAATCCAGGAATGGTTACATACGAATATTATTGAACCTTGTTCTTCGGAATATTCTAGCCAAGTTGTAGTGGTTAAAAAGAAAGATGGTACCCCGCGTGTTTGTATCGATTTTAGAAAGTTAAACAAGATTATAATAAAAGATAGGTATCCTTTGCCACTGATTGAAGATATTTTAGATAAGCTTCAGTGTACACGGATTTTTAGCACATTAGACTTAAAAAATGGTTTCTTTCACGTGAAGGTTTCAGAAAAGAGTAAACCATACACATCATTCGTAACGCACAATGGACAGTATCAATTTTTACGTACTCCTTTCGGATTATGTAATTCACCTGCAATTTTTCAAAGGTTTATAAATGATATATTTCGTGATTTAATTAATAAAGGTTTTGTATTGCCTTATATCGACGATATTATAATTTTAGCAGATGATGAAAATGAGGCATTGAAACGTCTTAAGTTAGTACTTGAAATTGCTCAGAACTATGGATTAGATATAAATTGGAAGAAAAGTCAATTCTTGTTTAGTAAAATTGAATATTTGGGACACATTATAGAAAACGGAAAACTCTATCCTTCCCCGCACAAAACGAAAGCTGTTATTAATTATCCTGAACCGAAAACGCTCAAAGAGGTTCATTCATTTTTTGGACTAGCAAGTTATTTCCGAAAATTTATTTCCAATTTTGCTTTAATTGCCAAACCCCTCAGCGATTTGTTGAAAAAAGAAAATAAATTCCAATTTGATGAAAACGAAAGGAATTCTTTTAACACACTGAAAAAATTACTCTGTGAAAAACCAGTTCTAAATATTTTCAATTTAGATAGCGAAACTGAAATTCATACTGACGCAAGCCAATTTGGTTTTGGTGCTATTTTAATGCAGCGCGACCTAAACGATAACCAGTTCCACCCAGTGTATTTTATGAGCAGAAAAACTACGGATCAGCAACAAAAATATTCAAGTTATGAACTAGAAACTTTAGCGGTTGTTGAGGCTTTAAAAAAATTCAGAACGTATGTTTTAGGTCTTCATTTCAAAATTGTTACCGATTGCAATGCATTCAAAATGACAATGAGCAAAAGAGATATTTGTACAAGGATTGCTAGATGGGCTCTCTTTCTCGAAGATTTCGACTATGAAATAGAACATAGGTCTGGAACGCAAATGCGACACGCTGACGCCTTGAGCAGAAACCCCGTTATGATGATAGATTCCGAAAATTACGTGACAGCTAAAATAGCAGTTGCCCAACAAGATGATGGTTACATAAAAGTATTGCAAAATCTAGTTGAGAATGGGAAAGATGAAAATTATTTTATAAAGAACAACGTTTTGTATAAATATGATGCTGGTAGAAATTTATTAGTGATCCCTGAAGCCATGCAAACTGAAATTATTAAGGAAAATCATAACAAAGGTCATTTCGCTGTAACAAAAGCAGAAGAGCTGATTAAGAGAAATTTTTACATACCTGGACTCAGGAAAAAGATCGAAAGCGTTATAGCAAATTGTATAGACTGTATTTTGTATAATAAGAAGCGAGGAAAAGGAGGACTCTTAAACCCTATACCGAAAGAGAATGTACCTTTAAGTACATATCACATTGATTTCATCGGACCTTTACCATCTACAAATAAAAATTACCAGCACATTTTCACTATAGTGGATGCATTTTCAAAATTTATTTGGATTTACCCGGTAAAGTCGACAAGTGTCAAAGACGCTATAGACAAACTGAAAGTTCAACAAGCAACATTTGGTAACCCATCCAGAATTATCAGTGATCGTGGAAGTGCTTTTACCTCAAAAGATTTTGATGAATATTGCCAAGCCGAAGGTATTCAACATTTATTAATTACAGCTGGAATTCCGCGAGCAAACGGTCAAGTTGAAAGAATGCACGAAACTCTAATACCAGTATTATCAAAGTTATCCTCTAACGATCCTTCAAAATGGTTTAAATACACTGACGTTGTTCAACGAGTAATGAATAGTACTATCGCACGAAGTACTAAAGTAACACCTTTTGAACTATTGACTGGTGTACGGATGAAAAATAAAGAAGACCGTAGAATAATAGAAATTTTAGAAGACGAATATGAGAAAAGTTTCATGAAAAATAGAGAACAACTTAGGGAAGAAGCAAAGCAAAACATTTTTAAAATTCAGGAGGAAAACAAAAAGACCTACAATCGGAAAAGAAAAGAATCGCGAAAATACAAAGGACAACTTGTAGCTATTCAAAGAACTCAATTTGGGACAGGACTAAAATTGAAGCCTAAATACTTTGGTCCCTATAAAATAATAAAAGTCAAACTCAAAGATCGCTATGATGTTGAAAAGGTGGGAAAACATGAAGATCCAAATTTTACATCTACAGCTGCCGATTACATGAAGCCTTGGAACCAAGTTTAAACAATGTCATGATGTTCACATACCAAATTAGACAATTTTCACCCCGATTTTGTCCAGAAAAAGTGTTGACAATTATTTTTTTGTTTTACGATGCAAATTACGGAAATACTGAAGAAGACGAGGACGACATGGTCTTGATTTTAAAGATGACAACGACGAATAGGCCATAATAATGAAAACGACGACGACTTCATTTTCGACGAGGATGGCAACATCACCAATGTGGCGACATCAACGACGAGATGACCACAACTCAACGATGCCGTCCTAGAAAAATAGTTATGACGATAACAGACTATAATTTTTTTTGAATAGATATTTTCTGCTTGTTTTCTTTCTTTTGCAGAGTTTGTTAAATCTTCTAGACGTTAGGATGCGGAGGACCGTCATCCGTCAGGAGGGCCGATTTGTGGTACCGGCCTTTGACACCCGCTGTGAGTGGCGCTTCAGTCACCATCTACCCCTACGAGATCTGATGCTGCTGGCCAACGCTAGAAGAGCAGACAGTGTACGACGTAGGACTAACGACGACCGACAATGTTAAACGATGAAGTAATTAATGTATATAGTCTATGTTAAATGTTCCATGTAATCGTCCGTCTTAATATATGTTTGTATTTAGAATTGAGTCCGAGTGCTTTTTGAATACCAGAATTCCTGGACTGCGGTGTTCTTCTACATGTATTATGTTTCTATAGCCGCTTATGCATTTCACTGTAATGTAATTTGATCGTTATGAATAAGCTGCTTATATAAATATTCAACTATATTGATGGTGAATTTTTCTAACTGGAATACGTGTTCTAAATTGATAAATATATTTCCTTTAAAGAGTGTGCGCATTTAATTATTTATTATTTTAAGCTTTGCTTTGGTTTTGTGTTTTTATGGCGCAAGGTCCAAAGAGAACGATATTCTCCATTAGTATATTATTGCTTTCAGTGCATATTTTACATTTACCTTGTGCTTCAGTGTCCTCATCTAATACATATTTATGTAATGGTACTTGTTCTTACCTGTCATAGACGTAGATGTCGTCTTTCCCACCTTCCATCAATCTCCATATGTTCTTCTCTTCGGTGTCCTGGTAGACGTCGAAGGACACGCGGTTGTCCAGTTCGCTCTTCAGCACTTGCGAATGCTGCAGATTGGAGTTGACGATCATGAATCGTATATCATTTATGCCGTGGTCTAGGAAATGCTTCTGCAGCGACTCCAAACTGGAAAACAATCCCACACAATTGAAATACAATCATCTGCTAAAAGGCGAGCCGACTGGAATTCGGCAACACAGAATTTTTTATAAAATTTTCCCAGTGTGGGATGACAGCTCAGGTGTTGCCTCGTCATCTGACCACGGCTCAAAATTACGTGGTGATTACCTCGGATCTTTCCCTTTGGGAATGATCCCGGACCGTCGCCAATAGCCCGTTATGTTGCTCCAGTGTGACGTTTATTAATTACCATTACCACCACCCGACACCAAGCTTTTAGTGCAGGTAAACCATGTTTGAGAGCGCGTGTTGGATAAGTATCTTTTCCCAAAGCGTAGTGGCATCTTTGCTCGCAAAGAATTAAGGTATGTAGGTATTTTTAATTAACGTCACACTGGAACAACACAACGGGCTATTGGCGACAGTCCGGGATCGAACCCGAAGGAGAAGATCCGAGGACAACATCACGCAATTTTGAACCACGGTCATATGACAAGGTCAACACCTGAGGTGTCATCCCACTCCCCAAACTTCCACACCAAGCCAACGTGAGAGCATTTGAGGCCACGGCAGATTTAAGTGCACCATCCCCTTTGTACACTACAGTCTTTGGATGGATTCGAACTCGCAACCCTCCGGTTGCTAATCCTATACCCTTCCAACCGCAAAGTATTAAGAATCGTTTGCAGACAAATTATTTTTGTTTTATTCTTTAGACTCCAGTAGTGGCAACATTTGAAAAACGTCTTTGGAATTTGTGTTCTTGTTATTGTTAACACTTCTCGTGTTCAGAATTCTTCGATTATTGTACGTAGATCTTTATGACTTAGCGCAAATTTCGTACGTACTGAGAAGCGTTGGAATGGAAGCATTATTTTCCGGACACGGCCTTTATTAATGTACGTAGAATTTTTGTAAATAAATAAGTATCAATTATATAGTCCACTCAACCAGCATGTCCCGTGCGATGTAGTAGATTGTAGTGTACATTCTCACGTTGGTATAATAGTAAGTGGGCTGTATAATTAAAACTTATTTATTTACAAAAATTCTACGTACATTAATAGAGGCCGTGATCTATAATAATGCTACTGTGTGGAGCTTTTCCACGAGTCCGTACAAAATTTGCGCTAAGGCTAAGATCGACGTACAACAGTTGAAGAATTCTTAACACGAGAAGTTATAATAATAAGAGCAAAAATTCCAAAGATATCTCTTCAAATGTTCCCACAACGGACGTTCTAAAAATAATTAAACTGCAAACGATTCTTAATTCTTCGGAGCCAAGATTTCAATGCGCGCGCAAACGAATCCACGGATAATCCATTACTATGAATAGTTAATGTAATCAATAGTAAACAATCCCAATGGCGAATACATACAATTACAGCTATGAATGATCTGATCTTAGTCATGTTTTGTTTGCTGTATTTAAATTGTATCTTTGTTTCTGTTGCTGCAGGATGTATGCATATTGTATTGATGTCGCATTTCTTTTTATTTTCTTCTTTAATAAATGCATTCCGGCCACCCCTTGACAGGCCTTAATGACTTTGTTGGCAGGCCGGGCGGCCTGGGTTATAAAAAAAAACTGGAAAGCAACCAACAACAACATTGAAACAAGTCATTAAGTCCGTTAATTGGTCACAGGCGACGTTACATTCAACCATCGACGTATAAGAAAAACACATAATTAAAGAGTTATTGGGTTCAGGCTCCTAATTTAATTCGAAATTCTTAAAGTGTAACAGATTTTACAGGATTCTGACAAAATGTCCACCAGAAAACCAATAGGAAGATGTAAATAATATCATTCAAACAAATGTAAATCAGAAAAGTATACAATCGTTGAAATCTTACAATAGAAAAATACGAGTCCCTTACTTTTAAAAAAATAAACGGCTTGACTGAGTTTGAATAATATATAATTTTCTAGTGTCAATCGATCATTTATTGTACAATAGACCTTAAACTTCCCAGATTCTAGTCTAAAAACCCTGACTGCCAATTCACCCATGGCCTATTCTATGGACCTTACCTAGTCTACGACTAAAAACCGACTTTTGTCTGGATCCCCACAATCTTCCAAGTATTAGATTTCTTTATCACCGAGAGATTAAGGCCAAGTTAAAAGAGCGATAGATTGAAGCGGGATATGAAAGGTGTTACTGCATTTCACTCACCGAGAAGCCTGCTGCAAGCAGAAGTGTCAAGACGCCTGCAACAAGGCGACTACAGTCACTTTCCCTTTGGAATCCACCAAGGGCTGTCGTCTTCCAATTGACCACAGGGGAGCCGGCTCACAATCCGGAGGCTTGGCTGAGGCAACGGCCAGGATCAAACAGATCACAGGCCCCAACAACCACCGATGCACACCCATTTCTCTAATCCTGCAAGGATTGAGATTATATCACGAACTAAATTATATCACGAATAATAAACAGCTTCTACAAAGAAACGTACAATACATTGAAATATGAACACAAGAAATATAATTGCACACAAGAAATAAGATGGCGTAATATTATATTAAAGTTTCGTTATTTAAGGTTAACAATTGTTGACTTAAATAATCGATTTTCGTCGTATTCATATCGTGGCACGTATAAACTAATAATTAAATTCCTGTGACACACCAAAAAATAAAAAAAAATATGTCTATCTGACAAAATAAATCGGTATTATTTTGATGGATTTGTAAAAATGTACGAGCAAATATCTTTCTTACTTAGTATAATTATCTATACTTAGTAATAAAAATTACTACTCAAATTATTGTCACGGGTATTACTTGAAATTATTTGTGAACACGCACTTGTCTAAAGTTCAAAACTAAACGGTTGAAATTAAATAACTCTTCAATCGATTTAAGCCGTTTCACCATCCGCAAGGCACAGCAGTGCGCCATGGAACACCAGTTAAAAATTTCTGAATTAGATGAATAATACTCTCTTAATGCTAGAAATTACAATGATCAAACAACGTTTGTTAGTGTGACGATATTGTTATCTAGTGGTTAAGAGGAGAGAGATAGAGAAAGTAAGGCCAAGGAGCCGCAAGGAAGTGTGAAATCATTTTATCATATTCTTCCATTAACAGGACACCTGTGTCAGTGTCCTGTTAATGGAAGAAAGTAGATTTTGTTTGTCGTCGAATTCGAGGCTCCAATACATCTGGCGTGAATTCTCACTGCCTATCCTTCCATCAACATCCTGGAAGTTGATCATTACTGAGGTAGTCGAGTGATAGTCTGTGACTGTATCACTATGAATGGGCGTACCGAACTTTATGTGTTGGAAAATGGAACTATTAATGCTCAGCTTTATGGACAGGATGTTATTCCTCATGTACGCAATTTTCGTGGTGCTATTAGAAATTCCTTTATCTTTATATAATGCCCATTGTCATAGTTCGGTCTGTGTTGATGTCCTGCTGAACATCAAAGAAATAGACAGAATGGAGTGGCCCGCACACTCCCCTGACCTCTACCCTATATAACATGTATGGGATGCTCTTGGGAGGTGTATGGCAGAACAAAATCCCCACCACGTACCAAAAACGCCTACCCTATTAAATATTGACAGGAGACAATATTCGAAAAGTTACAGGTTTCTGCTTCGCCAAAGACCAAAAATGGTACGCTTTGTTGATTTAGCATGTATTAATGGTACATTCATGTAAGTTCGTTACTATATGCGCGTAAATGTCTGTATAGTCTGCCTGTATTTATAATTGTTATATTTGTCATCCTCCCCTTTCAGAACTTTGTTTTTCTCTAAAAATATAAATGACCCTTAAATTGATGGACACCAGCGTACTCAACCTGCAGTGTTGCAGTTGTTTGTAATACCAAATCCATTGGCTTTTCGTTTTGTCCACGTGTCAATGTAATTGCGAAAAAAATGCTCTTGTACCAATTTCTTCTTGCTGTTGAATATTTCTTTATTTTGGGCCCTCTAACTTACAATTTGCATGCGCTATATTGATAGGATATATGAAGTATACATTCGAAGAAACGAATCCATGTAAGGGACTTATGCCAAGTTGCAATGTATTTGGTTTGGGATCAAATGATTTTGCTGTTTTCAAATCCTTAACTTCTTCAAAATTTCGAGGATATATAACAAGTCTGACTTGATTTCATGCCATTTGGAACATTAAGTACTTTATTATCAATTGCAATCATCAAGAAATTGTATTTTATATGCAATACTTTATGGTTTGAAAGAGATATTTTCAACGTATCAAGTTTTTCGATTTGCAAATCACTATCTCGCTTCTCCTTCAATGCATGTTCTACATGGCTGACCAGAAGATGTTCATGGTTCAGGTCGTCTGTTTCCACGACAGAACTTCATTTCAGTCAGGCAGAGTTTTTAGTTTTTAAGTACTTGCTCCGAAAATCTTGACACCAAATTTCGTCGAAAGTGCGACATAAAGGAGGAAGGTTTTCCTTTATAATCTGCTCAGTCTATGAAATAATATTTTAACCATTGTATTGTTACTTAATCAACAATTATTGAGAACTTCTCGTCTGTGTCACTTCCTTGCAACTAAATTTCAAAAAGGAAATCGAAATGATACTTGTCTATAAGAAATTTAAATTTTGTTAGAGTCGCAGGAAAATTTTGTATTAAATTAAATTCTGATAAGCACTGAAAATTGTTACCGCCAAACATCGCCATTTTTAAGTAACTTTGAATATTCATGTTTACATTTAACAAAACAAAAATATATCCAAATCATTTCAGCAGCACCTTAAATGTAATGGACAGACTTAAGGGTGTTTTCTTAGATATATTATAATTACTTATAGGATAATAAAGCAAATTACGGCCCGTCAAATGTTGAAAAACAAAGCAACAGCACAGTTTCAAACTTGGTGTACGCTCGATGACTTTCACATAACTGAAACTTCCTTAAATACCCAGTAACCTTATTCTGGGACAGAAATGAAACGTTGGAAAAAAACGTAAATATGAGACTTTGACCTTCAGATTGTTTGCTTTCAATATTGGTGCATGACGAAATCAATTCTTAAAAGTGAAAGAAATGCGTTTGGGCCAAGGAATCAGATCTCAGAAACCATAGTGCGACGTGTTGAGATCGTATTCTAAAAACATGCCAATTGACGTCATGTTCAGAACACGTACGGGAAGCACGATCACAGAGGAAACACTAGTACCATCTATATTTAGCTTGACTTAAATACCTCTCACAGATTTTCAATTCGTACTACGTAAAAAGAGTTAGAATTAGAAATATGGGAATTAGAATAGTACATATAAATGGGGGGGGCTTTTTTGACGGGAAAAATCTTTGAGTGGTATTTTCTGTCAAGCTAAATATAAGCCGAAGTTTTTCTACGGCAATTATCTGTACATAGTCTGAACGTGACGTCAGCAGGCTTGTTTTTAGAGTACAATTCCAGCACTTCGCCAACAAAAGTTCAGAATTGATAGACTATAGTAGATTGGACAACACAAATTAGATTAATCGCAGAACGTTGTCAAAACAGTGATAAGCTGCAATTGAAGATAACACTGATATGTATCATAAGAGAGCATTTGAACGGCAGTAGAATCTTTGCAGACCATCTCCGGTGTCTTAGTTTTTACACTGGAAATACATCTCATAAACTGGGTACGAACAAAATGTTCCAACGAAAAAATGAACCATTTGCCTCTCTTAAATAGCAAATTCAGAAACGGAAAGATAATAAAATTGCTGTAGATATATTACATTGACCAACTTGAAACGAGATTGGTTCAGAACTTTTATCATAAGAGAAATATTTGCAAGAAAACCCCAAGTTTAATAATAGTGAGGGATTTTTTTGTGTAAAGTGTTTCAATCTCGATAAGAGTTAGAAATTAGGAGCAGAAAAAAGTCAGATATCTATGGAAATTTCACATGTTTCTCAGGTGCCAAAATGTTATCCTTGAGTGAAATTTCAAATTTATTTTGTGACCGTGGATTTATCCGTTTTGCAACATGCATACTTCCCTGCATGACTTTTACCCAGTTTTGACATTATTGGCCAGTATAATGTATCCCGGGGTTCTCAACCAATTGAGGTTACTGAGTCATTATGTGTATTCTGGGGGGAAAGCAATACTACATGTGACGCTCCGAGGATTGAGGACTAGTCTGGATTTTGGATTTTGATTCTCCCATCTGAAAGAAAGAATATGAGAGATATTTTTCTGACAAGCTAAATGGTAGGCGGCGATAGTGTTTCCTGCATGTATTCCGAACATGACATCACTTGGCTTATTTTTCAAGCACGATTTCTGCAACAAAAATTCCGAATTGATACGTGATAGTCGATGGTCAACGTCAATTATATTTATCGCGAAACGTCAGCAAACCAGCGATAAGCTACATTTAAAGGTAATCCACATACGTATAGTGTAAGAGCATTTGAGTGGCAGAAGTAAAATATTTGCTTTTCGTATGGTTTGCTTTTTTTACACTGAAAATCCTCCTCATAGGTGCAAAGTACAACTAACTACATGCTTTTGAATCCTTGTCGGGAGTGTTTCGGTGCAATGGAATTGAATAAATAATAAATTAATCCTCCAAATGGTTTCGACGAGATATCTCGTCCATCAAGATCTTGTCAGTTTTGCTAATGACGAGATACCTTGTCGAGACAACCACCAGGTGAGTTAAATTGTGTTGCGAAAGAATACATTGTTAGTTATATACTCAGATATTGCAGAAATCCATTTGAGGTCAGAAAAGGTTGCACGTAGTTCAAAGACTTCCCCAGCGTGAATCACGTTGAACTATTTATCGAGTGTTGATTCGGATCAGTCAAGAGTGTCAACGACATTTTTATGATAACCAATGTACTGGAAACGTGATAAAAACTAGTTCTGATTATTCGATATCTCATGAGAGATTACAACTCCTTGTACATTAAAAGGCAAAATCTGGTTCTGGTTCTATCGCGTTACATGTATATTTACAGTAGTAATGAAGTCATCTTACTCTACAATGCTAGTTTAGTGCCAAACAAATAGCGCGTTAACAACAAAAGCGTTTTGATAATTTCATTAAGTAATTTCTCTTACTCAAACCAGTTCTCTCACTAAACATTTGACAATTTTTTAGGTTTGATTTTAGCACCTAGTCCATAAAGTTAGCAAAAGAGGAAAGCACAATTACATTAAATGATTCTTTAAGACAGAAAAATAATTTTAATTAGCTTTGTCAGTTATTTAGATTTCCATTTAAAAAAGTTCCTTTCTTAATTTACAATATGTTTGAATAATGAAGTCTATACCCCAAGATTCGATTATCTTTTCAAACTTTTTGCAAAATCCAAACATTTCTACTCCGTTAGTCTTTCTCCAAAAATACATTACATTTTTAATTCAAGTCAAATTTCACGAATTAAATAGAATTTTGTATTGCCTGCTTTTTTATGCCGTACTGTTCGTTTTAAAGCTTAATGAAGCTTGAAAATCATGCTCTGAAGGCAAATAAATTTTACTCAGGTTCGAAAACACTAGACTTGTATACTGCCGTGCAAAAAAGAATGCAGTATCTGCTAGTCTAATCATTTCAGGTCAACGGTTGATTGGTTGCTTTGGGGTTTCTAGACGCAAGGGCTATATTTGGCCAAGCTGGGCCAAACACAAGACAACGACAAGTAAAAAATGTCGTGAAAGGTAGGTAGGTATTTTAATTGAAGCCGCACTGGAGCAACTCAATGGGCTATTGGCGATGGTCCGGGATCAAACCCGAATGGAAAGACCCGAGGAAAACACTACGCAATTCTGAACCACGATCAGATGACGAGGTCACACCTGAGCTGGCATCCCACTCTCCAAACTTCCACACCGCGCCATTTGAGGTCACGACTGATTTAAGTGCACCAGTCCCCTTTGTACCCGACGGTCTTGGGTTGGATTCGAACTCGCAACCTTCCGGTTGCTAATCCGTTACTCTTCCACTTATGTCACAGGTAATGAGTAATGAAATGAATCAATTCATATCAGGTAGGTAGGGCTGTTTAACCCAAATATTTTCATTTAACTGTCTGTTTGGAAATTCGCTTGGATTTGTTTTGGTTTCATAGACTCCTCGTTAATAAACACAAATAAAATTCATTTTATATGGCAAATTAATTGCCTGAGAGGTTTTAAATTATAACGGGTTCCATAAATTTCTTTCGAAATCCTTATCCTAGAGCCTACTTTTATAAAATCAGAGAGGTGGCAGTTCTATCCCACCGTTATGCTTCAGGCTTTCATTATCCTAAATATTTAGACACGTAAGAATTCATGTCTTTTATACCTGATTTCACACTATTTGTAATACAAAGGAAATAACAAATCTGATAAAGTTTAAATACGTATCCTGTCCAGTCAAGATAATAAACGAGACAAGTAATTTGATTTTTGATTTCAATATTTCAAGAAAAGTAATTTTTTTTCAGGCACCTTAATCTCGTATTAAAATCCTTACTCAAAACGAAGTAACTAGCAAGTTCTTTTATTAGAAGTGTTGTACAATCTCACTTTTAAAAATAATCTATAATAGTCAAATGATCTTGATAAAATTAAAAAAAAAAAACTTTCGGACTCAAAATTTAAATATCTTTGGTTAGAGCATCAGGAAAATAAAAAAATTACAGGTGGCGCTGAACCCATTTGATTCAAATTATAATAGAGACGTCGTCATTCCTAAATTTACACATAATCCTGTTCATAAACGTTAATTGCCAAAATCTAAGAAATATTTTGACCAAAATACAATAGATATTTTCAGTTTCATTATGGTGTCACTGACAAGGATCAATTCGAAATCTAATGAAGAAAAAACGTGTTTGAGTATGTAACTTTCCGTACTGAAAAGATCACAATGTTCTCCGTATGGTACCAAGTTCCATAAACCAATATTTTTCAACCAATTACTAACAGTAGCACTTGAGGTATTGTCAGGCTCTTCCACCATCTGCAGTCTAGATCCCACTACCAGTTAGATGACGGTTAGTACGAGCCCTAGTTCTAAATTATGTGATAGTACATAGTACCACGTCAGATGATGGGCCCAACTGCTAATATGGATGGTACTTAGGAGCTTTTTTAGATGTTATACTTTTGTCCTCGTCAAAAAAATATGTATTCCAAACACTTAATATTTTATTTGCAAAAGGGCTATTTTTCTTTGCCCGCTTGCAGTTTTACTATAAATGCAATGAATATTTTTAAATTTTGAAGTAAAAAGTAGATGCACATCGTAAAAAACGTTTCACATTTTCAGTCCTTGGGCTGCGGTATCGTGGGCTAAGCGAGGTCTGTGTTTCTATTGTTCAATGGTATTCGACAAAAACACTTGGACAGAAAATCCACAGACAATCGTATTGCCTCCTGTTTTTTTTTTTATTTATTTATATTTTACAAAAATATTTTAAATTAAAATTTTCTATTACTTTCAATTGCATTAAAGCGATCGTAAGCCGTATCGGATGTTTGTTTCGTCTGGTTGAGAAAAGAATAGTTTACATTTTTATATTTTTCTTTCATCTGCCTCGGACTGCTGGTGACAATTTTCCAAAACAAAGCAGCATTGTTTTTAATTAGACAAAGGCATGTTAGACCTTTTAAAAGGCCAGATGCAGATGATAATCGTCGTAGAAATTTGCATAAATAATACTCACCAACGTGTCCAGAGCCTAATGTCTGATTCTAAATCGCACTAATCGTTGGCAGTTATCCAACGCTGGTTTCCCTCTTAGATGGGACACATAGTAACTGCGATTCACCCTCAATATTCCCTGCTTTCCTCGGATCATCACGTGATGCTTGACTTTTGACCGGGATCACGTGCTGTGTGTTGCCATACGCTGTGACCTTGTTATCAATTCTCGTCCCAGTCGACACCGCTTCCAGAGAAATTCCTTTTTTCTTATCGGCATGACGGGAATAACTCCGACCCTTCCATCTAAATTTGGGCAAAAGCTACTGGGCGCGAATGCTATCAACAATCTTTCTATTTGAATTTGAAACACTGTTCATGTGTGAACTGTGAAAGTATTGGATGTTAACGTCGTCCAAAATATTTACTTCAAAATTACGATGTCTCTGAGCAGAAGTTAAGGAAAATGCGTACAATGGGTTGTGCAATGCGAGGCCTTCATCTGCAGCAGATAGACCCATTGAGAAATCGAGTAATTCTCTAGCGGCTGGTACTTCTAGGAGGCTGAAAATTAAAGTGGCATTAGACAATTGAGTTTAGGTAGGTAGGTAGATATTTTAATTAAAATCGCACGGGAGCTACACGACGGGCTCTTGGCGGCGGTCCGGAGTCAAACCCGAAGGGAGAGACAACACCACGTAGTTTCGAACCACGGTCAGATGACGAGGTCAGATCTGAGCTGGCACCCCACTCTCCAAACTTCCACACCACGCCAACGTGAGGACATTTGAAGTCACGGGAGATTTAACGAGCACCAGCTCCTTTGTACACGGCGGTCTCTGGTTGGATTGGAACTCGGAACCCCCCCCCCCCGGTTGCTAATCCGTTCTTCAACCAACCTGGCTACCGCGGCCCACTATTGAGCTTACAGCAAACTATTATTGATAAATAACTCATCAACTAATGATTCGACTACTGTAGCATTGATTCTCTGTTGCACTTGAAAACAGGGATTGGATTAGGAGATTCTGCAGACCTCGCTCTACTAAAGCAAAACGAACACACTATAGTGATATGAGAAATCCCTATAATAAGAAAGGGTGTATATGTTCCACTCTCTATTTAGTGGAGACAGCGGTAGCACAGTTGGGAGAGTCGTGGATTAGCAACTGAAGGGTTGCGAGTTCGAAACTCGGCCCAATAGGTCGTGTACGTGAGGGCTGGAGCACATTAAATCTGTCGTAGCCTCAATTGCTGTCACGTTGGGGTGTGGGAGTTTGGACAGAAGGATGTTAACTCAGTTGTTGATCTCGTCATCTGATCGTAGTTCAAAATTACGAGGTGTTGTTCTCAAACTTTTTCCTTCGGGATTGTTTCCCCACCGCCGTCAGTAACACGCTGTGTTGCTCCAATGCGACGTAAATTCAACTACCTACCTACCTTATTTAGTGCATACGAAAGCATTCAAATGAAAATAATGATGAATTACATTCTTCAGGATTAATTCTCATTTCATAACACCACATAGTCTTAATTTATAACTTGGGTCAATTTTATAATGTTTGAATTTCGTTTTTCACGAAGGTTGATGGCGGAAAGAGGTTAGTATAGATCTCGGCAAGTAAAATCTTCAAAACATATTTCTAATTTGTCATTAAGTGCAAAAATGAGCCAAAATGAATACAAGCATCCCCTATGAAAAATAGGATAAGATCTGTTTCTGCAGCAACAAACAAGAGCAGACTGCTTGAAGCACTTATGATAAGTAAACAGCGAAAGGAAAAAGCAAGCGCTAAATGTATCGCATTTCGTGGGAGAGAAGAAAGAATTGTGACGTACATAACACAGCGATAAAGAGAGGGTCAAGAAAAACGTATTTATTGTGAAATAAAAAAAGCATAAATTATACATTAAATCACACATCTTTTTTTTTTAATTATGTAAAATTTGGGGTCGAACACAAAATCAGCTGAATAACTTTTAAAATGCCCAATACCGTGTTATTAAACAAGGTGGAATATTTTTGAAAACACGAAATTTTTTCCTGCCCAATCTCACTCTTAGCAGTCCTTGAAGTAGTGAAGACAAGGTATATAAATATTCTTGGCGGTCCTTGAAGAGATTAAGACTAGGTATATAAATATTATTGGCTGTCCTTGAAGCTGTTAAGGCTAGGTTTATAAATATTCTTGGCGGTCCTTGAAGAAGTTAAGACAAGGTGCATAAATATTCTTGGCGGTCCTTGAAGAGATTAAGACTAGGTATATAAATATTATTGGCAGTCCTTGAAGCTGTTAAGGCTAGGTTTATAAATATTCTTGGCGGTCCTTGAAGAAGTTAAGACAAGGTGCATAAATATTCTTGGCGGTCCTTGAAGAGATTAAGACTAGGTATATAAATATTATTGGCAGTCCTTGAAGCTGTTAAGGCTAGGTTTATAAATATTCTTGGCGGTCCTTGAAGAAGTTAAGACAAGGTGCATAAATATTCTTGGCGGTCCTTGAAGAGATTAAGACTAGGTATATAAATATTATTGGCAGTCCTTGAAGCTGTTAAGGCTAGGTTTATAAATATTCTTGGCGGTCCTTGAAGAAGTTAAGACAAGGTGCATAAATATTCTTGGCGGTCCTTGAAGAGATTAAGACTAGGTATATAAATATTATTGGCAGTCCTTGAAGCGGTTAAGGCTAGGTTTATAAATATTCTTGGCGGTCCTTGAAGAAGTTAAGACAAGGTGCATAAATATTCTTGGCGGTCCTTGAAGAGATTAAGACTAGGTATATAAATATTATTGGCAGTCCTTGAAGCTGTTAAGGCTAGGTTTATAAATATTCTTGGCGGTCCTTGAAGAAGTTAAGACAAGGTGCATAAATATTCTTGGCGGTCCTTGAAGAGATTAAGACTAGGTATATAAATATTATTGGCAGTCCTTGAAGCGGTTAAGGCTAGGTTTATAAATATTCTTGGCGGTCCTTGAAGAAGTTAAGACAAGGTGCATAAATATTCTTGGCGGTCCTTGAAGAGATTAAGACTAGGTATATAAATATTATTGGCAGTCCTTGAAGCTGTTAAGGCTAGGTTTATAAATATTCTTGGCGGTCCTTGAAGAAGTTAAGACAAGGTGCATAAATATTCTTGGCGGTCCTTGAAGAGATTAAGACTAGGTATATAAATATTATTGGCAGTCCTTGAAGCGGTTAAGGCTAGGTTTATAAATATTCTTGGCGGTCCTTGAAGAAGTTAAGACAAGGTGCATAAATATTCTTGGCGGTCCTTGAAGAGATTAAGACTAGGTATATAAATATTATTGGCAGTCCTTGAAGCTGTTAAGGCTAGGTTTATAAATATTCTTGGCGGTCCTTGAAGAAGTTAAGACAAGGTGCATAAATATTCTTGGCGGTCCTTGAAGAGATTAAGACTAGGTATATAAATATTATTGGCAGTCCTTGAAGCGGTTAAGGCTAGGTTTATAAATATTCTTGGCGGTCCTTGAAGAAGTTAAGACAAGGTGCATAAATATTCTTGGCGGTCCTTGAAGAGATAAAGACTAGGTATATAAATATTATTGGCAGTCCTTGAAGCTGTTAAGGCTAGGTTTATAAATATTCTTGGCGGTCCTTGAAGAAGTTAAGACAAGGTGCATAAATATTCTTGGCGGTCCTTGAAGAGATTAAGACTAGGTATATAAATATTATTGGCAGTCCTTGAAGCGGTTAAGGCTAGGTTTATAAATATTCTTGGCGGTCCTTGAAGAAGTTAAGACAAGGTGCATAAATATTCTTGGCGGTCCTTGAAGAGATTAAGACTAGGTATATAAATATTATTGGCAGTCCTTGAAGCTGTTAAGGCTAGGTTTATAAATATTCTTGGCGGTCCTTGAAGAAGTTAAGACAAGGTGCATAAATATTCTTGGCGGTCCTTGAAGAGATTAAGACTAGGTATATAAATATTCTAGGCGATCTTTGAAGAGCTTAAGACTAGATATATAAATATTTTTTTCTTAAAGGTCCTTGGACAGATTAAGGCTAGATATAAATATTCTATATACATCTATATATATTCTTAGTGGTCCTTGAAGCGGTTAAACTACTTTTATAAATATTGGTGGTCCTTGAAGACGTTTTGGCTAGGTATATAAATATTCTTGGTATATAATGTTGCAAAGGTATATAGATATTCTTTCGTTTGATAGTCCTCATTTGAGGTGTGGCATAAGGGGCTCCACCACACTTTAAAATCTAAAGTTACTGTGTTTTTTGAAAAATTATTATGATTATCTATGTCACTATTTCATCATATGCAAAATACATTTGTGAAAATTGAAAGTGTTTCTGAACTCTTTTTAACATGACGTTCAAACGGTTAAATCAAGCGGAGGGGGTTGTTCAAATGCATTTTATGGTAGATTGGATCATGTAACTCATCGAAATTTACACATGACTTGCGAAATTACTACATTAAATGAGATAAAAATAAAGATTTTTATGCATCTGTATTACTCCTTACTTTGCTCCACAAGAGCCCTAACGCATGGAAAACGACCTCTTCCCCCCAACAACAGCAAAGTTCTCCTCATGCCACCGAACCCAAGTGCAGTTCAGGTATATCCACCCAGCTCAAGATAGAGCCTATCCTCAAGATCCCTAAATTCCCTACGATAGCCGTAGGATTAGGCTCCCAAATGCCGGGGCTTAGGGCTTTGAAACCGCCGCCTCATCCTTAAGGAAGACAGTCACGTTCCTTCCCTCTGTGGCCCTTTTCCAAAAAAAGATGAGGGGGAAAGGGCTGACGAGAGAGATGTGGAAAATATTCCTCCAAGAGCGTGATCTAAATACTTCTTCAAGGAAGTCGCTCGCAAACTCTTCCTGCCAAAGTGAATCAACAGACCCTTCAGTGGGACTTTTTTTGGTGGGAAGAAAATAAACCGGAACCGGTTGCATTGCCGGAATCCCGTACATGTTCGATTTGGAGTTTATCTTCGTTTTGGGAGACTCCTTGTTATGGGAGACGGCATGTCGCGGAGTGTTTGCTGCGGTGCGTTATTTCGCCATCTGGATACGTCAATTTCCGATGGGTTGAGACAGGAAGGGAGGCTGAACAACATCGCGAGATGTATTTGGGAGATATGCGAATACAATTTTGCGAGTCTGAAACTTCGTTTTGAGGTCGACAAGAAGTGACAAGATGGGGATGGAATGCTTAGGTTACCAGTATTTGGAAATGCTTACATGGGATGCTTACTGGAAAACTGTCAAGACTTGCTTGAAATGCTTACTGGAAAACTGTCAAGACTGTTACTTGAAATTCTCATTGAAACACTGTCAAGACAATTACCTGAAATGCCTACTGAAAAACTGTCAGGTTACTTGAAATGCTTACTGAAAAACTGTCGTTACTCTAAATGCATACTGACAAACTGTCAAGTTACTTGAAGTGCTAACTGAAAAACTGTCGTTACTTGAAAGGCATACTGACCAACTGTCAAGTTACTTGAAATGCTTACTGAAAAACTATCGTTACTTGAAAGGCATACTGACAAACGGTCAAGCTACTTGAAATGCTTACTGAAAAACCGTCGACTTACTTGAAATGCTTACTGAAAAACTGTGAAGACTGTTACTTGAAATGCTCACTGAAATACTGTCAAGACTATTACCTGAAATGCCTACTGAAAAACTGTCAAGATTTACTTGGAATGCTTACTGAAAAACCGTCGGCTTACTTGAAATGCTCACTGAAATACTGTCAAGACTATTACCTGAAATGCATACTGAAAAACTGTCGTTGTTTGAAATGCTCACTGAAAAACTGTCGTTACTTGAATTGCATACTGACAAACAGTCAAGTTACTTGAAATGCTATCTGAAAAAATGTCGTTACTTGAAATTCATGCTGACAAACTGTCAAGTTACTTGAAATGTTTACTGAAAAACTGGCAAGACACAAACTCGACTGGCTTGCACAACTTAAGGAACAGTAATGTTTTCAACTGCTATTTTATAGCAAAATGATCTGGATGAGGGGAAATGATACAAAAGATACGTCGACAGTTACCAAGGCGATGGGTAAAATCAAAACGACAAAAACGGAAACGAACAGTAAAAAGTCTTTGAATTGAAGTGGTGACATTGCTTTGGGTACCATGATACAGAAGGATGACTGAAAACTTAAAAAATAGAGGAGGCTGTCTCTTGTAGACTCGTTCGCATACAGATAATGAGCTTGTAGATGAGTTTCTGTGGCAGCAGAATCCATTCCTATATAAGAGCCTCAGACGTCACGATTCCAAAAATTGAATATTTACCAGCTTTCACCTGAATAGGGGGGCTGTGGTAGCCCAGTTGGTAAAGTCACGGATTGGCAACCGGAGGATTGCGAGTACGAAACTCCAAACAAAGATAGTCGTGTGCGCGTCGCTGGTACACGTTAAATCCGTTATCGACTCAAACACCCTCACATTGGCGTGTTGTGGAAGTTCGCACAGTGAGGTGCCAGCTCAGATTTTGACCTCATCATCTGACCGTGATTTAAAATTACGAAGTGATATTTTCGAATCTTCCCTTCGGTATTGATCCCGGATCGTAGTCCGTTGTAGACAGAAATTGAAGATCTCCCGCTCTCCAAATGCTCGTGCATAATACATATCGGAGTTACCACGAAGTGTAATTTTTCGCCGTTTTTGGGGGGGGTATTTCAATTAACGTCACACTGGAGCAACACAACGGGCTATTGGTGACGGTCCGGGATCAATCCCAAAGGGAAAGATCCGAGGACAACACCACGTAATTTTGAACCACGGTCAGATGACGAATATCGCCGTTTTGGTGAAGCGCGGCGTTAAATCTAATTGGTACTGACCAATCAACAATAAAAAATAAATTCGGAATTCATTCTTTGGAATTTTTACTGGCGAAGTGCTGACATCATATTCGAAAAATAAGCCAAATGACGTCACGTTCGGAATACATACAGGAAACATGTTCCACCACAGAACACTGCCATCCCCTACATTTAGCTCTGGGATTTTCAACCTTTTTATTCTCATGGCACATGAACTAGTTACTAAAATTCTGCGGTACACCAAAACAAATACATAGTTTTTCGATCTAACATAATTTGGATTGATTTACAAATAAAAGTAATCGCCTACCCCTTCTTCTCCAACAATATATTTGATACTTTGAAATAAAAAAAATAATCAAAATTACTTTGGAGGTATTATTCGAAATTATTTGTGAACACTCTTGTCAAAAGCTCAAAACTAAACTGTTTGAAATGAAATGAATCTTGCATAATTTAGACGTCATCTGACCGTGGTTCCAAATTAAGTGGTGTTGCCCTAGGATTTTTCCCTTTGGGATTGATCCCGGATTTTCGCCAATATTCCGTCGTGTTGCTCCAGTGCGACGTTAATTAACATACCTCTTACCTTATATAATTTAGAATCTGTAAAACATACCAAATACCATTCTTGCGACACACCTGTATGCTACGACACCGTTCGTTGATTTAGCTTGACAGGAAAAAGTCTCTCATGTCATAGGGGTTCTTCCATACATTTTCATAATAAACCATCATTTATAGAAAGTTCAATTGCTGAACTGCTGCCGAGCAATAAGCACCTTAGACACTGATATGAAACGCTGAATAGGGATGCTCAAAGTGAATGTCTCCCAACGAACACCCTGTGAGATGTTTGCTTATCTGAACTTTAATCTACATTCCTCCTCGATTCGGGTTGTGCGGGGGTTTAATCGAATGGAAAGTGGCTATTGGGTTAAATCTGGAACCCACATGGCAGTGGACACCCGGAAGCCTTCACAAATTCCTCCACTGCACTAATCGAATGGTGAACTAAGAGTACTTGTTTACATTCCAGCTGGATGATGGACATTAGGGTCCTCATTTACACACTGGGAGTTTCATTAAGCCCCTGGCAACGTCATCTAACCCTTAGAATTAGGCAAACATATACCTCGGCTGCTACTAGTACCGTTATAGCGAATTACTGAGCGTTTGATGCAACTCCAGGGCGGTTAATGCTATCCAGAGTGGAGGAATATGTTTTGTGGTTTAAACAGTTGAGGGAATCTGCCAAGTTTCTCAAGTTAATGACGGTAGATTATTCTTGCTTTTGATGTTATGGTTGTTGGTTATTTTTGATTTAAATAATCAGAAGGTTATCGATTAGAGGAATGACGACTTGAGACAAAAATACAACTTTTATTCAAATTTTCCCAAGTTTCCCAAGTTACTGGAGGTAGATTATTCTTACTTTTGGTGTTATGGTTGGTGGTTATTTTTAATTTAAACAATCAGAAGCTTATCGATGAAAGGAATCACGAGACAAAAATATAACTTTTATTAAAATTTAAGTAAATATCACATCCATAAGAAATTATAATCATGAGCTCACTGCAAAGGACTTCGATGTCTTTCATATTCAAAAATATGTCCAGAACTATACACATAAATAAAGCTTGAATGAATAAGTTATTGGCGGAATCAAGCCACCACAATTTTGCATATTGGAGCGCTAATGCCACCACAATGTGAACAAAAACTCAACGAAAAGTACTGTTAAAAGTTGTGCTATAATTTAAGAAACTACATCTTAGAAAAATAAAACTTGAATCTGCAGATTATTCTTACTTCTGATGTGAACAAAAACTCAAAAAATTTGTTTTAAAAAGTTATAAAAAGTTATGGCTATAACTTTAGAAGATTGTTAATTTTTCAGAATGTGTTTTCGATTTTTAAATCTATTTACATTAACTTTTGGGAATGGTTAATTTAATATCCTAAAATTTTAAAGTTTGCCATTATTCAAGACACTTCCGATTTTTATGTCAAATTTGAATAGATAAAATTATTGGTAAACTGACGGTGTATAATGCTACAAAAAAGCTATAAATCATGATTTTAATAGAGAAATGTTTTAAACATTGGTGAGAGAGTAATCAAGAATTATGCTTGCAAGTGTAACAAAACAGAGAATTCGGTTCTGGAAATGCAAAATCAGTTTTGTAGACATAATAAAATCAGAAATTAGATCAGTGAGTATTATACATCTGGGCATTAGTTTCGCCTGTTTAGCATCAATCATGTACTTGTTTACTGTTTGGATAATATACTGGTTGAATGGAATGAGAGCAGATGGTGAAACGCATATATTTGCATTCGATAAATGTATGGTAGAACGTTTCCAGATTGTTACCATGGTCTGTATTTTATTGCTCAATCGGGAATTGATCGCACCGTTAAATTCTCGGGTATTCTTTCAACTCATTTTTGTAATTAGAGTAGAACCTTGATTATCCGATACAATGCGGACAGGGGCCAGTTTGGGTAACCAGAAACGGGAAAATACAGGCGTAGTAACACAAAATAGTCTATTCGAAATACAGAAACAAACCACATGTTACTAGTACGACTACTGAATAATTCATACAGCAATGATTGAGAATAATCAATACTCAGATTTCTGTCACAGTATGCATTTATTGTGATAATTTAACGATAGATCTGGACGTGAGTCACGTACCTCTTAAACTCTCTTGAAAAGGTCATTAACGTTCTTCTGTTTCACAGCAATTTCAGGTATGTTTTTACAGAGTGGAATACTCGAAGCTTTATATAAAGCTTAAAACCTCGGTATAAAATTCGGCTTGGATAACATGGACACTCGGATAATCAAGGTTCTGCTCTATTTATAATTTCCAAATGTATGTGGGGAAACGTCTTCATATTAATTGTATGGTCTGCATTTTGTTGCCCCACTGGAAATTTATTGTACTGTTTGGCGCTCGAGTATTCCGTCAATTCATTTTGTATTTACATTTTTAGTATGATCAATCCATGGGTCACATTATAGTTTCACATAATAACTGCTTACATAAATCAATTATCATTTACAATTTCTTCAAACATGAGGTTTAGTCTCAAGTCAAAAGGAATCCATTACCTGAAACGCTTTTCAAATTCAACTTAGTCGAGCCTTTATGTGGCAGGTATGACTATATGGATACTATAGATTTTACGTAATTTCAAATAGGAATAAGCTCTTAAACACATATAATCCGAAGTTATCCAAGTATTTTTTAACTTATCTTTGTTTCTTGGTGATCTGAAAAGTTGTTTTGCTTGAAGACACCACACTGAGGATAAATTAATACTTTCGGTAGTCAAAATAATTATTTATTTTCGCAAGTCTATCTTAAATAAAGATGATATGCATATATCGATACAAAAAAAATACATTCTTTCTCCAAAATCCAATAATTTTCTTATCCTATTATTATTATTTATGTTCTTCCTGAGGACCGCGAGAAGTTATTTACGACATCCTTGTTCAATTTCTTTCATTTAAAAAGGTTGCCAAACATGTGTGATTTAGTTGTGTTTAATCTTAATGGGAATCTTCACCTGAAACTTACATCAAATTAAATTTTATTTAGCTCATGGCCCCACAACGATTTCATAGATACTCTACATTATACATTTTGAATAGAAATTTGCTCTTAAACGTATAAGATCCGA
The DNA here is from genome assembly GCA_933210815.1 of Meta bourneti. NCBI lineage: Eukaryota > Metazoa > Arthropoda > Arachnida > Araneae > Tetragnathidae > Meta > Meta bourneti. Next base: position 101,774,020 of record OW119924.1, on the reverse strand, counting down.
AGTTACCTAAATATTTTAGACTTATCTTTATTTCTTGGCGATCTGAATGGATTATTTCGCTTGAAGACACATTGCGGATTAATTCATTCTAACGACAATCAAAAGAAATATTTTTTTCCGCAAGCCACTCTTAAATAGAGATGGTATATATATCGAGACATAAAAAATATCTTCTTTCTCCCAAAGCAACAAAAAAATAGCAGGAAACGAAAATTATTGGATGTTCTCCCGGACGGCCGGGAGAGGTTATTTACGACATTCTTGTTTCAATTTTTTTTCCTCCCATAGTCCATCCAAAGAGATCAGAAGATGGAAAAGATGAGCACAGAGAGCAAAAAAGATAAAGATGGAGAGGGAGGAAGGGAAGAAAGAAGCGGAAGAGCTTCTTGATATGTGATAATAATCGCGAAATGAGTGGACAAGAAGCCCCTGGTCCAGAATCCCACGATTGGTTGCCGACTGGGGAAGGCTACCAATCCCGGCTTCTAGCCGCTTATGGCAGATTTATGTCCACCGGGGAAGGGGCAGAGAAATAACTTTCAATGATTTCGTTTTTGTTTCTCCGAGACAGCGCAACAGATAAGAGGAGATATGTATATGGAGAGATATGTCCTGCAGATTGGTTCGTAACTTCCGGGGACACTGCGTCCCTTCGGAAGGCATCCCAGAGTCACGAGATGGATGAGGAGCAATTTAGTCTCACAACGGATAACTACATTCTAGTTCCCAGAAGAGGAAGTAGGCAATTATAGAATATTGCTTCGTATTATTTTGCTGCGTGTTGATTTCTTTGGGGCATACTTCCTCTTGCATCTTGTGTGCTGGATATGGTTTCGCGTTTTTCATCGTGATAAGGAGTAGTAAATTGTAAGTAGATTATTACTTGAAAGGGATGCAATAATGCATTTCAAGGTATCTGATAAAAGCTGATATATTTTAACTTTATATTTGATGAAAAACATAATCCAAAATAAGCTTCCTTAGAAAGGAGATATGAAATACTTATCTGCCGCAAAACGATTGCATCCAAAATCATTGGAACAGAAACATTGCAGTCCATAATTGATTCGAAATTATTGGAGGTAGGTATTTTAATTAACGTCGCACTGGAGCAACACAATTGGCGACGGTCCGGGATCAAACCGGAAAGGAAAGATCCTTGGACAATTTTGAACCACCGTCAGATGACCGAGGTCCTTCTTGAGCTGGAACCCCACTTTCCAAACTTCCACACCACGCCAAAGTGAGATTTGAAGCCACGAAAGATTTAGGCATCAGCCCCCGTGTTCACGACGGTCTTTGGTTGGATTCGAACTCTCAACCCTCCGGTTGCTAATCCGTTGCTCTTCCAATCAGACTACTCCACAGCTCTTTAAATTATTGGAATAATATTCCATCTTTAACCTCTCGGTCATCAGTCAAAGAGCAGCCCAATAGAGGTATGAAATGATACAATATCTACTAAAAACATTATCTACATTATTTTCAACTGCATTGTCGAGAATTTTAGGGCAGTCCTTTAGATTACTACTTAGATTACCCCAGTCATTTCTAACAACGCAGTTCACAAAGAGGACAGAAAACTGCTTTCGCTACTCTTATACGGTGTATGTGCCTTTCTAAGTAGTCATGTCCAATAAAAAGTTGAAAAAGCAGCTCTGGGCAAGGAACCTGGTATATGAGCTTTATTTCTTAATAAGCAGAATAACCCTGCGTAACTCTGGTTGAGTCGGTTAACCGTAGATTGAAAATGCGACTAGAATAATTTTTTTCTTTCATGGAAAAATTCCAACATCCTTTATAACAAGACAAGAGAAGTTTTAAACACGTTTTCGACATTTTTGTAATTTCTATAAAAAATAGGTAACCGATTCACACACTTACACCAACCTATCAAGAGTTGTTTGTCCCAAAGAACTCAATAGAATTTCAAGAGACCCGGTGACTCACACCTGATACGATAGAGAATACCCTAGAGCCTCGCTCAGATATACAGGCGACAGAAAATGTCATATTGCCCTCTCAAGATTTGTGGGAAGGCACATAAGATCTCTATTTTTTGTTTAGGGGCATAAAACTTTCCCAACTTGATTAAAATGTAGCACTGAACAAGCCTCTCCAAGTGATATTCTGGCTTGCGTTGGTGTGGCAAGAGAGGATCTCTATGGAGGTGCTGATTTGGTGGTGGACTTTTTTAAGAGTGTGCGGGTTTATGGACATGGTGTAGCTGTTTAGCTAGATCTTCAGGAATAAGAAACACCAAACGTTTTGCATGAAGGCCCATAATACACGAAACCCATTGAAAACAGTAATTCATCGGCTGTTTGGAAATCAGATATGGAGATTGAAAAAATCCGAGCCAATCATTTTTTTATTATTTTCCAAATATCGTCCTGTATATCCTATCTAAAAAGTACTTGCACGTCCCATATTTATTGAAGTGAATCGAAAAAATAAATGCAACTGTCACCAAATAAGCAATCCTTCTTTTGAGAAGTGAGCTTACAGTATTCAAAGAATGGTAACAGGAAATCGAATCAATAACTGGAATCGAGAGAGAAAACAGGTTTCGTTTCTTCGAAGCCACCCTTTCTCCTAAAGCAGATAACGATTCGCATTACCCTCCTTCGTTCTCCTATCAAGAACTAATCCCCATATTTGCTCAGAGCATTCTTTTTACACGATCTGTGGGAAATATATTTTTCATTTAACAACTTTAGACTGATCCAGTCTGTCTCTAAACAAACCGCCTGTTAAAACACCGATACCAATCTTCACTTCACTTCGACTCGTAATTGAAGGGGAGATCCTTTTAAGAACGGGCAGGGGAAGAGAGGGCAGTCCTGAAAGAACCTTTTTCGTTCGAAAGACGCGCTCCAACGAACTTCCCCAACGAATTATTATGCTTCTTCCCCCATAATCACTATCGAACACATCGCAGCTGCAAAAAGTGAGTGCGAGACTATAAGAAATAGAGTTAAAGACGAAGAAAGAGCGAAAAAAACATTTCCCTCTCACAGGCGATGAGAAAGTACACATCATTAAAAATCGGTGTTTGCCAGCTTGAAATTCAATCCCAGTATCTTGTTTTATAATATATTTTTATCAAACCTTTAATATTTGCCTCTCGGTTATGTCCTCGTAATTTTTTCCTATTGTTTTTTTTTTCTTTTTCGCAACTTTGCAAACACTGGTTATGATTATTCCATTGCAGAGAGAAAAAGAGCTCAGGGTTGTTTTTTCTCCAGGTATTTTGCATTTGAAAAGGGAGGAGAATTTCCTTGAACGATCACGATATTTCCTTTGAATAATAAAAGGTATCGCATCTCTACTAGACGGAGGAGAATTCCTTTTAAATGTAAATACATTCCCAGCTTTATATACGCACATTATCATAGCTGTTTGATTTTAGAGGAGGGACATAATCATTTTTATTTCGCTTGACATTCATATTTTTCTTCCCATTTCCTTGCAATTAATTTGATATAGAGAGGTAAGGGATTATATCTTCGAGGTATTTCGGAGTAATGTGAATCTTTTTCTGCGTCTAGATTAAGGATGATCAATTTCTTGGTTGAATACAAGTTTAATAAGATCAGAGCACCGATTGAGGAAAACAAAGTTTACAAAGTTGTTTACACATCCCTTGTGCTTAAATGCCTATGTAACTTACTTGTAAGTGCGATTATTCCCTCAGCATGTTTTGTCCTTATATCGCGACCAAAAACAATTTTAAAACTTGAAAGAAGATAAAGGTTATAATCAATGTAATCAACATTGTTATGAGCTAATCCAACGAGCCAAGTAATAACGTATCAAAAATGAAGTGAAAAGAAATTTTGATTTAGAATAATTTTCATAACAGGAATGTCAAATTGAGAATGGGAAGTAAATAAAATAATTAGTTTAACTTCGAAGTAGATCAAGTAGCAAATACATAACTCACGAATTCACTTACTTTTTCCCCAAAGGATGAGAAGATTTGCCAATAACCAACAATACAGGTTTGGCAAAAGGAACTCGTAATGAGGGTGTTATGGGACTATCTTTCAGAATGCAACAGCTGGTAAAAGAAAATCCAGAATGAGACTCTAAAAGCGATTTTCGTTTGTCAAGAACAGTTGTCAAGACAGACACGACGATAAAATAGCAAGTGATTTAATTGCTTCGAAATAAAACCGAATAATTATGTCATGGATGGAAGGATAAATTAATCAGTGCTCATGAAAAGAAATCGTTGGCACATACCTTCATGATTGCGCTCAGCGAACGAGCGTGAATGAGAACATCAGTTCAGTTTCATATCTGAACGGGAATATATTTTCCTTATCGGGTTCCTACACTATGTTATTTTAAGATATAAACGTTTATTTGGTGTGTTATTAAATTAAATAACCCATCAAATCAAATAATTGACTTTGTAATTTGTAAAACAGTTTACAAAGTGTGAATACTAGTCAAGTGACAATGAATTTCAACTTTCGAACTGTATCTGAAAACTTATAACTAAATTGAACTGTATATCATTAAGTGCTTAGTGATATTCAGTTCTTTTGTCACATGCTGGCGCTACATATATGAAAATCATTAAAGCATTTTAATGATTTACAGTTGAGAATTTGAATATGGGATAAACAAAACAAATGGCTGTCACGAAGTGATTTGCATCTTTTAAAAGTTTCAATACCTCTTTAAACGTTCAATGTGTGTGTGTCTATCGTCTTTGTCTTTACAACAGCTTTCAAAGAAAACATTGATCTGTTTGTTACCAGATTCTTATGTTTTAGTTTATTAATTATAGTAATTAATATTCGGGGTAATATTTAGAACTTTTGCTGTCTCTTCTAAATAGGCACATTTGGTTTGTGACCTACTCATTTTAAAAATCCTCCTTCTCTATAACGGCTTTACAGATACAGTAGAAATCCTTTTGGTGTCTTTTCCTATCACAACAATGAATTTAAATAGGCATAAATTTAATAACTCAAAAAAGATCGTCAAAGGGCTAATACAAACACATACGACAAAGCAGCCTATTTCCAGCTACGAGACAAAGCCCTTTTTGTTTACGCTTGTAAACAAAATGACCTGGTTTTCTTTACGTTCGTAAACAAAATCAGGTCATTCTTGAAACATTAATCATGTTTTTCGTGGAAAAATAATTTATTAACTGACTAAAAAATATGTACGTAAACGTTTGGAAAGTAAAAAAAAAAAACGAAAGCAAGTAATGTTATCCTCACAAGGCTTGGGCCATTATTAGCCCGGAGAAATTATAGTGGCGTTGGCCGTAAACGCATCCATCAGAAACGTGTCCAATGAAATCTTCGGAAGCTCAAGCGATTTTTAGCGAACAAAGGACTCGGCAGCAAGCGAAATACGGCGAGAGGAAAACAAAACAAAAAAAGTCGAGAAACTTCTCGTGCCCAAAAGACGGGATTAGTGTTGCTTAAGCCCTCGCAAATCCCACCCTCATTCTACAGATGGCCCGAGAGGACAGAGCCTGTTTCCCGGGAAAGATAATTAAATTGTTTTTAGTCACGCACCTCAGCCGCTAATATTTCTCGATTCAATTAGGAAGCATTTTATTTAACAGCCAATGGGTATCAAAAACAAACTAGGATGGGAAGAAAGTTTTTGTTTAATTTAAAAAATAAAGATGCGGATTTCTGGGAAAGAAAGAAGAGGGAAAGAGCAATATGAAGAAAATTCTAAAATATTTCAAAACGCATTCTTTCTTGGCGCCTGTTTGTTTGGATTAAACAGGAAGGGAGGAAAATGGAATTAGTGTCCTGTTTTCCAAAGTATTAGAGATCGGAAGAAGGGGAGTAAAACTAATTCCGGGAATTTAATTTGCATTTTAATTTTAGAGGAAAGTTTTCGACGCTCGGTTGTGAAATGTTTGTTTGGCATTTTTTACGTTTGCTGCTTTTATGAATATATTTTTTGCTGGTGGTGGGGTTTTCGATAAAACGCGTTAGGGAAATAGTCTGCCATTGCATGATAATTCTGTTAGGTTTTTCCACCGGATGAGCGTTATTTTTCGTTCATTTTATAATGTTCCGTCCTTTTCAAATGTGATTTAATAAGCGTAATTGGATTCAGCAGCAGTAATTTTTTAAAATTGCGTTTCACTGCTCTTTAATTTTAAGTGCTCGCATTTAGCTGTAGCTTAGGTCTAATTTTGAGTCATGTGCCTTTGGATCTTCTGCAAGTGCTTAATAGTTTTTACTTGCAATGTTTTAAACTAATTTATTATTGAAAACAATTCTTAGCTATCACTTTACTTAAATTATAATAAAAGATTGACTGTTGTAAGTATAAATCACAAATAAAGTCACTAGAAGATATCAGAGCACCCAAACTTAGCTTAAAAATTCTACTTTTTAATTCTGACGCAAACGTAATTTATCCTCGACTACAGGAAAGGTTTTTCTGGAGGTTAAATGTAGAAGACTGTGAATGTAGTGAATATTAATGAAGAAAAATGTAGTGTTTTAATGGTAGAAAGTATTCCTGTTTTACATAAGTTCTACTTATTTGGTCCTAATGAAGGCGAACGTGTTTCACCGAAATAGCTATCAACCAATTTCTTTCTTTTACAATTAATTTTTATCAGTCATTTTTAAAGCTTTTACTTTATTAACCTGAATATTATATTGAAACAAAAGTTTGATTGGTTTTAGATTTTATGGCGCAAGGGCCATATTTGGCCATGCTGTGTCAGAAACAAGACAATGTCAAGTAACGGACATACATACACAAGGAGCGTTTAACTGACACAGATGAGAGAAATACACACAGGGAGGAATCGAACCTACGCCACCTACAACTCGCGGGATGCTACCCAAGAGGACATACCAACTGAGCCCCGACGGCTCCTCAAACAGACGCCCGGTTGTTTTGGGTTTTATGAGCAAGGGTCATATTTGACCAAGATGCGCCAAACACAATTCAAAGTCAAGTAAAAATTCAAAGTAAAGTCGACCCCTTTGTTTACTAAAGACTAAACCTCATGGAAAAAGATCACTGGGTACCTCGAGTTAGTGCAATGTTTAAGCCCGTACACACCCCCTGAGGGCCCTCAAGCAAAAGGATGTCGTCACATGTATCTATTATGTATCAGACTAGCTTCGAATAATTGTATTTGGTTCATAAAATTATCTGGTTTCAAGGGAAAGAAGGCTTCGTTTCCCCTTTTAAATTACTCATCTGAGGTGAGAATTAAGAACAAAAGTATGTAAAGGAAGGTATGAGAAATCCCCTTACTGGGCGGGGTGGGGAAGAACCTGCGGGGTGAGAAGACGGAGAGGTTTGGCAGCCTGTGTGTATTCTGGAGTTTCCCTTCCAAGATACAAATGTTGACCTACAAGGAAAGCCAAAATTATCCGCACTTTATTTACACAAATGTAGGGGTTGAACAAGTTTGTCATTTATCTACACAGTCTCCTTCCTTTTCGATGCACTTGGTCCAGCGGTCCACAAGCTTGCGTATTCCCTCCAAGAAGGTTTTCGGTTGTTCTCCCAACCATTTCTGCACCGCTTCCCCCACTTTTTCCGTCTAATCTACAGAGAACACGTTACATTGTCGATGGTAACTCGCAGGTTTGCCAGTACCATTTCTCGGGCTCGCTGAATCTTCCCGTCAGTGGTGGAGGTTGAGGGGCGTCCTGCTTCTTCTCCGTGCATCACGCTTGTCCGACCCCTTTTAAGCTTCTCGATCCACTCATACACACTTCTACGTGATAGAGCATGGTCCTCGTTTTGTGTTGTAATCCTCCGGTGAATTTCAGCCCCTTGCACACCTTCCGATCATAGAAATCGGATCACTGCTCTTTATTCCTCCTTGGTGCACACTGCTAGCGGAGCGGCCATGTTTGTACTGAAGCAGAAGCAAGAAAAATTAAGCTGCTTTCAAGATCAAACTTCGGTAACGTGACCACAGTAGTATCAACTCTAAGCATGCATGGCCAGAAGGCAGTGTGAAAAACCTAAATATGTGTTATAGAGAAAGTGCGGATAATTTTTGACTTACCGTCGTTTTTAACGTTGATCATGATATGTGTGAACCACTCAGAGGATTAATAAGTGACTCTACGATTTCGTGTTCTTGACTTGACTTCGTGTTCGACACTTGAAGGTGCGTTTTGATGGGGATAGTTTCCGAGCCGATACTACTAGCGGTAAGTGATGTAGCCCCGTGGAAACAGCCGCAAAACGGGGGAAGCCATTAGGTGGATAGTGCGGCTGTTTTCACGGGGCTACTTTACTTACCGCAGCGTTTCGTAAACTATCCCGTGGAAATATGCCTTTTGAGGGCATTAAAATTCTTTAACTCATTCGCTTCCAAATCAAATTGGACCACAGTATCCCGGTTGGAAGGGTACTGGATTATCAACCGGAGGGTTGCGAGTTCGAATATAACCAAAGACCGTCGCATACAAAGGGGGCTAGTGCACCTTAAATTTGTCATGGCCTCGAATGTCCTCACGTTGGCTGGGTGTGGAAGTTTGGAGAGTGGGGTGCCAGCTCAGGTGTGACCTCGTCATCTGACCGTGGTTCAAAATTACCTCTATCTTTCCCTTCGGGTTGATCCCAGACAGTCGCCAATAGCCCGTTGTGTAGCTCTAGTGCGACTTTAATTGAAATACCTACCTACCATATGAAGTTGTTTGATTTCGTCCCACTATCACCGCTTTTATAAAATACATTTACAATAACACGGGTACACTCGTAGTGTCATTGTATTTTGTATATGCGTTTGTATTTTGTATGTATGTGTGAATTTGGAGATGACCTCTACATTTCTGCTGAAAAATAAAATGAAATGCGTGTGAACTCCTCAAATAGTTACGGAGTATGTGAATTCTCTTTAAGGTCTCTTTAGAATTTGAGCAGATCCACTGGATTTGATTGGCTTGTTTGGATTTTTATGGCAGAAGAGCAACTTAGACTATATGGCAAACTTTTAAAATCTTTCGATTAAATATTAAATCTTGGGCATGTGTATAGTAAAAAACGAGGTAAATGAGTAAAAAAAAGTTGTATTTACAAAATTACGGGACCATAAGCTGGCATTAGAGAAAAAATATTCTAATATACGAATGAATTCTCTTTAGTGCTCTTGATAATTTATTTATTTTGATTCACACCACTTGAATATATAAAATAATATATCAGTCTAAAACAAACATATGGCTATGAGCGGAATATCCTTGAACAATAGGGCTTCAAATGTATAATGGGTATGTTATGGTAAATCCAATCAGTTCTAATGTAGTATTATACACACGGAAGTGCCAGAAAAACTGGTACAACAGTCTAATATACTTGGTAGGCATCTCAAGGGAGCGTAGACCTGCAGAAATAAGACGAGGAATGAACTCCATCAGCTTGAGAAAATATTCTGCAGTTTTTGAACATCATACTTATTGCAGTGAGATCCATAATTTTGTTGTATTGTATTGTTCTCTGTTGACATGCAGAATCCATGGCTTCATGGATCCCATATGTCAACAAGGGATCCCCATCTTCTCGAGACAGTTGGAAACGCGTATAGACTTGTGTGGCGACGCATTGTCCTATTGGAAGAGGCCAAACCTATCACAATGAATGCAGGACATGAACGGGTGTAACTCGTCAGAAAGAATGTACACATAGAGTTCACCTCTCATACACGTACCAGGGGGTTGGATTGAATGCTAGCAAAGCAAACCCTATATTATTACGGAGCCACGACCAGCCAGTACTATCCCCTGTTTACATGCTGGATTCATGGGTTTTCTCCGCACACCGATTCTTCCATCCTCCCGAAACAGTTGGAAACGCCACTCTCCAGACCAGGATATGCGTTTCCAGTCATCAAGTGTCCAATGACTTTAATGTGTACAGTGTTCCCGATCCCAGGCGAGGCGCATAGCTGTGTGTCGAGTATTCATCAAGGGTTCTCAAATTGAGTGTTGGCTTCCAAACCCATATCTTTGAGGGATCGTTGCACAGTCCTCACGTTTATGTTTGTTGAGGGCCCAGCAGTGAATTTCAAGGTTATTTGAGGCAATGTTGCACGCTTATCGCTTGAAATTATTCTTGCCAGCTGACGCTGGTTACGTTCACCCAGAGTCTTTTTACGGCCCTACTGCTGTCGAAAGTTACAGGCTTTGCAGAATTTTTGTTGTCATGGTACATCCTTACAATGGTAGGAAAATTCTAAACTCTGCCTCCGAAATGCTATGATCCATTTTACCAGCTCCGACGAGTAAACCGTGTTGAAAATCGTTTAAATCTTGATAACTTGTCATTCTCACAGCGTAAACAGCTCTAAATGCAACTACTTATCGCTTTATATATGCAGTGAAAGACGCGCATAGGTGGCATTGTTATGTATTTTGCATTGGCTCGTCTTTGCCAGTTTTTTGGTACACTTCAGTGTACATTCTATTATATCTACACCTATGATAAGCATAGAAGTTTGGCAACGAGTTATTCTAATTTGAATTTTCTTTTAAATAAAATATTATATTCGCTCTAAGAAAACAAATGAATATCCTCTTTTGAGAATCGGCACTCGAATAAGGCTATGCATCATCCTTAAACAATCTTTATGGGTTTTGCAATACATCATCTTCATCAGTAGCGTTTTAAAGATATAATGGTCTGTCTAATGATACCCCAAATCCTATTCAGTTTCTGAAAATCAAAACCCGTCTTTAAAGACCTAGATTGCCCAAATGGAAAGTTGCTACGAGAAGCTTCTCAAGAATTCCTGCGATCTCCGTGATTGATGTATGAAAGTTATGAAAAGTTTTAAGTGTAGTTTAATCGAACAGAGAAAGTCTGCTCTGAAAAACCCATTTTCTATTTGAAAGATATGTGAGCTAAGTGCCCCGAATTCACGCTTCGCAAAGTGGAAACGTTATTTCGAAACAGTTTTTAAGAAATCCGCAGCGTCTTAGTGCAAATGCTCACTAAAAGGGATTATTAAGTGCCATGATATATACTTTTGGTAATCGCCTCTTCCCTAATGTTTTCGCGAATAAGTAGTTTTGTTTGGAAACTTGGAGTTTTAAAAGCTGCGTATAAAACTTTTAAGTTGTACGTGCTTTTCCTTAAGGAATTCGGTACCTCAAAGCAATTGAGTTAAAGATATGATTTTTATGATAACTATCTCTTTAAAGATGTTTCAGAATGTATCCAAAAGAAATCGCAAAGCCAGTGGTTTTTGTTACATTTCAAAGCTAATTTTTAACTTGTGTTACATATTATCAAAGGTCTTACAAAAGTTCTTTATACACTTGAAATTGCGCTTTTCAGAAATAGAGTAAGTCCTTGGCATGTCGCAATTCTTGGGGGATAAGGATAAATCACAAAATGCTGAGGGTGGCGAAAAACTTGTTTATTAGAAATAAAAGCACAGATTATGCATCTAATTTCATGTTTTTTAATTAAAATTATATGAAACTACAAATTAAACACAAAATAGATGCTAGGACCGTTTAATATGAAACTAAACATGGTTGTATATTTTTGAAAATAAATTAATTCACTTCCATTTTTTTAGACAAATCTTTTGTATCATTCAGTTGAGGACTATTGTTTGAAACGTGACCTGAATTCTAACGTGACTTGAATTCTAAAGAAATGATTGAGATCTATTTTGCTGTTCGCGAAAGGAATATTCATTCGGGAAAGCAAAAGAGAACGATATAGCGGATTTTGTAATATATATAGGCATGATATAACAAAGGATTATTGCATTATATGAGTCACATTTTTTAAATACTGTTACTAACAATGGAACGCATGCGCATACATTGCATCCAAACATATTAATTAGCTAACAATCGTTTCGTAAAGTAAACCTGTCAAAAGTTCAAAATACTTTCAATTAATTTCATTAGCTAACAGTCTTGATTCAAAAGGTTTCCTGTTGTATGGGGCCGTTGGTAGCCCGGTTGGAAGAGCAACGGATTAGCAACCGGAGGGTTGCGAGTTCGAATCCAGCCAAAGACCGTCGTGTACAAAGGGGCTGGTGCACGTTAAATCTGTCGTGGCCTCAAATGTCCTCATGTTGTAGTGGTGTGGCAGTTTGGAAAGTGGGGCGCCAGCTCAGGTGTGACTTCAGGAGCGTACCGTCGCCAATAGCTCGTTACGCTCCACTACGAAATTAATTAAAGTACCGTATTTAGCATATCGTATTGTATGTCTTACTTCTTTTTACAAAAAGAAATTCTACGACCACGTCTGTTAAATCAAGGATGTTTGAAGAAAGTTCATTGAAATGTGCACATGCCATCCAGAAAATGAACACACGACTTTAGCAACATTAGACAGAAAATAATTAACTTCAATCTTGCTCTAATGCAAAATTGAATGTTTTATACTTTTTATATCATCTCTCCCAAACATTCGAAAATTATTTATATTTTGAAAAGAAAAATAAGTGAAGTATTAGAATTTAAATTCATTAAAAATAATTGTGGAAAAATAATTGCTTTTTCAGCAGTACCGGGAAAACAATCCAAGTAATCGCAATGCTTAATATACATTACAGCTTCTCTCAAACTACCAAATTATTGTTGATTTAAATACAGTTACTCAAATGTTTTAGCATAAAGCTTGCCTAAATATGCAAGCAAAGAAAATTTCATTTCAAATTATGTATTTACTAAACTAAAATCTATACATATAAAGCGGAGTTGTCATCTATCTGTCTGTGTTCTCTATACAAATCTATACCGTTTGACCCATCCTCACCAAATTTGGTACACTTATTCTTTGGAACCCTGCGGGTAACGTATGCTACATATTAACCCCCGTTCTATTTGTCTTGGGTGTGTAGAGGAGTGTAACGTCCCGTCATCCTCGACAGAGCACTTTGAGTGTTTTATAAAATATCATTTTATTAGAATATATGGAATAAAACTTTTGTAATACTTGTACAAACGCACAAACCCCAAAACAGACATAAAACGGGAAGACAGACAGACTGACGCTACGAAATGCAGTCACTAAATGAAGGTAAGTTCTCACAGTATGCAAAGTTTTTCAAATATACCCAGCCGTTTGAACAGACACTAAATACAATACAGACACCAAGAGAGGAAACCACTGATTTTGCATAGGAATGACCTCAAGCGGATAAATAACTTGAAACGGGCGAATGTATTGAATGTACAAACACTCCATTCTTATTTATGCAAAAAAGATCCTCATTACCGTATAGTCATAAACTTCATTCAAACGTTCTTTCATTTAACGTTTAACATGATCGAGTGCTGTTCATTGAAAGTGCAATACCAAGCAGGTTATGTTTGATTGACTGGAAATTTTGGGAGACGGGTAATTTATCATGGAAAATGCAAATGATTGAAATCTCATCTGAGTATGCAAATAGAATGCCTGCATAATACAGGCCGATGTGTTACAAGCAAGCACCAAACTCTGTGCTGATGAATTCGATTGGTATTGTTCTGCTAGTACGCGTAAACACACCTCGTAGAAAAACATGACAATATCATGAGCAATTTATGCAGGGCGTCCACTTGTGACAAAAAAGCGACTGCTACTATTGTTCAACCTCGGCGACGAAGGATATCTTTTTAATTTAAATCGTCTCAAAAGCTCCTATTTTCATTATTTTGGCAACGTTTCGAAGCTTTTGGCGACGTTTTATGAAAATTCGCTAAAGGTCAACGGAAATTTAGTTCCTTTTTTAAAAACTAATAACGGAAAATGGGGGAAATATTTTTATTTGTAGGAAATTTTGCAAGGGGATGTCAATTTCGAAGTTTTGGCGCCGAAACGTGGCAACTATGAAAGAAAACCAAATTGGTATCGGTGGTTGTCATGAAAATATTATTGAGCAAAACAGTTTTTTAATTTTAAAATTGAAATATCTTGGCGAGATCTTCAACGTCTTTTTCTAACTTAATTAGCTCATTTTTTGTTTTAGACGATTCAATTTCTTTTTGGGAGGGGGGTATCTGAGCGACTAAAATAGGGTGAATAGGCTTGTGAGTAGGCGTGCATTAGTAGTATACATTTATAAAATAGGAATAAAAGTCTCCTCTTAAGGAGACTTTTATTTTGTATTTTATAAATGTATACTACTACAGAGGCTGTTCGGACATTTTTTGAACGATTTTAATGGACTGAAGCTCAATTTTTTATATGAAATTTTTGTGTTTTAAATGTTCCATTTGATAGCCCTTATTGTTAACTATCTTTCTACACCTTCATTTCCATGATAATAATGACTTTTGTAGTATCGACAGTGCTATTTTGTCCCATTCTTGCTCCACAGTTTTCCAGTCCTTGAATGGTTTTCGGTCGACGTTTCGATAATGCCCTTTTTAAAAGTCCAAAAGCACAAAAGTCCATGGGTGAAACATCTGGAGATTTAGCAGGAATATCAGTAAAGGGTATTGACTGGATACCAGTTTCTTGTTCCATTTTTTCCAAGAATTTAATAGTCGATTTAGATGTGTGGCTGCTTGCTTTACCCTGATGCAGTTCTACTGATTGTTGGCACTGTGGGTAAAGATATGGTATTTCTTTTTTGAATATTGGGGATAAAATAGGGTCTTCATAATAATATATGAGAGTTGATTTTTACATTCCCCCTCTTTTTCTTTTAATTTTCACTTTGCTATAGTCCTTTGACTTGGCGGATTCTCTTTTACAATTAAAGATCTTACCTTACAAATATTCCCAGAATTTTTTTTCTTTTTTGGATACTTTTTGGAAGTATTTTTCCACTTTAACGTTTGTTTTCCTTTCTCATTAATAATATTACTTATCTTACCTTTAGATATCGAAAAACCATGACTTTTACAGCGTTTTTGAATAATTGAATAAGCATAATTCTCTTCGGAAAGAGAGGAAACAGCCTTCCATCCATTGCTTATTTAAAAGCACCATTTTGAAAGTAAACAAAACTCTGAGTTAGCAGACGATAAGTACACTTTAACTATTTAACTGCTGTGAAAATAAAATTCTTTCGTAGCATACAATTTTTTTACAGCTCATCAAAATCGTTCAAAAAATGTCCGAACAGCCTCTGTAATGCACACCTATTCACAAGAGCTTTGGCTGTGACGAAGACTGGACGGGAAGGTAAGTAGGTAGATAGTTAACTAATGTCACACTCGAGCAACACAACGGGCTATTGACGACGATCAAGGACAACACATAATTTTGAACCAAGGTCAGATGACGGTAACGATACTAGACAAACTAGCCGTCCACTAGACAAACTTCCACACACGTCAAGATGAGGACATTTGAGGCCACGACAAATTTAACGTGCACCAGCGCCCGTATACACGTTGATTTTTGGCTGGACCGAGTTCCGGACTCGCAACCCTTCGGTTTCTAATCCGTTGCTGTTACAACTGGGCTACCGCCGCCAGATGGAGTTTGGGAGGAAGAATCATTGGGCTAGAGAGAAGGCTGTCATATCGGGAAATTGCTTCTGATTAGGCAGAACGGTAGAATAATTATACGAGACAATGGGGAAAAGGTTGTACACATCATCGTGTGAGATCTGGAGCACCTATTGCTCCGTCAGAAAGGGAAGATACGCACTTGCTACGCAAGGTGGTGACCAATTATACAGAGACATCCACAACGTTGCACGCTAATTATTTTTGTTGCAAACATTATAACTTGATAATCAATAAAATAAAATAATATAATATAGTAAACACGGCAAAGCATTTAGTTTTTAAAGAAGTATTCCATACTATCAAATGGTATGCCCAATTTTATTCAATTCTGAGATAAATGGGTAGTGTTTAAAGAACTTTAATTTAAGGTGCACAATTTAGTATATATGTATATTACTCTGAAAGACCGATATCTGGCAAATGTCGATATTCTCCGTTGAAGTCAGCATTCACATAGTCGCTTGGTGTACGTCCGAAATATTTGCTAAATATCATTATTTCTCACTTACACCGGCAAATGTCGACATTCAGCATGCACTGATGGTGAATGTTGAATAGAAACATTTTTGTTTCGTTAAGACTAAAATGCAACTTTAAATCATACTTTATTATTAAAACGTATTACGATAATGTCGAAATAGGGGAAAGCTCAAGTAACAGCACATGTAAATAAACCGTTGAACCTAAAACGAACAGTACATTCTAAATGAGAAAAGAAAATAATACCAATAATAAACTTACACATAAATTATGCGATTAACGTTATACAATCTTATTTATTGCAACAACTTAAACTGAAGGCGGAGAGGCCTATCTGGCTGTGGCCTCTCCGCCTTCTCGTTTCGACCCCACCAGAGCTTATCTATGCTTGTCGACATACACCGGCGATGGTCCGAATGTATAAGAATATAACCAAATATTCGGTCTTTCACCGACGTATTTGGTATGTGTCGACATTCACCGGAGAATACTGACATTCTCTCATTTCGGTCTTTCACGGTAACATATATATAATGTCCTTCTGGGTGACTTTCCTAGTTTCAGATCATTCATTTTGACCTTGAATTACTAAATTTCCCAATATCTATTTTGAACGTTGAACGAATTTATCAAAATTTGTTATTTATTTAGTTTCTAAACTGAAAACATGGCAAACACATATGTTGCAAATTGCTGCTCAATGAAATCTTCCATGTGAATAGTTTAGAATCGGTGGAAGTCGTTGTCAAGTCACCACACACACAAAAAATGGCAATAAATCAATTAGTTCTTAACCTAAAGTATCTTATTCGTCTGTAATGGTAGTTTGTTTAAATTTTTCTTAAATACCTCGTTAAAAATTACCTTTTCGTTACAAAATACTGAAAAGAAGTCCTCTTTTAAATCTGGCAACCCTGACACTAGATTGTCCCACCTCTCCTGAAAGCTCTCTAGGCAGAAAATTCCGCATAAAGTTATTCCTATTATTAAATACCTGATTTGCTACTAAATTGCCGTTCTTTTATTTAGTTTTTGGTACATTTTTTGAACGCCATCCAAACTATGCAAAGTGGCCAGTTTCGTTGCATTGGTTACTTCATACAATGATGAATTTTTAAATTACCTTTCGGTACGCGTACACACAGACGTCTGCGCAACTCAAATAACGTACCTTTCAAGTTGAATTTCAAAAACAAAATTTACACCGTTCCTCGATTAAGATAATTAAGTGGGAAAACATTCTTTGCAGTCAACCAGCAGATATGGGTGAATTATATTAGCTTAGTAGAGTAATCTTCTAAAGTGTTGTTCAAACAAAAAATGAACGCTAATTTCATACAATCTGGAAACAATTCGTATTTGAAGTAGTCTTTTCTGCGTCACACGAGGACAGTGGCGCCAACTAGCGGGAATTATTGCGAGGCAGGGGCTGGCTTAATATGTGGTATAGGGGTGCAAAGTCCAATGATGGGCAAGGAGAGCCAAGTGCAAAAGAAGCAAGTGAAATCAATCTGTATAGATAAAAATGGAGTGTTTAATGGCATTGATTGTTTTCGACCAATTTATTTAGTTCAAAATCGGTGTTTCGCGCGTTTGGTGTTTGTATGTATGTGCCTGTACTACGTTTAAACGGCTGGGTGTATTTTCATGAAACTTTGCATGCTGTGAGAACTTTCATTTAGTGATTGAACTTGGTTGCGTTGGTCTGTCTGTCTTCCCGTTTCACGTCTGTTTTCGTGTCTGTGTGCTTGTCACATAAAATTAATTCACTATATTTTAATGAATGTTCTGTTTTATAAATTACATTTAATTTAGTGAACACGTTATTTGAATTTCCGAACTTCGCATATATAAACAAATTTCATGTTAAAACATCTGAGTAAAATTACTTAATCATAATTTGGTAGTTTGGAGAAGCTGGAATGTATTGAATATTTGCATTACCTGAATTGTTTTACAGTACTGGAAAAAAATGAATTACTTTTCAAAAATTTAATTTTTTACGTAAATTTAACTCTGATACTTTATTTTGAAACTTATTGTTTCTTTGTGAAACAAACAATATTTGGGACAGACGAATATTTGAGATATCTATCTATATTTGGGATATAATATCCGACTATTTGGGACAGACGATATTTTGCAACGAACGGGAACGAAACAGAAACTCATGTTCGTTTACCACGTGCAGTGATATTTTCTATTTCTTTCGTTCGGAATTAAAATCACATTTATAAATTTTGTCCAATTAGTTGCAAGTTGTGGCAACTATGCAAGAACGCAAGATAAAAGGAATCTTCGGAACAACTTTTTCCCCTCCAACTTTACTTTTATTTCGCTGTTTTCTGTAGCAAATTTATTAATTTTTTGAAATAAATTATAATTCCGTTACATCACACGCAACAACATAAAATATTCGATTTATAGCGCGGCATGTAAGTAAGAATAAAGCACATTTTAAGTAGAATTTCGCCGTTTTTGAAAGAACTTTAATATTTAAAAAATCCGAATTAGGACATTTGAAAGATTAAAAATTCTTTGTCAGTGACAGAAGATCAAGGTGGCTTGTTTTACGAGTTGATTCTATATTTAAGTAACTTGTGTATGCTAAAAGTTTGTACTGAATAATGATTTTCTTTTAAAAAACTCAAATCTATTTACCACTTTCAATAAAATGGTAATAGGTTTGCTTTCTCTGTACTGAAGATATTCAATTTTGAAACAAGCTCTTATTATTGCACGTGCCACAAAATGGAATTTTCAAGAATGTATTCGCTTAAAAAAAACTTATTGATGAATATCTTATCAAATTAATGTGTCATCCTTCCCTTAAAGATGGTGAAAGAATGTCACAAGTTAAAAAATAATGGTAGGTAAACTATGAGTACGAGAGTATTCAAAGTATAATCGTCATTTTTACGAATTTATTAGAACAATTTTACCCGAAAAGAACTTAAGAGAAAGGGTATTCCTAAAGGGCCAGTCAACCAAGTTGGGTGTAGGGGAGGCAAGTAAGACCCCAGTTTCCTTACACACATGTATGTGTGAATGTTTTTGGAATAATTTATTTTGTTTACAAAGATTGTTTTCCGATATGTTTATAATACTTATTCTTCATGTTAGAGGATCGGTCCCTAGTCATAAGAATATTTGATGTTCCGATCCGTAGAATTTGTAACCCCGAACAAGGTGTAAACCATGACTGAAAATTGGCGCCGAAATTTTACAAGACGAGGAAAGGAATATGTGGGAAAATCTATATAAATAAGAATGAAGTGTTTGTACATTGAATATTTTCGATCCATTTCAAATTTTCTATCCGTTTTATACCTTTTTGAAGCAAAATCTATCTTGTGCTTTTGCTGTCTGTATGTGTGTGCCCGTACTACGGCCAAACGGTTGAATATATTTTCATAAAACTTGCATACTGTGAGTTCTTACATTCACTTAGTGACTGAACTTGGTTGCGTAAATCTGTCTGTCCGTCTACCCGTTCTATGTTCGATTTTGTGTCTACAAGTGTCATAAGATTTGTTCAACACATTTTAATTTAATGTTCTATATTTGATACACCACATTTTTGTTTAGTGAATGCATTATTTGAAAGTTTTTTGCTTTACATATTTAGGCAAGTTTCACATTAAAACATCTGAATAACTATACTTCAATCAACCATATTTTGGTATTTTTGGAGTATCTGAGAGGTATATGAACATTGCAATTACTTGGATTATTTTACCAATGCTCCTGAAATATCATTTATTTTGAAATATCAATACTTCGAGCAAAAAATTGATTAGTAATTATTTTGCAAATCAATTTTAACTTTTTTTTTTCAATTTTATAATTTTAACCCAAAACTATTTTTGCGGTTTTTAATCATTTGCATTTTTAATTTGTGTCCGCTATATTCTAGGAATCAATTTTGTAGTGAAAAACAGATACATTCATTACTTTTCGTTCGAAGCTTTCTTTTATCTGTTTTAAGATGCATTTCTGGATTTTGAATTTGATGTTTTTCGTTTACTAACAGTTAGAAGGTAAATAATAGTTTAATTAGTTTTAAAAAAGTTTTATCTTTGTATGATAATTTTGGGAAATGCTTTTGTTTTTAAATGTCATACAAGGTTTTTATATGGATGCTCTGAACTATTCTATGCAATCTAGGTAACATTTCTTCCTTACAAAAATTTAAATTCTACAAAAATGTAAAATGCTATATATATGAAATTTTTTTACATTTATGAAATTGGGTATTTAACGCTTGTGTACCTTTATTAGAGTGTGTTAGTTGTTGCATGGGATGGATAGGAATTACAATTTATTAACGAAAACGGAAATAAGTCGACGAAATCAATACGAGTAACGACGGGTTATTCTGCTAGTAAATAAATAAATCGAACGCAGTACAGCAGTCAAAAAGAATACACATTATGGAAAATTGAAATGTTTTTATTGCCTATTAAACTTATATATCTTGCAAGTTAATAATTTTGTTTCTCATTTTGAATTGTAATATACAAAGGTTTTCCAAATGATCGTAAAAATAAATTTATAATAAAATATACGCATAACATCCTCATAAAATTCTGTAATTTGAAATCGGTTTTCATTATAGCCAAAGTAAGATCCATGCAATATTTTTATTCTTTGCTCTTAAGTAACTTCTTCCCTTTTCTCACTTTAAAACATGGCAGAGAAAGAAAGTTGAATTCCACCCTAAAAAAGAGATCAAACATATATAAAATTTAAATGACTATTATTAAATTCAAATGAAAATATATATATATTGAAAAAATTATTCAAAAACAGAAAATATTTTCCCTTACCGCGCATGTAAGAAATGTAGCTTCTTCCTCAGTTTTGAAGAGATCATCTCTTTTTTCTATTCCCAAACTGTTGCAAAAAGAGACTGTACCCATCATTTTAGGTCTATGAATCTCGCCCTTGTAGGTGGAGAAATCTGAATCATATTTTCTCAGAAAAAGTTCAAATATCTTGAAGTTTTCAACCATTTCATTTTGGGTACGGAAGCCTTCTCTTTTAGACTTCTCGGTATTGTTGAAGAGATCCTTTTCAGTGCTTCGGTCCTCGAATATAAATGCATCGTACTCGTCGCTTTTCACGCCTTTTAACTCTTGATTTATTTTGAATTTTTCAAGTCTTTCACTGAAGGTAGATTTCGCCGAATCTTGACTCAGTTTCTTGATGAAAGGATCTTCATCTGCAGCAATGATCACTTCGGGACCTTCATACAAACTATCTTGCCTTCTCCCTCGAACAGTCACAGGTGCGAATTGGGGATGTTCTTCGATCGGTACCCCTCTCAGTAATCCGGGATTTTGCATGTTAACAAAATCATCGAATAGCATAAATTTCAGAGCCATGTCATTTCGAATTCTTTTCTTTTCGGTGATTTTGGCTTGATGGCGGTGACTTTGACCTACCCAAGCACCATTCGGTTCTTGTTCGATTTTGGAGATTCCTGGCTTTGATTGTATTTGACCGCAGTTAAATCCATTGGACATATTTTTTAGAATCGCAACAACATCGCAACAAAGTTTATGTATGTTATTTGTTTCAAACTGTTTTCGTGAAGCATCTTCATATGGTGGAATTTTTGTATTAATTTTTTTGCCACCATTAATGAATATGTTTTCTGAAGAACACTTGATCTTCGGTTTCATGACTATCCAAGCACCATTCGCTTCCAGTTCTTTAGACACTTTGTGTAAGTCATTTGTTTCAACCTGTTCTAGTGAATCATCTTCAAAGCCTTCATTAATGAACATGTTTTCTGCTAAACAGTAGATCTTCGGATTCATGTCTTCAGAATCAATAGGGTCTATAAAATTCTGTGAATACTTTGCCACGAAATCGCTCGAGGTGTTCTTTAATTTTGTATCAGCGTTCTTTTTCATACTTCTCTTTTTGTTTCGTTTTTGTTTGAACTTGTTTCTAAAAAGATAAAATCTACTAATTAAAAATCGGTTACAGTTTCGAAATACAAATAAAAATTTATTTCAGATTCGAAATACAATAATTATTTTATAATATTAAAAATATACATTATAGAATCGAAGTCTGCATGAAAAAATACATTTGTACTTTAAAAACTTATTTTTGATTTTAAATAATTGATGAAAAAGATTCTGTTAAATTTTAGATCTTTTTAAAAAAATTCAAATTTTTTTGGTTTAATGGTTCTATAATATTGATACTTGGATTTCAAAGCAGAATGTTTGCTTTCAAGAAAAATGAATATATTTTCATAACACTTTGTTTTTAACTACAATTGTACGTTAATTTGTCTCTATTTCATATACTTATCTTTAAATAATTGAAAGCAAAAAGTTATTTGATATTGAACAAGATTTATGATTGAAATTTCAGTTATGTGTATGAAACTTCACTTTAATTAAATATAATAATTATTTCCTGAAAGAATCAATTGAATCAATTTCTGAAAAATCAATATAATAAATTTTTGTAGTAGAAAACGAAACACAAGTAAAATTGAACTTACATCTTTTTACCAATCCAATCGATGATGTTGCTAGCCATTTCTTCTTTCATCTCAGTAGAAATTAGAGATGATCAAGAATTGGAAGAAGCGATTTGGCCCTTTAAAAAAGAACCTAAAATAGGATGTTAGAATTCTTAAGAATAGTTGTTTCAATGTAGAATTACAGCAGTTTTCCAAATTACGTACAAGCTTTTTGATAACTTTTTTCGAATGAAGAAAGCATTTGTTGCAATGAGTTCTGTTAAATAATATCAGAGCAACAGCTGAATATTTTCACCAAATTAAATTGTTTCTTCTGAGAAATATTAACTACCATTGTTTTACAGTCACATCGTGCATTGTTTCTGTTACTTTGTAACATTGTTAATTTCGTACATTGTTGCTGCTTTTTTATTTTTTACGCTACAATATTAACCACCAATATCAGTGCATTAAAAACTATTACACGATTTATAAGAATTTACTAATTTTTAAATGATCTATATAACAGAAAAAAATAGAATCTGTTTTTTATATATAAATCGCGATTGCGATTTATAGATATGGTAGGTAGTTGAATTTACATCGCACTGGAGCAACGCAGGGGGCTATTGTTGACGGAGCGGGATCTGTCCCGAATAGATCCCAGTACAACACCTCGTAAATCTGAACCACGGTCAGATGACGAGGCCACACCTGAGCTGGCACCCCACTCTCCAAACTTCCACACCACGCCAATGTGAGGATATTTGAGGCCACGCTAGATTTTACGTGCAGCAGCCGAGTTTGTACACGACTGTATTTGGTTGGATTCGAAATCGCAACCCTCCGGTTGCTAATCCGTTACTCTTCCAACCTGGCTACCGCAGCGTTCCAAATTCGAAGCAGTGAAGTTTGAAAGAAAAATCACGTTGTAGGTTTTTCAAGATTGTGCTGTAAATTTTGAATTTTCACAGCAAATATTGTTTGCAGAATGTCTCTAAAACATCATTTGAGTGCGTATGATTGTAGACGGGTAGTTGGATGCTTTGAGGCAGCACAAAGTGTCACTGAAATTGCGACAGCAATAGGCGTGTCCAAAACTGTCATTTCGATATTAAAAAAACTGTTCTTCGTAGGCATTGGATTGGATTGGACGCCGTAGGCGGACACTGTGTCACTTGTGCGGCTTTCAGCTATATAGTCCGCCTTACAGAGGAGTTTCGAGGATTGGTAAGAGCCGAGCAATCCTCTATACGTATAAAACTTTAAAGATAGTACATAAAAAACAGCATAAGTGAAGGGCAAAATATGTATGTTACCGTGAAAGACCGATATCTGGCAAATGTCAATATTCTCCGGTGAATGTCAGTATTCACATAGTCGCTTGGTGTATGTCCGAAATATTTGCTAAATATCATTATTTCTCACTTACACAGGCAAATGTCGACATTCAGCATGCACTGATAGTGAGTGTTGAATAAAAACATTTTTGCTACGTTAAGACAAGAATGCAACTTTTTAAATCATACTTTATTATTAAAACATATTATGATATACGTATGTCAAAATAGGAGAATGCTTAAGTAACAGCACATGTAAACAAACTGTTGAACCTAAGACGAACAGTACATTCTAAATGAGAAAATAAAATAATACCAATAATAAACTTACACATAAATTATGTGATTGACGTTAAACAATCTTATTTATTACCTCAGGCCTCTCTTGGCTGTGGCCTCTCCGCCTTCTCGTTTCGACCCCCACCAGAGCTTATCTGTGCTTGTCGACATACACCGGCGATGGTCTGAATGTATAATATAACCAAATATTCGGTCTTCCACCGACGTATTTGGCATGTGTCGACATTCACCGGAGAATATTGACATTCTCTAATTTCGGTCTTTCACGCTAGCATATATACGATCAAACTAAGTTGATATCTAGTGTAGATTTAATAATTCCGGAATACATCCCCATAAGAATAAAACCCTATCCACCAAAACATTCTTCCAGACCTACTCCATTTTGTAGCTAATGCCTAGTCTAGACCAAAAATCCGACGTCTGAGTCATTCAAAAACGAAAGGGTCCCATCTACTCCTTAAAGCGAAAGAGTCAACTTCCCTTTCAAAGTCCTCCGGAATGCAAGAAATCCTCCCACTGGATGCAGAGAAAGTAGG
Organism: Meta bourneti; assembly: GCA_933210815.1. NCBI lineage: Eukaryota > Metazoa > Arthropoda > Arachnida > Araneae > Tetragnathidae > Meta > Meta bourneti. Next base: position 101,749,428 of record OW119924.1, on the reverse strand, counting down.
AATAAAATATAGTCTAGAGCGAAGATATGCCCTTAGTTATAAAGGCTGTATTTTCTGGATCTCTCGACAGCAACAAGAGACGCTTTAGGCTATATGCGGGCGGCTGAATGAAGCCTATCTTCCTGCTATTATAGTTTTTTCCTTTCCCTCGCTATTGATGAGCGTTAGCATTGCCTACGGGAATGCATTACGTTAGTAACAAGATGCAAGCTCAGAGGAATACTGGTCTGAGGTCCGTGGAAGAAATGGCGTTTGTGAAAGTCTGAAGATGCTCGATGTTGAAACTAGTTTGTCCTCCGGTACCGTGGAATGCGGATGGATTAGTGATGGGCGAAATTGCTATTTTACGATAACAGGAGGTTTAACTGTTTTTGATAATTTGCGATTAACTGCTAGTAATAGAAGTTTCGCTTAAAAGTTACTAATACTGACAGTTAGCAACTAAGTTTTACAGTTGTAATCAACAGATTGAAATTTCCATTAATGATTGTTTTTAACGTTTAGTAGCCATTTAAATTAACCGTTAAGTGGTTGGTTGGTTTTTAGGGTGCAAGGGCCATATTTGCCAATCTACGACAAACAAAGGATAAGCAACGTTAAGTAATAGATATACACTCAAAAGGAGAGTTTTACTGATATAGGAGAGAGAAATACAGTAACCGTTAAGAAATTTTTAAAAATTTTAGTAATTTCAACATTTTATTATTGTGAAATTCTTTACATAAATGCTAAGTATATTTTTGTATAATTTATTAATTTGTGATACACAGCCATTTTAAAAGGTTTTCAATGGCGCTAACATTTATCAATAGCTGTTAATATTTTCAACAGCAGTTGCTAGCTGTTAACCCGTATTAACATTTTTATTTTAATTATGGGTTATTGTTATTAACTGATAGTAATAACTGTTTCGCTTGAAAAGTTCCTTCACTGACAGTTAGCAACTGATTCGCAGTTGTAATTAACCGTTAGAAATTGCCATTAACGATTGATTTTAATATGTAGTTAAAAAGCAGTTAAGTGGTCGGTTTTTATAGTGGTTTTTATGGCCATATTTCGCTAATAAACAACGTCAAGTAATAGACATACACTCAACAAGGAAAGTTTTACTAACCTAGTAGAAAGAAGTACCCTAACCGTTAAAAAAATTTGTAAATGTTAATAATTTCAACTTTTTATTTTGTCAAATTCTTAATATCAATTTTAGTTATATTTAAGTATAATTTATTAATTTGTGACAATTTTAGTGATTTTAAAAGTTTTTTAATGGCGATTATATTTATCAGTAACTGTTAATATTTTCGACAGCAGTTGCTAACTGTTAACCTATATTAACATTTTTATTTTAACTGAATCGTAACAGCCCAACACTATCAGAGACACGTGTTAGGATCTGGTAAGACTTAGAGTTTGTGAGACTTTTCGCACGATGTCATTTTTTAAACGAAATTAAAATACAATAGTGAAAAAAATTATTGTGTCACCTTTTCAAAAGAATATTCCTCAGTCCAGCCATAGTGTTTTAAAATTTTATACGACTGATGATGACCCTTGAGGGGTTCTCACGTATATATCCGTTTTGCAACCTTCAGTCTTCCTTACATGATTTCTACTGTTATTAACCAATGGAATCTTTTCCGGGATTTTTCCAACTAATGAGTATAGCTATTTAATCATGATATGCACGTTGTGGGGAAAAGCAATCCTACACTGCTGGAAATCTGGTGAATCATGATGAGTAAAGATATGCATTTGGGAATAATATTGTAAGTTGGTTGGGGTTTTATGGCGCAAATAATATTGTAGAACTAAATGACCAAATAAAATCAAAATATTTAATAGCTCACTTTATGCATCGTTACTGGATATGCATCAATGAATTAGTTATGAGATAACCAGCTGCTTAAAACAATTCTGCAAGAATATGAAATGTTGATTAAAAGGAGCTAATTAGATCATTTTAACCATAAAACAAATACTCTAGGATTTTACTGAATCCCTTCTTTTGTTGCTAACTTCTGTACATCTGTTCTGCCAAGGCTTAATTGAATTCTGAATGTATGTTTCAATTCAGATGATGTTCAGAGACGGTTTTCAATTTTGTTAAAGTCGGGTCTGTTTTCTGGCCAGAAAAATAAATTTAAGTTACTGTCTCAGATATTTTTGCATCCAACACGAAAAGATGAAAAAGATATTTCTGGTCACACTATACCTTCACATATTATACAGCCTGGAGGAACAAAATTACTTGTTCTACGATCGGTTTAATTTTGTGATCCTTCCCTTTCCTTACAGTTTACGCAGGACGTTTTGAAGCACCCTATACATTACCAAAAACATGCAGAGATCTCTGAACAATGAAACCAAAGAGGCTTAACGACGGCAATCTCAACAAATGATGTGGTTCAAAATTATGTGATGTCCTCGATCTTTCCCTTCGGGATTGATCCGTCTCCAATAGTCCGTTGTGTTGTTCCGGTGGAATGTTAATTAACTACCTACCTCAACAAATGACGTTAGTTTGGAAATATGCACGGTGAGTATTGCCGTGTCACTCAAAATGAATAAAAAGAATTACAGCCCTCGTTATATCGAGGCTCGATATATCACGCATTAGATAACATCGCTTTTTTTTTATTTGTTTAATTGTTGAATTCGGAAGTCTAGATCTAGAAATGTTTATTTAGAATTAAAAGTACAAAGGTCTCTTTTTTATAAGCTACTCTCTTAAACCGAATTGATTAAAGATTTGGGAAATTAAAAATGCGGATGAGATGGTACAAGGTAGGTAGTTGAATTTACGTCGCACTGAAGCTGCACAAAGGGCTATTGGCGACGGTCCGGGATCAATCCCTAAGGGAATGAACCAAGAACAATACCTCGTCACTTTGAACTGTGGTCAGATGCCGAGGTCACCACCTGAGCTGGCACCCCACTCTCCAAACCTCCTCACCATGCCAACGCAAGGACATTTGAAACCACGACATATTTAATGTGCACAAGAACACACGTACACGACGGTCTTTTCGTTGGATCGATTTTCGAACTCGAAACCCTCAGGTTCATGAGGATGAGAAGAAATTTCTGTTTAAAAATTATTCTGTCTTATTTACTAATATTTCGAAAAGTTATACACCAGTTTAGTTTTATATCATGTACATACAAAAGACGTGATTTAATGCAGGATTTATACATTTTTATTCCTATCATAAGTACTGTGACGAAGCATCTTACACTCCTTTTCCCGGAGGTGTTCCTCTCCCCTTTTCAGACTATGGAGGCGCCGATCAGCCCAGCAGCCATGGTTCGGTGCCGGGGCACAAAAGGTGAATGGGAACCGAAGCCCCTTCATCTCTGCCGACGCTCCCAGGGTTTTGAAGGAATTCGGGGACAGTTCGTCTCGGCGGCGCCCGAACATTCTGGAACTCATGAGAAAAAAAAAGAAAAATCCACCAGGAGGAGAACTTTGACCAATGGGGGACGAGAGGACGTCCCCCACCGCCTTTTGCCGACCCGAGTCCGGGGAGGATGAAGGCAGACGACGCTAGAACTTCAACGGTGTTGGGAGTGTCTCTCAGAGGTCCCAGAAAGGGTACCGCCTTTAAGTCCCGTTGCGGGCAAATTTGTTTTCTGTACTGTACATATTTCATGTAACTGGAGATATTTCTTTGTTATTAAATAATCCAGAAAGCAGTACAACCATTAGTACTCATTTATACGATTTCCCACCACATAGTGTGAAGACGCTACAGTACCATTTTCAGCCCTCATTATTTCGTTTTCCTCGGTATACTGCGAATTTCTTTTTCTCAAGAGATACGGTTCATCGACGTACTTGCTATCTTCTCTGTTGAGCCAGACAGGTAAAAATAGGATCACAAGATTAATTCAATGTAATTGTTTCAATTTCCTTGCTTCGGAAATCTGAATTTGAAAGTAAAAATCCTGGAAAAGAAAATAATTGCTCATTTCTCTTCTTAGCGTGCTCGGCACAAAAACAAATTGAAATCACGGTTTATAACAAAACTTTCTTTAACAAACTGGGGGTAAAGCATTCTTGTTCCTGTCAAGGTACACTAAATAATGAATGAATTGCATGTCAGGCACTTGTTTGTTTCAAGAATAATATGCACGCAGTGTTTGTTATTCTAAGTGTATGTTCAGATAACCACTAAACCTTTCAAACCATTATATTCCCATTAGTTGGGACAGCAGAAAAGTGTTTTTTACTCTGGTAAAAAATTTAAAAAAACCAACTGTCGCTAGACATGAAAAATGAAATTTCACAAACGTTACAATGCATGAAACATTTTATTTCATTACATTTGGAACTGGGCTTTGGATATGAAGGAAAATGTTGGATACATAGTTTGTATGTATTGGTTTGATGTAAAAGTTCGTCCCGTTTTTGGCGCTAGATGGCACTGCATCGCAAAATCGAAGTGTTGTCTACTTCATTTCGATGTTGTTCGAAAGCAGAAATTTCATCGGGTACTTGAGGAAAAAATTGTATTATTTGGTTGTGTCTTTTTAATTTTGTAAAGCATTAAAAATGGCAGAAAATAAGGAGCATTTTCGACATATTATGCTCTTTTATTTCCGAAAGGGCAAGAATGCTTCGCAGACGCAAAAGGAGATATGTGTTGTGTAGGGTGAGGGGGTGCCGTTGACGATTCCACGTGCCGTAAAGTGGTTCAGAAAGTTTCGTCACCTGGATCAGTACTTTATCCAGAAACCTCAGAACTTCTATGAGCGCGGGATTATGCATCAACCAGAGAGAGGGAGAAAGGTCATCGAACAGAACGGCACCTATTATATTGATTAAATGTAATTTTTAGTAAATAAAATTTTTCTTCAATTTTTGTCAAAAAAAACGGGACGAACTTTTGCATCAACCTAATAGTTTCTGTGAAAAATGTTCTCTAAATTATAGATTGTATGCTTAACCGGTGTCTCTTCTTTTAAGAGATGCTTCAGAATTTGAATAATGACACAAATCAAACCACTACATACGTTTGAAGTATTTTAAAAAAGGAGGGAGACCGACTGAACCTTCCTGGTGGTTTACCTTCGCGTTGAAAACTGTCCTGTAGTATCCAGCCTCCGGTGCAAAAACCTGTTCCAAACTGTCACCAGTCTGGGCAAGGGACAATTTGTTTTTCCTACTTGGATATTAATTCCCCTTGGAGCAACAAGGCAGTTTTGTCTGGACGAGATATCTCGTCCTTAGCAAACTTGACGAGATCTTGTACGAGATATCTCGTCGAAACACTTGAATAGTCAATATCTTGTATTAAGTAGATCTGTTAAATATTATCCTGTTGTCTCGTAGTAGGTCCCAATCTAATTAGCCCTATTGTAGCAAGAAATGACAGTAGAGCGGCAAACCAGACGTGTAGTCCCGTGTTCTGTAAGTAGTTACATTTCTGTTCTCGTGTTCAAAGATGAAAATCTACACACTAAGCCACAAGCTATGCAAGTTATTCCTCCTCAACTGAACGCGAGATTACGACTTTCATTATAGGTTGTGGTCGTCGGGGTTCCGTGGGCTTGCCCACTGCGCTAGCAGCCTGTAAGCTACAGGAGGAGCAAGTCGATTCTTGTAACTACTCATGATGTATTTCTTCCTTCTGCGACCACGATCCTTCCTTTTATCGGTTGGATGAATCCATAGACGTGAAATATAAGTAGACTGGGTATTGCTATTGAGAGGAGTTTCAAAAAATGTGATTAACGAGTCGACTAGTAGTCATGTGACTGCTTTGTGAAAAATTAACTTGGTTGGCCAATTTGGTATCTTATCGCCTCTTTTGGCGACATAGAATCGTATGACACGTAGGTGTGTGAAACCGCATTTCTATAGAGTGGTGACAAAAGTCGTGAAATCGCCAGTTTACTACTATGTCGCCCGAACTAATCAGATGATGAATTTCGGCGGATTCTCACTGTCAAAGCACGATTTTCTCCCACTACGGCGAAACACTTTCGACCTTTCACATACACCAGACCCGCTCAACGCTAGATGGCGACATGATTTCTTATCCCCTATCGTTGTTTGGAAATATTTGGAAAGTTTACGTATGTTTTCCGTAAGCTAAGTTTAAAAAACATGAATATATATGCCATAATAACCAAAATTATAAGCCTGCAGTCGTGACGAGAGTGGCATAAGTTAACCAGTGAGAATAATCTATTGGTACTGAGTGTAATGATGGTTCCAGAAATGAAAAGAGACAGAAAGTTCCATAACATTAATTTATTTACTTCAATAGACAAGTAGTAACAACATAATTTGTGGAATGTTAAGGGTAGGGTGGTTTCGAACGGCTTTGAGAACTCCTTATTCTAAGGGACTCGTGAAAGAATAAATAGTTTACGATGAACTCGCTAGAGGGATAAGGATTAAGAGAAAGGTGATTGGACCAGGGGATCTATCAAGATAGTTTATTGGTAGAAGTCCGTGGTTTAACGAAGTAGTAATTTGATCTTACTATGCGATTTGAAAGCAGGAGAGGCCGTGGGAGGTCAAAGTTAATGAGATAGCTTGAGTGCAAAGGTGAAAGGGGGTGGCAAGATATATTGACCACTTCGCCGATGAGACAAAGACTGGGAGAAAAGGGGAACGTTAAGGGAGTAGTGAGAATTGTACTTAGGGGTAGTTTTAGGTATATATATATATATATATATATATTATAAATTAATCTTTTAAAATGTTCTTCAATATTGAATAAAACACATGAAAATCCTTCAAAGTAAATTATCAGTAATGAACTTTCATCTGTCTCCGCAACTGAAACAGGAGGTGCTAATCTGGATTACGAATTAAAATTTAAAAAACCATGGATAAATCAAGCATTAATACAATGAACTAATCAGACATAGTGAGTCAAAGTGAAAACCGGAAACCAAAGTGAAATTAGTTGAAAAGACTATAAAGTTGTACCATCCTAAAGCATTCAAATTCAAACGTAATTGGGATCATATTTTTTAAAAATAATTTATGAGAAAAAGGAAAGAAAAAGAATCCGCGTTTTTACATCAAAATAAAAACCGGACTGAGACCTTTTTCACTTAGAATTCTTGATATTTGAATTGGCAATTTAGTTGTGAACGTAAGAGCAAAAGCTAAAAAGAACGAGGGTGTTTTTAGATTACGTTAATTAAGAATTTAGGACGTTTTCTAGGTTCTTCGTATATGGTAGCAACACGGTATCCGTAAGGTTTTTTATTTATTTCACTATAAATCTAAAACATCTTCGAAATATTAACAAAAATATTTAAAACTCCACCTACAGTATTCTCAGTCCTTTACAGTTTAAAATAATAATAAAAGTGATCGAAAGATGACGGAAAAGCGAAAAATTTTCAATTGTTTAGATGAACATTGAATCTCGTAAGAATACAATAAAAACAATGTTTGGTAGTTCACAACTTCCTGGTGAAACTCTTGGGAAAGGAAATTATCTCAGAACTAATTAGAATTATCATTAGAAGATACAAGAAAAATTGAATAAACCTTACACCAGAGATGTCAACAAGAAAGGACGCTTTAAATTAGCAATATAAGTGAAAGCACAAAAAAAAATTCTGCATGGCTCATCTGTCGTATATTGTACTTCCGTGCTTCTTTTGTGAACTTTTCAGTTTGATCGCTCTTCGATCTAAACAGAAATTAGAGGAGTCGATTTTTTTTCGAAAGAGCGTCACGTGACCGACGCAAAGTACGTAGGGGTTTTTGAGCTGAACCCGAGTCTTACTTTCACCGCGTCACGAGAGATGAAATTTCTACACTCTCGTCCTCAGTCAACCCCTTCTATTTTTCATCGCTGATTGGCTGGTCACTCTGCATTCCATGCGTTTCGTTTTACTGTCTATCTAGTGTGAATCGAGCATTAATGGATGGGTGTCTTTTCCTTCCCCGTCAACCAATCAGATGATGAATGTTCGTTTCCACTCGATAGACGAAAGTTGTCTAAGAGTCACGTTACTTCTAGTTTTGGTCACATGACCCTAAGCACATAAAAAGGTTACCATTGCTCACTCTAATATTTCCTCTATAGATTAGCGACTGGAAGTCTGAGAGTTCGAAACTTGATCCAAACAAAGACTGTCGTGTACGTGGGGGTTGGTGCACGTCAAATCTGTCGTGGCTTCAAATGTCTTCACGTTGACATAGTGTGGACGTTTGGAGAGTGGGGTGTCAGCTCAGATGTTGATCCCGTCATCTGGCCGTGGTTAAAAATAGCGATGTGTTTTCTTCAGGATCTTTTCCTTCGGTATTGATTCGTCACCAATAGCCTGTTGTGTTGCTCCAATGAGACGACGTCTAATTACTCGACGGAAAAACTTTCCTTAGCATAGCTTGGCCAGGTCTGACCCCTTGCCCCCCAAAACCAACCCCAACCCTTTCAATATATATTGGTTTGGCTTGAGCATTATAGCACAAGATCCAAAAAAGGATAGTTAAATGCAATATTAATAACGACATAGAAACGACTTCCACTCTAGAATTTACGACAGCATTTTTATTTTAGAAAAAATCTTAAATGTAATTGCAAGCATTATGATGGATAACATGGAAGGTGAAAAAATGTTAAATATATTTCATAAAAATTACTGATTCCCACCCTCAAATTAAAAAATATTCGGATGCTTTGAAATCCGACTGTCTTAAAATTTTGCACACCAACTTAACCTTTTAGTAACATTTATTTTAGGCTTTTATCTCTTCTTTTATAGACGACTGAGGAAAGGCATTTTTCAATACCTTCTATCGGGCAACTAAGGTTTATCAATGTTTGCTAGGAATTTTTGTCTTCTGTCGTCAGATTAGTAGATAATATTTCGTAACATTCACCGCTATACTTATACTAAGTTGGATGCTACGTACGTTAGTTGCAGTACTACAGAATAGGTTAATTTTTTAAGTTCTTATACTTTCTACAGTTTATTAACTTTCTTGGTTACAAATCTTTTGCAATACTAATGTAGAAATCACAAGTTTTTGCTTATAGCTTTTATCTCTTTAAAAAGCTTGATTTTACAAAAGTGTCATAAAAGACGTCTATTTATCACTCGTATGGGTTGTTAAAATATTCAAAGAGGATTAAGTATCCCCTTCTTCATTTAGGTAACAAGTTTCAAATTTAGATATATATTTGGTTAAGCAAATCAAAGCATAAAAACTTGGGCTCCCTGTGAATTTATGGTATCCTAAAAAAACTGAAAAATCTCCAAAACCTGATACAAATTAGTGCAATAGAGATTGAAAGCTCACTGGAAGTTTCAAAGACTGACTCACTAAAACTTGCTAAAATATGAAAATTTTGTAATATTTTTCTCAGTATAGTTATTTGTTTTCTTACAAGATGATGTTTATGAATAATTATTTACGAATTCTAGTCTATTCCATGTAGGGCTCAACTTTTGCAATATAGTGACATGGAAAAATAAAGCTTTTCTACCAAACCAAACATTGATTCAAATCCAAAGTGAACCGCAACCAAGAATATATGTATTTAATCAATTATGTACACATACTTTACCAATTACAGAGTATCCTACGTTGCTTAGTAGGTTTGCCCTCTGCTCTAGCAACCTGCGAGTTGCAGGCTTCGTAGGTTCGATTCCTCCCTGGGAGTATTTCTCTTTGCTTTGTTGTTAAAACTTTCCTTGTGTGTATGTCCATTACTTGACGCTGTCTGTCTTGTCTTTGGCACAGCATGGACATATATGGCCTTTACACCTTAAAAAAACCAAATAATCTTAATAAAAAATCACTCTATCGAACCAAAACCAGCTGTCTTCTCTAAACTGAGAATTACCTCGAAAACAGTTAATATTAACAAACGTACAAAGTGACATAAATGAAACAGGTCATCTGTCTTGACTTATTTAGCAAAAGTATATTCATATAATCGTTTGGGAGCATATCTTACCAGATACGGATTATTCTACATCTTGTAACGTTTCCGGTCTCTAATTAGGCGTAAGACTGTTTACAGCACAATAAAATATTTATTTAGAATCGAGAAATTTAAAGATTATTTACATATTATACGATTAATTGAAAATTATGCGGGTACAGCTGATAACCATCGAAATCTGCCAAGGAGACAGGAGGATCGCCAAAATCTGAGAGTCTGAACGATGCGACTGCTCCTTTCGTGATTTCAATCTACGCTGTCATGATCTTTTTTAGGGGGAGTTCGTCTCATTCTTGGAATGTTAATCCCGGTGTTTCCACGCCATCTGCAACGGAAGGTCATGAGAACCTCCACAGCTTCCCGACCCGAGGACAGATGTGATGTCTTTCTGGCCCGGGTTTCAACAGAACTGTAAACAAGTGTTTTCCTGGGGGTGGCCCGTCTGCATTCCTCTCATGGAGGGCCCAAGATAATTTAGGTGTTGACAACTTGTTTTGCAGTCGAGGGAGATCTGAATTCCAGATGTAGGAATGCCAGACCGGCCGGTACGATATCAAAGAAAACTAAGTAAAAAATAAACTGTCCTCCAAGCGGCAGTTAGGGAACCTCCTAATGGCATGGTATACACGTCATCAAAGGAATAAAACAAGTCCCGAATAAAAGAAACACGCCCACTAACCGAGGATGCCCCCTTTAAGGTGTACAATCGTTCTATTTCTTCAAGTGCAATTATAATTTATCCTAAAGTATATGCACACTAGTCAAAATCCTAATTTTCCTAGGTATGCCACCAAACATCCAAATGACGTACGCATTACTTTAAGAATCAAACAATCGCCCCAATTAAATCACTCGTCCCAATTATTGTGTAATAGTAATAAAGAATCAAGAAACTAAACAAACCCAAATCAGGCACTTTCAAAGTCATAACACCTCCTGACGTGGCACACGCGTTGCCATAGGAACGGAAGGAATCGCTATATCAATCGCTCGCTAACACATTCGTCGAATTGCAGAAAGACTCATTCAAGTGTAGGCACACCCATTTAAGTACTAGTAAAAGCTATCGACTCACCAAAACTCACTAAAGCGGATGCAGACCAACTGGCTTTCTAGAAATAGAAATCGCTTGTCACCAAACCTCCAAAGTATGGCACACGCAGTGCCATAGTTATAAAACGTTTTTCCTATATATGTAGCTTACTTTGGTAGTAGAATTGCAGAAACTTACTAGCTAATCAAGTGTGTATGCATAATATGTACCCATTTAAGTATACTGTGGTGGTCACCAATACAACATTAATCTACAATACAATACTGTCAAATATAGCAAACCATCTCCATCATGAAGTACTTTTTGGTAGACTAAGTTACATTGTATTTCACACGTCTTGCTAAAATAAACTCGAAGCTCGGTTCAACCAAAGACCGTCATGTGCCGGGCTGGTGTACGATAAGTCTGTCGTGGCCTTAAATGTCCTCACATTGGCGTAGCATGGAAGTTTGGAAAGTGGGGCGCCAGTTCAGGTGTTGACCTCGTCATCTGACCGTGGTTCAAAATGATTTGGTGCTGTCCTCGGATTTTGCTCTTTGGGATTGATCCCGGACCGTCTCCAATAGCCGTTGTGTTTCTCCAGTGTGACGTTAATTAACTACCTACCTGCTAAAATAAACTCGCAAGTAGAATCTATCCTGATGAACAAAATGCACTAAATCCAACGCAGACCGCATTTTTTCCTGAAGTAGGAATAGCTTCAGTCACCAAACGTCTTAAAGACACGACACACGCTTTTCGATGGCGCAGTTTGGACCTTGCGCCATAAAACCCCAACATCCAATCCACGCATTTCGGTAGGTATGAAACGTTTTTCCTATCTCTATCGCTCTCTGAAATATTCATAAACAGACTTGCTGTTCAAGGGAGTAAGCATAACATGCACCCATTCAAGCAAACACTTGCAAGTAGAAATTATCCTAATCAGCATAACACGCCAACTTCGTTTCCTGAAACATAGGAATAGCTTCAAAGTCGCCAATAGCCCGTCGTCTTGCTCCAGTGTGACGTTAATTAACTACGTACCTGCTAAAATGAACTCGCAAGTAGAAGCTATCCTGATCAACAAAATGTACTAAATCCAACGCAAACCGCATTTTTTCCTGAAATAGGAATAGCTTCAGTCACCAAACGTCTTAAAGACACGACACGCGCTTTTTCGATGGAGCAGCTTATCCTCTTTTGGACATTGCGCCATAAAACCCCAACATCCAATCCAATCCATGCATTTCGATACGTATGAAACGCTTTTCCTATCTCTATCATTCTCTGAAATATTCATAAACAGACTTGCTATTCAAGGGAGTAAGCATAACATGCACCCATTCAAGCACAAACACTTGCAAGTAGAAATTATCCTAATCAGCATAACACGTCAACTTCGTTTCCTAAAACATAGGAATAGCTTCAAAGTCGCCAAACCTCCTAATGAGATGGCGCGCGTATTACTATAGGAATTTAAAGAGTCCCCTATCTCGTAGCAGTGTTCGCCGAATCGGAGAAACGCACTTGCTTCGACGAAGGGCTGAAAGTAAACAGAGTATGAGAGAGAGAGAGAAGAGGGGCGGATGCAGGAGTCCTCATCAGGGTTAGGCACTCTACTGTTTCTACTCGAATTATTTTCTCGTTTCCTCCCATTGATTCGTCTGCTCCGCTGCGAATGCTTTGTGAAAGCTTTTTTTCGTTCCCGTCTTTCGGTACGAGGGAATCGATTGTGTTACTGCGTTTTGCGGGAAATGAAATGTCCACATGATGCAACCGAGAGAGGGGTTATGATCAGCTGATGAGAGGAAAAGTTCCTTCTAACGATGGACCAGGTGGTTGGTATCGATTCTTGAGGAAAGGGGAAGGGGAAAGAATCGATACATGGGAATCGAATGCGTAAGTTATCGAGTTAGAAAATCAGGGATTTGTGTGATATCCTGATTGGATGAGAATGAGGATACAGCATTCCTGGACAGTTTACCGATGCAGTCTGGTCGATCTTCGACATTGCGTTTCTCAAAATGTTTTAACACTTATCGCTCTTAAATATTAGAACTGCACTTTTACGCTTTGTGTTGAACAAAATGTGGCAAAAAAAAGCTCGCAAAGCAGCCATATTACTTTCTTGCGTTACACCTAAGAATCCCTTTTGCACTCTGAGTTGGTTACCAAATTACTCAGGAAGTAGGATTTTTGGGACTTGGTCTACTAATGTCAGATCAAGTAAATCTGAGCGATGATTTTTTTAACTTATGCGTAAGTATTTTTAACTAACGTCGCACTGGAGCAACACAACGTACTATTGGCGACGGTCCGGGATTAAACCGGAAGGGAAAGATTCTAGGACAACACCACGTAATTTTAAACCACGGCCAGATGACGAGGTCACATATGAGCTGGAATCCCACACTCCAAACTTCCACATCAAAGTATGCGTTTCATGAGTTGCGACACTGTTATTCTAGGAGTGCGATAGATTGACTGGTGCATTCAAATGGCTGATAACGCTGCATGGAACATATAATTTGTTCTGCAATTAACCCTGCAAATGGTTTCGACGAGATATCTCGTCAGTCAAGATATGACCAATTTTGTTAATGACGAGATATTTCGTCATCAAGATATTGCCAAATTGTTTATGATGACAAGATGAAGATGTGGTCAGCTTTCTTCTACTGATGAAATATCTCGTCTATCAAGATCTAATCAGTTTTGTTAATAAGATACCTCGTCGTCACAACTGAACACTAATTTTCACTGTTTCTCTGCATACCTTTCTCTGTCTCTCTTTTTATCTATCTATCATTCTCTCTCTTAGTTCACCTTATAGCAACTTATCAGGCCAGTTATATAAAAACAAATAAAATCTCAGGACGAGACACAACATTTATTTACAGACAAGACACGAAAACGGTACACATCTCCAAATGGACAACAGAAAGATTGCCCTCTCGCTTCTCAACAGAAACAGACGCTAGCACTTTCAAATGGGGAACATGCGCAGAAGAGAGATCATGCGTCCTTGGGAAAACAGTGATAAACAGTTCCTCGTTCCGTTCGGGGAGAAGAGAAGGAAAACACTGGTATTCTGCTACAACCTAGTAAAGATGCGAGGATTGAAGGATAAGATCTCCAATCTTACAAAATAAGTTTCCAACGAGAGTGGAACAAGTGTGCATTTCAGGCGTGTCATTATATACATCGTTTGTGGACTGAAATCTGGCTTTGTGTTGCAAAAGAAATCTCTTCCTTTCAGGCCCAATTCTCAAAAAATAGAGCGAGGAAAAAGTTACTGATGGCCAGCTTTTGCGAAACTCGGAGATAGCACTCAAGTCCAACGAACGCTTTTACTCAAGAACGTCAAAAGTTGAACTGAAAGTAAGCTCGTGTGCACTACACAGTATCACAGTATCAACCAAGTCTATTTAACGGCACCCAATAAAATCTGGAAATCATTATAGAACTTAACCCTCCTGTCCTCTCGACGAGATATCTCGTCAATATCGTCATTGTCAAAAAATCACTGTCCTGATATTGATGGACGAGGTATGTCGTCATTAGAAAAACTAACCATATCGTCACCACAAAAAAATCGGCAATATCTTGATGACAAGATATCTCGTCATTGGAAAAGCAAACTAACCAGGTCTTGATCTCGTCATCCTGAAAAAGTCGGTAATATCGTGACGGCGAGATATCTCGTCATTGGAAGGAAACTAACCAGGTCTTGATCTCATCATCCTGAAAAAGTCGGTAATATCGTGACGGCGAGATATCTCGTCATTGGAAGAAAACTAACCAGGTCTTGATCTCGTCATCCTGAAAAAGTCGGTAATATCGTGACGGCGAGATATCTCGTCATTGGAAGGAAACTAACCAGGTCTTGATCTCATCATCCTGAAAAAGTCGGTAATATCGTGACGGCGAGATATCTCGTCATTGGAAGAAAACTAACCAGGTCTTGATCTCGTCATCCTGAAAAAGTCGGTAATATCGTGACGGAGAGATGTCTCGCCATTGGAAGAAAACTAACCAGGTCCTGATCTCTTCATCCTGAAAAAGTTGGTAATATCGTGACGGCGAGATGTCTCGTCAGTGGAAGGAAACTAACCAGGTCCTGATCTCGTCATCCTGAAAAAGTCGGTAATATCGTGACGGCGAGATGTCTCGCCATTGGAAGAAAACTAACCAGGTCCTGATCTCGTCATCCTGAAAAAGTCGGTAATATCGTGACGGCGAGATATCTCGTCATTATCAAAATTCGTCAGATCTTGATGGACGAGAAATCTCATCGAAACCACTTGAAGGGTTAAGTTTGCGAATGCAGACAAGCGTATGATGTGTAGTCCTTATTTTCAACGACTTATTCCCGTTGGCGCCTCACACTCTACGTCCTTAAGAAGTTATCCCATAAAAAAATGGCGCATTGCAACTAACATTGTTGCTGTCATTTGTGACCGATCCCTCGTGCCTTCAGGAAGGAAAAGGTACTTAATCTATCAAAAAGGGACCGCGAATCAAAAGAATAAAAACAGAACAAAGAGAAAGAAAGCTGCTAGCTACTTGACTCTCAAAACGCCTTCGATTTAGAAGAGCCTGCTCGTCATTCGAAGGACTTACTCTTCCTTTCCTGGAAAAAACTTCCTTTGAGCTTCTCGGGTGAACAAATCTCTTTTATGGAGGTAAATGTAAATGCATTTTGCTCTGTACCCATATCGCATTATATTTAAAATGAAATGCATTTTCCATTAGCTCTTTTATTTAAAGTCGGAAGTCAGTGCATTTCAATCCGCTTGTGTTAACTTTTTAACATGTTCGAAGTATCGGTTCCCGTTTAATGTTCGAAGGAATTATTTATCGCTGTTCTATAATTGCATTTTCTATTTTAGCCTTCGTTTCGAAATGACCTTCAAAGAAATAAATGGAGAATGTTAAATCACCAAAGGCAAGTTCTCTTCTACTGAACAGAAAATAACTTTTATTCACTTATTCTGCAATGTAACATGTCGGTAAAATAAAGTATTAATTTGCTGAACCAGCAGAAAAAATGTCCCATTGCGATATAGTAAATTGTAGGCATAACTCTTTAATAGTAGCTTACTTTTTACTCAAATATCCTCACGTTGGCGTAGTGTGTAAGTTTGGAGAGGGGGGTGCCAGCTCAGGTGTTGCCTCGTCATCTGACCATGGTTCAAAATTACGTGGTGTTGTCCTCGATCTTTCCCTTCAGGATTGATCCCAGACCGTCGCCAATAGCCCGTTGTGTTGCTCCAGTGCGACATTAATTAACTACTTCCCTACCTCAATAAAATCAGTATAACTACATATTTTTAAATCTATGAGCAAATAATTTATTACAAGAAATGCGTGTTGAACTTTATAGGTAACACTGCAATTCGATGTTTGGTGACTTTTATGCTAATACAGGTCACTGAATACTTGTAAAAATTTTAGTCTATTATTCCACTCGGAGGATTAAGTAACATTAATCCATGTAATTCAAAATTTAAATAAGTATGTAATTGAAAATGTTGTATGAATGTTTACAAATTTATTCCTCAAAATTCAAACGCCTGTATTTTAAGTAATTGACATTCTGTTTGTAAAGGCAAAATATTACGAAAATAGGAATCTAATTTGTATACACCTCATAAGAAAGATTTTCCTTTAATGGTAAATTGAATCTATTAGTATTTGTTGGAACTATACCATCAAAATCGCCAGAGGAAAATGTAATTGAAAGCTAACGCAGAAATCAAATGACGAAAATGTTTATTTAATATAATGTACAAAAGCAAAAGATTAGTCTAATTCATTCATTTAAAATTTATAAAATAAATTATTAAAAATAACAACGTAATTCTTTTCCAGGCGATGAGTATATAGTCCCATCGAAAGGATATCGATAAATTATCTGCGCTATAAAAGTTTTGAATTTGAATGCAAAGTTATTTATTTTTAGTTAAAATGCTAGAACCGTGAGATCTTATCATTTGAAGAGGCTCGAAATTACGAGGTGTCCTCGGATCTTTCCATAGGGCCGCGGTAACCTGGCAACCGATTAGAAACCAGAGGGTTGCGAGTTCGAAACTCGGTCCAGTCAAAGACCCTCGTGTACGCGGGGGATGATGCACGTTAAATCTGTCATGGCCTCAAATGTCCTCACTTTGGCGTGAAGTGGAAGTTTGGAGAGTGGGGTACCAGCTCAGGTGTGACCTCGTCATCTGACCGTGGTTCAAAATTATGAGACGTTGTGTCCTTGGATCTTTCATTGCGGGTTTGGTTCCGGACCGTCGCCAATAGCCCGTTACGTTGCACTATTGAGGCGTTAACTCAATTACCTACCTCTTATCATATGAAAGTCTGATAAGCAAAATTATAATAAAGCAGCTTAGTGAAACATGATACACTATATGGACAAAAGTATTCGGACATTGTACAGAATCGGCAAATATGGGGTTGTTTTTCATAGTTAGGACTCGGCCCATTGCTTTATGTACCTGATACCATGAACGCTGACATGTACCTCGACGTTCTGGATCATTCGGCCTTGCCTACACTATGGCAATACTACGGCGATGATGGTTGTTTCTTCCAACAGGATCGAGCTCCATGTCATACTGCAAAACGTGTGCTGGACTGGTTTCCTGAAAATGAGGTGCATTTGCTTGACTGGCCTGCTCAGAGCCCCGATCTCGATCCGATCAAACACTTGTGTGACGAACTGGAGCGACGGGTACGACACCGCCACCCACACCCATCTTCAGAACAATCTCTTCTCACAGCATTGCAAGAGACACGGCGAGCTATTCCTGCCCAGACTTACAGAGAACTTGTGGAAAGTATGCCTCGACATGTTGCAGCTGTAATACAAGCAAAAGGAGGGCCTACCCATTACTAAATAGAATAATAAAGCACTTTTTCTGAAAAACATGCAGTGTCCAAATACTTTTGTCCATATAGTGTATGCTTCAAGTCCTTAGCAATGATAGTCGTATGGTGAAACTGACTATAAACTCCGTTTAACTTCAAGAAACTAGCTATTTGACAAAGTTTCTCTAAATTCGATCGGGTCTTTTTTGTTGAAATACTAGGCTATAGTTTTCGTACCGATGCCTGACACATAAATCAGTTATTTTAGTTTGACAGAAACACAATAGATAATAAATCCTGATAGGTGACGTTAGGGTCGCGGTGGCTCAGTGGACTTACCCACTTGTCTAACCACCTGCTAGTTGTTGGCCGGCGTAAGTTCGATTCCTGTCAGGTCCATTTCCTCCTAAGGTGTATTTCTTGTGTCAGTAAAACTTTTCTTATGTGTAACTGACATACGTCAGCACAGTACTGGATCCACGCATGAAAAGTCGAGCGTTTACAAAAAGCGTTACAACTCTTTCGTCTTATGATTTCAGAACTAGAAGAAACATCCAAAAGACAAATATATTGCGTCGTGTGGACAAAGGATATCCGTATCTGACCTGACCACGACAGATTTAACGCGAACCAGACCTCTTTGTACATGATAGTCTTTGGTGTTGAATTCGAACTCGCAACCTTCAGGTTACTAATACTTTACTCTTCCAACCGGGCTACCGCATCCCCCTGCAATCACGTTTTAATCACTAAAATTATTTTTCACTATTAGTATCAAACTGCACCTTAATCATTCAAACTGTAAATTAATTGTTGGATCGTTGAATTAATAATCCAACATCAGACCCAAGTATTCACGTCAAAACTACAGTTCTGTATCTTCGACACAACCCACCATATTTTGTATTGGAAGATACTTTGCAAGTACTTTGCATGGAATAAAAAGTTAGGATAAATCTATTGCTCGTACGACTATCAGTCACAATGAAGATCATTTGAATGTGAGTAAGGAATTTCATATCCAGACTCATAATCCCCTAGATACTCATGCATAAAAATCCATTCCAATTTTTTTTTCATTTGCAAACACTCCCCCAGATTGTGACGGAGGAATCAAAATCAAAAGAAAAATCACCTCTCATTGAAAAGTGTACCCACGGTTTCCATGGAAACGCCGACTCCCGGAGAACAAGCGAAAAATACCGGGGATGCAGTGATAGAAAAAAACAAATCCCTTTCGAAAAATAAAATGAGCCTCAACAAAAGGGTGAAGAAACTGAAAGAAAACAGCCGAAGAGACATTCAGTTTTTCGCAAGGAAGAAAAAAAATATTTAATCAATATCACTTTTACTCATTTCTCTCCCTTTGTTTTTGTTCCTTCTTCCTTTTTCGTGTTCGTAATTAATTTAGAACAAACAAGAATACGAGGCAATGCTTGGAAAGATGTCTCCTTTCACGATTCGCTGAGTGAAAAATGGGCTCTCTTTAGGTTGCTTAATGGAAAGAAAAACAGAACTAATCGGGGGGACATGAGATTTCGAATCATTGGTTTCGTTCCAAACAGTTGTTTCGAATGCAGAAGTGAATTGAAATACTTTAAAAACTTAAAGTGTTTGCCCCCTTCTTGGTTGCAATGTTTTCATTTAAATCAACGAAACATGTCAGAGAACACGGTACGGAATAATTAAGTAACACATTTTATTAGAGGTAGGTATATTAATTAATGTCACACTGGAGCAACACAATCGGCTATTGGTGGCGGTCCGGGATCAATCCCAAAGGGAAAGATCCGAACAGAACTTTTGGGAGTTAGTTATTTATTTGGTGCGTGGACCAACTTTCCTCGTTATTTGTGGAATCAGAATATACTTTGATTTATAATCATCTAAATACGAGGATTTTTATGTAAATATAGATGTAGGTAGAGCTAGTGGTATAATGTCAAATCATCCTTAACTTTTGATTTAATTTTTCCAAAGCTAAAACTCGCTCCAAAAATCTGGTGTCAGCTTCTGAATTCGAGACTTATCAACGTGTTTGCGTAGGTAGGTAATTTACGTCGCACTGGAGCAACACTATTCAACACGTTTGGGGTTTCCCTTTAAACGCAGTTTATCGACGTTTTGGAAACCTTTGGCGTAGAATTTAATTGGTAGGTGGGTAGTTAATTAACGTCGTACTGGAGCAACACAAAGGGGTAATGGTGATGATCCGGGATTTGTTCCCAGGGAATCAATCCAAGGACGTAATCCAAATCCTAGTAATTTTGAACCACGATCAGATGATGGGAACACCTGCGCTGGCATCCCACTCTCCAAACTTCCACACCACGGTAATTCGTTGTTTCTCCGACTGGGCATTTAAATTATGGTATACCATTTAAATTATGCGCAATCGCAACCCATAATTTAAATGGTGTTCACCAATCGACTGACATCAATTCGGAACTTTCGTTGTTGACGTGTTGAATTCGAATTCGAAAAAAAGTAAAGTAGTGTCACGTGCGGAATACGTACAGGAACACATTCCGCAGCGAAAACACTACCTTCACCTGCACTTAGTTTTACAGATAAAGCTTTTCAAAACAAATTATGACAATTATGAAATTATATGAATGTTCTGTAAAATCCTTTGTTCACGATTGCGGCCTTATCGAGATTTCAATTTTTTGTTGCTAAGTCGATGCCAAATACAGAGGCTGTTCAGACATTTTTTGAACGATTTTAATGGACTGAAGCTCAATTTTTACATGAAATTTTTGTGTTTTAAATGTTCCATTTGATAGCCCTTATTGTTAACTATCTTTCTACACCTTAATTTCCATGATAATAATGACTTTTGTAGTATCGACAGTGGTATTGTGTCCCATTCTTGCTCCACAGTTGTCCAGTCCTTGAATGGTTTTCGATCGACGTTTCGATAATGCCCTTTTTAAAAGTCCAAAAGCACAAAAGTCTATGGTGAGAGATTTAGCAGGAATATCAGTAAAGGGTACTTGATACCAATTTCTTGTTCCATTTTTCCAAGAATTTCATAGTGGATTTAGATGTGTGGCTGCTTGCTTGATCCTGATGCAGTTCTACTGATTGTTGGCACTGTGGGTAAAGATATGGTATTTCTTTTTTGAATATTGGGGATAAAATAGGGTCTTGATAATATGTGGAAGTTGATTTTTTTACATTTTCCCCCTTTTTTTACTTTTAATTTTCCATTATATGCAAAACCGTCAACAATCATAAATCTCTTAGAGGAAGTTCTCACTTTCACTTTGCTATAGTCCTTTGACTTGGCGGATTCTCTTTTAAAATTAAAGATCTTACCTATAAATATTCTCAGAATTGTTTCTGTTTGGATACTTTAATTATTTAACTGCTGTGAAAATAAAATTCATTCGTAGCGCACGAATTTCTTACAGCTCATCAAAATCGGTCAAAAAATGTCCGAACAGCCTCTGTATTAATGGTTAGTTTTGCTGATAAGACGTCAGTTTTGCGTGGTTTGGCAAAGGAGCCCCATATATATACAATATATATTATTTCATTACGTATAATATACCACGGTTTTTGGTTTATAATTTTGCATACTGCTTTTTACGTATAGTAGTTTAAACAACTAAATGTACCACTTTGACTCAGAAAGTCGGTATAATGAGTTTTGTTTTCTTATTAACGTTGCAACAAATTGTGAAAAGTTTCTTCAATAGTGAAGAAACAAAATCTTATTTGATTAAACATCCTTTTTAATTTAAATAAAAACACAATGTTCGTCTTCACTTTCAATTGCACAACAGAAGGGAATCCAACCTCAGAAAATATCACGACATTCGAGACATTCATGACCTCTTGCTTAATCCTATTTCCATCTTTTTAATTCCATTCTTTCTAACGGAGTTAAAAACATTATGAACCAAAATCTAATTTTTAGATTTGGTGTTCATTAGAGGATAAATTTTGTTATGAAACCTAAAGATTCAGACAAGATGAACAGTTTGGTTATTTCGGTTATATGGTTATTTCGTACTACATTCGAGCTAATAAGACCAAGCGAAATACATTATGGCCCATTATGCAGGAAACTTTTTCACTTACATGAAATATGAAAAACACCCAGTCCTGTATAAATATAGTAGGCCAAAGAAAGTTTATCATGCACTTTTTGGCGACTTAACCAGGTTTACGTTGGCATTTTGTGGAAGTTTGGAGAGTGGGGTGCCAGCTCAGGTGTTGCCTCGTCATCTGACCGTGGTTCAAAATTACGTGGTGTTGTCCTCGGATCGGTATTGATCCCGAACCGTCGCCAATAGCCCATTGTGTTGCTCTAGTGTAATTTATTGGATACTTTGGCACCTTTTGAGTGTAGGGAACATGTTCTGTTCATCCAGGCTATTTTAATGCTGAGTAAAATGCTTGAAAAAACAACTCTGATGACGTCCCAGTATTATAAACTTTTTTCATTGGTTTGGCTCATTCGAAAGTTGCGAGTACAAATGCCTAGCACTTAAGCATAATGTATTCAAGAGCATTGTAAAAATTCTAATCAAAATGCTACTCTGGAAGCTTTACGGAAATAATGTTTTCCAAATCGCTGATGAAAAACATTTGAGTGTACGCTGAAACTCGAGATACGTCGTTTTTGCAAGTTGTTTGAACGCAACTTCAACGTAAAAAGGTGGAGGGAACTACACTCTTCAACCGAAAGCGAAGGTACTCTTTTTTTTACAGGAAACGGAATTGCAGCACCTTGTATTTCAAACAGCATGACTCCGTGGCATTTTTCTGCTCGCAAAACGATGCAGTTTCATCCTGGGACAAAGTATCAAAGCGAAAAAACACTCCAGTCAGCGGATGTCATCTCCTTTTTATGACAAAAAGCAGGCAAATTTCAGGAGAATATAACATCAGCGGACATTTTCGATGGCGCCGAAATGACACCGGAGCCATTTTTTAAAGTACCTCCCTCTATCTGTGAGCACCTGAAATCTTTTTTGGATAACAAAGGCGTTTCAGAGGACAAAGTGAAGTGGTGTAAGTTGAGATTGGGTATAAATTCATAGGTTCAATTATCAGAAACTCATCACCATAGATTTAAGGATACAATCATCAGAAACTCATGACAACTTTTTTTCCTAAATGTGCATTCACATTGGAGTGGTTTCTACATTATACACAAAAACTGTTTTCAAATATCTCTTATGTTTCCATAGATGCAACTTCTTAAATGGAACATGTTTAATCTTTCGAGTCCATCTCCTTGTTGATCAATCGTCATCTGAACGTGGTTCAAAATTACGTGGTGTTGTCCTCGGATCACTTAAAGTTTGTAGGACATTTTTATGTAAACATCTATCTACAAATGCGCTTATGAAGAACAATTGCTTTGAAAAATACGTAATCTATCACAAATGAAGTAACTGATTTAAAAACAACACAAAATTATTGCAATTATAAAATGTAACAAATGGTAACTACCATAAAAATTTGCAAGAGATAAGTAAGTAGTTAATTAATGTCGCACTGGAGCAAAACAACAGGCTATTCTCTTCTGTGTCAGTAAAACTTTCATTGTCTGTATATATCTATTACTTGATACTGCATATCTTGCGTCGGGCTTATCATGACCAAATATAGCCCTTGCGCCATAAAACCCAACCAACCAAAACGTTCATTGTGTGTGTATGTCTATTACTCGATACTGTATGTCTTGTGTCCGGCGCAGCATGGCCAAATAGGCCCTTGCGCCATAAAACCCCAACCAACTAAGACTAATTAGACCGGGTCTACGGCTCAAAGGGATCATAGGCTTTTGATCCACTCTACCTCCGAACGAGACCTCGTCCACTCTCATTCCTCCGAGAACCTCGCTTTAAAGAGACACTCAACGATCCCAGGCGCGCTCGCTCCTCCATCCCCCCCCCCCCCTTTATCGCCTGCCAGGCAAGCAAACTATCGCGCGATATGACAGGTGTAAAAGCGGCGACAAAGAAAAAGACCGTCCGACATTAGAGCGAGGGAGATAACTCTCGCCCGCGCAGTTGAAAAGAGACCCAACCTGACCCGGATCGAGATGTCACCTGACACATATTTCGGAAGGAACTGTCGGATGCCGTATCCATGGCAACCACACCGTCCTAAAGTGCTCAGGGGATCATCCTCCGGACTTTATGAAAGGAAGCGGAGGGGGAGCATTCCCTAAGAAAAGAAGATCCGGGATTGCTGAAGAAACGGTATCCGTAACTGTGCGACGCCAAAGGATTTCTTGGGAGGAAACTTCTCTTAGGGAAGATAAAAGAAAGGCTGAAGAGCAAAATACATATCATCTCGCCGGGTTTTGTTTTTTTGGAGGGATTGATTTGAGTGGAACGGAAGGGAGGGGTGAATGGAAGGAATATGAAAATCGTCTTAACCTAAGAGGGACGTCGTAAATCGGGACCGTAAAAAGGAGCGGGCATCATAAAAGAGCACTCCGGAGAAAGCGGGCTGCGTTTACAACGGGTAAATGCGCTTTCGGGAAAATCCTGCATCTTTTTTGCATACTGGGATAAGGAGCCTGGGAATGAAATCCGGGTGGAGTGGAACTATGAAACAGTGTCTGGTAATGCGATATCTTCTCTAATTCGCAAACTCTGTACAAACTAGCATATGCGATTGAGTGTTGGTTGCATATAGCTTTATTTATCTCTACGTATTGTTTCTACGTATTGTACTCTATTGTTTCTTTTTCCATACAGAGACATGGAGCCGGGAAATGAAATAGAGATGAAAGGTATAGGGATGAGATCTTGGAGCCCTAAGTTCGCCTTTTCAGGGGTGCAGTTGGCCCTGATTTCATTTTTATGGACAACGCTCGTCTACATAGGACTCACCTGGTCGACGAATATCTGGAAAGTGAGGATATTCGCCGGATGGATTGGCCAGTCAGATCTCCAGATCTAAACCCTATAGAGCATATCTGGGACGCTCTTGGGAGGGCGATTGCAACTCCCCTTTCCCCTCCCACAACTATCCAGGACCTGAAAACAGCGTTGCTGGAGGAGTGGGACCGACTGCCACAGGGACTCATAAACTGCCTCATTTCCAGTATGAATTCACGTTGTCAGAGCTATATAACTGTAAGAGGGGACCATATCCCCTATTAACCCCTTTTTTGTGTCGATATTGTAACCTCTGTTTTAGACCTTCCTGCGCTGATGAGTCTTACCCACGATCATGATTGTGTACCATAACTGCTGTATGGTTTTTTTGTATTATTTCAACCTATGTACATAACTAATTTCATTAAAATATGTCCATTAGTTCTGGATGTAACCGCCCAAAAGTGAAAATTCTCTTAATTTGTACAGATGTAACAGATTGTCTGGAAATACGATGTCTTCTCTAATGCGCAAACTTTGCACAAATGATTAAAATATGCGAGTGGGTGTTAGTTACGTATAACTAACTCTCTGTGTGAAGACACTTCAGCTTACATAGCACCATTGCTACAAGGATGTCCTGACTCGAGAAAAGTCGATTTTGAGTTTTGGGATGATTATGAATAATTTTAACCCTCCTATTGGTTGTCTCCACGAGGTATTTCGGCATTAGCAAAACTGACCAGGTCTTGATGCACGAAATATCTCGTCATTAGGAGAAACCTGATCAGATCTTCATCTTGTCTTAAAAAAATCGGCAATATCTTGTTGACGAGATAGAGAGGCTGTTCGGACATTTTTTGAATAATTTTAATGAACTGAAGCTCAATTTTTTACATGAAATTTTTGTGTTTTAAATGTTCCATTTGATAGCCCTTATTATTAAATATCTTTCTAAATTTCCATGATAATAATGACTTTTGTAGTATCGACAGTGGTATTTTGTCCCATTCTTGCTCCACAGTTTTCCAGTCCTTGAATGGTTTTCGGTCGACGTTTCGATAATGCCCTTTTTAAAAGTCCAAAAGCACAAAAGTCCATGGGTGAAACATCTGGAGATTTAGCAGGAATATCAGTAAAGGGTATTGACTGGATACCAGTTTCTTGTTCCATTTTTTCCAAGAATTTAATAGTCGATTTAGATGTGTGGCTGCTTGCTTTACCCTGATGCAGTTCTACTGATTGTTGGCACTGTGGGTAAAGATATGGTACTTCTTTTTTGAATATTGGGGATTGTAACGTCTTGGTTCAGGGGTAGCTAGACTAGTTACCATTGAAAGTATCCGTTTCTAGACTAAAGTATTTTATTTATAACTTTGTACAATTAGTCGGTAAAATGAATGAAGAGTTCATTTAAGGTTAGTTCGTTGGTAAGTCCAAAGTTCTATCGAGGCGCTTAGGGCTGCTGGCGAGCCTCACAATTTCGCTCGGGGAAGTTTAATGCACGGCTACGGGTGAGCCTATTCTCAACAAAAATACTCAGATGAGTATAAAGTCCCAAGGCAGGATATCTCAGTCTTTCCAGATAGGATCAGATCAATCTCCACTACTAGGATGAGCAGTTGCACGGATCTCTAGGAGGCTTCTCCTTCACGGCTACGGTCGAGCCTTTTCTCAATAAAATACTCAGGTGAGTATAGAATCCCAAGGTGGGATAAATCAGCCTTATCAGTTCTGGTGAACTTTAGATCTCGGTGAAGTCTCCCCTACTCGGGTGAGTAGCGACACAGGTTTCGCGGAGGGGTCTCCTTCACGGCTACGGCGAGCCCTTCTCAGTAAAATACTCTGGCGAGTATAGAATCCCAAGGCGGGATAAATACGCCGACAGTGAACGGGTGTTCACTCCAATCTCCAAAACGGTCTCTCTGCTGACCGCCTCTCTCCAAGCTCTTTCAGCTCGCTCTCTCTCTCTTCTGTCTGCTCCTCTCTCTAGATCTCAAAAAACTCTATATATATTGGGTGCTTATCGACTCCTCCTTTTCGTTTCGGGTCCGCCTTTTAGTCGGTGCTGGTTGGCTGTTGAAGATTCTCACCATCTTCGGACGTTCCCGAATGGCTCTCTCACGTTGGCCTCTCCCCTCGACTTTTACGACAGACTTCGGCGGACTTGAAAGGGGACCATTAAACCCTGTCGGCAACGGTCATCGTAATTTATCTCCGTCTTCTTTGTCTCGAAATGTCATAGAGAGCGACAGAAAGGCGTCTGCCCTTTGTTTCGAAACCACAACGATTTCCGACCCCTGCTGGTTGGCTGTCGTTAAAAAGATGTTTCGGGTAGTCGCATCGGTGTGTGGTCTTTTCCTCTCGACACTTGAGCCGGCAAGATTGTCCATTTTCACAAGCTGCCGTTACAGGATAAAATAGGGTCTTGATAATATGTGGGAGTTGATTTTTACATTTTCCCCCTCTTTTTACTTTTAATTCTCCATTATATGCAAAACCGGCAACAATCATAAATCTCTTAGAGAAAGTTCTCACTTTCACTTTACTATAGTCCTTTGACTTGGCGGATTCTCTTTTAAAATTAAAGATCTTACCTTACAAATATTCTCAGAAATTTTTTCTACTTTGGATACTTTTTGGAAGTATTTTTCCACTTTTACGTTGTTTTCCTTTCTCATTAACAATATTACTCATGGTACCTTTAGATATCGAAAAACCATGACTTTTACAGCGTTTTTGAATAATTGAATAAGCATAATTCTCTTCGGAGAGAGCGGAAACATAGTCTTCCATCCATTGCTTATTTAAAAGCGCCATTTTCAAAGTAAACAGAATTCTGAGCTAGCAGACGATCAGTTATACTTTAACTATTTAACTGCTGTGAAAACTATTTAACTGCAGTTCAGCTCTCACAGTCTCTTTCATAGCTTCAAAACCTTTTACATACTTCTCCAGGAAAAACACACTTTTTGAGTTGGAGCACTTTTACAGCGGGAAAGCGATGTTTTGCTTATGATATTCATTATATTACTTATATCTCCGTCCAGATGTTATTTGTGAGAAAAGAATTCAGCTAAGTTGCATAACGTGTTAATCCCTGCGTAATAAACTTTCAATTGACACCGAAAATATCCTTATATTATAGATATATCGCAAGGTATTAAAATAAAAGTAGCTGCGAAGGCTTAAAAAATGCACTTAAATTCGTTTAAACGGTAATATTTCTTAAACAGAACAAACTATTATTTCAAGAACTTATACACTGCTGGCCACCGTAAATGCAACACCCTGAAGGAAGCATGCAAATAATATGAAATTTACAACATGCATTAGCGGAGGTGAGATATGCAAATGATTAGAATTTCAGCGCAGACGCACATCACGCGCGCCTGTGGCGCCACTTCAAAGCGCTATTTAAGGCTTGGAGATTTCGACGATTTCAAGTACGGCAATTGTGTTTTTCTTGTGGTTTTTTCAAAAAAACGATCAATTATGCCTCGTAGAAAACAGCGATCATCTTTTGATCAAGTATCCGTGTTCGACAGAGGAAGGATAGTGGCCTACCGAGATTGTGGATTATCTTTCAGGGAAATCGGTAGTCGTGTTGGACGAAACCAAACAACTGTAATGCGGATATGTGATTGTTGGATGCAGGAGGGTACGACGGACCGACGTGTTCGATCGCATCCACCTCAGTGCACCACTTCACGTGATGACAGGCATATTGTGCGTATGGCAGTGACGGATCGCTCAGCCACATCACGAACCATAGCACAGCACATTCAGTCTGTACCGCATCATCCAGTGTCTGCGCGTACCATTCGACGCTGTTTACAGCAGAGTGGTCTGTCCGCAAGACGTCCATTGCTTCGTCTACCCTTGACGCAGAACCACAGACGTTTCCGCCGCCAATGGTGCGAAGGAAAGAAGGATGTGGACGGCAGAATGGAATGAAATTGTCTTTACTGACGAGTCACGCTTCAGTCTGCAACACCACGATGGTCGGATTCGAGTCTGGAGACACCGTGGAGAGAGGATGCTGAACAGCTGCGTTATGCACCGCCACACTGGTCCTGCATCGGGTATTATGGTATGGGGCGGTATTGGATATCACTCTCGCACTCCTCTAGTACGCATTGCCGGTACTTTAAACAGCCAGCGCTACATCTCCGAGGTGTTGGAGCCAGTTGTCCTTCCTTACCTTCAGGGCTTGCCCACAACCATATTTCAACAGGATAATGCGCGACCACACGTGGCACGCATTGTCCAAGGGTTCTTCGTCAATCGCCAGATTGAATTGCTTCCCTGGCCAGCTCGCTCTCCGGATCTTTCGCCGATAGAAAACATGTGGTCCATGGTTGCTCAACGATTGACCCAGAATACATCCCCAGCTGCCACACCAGATCAACTTTGGCAACGTGTGGAAGCTGCTTGGTCTGCTATACCCCAAGAACACATCCAAAGTCTCTTTGAATCAATGCCGAGGCGTGTGGCAGCGGTGATCTCCAACAATGGCGGCTACTCTGGCTACTGATTTTGGCAGGAACCACACTTCACAGAAGTCTATAAATTTAATCATTTGATACTTGGTCAACATGTTATCTACAAAATAAATTTTGTTGTGATATCTCTTGTTTTTCTTGGTGTTGCAATTTGGGTGGCCAGCAGTGTGTTTTAGGGAAGCTACTTAAAGAATACCATCTCATGAACTTTTGTTGAAAGTGGAGGTATCACGTTTGAGTGCTGTGTTGAATTGTCATGGAAATACCTTCCACTGAACAACACATTCTATCAAAGCAGGAGATATATGTGTTCTAAGTAAATAAAAATAAAAAACTACAGCAATTCGGATCGATTTCAATCACTGCGCTTTAAATGAAAATATTCAATCTACTTTAAACACTTTATCTCTCTCTTTATCACGAATTGTGACGATAAATTTACGTACAAAAGCTTAAATATGAAAATCAAGAGATACAATTTAATAATCGGATAGAATATCTTAACATAAAATGAAATATTTATAAATTCTTCATTTAAAGAAACTATTCATTTAACAGAAATGGAATACTTAAAAAATGTATAAACGAAGAAGTCAAAAAGAAATTATCCATTACCCTTAGTTTCTGTGCATTTAAAAAATGTAAATAGAACATGTATATTTATTACTTCTCTTTTTCTCAAATAAATATAAGCTAGTCGAAAGCTGGAAATGAAAAAAGGTAATTTTATTTTACAAATATTTTTCAGTTTTAAGGATTTAATACCTTTAAGTAAGAATAAATTCAGCTTTATGTAAGTAAGTTATTAACATACAATAAAACACAATACAGCGACTGCGTAGATATTGAAGTAAGAACAGAGATTTTGAAGATGCAATATATAGGGATGTAGAAAATGAATTTACGAAGGCGAATACGGTAGCTGTAAACATTTTTTCTATTCCAGCAATGAATAGTAAGATTCAATTTTGAATTGTAGTAATCTGTACTACGTTTGTGTATGAAGCAGAATGAACAATAATAAAACAAGATGATATATTGAAATACCCAAATACCCAAATACCCTCCATAGAGTTCCAAAGAAGCTGTAGAGTAAATCAGAATTTCGTCAACATACATAATTTTATAATTTTTGAATTCCATGTTCCATATACGTTTGTGTAGGAAGTTGAATGAATAATAATACAAAGGAAGTTGAAAATTTTTTGTTACTGTTTAAAGTACATTTTCACTTGTATGGATCTGTAGCTACAATTCTGTCTGACAGTTTAACCAATAATGTAAATTCTTAAGGTACGGTTTCATATCTACTACTGTAACCATAGTTTAATTAGCAGTTAAACAGTAGCTTCCAGTCTGTTTACATCTGAACATATTTTCCATGATAGTTTTGTCTTGTGCTTGTATTGATATCTTTGGATACAAATGCAGGATAGAAATGTATGACGTGTTTATACCGACTTGAAATATTTACCATACATCTATCTCTGATCTAACTTCAGCATTTAATCATGCCTTCGATAAAGCAGCTTGTAGCCAGTGTTCTTATTTTTAGCCTTTTAATCACGAATATATAAAACATTCCGTATTGGTATGAGAGTGGGTTAAAAGAGAAAATCTAGTATACTTCCAATCGATCAATGAATTAGAAAAAAGAGCAATACAATTTGCACATTTTGGAATGAAACCTCAAAGTGTGGGAGACTCGGTTTGCAAAGTAGAAACAAAGTAGTCAAAGAAAGTAATCCCAAAGACACAAAATTCAAAAACGCTTTTAATGTATAACGTCTTAACATCTTTAATAGTTTATTATAGTAGTTAATCCGACAGCTTCGAAGATGTCTTTCTCTGGTGTTTAGATTTGCACCCTATAGAACATTAGCGAGAATTGCATGACAGGTTATTGATAATTGTTAAACAAAAATTACTAAGTGCTTACATTATTAGTAGGTAGGTATCTAAATTTACGTCTCACTGGAGCAGTACAACGGGCCATTGACGACGATCAGGGATTAATCATCTACAAAGCACTTGTCTGGTCGAAGCTAGATTATGGATGCATTGTTTATGGATCTGCTGCCAGGTCTGTTCTCCAGGCTCTGGACACGATTCACCACCAAGGCCTCAGATTATCAACTGGGGCATTTCGCACATCGCCTGTCCAGAGTCTGTACATTATGTCCGAAGAACCCAATTTAAAGCTTAGACGTCAGAAATTCTGCCTTAAATACCTTTTAAAAATAAAAACTAATCCTTCACACCCACTATTTAATAATATAACTAATCCCAAATTTGGAAGTCATTACTCATTAAAACCTTCATTCATTCCATCACTTGGTTTTAGAGTCCGTACCATAATGAATTCATTAAATGTTGACAATCTGGGAATATTTCCTAGAGAAAACGAACCTCCACCTTGGAATGATAAAAATCTACTTACCATCAATGACTTTTCACATTTTAACAAATCATCAACCCCCGAAACCATTTATTTACAATTATACCATTCCCATAGAAACAAATATTCATCTTTTAAAACAGTTTTTACTGACGGATCTAAGAACGGGACAAATGTTGGAGCCGCGGCCATTTTTGAAAATACAACCATTGCTAGAAAATTGCATGGGTGCTGCAGTGTCTTCACTTCAGAGATCTACGCAATAATTTTAGCCTTAAAAACGATTTCTACACACACTAATAAAAACTGGATCTTGTATACCGACTCTAAAAGTAGTATCGAATCTCTATTAAACTATACACATAAAAGTCATTCCTTGGTTTTAAAAGCAATGAATTTGCTCCTAACATTAACAGAAAATGATTTTCAGATATTCTTTTGTTGGATTCCTGGGCATGTGGGAATCCGGGGCAATGAGAAAGCAGATTTGGCAGCCAAAAACGCAACACTGATTATAAACTCCAATGTCCCGATTCACGACATTAATAGTGTTTTAACCCAAGCCATAAATTCATCCTGGCAATCCGCTTGGGATTTGGAAAACCATAACAAACTTCATGATATTCAACCATCTATAAAGGGATTCAACAAAACAAACTTAAATAGAAATCATCACGTAAAACTGACAAGGCTCCGAATCGGATATTCCTTTTTTACCCATAGACATTTACTGCTGGGAGAACCAGCTCCTTTATGCTCTTCATGCAATAGTATTTTTTCCATAAAGCACATCTTGACGGAATGCCTGAATTTTAATCATCATAGACTAAACCGCTTTGGTACCTCCTTTATTACCTTAACAGACTTGTTGATGGACCCATATCATAAAAACTTATTTTTATTCCTTATTGACATTGGTTTCGTAAACTTTATTTAGATTTATTTCATAATCGATTACAACACACACAACTGCACTAAATTTTATTACGTGGCTTTCTGACTCGTTCTAACTAAATACCAGTTATGAACTAGTTATTGTTTGGCGCAGCATGGCCAAATCTGGCCCTTGTGCCATAAAAAAACCAACCAGGGATTAATCCCGTAGGGAAAGATTCGAGGATAAGGCCTAGTCATTTTGAATCATGATCATATGACGAGGTCAACACCTGATCTGGCACCCTGCTCTCCAAACTTCCACACCACACCAAAGTGAGGACATTTGAGGCCACGACACATTTTAACGTGCACCAGCCCCTACGAACACGACGGTCTTTGGTTGGATTCGAACTCGCAATCTTCCTGTTGTTAATCCGTTACTACCAACTGAGCTACAGCGGATCTCACATTATTGGTTATTCTGTCAGACAGAATTGTAGCTACAAATCTGTACACGTGTAAACGTACCTTTAGGAATGCTTTCGACAATTATTAGCAATCTGTCAGACTCTTCTTGCTACAGTTCAAAAGGTGCTAATCTGAACACTAACGAGAAACATGTTCGAACCTGTTGGACAATTCTGTGTTAAGTGAACCAACCGTCTACTTTTCTGATAGTATCTGGCAGTTCACTCTTCGCTGTTGGACTTCTGCAATTTGTTCTTGTTATGCGTTAATTGGTGATCAAGAGTCCAAATTATGAGTCTCAAAAAAGAAATGGTCCGATACAAATATAGACAAACTAATAAATTTATCTAACTCGAGACCAGAGTTATGGGATGTAAGGTGCAAGGAATGTAGAAACAGACCATTGAAACAGATCTATACTGGTGTACCTTTAGTTCTCCAAAGATTCCGGGTAAATCAAAATTTCGCAAATAGCCCTCTTCTCAACAATGCACGGTTAGAGTTGGTATAAATTCGTATGTGTCTAAGTCAGGTTGCTGCTTGGTTTCTTCAAAATGACACGTTATTGTGAGTCAGCATCTCCAAATTCCTCCTGGAAGACAAATGTCTTCCATTTCATGGTGGTTGTGATATGGTAGTACCTCCCATAGTGTCCTGGGCTAACATTGAGACTGCAACGTTCTCGCCAACGAATGCTTGACGAATTATGTGTGCATAAGCTGGAATTTGAAAAGGTTTTCATATAAATTTGTTATAGATAAATAGTTGTCCTGTTTTCGAAACATAATATATCATACACCATTTTTTTATCCTGCGTCACACCTCAACCTTCTCGTTATAATTTTCTGTCTGGCATCCCAATATAGCCTTGAAACAGAAACAAAATATTGAACTCTGTCAGCCGTATTATTCACTGCAGAGTCAGGGTGATTATTGAGGTGGGTTCCTATCGTGTGTAAAAAGCTAAACAGACAGAAAGTTGTGTGGCTTGACTAATTCACAGGATTTTGCAGGTAGTCTCGTCCAGTGATAAAAGGTAGGTAGGTATTTTAATTAACGACACACTGGAGCAACACAATGGGCTATTGGTGAGATTGTCCGGGATCAAACCGGAAGGGAAAAATCCGAGAACAACACGTAGTTTTGAACCACGGTTAGATGACGAGGTCAACACCTGAGCTGGCGCACCAACTCTCCAAACTTCCACACCACGCCAACGTGAGGACATTTGAGGCCACGACAGATTTACCGTGCTCCAGCTCCCTTTCTACACGACGGTCTTTGGTTGGATTCGAACTCGCAACCCTTCGGTTGCTAATCCGTTACTCTTCCAACAGGGCTATCTATTTAATGGGAAGACATAATTCAGAATTCATTGCCATGAACACCACAATGATTGGGGATCCACTGTAGCATGAAAACTTAAAACATGGATTTGGAATTTCAATCCCATCCCTCTGTATTAGCCTTAGAAGTCTCAAAACCGTTCAATTTATAAGTTCAGAATCTTGAATGTATGATACCCGCACGCGAAAAAGTACAGAAAGGACAAAATCACTCTTCTAATAACGTTGTATAAAATTCAACAAAACGTTATTTTTCATTTTCCCGAGTCATCGCTTTTCTCCTCCACTTCGTGTAGCTTCATCATCCGAAAGAAAATCACACAAAATGAATTTACTTTCATCCATCTTATCCCGGAAAAGTTTCACCGCGAGGCAGATTTTATAGATGGCAGTGAAATAATGTAAACCAGAGCCCTGACTGCCTACCCCTGGAGAGGTGCTCTCTAAAATACGAGAGCAGCATTCCGAAGACGCCCCGATGCATTATTTCGGCGAGAAGGTTTTTCGCTGATGGCGAGGCTTTTGGGGATTTCTGGATTATTTATTGGAGGTTTTGGTTACTGGAGTAATCCCTGATAAG
Organism: Meta bourneti; assembly: GCA_933210815.1. Taxonomy (NCBI): domain Eukaryota; kingdom Metazoa; phylum Arthropoda; class Arachnida; order Araneae; family Tetragnathidae; genus Meta; species Meta bourneti. Next base: position 101,714,566 of record OW119924.1, on the reverse strand, counting down.
AAGGAAAAACCGGGCTTCTCTTCGATGGCTTTTTAAGAACATGAATTACGAATGTTTCTTTCGTCAGAAAGCTGCTCCGTCATAAAACTTTCAGTGGATTTCAGATTATTTTACCCTCCATTACTGTATGAGTGTTTTTGGATTTGAGATGTGTATTCGCGACTTCTTACTTCTCTTGCTTGTTTTCCATAAGATAGAGCTTTCCACTGATATTAGTGTATGATGGAATTCAAATAACTCGCTTTTACGACTTCGTACGTTGGGATTTGCTGATACAAACTGAAATATCGAAGGGGTTAACTTGATGACAGATAAACGTACTAAAGCCGATGGTGGTATTTTCATGGCGCAAGGGGTAGACTCTACAAAGCTGTACTAAAGGGTGTCCCAAAATTCACGCAAGAAGTAATTTTGATAGAAAACACAGGTTTATAATTAAAAATTGTAAATTTTTTATTGGTTCATAAAGTATACAGTATAGGGTTATGTATGGAATAGCATATCGGGTAAATGCCTCCACGGCTTTGCTGGCACATACGCACTCTTTTGTTGAAATTTTCCATGACCGTTTTGCATAAATGTGGCTGAATTTCGTTGATACAGCGCTCAATTTCCTTCTTCGAGAAAAGGCTGGTCGTGGGTTTGTTGGCATAAACCTTAGACTTAAAAAAAAACTAAAGAAAAAAATCCAACGGCGTTAAGTCGCATGATCTGGGCGGCCAAACGGGATCACCAAAACGGGAAATTACACGACCAGGAAATGACTCATGCAGTAATTGAATTGTTTCTCGGGCTGTATGGCATGTGGCATCGTCTTGTTGAAACCACATATCGTCCACATCCATATCTTGCAATTTAAGCACAAAAATCTGGATTATCATGTCGCGACAGCGAGCACCATTAACTGTTATTGCCTGACTAGCCGCATTTTAATAACCCTGAACTGTCCATTTTTAATAACCCTGAACTGTCAGCTGTCACGCTGTCTTTTTTTTCTTTGGCAACACTTTACCGCACAAATGGCGCAAAATTCAAATCTTGCGTGAATTTTGGGACACCCTTTACAAAATTATATTTAGTAACAAGTCAAAGTTTAAATTAAGAAAACCTTGAAATAAAAGTATCTTTAAGTTTTCTTTGATAGGTGCAATGCCGCCTCTGGTATAGTGGCCATAGATTTTGTCTACCAATCAGTAGGACATCGATTGAATCTCGGTTTGTAAGTAATGTTACATATTGTCCTTGTTTGAAGTAACGGCGCCTTATCCATTGTGGGCTCTTTCACAAATACCTGTAAGGGGCTTCAATTCTTCCCTTGCAGTGCCGAAGTCCAAAAAGGGTAGAGGGCCGTGCATAAAATATATATTTGATAGGTAGGTAGGTATTCCAATTAGCGTCACATTGAAGTAACACAACGGGCTATTGGTGACGGTTCGGGGTCAATCCCGAAAGGAAAGATCCAAGGACAACACCACGTCATTTTGAACCATGGTCAGATGACGAGGTCACACCTGAGCTGGCACCCCACTCTCCAAACTACCACATCACGCCAACGTGAGGACATTTGAGGCCACGACAGATTTAACATGAACCAGCCCCCTTTGTACACGACGGTCTTTGGTCGGATTCGAACTCGCAACCCTCCTTTTGCTAATCCGCTGTTCCAATAGGATACCGCTGCCCAGGTTGAATTTGCGTCCTTCGTAGTATAATGGTGAATTAAAAGAAATGATAGTTCTACAGTAATTGTGAATGATCCTTACAAACGAATATCCTTCCGTAAATCACAAATGTTTTAGTGCAGATTGGATGACTGATCGTGTCCATATTTAACCAAGAGATGGAAGTAAACCATCTTACCAAAAAGCTACTACCATATACGTGGATAAGTCCTCGGTGATTGCAGCAGATTATTTCTCCGTTTAGACGCGATTTGAGTTAATCCTCTAAAACCGTAAGGTTTTCATTACCTACTGATTATTCCGCATCTCAATCACATTATATCCATGCAAATTCCCTATTTCCTCCGTAACTCTTTGGAAAGGCTCAGTAACCTACACCATTATAAAAAAAAATAATGTTCAAAATAATTTAATGCAACATCTAATTCTTGATTATGAAATCTTTTATAAACAGTTTTTGGCCCTTATACGACGTTAGCATTTTGTATACAGCTTGTCGATGTTTAATCCTCTGGATACGGGGACCGGCCCAATCGGCCAAAAGTTTCGAGTCCCCTCGTTACGAAAGGCTCGGATTCTTTCAGACCTCAAACGCCTGAAGAATCGCTGAAGCCAATTACGATTTCCATCCCCTATGTTCTGTGCTACAAAGAGACCCGCGCATGAATAGCCTTATCTCCCCGTTGACAAAGATGTCAGGGTTATCGACGGGGAGCCTCACAAATTGTTTATCCTCGAGCATCTAGTCTGTGAGAGGTTGAGTAAATGAAAAGAGATACACTTAAAAAGTCACCTCCGCCCTTTCAGTTTACCCGGGAAAAATCTGTCCCTTCTAGGCATACCCACGACCCCACAATCGAAACCGGCTCATTAGGTGATAATGGGACGACACATATTCCCTCTCCTCCTGGGGGAAAGGATTTTAAAGGCCGTTTCGGCCGGTTTCAGATAGCCGGTTTCGGCCGGTTTCAGTTGCCTATAAAGCCGTTGGGCCGGCTTCCGTAACCAAAGAAGGAAACGATATTCTGCGGTATTTTCAAACGAAATGCTTCAAGGTAAATTTTCATCGTCATCAGTGTCGATTTCAGACCCGTCTTAATCAGAATAACCAACATTTTCTCTCTATCTACTTCATTTCCCCTTCACTTGAATATTGCACCGGTAATAATTTCTGTCCCCGACTGAAATATAAAGCTAGTATCATTCTCGAGTTTATCGGAATAATCAAAAGTTCGTCAGTCTTCACAAATTTCTAGACTACTGCCAACTCATTTTCCTGTACTGCGATGACGTCAACGCCATGCAAGCGATTCCGTTAGCCAATAGCTGAATGTTAAAAGATTAACAGGTCTGTTGTTGCTTACGAATGGGTTCCATTCAAAAACAAACTCTTAAATTCTTTTAAGTTAATAGGTATATCAGGACTACGACAAGTGTTAAGGAAATCGACAAAGAAAAGAATCATATTTTCCGCAAAAATTATACAATATTTACAATGTCAAAGCAATTACACGTACATTTACAATCCAGCACGATTTTACTTGATCACTCATATCATATGACACGCAACACAAAGAAAAGTTGCAATGTCACATCACAGGTGACGTACGATCGATAACGGTTGAAGTACTAATTGCCAATACTTTGAATAATAAAACAAATGTTGCACAATAACTTCTGATACAACAAATTCTAACTTATCTTTAAATTTGCTTCATTTTTTAAAATACCTTTCATAATTAATTACAAATTGATGATGAGAAAAATTGCTTTGTATCAAGTACTCCGTTAAGTGTTACATTCTCTTTTTTCTCTAAGAGCAGGCGCATTTTTTCTCTTGTTTCAAAGATCTTTTATCTCGTAAGACCGCAGTAGCCCGAGTCTGGTTGGAAGAGTAACGGATTAGCAACCGGATGGTTGCGAGTTCGAATCCAACCAAAGACCGTCGTGTTCAAAGGGGGCTGGTGCACGTTAAATCTGTGACCTCAAATGTCCTCATGATGGCGTGGTGGGGAAGTTTGGAGAGGAGGTGCCAACTCAGGTGTGACCTCGTCGTCTGACCGTGGTTCAAAACTACGTGGTGGCGTCCTCGGATCTTTTCCTTCGGGTTTGATCCCGGACCGTCTCCAATAGCCCATTGAGTTGTGCACCAGTGCGACGTTAATTAAAATACCTACCTACCTTTTATCTCTTATTTCGTGTTAAAATTCTAATATTTTATGGGTTTTATAATCAATACACCCAACTCACTAATTGTGAAACATTATAACTCCGAAAAATGCCAAAAGAATCTTAAATCTTTCAAATTGTAAATGAGATTTAAAATTCAGTAATTACCCCATTATATCGTGCCTCGATGTATCACGCAATGTGCTACTATTTTTCGCATGTCCCTCGAGGAATTTTCGATTTGAGAACAGCAGGAAATTTCGATCTGTCTATTTTTAGAATTGGAAGCTCAAAGGCACTTGTTTCATATAGGTATCCGTAGTGAACTGGTTGAGTTTTGGGTTCATCGAAAGTGTGAATGACAAGTATTTCTGTTTCCGAACAGTTTCCTCAATGCAGCTGATGAATAGCATGATCCGTAACCCTTCAAGTAGTTTCGACGAGATATTTCGTCCACTAAAATATGACAAATTTTGCTAGTGACGAAATATCTCGTCAAGATATTGCCGATTTTTTTATGATGACGAGATCAAGATCTGGTCAGTTCTCTTCTAATGAATAGCTATCTCGTCCATCAAATCTGCTAATGGTTTTTCTAATGACGAGATAACTCGTCGAGACAACTTCAGGAGGGTTAAACCACTAATTGTCAAGAAAGTGGCAATCTCTGCGTTACCCCAGAGCACCATGGGAGGTGCTGCCATATCTCACCAACCATGAACTGTGCCCTTCCTGGAGGAGTTTGGGGGAGCTTGTCCTCATTTAACGAGTCGTCTTGAAACTAGGAAGCTGAAAACATCCAACTCCATTTTTGCATATACGAGATTCAAACTCGTAACCAGGCGCTTTAGTCTACCAGTTTCTTAAGAGCGACGCCTCTAGTTGCTTGGCTATCTGTTTTCAAATATATTATTCTATATTTTATATTATTTTAAATGGCTTTGCCATCGATTGTATGTGAAATTGTATACTATAAATTATATATTTGTTATTTAAACGAATTATTTTTGTTTACCTTTAACTCTGAGATGTTCATAGGCATATTTTCGTTCTGTAACCTGAAATCTTCCGAGCACAATTTTTTATCAGTTTTGACCTTCTTGACCAATATAAACTTTTCTGGTATTCTCTCAATCGATGTGGTTGTCTTGTGATTGTGTTGTGGAGTAAAATCAATACTATACTACTAGGAAATACTAAATTTCGTGGGTCTGTTTCCTCTTTAAACGAACTAAACAGGATCTGCCTCAGGGCTCGATGTTAAGTACTATTCTGTTTAATATCATGGTCATGAATATGACTTTATATAATTATAAATTTAAACCATGCAGGTCCTTCTCTTTGCGGATGACCTGGTCTTGTCGTTCACTGAAGCAGACATGCAGACTATTCAATACGGCCTTGAAGACCTCTTGTTGTGGACGAAGGAAAATGAGATGATAGCAAATACTAACACAACAAATCAGCTTTTTACTCTGAGTACCAGATCTAAAGAGGTTAGTCTTTCAGACGTTCAACACCAACTTAATATTACCAAAATTGCCATCTACTTGTTATCACTTTTGACTACAGGATGAGTTGGAATAAGCACTCCTGTAGGATAGCAGAGATTGGAGCTCCGAGGATATTAAAAGGTTATTAGGAATGAAATGAGATGCTTCTCAGGATCTACTTTGCACCACCTATAAAACATATACTATTCCCGCTGTTGAATATGGTGCTGAACTCCTTATCAAGGCTTCTGAGACTATTCGTAATAAATTAAAGGTCATGCAAAACAAGGCTCTTAGAATTATTACTGCCTGTGACCATTCAACCCCCTTGAATCTATGCAATTGCAAACTGGACTGGAGTCCTTGGTTGGCTGAAGACAGAAGGCATCCTTGAAATTGGCTGAAATACTATTAAGAAGAGAGGGTTTGGGATCAACTTATAAATCTGCTCATCTTAGGCTTGAAACTCAAAACTTTCCTAGAGATTACAAATGAGTTGACTGTTAAACTTGGTTTGCCTTGCTTACTTTTGATAGACGTCAGATTTGATAGATGCAGACTCACTGATTACCTCAAACACCTTAAGCCGGTAGATTATAGATTAAATTTGGTTCTCCCTGCTGGATGGAAAACTTCCATTGTTTCAGATCTGAGGATGTCTGAAATTGAAGAAAGTTATCCCACAGGAAATTGACTCCACGTTTAAACTGATGGATGGATGCCCTCTCGGAGTGCTGATGCTGGGGTATACTCGAGGCACTTTAATATTAGCTGAGCTGTTGGAAAACACTGTAATACCTTTGATGGTGAAGTGCTTGCTAGCCAACGCCCTCCCTTGACTGTTGGGCCATTTAGTGGAGAAACGACCAGTAGAGACGAGAAAGGTGGGCAGCATCCATGAAGCCCTGACCGCACAGCGGGCAGCATTGTGGGGAGGACAACACGTTGAACCTGCCTGTGCAGGAGGGCATCAAGGTAGTCGTGCCCAATTGTCATCCGGAACAGCGCCATGCCGACTGCCCGAGGGTGGCCATGGCAGATCGAACCACTGGTGACGAGTTTTACCAATTTTTTCCCTTTGAAGCTGTCAGTCGCTGTTGCCTCAACCAGTGGCTAACAGCAGAGCTACTTTGGGCTTTGCTGTAATTGAAAGTAGAGGCACAGACCGGCTGAGGCAAAGCCGCCCCCATCTTTGCAAGTGAGGCGGCCCTTTCATTGCCTGTAATGCTTACATGACAAGAGATGATGACCTTTGATGCCGAAGTAACTGCCCTTTATATGGCTCTAGAAGAGATCAGTGGTAGAGCAGAACCAGGTGTCTTCATTGACTCTCAGGCCACTATCATAGAGGTATCTTCTGTAACTTTCAGTTGTTCAGGGATTGTCTATGACTACCAAGTTGCTTATTAATTCTCTTCTGGATAGCTGTCCATATATTATCCTGCAGAGGATTCCCAGTAGCAGTGGTCTCCAAGGTGATAACTTCGCCAATGCTGGTTCCTTAATTGCCTCAGCCACTCACCCCAATTGAATATCATACGGTCAAAAAGATTATAAATTCTAAAATCAAGATTTATAGATGTAATCTCTTTGAGGATATTACTGGCGGAAGAGTCTGGAGCTACCTGTGTGGGATGCATTTTACTCAAGATTTGGCTAGAGCGATCGGGGTTGCTTGTTTTCGTTTTAGGACTGGCTACCATTACATACAAAAGCCGCTTCATCGAATTGGTTTAGCAGACTCCGCGAACTGTCCACTGTGTGGCACTGCTGACATGACTTGAGACTACCTTGATTTTTGACCTAATCTTAGTGACGTAGCTGATAGTAATACTGTTGATGGTGTTCATGTATTTGTTTCTATTTCAAAACGGTTGGGTTGCCAGACTGTGACTTATGGTAGAGAAGACAAGGTCTGGCGAAAGATTAAAAAATACTACTAGGAAATCATGTGGCGCTCAGGTTAATTACCCATTTCTGTTTCGTAAATGGAATTATTCTCCTTCACTACGATTTAGGATTTTTGCCGTTTCCTTACTTAGCGAAATGTAAGAAAAGAACTTCCATGTTTAAGTAATCTTCATTATTTAACCGCCATGACAGTTAATTCGACATTTAGCTATCACTTTTATTCTTTTGAGTTCACACGCATATATATTTTCTACAACCTGCAGTGTTCCCTGAATAACTTCTAACCGGTTTTGATCTTTTTGACCAGAAGAATCTTTACTAGGGTTCTCTTTTAACCAATTGATGTGGTTATTTAGTCATTATTGGTGTGTTGTGGGCAAAAAGAAATATTAACTACCCGGAAATCTTGTGACACTCACACGGTTAAATTCAAAAGGCACAAAACGTGAGCTTTTTCATTTCTAAATAAGCATCTTTTTCTCAGCCTAAGCTATAACTCGCATTTTGTCTATCCTTCAAGAAGCACTATATATCAAAGGAATGCTGTGCATTCTATTTTTGACACTTAAAGTAATCTTTGCCACCTTTATGCATCAAGAAGTGCGAGAAATCGAGGGGGTACTGTGCATTCTTTTCCGACGTTTAAAGTAATTTTTGACACCTTTTCCTTATCCACCAAGTAGTGTGCTATATCGTGCGGGTTTCTGCATTCTATTTCTGACGTTTAAAGTAATTTTTTCCATCTTTTCCTTATCCACCAAGTAGTGCGATAGATCGAGGGAGTACTTCGCAATCTATTTCGAGCATTTAAAATAGTATTTGCCACCAAAAAATATGAAAATTCCGTTAGGTCGCAGCTCAATCTATAAAACCATTATACGTTATTGAATAATCGAATCGTAACGATAAGATAATTTTTTATTATTCATCTGAAGCAATTTTTAGACAGTAAAAAGAACGGATTCATTAAATATTAAAATACTACATAAACGAAAAGACGAATTTTATCTTTTAGGGGCAGTAGAAAACTTTTTGCTCACCTAGGAAATAAATCAGCCTTTTAGCTGTGTCTTAAAATATGTTTACTTTCTTTTGTAAAAGCCTGCCAATGTATTGTTTTCCGATATTTCCTCAAAGACCGACTACGTGATGAAGCACATCTAGACATTTTTAAGAGCAGTTTTAGCTTATCGAGACTTTTAACACAGAACTAATGATTTTTGTTCACTTCCAAAGGTTCTATGCGAAATTTTATCGATTTGAACGTTCAGGAGTATATTAAATGAGGAAAGAGAAAAATTCTGAAACCTTTAGTTTTGGACAATAAATATTACGGTGAAAAAATTGCTCTCGTCATTTTGACGTATTTCCAATTTTTGACTGCATGATAAAAATGTTTTGTTTCATCTTAATATTGTAATGCTAACAATACAGAAGTATCTATATGAAATTGGGCAATGTTAACTATAAGATCAGGGTGGAAGAGCAGATTTGTTTAGTGATGTGGGCGAAATTTGTTCTAAAATTACCCATTCAATTTATTTTTTCATTCGTCAAAAGAAGATAAATTGATGAATAAAGATTGGTAACAAAAAGCTAGTTTCATAACGCCGAGATTTCATAATGCTGAATTATGAATTTGCATTCTGTAGTGTTCATCAGCTTAAATTTTCTAAGTCTGAAGATGTCTATCTGTTGAGCTCTATTGCTTCTTTTAAATTAATAGAATGCAAAGAAATATTAAATTCTTTAAAAGCTTTTCTTCTTAAAAAATTTGTAAACGCTAAACGTTCAAATTAATATCTATTTTTGACAAGATGTATAGCGTTTCTAAAGGATGTGATTTTCACATAACATATCTCTAAGACATTCTATTGTTTTTTGTTACATCATTTCATTGTTTTTTGTTAGAAGTACTTTAGAAAAACGTCTAGTGAATCTGATTGACAACGAATAGACGTAAGGGTAAAACCAAAGACATTGGAATACGCTCTTCAAACATAAAACATCAGAAATAATTAAAAGTTAGGGCAAAAGAATCCCAGCAGTAAAATATTTTCTTTCAGAACTGCATCTTGAAACTAATAAGATTACTTTTCCACGTATGAGTCGATCATCTATATTAGTGCAACAGTATTCTCTCTGAGCTAAAACGCATCGCAAAATACTGCACCAAGTTCAAACCACTCATCTTATCTTCTAATGGAATAAATTATAAATCATGTATCGTTAAAAGACGTTTCAAAAGAGAAATTTCAATTAACGGCGTAATTAGTCTGAGGATGAAATTTATATGCTTACCATCGATGCTACTCAAAACTTGGATATCGATTCAACTCTTAATTAGACGTGTGTTTTGACATCTGGCGTATCTATACGGAAGTTGCTAAAGCGCCTGTCTAATTCGAACTTCTTGAAGACTACTAATTAATGCCTTCGGCATTCTGAGGGCTGGTGGAAATTGAAAAGGCGCTTTGCTCTTAGTTTTTCTTTTAGCCTTTCGAAGAAATGTCACTTACCTCGAGTTCTCAGTTTTTGAACTATGCGACTATAGTAGTAAAATCGTGAAAATATACTTCTGTAAAGGCTAGAGGGGAACTGTGATACTAGATTTGAGGGTTGGTTAGAGGAGAATATTTGAATCTCACAGGCTCTTTGAGATGCACTCGAAATTTATATGGATGGCTAGTTTTAATTTACTAATAAGGGATAGATTCTTTGTTACCTAATTTTTTTTATCAAAATGCGTTGTTCGGTACGTAGATATTTAGATTACCGTTGCACTGGAGCAACACAACGTGCTACTGGCGAGGCGATGGTCCGTGATCATACCGGAGAGATCGAGGACAACACCACGTAATTTTGAACAACGGTCAGATGACGAGGTCGCACCTGAGCTGCCACCCCACTCTCAAAACTTCCACACCACGGAAACGTGAAGACATTTGAGGCCACAACAGATTTTTAACGTGCATCATCCCCCTTGCACGCGACATAACATAACACCAGGAGTAAGTACCCTTGTACCTTATAAAAGTACTAGCTGAATTACCCTGCGTTGCTCGGGTTGAAATGGTTAAATGTTGCTTGAAAAGTGAATTATAATCACTTTTCTTTCCCAGAAAAATGTAATCATTTAAGTTGTACGGAAAATACGTTTTAACTTTTTCATAGCTTCTACAATATACTTCGGACGCAAATATATACATTTAATTCCTGAGTATATTGCAATATGTGAAAGATTAAGACAATACAAACAGAAACGAAATTCCGATGAAAAAATGCAGAATTCCAAAAAACGAAGGATGCGCAGTGTCGAATTTCGACTGCCTGAGTGTGTTCTGAAATATAGCAATTCGAAAAAAGACATTTGAAAATATTAATAAAAACGATAATGATTTATGAAATTTAATAATGCTCAAATATGACTGCAACATTTCGCTGTGTTAACTCAAATAGACAAACAAGGGATTCTAAATCAAATGTATAAAATAATAAAACATTCATTCTGGTTTGCCAAATTTTTTCGTTTGTGCTTTTCGTAATAACGGTGCTTGGATTAGAAATAAATGTAATCGGTGTAGACAAATTAAACTGAATAGATAAAAAATTTTCAAAAACCAGATGGTCGATTTTACAGAATTTTTCAGAAAGAAAATCACTGTTTTCAACGGAGGATTCACATGTATCTATTCCGGATATTTTAAAATAAGTTACACACACGCTAAAATCTAAAAAGATTACGAAACAGAATTCTACAAATCATTACGTATTCAATAAATTATTTAAGGAAAGTTGGTCGAAATATACACCACTTTCCTTGAAAATCATCCTTGAACTCCTGAAAACATTTCCTTGAATTTCCTTGCCCCCAAAATAAATATTTTAAAATATTCTTTCTTGGGGGATCAATAAAATATCTATGATTTATTTACATCATGGGAAGAACTAAAATGTCAGTTCAAACAAAAATATTGTAATTTAATTTGTTTCGGAAAAATTGTTTTTCGATCAATACTGGTAAAGCAACCATAGCTGCCTAAAGCAATCAATTTATGCTCAATGTTATTTCTATGGCGATTTCGAATAGATTTTAGCCCCTAGGGCCAATAGAACGGGGATTAAGAGTTAGCCTATGCTAACCGCATTGTTCTAAAGTATAAGTGTACCAAATTTGGTGTGGATTGGTCAAACGGTGTAGATTTGTATATAAAAGATACACACGCACAAATATCCTATTTTATACATGTAGATCGACCAGATTAGTGGGTGGTTTTATAAAATGTGGTTCTATTAGAAGTATAGATAAGTATATTCCAATTTACTATAGGTTAAATCTAACTGTTATATTGGTGGGAATGGATGAGGAATCGCCTCTAATTATTCCCAGAATTTGAGCTAACCCAATGTTCACTATATATTACTATATATTGGATATACTGTTAGGTAGATACTTTGTTATCAGGTTTACCTATGAATTATTGTCCCTTGTGACTGTGAAAATCAATTTTTTACTCACTTTTATCTGTTTCAGAAAAAGTAGTTTCATAAAGTGTTTTTCTACAAAAGTTTCCCACTGTTGTAAATTCTTTTCAATAGTGAAGCTTCCAAGTCCTTAGACAGGAAGATACGTACGGTCAAATGAGCTCTTGTTTACATACGTAAAACCATAGATCGACAAATAAGGCCTGGAAAATGTACTATTAACAAATAACTTTTGACCGTTACCTTCCAAATGCAAACATACATCCTAGATAGCACTTGTGCCATCCATAGAAATTAATTTACTGATTAATTGATAATCTGATAATAATTCTGGTTCATAACAATACGGATAATAATTCTAATCCATGGCACAAACTAACATCAGCCGATCCTTATTCCAGATCATGCGTAATGTAACCTAAAATGTCAAAATAAACGTCCATTTCAAACAATGACATCGAAAGTAAAGCTTTATAATCCTGAACATTTCAAATAAACTGAATAAACTATATGATTTCTAATTTTCAAAACGTCAAGACAGTCAAAATGTCAAGAGTTCAATAATTACACTAAATAAAGTAATCATTTGAATTGTCATAAATTCTAAAATATCAGTATGAAGCGGTGGATTTGAAATTACTTTTCCGAAATTGAGCTTCGAAATTCTCAACATTTCCAATCAATTAAACAATTGTTTGAATTGTCAGAAATATCAATATAAAATGGTGGATTTCGGAAAACTTTTTTTTCAAGCTGAGTTTTGGAATTCTCAATCTTTCCAATAAATTAAGCAATCTTTGGAGTTGTCACAAATTTTAAACATTAATATAAAATGTTAAATTAGAAATTAACCTTTCCAAGTTGAGTTTCAACATTCCAATAAATTAAAAATCGTTTGACTTGTCATAAATATCAATATAAAATGTTGGATTTTAAAGTTCTTCCCAAATCATAATTCAAAATTGTCAATGTTTCCAATGAAGTAGACAATCATTTCAATTGTCATAAATCCCAAAATATCAGCCTAAAATATTGAATCTGAAATGACTTTCCCCAATTGTTGAGCCATAGAATTCTCACCATTTTCCACCAACATGCTATCTCCACAACACGAGGCTTCCGTTGAGATATCCCTGAGTGAAGGCCCGGAATCTATTTTCATCGAACATACCTTATTCCTTAATTGTTCCGGAAGCAATTTACTAATCACTTATCGCGTTAATTTTCACTTTAATCTTGTCAGATGCAGATGCACTTTCGCTCTAATGCAGTATTATTGGACGAGAATAATTATCGAACGCATACAGGGAAAACGAAAAATTCCAGGATGAGCTTTTCTTTTTACATCCAATTAGAAAATGGAGCACAAACAAGGCTGCCCTCTCCCCAATTACGAACCAATTTAAATCTGCTTTAAAAGGAATTATTCCGTACGTGTTTCTTGAAGAATTCAATCAAACAATTTCCGGCAGAAATGAAATGAATACTTTCCTAAGACGTCGGTTAATTTGCATTCTTTTTCCTCCCTCCGCTAATGTAAATTGATAAATATTAAAATAGCTGTTCCTTTGATGTGTAGAATTTGTATTAAAATATACTTTGGAGATATTTCTTATTCAAATCCTTATCTTTGGAATTTGTCTCTTTCCAAGCTAGGCCTAAACTAATTAGTTATTTTTTGTATAATCCTTTATTGTTTGCATAATAAAGCTTTTCAATTTAATTATACTATTGGGAGAATTGTAGAATTAATTTTCCCGACGTTTGGTCTGGGTAATGAAGAACTCCAAGACAAGAAGATTAATTTTATACGGATGCTTCATTATAGTTTTACAATGCATTTATTATTACTATTATTATTATGTTAATTAATATTAATTTGTGAACTACTTAGCCGTTACGTTACAACTCACATGCATCCAAACATTAGAGGCGCAATCCATTTATAGAGACCACAAATTCATTCTAAACGGACAAACACCCGTGCCTTAACCCCGGATTTGAACCAGGAACTTATCGATCCGGAAGCCCGCACACTGACCGCTAGACAGATTGATCGGCCTAGTTTATGGAGTGGTTAATTTTTTTAACAGGGTAACTTTATGAATTACTAGCAGAATTACCCGATCTTACTTGGGTTGAATTGGTTAACTACAGATCGGAAAAGTGACCAAAATAATCACTTTCATCTTTTGTACAAAAATGCCAAATCATTTAAGTGTGAGTAAAATAACTTTTTAACATCTGTTCGATATTTTCATAATTTCTACAATTTACTTTGAAGACAAATCCTTTACTACATTCATATTCATCCATGTGATACATTTCACATGGATCGCATGGATCGATTTCATGGTATCGCACCCCTACTGTATGATAAAGCTACAAATGACGAAAGGTGACACTAAGATAACTACTACAAAAGACGATTTTGTGGCTTATTAGGATTGCCCTTAAGTTCTTTTCCTGCAAAATCGTTCAACTCAGTTCGTAAAAATGAAGAATTTACGGTGGTGAATACTCTAAGTTTACCAACCAATATTTTTTTTTATTTCTGGCACTCTTGCACTAGGCATGCGACATTTTCGTATATCGCCATCTTGGTTCCAGTGAATAGATTGTTTCTTGAAAATTCTATTTAGTGGCACGTGTACATAAAGGAACCTGTTTTAAAACTGACCTTCAGTTCAGACAAAGTAAAGTTAGCCTATTACCATTTTTAAACAATGGTAAATCGATTTGACACGGGATGTTTTTATAAAATCATTGTTTTCAATAAACTTTTTGCATATACAATAAGTTGCTTGCATATCGCTTAAACCCGTAAATTAAGCCACCTTCACCTTCTGTCAGTATGACAAAGAATTTTTAATATTTCAAAAGTCCTAGTTTGGTTGCTTTTAACATTAATATTCTGTCAGTAACAGCAAAACTCCACTTAAAATTTGCTTCATTCTAACGTACATGTCGTTTAAAATCAAATACTTTGTAGTGGTGTTGCGTGTGATGAAAAGGAAATAAAATTTCTCAAAATAATAAATATTTAAAACAGAAAAACAAAATAAAAGTTGGCGGGAAAAAGAGTCCTGGAGATATTATTTGTTTATTTCGTAAGTACATTTGAAGTTTATGCTACAGCAGGGGTGCTGGCTTTCCTTGTACTGTTTCAGACTAAAGATATTAATTCGTGATTATTTTTTTATCTCTTGATCTCACACAGTTGCTACAACTTACAACTAAAAATTGGACCAAATTTAAAAATAGGAAATTCATTCCGAGCGAAAAAAAAAAGAACATATCACTGCCAGTGGCCAACGAAGACGAGTTTGCGTTTCATTGCAAAATATCGTCTGTCCCAAATATTCGGAAATAGTTTATATTTCGCAAAGAAAAATAAAGCTCAAAATAAATTAAATATCAGAGTTAAAATTCCATAAAAACAATTTTTGGAAAAATAAATACTTTTCTACCTGTACTGATAAAAACCATCCAAGTAATCGCAATGCTCAATATACCTTCCAGCAACTCCAAAACTACCAAATTATGGTTGATTTAAGTATAGTTACTCAGATGTTTTAGGATGAAACTTGCTGAAATATGTAAGCAAAGTAATTACAAATAATGTATTCACTAAATTAAATACGGTGTATCAAACATAGAACATTGCATTAAAATATATTGAATAAATTCCATGTGATACCTGTACAAACATACAAACACAAAAGCAGACGTAAAACGGAAAGACAGACAGATCAACGCAGCTAAATTCAGTCACTAAATGAATGTAAGTACTTACAATATGCAAAGCTTTATGATATTACACCCCGATGTTTGGACGTAGTACTGACACATATACAGACAGACAGACACCAGAAGTGGAAACAACTGATTTTGCTTAAGGGCCAACATGAAAACAAAAGACGGGTTAAACGTGAAATGAGTTGAAAATATTCAATGTATAAATACTCCATTTTTATTTTTATATAGATTAAAACAGGTGTTCATATTTGAATTCTCTCTCCCGTCGAATGGTGGACAGGAGTTTTCTTTTATGGAATTTTAAATGCATCTATATACAATACAAGAAGAGAGAAAACAAAAACATTATCTACTATTTTTTAAAACAATCTGCATCATCATCACTTTCACAAATTCTCTTTAATTTCTGTTCTTGACCAGTTCTAGAATTAGGGTATCTGTTCGATTTTCTTAAGTCTTTTATCATAATGTGCTTCAAACGTTTGCAAAAATATATTGTGTAGTCAAGAGTTCTCAAATGCTCACCACAATGCCAAATGTCTATTTTGTTATGGAATATAACTTCATGCGTTCCAAATCTTCAGTGTGATAGAGCCGCGGTGGTTGGGTTGGAAGGGTAACGGATTGGCAACTGGAAGGTTGCGAGTTCAAATCCAATCAAAGACCGTCGTGTACAAGGGGAGCTGGTGCACGTTAAATCTGTCGTGGCTTAAAATATCCTCTCGTTGGCGTGGTGTGGAAGTTTAGAGAGTGGGGTACCAGCTCAGGTCATCTGACCGTGGTGTTGTCCTTGGATCTTCCCATTCAGGTTTGACCCCATACCGTCCCCAATAGCCCGTTGTGTTGCTCCAGTACGACGTTAATTAAATACCTACCTTCCCTATGTGATAATTTGGTTTTGTTCAAAAATCTAGTCATCTTATTTTTGTGTTAATGTTTGTATTTTATATATAAAAATTCAGAGTATTTTCTTTTTCATTATTGTTTCATCAAATTTGTCATTGTACGTTTAATTTTTCCTGTATATGTTTCCTTTTCAGTGGTTCTTTGGCTTCTTGATAAGCAATATCCTTTCCAAAAATCCCAATGTGACTTTTATACCCCCAAAATTGTAGTTACTTTTAGAGATGTTCATTATGAGGTTTTTATTTCTTTAACCAGTTTATCATCTATTGTTCCTATAATGGTTTGCAAGCTGATATAGAATATGTATAAATTTTTATCTCTATATGCAGACTGGGCGTACAACACATGACATTTCTTAAGCCCTCAAAGCTCTGCTTGATAAACTGCTGTACTGTTCGAAATTGTATATAGTTGATAATAGATTTTTGATAAAGTTAAGGGGGGATTTCAATTAACGTCACACTGGAGCAACACAATGGGCTATTGGTGACGGTCCGGGATCAATCCCAAAGGGAAAGATCCGAGGACAACACCACGTAATTTTGAACCACGGTCAGATGACGAGGCGACACCTGAGCTGGCACCCCACTCTCCAAACTTCCACACCACGCCAATGTGAGGACATTTGAGGCCACGACAGATTTAACGTGCACCAGCCCCCTTTGTACACGGCGGTGTTTGGCTGGAATTGAACTCGCAACCCTTCGGTTGCTAGTCCGTTGCTCTTCCAACCGGGCCACCGCGGCCCATAAAGTTAAGGAATGAAACAAATGCTACAACCAGCTCTAAATTATTTAAATTATCATTTTAGATCCATCTGTAAAATCGTCGTCTCTTTCCTGTTTGGAGGTCGGATTTTTCCCTTCGGGTAGATCCCAGACCGTCACCAATAGCCCGTTGTGTTGCTTCAGTGCGACATAAATTTAGATACATACCTACCAATAATATAAGCACTTGGTAACTTTTGTTTGACAATTATTAATAATCTGTCAAGCAGGTCTCGCTGTTATTCTATAAGGGGTAAATCTAAACTTGAATTAACTACCTACCTGTTTGGAGGTTCTTTCTCCATGTTGTTGAAATTCGTTGAGCTAGTTATTAGTAACTAGTACTAGTAAGCTGTAGTTAGTACATTCATCTTTGATGTCTAGTTAATGAAAGTATTCTCTAATTAGCGTTGTTTGAAGGAAAATAAAAATTCCCTATACAGTTTGCATTACATTTAGACTCGAAAATTAGCGTCTGGGTAGAGATAAATTGTAGCTTTCAGATTTTGCTTCGTTTCTGTACCTCAATTGTTCAATTTCACAATGATTTAAAATTTACTTAGAAGTACATTTTGCAACGTGAAGTATTCAAATATGCTAATTTGGTTCTACTCTGTTAAAATATAAGCCTCATTCAATTATACATCACTTACAATTTATCTGTTAATTACTTGAAATCAATAAAGCAATTATTGTGAACTCTTAATTCAAAATGTATTCGTTTAATACTTAGTAGATAGAAGGTATTCCATTATCAACCTCTTTTGAATAAACATTGTTCTCTTGAAACCTATTTCTAAGTAAAATGCTTCGATTTTAAGTTAAATACATAAAGTAATATAGGTGCCAATTCTTCAAATACTGTAGTGGTGCGTTGATTTTACGGTAGGTAGGTATTTTAATAAACGTCGCACTGGGAGTAACGCAACGGGCTATTGGCGACGATCCGAGATCAAACCCGAAGTGAAAAATCCGAGGACAATATCACGTAATTTTTCATCATGGTCAGATGACGAGTTTATTTTATGGTAAAAATGAATTAATACATTAAAAAACGGGTTTTTTTGTAACATTTGCAAGATAATTGTTAAATATTATAATTTATCTAGTAAAAGAATTTTTATTTAGTAACGTTTGCAAGATAATTGTTAAATGTTAGAATTTATCTAGTAAATGAATTTTTATTTAGTAGCATTTGCACAAGACAATTTGCTAAGTATTAGAATTTATCTAGTACATCAATTTTTATTTAGTAACATTTGCAAGATAATTGCTAAATATTAGAATTTATCTAGTACATCAATTTTTATCTAGTAACATTTGCAAGATAATTGCTAAATATTAGAATTTATCTAGTACGTCGATTTTTATTTAGTAACATTTGCAAGATAATTGCTAAATATTAGAATTTTCTAGTAACTGAATTTTTATTTAGTAACTTTGCAAGATAACTGCTAAATATTAGAATATATTTAGTAAATGAATTTTTATTTAGTAACGTTTGTGCAAGTAAATTGCTAAATATTAGAATTCCTTTTTATAATTATTAGTCGATCTCCATTCCGAGCATCACAAGATGTCGAACTTGTTTGTCTTTTAGAAGACCATTCTTCAATCCAAATAGTTTTCCCGAATTACGAAGAAAATGTTATGCTTGGAAGTTAACACCACGAATCCTTTTAAAAAACGATAAATTCATCTCAGCTTAACGTTATTTACATCACCTAGCTTTAACGACTTTTTTACGTAATGTTACACCACTGGCATCTGATCGTCTTACATTACGTTGGAGTACCTGAGAAGTACTTTTTGTCATCTACGAAATGCTTGGAGTAAGGAAATCGAAGAAAAAAATAAATGATTCAGCGAAAAACTCAATCCAGCTTACTTGAGACAAAACAAATGAGACTCGAGTATTTGTTCTTTGAAATTCGCTTTGCACTCCAGCACTTTTAACTTGCTAGAAAATAATTAATGATGATGTTCCAGGCAAAAGTTTCCACAGAAAAAAGGTGAATTTTTCCTACTTAATAAAGCAAAAACACTACATCCGCGTCTTGTTTGATAATGCATTTAAACTTTAAAATTAATTCGCTCTTAATTCTACAACTTTCTTCCTCAAACACGAATGAAACGTTATTGCATTGCTTTAGAAAGAAATGTCCAATGACTTAAGTTTCAGACGTTTTTCTCCATCATTTCTGAATATTAAATATTCATTCGAAGAAAAAATACATTATTCTCCGAAAATTCAAACGAGCGTATAAAATTGATGAGATAATTAATAAAATTAAACGCCTGTCCTGTTGATAGATTAAATATTTAGGTTTTTTCTGCAGTTTTCCGCTGATTATTTAAATGCTTAAATGCAGCACCATTTCAAAGGGAATATTTAACTGGTGCGGATAGACACGATTTTCCTGTTTTATTACTATGTGATAAATCTATTTCAAGAGAATTTATTCCTTAAGTAGGACAACCCAATTATTTAAAACAAGGCTATACGTCTACACTTGTTTCAAATTTATGTGATAAATTTATTAACGTGCATCTTTCATTTCTCTTTAAGAGTACTAGAAAATTAGTAGTCCCTGCATTCAGGTTGAACAGTATTTAGTGAGTTTAACCAGGTTTTCAATATTTCATTTCATAATTTACTATATTGATTTTATTACGTTTTATTTATCTTACGTCGTTGTATGTAGTTGTATGTAGCACGGTCGGTGTATGTAGCACGTAATTTTGATTTCGAAGCATTGATTGGAAGAATCTGATACTACCTTTGATTTTATTATTTTTATTTACTGCTAGTTTTATGTGGTTCATTTGCTAGGGGTTAATGCGGAATCCAAACAAAAACAGAAGTAAAGTAGAAAAGTGATTTCGGCATTTAGGTGGTAGATCCTAACATTATAGTGGGAGAGAGAAGACAAGAGGGATCCTGATATTAGAATTTAAAAATAATGGACTATAGTGGAAATGGATATCATATACCGCGTGTGCTATGCCGATAGCTTCAGGCCATGATAAATTTTGACAAACATGGTTCAGTCACGTATAAGCAATACCACACATCTAAAATAAAACATTCTGCAGGGAAACTTATTATAAAAGATGGTTTTCAATATAGTAGCTTATATATCACAGCAACGGATCTCAGCTGCACATCAATGGTAGACTGAAGTTATTCTCTTCCCACGCTCTGGGTACACATTGGTTACCAAAAGATGCGATGCTGCAAACCACTGTGGTGATCATTGGAACTTAGATGGATCATCCACGATGAATAGTTTAATTGCTAATGCGATGCAAAACCACTGCCAGCAACTACCTAAATCTGTGGGGATGGTCTACGATAAATATTTGAATTGCTAATGCGATGCAAAGCCATTTCCAACAAATGCCTAAATCCTTGTGTTTACAAAATCTGTATCTTTATTTGTTTTGATTACATCTCAGCCTTCACTTCACACTACAAGGGCCACCTTTACTCAGTTAACAATAGACAACAACAGGACAGCCATATGGTCGTAGTAATCTATTGCACGACCACGCATACGGAAGTATATCACCCTTCTTCTCAGTTTGGGAAGCAGCCCCTCCACTCCGACTATCCGAAGTCACTACGGAAGTAGGGATTGGATTGGATGTTGGGGTTTTATGGCGCAAGGTCCAAAGACGGACATGCTGCTCCATAATGAAGTAGGGAATGACATAAGGAATTCTGGCACAAGTGCCGACGAATACGTACGAGAATAGCTTTTCACGGGATTGTGAAAACCAAACTTCGTACAACACTTGTCGACCACATGCCGGTAGACTCTCTCACGTGTGTCTATGAGACCGATGTTGGATGCCTTTCAGGTTAACCTTACATGGATACAGTTATTTTACGGCTCTTAATGTCTCACGTGATTGTCTAAAAGCCAACTAGTGGAAGCGTCTATCGAAGTCAATTCTCAAACGTCTATCGAGTTCAATTCTAGAGGGGAAGTACTATGAAGAACTTGCTCCTCACTACAAAAGTTAACTTTCACTGCACCCATATATACAGAGAGGGCAGTTCCTGAATGGTGTATCGGGAGTACTTTTGCATGTAATCAGAAGAAATAAAGACGGCTGTAAGCCACGTGTGGTATGTTTACAACTTTAAATAAACATGCACAGCAATAAATATTATGGTAATATTAATTCCATACTTATTCGGCCTTGTGGATTCTTTTTGCGATTGTATTAAAAGATACTTTTAAATCTGAATAATTTACTCTTTTTTTACGTTAGCATATTCAAAAAAGCACTCATCAAAGGTAGGGATGCTTTGAGGGTAGAGAGCCCTAGAGGCTCGACTGAGTCCCGAGATGATTTTGGACGGTGGTTGTTTGATAGTTGAATTTACGTCGTATGGAGCACAACGAGCTATTGGCGACGGTCCGGGAAAAAACCCAAAGGGAAAGACCAGAGGACAGCACCACGTAATTTTGAACCACGGTCAGATGACGAGATCACACCTGAGCTGGCACACCACTCTCTAAACTTCCACACCACGCCAACGTGATTACATTTGACGGCACGACAGATGTAACGTGCGCCAGTCCTCTTTGTACACGACGGTCTTTGGTTGAATTCGAACTCGCAACCTTTGGTTGCTAATCCGTTACTCTTCCATGCTCTTTCGAGGACTTGCTGAGGTTTGCGTGTGGGCGGTTCAAACCTCAGGAAAGGCCCTGAGAAAAGAGAAAGGATTAACCATATGGTATCTTTTGGTATGCTGAACTTGTCAATCAGTTTGTCTCCTATGAATTTATTTCATCTGAAATTTAAAATATAAAATGAATTTATTTCTCTACATAATTTAAAATATGTGTTGTTTTAAAGAACACAGCGTTTCTTTACTCGTACCAGGAACATAGGTAGAGGAACGTTACAATACGCGCACCCATAGAAAAGAGTTTCCATTGAAACAATAGACAAAATATTCTGACGTGTGATATTTTTTCCCGGTTGGAAAGTTGCTTAGAAATAATAACACAGAAAAGAAGAAACTGCAGTCAGTGAGAATGAAAGACAGAAATCCTTTTCAATACCAGAATTTTTTTATACTCTCTTCCCAATCTTTCCAACTCAGCTTGTTAGGTCTTTCTGGAATTCAACTGCAAGTTCCTCCTCTGACGTGCAGGAACCGAAAACGTACGAAATTCGTATTGACAAAAGTCTACCAGTCTTTGTTTGTTCTCTTTTCTCAATCTCCCGCGCTCTGATTTCTGTTTGCGTAAATACTTCTGCTGATTCAGCCGCAACCGTCTCCCCAAACTTCATTTTATTTCTCTTTTTTTTTCAACATTCCCTCCACGATTCCAAGTCAAAGAATCCAGCCTGATTGGGCTCCTGACGTTTCGTTTCGAACCGTTCGGGGGTATAAAAAGAAGAATGGGGAAAACTGAAAGAACTCGGAACAATCAGCAAAGTTTCTGATTTTTGATCCGAGTAATGTTGTTCGAAACAAAAACACGTCTTGTTTTTTACACGATAAAAAGACTGCAGCGATCGAGCTGTGTTTCGATGTCTGGTGCTGATAAGGATGCGATATCTGCAGAATGGTATTTTATTTTTAGAAAGCACTGGAGCGTGTGATTGATAAAATTTTCCATCGTTTAAGATTTCTTGGAACAGGAAAAACAGTTCAGAAGTAAATGGGAAACCACTAAATTGAAGAGAAAAGTTGAAAAAGAATGAAGAAATATAGGTAGCGCTTCTTCTATATTGTTTTTAATCCCAAATATAATCCTACTTATTAATCGGAAAGAAAACAATTCTAGACCAAACATTATAACTAAGCTGTGTGTGTTACTGAATTTCGGTTGCCTATGGCTAGCAAATACAGGAATCGTAACGAACTTGACCGATATATCACATGTTTACTTCATACGTTGTGTCTTCATAAATACTATATTCAAAACGAATTTTAACCTCTGACAGGTTCACACACATATATCCATTCGACCACCGCAGTCCTATTTGAATGACTTAAACAATGATGACCTTGACCAACAAAATCTATCCAAGGACTGTTTCAAGCAATAGATGTGGTTATTTATTATGTATGTTGTGGAAGGAAAGCTTATCTACACTACTGGGAAATCTCGTGACTCTCAGAGGGTTGGTTTGGGGGTTCTATGGCTCAAGGGCCGTATTTGGCCATGCTGGACTCTCAGAGGGTTGAATGCAAACATAACTTCTGATACAATTTTCAATTTCTAGATAATCCGAGTACAGCACTAACAGATCTATAAGTCATTCTCAGTTTTTAATTATTGAATATTAAATTTGAATCTGGTGAATCATGAATTGTAGGTAGCCCGGTTGGAAGAGTAACGGATTAGAAACCGAGTTCGAATCCAATCAAAGACTGTCGTGTTCAAAGGGGGCTGTTGCACATTAAATCTGCCTCAAATGTCCTCACGTAGACTTGGTGTGGAAGTTTGGAGAGTGGAGTGCCAGCTCAGGTGTGACCTCGACATCTGACCGTGGTTCAAAATTACGTGGTATTGTCCTCGGATCTTTCCCTTCGAGTTTTGATCCCGGACCGTTGTGTTGTTCCAGTGCGACGTTAATTAAAATACCTACTTACCATTATTTGTAGGTGGTGCACTGGTTGGTTGTTGGGGGGTTTTGCGCCAGACACAAGACATAGAGTATCGAGTAATTGACATACACACACAATGAAAGTTTTGGTTGGTTGGGGTTTTATGGCGCAAGGGCCATATTTGGCCATGCTGCGCCAGACACAAGACATACAATATCAAGTAATAGACAGACACACGTATGAAAGTTTTACTGACACAGAAGCGAGAAAAACACCCAAAGAGCTACACATCCGAATACTGTAATTTATCCTGGGTGTATTTCTTTCTTCTGTGTCAGTAAAACTTTCCTTGTGTGTATATGTCATTTACTCGGCATTGTCTGTCTTTCGTTTTGGCGCACCCTGGTCAAATATGGCCCTTGAGTCATAAATTCCAGTAAGCTGATGAATTATGAATTATCGGGTTTTAATCCGGTAAATTTTAATTTATAGAAACTTATCTACTTTATGTACACCGATCGATCCGCCGATACATCGTTGCATAATTAATGTGATGCGATTCAATGGAAACTTCCGATGCCATGATTTCATGTCATAATAAAATCATTATGAGGATGTATCTTAATAGGTCTTTTAGCCCTCAAACTAATTTTAACATACATTCCGAATTGGACTAAAAGTTGACTTTTAAGAAGTAAATTACAATAATAAAAAAGCTTTTGCAGTCAGCAAGAAATAGACAAAGAGAAAAGACGTCCATACCTTACAATAGCAGAGGATATTAACTTGCCAGTTCTACTTTCCATCCAATTAGAGTTGTCGCATCTTTACCTTCGGGTTTTATCCCGGACCGTCGCCAATAGCCCATTGTGTTGCTCCAGTGCGACGTTAATTAAGATATCTACCTACCTCCAATTAGAGTTTACCATAGGACATAGAGGAAGACATGTTCATTAATAAGATGATTATGTGAAACGTTACGAAAATATAGCAAATCATTTTAAGAGTCGTTAGAATCTTAAAATAATATACGCCATCCTGGAAAATAAGATATTTTTGGAAGCTCACATCAAATTAGGCAGGTCTACGACATACGAAACACTTACAAATCGGATGCACAAGAGCACTTATCTACAAAAATGCAACTATTCTAATTTTGCAAATTCACGAGGATGCAAATGAAGAGTGTTTGGAAACTTTCTATAAAACTTCAAAGGAAGCCAAAGAACACAAAATTAAATCGTATTTGTATTGGATGTATATTGGGTTATATTGGGCATCCATTGTATGTATGCATGCGCCATCTGGATTTTACGGATTTTATTTTCGCTGGGTAGTTTATACGGTGTAATTCATGCGTCGACGCTGTCAGGGATGCTGTTGGTGATCGCAACTTTGAGCCCCTATTCTTAAACTACATACAACTATTGTCGAGCTCCAAAAATAGTTCAAACTGTAGAGCTATAAAAAATTGGGGCAAGTAAAAAATGTACACTAACTTGCTATTTTTCATTGCACCTTATTTTGCGTTCAAACACATCGTAGAGGCGCTTGCGAACATACTGTATGTCTATCCCGAGAATTGTTACAGACATAAAGTCTACCCCTGTCTGTTGTTATAGAAATTGTCTGCTGTCATAGAAACGGACCTTATCCTGTTTTGAATACTTGAAGAAATGTATTCAAGTTTGTCAACATTGGCTCAATGAGTGATAGTTTGGAAATACATTTGTCAAGAAGTTTACTTGTCGCCAATAAGATCTATACTAGTAACTACCTCTTTCCGCAACCAACATTTCCGAAAAACATTGCCAATTTCGAGAGTCACCCACGTTCAAAATGAACGAACCCTGTTTCTATAGAGACCGCCACCACCAAGAAATGGGTCGGGAGCAGTTCTCGTGGTAAACAAACTACATTCCCATATGGATCCGGCTCAACAGTGTTCTCTACCTTTCTTTAAAGTTTGTACAGTAAGCTTAGAAGCACCCTGAATGTGACCTTTGTAGTGTTTTGTTTAATGGCAAAGATGTATATCCATCCAATTTATTTTCTATTATGTAACGCACACCCAAACATAGTTACAATATATGTAACTCTGAAACACAAATGCAGAATGGAGAATTTAATATTAATTCTAAAATATTAAGCCTCTTACCCATTTGTCACCTCCCTGAGACTCGCCTTCTAGACTAGAGATAGCAAACTTTCTTCTATTACTTCCAAAATCCGATCATTCCATAAACGCTTTTATTGAAATGTATTAAGCAAACTCAAACTCTTACATTTATAACCACTAAAACAAAACAAAACTAGTCATATTCATTTCAACACTAAAAACTAATATTTCCAATTAACACAATATAGTTTGGGCCTTTCATAGACTCGTCCTTTAGCTCTTTGATTGTCGCGAGATTTCTTAGTACAGTGCTGTTGATTTTACCCTGCAACAATCACAATGACTAAGTAGCCACGTTTTTGGTTAAAAGATCCTTGGAATAATTCTATTGATCAAAACGTCATGATCTGGTTAGGTCATGCAGGGAAAACTACAGGCTGCATGGTGAAATAATGCGTGCATGACCCTCAAAAGGTTAAACTAGAGACAGCGAAGTTTCTACATATCCCATCAAAACCACGATCATTCTCTTACGCTTTTATTGAAATGTGTAGGCATGAGTACTTTTATGAATCACTAAATAAAAAACTAGTCACCTGAATACAACATTGAAAAAACTATTTTTCACTTGCTACAATAAAATTGTGTTTATCTAATTAAAGTGTTAAGTCATGTGTGGAAATTAGTCATGCAATCGGGTAAAGTTTCCCCTCAACTTTTAAAACACTCTGAACACCACAAGATTTCGAAGCAGTGTAATATTGCTTTAAACTTATTACTCACTTGATAACTGAATAGCCACATCTGTTGGTTGAAGGAATCCTTGGAAAAATTCGATTGGTCAAGAAGTCTAAAGCTAGTTCGAATCCATACAGGGGAAGCTGCTGGTTCCGTGGCACAACAATGCGTACCATGGGAGATACAAATAATCAAATATTATCCAAAGCTTCATGAAAATTTTCCTGCATAAGCCAAAGTTAACCATGCTACTAGCTTGTCAAGGCACTAGCTACCACTTACCATTTTGGTCACGCGTACCAACACAGTCATGCGTAATTGAAACGGTTAAGGAACAGAAAAAAGTCGGTCTCAAATCACGCAATTGAAAAGCCGCCAAAAGCACATTTATGGAATTGTCTCATTTCTATTCAATGAAGAATTTCCAGAACAAGCAAAACCTGTCACATTTGATCGTGTGAGAACACGATCAATTGTCTCGTAATGGATGTCAAACACACTAGTCATGCATCCAACACTGTAAAAAATGTTTCCACTTAATACAGTTGTATGTTTTATATAGTTAAAATGGTAATTCGTGCTTGGAAAACAATCATACAATTGTGTAAAAACTTTAAAGATTCCAACATTGTTAATAGATCCAAATAATTCAATATCATGCAAAGCTCACAAAATTTTCCCTCACATAAGCCAAGTGAACCATACTACTAGCTCTTATCAATCAACCATATGCCATTTTGGGCCTTCGTACCAAATACATCGTTATACGTAATTGAAACGGTTAAAGAATAGAAAAACAACCAATGTCTCAGAGTACGTGATTGAAAACCAGCCAAAAGCCCCAAATCTATGAAATTGTATGATTTCCATTCGCTGTCCATCCCCAAATCAGCAAAACCTACCACATCGGATCCCTACACACGTACAACCAATTGTCTCGCAATGGATGTCAAACATTTGTATGTGCTCGATGCTTTACAAGCAATTGACATAACGGCAAATGGTCAGGTAAATGGGATATTTTTATTATTTCTTCCCCTTCCACACGTCTGGACGGACCATCCGTCTTTCACGATTCAAATCTCGTCCGTGTCGAGGGCGAGGGAGAACAAGTGTCCGAGGGAACACGGTTCTTTGGGGGGATGTCTTCGATTCTCGCTTCTTGTCACGCACCGGGCCAATCACTGGCCCTCCCTGATTGATTGTGACGACCCTGCTTCGATCACGTACGTTGGGGAGGGCCGCCCACCTTCCTATCTCTTTTGCACTTGCTGCCTGGTCGAGATTGTGGACTGGTAATGCCGCGGGAACATGTCTTTTCTTGCAGTAGTGTGTTTTTTTATTCTCCTATTTTTTATTCGCAGTATTCACTCGGGGTTTTTTCCTTGCAATCTCAACAGGTTTTTTCGGTTTGTCCACTAGCGGATTTAAAAAGCCACCCTCCCTCTTGTGCAGCGGTTCTTCACTTCTAATCCCCTTCAAATCTAAAAATACAGTAGTCCCATTGAATGCCTTAGGACTGCTTCACACAACAGTATCTGGGGCCAATCCTACTCAATTTGAATCCAGTAGAAACTGACAGATTCGTGTGCATTGAAGTGGAACACTCCCGAATCGGATAGTTTTCAAATATTTTAAGACAGACATGAATTTTATTTGTAAATCACTTTCCACGATCTTCGCTAGTCGGTTTCTATTGAAATCAGATTGATTTAAATTTGCCACGAGTATGTTGCTGTGAAGCGGCCCTTAGCTAATTCATGCAAAAGAGAGAGATTTAAAACTAACTGGTACAGGTACAGGTATGATAACGCTTTTACATATCATAATCTGAGTCGCCATGGCTCACTGAGTTTGCCTGTAGACGTGAAATATAAGTAGACTGAGTATTGCTATTTAGAGGAGCTTTAAAAATTGTGACCAACATGTCGACTAGCAGTCACGTGATTATTCTGAAAAATTGATTTTATTGGTAAATTTGGCATCTTATCGCCTAGTTTGGCGATATAAAATCATATCGGGTATGAGTGTGAATGTTCATTTCTATAGGGTGGTGACAAAAGTGGTGAAATCGTCAAAGTCTACAACTTTGACGCGTTGACGAATCAGATGATGAATCAATGGATGGGCATCTTCTCCCGTCCCGTGAACCAATCAGGTGATGAATATTCGTTTCCTTCCAAAAGACGAAAGTAGTCTAAGACTCACGTTACTAATAGTTTTGGTCCAATGTCCTGGGCACATAAAATGATTCCACTACTCACTCTACTTTAACATCTAACCCACTGGAGCATTGGTTGCTCTGCGATCATCTAAATCTGTGAAGATAGATGGGGAATGGATCATGGCTCGTTATATACTGGACTAACGTCTATATTTGATTCCGGCATCGATGGAAACAATTGGGAAGAGATCTATGTTGAGCGCCCTGTATGAGCTTTGTTCCATTATTCCTGCCATTGTTGGAGAAGGTGTTCTCTAGTGTGTCTCTAGAAATGGAAGACAGCATGTATGTGAAAAATTTTGCAGTAGTTGTAAACTTACTCTAAGTTACAACCACCAGCAGTAATACACGCCTGACAAGGTGGGCACATTGATTGGTCCTGCATGTTCAAAATTTCCTTTCGTGGACACTTGCAACCACGAGGGACTCTTGCGATGATGTAAGTCGGAGTCAACGGGGATCTCGTGCATGTCTTTTAGATGTATCCAGATGAAGAAATCAATGTACGAACTGAAAATTGGTGTGCATCACTTTTGTAAGTCAAATTAGATATGTGCCAAGCGATTTTAAAATCCATCGAGCGGTTTGGGAGTTACAGCCTACGAAAGTTGCGAAATTGCAAAAATCGTCTCAATTCCTCGTGAAACGCACGTTTTTCACATTTTCGCTAAACCAGACGCCATTCCGGCCCTAATTATGGTTGAAACACGTTCTAAATTGCTGTACGTCTAGTTTATCTTATAATTAACAGATTCCCCAAGCGATTTTAAAAACGGACAAACTTTTTTAGTTAGAGCCATTTGTGTGTCGGAGAAAAGTGATTTCCCATGTTAAATGGGTCAAAAAAATGGAAAAACCGCACTCTTTTCCGGATTTCTCCCGAACCAAATCCCGGATTGGTCTGAAAATTTGTGTGTATTATATTTTTGAGTAATTAAAGAGATGTGCCAAGCGATTTTAAAATCCATCGAGCGGTACGGGAGTCAATGTATGATAAATTGGTAAATCAAGCGATGGGTTCACCCCAGCCATTCCATCGAGTCTCTTGCGGACATATATGTCCTCTTGTGAATATGGGTTTTTTGTATTTCTACATCCCAGTGCGATTCCTTCCTGGTTTATTCATTAACTCTTTCATTGTACATGTTCGTCCATTACTTGATGTTGTCTGTCTTGTGTTGGAACACTTTGGCTATATATGGCCCTTACGCCATAAAAAAATCTCAACGTAACCAACAAACGGACCCTACCACCCCTTAAAGATCGTACAGAAAGTTTTGAAACACCCCGTATAAATTCGATGACATAGGAAAATCTTTTGCAGGACATTGCCAAGTAAACCATAAATGTACGATACCTAATGATAGTAATTTGGCCCAACCCCAATTGTGTTTGGAAAACATTTAATCATTTTCTTACGGTCCCAAACAACCTTTTTAAAGCCTGGACCACGAATAAGCAAAAAAATAACGTTTTATACATGCTATTAATGAGGACTTTATCGCAAAATAACTTTCAAATAAAATATTGAATTCGAGCTGGCGGAACATTTTTAGGGTCGTTAACTTTTTGAAAGCACTCCAGCGGCA
Source organism: Meta bourneti (assembly GCA_933210815.1). NCBI lineage: Eukaryota > Metazoa > Arthropoda > Arachnida > Araneae > Tetragnathidae > Meta > Meta bourneti. Next base: position 101,684,141 of record OW119924.1, on the reverse strand, counting down.
ACCTCGCTTAATGCCATCATTTATTTATATTTATGACAGAATACATGTCTGAGGGTCTATCTAAAAAACATGCATGTCCCATCACTTGCTTACGAAACATCGCAGCAACATTGACTTCGCGAATAAAGTTGATGGCGTAATCATTCCACCTTTGATAGTAGAATTGTGGCATTAAAATAAATTGGAGCATTCGTTTAATTGGAATGCCTGTCTTTTCCTTTATTCGCAGTCCACGGAAAACGGCACTACGGATGATCGTGGAAAATATTCTGGGAAGACCGATTTCGTTTTTGCACGACAAGCGTACCAGGAGTGAGACTCATTATCTTTAATGATGAGTAACATCGAATGGGACCGAAGCGCCATTTCCTCTTTGGATTCGATTTGTTTTCAGCTGTATGTAGGGAGAACAAAATAATTCGACACTCTTCGACAGATTTTTAATCTTCCCGATGCAATGCGTGCTGTCTTGAGAAAGAGAGATTAAGTGATTAAATTTGGACGGCTGGTTCAAATTGGAACTGGAGAAAAGATGTTCTTGAAGCTGCTCGGGAACTGTGTCGATCTTTGAACCTCATTTTCCTTTCCAAATTCAGCTAAGTCGTCACTTCGGAGTTCACGTTTCGTAAGCTCGATTCCGATTGTCTGGAATTAAGGAAGTGTGTACAGAACAAAGCTTGATTAAAATATTTAATACAACAAAGTTGCAATGGACGTTTATGCCGTCAGTGAATGGAAAATAATATAGTTTGATTTTAGTGTACGTTTGTTGCTTTTCTAAATTTGTAGTAATGAGAATAGTATACAGAATTAAAAATTAGAAATGTATACAGAATAAAATTTGTAATAATGAGAATAGTATACAGAATAAAATTTGTAATAATGAGAATAGTATACAGAATAAAATTATATTTTTTCCAATGCAAACATAAACTTAAGGTAGGTAGGTAGGCATTTAATTAAATTGAAGTGCCCGTTGTAGTGCATTGAAGCAACACAACGGGCTATGGGCGACGGTCCGGGATCAAACCCGAAGGGAAAGATCCGAGGATATCACCATGCAATTTTGAACCACGGTCAGATGACGAGGTCACGCCACACAGACGTATCAGGATGTGCCTCGACTAGAGGTAATCAATTCAAGCATTAAAACCTTTTTCGACTTTGTATTCTTCATATACAGACATCCTCCTGTACATTTTTCTGCTGTAATTTGAAATCTTTGATCGCTTGCTTCTTGAAGTATTAGGGGAACTACTTGTATGCGAATTTTCACATACCACAGCCATTTTCCAATATACTGACTTTTAGACCATATTGTAAACTTCATTTTTTACATTCAAGATTTTCCCCAACAATAGAGCAGTGCAAATTTTTGCAATTAAATTGGAAGTATGCTAACGAAATACGTGCTGATTTCCATATGAAAAGAAAGAAGTATAAGACTTTTATACCTATAAGAGATTTAGTTAAATAAAATCTTTTATACCTACATAAATCCATGCTAGTTTCTCAATACCACAATGTAATCTATAAATATAAAGATAGTACCGAACATAAAAATAAAATGTAGCATACATAAAATATACTATTTGTTTTGTCGACAAAACTATACATAAAGCTGTGATCCTATACTGTTGGAGAAAAATACAACTGTTTTTAAAAGGAATTTATAAGCAATTTTGAACAAATTTCTACATATTATGCACGCATTTTATAATTAAAACTTTTATAATTCTTTAATACACAAAAGCAGTCAAATATTCTAGAAGCTTTTAAAACTTTCCACAAAACCCCGTAAACAACCACTTTAGTACAAAATCGCTTATTAAAATAACTTATTTTGGGAATGCAGAAGACACCAACATGCTTTTAAAGGCAAGAACTCTTTTTAATAAATGATCGATGTCTCCTCCAAGTTTGGGTTGCAATAAATTAAAGAGGGTAAACGAACATCAATTTCAATGGCGATTTCTCATCATTTTTTCCCATCTTCTACGAGGGAATAAAATGCAAATACACACAAAAAATGGCGTGTGTAGGTAAACTAACGAGAAGAAACCGATGGTAGGGAGGCGGCAAAAAAAATCCAACTCATTAATGTCATTACAAAATAGTAAAATTATAGCCGGAGAAACAAGTTTAATGATGTTCACTTAATAGAAGCAAAGAGGCTTATTACTCACATAGTAACATGACATGATAATTTTACACCGCCCAAGTTTAATCGAATGGTGGAAGGCCACGTACAGAGGGAGTAGCAAAAAACGGCGAAAGGAGACGCTAAAAAAGGCAACTTCATTAGCCACGACAGCGGGTCGTTAATTAAGTTAACGGCAAATTCTTCCACCTAAGTCCCAGGATACTTCTTTTACCTTAATGAACAAAAAAAATTAATTAATTCTCTTGACAGACAGTAGGCACGCAAGGTGGTTGGGACAGCAATGAATGCTGTTCCACGACGTTGCAAGAGGTACTTGCCAATTGGAAGCATCAGGCGCTTGTTCAAATAAGTCCCCGACAACAAAAGACTTGATATAAGCGGTACTTTAATGTACTTATTTGTAATAAAACACTGTATTGATTTATATATTTTAAAGAGGAGACCAGTTAAAATCTAGGTTAAGCTCTAGTTGACGACACGACCTTGAGCTTGGTTTTAATTTATCATCGCCAATTTGGAAGTAGGCGGTCATCCATCTTCATTTTAGTAACCTGCTTATTAAGCGGTAAGAGCTGGATATTTACAGAAATGAGAGTGTATCACCCATACAATCACGAAGCTTAAGTAGTTATAGTCAAGAGAGATTAACCATAATCTATATGCGTTCGTAGCTTAACCCTCCTGGCGGTTCTCTCGACTAATTATCTCGTTATTAACAAAACTGATTACATCTTGATGGACGAGATATCTCTTCATTCTAAAAAACTGACCAGACCTTGGTCTCGTCATCGTCAAAAAATCGGCAATCTCTTGATGACGACATACACTCTATGGACAAAAGTATTTGAACACTGCAGAAAATCAGGTTGCTTTTCCTGGTTAGGACTCGGCCCATTGCTTTATGTACCTGGTACCAAGAACGCTGTCGTGTACCTCGACGTTCTGGATAATTCGGCCTTGCCTACACTATGGCAATACTACGGCGATGATGGTTGTTTCTTCCAACAGGATCGAGCTCCATGTCATACTGCAAAACGTGTGTTGGACTGGTTTCCTGAAAATGAGGTGAATTTGCTTGACTGGCCTGCTCAGAGAGCTGATCTCGATCCGATCGAGCCCTTGTGGGACGAAATGGAGCGGCGACGGGTACGACACCGCCACGAACGCCCATCTTCACAACAATCTCTTCTCACAGCCTTGCAAGAGGCATGGCGAGCTATTCCTGCCCAGACTTATAGAGAACTTGTGGAAAGTATGCCTCGACGTGTTGCAGCTGTAATACAAGCAAAAGGAGGGGCTACCCGTTACTAAATAGAATAATAAAGCATTTTTTCTGAAAGACATGCAATTTGTGCATTTGTGCAAAACATGCAGTCCAAATACTTTTGTCCATATAGTGTATCTCGTCATTAGCAAATCTGATCAGATCTTGATGGACAAGATATATCGGCATTCAAAAAAATTACCAGATATTGGTCTCGTCTTCATAAAAAAATCGGCAATATCTTGATGACGATGTATCTCGTCATTAGTAAAATTAATCAGATTTTCATGAACGAGATATCTCGTCAAAACCACTTTGAGGGTTAAAACGGCTATTAAATAATTATAACTTTTTGAATAAACCTTGCTCTCTCTATCGATGTGTTGCCTTTAATATTTAATGGACAACCATAAACCTCTTATTAACTTTTATTAATTCCTCTAACTTAATTCGTACATTTTACAGTTAAGAATTATTCGGTTCTAGCCGTATGAGAGGGATGCACACGCATGTATGCATTCAGCAAATCTGCAGTATTCCCGGCATGACTTCCAACGAATTTTGTTTCTTGACCAACAGAATCTTTTCTATGATTTCTTCAAGCAATCTATCGATGTGGTTATTCAGGCAAAATGTGTGTTGTTGGGTAAAATCATTATAACTCGGAAATCTCCTGACGCATAGAGGGCTAGTAGAAACACCCATGACATCTGCGCTAAATCAATTTCATAGTAGCGTCGTCATTTCATACCTTGTTTAAATTCATTTATAATGAAGAAGAGCATCAATATATACATTTTATGTAAATGATATAAAACTATTGAGAAATATAAGGTTCATTTCGCGCACTTAATGATTTTAATTGGTATTTCCTATCCAAATTCATGGCAAAAACTTCACACCTCAGACATGCTATCATAATTAGCTTCTGAATGTCCATCTCAAGTGCATCCCATTCGCTTGTTCAAATGTGGTTAGATATTTTTGACGTCACATTTTTTCTTTACTGCGCTAATTTCCGTCCTCCAGATTTCTCATTGCCTCCAGACTGGTGAAGAATTTTATTATAACGGCGAGCCCTTCCATGCAGTTTTAATAATAGTGTGCTCATAGCTCAAATCAATTATATTTAAAATGAAAGACAAATTTTCTGAAAGAATCCCGGTACAGTTGATTTTACATTATTTCTCATTTATTTATTCTATTTGAGAGTTGATTGACCGCGACTCTTATACAAACGTGTAAACAAGCTTGCAATCCTGTAAAAAAATTTCATTTTTATAGATTCCAGAGTTTTTTCGTAGTATTTTCTCATGGAGTATGCGAAGTTTCATACATAAGCAATAACAAATTGCTGTATTATTGAATTTCTTATGAGTTAACTGTCTTAAATCTGATGGGAATGATTTTGTCCCCTGTCTAATTAGCCATCGTGAAGCAAAACATGATTGTAGAGCAACAAACCAAGCCACTAACTATCATAAAAATAATAACAGAGTACCAATACAAAATTGAGATATTAATATTCACCTACCACATACCTGATTACCCATTAGATACATGAAGCTATGGATAAGCTAGCTACAAATTAAAATGCCAAAGAAAAGATAGTTGGTTGATTTAGATTTTATGGCGCTAGGTTCAATGATGGAGAAATAAAGAATAGAAAAGGTGCCTCCAATGGCGCAAAGACCATATTGGGCCAAGCTCCGCCAAACCACGTCAAATACATGAATATACACAAGGAAAGTTTGTACTCATATAGAAGAGAGAAATACACCAAGAGAGGAATCAAACCTACGCCACCTACGATTCGCAGGCGGCTAGCTCAGTGGGCAAACCCACTGAGTCATGGTGAGCTGAAGTACATCTCTAAACTGACCGCCAGTGGGCATGAGTTCTCTTTAATTTGATCATGATTTTAAGGTTTCCTATCTGTCGGAAATGCAATATGGAGCAAACCTCTCCTTCTCACATTCTTGCTGGTCTTCTAACTGGACTACAGTAGCCCGGTTGGAAGAGCAACGAAATAGCAACCAGAGGGTTGCAAGTTCGAATCCAACCAAAGACCGTCGTGTACAAAGGTGGCTGGTGCACGTTAAAATATCCTCACGTTGGCGTGGCGTGGAAGTTTGGAGAGTGGGGTGCCAGCTCAGGTGTTACCTCGTTATCTGATCGTGGTTCAAAATTACGTGGTGTTGTCCACGATCTTTCCCTTTGGGATTGATCCCGGACCGTCACCAATAGCCCGTTGTGTTGCTCCCGGTGTGACGTTAATTAAAATATCTACCTACCTAAATGGGCTACCACGGCCCTCAGAAACAAAGGGAAAAGAAATAATCGCCAACTCAACTTTGAACAGCTCATCCCTTCCCTCTCAACGCAATCGTCATTATAATTTATGAAGGGAGGCCTGGATACGAATGTTTATAAAGTTTTCGCGATCTCCGTCGAAATGCACCTCCTCACTAATCTCCTTGCTTGTCTTGGAGTGTCCAGGATGGATCTCTATTTTAATCCTATGCTCGTCTTGGACTTTCTGAACGTGCATGAAATCAAGCAATGTCCTGATCAAGTGGGTTAGTTTGGGGATTTTATGGCGCAAGGGACATATTTGACCATGCTGCGCCAGACACAAAACATACATCAAGTAATAGACACACACAATTAAAGTTTTACTGGCACAGAAGAGAGAAATACAGTCAGAGAGGAATGCACCTAACAGGAATCAAACCTACGCCGCTAACAACTCGAAGGTTGCTAGCGCAGTGAGCACACCCACTGAGTCACAACGGCCCACCTGATCAAGTAGGATAAGGAACAATATATAAAAGGAACCCATTTATTTCGACATGGCACATATTCCACAAAATATTCGGAATAGCAGGTGCTTAGGACTTGAAAACAGAGCGAAAACTATAATCTCAGCCGAAGCAGAAATACGCGAAGACCAAACACGTTATTACTACAGATAGAAACGAATATATCGCCCTCACTTCTGCTCAGAAACAAAGGGAAAAGAAATAATACGTAACTCAACTTTGAACTGCTCTTCTCCCTTTCCTCTCAACGCAGTCATCATTCTAGTTTACGAGGGGACGCCTAGCTACGAAAGTTTTCACGTGTTTCTGATTCCCTGCTTCTCACGAAGGGTCCGTTTATTCGTTGCCGCTGGAACAGTAGCGTGGATCACCACTCCCCTGTTCTTTCCCCTTTCTTTTTCCCCTACGATTCAACTTTTCCCTTCTTTCTTTTACGATTCAGAGGCATGGAGAAGGAAGAATGCGCGAGAAACAATAACGCAGAACAATGCTGGCCAATTTTTTAAAGTTTCCGGGGGTGTTTTTGTTTTTAGTGTGTGATGAACGTCTGTTTCTTGAATCACGCCATTTTGTTCTTCGCTGGGAGAGGAAACTAGGGGTAAATTGTAGTGCTTTCCGACGCATTTAAAACAATGCAACGAAATTTTTGTATTCTAGCGTCGAGTTCAAACCGTTTTCTTGTCCAAGGATATTATTTTATTTCTTGTTTCTAAAGTTTTTTCGTGTTTAAAAAGACGGAGAATGGGATGCGAAACGTTTCGCGGAAGAAAAGAAAATTATTGTTTGGGGAGAAAGAAAATTCATTCGTTTCTGTGTAATTGGGGGTTGTCTTGACTCTGTGAGCTTACCCACTGTGCTAGCAGCAGCCTGCAAGTTGTAGGCGGTGCAGGAACGATTCGTGTAACTTACCCTGGATTATTTCTCTCTTCTGCATCAGTAAAACTTCACATGCGTGTATCAATAAAACTTCACATGCGTGTGAAGGTACATATTTGATATTTTCTCTCTTGTGCTTGGAGTAGCTTGATAAAATTTGCTCAATAAAACCCAACCAGTGTATTATTGTGTGTGCTGGTCTCTTTAAGACTATAAATTGATTTTTTTTTATTTCCAAGGAAAATTTTGCTTTAAATTCAATAAAATTATTCGAAAATTATTTTCCAGATGCAGGAGTTTAGTTGTGCCAATGTTTTTATATTTTCTATAATTCGTTATCCTCTTCAATCAATTTTATTATTTTGTCACTTAGATCATTTTTTGCTACAATTGAACTAATTATACCGGGATCCTAAAGTTTGAGGACATTTACACAAAGGTAAAGGTTTCGAACACAGTTTGGAGGGGGTTTCTTGCGCTTGACTGGTATCAAGAACATCCCCCATGCAACCCTCGAGTTCTCTGGAGACAGGGTGTCTTTTCGAGATTCAGAAGCAGGCATCTAACCATCTGAGAGTCATGATATCCACGAGAAGTGTAGTATTGCTTCTACCCCACACCATGAATAATGACTAAATAACTGCATCGATTGGTTGAAAGAATACTAGTAAATATTCTATTGGTTAAGAAAATCAAAATTATTAAGAATTCATGTAGGGCAGATTGAAGAACGAATACATGCGTGTGAACCTACCTGTGGGCTAAGACTCATGAGGTTTGTACAGGGAGTCCCTTCACCAAATGCACGACCGTTCTGGCTTTATCTAAGCACCTCCTTTCCTGTATTGAGTCAATGGGAGGAATTCTTAGAAAGTTCAGTGATGGCTATCAATGAACTCAGGGCTTACGGTTTCTTGGACCTTGCCAAGCTTAGACTAAGTAAAAAGTAAGGATAATAATAAGTAGTATATATAAATTACGTTGCCCCATATAAGTAAGAAAAAAATTAGGACGCTACTTAAAGTGGATCTGAAACCATTACAAACCTCCATACCTAGATTTAAACCCAGAGGTTCAAAATCAAATTTCCGCCAAACACAAGATAAAACAATGAAACCACTGGTAAAATGGCATGATCTGTAACTAAGTCGTATATCCAAGAAATGTAAAGGTAAAAAATACACCACGTTGAACGCCAGCACCAACTTCGTTTCCGTTCTAGTTTTTAAAAAATCAAGGAATTATTGATTTAATGAAACTATACGGGCAGGAGCCGCAAGCCAGACACACGCCACTTGTCCCCTCAACAATGACATGGAGGGGCCAAACTCTCAAAAATGGGAGAGGATATCCCGATTAGAGAATATTTAAACCTTTACTTTAGCAAGCAAATGTATTTTTTCGACAAAACTCCAACATGAAGGGTACCAAAAGTCCTATTGGTCAGACTTGTTTTATCCTTAATGTTTTTATGATCGGGACCCTGTCCCACCAAACCTAAGGGTTAAATAGTACGAATGTACAACTAATTTGACTAACCTAAACCCAAGAGTGAATTGATTTCATTCAATTAAATAGTTTAACAGCACTCAGATAAGGGTAATTGTAATTAATTAACGTCGCACTGGAGCAACACAACGGGCTATTTGGATCAATTTCCAAGGCAACACCACGTAATTTTGAACCACAGTCAGATGACGAGGTCATTACCTGAACCGATACCACATATTCCAAACTTCCACACCACGCCAACGTGAGGACATTTGAGGTCACGACAGATTTAAAGTGCACCAGCCCACGTTTACATGACGGTTTTCGACTGGACCGAGTTTCGAACGCGCAACCGGTTGCTAATCCGTCACCCTTCCAATTGGGCTACCGCGGCCAGTACTGCATACGGGACAAGCTCCATCAAGCGGCTAATGTCAAAATAAGAAAGCGATGTAATCTCGTTTCGAGTGTTCCATCCAGAAGCCACTGCGCTAACTCGGAGAGTAGAATCGAAGAGAGCCGACGCCATCAGCTTTCTCAAACTAATTATAAATCTTTCTTTCCTAATACATTGCTTCGGAAAAGAAGGCAGCTCTCTCCAAAAAGAAGCCCTAACAAGCACTCCTCCCCCGAAAAAAGAAAGTTTCGCTCAGTCGAGCGAATAGATAATTAATATAAATTTCAAATTATTTCCATGCAAATGAGTTTAATTCTAATAAGCTACCCATTCACCCATAGGGGGTTTAATGAAACTTTTCTCTTCTTGAAGGAGATGGAGAGCTCCAGGAAGCCGCCTTTTCACTCTGGGTAGCAATTATAAATGAAGACAGTCTAACTTCAATTAATAAAATATTCCATGAATAATTCTTAAGGGAGAGGGTTTCTGGAACAAATGAAGCAGATGCTTAGCGCGTATAATGTAAAGATCATGCAAGTAGCGAGTATCTATTTGTTGAACCTGTTGGCTAGAACTTGATAAGGTAGCCTCTTATCTTTGTAATATACGTTCCTCTCTCTAGAGAAACCATCAAAGCGAATGAACGTACTTGAATTTATGTAGCAATAGAGCAACACAACGGACTATCGGCGATTAAATGGATCAATCCGAGGACAACACCTCGCAATTGTGAATCACGGTCAGATCACGAGGTCAACACCTAAGCTAGCACCCCACTCTCGTCGTTCACATACTTGCTGTCTTTCATTTCTGCACCTTAGTCTATGTATCCTCTAGTACGTCCGGATGGTGCTTGTAGACATATCTTATGTGGACATCCCTTATGTAAATATGGTTTAATTTTGTATTCTTTACAAACTTTAGGGGTTTCTAAAGTTTCAAAACACAATATAGTATATATGTGTTCATGGTTAAATTATCAAAGCCGTACTTTGTATTTTCTCGATAAAAGCGACATAAAAAAAATGCACATTTTATTCAGTAGAAACTCTACAATGTCATGGATATCGAATCAAGGAATAGGTTTCAAACTTCTAACAAAAATGTGTGCACAAATTCTGAACATTTCAAATTCAGAAGTAAATTATGCAAAGAATTTTCCTCTTCTGAAATTCTTTTTATTTTATTCGTGTCAGTTTTGTCGAGAATTTTGGTAAATATTCATGGCTTAAATGAATAAATATTTCTCTGCAATTTTCTGTGAAACAACGAATATAAATCTCCATTTAGAAATATTCTATATTAGTAACTGTGAATTTTTAAATGAGAAGCCATGAACCAACTTCCTAAAAAAACAGAGCAATAAACGGCTAAAGCTGGTTAGGTTGGTAGTTAGTTAACGTCACACTGGAGCAACACAGGGCGTTATTGGCGACGTTTCGAGATCAATCCCGAAGGGAAAGATTCGAGGACAACCCCTTGCAATTTTGAACCACCGTAACATGGCGAGGTCACACCTAAGCCCATTCTTCAAACTTCCACACCACACAAACGTGGGGTCTGAGAGCTTGTAATGGCTCAGTTTAGCACATGAAAAAGTAATTATAAGATTATTTCAATTTCAACAAGTATTTTAGATTGTTAATATTTATGTATTGTTTACTTTTACATTTTGGTTAATATCGATTTTGAATGTTTCTAATCGATATTAAATATTTAATCTCTTTTGTTCATTTCGTTTTGGCAACATGCTAAAAAGAATTAATGCTAAAAAAGGCTCGAAAAGTTTTTGTATTTACTGCGAGACATGGAGTAAAGAAGGTTAAGAATAACTTGTGCATTTTTAATTTACTTATGAAGGAGTAAAACATTTTTCGTCGTTTTCTCCTCAAGAATACAATAGCGAACCGACAAGCTCTTTATTCTAAGTCATGGGTCGGCAAACTTTTGAGACGGAAGAGGCAAACTTATCCCTCATAACAATTTAAAAATTATTCGAGAGCCATAAATATATTTTTACGAGTAAAGAAAAGTTTAAGTAATATTATAACAAGTCATATTTTAATTGCATCTTTATTAAATGAAGAAAAAATCACAAAAAATTACTCTCATTGGATTTAATCAATGTGAGCAATGAGCTTGCATTTCCTTAGAAAGTTTCTGTATGTCCGGTTTGTAACTAGTCGGTTTTAATTTAAGACAAGATTCCAAGTTGGCATCAGTAATTTGGCTGCTCAATTTACATTTAATGAAATTCATGTTAGAAAACGATTGCGCACATAAATATTTAGACCCAAACATACTGAGAACACCAAATGCAAATATTTTCAACTCATGATATGAGTCCGGAAGACTATTCCAAGTACTGAAAATCATCGAGTCTGCCTTCTGTGGGTATTTTATAGAAGTCTGCTTGTGTTGTGAAATCAGACTTCATTTTTCTTTTCCAGTCTTCTATTTCAGTACCAAGACGTACAAGTTTGGAGCTCCATAAATCTTTGTCAAGTCCAGCAATTGTATTTCAAAATTAGCCGTGTATTTTGTATTTATGTACATTTTAAATAACGTCGCATTGGAGGAACACAACAGGCTATTGTCGACGGTTTGGGATCAATCCCGAAGGGAAAGATACAAGGAGAACACCTCGTCATTTTGAACAGCTCAGGAGACGAGGCAACACCTGAGCTGGCACCCCCTCTCCAAACTTCCAAACCACACCAAACTGATTACATTTGAGGCCACTACAAATTTAACGTACACTAGCCCCCCTTTGTACCCGGTGATCATTGTTGAATTCCAACTCGCAATCCTCCGGTTTCTAATCAGTTACTATTCCCAACCGAGCTACCGCGGCCCCAAATTAGCTGTGCTAATATCCTAAAAATTTAATACAATATCTCAAATGTCCTTCACATTGGTGTTAAGACGATTTGTAATAATAGATAGAGTCGCTTTATCATTTCTGTATTCCTGAATTCTTTGAAGAAAAGATTATCTTATGTTTAAAACTGCTGTCTTAAAATAATCTTTGTTAATAAGGGCATTGGTGGTATTGAGACACATTTGGGAAATGAACAAAAGTTGCCCTCTCTAAATCTTCAGTGGACAGAATCAATCTCTTTTCAAACGAAATAACTTCTACCATTGAAATATCAGTATTTCCCTTGACTTGAAATTGACGATTGAGCAGATTCAGTTCTAACGTAACGACCACCATAAAGTATAATTTTCACGACTATTGATCTTCTGTTGATACTGGATATTGAACACCCTTGTTGACGGGAGTGTTTATTTTTAAAATTTTATAAATGAAACTGAGGTGGCTTTACTTTCAGTTTTTCAATTTTATTTCAGAGCCACTTGTACGTAACCAAAGAGCCGCATGTGTCTCCCGAGCCACAGTTTGCCGACCCCTGTTCTAAGGGATTCGTGGAAGAATGGATAGTTTACAATGAACTCGCTAGGGGGCTCTAGTATTAAGAGAAAGGTTATTGGACCAGGGGATCTATCAAGAAAGTTCATGGGTAGAAGCCGGTGGTTTAATGAAGGAGTAATATGATCTTACACAGGCGATTTGAAAGGAAGAGGGTCCGTGGGAAGTCAAGGTTTATGAGATAGCTTGAGTTCAAAGGTGAAAGGGGCTGGCAAGATATATTGACCACATGGCCAATGAGACAAAGACTGGGAGAAAAGGGGAACTCTTTGGATTAGTTTTAGGTATCGTTTCATATAGTGGTGATTCTACGGTCATGGGACAAACTTCAGGGGGTGATAGAACACAACGAAACAAACACTTTTCACCATAGAATGTAGGGTCGCTAGAGGACGCTTTCCATTTCGGCACAAACACACGGTCCGAAGCAAGTTCGAAAGAGGCATGAAATATGGAAACAACGCTTTAATGTCAAATAAACATCAATAACTGCTTGACAAAACGAAATAATACAATTAGATTTGCATAAATTGAAAATAAGTACAAGGAACAACGAGTAAGAAAGAAATGACATGTACAAAACATGAGAAACTTTTCACATGGAGATGAAACGACATGTACAAACATCATTTCGTAAGTACAACGCAAATGCACAATTACAGAAGCTGTTCAAAATGTCGACCACCACACCTGATGCAGGCCTCTCATCGCCGACGTAACGCTTTTATGCAAGCGTTTGACTGCGCTCTCTAGCGGCCAACCGCTGCACTTGCGACCCTACATTCTATGGGGAAAAGTGTTTGTTTCGTTGTGTTCTATCACTCCCTGAAGTTTGTCCCATGACCTTAGAATCACTATACTATACGTAATTTCATCTGAATCATCGCTCCCAGTTATGACTCTTGGAGCATATGGAAATTATTGCTTAACCCTTTTCAGTCTCATTCGACCAGTGGCGCAATACAGTTTTGAAATGTCTCAATGTTGTCAGAGGTCAGTGCATTGTATAGTCTGATTTATATCATGTTTGGTGTAAATTCTCGAATACCATCTGCTGATATTTCACCTCGCAGTTTGAGATTACACAATCCGCTCTTCATTCTTCATCTGATTATAGGCAACCTGCTATCCTCCCTCGGCGACGATGGAAAAAAACCTTTGAAAAAAAGAACGGTTTCATCGAGGGCGTAAAACCCATGCGATCACAAAAACAAAAGCAGCAAAACAATATACATAACTTATTTTTCTCACTTCCTGCAGCAGCATCATGCTAATCCCGGATCTTCGTTCGCTCACTTCGAAAACAAGTTCTTTTTTTTGGTCCCCTCTTCTTTCACCAAGGTGAAATTCAATTTTTGTGGGAAAGCATCATGTCCCTTAAATTAATCTTCCCCATCACCAAGAAAAAAAGGCATCCCGGGACACAACGGAATTGAATTAGTGTTCTCACTTACACCGAAAAAAGTCGGCCATTCACTTGGTAGTCGGCACACTGCCAAACGGGAACTGTGGTCCCTTTAATCTTGTTAACCTAATGGGAAAAGATCCGAAATCGGACATTTCGTTGCATATAATTCCCGAATACCACTTTCCTTTCCCCCAAATGTTAAATTGATTAATGTTTGAGAGGGATGCCTCTCAGCGAAATGCATTGTCTTTTTTGATTGCATTGTTGCTGGCTTGTGTACAGGGCTGGGCCTGCTCATCCGACTCTCGCGGATCGGATAAGTTGCCAGATTTTCGTCTTAATTTCGTTGATGTGATTAAATCGCAGTTTATTTTATGTATGAATGCATTGGATGTGAGGCAGGAACGTTAGCCGTTTGGATGTCGTCCAAATGAACGGGAAAAAATTCTTAATTTAGTGTATTCTTCGACTATTTATGGAAGTTGACTTGGTTCTGTAACGTGCCCAAACTGATCAAGATGTGATGCTCTATTTTAATTCCTCGTTGATTGTGATTGGAATAGTAACGGTAGGTATTTTAATTAACGTCACACTGGGAACAACTCAATGAGCTATTGGAAGGGTAAAGAATTACCCAACAAAGGGTTGCGAGTTCGAATCCAACCAAAAACCGTCGTGTACAAAGGGAGTTGGTGCACGTTAAATCTGTCGCAGCCTCGAATGTCCTCACGTTGGCGTGGTGTTGAAGTTTTTAGAGTAGGGTGCCAGCTCAGGTGTGACCTCGTCATCTGACCGTGGCACAAAATTACGAGGTGTTGTCCTCGGGTCTTTCCCGTCGGTGGTTGATCCCCGACCGTAACCAATAGCCCGTTGTGTTGCTCCAGTGCAACGTTAATTAAAATGCTTACCTACCTACCAATTACATCAAATACTATTCTTTATCACTCTTGTTACTTCCTATTCCCAAGTGCTTAGAGTCATTTTTCTTTAACTTCTCTCAGAGACTACGGTAGCCCGGTTGGAAGAGTAGCGAATTAGCAACCAGAGGGTTGCGAGTTCCAAACTCGATCCAACTAAAGACCGTATTGTACGCGGGGCTCGTGCACGTTCAATCTGTCGTGGTCTCGCATTTCCTCCGTGGTTCGGACAGCTAAGGTGACCTCAACATCTGACAGTGTTTCAAAATGACGATGTGGTCCTCATCTTTCCCTTCGGGATGGATACCTGCCAATAGCCCGTTGCGTTGCTCTCGGGTGGCACGTTAAGCCTTGTTAATTCAACTACCTTCAACTTCTCTCTCTTATAGTAATGAACAATTGATTATAAGTATTTTTTTAATATTTTGTGATTCGCTGATTTTCAGTAGGTACTGCGTAATTGATACGTTCCTTCCGTTACTTTATATACTGATATATTTTACTCTCTTGTGTTATCGCGATTTCTAAGAGCTCCACTTGTTTTAGTTATAAATGTGTGTGAGAGTGCGATTAATCAAATTGTCTTTTAAAATCACACTTTATTCAAGTTCTACTGTTGTAAGTTACGCTATTAAAGCGGTGATATCCCGAAACTAAAGTATTTTCTAGTGATGGAAGTATTCGAATACAAAAGTACTAGTGTACTCGATACTTGAAAGTTTTCGTTGTACTCTATTCTTTTTATGAGTATTCGGGTACCAAAGTACTCTTATACAATTATTAGGATATCAAAGTACTCGGATACAAAAGTATTCGGATACCTAAATATTCGTATACAAGAGTATTCTGATTCAAAAGTACTCCGTTACTTTATATAGGTATTCGGATACTAATGTACTCGGATACACACACACAAGTACTCGGTTACCAAAATACTGGGATGCAAGAGTATTCGGATTCAAAAGTACTTATCTTAGGTATTCAGATAAAAAAGTACTCACCCAATGTTTTCGAATACCAAAGTATTGATTCTTACTAACGTTTAATCATTTTTGTATATGTATTCGAATACTTACTCGATACTTGAAAGAACTCGAATATCAAATATTCGATCCTCAAAACTACTCGATTCTGTCCATCACTAGTATTTGCAAGCACGCTTGCGAGCTCCTCAAAAATCGCAAAAAGTCTCACACTCGTCCAAAATTTCAACGGTTCTCTCAGAGAACCTTTGGATTTTTGGAAGTGAACGGACGCAGAGTTGGTCTGCTCCAATGAAACCGCAGGACTGAAACCATTTTGGTTTTACTCATTTAGCCTCGAAATTGCCTTAAATCGTCAACTTTGTAAATAATGTTAAATTTCTTATTAAATGTGCTTATGTCTTAAAGCTGTTTTTAATTGCCTAAATCCACTCGCCACTTAAATTTACCTCACGACGTTACACCTACCTACATGAAACTGCAAAAAAAATTATAGCTTAAACAATAATTAAAATAAACTTGTTTCAAAATTAAATAATTAATATAAATTTTATCCCCTTCACACTTCAAAATTAGAAAGCGTGATGAATTTCTCATTTGCAATCAGGTATATTATAAGCAGATTACAATAATTATCCGGAAAAAGGATTTCTAGGAAATCAAAAAAAAACTTATATGCAGGAACAATTTCAAATTAAAAGAATCTTTTTGTTGTGGACCTACTATTTATCTACTTTTTTTTTGTCCGTGTAACTCGGCCAAAAAATGATCGTAATTGAAAAAAAAATTGTCATCTACCGAATTAGATATCAACTAAAGTTATAATGTCAAATTTAAAAATAAATTTAGGTGATTTTGAGTCTATACTGTCCCTTTAATTAATAATTGAAAGACACAATTTCCAGTTTTTAAGGGGACATTCAAAACAAACCTTTGCAGTTATCTGATTATTATGAATGTAAGTAGTAGGTAGTTAATTAACATTGAACTAGAGCAACACGGCGGGCTATTGGCGACTGTCCGGAATAAGTCCCCAAGGAAATACATCCAACCGATTATTATGAAATTGCAGACTTTGTATTTAACTGAATGGCCTAAAAATATAGATTGATCTAAAAATATCAAATCATTCGAAAATTATTACATTAAACGTAATAAAAAATTTTAATCAATTTGCAATAATTGAAAGGTACCATGCGCATCAACTTTCCATGTATTCATGGAACGCTGAAATTAAAAAACTTTTTTCATCTATTTTGGAGATTTTGAAAGTCTACTGTCCCTTTAACCTTCCTTGTGGTAACCTCAACGAGGTATCTCGTCATTAGCAAAACTGACTAGGTCTTGATGGACGAGATATCTCGTCATTAGAAGAAAACGGACGAGATCTTGATCTCGTCATCATAAAAATATCCGCTACATCTCGATGACGAAATATATCGTCATTAGCAAAATTGATCAGATCTTGGCGAACGAGATATCTCGTCGGAAACACTTGCAGGGGGGGGGGGGCGCGGTAGCCTGGTTGGAAGAGTAACGGATTAGCAACCGGAGGGTTACGAAATCGAATCCAAACAAAGACCGTCGTGTATAAATTATTGGGTTGGTGTCGGGGCCTCGAAAGTCCTCACGTTGGCGTGGTGTGGAAGTTTGGAGAGTGGGGTGCCAGCTCTGGTGTGACCTCGTCATCTGACCGTGGTTCAAAATTACGCGGATTTGATCCCGGACAGTCGCCAATACCCCGCGACGTTAAATAAAATACCTACCACTTGCAGGGTTAGAGACCAACATCCGGCAAAATAAATGAAATTATATAATTCTTACATCACAAATCTTTGAAGCGTAGGAAAAATGCGCACGAATTTCTAAACGGCTTGCTTCAGTCTTTCAACTGCACTCTCAAGATTAAGAAAATATTCCTCTTATCTGGCATTGGATAGCGCTATATATTTCAATCAATCGCTCACTCTTCATTCGTTTCCCTTCAGCTGATTTTTATCAGCATGGGTAGGATAGAGGGGCTTGTTCCACACTTTAATCACACTCTCGGGCATGTTCCAACTGGGGAAGATACAAGCGGGAGAAGAGAAATTGATAGGGATATTTTCTGCTACGATAATCTCCAAGATTCATCAACTTGCGCGGAGAGTTTAGGGTGGAAGGGGGGAATAGCGTCATATAATACAGCACAAACTTGCCAACGTTTGTTAAGCCTATGCTTATATCATCACACATTCTGAAACCCTTGCGCCACAAAGCCCAACAACCAACTGTGCCATGCTAGACGTGTGGAAGAGTAACGGATTAGCAATCGGTGGGTTGCGAGGTCGAAACTCGGTCCAACCAAAGTCCTCAAATGTCCTCCCGTTGGCGTGGTGTGAGAGTTTGGAGAGTAGGGTGCCAGCTCAGGTGTTGACCTCGTCATCTGAGCGTGGTTCAAAATTACGTGGTGTTGTCTTTGGATCTTTTCTTTGGGGATTGATCCCGAACCGTCGCCAATAGCCCGTTGTGCTGCTCTAGTGCGACGCTCCATTACCATTACCCAACAATGTATCAATCACATTCTGAAAGACTTTTTATCTTAGGTTAAATGTTGGTCGTGGTAGTGTGTTTGCGGGGAAAAGTGTTTTCTGTATGTATCCTGGACATCACATCACTTGGCTTGTTTTCCGAATATGATTTCTGCAGGTCGCCAGTAAAAATTCTAAAGAATGTATTCCGAATTGATGTGTGACAGTTTATTGGTCAACGCCAATTAGATTAAACGCCAAAAGTCCCCAAAACGGCAATAAACTATATTTTACTACTTTTGAGATAGCCCTATGTATCTTGCGAGAGTATTTGGGTAACAGGAAGTAAAATCTCCGTTTACCGTCTGGTTTGTTTACACTGAAAATCTGATATGATATTCCCATTTATGAAAAAAATTTCTTTTTAACGCCAAAAAAATACCACTTCTGGGGAATTCTTTTTACTGATAGCGAAAAGACAATGGATATTGAAATTTATTCAAAAAAATTTCTGAGAGCCTTTTGTGTGGGTAGGTATTTAATTAACGTCGTACTGGAGAACAACGGGCTATTGACAACGGTCTGAGATCAAACCCGAAGGGAAAGATCGAGGACAACACCACGTAATTTTGAACCAGGGTCAGATGACGAGGTCACACCAGAGCTGGCACCCACTTTCCAAACTTCCACACCACGCCAACTTGAGGACATTTGAGGCCACTACGACAGATTGAACGTGGACCAGCTCCTTTGTACACGACGGTCTTTGGTTGGATTCGAACGTGCAACCCTTCAGCTTACTAGTCCGTTACTCTGCCAACCGGGCTATCGCGGCACAGAGTCTTTTGTGTCAGTCTTTTTATGTTGAAACTTATGCTATCTTATGTTCACACTTATGTTATCTTATGTCTTAAATTATATTCAAATTTACGTTATCTTATGTCCTTAATTTGATGTTCAAACATGTTATCTTATATTCTGGTTTCCGAACACGATTTCAACAAGTCGCCAGTAACAATTCCAAAGAATGAATTCCGAATTGAAGTGACAGTTTATTGGCCAACGCCAATTAGGAAAAAACTCCGAAAGTCCCCCCCCCCCAAATGGCAATAAACTATATTTTACTACTTTTGAGGTACCCCCGATCATGTATCATCTTTGTTCAAACTCAAAGAAACTTCAAAGTACCCAATCACCCCAATCTTTCAACAGAAATTTTGAAAATTGATTTGACGTATCGGTGAGCGAGGTTGGTAAGTAGGTAGGTATTTTATTTAACGTCGCACTGGAGCAACACAACGGACGGTATCAGCGAGTGAATCATTGATGCAAGAATATTTTTGTCCTCGAGTCCGACAAATCACTCACTCAGCGACACGAACCCAACGTAAAATTCCTTTATTTTTGAAGCAAACAGAAAACATTTCCAGTTCAGTTCCAACCACTATCAGAACGGCGAAGTCACAAGTCCAAGCAGCACAAACACGCTCGGGTCCTCCTCTGAATAGATGAAGGGGTCCGAAGATTGTGTGCCAGAGGAACTTTTTCCCAAGAACCCCCTCCGCTTGACAAATGACACCATTAAGATACGCAGGGAACGCGTCAGGCTCGACAAGGACCATCCATCAAACCACAGCGGCGTCACCCCACGCTTCTGACAAATCACACCCAACTTTTAAAGAGTACTGTTTGTTTTGGGAAACAATTTCCAGGGGTTTTTTTTGTCTTCCGGGAGTGTTTGCTCAACGGCCTTGTAATCATCTCGTCTTGTTAGTCCTGGGTATCCGCAGCGAGCGGAGATTAAAGCCCCGATCAATGCTGAATTTAAATAAACGCATTACACGGATGGCGAGGCGTCGCGTTTTTTTATTTCAATTCCTTTTCCTGGGTGTTTAGCGCTTTCTGGTGGATGTTAAAAGGAAGCGTTATACGCCGTGTATGCGTAAGTTGGAAGACAAATATTTGACTTATCCGTGCTCTTTCCTCTAAAGGTCTTTGCAATGAGCTCCTACAGTGGTCCTATATGGGGAATGATTTGAAATTTAAGTGAATGAGACATCTTTTTTGTTTGCTTTGCTTGAATGAAGATTTGAGACTTTCTTTTACTTTGGAGGCAGACAGGAAAGAAGACATCTGCATATGAAATAAAGATGAGCTAATATTGAATGTGTTCAATTGAGAGGAATCATTCTGGAGCACGTTATTATTTGATCCAGTCGCTTTTAGAAATTTATCTTGCTTGTTGTCTAGTTTTGAACACGGATATCTGTGACAATCACTTCCACTTGAAAATAGCTCCACTCAAAATGTGTCGTTTACTCTTACGTTGGAAAAACCTGCAATTAACACTTCAATTATTATTAATAGCATAAATGTCATATTTGGAAATATAAAATCCTTATGAAGCACAAACGTAAGGTGTAAGACAAATACTTGACTTAAGATTTGAGACTTTTTTTACTTTTGAGGCAGATAGGAATGAAGACATCTGCATATGAAATGAAGATGAGCTAATATTGAATGTGTTCAATTGAGAGGAATCATTCTGGAGCACGCTATTATTTGATCCAGTCGCTTTTAGAAATTTATCTTGCTTGTTGTCTAGTTTGGGCATACGGATATCTGTGACAATCACTTCCACTTGAAAATAGCTCGACTCAAAATGTGTCGTTTATTCTTAAGCTGGAAAAACCTGAAATTAACACTTCAGTTATTATTAATAGTATAAATGTCATATTTGGAAATATAAAATCCCTATGAAGCACAAACGTAAGGTGTAAGACAAATACTTGACTTGTCCTTACTATTTCTCTTTGTTGCATTGGACTCCTGCAATGGTATTGCAGGGTGAATGATTTGAGCTTTAAGTGAATGAGTCATCTTTTTTTTGTTGCTGTTGTTTGCTTTGTTGTTTATTTTGTTGCTTGAAAAACCGTAACACTTTAATTATTATTAATGGTATAAATGTCATTTGGAAATATAAAATCTCTGAAATACAAACATAAGGTGTAAGAAAAATATCTGACTTGACCTTACTCTTTCTCTTTGTTGCAACGAAATCCTGCAATGGTCCTACAGGGTGAATGATTTGAGCTTTGAGTGAATGAGGCATCTTTTTTTGGTTACTGTTGTTTGCTTTGTTTGGATGAAGATGTGAGACGTTATCTTTGAGGTAGATAGGAACGAAGAGATCTGAATTTGAAATAAAGGCGAGTCTATATGTAAATGTGTTCAATGGAGTGGAATCATTTGAGAACGTGTTATTTGATTCAGTCGCTTTTAAAGATCTTTTATTGCTTCCTGTTAGTTTGGTACGCCAATATATGTTGTCCGCAATAACTTCAACCTAAAAATAGCTCCACTCAAAATATGTGATACAGTTTCAACATTTTTTATCTCGCCAACGCAGCATTTCCGTGCTTCCCTCTCATCTCTCACTCGAGGGACTTATCTTTCACACCCCACAAATTGGATCCCAGCAATTAACATAATAACGAAGTTCGCCGCTGGCTCCCCGCATTCCCAACCTAAAGTTGAATAAGTTCTCCGTGGCGATCCGCTCCACCGCGCAGCCCCTTCAACGGAACAAGGGGTAGAGTTCCCTCAATAATAGACCCCGCCAAGCATTCTCCTTAAGAATGCACGCTCTGAAGGAAACTTCGTCATTACGGGCTCGACCGTCGGATTATCATTACTGCCCAATAATTAAGGAGTGCGGGGAAATATGAACCACGACGTCCTTTCTGGAATGAGGGAGAGATGGGGTTTCACCCAGACATATGATCGAACGTGTGGTCGTAGACCCTGACTGTGCCGGACAGACAATTAGTTAGAGGTATGGGTTGGAATGACAAAAGTGCCGAATTTTGTATTTGCAGGGAGAATATTCTTGAAATATTTTGTGTGCACACTATCCACATTCTTGTATGACCTGAACCACCCAGCCTTATATTCATCTTGGTGGTTTATCTTCGAGTCGAAAACTGCCCTGTAATGGTCAGTCTCTGGTGCAAGAATCTCTTCCAATCTGTCACTTCTGATATTGGTAATTAATTATCATCGCACTGGGCTATTGGCGATGGTCCGGGATCAATCCCCAATGGAAAGACCCGAGGACAACGCCCCTTGATTTTGAACCACGGTCAAATGACGAGGGAACACCTGAGCTGGCAACCCGCTCTCCAAACTTCCACACCACGCCAACGTGAGGATTTGAAGCCACGACAGATATAACGTGTACCAGCCCTCGTGTACACAATGGTCTTTGGTTGGATCGAGTTTCGAACTCCGGGTGCTAATCCGCTACACTTCCAACTGGGCTACTGGGCCCGTAATAAATTCGTGCGGATATCAAGCACTCAATGGATAACAGGGATAGCACAAACGCTGAAAGTTATATAAAGTTTTATATAGAAAATACAAATACTAGGGTTATGTTATATACAGCTATATTCGATCTTCATTCCTGTCCCAGATTCTGGTTTTAGTACCACTGATATAAAAACTGGAATTTGCAATCATTTTCAAAATAAATATATATTGTTAAAATCCCACAAGATTTTTTGTCGAAAACCAACTTGAAGTATAGTTCCTTTTCCGATTGGGCGTAGTATTCCTATCACTAATGCACTATTTGACGGTGTTGTATAGCCGATGACATATCTATGGTAGAGGCGACAGACGACATGCTTTGGACTGCATGCATTCATTACAAACAAGTATACTCAAATTTTATAGTGAAACCTGAACGCCCTACCAACCACGGGTATATTCGTGGCTGGTAAGGTGTTAAGATTTGCCTCCACGAGCATACTCGTACATTTGGGACGAAATAAAATAATTTGATCTGGTAACAAATGGGTTTAATGATTCGCTAACAAACCTAATAAACCATGAGCCATTTCCTACAAAAGTTTATTCAAACCAAAATATAATCCTTCTCATTCTTTTTATGGAGGTTAAGTATTAAATTATCAAAATGTGTACAGTTTTAACATATTTACCTCCAGACTCATAGGGAAGGACAAGTTGTCATTTAAAAATATTGTGTAAATAGGTTAATAAAATGAAATTATAAAATGAGCATTTTTTTAAGCTTTTTCCTAACGTATTCTAAGAAATATTAAATCTTATTTCAAAAAAGGAATGCCATAGGACTTAAATGAAAAGTTGTAAACCTAATCCCGAAGGATTGAATATTTTGATGGTATCTTTCATTAGAGAAACTGCTCTGGACCTGCCTCAATCTATATAATATTTTCTCTACCGGATATTACACAAATCAACCCATCCATTACCGTACGTAAGACATGAATCTGACGTCGTGATTGGCCTTTTCTTATTTCCGAAGACAGGTTAATATTTGGGGACCTTCCCTCACTTAATCATTCTTCTATCAGAAAACCGAAGGCTGAACTTATCGACTTGGCGTTAATGGCAGAGTCAAGTGATAACCTCGATCGTCTTATCCAGGACGTGATTATAGCCTAACGGCCTACGGAGAGTGAGATATGATGCAACTGATCAGTGTTCTCAGATTTTAGTGATAAACAGAGTAAGTATAGCGGTCTCAGTTTCTTCAGAGTAATGTAAGATTGTGCTATTCGATGCGAAATTTACAAATTGCAGAGCTCATAATCACAAGAGATTTGCTTATTAGAGTTTGAGTGACGATTTTCTTTCAAATAGAGTTTTGTGTTTTATTTCTAAGGGTCGTGTCCGAGTACATAGCAAACGAGACTTTCTTTTGAGTATATCTGGCTGCTGTGCCCGAGGCTTGTAATTGTAATTCATTTTCCATGTAGTATTTAATGGTATAGCATGGCTGGAGTGATTCAGAACCCGCCTTAGCTAACCCATCCTACAATTCATCGACATGGCTGACTTCCACAAGCACAGAACTGTGTTTTTTTAAATTGAGGATTACTGGTTACTGCTTTTTAAGGTTAGACGGCAGTATATTCAGGTATCATATTTTGAAAAGTTCTATTCCAAGTTCATGAGCTTTTAAATAAGTGATGATTCAGTTCCCAGACAAGATTCCAAAAAGATCGTATAATAATCTGTCTATCTTACTGTGAACGCATTGGAGACTCTCGCTCCCCCAACTCGCCTTCCGGCTTAGAATTTTTTATGGGGGGCGGAGAAGTTTACTGACTTCCAGGCACGACGGGCAGCCCATCCAACGGACAGGACGTGCACCGCTTCCCCAACATGAGCGCGCGCGGCCGAACCAGTTTATTGAATCCAAGTTTTAAAAGATACAGAACCATGGCCACTCATGGGCCGAACATAGAATGATCTGAAGGCAATAATAAAACATAAAAATGGTGGCACACACAATGGCCAAAAGGGCCTAAAAGTTTAAAAAGTTTTTCAAGTGGTGCGGCGGTGTTCCCTCCGAAGAGCCGACGCTGAAGGTAGTTGTGGGCGAAGCATGGAGTCTACCGTCGTGACAGCACCCAGAAGATGATTGGCCTGATGGGGCAGCAGAAGAGGACAAATGATGAGGTGCCAAAGTTGTTCTTGGAGAACATAAGGTTAGTAGAGGCAGGTGGTTCTTTAATTTTCCCTTTAGGTGAGGTTCTAGTAGTGCAGTCTGTCATAAAGGTAAGTTGTCTTTTCTGGCTCACCCTTTCTTCACTTTCTCTTCTTCTTTTAGCTTTCCTTTTTTCTCTTTTTTTTTCATTGTGGTGTGCTCAGACAGAAGGCGTGTTCTAAGTCCAAGTTGGACTTAGAAAATTTTTTTATATACTCACCCCGTTGTGGTGTGCTCAAGTTAAAATATATTTTCGGATTTACAACAATTGATCCCAGGCCGTGACATAACGCATTGACAGTTTTTAAGTAATCTCGAATATAAAGCAGAAAATCGAAAGTGCCGTAAATCTCGAACTTTGAGATTAACGTCATGAAATTCGCCAAACTTATTCTGTCTGGAATTCCTAGGTCAAAGCAACGCTTTTCAAATCACTTAGAACCATGGAAGTAAAATTTTATAAAGAACCTTACGCAAGAGACAAATCAACACAAAACATCAAGATACCACGAGCCAAGTATTCGGGAGGAAAAAGAAGACATTTAAGTAAAAGCGTGACAAAAGAGTAATAATAGACAAGCATAAAAGCACGATAAAGCTCGAAAAGCTGTTTACCACCGCAACGAAACTGTTGAGGAAACAGGTGCGAATTGTTTTGTCTAAAGCAGCAAAAACTCTTGGGACATGCTGTATAGTAAAACTATTACCTAGACGTAACCATGGTGAATTCTCAAGAAAAAGCAGTGCATGCATCGAGTTTTTACAACACAATGCAGTTAGTATGATCCAACATCGTAAAGGGCAGTTTGAATCTATCCGCCTATTGTGGCGGCCTGGTTGGTTGATTGTATTTTTGGTTTTATGGCGCAAGGCCCACATTTGCCCTAGCTGCACCAAACACAAGACAGATAATGTCAAGTAAGTAGTCATACATACACAAGGAAAGTATTGCTGACATAGAAATGAAAAACACACCCAGGGAGAACAGGAATCTGACAGGAATCGATCCTGCACCACCTACAACTCATAGGTTGTTAGTGCAATGGATCAGCCCACTAACCTGACAGAGTGGTTTTTAGAGCTCTGGTTCTTGGTTCAGGCTCCGGTTCCGAACCTCGGTCTTGACAGGGATTTTCGTTATGGTTCGTAATCCCCAATTTAAGTCGTTGGTCTCAGTCTAGATTTGGCTTCGTGCAGAAAACAATGGCCTGTTGAACGACAAACCAATCAGTAAATCCATCCGCCCATTGATAGTTTTATCAGACTTTGCTTATAAAGTAGATACTGGTATCGTGCAACGCACAGTGTTTTTACTTATCACTTAAACATTGTCTCGACGAGATGCCGCATTATTAGCAAAACTGACCAGATCATAATGGACGCAGTATCTCGCCCTTAGAAGAAAATTAACTAGGTCATGATCTCGTCATCATCAACAAATCGACAATATATTGATGACGTCATTAGTGAAATTGGTCAGATCTTGAAGGACGAGGCATCTCGTCAAACCACTTGGACGGTTTAGGCCTAGTTAAACAGCTAGACCAAGTCCATGAGTCCGAACACGCACAAAAATTCCAACACTAGATCAGTACCTGCGTAGAGATCGTCTCTTATCAGACCATTGCAAACCAACAGACGACTTGGAGACGCTTGCTCAGTGTTACATCTTAATCGAGTTGGAGATGCTTCATGGCCCTAAACCAATGGTTCTTAACCCTCTGCATACGATCGGGGCAGAATATCGTTTCCTTCTTTGGTTGCCGGCCCAACGGCTTTTCAGGCAATTTACTGAAACCGGCCGAAACGGCCTTTACGATGCTTTCCCCCAGGAGGAGAGGGAATATGTGTCGTCCCATTATCACATAATGTGCCAGTTTCTATTGTCGGGTCTGGGTATACCTAGCAGGGACAGATTCTTCTCGGGTAAACTGAAAGGGCGGCGGTGACTTTTTTTTAAGTGTATCTCTTTTCATACTCAACAACCTCTCACGGACTAGATGCTCGAGGATAAACATTTGCGAGGCTCCCCGTCGATAACACTGATATCTTTGTCAACGGAAAGATAAGGCTATTCACGCGCAGGTCTCTTTGTAGCACAGAAAAGAGGGGATGGAAATCGTAATGGGTTTCGGCGATTCTTTAGGAGTTTGAGGTCTGAAAGAATCCGAGCCTTTCGTAACGAGGGGACTTCAAACTTTCGACCTGTTGGGCCGGTCCCCGTATCCAGAGGGTTAACTTGGGGTGTGTGCACCCCTGGGGGTTCGAGAAAGCATTTCCAGGGGTGCGAGAGAAGTTTCGATGGATGACAGCAATTTAATAAAAGACGATCTGATTGAAATACTACCCAATGCATGTATTCAAATGGAATTTGAAAAAATTGGACTTGGAACAATTCTGGTGTACACAGTTAGAACCTTATGCACAGCTGGCAAAAGCAGCATTGCAGGTACTTTTACCATTTGTTACCACCTACCTGTGTGAAATGGGATTTTCATCACTTTTGCACATAAAAACAAAATCCAGAAATCGTTTAAATGCTTACATGTAGCTCTTTCAAAGAAGGAGCCCCGCTTCAAAAGTATTATTATGAATAAACAACAACGTAACTATTAAAAATTGAGATATTGTTTTTGTATGTACAGGGTGATTCTACGGTCATGGGACAAACTTGGAGGGTTGGTACAGCTTACTAAAACATACATTTTTCGTATAGGAATGTATGGTCGGAAGTGACATCGCAGATTCATCAGATCACGGATGGCCATGCACACTACTGCCATCCAATCACAGCTGCCGAGTTTGTATTACTGTTGGTGGTCGCAATTTTGAGCATTTATTGTAAACATTGCTGCAAAGAAGTACTTTGTAAGGATTTTGTAAATAAACAATGTTTTCTGTTTATGTCTCATTTTTTGTGTTCGTGCCTCCACGCGTCACTTCCGACCATACATTCCTATACAAAAAATGTATGTTTTAGTAAGCCGTACCACCCCTCCAAGTTTGTCCCATGACCGTAGAATAACCCTGTATGTGTAAATGTATGTGTTTATTTTTCAATAAATAAATTATCTTGCAATTGAAGTAATTTCCTAAATAAAGAAATAAAAACAAATTTTTCAAGGGGGTACGAGAGCTTATTTTTAGACTCAAGGGGGTGCAGATCTCTAAAAAGGTTAAGAACCACTGCCCTAAACGAAGGATAGAGATAGAATGTGCCTGCTCACAGGTCTCGAAAGGGCAAGCTGAGATTTTCATGAAGAGTAGGAAGATTGAGCAGTGCTTACAATGTTGCTGATAGAATACAGGGAGAGTTTTTTCACTCATCTAATATTATACATTGTTTCATTTCTTCTAAAAGTGAAACGTTATGAGATTGTAGGTATGTAAGTAGATTGGGTTTTATGGCGCAAGGTTCATATTTGGCCAAAGTGCTAAAAATAAAATAGTCAACGCCAACTAAATGGTCATACTCATAAGAAAAGTTTTACTGAAACAGAAAAGAGAAATGTATCCAGAGTAAACAGGATGTAAACAGCAATCGTACCTGCTCCCAATACAACTTGAAGAGTGGACTAACCCACTCAGCCATGGTGGTCTCGAAGTTGTTTGAGACCTGTGTGACTTTCCTACATCGATGAGCTACGAACCAGACATGTTAGGATAAAAACAGTTGCATCACAAATACTAGGAGAGAAAAAAAGATGCCCTCTTGGAAAGAAATTGATTATCCATGGGAAAAATCTTGCGTGTCTTACAATCGCGTGTGGTGAAGTAGTTTAACATTCTTTCCATGAAAAAAATCTGCAGGTAATAAAAATTGTTCAGTTAAACTTATCGGTTCTATAAGCAGTTTTGTCACACGCAATATAAAAATTGTAGGCCACTGAAACTTCTACCATAAATTTGAATAACACTATAATAACACAAGGGTCAAGATTCAGTTTATTAGAAGGCTTCAAAATAAGGCACTTGTGGTGAATAATTTCAGATTTAAATTACGCTGTGTAAAAATTAAATTGTTTTTTGCTTCTATTTCACCGAAACCTCTTTAGGCCGTTCACAGCAATGACATGAGATTATTTTTACTCAAATAACCAGGTCAAGGAGCCTAGAAAGAATAAAATAAATTATTTCGAAAGGATTGGAGAATAGTGAAAGAGGATATATAATATTTCGAGACTTTAAACACATTGTTCTAAATGAGAACAAGATGATATTCATCAGGAAACTGAACAACGATTTTTGTAAAATCAAATCGAAACCTTATATCACTAACACGATTTTTCGCATTAAAAGTCCCATCTCTAAACGAATTAATACAACAAACGCTGGTGATCAGAGTACTTTGGAAAAAGAGAAGTCTCAAAAGTTCTTTCCCTTCAAAGTATCGCGGAGATATATATATTAAGATCCTTTATCGGGCTATTTTCCAAAACAGTTCACGTCAGAAATAATTCCCGCCACATTTCGTTCTTCTTTATTGCACCTTGATGCGATTTGCTGCCACTAATTAAATCAGCGGAGCGCGGCAAAGAAGAAAGAACAAATTTTGGAACAGGCCCCTGTCATTTTGTTGTTATGTTTGCGAAACTTTCGGGTGGCAGCAAATGGATCTGACGTTTCGGAAAAAGCAGATTTGCTCTAGATGATGATGAAAAAGAAAACCCGTTTTTTTTTTTCTTTTATCACTGCTTCTAGAAACAATTACTTTTTTTTGTAATTTTCCACTAAGCGTGAAAAGAGAGAATCGAAACTATAATTGGATTTATTTCTTTACGGAACGTGATAGGGTAAAAATAATCGGATCATCTGTTAAGTCTAATCAAAAAGAGGTAGGGTTATTGTTTTTGTGTTGGATTCCCTCACTGCAATATGTGTTCTTATGTGGACATAAAGATGGGCGAAAGACAGTAAAGACAGAAGCATAAAAAATATATGTTCCAGTCAAACAGTTTTTAATGGTCTTCAATGAAAGCTTCTGGGTGTATTTTTTTCACAAGGTTTTTATATTCCCGAAAGAACCTTCAATTAATTTTTTGTTTGTTATTTTATCCTTAAAGCAGCCTTATTGGACACTTTTTTGCGACGTATAAACAATCTTTTCTTCAGAAATTTTAAAATAGTCGTCTATGGAGTTTATTACATTCAAAATATTTTTATTGCTACTTAATACTCGATTTCCTTTGCAGTAAACATTCAATATTTTTTAATTATTTGAAATTTTAAAATATAGTCATTTAGGCGTTTTATTCTTTTGTAAAATATAGAACTGACGCTCAATTTTCGATTTCGTGTCTCAGTATTTCTCTTTTGCATTAAACGTTTAATACTTCTTTATTTTCAATCGCTAGGGCAGGATCATAATACAAGAGGTAGGTAGGTATTTTAATTAAAGTCGCACTGCAGCAATACTACGGGCTTTTGGCGACGGTCCGGTATCAATCCACAAGAAAAAGATCCGAAAACACTACGTAATTTTGAACCACGGTCAGATGACGAGGTCACACCTGAGCTGGCACCCCACTCTCAAAACTTCGACACCAAAACTTACACTCTCAAACTTCCACCTTCTGAAGAATAAACTTGAGGACATTTGAGGCCACGAGAATGCGTTAGCCCCTTTTGTACACGACGGTCTTTGGTTAGTAGCAGTGGTAACTCGCAACCCTCCGGTTGACAATCCGTTACTCTTCCAACCGGGCTTCCGCGGCCCCATAATACAGGAGATGGACTAACATAGCATACAAGAAAGATAACCTAGCACAAAGAAAAGCAGAGAACAATGTCAGTAAAAATATCAATATAACACACATCGAGAAACAAACAAAAGACATCTTTCTTCCTAATACACAGAGACCCTGGAAAGTCCATGTAGGATTCTGTACGAAGCAAATGGTTTCTGTCCATTATTGCTCCAGAATCACACAGTGGGCAGCAAGGTTCGTTGGAGATCCTTAAGAGATGCAAAGAACGGAAAGACAGACATGTAACCAGGCGCAATTGCCTCTCGAAGCGTCTTGTCTGGTACATTCATGAGACATTCGCTTTCCCAGAATTGTACATTTGTTCTACCTTAAAAGACCGTGCTGGTATTTTGATATCGTGGAGTGTCCCATAAATTGTTTTATTTTCGAAAATATATTCTCGTAATTTGGATGAAGCAGCAATTTTGCACCATTGTTAGCAAGAAAGTGCGCCTGCTCATATCAGTATACATTACAATGTCCAGGTAATAATTACAAAGCATTTTGTTTTTTGAGCTTGAGGATTCTTGGCACCGGAGAATCTCAAAAGAGCGGGATTCCGAGGAACTAATAGATTGGATAGCTGCTTGAGAGTCTGGCAGTACGACTGCCTTTTCAAATTTGTGCTGAAGGGCCAGCAACTACATTGCTGGCCGCATCGCAAATGCATCACCCTGAAGGAAGCAACCAATAGCTTTTAAATTTGCGCGATGCGTAGATCATGGAAAGATGTGCGAATGATTAGAACTGCAGCATACATGTATGTAAATCATTCTCCAGTAACTCCCCTGCAAGCAGTATAAAAAGGTAGAACAGAGAACCGGTTTTAAGTATTGGAATTGTGTTTTCTCACTGTTCTTGTGCATAGTAATCTTAATAATCCCTCATCAAAAAACACTAGTCATACCAGCGCGTTTCTGAGTTTGACAGAGGAAGAATTACGGGTTATCGAGAAACTGGGGTTTATCTTTCTGAGAAATCGGTGCTCGTATTGGACGAAATCACGCCACAGTGAAGCAAATATGGAATCAGTGATTGCAAAAGGAACAAAGACAGACAGACAGAGAGAGAGAGAGAGACAGACAGAAATATTTGTCGCTTTCCCTTACTTGAAAACCACCCCTGTTTTACAACAACTGGAACTCGTCAATATCCTTGTGATTCAGAAACTAGAGAAAACAAGGTTGGATCCAGGGTGAACTGTCCATCATTCATTCGGAGATTTTTGCCCCTGAAGCGAGTGGATGCGGTAAGACAGTTTTAGTTTCAGCTTTTGGTGAGAAAACGAACGCAGATGTAACTGGCTTTTCCTTTGTCTGCAATGAATCTGACCTTGTGAAGGTTATCTGATTACCCATAGATGGTCGCGATAACTGATAAATTTAATGCTGAGTGTCTCCTCCCACTGCGGTATACGACGGGCTGAAGGGGCCGACTCAAGTGACCATCCGGTGAAGTGAAAGCGGCACAGCAGTTGGCCAGTTAAGAAACGACGGTCATAAACTTTTTTAATGAATGTTGGTGGAGTTGGATCTAAGGAGATGTTTGAGAATTTCCAAGAGGAAAGGGAGAATTATTCGGAAACAGAAAATACAATCCAATCGGATCTAAACAAAGGAAATAAATCTGAGGCAGTTAACTTAAAAGATGAGCGATAGCAGTGCTAATCATTAGAGGAAGTGAGACACGATATTAAAAATAATAAAGGGAATTGAATTTTAGTAGACGATTTGATTTATCATTGATAATATAAAATATTGGGAGAAAAGCTATCAAAACTAGTTTTACTTGAAACTTAGACGGAAAAAAGCTCCAGCATTGTCTCATGAATCTGTTTATGGTGCTCATATGGAACTTAAAAAGACCAAAGAACGTATCCGTTATAATTTTTACTGACCTCTGATGTCCAAAGACAAAAGGGGTTTGCGAGTTCGAAACTCGATCTAACCAAACACCGTCTTGTACGTGGAGGCCAATGCACGTTAAATGTGTCACAGCCTCATATGTCCTCACGTTGGCGTGATGTGGAAGTTTGGAGAATGGTGTGCTATTCTATAAAACGTTTTGGATCCCCAGTGAACTTTTCCAAAACGAGTTTGGGTAACTTAACTGATTTTGAATTCGGAACTTGAATATTCCTGTTTTCAACGATCTGGAATAGTTAGACGCAAATTCAGCGTCTCTTAAGAATTTATTAATTTTTTGGGAGACCTTATACATTTTTCCTGATAGTCGTGGCTATTAATTACATCTTCATCAATTTCATCTACGTAACTTTATTAAATTTTGTACAATCCGTACATCATCTCACCATTGATTGTTATTCGTATTTTATGCAGAAGCTTGGAACGCAAATAGTTTGGAATAAACATTAAGTGTAAAATTTTAAATATTAAAGATAAAGCATTGATTATTTTCGTAAAAAATAAGAAAATCGTGTTTTCTGTTATCCCATTAAGAATTTAATGTGCGAATTTTAATTTCGAATTCTCTTGAACATGAAAACATTGTAGTATCCTATAAATGAGCTAACGATTCAATTTTAAAATTGCAAATACGAATTCCTCGAAATGATACTATGAGGCATGAAAATATATGCTATAACATTAATACCAGTTATCCCAATGACTTCTGATAAGTGATCCACTAGTGTAAACCAAGAGGCTGCCTCGCCATTTTATTATCAATATCTTATCAGTTTTTTTGTATTTAGTTGTTTAGGCTATTTACATTGATAGACTGTTTACGAACTTGGAAAACTAAGCAGAATCACTTTATCAGACTCATTTCATCTGTCGTCAAGATTTTGAAACGCTCTTTGCAAGTAGTAGTGGGTTGAGTTGTATTACGCAGGGGCCATATTTGGCCAAGCTGCATCAAACATAAGACAACGTCAACGTTCTATGCGAGGATTTCAGGGAATTCACAAGATCTTCATCGTTGAATAAAACGAGATAGCGAATAAACACGAGCAGCTTATAAACATTTGAGCATTCGATTATATAATTCAAAATCAGCAATTCCTATCACAAAATATTCGTGGAAATGCAAGTTCGAGATAAAGATGACTTTTCACGTTTCAAGACTGATAACTCTTAAGAAGGCACAAAAGTTATTTACTTAAATTGTAGAGTAACGTCTCGATATATCGCACATAGGGGACACGAAAAAAAACGTGATATTTAGAGGCGAGAGAAAAAGGCAAAACGTACTAAAAGAAACAAAAAGGCATATATTATTAGTTAGATCACGTGTTTTTAAAACATTACGCTAAACTAACAGTTAAACACAAAATCGAAATAAATTTCCTGTGTTTCCGAAGCCGAAAATTAATCAGTGGACAAGATAAAAGAACTTTTCAAATGAATATGCGAAATGTCGAGGCACGATGTAACAAACAGTAAGTTAAGGTATTTTCAATTTTGATCTACACTCATGTTCAAAAGTTAAGCATAATTCGTAAAATGCGAAAAAATTGGAGTAAATATCACGTGTTTTTAAAACATTACGCTAAACTAACAGTTAAACACAAAATCGAAATAAATTTCCTGTGTTTCCGAAACCGAAAATTAATCAGTGGACAAGATAAAAGAACTTTCCAAATGAATATGCGAAATGTCGAGGCACGATGTAACAAACAGTAAGTTAAGGTATTTTCAATTTTAATCTACACTCATGTTCAAAAGTTAAGCATAATTCGTAAAATGCGAAAAAAATGGAGTAAATATGGATACAATGGTTCAAATTCACTTGTGGAGTATCGTGGGACGAAGGTAAAACATTGTGCATATGCAAAACAGTTCAGTCGACGTCTACATACGCAAAGCATCGGCGCACGTCGGAGTCGCACGCCGAGTATAAAAAAGCCTCGAGCGGCATGGCTAGTTTAGACAGAAATGTCGTAATTGCTGTGGTACGGAGTGTTGTTAACAATCAATAAGGACGAAGGATGTCACAACTGGGCATGTTTGTGAAGAGACGAATTATTGAAATGCTTGAATCCTGTCGATCCCAAACCGAAGCGTCTCGAATTCTGAATGTGCCTCAATGTGTGATCTCCAGACTGTGGCAGAGGTTTCAAACCACTGGAGATGTTACCCGACGACCATTAACGGGTCGGCCAAGGGTAACAACCGCTTGGCAAGACCGATATTTGGCGACAACTGCGCGACGTCAGAGAACTGTTCTGCCAGACAACTGGATTCAGCCCTGACAGCCGCCACAGGAGTCATAGTTTCGAGACAAACTGTTTACAGGAGACTCAGGCACGTTTGTCTCTATGCCAGACGACCATCAGTTTGCTTCCCCCTGACGTCTGCACAGAAACGCGCAAGTTTACTGTGGAGTTTGGAGCATCGGCAGTGGAGTCGACAACAGTAGGGCAATGTCATGTTAAGTGACGAGTCCAGATTCAATCTGCAAACTGATTCTCGTCGTACCACGATCTGGAGAGAACGTGGAATACGTTTTCACCCCGGAAACATCAAAGAAAGATCGTATTCCTTCAGGGGAGTCATGGTCTGCGAAGGCATCATGCTGGACGGCCGCACAGACCACCACATCTTTGACACGGGGTCTTTTACAGGTCAAAGATATAGAGACGAAGTCCTTGAGCCTACCTTTCGCCTGTTTCCAGGTGCGGTCGGTCCTGGTTTCGTATTCATGGATGATAACGCGCCTCCTCACCGTGCAGCCCTGGTCGACGCCTTCCTTCAAAGTGAAGATATCCACCGTATGCAGCGGCCTGCCAACTCTCCTGATCTGAATCTTATAGAGCATGTGTGGGATATGCTCGGGAGACATTGCAACCCTCCGCCACGCACCAAGCTCTGTTCCGGAATTGAAAACTGCTCTCCGTGAGACTTGGAACTCTTTGAGCACACAACTCATCCATACCCTCATCGAAAGTATGGGAAATCGTTGTGCAGCATGCATGGCCACTAGAGTTTCCCACACACCGTATTAAACTTCAGCATCACATTCTTTTAATCACTCTGTTTCACTAAAGTTGACACTCGTTTTGTGAACCTTTTTCTTTCAACCCTTTTCTATGGATGATAAAAGTCATTATTATCCTTGTTATCTTCTTCTATAACACCCGTTTCTTCTTCTCTATAACTCTATTACACCCGCATACCGCGTTTCCTTCCATTCCGATGTAGATTTTCTGAAATATTCACATAAACAGCAATTATGCTTAACTTTTGGACATAAGTGTAGTAGGTAAGTAGCGTAGGTAGGTTACGTCGCACTGGAACGATACAAGAGGGATATTGGCGACAGTCCGGAATCGATCTCGACGTGAAAATTCCGAGTACACTTCGTAATTTTGAACCAACGTCAGATAACAAGTCCAACACCTCATCAGGCACGCCAATCTCCAAACTGCCACACCACGCCAACGTGAGAACATGGTTGATATAATGTGCACTAGCCCCCACGTACACAACGGTCTTCGTTGTATCAAATTTCCAACTCGCGGCCATCCGGTTGCTAATCAATGACTATAACACCTAGACTACCATGGCCCTAAATTAAGGCGAAAAATCTAAATTTAAGTGTCGGTAGTGTTCCTGGAGCTAAACGCGTTTCCTGTATGAAAGTGGAGGAAATTGACTTGCTTTTCGAACATGGTTTTAGCCCAGTTTTGCCAGCACTTTGCCAACAAAAATTCCAAAGAACGAATTGATATTTGAGAATTGACTGATCAATAAGATTAAACACCAAATTATCACCAAAACGACAATAAGTTACATTTTAAGGTAACCCCTATATGCATCATGTGATAACATTTGGGAAAATCTTCACATTCCGCCAGGTTTATTTCTTTACTGAAATCCCTCAAGGAAATACCACTTTACCTTCTCAACACCCAATGCTGAAAGCTGTTATTCCCTATTGTAAATCGCCCTTAGATGCTTTAATCCGAGTTAATCCAGGCACTTTAACGATCTTAAACGTGGCACTTAAGCTGAGTTATTTTTCAAAACAAACGCATCCCAGAATCCGAAAAGAGCTGGAAGAGCAACTAAGAGATTCGGTTCAATTTCAGGGATATGAAAAAACTCATCACGGCACCGACGTTAAATATTAAACCTTTATCTCACTAATATTCCTCCAGAGAGAAAAGAGATCATAAATTAGTTTCTCAGAAAGTTCTCCCCTGTGCCAGTCTCGTTATCTGTGAATAAATAGCGCGAGCAAAGTGGACTAAAAAGTTCCCAAAAAAATCGATATATCATGCACTTGCATTCATGCTCCTCGTCTCCCAGGTAGTAAATAATATATGATAAACATCATTAATACTTGTCACTGAGAAACTTTTTCAAAATATTTTTTATTGTGATGTCTTATTTATTTGGTTGCTTTCGAAGAGCTGGTTTTTTATTGTTGGACTTCGAGGAAACAAAAAGTGGACGTGGAATTGCACATAAATATGCATCAAGAACAGTTAATGACATAATAATTGATTTTACATTCTTTATCGGAGTTTTGTTCTCGAAAAGAGTTGGCTGTCTTTTGATGAAGATGGATTTGGACGCGAGGACGAATCTTGTTTTCGAATACGCGAAAAACTGTCGCATGTCGTAAACAGTCTCTATTTCTAAATTACTCCTGAATTCTATGTAATTTTTAACAGAAATTAGAATTCTAACAGAAAATGTTTTCCTACGTAGTATGTTGTTTTATCTATCCATATAAGTTTTAAAAATTGTATGAGAACCTTGATCCAAAGAAAAGTGGTAGATTTTTTTCAAAGGTGGATAATAGCATTCTGAGAAATAGTTGTTTTTAATGGAACATATTTTTTTAATAAAATGTTTTTCCGCTAACCTTGCAATGATAGAAGGTGTCACTTGAATTGTTCGTTTCGGATCTATATCTGTTTCCCATTAAGAGAATTGTCTGCAGTTTCTAAATATAAGGTTCAATTTTTTTTTAATTCAACAATATAGCCGTGGTCACTTGTTCTCTTCGTCATGATTCCTGTTGTAGAGTTGTGCACCAAAAGAATGTTCATCAATATTAAAGAAAGCATATTCAGAAAAATAGTAGTGAGACCTAAAATTATTCATCGATATCTTGTTAACTTTGCTTCAGTGTAATTAATTATACATGCTTGATATGAAACAATCAGAAGAATGTAACAGTCGTAGGTTTAATGTCGGTAGGTATGAATTAAAAGACTAGGACAATTGTTTCGTTTTACATTAAAAAAAATTAATTTTCCTGTTTCACTATTATTCTTTCTTTATAAAAATAATTTATATAAATATTTTTATTCTCTCTTTATTGATGTACAATATGGTGGTCCTTATTTTGCAGAGTAAAATATTCTTCATTCTTATCCTCTAATTATATTTCGATATGCTAAAAAATAACTGGCCAAATTTGAATACATTTGAATAACATTTAAAGGTAGCTCAATAAGACTATTGTTTTCAACATTGCAGTACATAGAAACACATAACTTGCATTCAGCTCTAGGTCGGAACCAGTTAGCAATTCCACACCACAAAATTGGTTTTCTAAAGGCATGTTATCATTATTATAATTGAAATTATTTGTTAATTTTCTAAATCTTATCCAATATATGTTTGTTGCTAGTGACTTCCTTTTTATGATTTGTTTAGAACTGTAAATGCTTCCAAGATTTTTTATTCTAAATTTTACCAACATTTACTCAATTTACATCGAAATTGGATGATCTCTTTGATATTGCACATTTCGATGCCATAAACTTAATAAAAACTACTAAAAAACAAGATATTTTTAGACCAGTGGAAGAGAGAAGCGAGGAAGTATGGTAAGAATTGACAAAAATATCGAGGAAGAGAAAACACGCAAGTGATAGAAGAAATACAGTTATTCAAAATTTCGACGGACGACAGAAACTCCGGAGGATGCAGACAGTAGTATCATCTGAGGATTCTGATGAAGAGGTAAAAAGTTGATCGGTAGTTATAAAAGGGGAAGAGAAAGACCCAGGTTTACTTAAGCAAAAGATAGGATAGATAAACATTGTGGCATTAAAACTAGCAGCATCTTTAGATCGGACAAAAGTGCCAGATCGCAAGGCAGTACATTTTCTCGCAAAAATAGCAATGCGTTTGGGACTTGATTTGAACAACTTTAGTATAAATCGTAGTTAAGTTTGTAAACAAAGAATACTTAACAGGTGTTATATATAAGAGCGGCTCAAAAATAATTTACAAAGACAGGATGCTTTAACAGTTCGTTGGGATGGTAAACTTTTACAGGACGTTACTGGCAAGGAAAAAATTGACCGACTTCCTCTCATAGTCTGAGAAAATTGTTATCAATTGCTTACAGTTGCAAAGCTTCCATTTGGAACTGGGAAAGCACTAGCATCTGCAGGAGTCTGGAGGATACAGTGTATGGTATGTGCTTTGATACCACAGGTCAAATACTGGTGCTATCAATGGATCCTGTGTCCTGAAATGAAAACTGAACAAGGAATTTCTTTACTATGTTCTTATTATATTATGGAACTTAGGATAGGTACGGTTTTTAACTGTAGTTAAGGTTTTTTTTTATCCCCAAAGGTTGTACTCTTCAAATGCATTGAAGCCTATGGAGGCTTGTTGATAAAGAAAATTACAAGAAATGTATCGTTGATGAGAATACTTCATTTCTTATGAATGCCATCAAGGACGATACTTTAGAATTTGTCGATTAATTGTTGAAAAACAATCAACCAAGAGCAGGCTATTGTGAGTTCCTTGAACTAATTGTTATGTTTTAGATGTACTCCTGTTCAGGGTATGAGATTTATGGCACCTGGTGGGTACTATGCACAATGCTCGTTGGATGCCAAAAGTTCTTTATTCACTTAAAATTAGGATGTTTAGAGGTCAAAATTATTCCAAAAGAAGATAGAGGAGTTCTCTGAAAGCGGCGCCATCTTTTACAAAAACGACTCAATTTTTACTTCTTTCCAGAATATTGACTGTCCGCGATCGACTGATGTTCCTAATCCATATGCCTCGGAAAAGAGGATTCTGTTAAGAAGCCGTTAATCATCACGGCATCGACGTCAGGTTGTCAGTGTCCTCGGCAGTTTCATTAATCTCTGGGCCGTTTTGTGGCCCAAGCAGTCAGTTTTCGAGATGATAAGGAGTCTGTTGCGACGACGACGCCAGAGTCATCGGCTTCTTCTGCAGGTTGGGGAAATTTGTGAGAAATAAATGTTCCGCGAGTGAAGTTGGTTCATCAATTTTCAATATGGATGAAAAATGCCGTTTGCCTTTTATGTTTTGCGATGGATGGCGTGTGATCGGGGAAAGTTTACGTTTTTCTGTTTTGGAGGTAGAGCTGAGCTGGTAGTTTTCCATGGAGAAGATGGGATTGCAGATGGAAGTGAAAGGACTCGTGATTGAGTGAAAACCGACTCGACCACGCGTGATTGTTCGGGTGGTGAATAAGTTCCTTTTTTCCCCCGAGTCGCTGTCCATTTTAAGTGATTATTTCAATCCCATGGATAGATTTTTACCCAGTGTGCAATCTGTTTTATTGATGTCTTACGAGAGGGAAAAGTTTGAAACTTATATTTATTGAGAAATGGAACAAAATAAATTAACGTTCACTGTCCAAGTTTCAATTCTAAGATTGCAGAACAGTCGCTGAACAATTGCGTAAAGGATTACTTCTTTTCAACATAAACCGGGACAATCTATTTGTTGTGTGAGAATCCTCTTTTTGTTCTTCATGTTCTTCAGATTTTACTGTTCATCATATTTTAATTATATGTCTTGCCTTTAATCATCATCGCCAAAAATTTTTTAAAGTATAATTTTTAACTTGCAAGATTTGGTTGGGGAAACACCCGATTCAAACCTTTTCGTGTTTTTAAGTTCAGTTGTTTTGATGAATGCTACCAGCGGAAAGAGATAGTTTACTTGTTCTTATCTTTTCAGAAAAAATTAACAATCATATCAAATATGGTTCCAATGTGTCATTAAGTGCGCTGTGGTAACAAAGTATTTCTTCAAGCATCCCCTATGGAAAATCGGATAAGGTCCGTTTCTATGGCAACAAACAGGCCCAGGCATTGTGGCTCCCATTGTTAAATTATAACTAGTATTATCGATCTATACTAGGGGTATTTCAGTTACATCCACATTTCCAGAGGGTACTTGAAGCATAAAAAGTTGAGAACCACTGTATTAAGCAGATAGTATTTCTATTCGGGTGACAGCAG
The DNA here is from genome assembly GCA_933210815.1 of Meta bourneti. Lineage (NCBI taxonomy): Eukaryota > Metazoa > Arthropoda > Arachnida > Araneae > Tetragnathidae > Meta > Meta bourneti. Next base: position 101,643,369 of record OW119924.1, on the reverse strand, counting down.
ACTTTAAGAGTACGCGAGATATGATACTTTTATTGAGGTTATTTCAACAAGTACAGACGGATACTTCTGAATAAGGACATAAAAGTATCAATTTAAATCGGACACAGATCTCTGGAACGACAATAAAGGTTGAAGACTCCTCGTAATCCTATTTGTATGACCCCAAAGATCCAAAAACCTTGGGAATCTAGACTAGAGTTTTCTTGCTTGATCATTTCGGAGGTGGTTTTTACTCTGATGACAAATCTGCGAAAAAAAAATTACAATATTGTTGTGACAGATAAATGGTTAATCAAAAGACAATTTTGCAGCGGCGTACTATGTAACCCATTTTATGCAATGCTAACATACAGTAGATGACTATTATATAAAGAAATGCAAACAGAATATATTTGTTAAGCATTAAGCCAAAGGAAAGTTTTATTTGAACACTGTACTCAAAAATAAATCAAAATGAGCATTTAAAAATAAGGACATCCATTTGCCATAGGGGAGGGTTGAGGAAATGCATTTGTTTGTCATACGGGCGCCACTAAACGGAAAATAAGTAATATATTTTCTAACTTTTTCTCGTTGCCGATATCTGTTCTAGTAAAATACATTTTTCAGTGGTAAACATTCGTCCCAAGCAAAATAAAATTAAAACATCCACCACAATCATTCCTACTCCACATGTGCGAGCCTTTTTACTGTAGTGTCCGCCCGTAGCGTGGTCACAATTTTATTTTAGATGAGACCCAAAATTGAAATAAATTTTTTCATGGAAAGTTGAATGCTTATCAGATTTTTGAAAATGGTATGTGACTTTCGGTTTTTACCAGACTATGAACATGAAAAGGATTACCGTAAGTGATACACATTTCAGCTGAACTAACTATCTGATTCACTGTAATATATTTACAATATAAATAACAGTAAACTGCATTAAGCAAACACTCAAACCTTGCATCTGGAAATTCATATTTATTTCTTTTGTCCCTTTCACTGTTGGGGAGTTGATGCAATACGTAGATATACTGTCGCGTTGAAATAATTAAAAATTCGAAGAAAGAAAATTAAAAGGTTTATTTGGAAAAAAGAGAAACAGCAAAGTAAAACAGAAGTGGAATGATAAATAATCAGAGATATGCAGGATAAAAACATCATTTGATACTTTATTATTTATTACCAAGATGTATCTTCAAATCTCTCTATGATACCTTTACCAAAAGTATAAAATAAAGTGTATTCACTCTTAAATGAAAAATTAATTGCGGGAAAATATCGTCTTCCATCAAAGTGTAATTGTTTTTTTGAAAATGGATCTTTTGTTTTCTTTAAATTATTTATCGTTCGCACAAATCCGCCTGTGGCAATACGAGTATGATTAAATAGCAGAGTCCCCCAGAAAATTATTCATAATCATTGCTTTTATACTTCGTAATGAATATTAATTCATGATGTATACTTTTAAGAATACAATTAGTATTATTTTAGTACTTGAAATTGCTTGTAAATAAGTCAAGGTTTTTCTTTGTGATCGCTGTATATTCGCTGTATTTTTTTAATTCTCTCAATTTCAAAAAGAACTCACCAAAACTGATTTTGTACATCATGTTTTTATGAAGGGAAGGGACAGCTTGATGAGGTTTGAACGTGGGGGGTCAATACCTCTGAAAAGACTCTGTATATTGTAGTTAGAAATATTAAAGTTATGCATCTAACCTAATTGTTTAATTTGTAATACGTGTAAGCTTGTATCCAAGGCGTACACTGCTGGCATTTGTGGCAAAAAGTAAACTAAAACACTACAATTTTAAACATTACCTTTTAAATGCCTCCATGTATGACCTGAAAATAGCGTAAGAGTGTCTTCACTGCAACGTAAATTGCTTTTACTCAAAAACTATTTCATTTGTCACACAATAGATGGAATATGTTTAAAATGACGTATTTCAGTGTTTTCCTTTGATAATATCTGAAACTTCTTTACAGGTCTCAAAAACGCTTTGGACTGGATTGAATGGCACTAGATTTGAGATGAAAGCTCTGCTCCAAGATCTTACTCGCATGCTGCCTTTAACAAATGGATGACTAATTCTTACAGGATCTGGATGTAAACAAGACTGGAAGTGTTTTCGAGAACAAGATTGCGGAATAAGAGCATTCGGTTTTATGGACGTTCAAGGCACCTAAAATTTCGTAGTACAGCAGGCCCATTTAGATGCTCAGAAATAATTTCGTTATTCATATCAGAAATATCTTGTGTATCCAAGAATGCGTTATTGACTCTGTATTAGAGTTCTTCCATGTAGTTATTTTATACAATTAGCTATTCTAGTCAACAAGTATCTAAATAAACTTAAGTGCACGCTAGTGTCCATCGACATGTTCGTGGACTCGGGGTATTGTTCTCAATATAGGTTAATAGGGAAACCAGTAATCACCAAAGATATTTTCATTCTCCATGGTCATTAGCTCTTATTTGACTACGATCAGTATAGTTTTGTTGTTTTCAGGTTTTATGGCGCAAGGGCCTATTTGGCCAATCTGCGCAAATCACAAGACATATAACACTATGAAAAGGCAAAACACAGAAGGGTAGGTGAGGGTAAAAATGAAAGTGAGAAAGATATTCGGGTACCTCGGGATTATGATCAGTAGAGGACGGCAAGGGAAAAAAACAATAAAAGCCTGAGAATATTGTGTTATCTTCGGTTGCCACCACTAATAGTGGTCACCAAAAAGGAACGCATTCCATTTTGGTGACACGATATGGGTCATATACATTTACACAGGGTGAGAGGATTTCTACGAGTAATGAGTAGTTTTAGAAACCGGTCTAAAACATTTTTTGTTCGAGCATGGTCATAGCCCAGGCTCGAGTGCAGGAGTTGCCAACGTGGGTTACATGCTTTGGGGATTAGTGTTTGCATCTTTTAAACTGATTAAAATATGACATTGTCTTTCTGATCATTAGGAAAATAAGCATTCAGTATCTCCAAAAATATGTCAGTCTGTTTCTGCTCAAAGCCGACGATATACAACATGCATAGTAAAGTCAATCTCTTAGGGTTATCAAATCCTAATGAGTCTGAATTTCACCATGAGCATAATTTTTTCCCTGGAGTCCTTGTAGAAGCAGTGTTCCTGATGTTCGCGATTTTAAGGTGTCAGTAGATATTTTTATATGCCATTATGCTGCTTGAGGGCAGGCAGACTCTGATGTAGTGCAGAGGTGTGTCAATTTTACCACTGGAGGAAATGCCCGAATTGATGCTTGTAAACGTTTTCAGGTTGTATAGAAATGGACCATGTCCAGTCAAGGATTATTTCGGAAAAATCAAATATTTCATTTCAGTTCTCATTTCGAAGTTGTCGTCTTATTAACTTTTGGGTATCAACACAAGTACATAGTTGCCAAACGAAATTTTTTGGGCTACTCTACTCTGACAGAAGTTTTAGTTTGTCCTTTCCTATTTCAAAGGTAGGTAGGTATTCTAATTAACGTCCCACTGGAGCAACACAACGGGCTATTCATGACGGTCCGGGAGGAAAGATCCAAGGACAACACCAAATAATTTTGAACCACGGTCAGATGACGAGGTCACATCTGAGCTGGCACCCCCACTCTCCAAACTTCCACACCACTCCAACGTGAGGACATTTGAGGCCACGACAGATTCAACGCCTCCTTTATACACGACGGTCTTTGGTTGGACTCGAACTCGCAACCCTCCGGTTGCTAACCCGTTATTCTTCCAACCGCCCTTTCCTATTTGAAAACAATAGATTGCAGGAACCCCGACAGCAGTATCGAATCGTTCCCGGCGTGTCCACCATCGTACAGCCGCAACTGCAAGACCGGCGAAGTCAGGAGAATCCACCTTCGTGATTACCCCGTTGGCGGGGGTAATTAATTAGACGGGGGCGCTCTAAGTAATTGAGGGTATTCATCATTCCCCGAAACCGCAAAGCTGAATGACGCTCAGGTGGAGAATATATATTTCTTGTCAAGACAAGTGTACACGGAAGAGTCGTCCGTTGTGCATATGTTCCTCTCATTAAAAAGAGACCAGCGATGCATCAAAACCTCCATTGCTGCTAATGAGAAAGGGACCGTGAATTTACATTCGAACACATTAGCGGATACTCTTCTATCGGAAGAAACATGCATCAGTGGTGCTATGAGTATGTAACTGGTCTTTTTGGAGGGTATTATGGATTGCGAACGTTTTGTTTTACATGAGTCGTGGCAAACGTGCTGAATCATTGGGGATGGCATTGTTATAACACGTACAGAAGTAGCGAATTTTACAATATTCAGTTGTCAGTTTGGCTTTTCGTGAGGCTCAATCTTTCAGATACGCTTATTCAAGCTGAATTTGTGTGAAACAAAAATCTATGCCTTTTTCCAAAAACGAAAAAATTTAAATATAATTTAAAAAATAAGTCAAGTTATATGCGTGAGGGTCTTGCGTTTGAAGAACAATAAGGGGAACAATAGAATGTGAGACTACAATGGAATGACTCGGTGCGTGTTTGAGCGAATTATAAAAAAATGAAGTCTGTGCATTGAATTTTTGTGACCCATTTTAAGTTATTTATCCTTTTGGGTCATTTTAACCCTCCTGGTGGTTGTCTTGATTAGTCAACCCAGTCAGTTTTGCTAATGACGAAATATCTCATCATTAGCAAAACTGACCAGATCTTGATGGACTAGATATCTTGACACTAGAAGAAAACTGACTGGATCTTGATCTCATTATCAATAATCGGCAATATTTTGATGACGAAATATTTCATCATTAGCAAAACTGACCAGATCTTGATGGACGAGATATCTTGACACTAGAAGAAAACTGACTGGATCTTGATCTCATTATCAATAATCGGCAATATTTTGATGACGAAATATCTCATCATTAGCAAAATTAAACAGATCTTGATGGACGAGATATCTCGTCAAAACCACTTGGAGGGTTAATGCAAATCAGCGATTTCCGCGTTTCGTGTTTGTATGTATGTGCCCGCACTACATCTGAAGGGCGGAATATATTTTCATGAAATTTTGTAATATATTTTGAAAACTTACAATAACCTGGTAGCCGAACTTCACAGCGAGTCTGTCATCCCTTCTCATGTGCGTTTGTATGTTTGTGCAAATATAACACAAAAACAACCCAATTTATTTTCATAAAATTTTATAAACTTCATAAAATATAGCTTAGTGAATACATTTTTTAATATTACTCTGCCTTTTTGTGCAACTTTCATGCTATTATGGCTGAATACCCATACATTTCACCATACTTGAATCAAACCTAGCAGTGTTGGAGAAGCTGAGATCTATTATTCTGAACAGGTACGTGTTTTCCATTTCGAAACTGAATATCTGAATTAAAGAAAAGACCTATAGAGATTTCGTTTGAAGCTGGATGTAACTTAGAGTATTGAGATCTTGGAAGAATATTGATGTTAGGAAATATCCAAGCTAAGACTTTGGAAAGATTAAGCATTTTTTGTCACAAATGCAGAAGATCAAGGTTGCCTACTTAACGAGTTGATGTCGTTCTTAAACATCTGTTAAAGTTTTGTTCAAAACTGTTTTTTTTTTCAAAATTCTGTCAAATAGACCTACCGGTGTTAACAGATTACATTTCCTTTGTCTGTACTGACGACACCTAATTTTAAAGAGACCGCAGTAGCCCTGTTGGAAGAGCAGCGGATTAGCAACCGGAGGGTCGCGAGTTCGAATCCAACCAAAGACCATCGTGTACAAAGGGGGCTAGTGCACGTTAAATACGTCGTGGCCTCAAATGTCCTCACGTTGGCGTGGTGTAGAAGTTTAGAGAGTGGGGTGCCCCAGCTCAAGTGTTGCCTCATCATCAGACTGTGGTTCAAAATTACGTGGTGTTGTTCTCGTATCTTTCCCTTTGGAATTGATCCCGGACCGTCACCAATAGCCCGTTGTGTTGCTTCAGTGTGACGTTAATTAAAATACTTACCTAGCTAATTTTAAAATAATTTGTTTTTGGTGTATGTGCCACCAAGCGGAATTTTAAAGAGAAAAATATATTTGCTTTAAAAAAAATTAGTCCTGAATATCTTATCAAATTAATCATGTCAAATTAATTATGTTATTAATGACATCCTTCCCTTAATGATGAAATTTGGAAATGCCGCATTATAATGCAACAGTTTCACAAGTAAAAAATAGTGATAGGAAAAATGTGTATGCAAGGCTATTCGCTGTAGTTTCGTCCTTTTTATGATTTAATTTACGGAAATTTCACAGAAGAAGGGGCATTCATAATCATCACTAACTCAAAATCTACTTTTTTAGTAGTTACTTAGAATCACCTTTTGTAATTTTGTCTTGCATTAAGAGTGAGAAGTATTTGAAATGGATTATAGAAATTGATACAGAACGGTGTATGTGTGGTATGTCGAAACGACCGGCATTAAAAACGTAACAAAAATATTTTTATTCAACATTCACCATTAGTGCATGCTGAATGTTGACATTTGCTGGTGTAAGTTGAGAAATAATGATACTTAGCAAATATTTTGGACATACACCAAGCGACTATGTGTATGCTGATATTCACCGGAGAATATCAACATTTGCCAGATATCGGTCTTTCACAGTAACATATGCATTAATTTTGAGCTGTGTAATATCTCACCACCTCGAAAAGGGACAATTCTCACAGAATTGTCTATTTCAAGATCACTCTATTTTTTAATTGGATAAATAAAATCTTCGTTTCAAATTGGGCTACTATTCTTGGGAAGGTGTAACATGTTTTATAAAACTGCACTCTAAAATAGTTCGTTCATCGCTACGACAAAACATGTTTGTTTTAAATTTTCATAAGTAAGGAATGTAATTGCAAACTGAATTGAATATCAATGCATCCTTGTGCGAATGCAGCATAAAATATTTCTTTCAATGCGAAGTCAATACGAAGTAAAAGCACGTCTTGAAATTCCAAACGTGAAACCCCTTCCTCAAAATCTTTAAGAAAAGTTCAAAGAATGCTCACAAAAGACTGAAAGAGGTGCTTCTCAAAGCATGAAAGGACTGTTATGTGAAGTTTCAACATTTCCTGTTCAATATAATAAACCTTCGCGTAACAAACCGACCTCAGACTCGAAAAAGAACGCTCTCCAAGAAATCTATTGAAAGGGATCAAAGAAGCTGGTATGGATTCACTTCGATTAGGAATATGCATTCAAATATGTTGGAATATATGAGACTGGGATTCGATTTACTGAAAAGGAGTATTCGTAATAACCTGGTCTGGGAATTTTTGGAGGAAAGTCATATAAACTGTCGCTCCCACTCGTAGTAATAATGAAAAGACCGAGTTTTATTTGCGCTAGTAGTCGAATTTCAAAATAGCCATTTTTATTCGAATGCTGAGTTTCCTGTTGGCTTTTGTCGCATTACATTCAATTGGATTCGTGGTTCTTTATATTGGACTTGTTTACGTGCTGTTTCCAGAACATGTGAGCTAGTAGGAGTCTAAATAATATGTGTTTTGTTTGCTACCAATATTTTATATTTAAAAAATACAAAATATTTGTTGCAGTGCTCAATTCAATTATATAATCTCAATGTAATGATTCCTTTGCTGATTGAAATATCATAATAAAATCTCAATGTGATGATTACTACGATTGGAAAATAAATCTCTCAAACATGATTAAAACCAAGGATCCTTAACTTATTGAGTCTCATTAAGCCATCCAAAATACCATGACGGTCAGATGAAAGAGACGTGCATTATACTGTAGTAAAATTCACTCATAATTCACAGTTAGACAACAACTTTGTAAATCACGTAATGTAAAAAGTGGGAAGTGTTTTAACTATCGTACAATTTATTTCAGTCACAAATTCACGTAAATAAGGATTCCATATTTCCAACTTCTCTTTTACATATGAAGTCATAAAAGAAGGTTAAGATCTAACTTTCAATGGCGCCAACTTGCGGAAATCATTGGAGTTTGGTTGGCAGGGTTTCATTACGGAAGGGCCAAACTTGGCCAGAAATTATGGGGGGGAGAGTAAGATGCTATCAGTTTTATGTATTACTTTTTTATTTACAGAGTTACCCGGCGTTTTTCGGGTTGAATTGGTTTAAAATTGATTGAAAGTGATCATAATAATTTTTCTCTATGTAGTTTAAGTGAGAGAGAAATAATTTTCTTATGTAGTTCAAGTGGGAGGGAAATAATTTTTTAAACTCCATTTTGGCATGTTTATAGTTTATATAATTTACTTTGGACGAAATATGTATTCTTGCTTTATCCATCCATACAATCCATTTCACATACATCGCGTAAAAGTGTAAGACAAAGCTACAAAAGTGATATAAAGGTGACTACTACAGAAGTCAATTTTGAGTTTGGGTTGATTGAGTTGATTATGCACTTTAATTTTATTGCCTAAAACAAATGGCGAACTTATAGCGTAGTCTTGCACTCAATTTTCCTATCAATACTTTTTTCGTGTGACACTCTTGAACCAAGGATGCAGTGCTTCCGAATTTAACCATCATTATGAAAGGATGATAAATCATATTGATACGATATTCAAAATTAAATTCTTTTCATATAAAACATTGTTTGCTAATAAATTCCATTCCGCACGTAAAATAACAGCTTATTTTAAAATTAAGACGAAGCAAAAAGTTAATCGATTACAATATTTCAAAAAAAAAGGAAAGTCAATTTTACAGTGATTTTAATAAAGAAAATCGATGTTTTCAGTGAATGTTTGAACTAGCAAAGCTGCATAATACCTTCAACTCGTAAACAACCTTACTGCTCTCTTTTTTGTCAATTCAGATATTTGGTTTCTAAATGGAAACCACGTACCTATTTAGAACGATAGATATTGTTTCTTGGCTATAGAGTTCGACTTTCAATACAATCCAAATAATATAATTTGAAACTCTTGCAAAACAAATATAAGTTTTAGTGATTTTAATTATCTTGTAATGGAAACCTAGATCAATGTTTTAAAAATCTTTGAATTACAACGCATGGTTACTCGTCTTAATTTAACGTGTAATGGTAATTAATTAACGTCGTACTAGAGCAACAAAACGTAATTTAACGTGTTATTGGTCTTTAAAATAGGACTTTATTTGAACGTTAACTGTCTTACTTTAAAATGATTTTATTTTCACGTTATGCCCTCTTTTTAAAGTAAGATGTTATCGTCTAAGGGTTAAAGGGCTTTAAAAGGGTATTTTGTACACTTAATTAACTTTTTTGAAACGGAACTCTATAAATCATTATGTGTAGAACCAATGGCTTTTATGGAAAGTTGGTCGAAATATACACATACCGCCAAGAAATAAACCCATATTTTTAACAATATTTTGCACAAAATAAATAATTCGCTGAAATATAACACCTAAATAATTTGTTTACAACACATAAATACAGCAATAGCAACTTAAACAAAAATAAAATTCTGAACATTGAAAAAACGTAGATTTCTGGAAAATGAAAAACGCCTTGTTAAAAGCATTGCAACAACTTATATTTGAAAACGTAACCACCACTCTTTTGAAACAATCCTCATATCCACTTACTGGAGCTGAAAGTCATCTTTTCAGTACAATGACTGAATGTGAGTGCTGGGAAGGTATGAGCTTTGACATTTCCAACTTAAACAACATAATAAAAAGAATTCACGTTGAGTGCTAGATCACAGGGGGTGTACGCTTCAGATGAAGAGAGTCGAACGATCGAATTTTTTCCGCAAAAAAATTGAAAAGCAGCACTTATTTCCACTTATTACTTCCTTATCATGGAGGCTCAACTTCCAAACGAGGGTCTCTTATTGGTGGCTTTCCGGGCATCTCACCTTCCCCAAGTTTGATTCTCTCCTTATCTTCGCGAAGAATGGAACGAGAAGAAAGGAGCTCTTCTTAAACTTCTTTAGGATTCCTTCACTCCTCGAGATCAAGAGGAGGTTGGTGCAGGCTAGGTTAAAAGCTGGATATTTCATACCTGAGATACTGTCGACTATTCATTCATTTCTTCATTTAACTTTTATGGCTCGACCATTTGTGATTCCTTTGAAGTTTCTCATTTATTTTAAAATTTTACATTTTTACAAAACATAAATGATAAGTCTACTACTACGAGACTACGTGACAAAATTGCAAAGATTCCTCAAAGGTTGGATTACCAGAAGTCCGGAAAAGTCCAAACAAGATCGGAATTTGAGCACGTTACCAGGATTCCACAGGGAATAATAAATTGTCCGGATTTCTCAGAGAAATCAACAATTCAATCCAAATGCTGCATTGCTTGAAATGCTTTGTGCACAAAAATGTGTTAGTCGTGAACGGCAGTTCGGAATTGTATGTGTCACGTCATATTTTTTTTATTTCGGTGGTGTTATTTATTTATAGTACCGATATTTTTTGTTTGTAGCAATGTTTATTTGACGGTTTCAAACTCCATCACTTAAGTTTTATTTGTCCGGACTTTCCCTGAAATGTCAGGAATTATAATTGAGTTTGTCAAGAACTTCCATTTTCAGGTCTGGAAAATCCTACTCTTGGAGATCTTTCTTTATTCTTTACTTAAAAGAATTTTTTGCTTTAAAAGTTTATTTTAAATTTGTGATGCATTCATTTTGTGGAGCAAATGCTACAAAACTTTCGAAAATAAAGAAATATTCACCGATAATGCATAAAACATCCTTCAAAACTTAAAATATTCATCGAAGATACATTTTTTGAGTGACAGATTCAATTTCAAGCATTCTTTCTTAAAATGTCATTTATTTTAAATTTTTTATCGACTGTTTTATATTCTCTTTTCACTATAATTCCACAAATGCAAGCATTTGAATAAATTTTACACATACTTTCAAAATACATAATAATAATTGAATGGAGCTATAAAATATGGCTAATTATATACCGAAAGATGAGAGGGAATATGCCGTAGAATACTTATCTCAGATTTGAACATATTACATTATCGCACACTACTTTTCAATTATTTTAAGGACGAAGAAACTATAGATTTTGAAGACGTTGAATAAAGTTCTTTACAAAAAAATAAATTCGATCTTAATTTGACTCAAAGCAAACTCAAAATGCATTGACAAAAAATAAACGTCGAAAATAAATGAGTTTTTAGTCCAACTGCCTAAGAGGCGCCATTCCCTTAATTGGAAATAGTTCCGGATTATTCGCTAACTCACACAAGAACCTTGCGCCATTTTTAATGCGAACCCAAAATCAATACGCATGAGGATCATAAAGACCTGCGAAGATTTAACACCAAAAAGAAAATCACACTCGCTTCCCGAAAGGTGTTATGGGTTGAACAAACAGGACTAACTCCACTTTGCAGATTCGCAAGCCAATTCTTACGAAATGGTTATTATTGGGGGGAAATATTCCAGCTTCTAGCTCCTGCCGAAGAACTAGCTGGAAGGTATTGGCGGTGTCTCCTAGGAACGAAATGGTAGGACAAATATGTATTTGCCTTTCCGCAAACTCTGGAACTTATTTCTTGTGTTTGATTTGGTAGGATGAATCGATATTTTATAACTCCCCGTCGAGTACACTGTTATTTTTGGATTTTCTCTCCTCGGGTTCTGTAATTGGCTGTGCAAGCATTAATATCCCAGTTTTCCTTCAGAACATTCCGTTTAATGTGTTAAATATACAGATGTTGGGTATGTAGATGAGTGCGTTCTGGGATGAAAGGGGAAATGTGGAGGCGAGATTTTTTTCGCTTGTTCTAGTTTTTATTCTTTCTTTATTTTAATGCTGAATAGGGGAATACTGTTTTCATAATTTGGCATGAAATGCCTTGAATCAATTTTTGAATAAACTTGTCCATTTGCGGAACTTGTGCCATAAAACCCCAAATCCGATTATGTTATGAATAAACCTATTTTAATCGTGAATATTAATTCATTTTGTGTTTTGTTAACCCTATATGGATTTCTTTTTATTTTTAAATTATTAGAGACACTGCTTAATGTTTGAAAAACCAAAGTAATTGTTTAGTTTTTTTAATTCAGAACTTTCACAATAAAAAGGTTTCGTTTATGAATTTCATTTTATTTCATATTTAGAGGTTGGTGTTTAACTGCCGTCACACTGGAGCAACACAACGGGCTATTGGCGATGATCCGGGATCAAACTCTAAGGGAAAGATCCAAGGACAACGCGGGGGTGACGTGGCTCAGTTGGTATGCCCACTGCGCTAGCAACCTTCGAGTTGCAGGCGGCGCAGATTCAATCCCTGTCAGGTGCATTCCTCCCTTCTGTGTCAGTAAAACTTTCATTGTATCTGTCTATTACTTGATATTGTACGTCTTGTGTCTGTAGCAGCATGGTCAAATATGGCCCTTGCGCCATAAAACCAACCAACCAAGGACAACACCATGTAATTTTGAACCACGGTCAGATGACGAGGTCACAACTGAGCTGGCATACTCCACCCTCTATACTTCCACACCACGCCAGTGAGGACATTTGAGACCACTACAGATTTAACGTACACCAGCCCCCTTTGTACACGACGGTATTCGTTTGTATTCGAACTCGCAACCCTCCGGTTGCTAATCCGCTACTCATCCAACCGGGGCCCGGTTGAAATCTGTCGTGACCTCAAATGTCGTCACGTTGGCATGGTGTGGAAGTTTGGAAAGTGGAGTGCCAGCTCAAGAGTGCGACGTCGTCATCTGACCGTGGTTTAAAATTACATGGTGTTGTCCTCGGATCTTTCCCTTTGTGTTTGATCCTGGACCGTCTCCAATAGCCCGTTGTGTTGCTCCAGTGCGATGTTAATTAAATACCTACCTACCTACTTCGAAATGAATGCCATGTTTCACAAAGTATATCTTTGCTTGAACTTTGAAACACTCCCAAGTTAATAACTCTTATTGTGGTGAAGGTTTCTTTCTAACCTTTCTGCAAATCAGCCAAGGGGCATTTACAGAATATTTCAGAGAGCTCAAGGCTTACTATTGAAAAAATTTTAAAGTATCTGAAGATATCAAAAAACTCATGTGAATATAGTCACTTGCTGATAATCTTTTACTTTGACTCAATGGCAGATCTCGCAATGGATGATCTTAATTAATGGCCTTACCTCTGGATTGAAGCAAGATTTGTTATCAGCTTTATGTAAGCGTAGAAGACAAGATTGTTCAACTTTATAAACGATTTGTTTCATATAATTTTCGATTTCATATATTTTTCCTTTCAGTCTTATTTTTATTATTACCCTAATTACGAGTCTATTTTTTCTAACCTTTCTTAGTCTGTACCTTCTACAGCTATTTTCCTCTAATTAACGTAGGGCAGCGGAAGCCCGGTTGGGAGGGTAAGGGATTAGCAACCGGAGGGTTGCGAGTTCGAAACAAAACAAAGACCATCGTGTACAAAGGGGGCTAGTGCATGTTCAATCTGTCGTGGCCTCAAATGTCCCTCTGTTGGCGTGGTGTGGAAGTTTGGAGAGTGGGGTGACAGCTCAAGGGTTGCCTCGTCATCTGATCGTGGTTCAAAATTACGTGGCGTTGTCCTTGATCTTTCCCTTCGGGTTTGATAGCGGACCGTCGTCAATAGCCCGCTGTGTTGCTCCAGTGCGACGTTAATTAAAATACCTACCTACCTCTAATTATTTAATACAAATTTCTTAAATTGATTTTACTTGAAGGAAATGTTTTTCAAATGAAATATAATATGGCTCAAAATTTATCGACTTCCTTCACTGGCCCATTAAAAATGTAGTTAAAAAATCACTCGATTATCAATCCTTTCGTATGCAACTTCCGGACGCATTTGTCATTTTGCAACCAATAATGACATAAAACAAATAAGCATGCCAGATTATCGTAATTTCTAAATTTAAAAAAACCTCCTCAGAGGAGAGGGACCAGCAACCCTTTCTCCATCACTACAATATCACTCTGATCTTAATTAAAAGCATAATAGCAACAATTTCCCAATAATCTGACTTGCAATTTTCCAGGCCACACGTCCCGCTACTCAATGCTATAAATCCGAAATCCCTCCGTTATCAGCTCTCACTGTGCAACTCTGCCGCAAGCCTCTAAACAGAGGAGAAAAAACCGTTCTTTAAAAAACACCGTTAATAGGAATAGACCAAACTCTCCATGCCGAAGCATAAAGATAAGAACGGATCAATAAAAAGAGGCTGGGAAAAATAATCTTTTTGCTATTCTTTTGAAACGGGCTTTCACTAGAGAATTCTCCCCTCATTTCGCTATCTCTCTTGGTGCAAAAAAAAAAATAAAAGTATAGAATAATAATAATAAAAAAATCACTCACGCTCATTAGTAGATGCATCATCGTATGTTTTGAAGTCCCCCCGTCCCTTTTAGATTCAGTTTTGATCTTGAATTACTATCATTATATTTTTTCCGCAAGGGATTTAACGATCACCAAATCTTTTCTTTTACTCTAGGCCGAAAGCACACAAATTACCATTCACATTCAGTTTGCTTTGATTATTTTAGATGAATGGAGGGAAAAAAATCTTTTTTAAGAAGTTCTCTCTTTTCTTCCCTCAACCCGGTGTTTATGTCTCGTTTACAGGCATAACAAACAGCGTTTATCGTACGAAGATTTATATTTGTTTGGAGTCGGAGTGGTTATTTTTCGTCTAGAGAGGTTTTTTTGTTTTCAAAACTGGCGGTCGGAGCTTCCACACTGGAATGCTTCTGTTATATGATTTGGGGAATCGGAGTAATTACCCTTAGCCTGAATTGCTGATGTCAATGATTTAACAATCAATCAACGCAACAGTAGCGTAAAATCTCAAAATGAGAGAAAAATGCATAAAATTGAATCTGAATAACAACCTTGTGGTAGATAGGTATTTTAATTAACGTCGCACTGGAGCTACACAACGGGATATTGGGTCCGGGATCAATCCCAAAGGGTTGATTGGTTTGTTTTGAGGTTGCAAGGGCCATATTTGCATCGACCTTAAAATGAAATAGACGAAGCATGTGCCCGAAGCTTCATGTTATTTCTTCCAGTTGCTCGGTTTGAAGATCTGTCACGTGGTTATGGGTAAAAGCATGAATCCTAAATTAATGATTGGTTGAGCTGATTACCCAATCGTGATCGAAAACACTAGTTTGCGCTTCCATAGCCAATCGGCTAAGTCGATTTGTGATTTACCCTTCAGAGATCTTACGACCGCAACTCCGTCCACATCATCCGTCTATTTCATTAGAAAGTCGATGCATACTTGGCCATGCTGCGCCAGACACTACATACAATATCAAGTAATAGACACACGATGAACGTTTTACTGACACGGAAGAGAGAAACAGTCCCAGGGAGGAATGCACCTGACACAAAGGGAAACACTAGTCTGCGCTTCCGTAGCCAATCGGCTAAGTCAGCGTTTCTCAACCTTTCAGTATTCGCGGCCCAGTTTTCAATCATAATTTTCATCGCGCCCCCCGCTTACAATAAAATGTATACAACAATAATGTATATTGAGTATTTTGGATTCTGTTTTTAAATTATTTTTAACTAACTGCCAAAACAAGAGTAAAAGCGAGCCAACGTTGGCGAGAAACCACATCTGGCATTTTGCCAAGCGGGCGGTGAACAGATGAAGCGAATGAAAACGGGGAAAATTTAAATATTATATTTGAAATGAAAGCCAAACAGAGAGATAACGTTAAAAGAATATGAAAGTAGAAAAATTCGTTAATGAAAGTTAACCTAAACGGGGTGAGCTAAATTTAGAAACTGGGAATACATTTTTTCGAATAATAATAGAAATAAAACAGAAGCGTGACTGAACAAAAGAGAAAAAATAAGTAATGTTTGTGAAATTGAATCCACACGACCGATGCCGTCTCGAGCATGCGCAGAGCACATGTTTTCTCATAAGAAGGAAAATGTTCGATAACACAAGTTTCAATTCCAGCCAGTCTCATTCGAGTCGATCCTTCTATCACTATCGAATCTATCGTGAATGTGTATGTTATATATGTTTTCGTGTTAATTGCAATTCACCATATTAAATATTCACTGCAGCAGATTTATGCAGACTCATGGATAAATTTTTAAGCGGAAGTAAGCGAGCATTAGACGATAGTCAAGCATCAACAAGTACACTGACGAGCGTGGTTCCGAAAATAAATTCAAAAAAATATTGTCAAGAATACTTAAATTTTGGGTTTACCAGTACTGAAGTAAATGAAGAAGAAAGGCCCCTGTGTATCATTAGCTCAAAAATATTGGCCGCAGACAGCATGAAACCTAATAAACTTAAACGACATTTGGAAACGCTTCATAGTGAGTACGTCAACAAACCCAGAGAATTCTTCGGATTAAAATTAAAATCATATAAAAAGCAAAAATCATTTTTAAAGAAACTTTGTCTGTGAATAAAAAAGCTTTAATTGCATCTTACAAAGTTTCATATAAAATAGTCAGATGTAAAAAACCTCACACCATTGGTGAAGAGCTTATTTTGCCAGCAGCAATTGAGATTGTAGAAACTATGTTTGGAGATAATTTTTCAAAACAATTGCAGTCCATACCTCTTTCAAATGATACTGTTGCTCGTCGAATTGGTGATATAGCTGAAGATGTACAGTGTCAGCTTTTCTCGAAGTTGCGTGACAAATTGTTTTCAATACAGCTTGATGAAGCAACAGATAGTAATAAAGATTCTCATTTAATTGCCTATGTTCGATTTTGTGATAATATGTCAGTAGTAGAAGAACTACTTTTCTGCAAACCAATAGAACTCAAAACAACAGCGCTCGCATTATTTGCTATTTTAAATGATTTTATGAACGAGGCAAACATAGAATGGAAAAATTGCGTCGGAATATGCACCGATGATGCTCGTTCAATGTCCGGAAGATTACAAAGTATACAAGCACTTGTAAAACAAAAATCGCCTCAGTGCGTCTGGACACATTGCATGATCCACAGAGAAGCTTTGTCTTCGAAAGAAATGAGTCCTGGTCTGAATATTGTGTTAACTACGGTTGTAACCGTAGTAAATTATATAAAAATGAGACCCCTGAAATCGAGAATCTTTTCCGCACTTTGTAAAGACATGGGTTCAGTACATTCAGCGTTACTATTTTATTGCGAGGCAAGATGGTTATCACGTGGGAAATTTTTGCAACGTGTTTATGAATTAAGAGAAGAAATCGCCATTTTCCTAGAAGAAAACAGACCGGAAGCCGAGAATTTTCGCGATGGTTTATTTGTGATGAAATTGAGCTACTTGGTCGACATATTCGAGAAATTAAATAACTTGAATCTTCAACTCCAAGGAGCAAATACACATATGTTGGATATGAGTGATAAAGTTAATGCTTTTTGTAGAAAATTGGAATTGTGGAGCAGAAATTTAAAGCAAAAAAAACCTAACAATGTTTGCAAATGTGGATGATTGTACTAAAACTTACAAGGCTGAAGAAGAACATGTAAAAGTTGTTTTTGTAACCATTGAAAATCATTTAGCCATGCTGGCAAAGAATTTTAAAAAGTATTTTCTTGCTGACGACAAACTGATAGCAAGTTACGAGTGGGTTAGGGATCCATTTCATAAGACTCCCGAAGGACTCTCAATTGATAAGGAAGAAAAATTCATAGACTTCACGACAAGTGGCGAAACCAAAAGACAATTTAGTAATAAATCACTATTTGAATTTTGGGCAGGAGTAGAGGATGATTTTTCTGCACTAAAAACAAGGGCATTTAGCATTCTATTACCATTTTCAACATCCTACCTTTGTGAAACTGGATTTTCTGCTGTGGCTTCTTTGAAGACAAAATATAGATCTCGGCGAAATATAGAAACAGAACTGAGAGTGGCTATTTCTAATATTAAGCCTTCCTTCGAAAAACTTTGCTCTGCAAGACAGGCCCAAGGAAGTCACTAATAATTATTAAATTTGTTTTTAATTTAGTATGTTTTGATTAAATAAGTTTTGATTTAGTAAGTTGTTTTACTTTATTTGTTAAATATGTCGAAATGTATTTTGTTTTCTGTGTGTATGTGTGCTTTCCTTTCAGTCAGTTAATCAATTTTTTTAAATAATATTTTCTCTTGGATATTCTCGCGCCTCCCCTCTAGTGTGCTCGCGCCCCCCTAGGGGGGCGCGCCCCACAGGTTGAGAATCGCTGGGCTAAGTCGATTTGTGATTTATCCTTCAGAGATCTTACGACCGCAACTCCGTCCACATCATCCGTCTATTTCATTAGAAAGTCGATGCATACTTGGCCATGCTGCGCCAGACACTACATACAATATCAAGTAATAGACACACGATGAACGTTTTACTGACACGGAAGAGAGAAACAGACCCAGGGAGGAATGCACCTGACACAAAGGGAAACACTAGTCTGCGCTTCCGTAGCCAATCGGCTAAGTCGATTTGTGATTTATCCTTCAGAGATCTTACGACAGCAACTCCGTCCACATCATCCGTCTATTTCATTAGAAAGTCGATGCATACTTGGCCATGCTGCGCCAGACACTACATACAATATCAAGTAATAGACACACGATGAACGTTTTACTGACACGGAAGAGAGAAACAGACCCAGGGAGGAATGCACCTGACACAAAGGGAAACACTAGTCTGCGCTTCCGTAGCCAATCGGCTAAGTCGATTTGTGATTTATCCTTCAGAGATCTTACGACAGCAACTCCGTCCACATCATCCGTCTATTTCATTAGAAAGTCGATGCATACTTGGCCATGCTGCGCCAGACACTACATACAATATCAAGTAATAGACACACGATGAACGTTTTACTGACACGGAAGAGAGAAACAGACCCAGGGAGGAATGCACCTGACACAAAGGGAAACACTAGTCTGCGCTTCCGTAACCAATCGGCTAAGTCGATTTGTGATTTATCCTTCAGAGATCTTACGACAGCAACTCCGTCCACATCATCCGTCTTTTTCATTAGAAGGTCGATGCATATTTGGCCATGCTGCGCCAGACACGACATACAATATCAAGTAATAGACACACGATGAACGTTTTACTGACACGGAAGAGAGAAATAGACCCATGGAGGAATGCATCTGACATAAAGGGAAGGATTCGAGGACAACACCACGCAATTTTGATCCACGGTCAGATGACGAGGTGACACCTGAGCTGCCACCCCACTCTTCAAACTTGCACACCACGCCAACTCGAGGACATATGAGGCTACGACAGATTTAACGTGCACTAGCCCCCTTTGTACACAACGGTCTTTGATTGGATTGGACCCTCCGGTTGCTAATCCGTTACTCTTCCAACCGGGGGCCTGTATAACAACTTTGGTTGCGTTTTTATGGCCTAAGGACCTACATTGGTCAAGCTGTGCCAAACTCAAGACAACGTCAAGTGATGGACCATAGACACAACACAAAGTTCTACTGACATAGAAGAGAGAAATACAACTATATATGTTATGAGAATCGAACCTGTGCCGCCTATAACTCGCATAATCTTAAATTGGATCTCATCCATGACACATTTAAGTAAAATTTTGTCCGCATTGTTAACTCCCTACTAAAATATATCTGGGTTTTTGTTTTATTGCTCTGCGTTTATCTTTTGCAACATGAGGGATAATTACTCCGGGACCTATGGTTTATAGTGGATTCTGAATAATTACAAACATTTATGCCTAAACCGATGTTTGATTCCAAAGTTTGTTGATTCGAGGGTCATAGCGCTAAAATCACTTGGTTACCATTCTAGCAAGTGTATCTGAAATATTCAATACAATTTTCCGCGTAACTTCATAATAGTAATACGTGTTCATAAGATATTGTGCTGATTATTCCCAATTTTCATTGAAGAGAAAATCGTGCAAAGGGGATAGGTAGTCGAATTTACGTCACTCTGGAGCAACACAACAAGCTATCCATGCAAAGAGGTAGAATGACACACTGAACAGACATGAATAATAAGAATCCAGATTTGAATTCATATAAACTGCATAGATTTAAATCTATTACGTCAACCATCTCAAAATATACAGTTTTCCTAAGTCAGGAGATGAGGCAGCAGAAATGAAGCCCTTATTTCAGATTACAGATCACACATTTCAGATTACGAGAGATCATAAATTTATCAATTATAATGGAGCATTTAATAAGTCTAGTTTCTGTATATATGCTAGGGATGTTATTCTGATAGCAGCTTAAATATTAGTGCGCTAAGAATGAAAACAGTGTTTGAAAATAACAGTTGATAACTGTTATCGAAAATAACAAGACCTATAAATGTTGTTGTGATAACAGTAAAATAATTAAATTAATTAGTATCTACATAAATAAAAATGGGGTGTTTGTACATTTCATATTTTCGACCCATTTCAAGTTTTCTATCTGTTTCGTGTCCTTCTAATGCAAAATTCGACTCTTGTGTGTTTGGTGTCTGTCTGTATGTGTGCGCCCGTACTACTTCCAAACGGTTGCACATACTTTCATGAAACTTTGCATACTGTGAGTACTTACATTCATTTAGTGACTGAACCTAGTTGCGTTAATCTGTCTGTCGGTCTTCCCGTTCTATGCCTGATTTTGAATCTGTGTTTGTACAAGTATCACATAAAATTTATTCTATATATTTTAATTAAATGTTTATTTGATACATTATATTTTAGTTTAGTGAATACATTATATAAAATTCCTTCGTTTACATATTTAGGCGTTTCAGGCTAAAACATTTGAGTAACTACAGGATGATTCTACGGTCATGGGACAAACTTCAGGGGGTGATAGAACACAAAAAAAAAAAAACACTTTTCCCCATAGAATGTAGGGTCGCAAGTGCAGCGGTTGGCCGCTAGAGAGCGCATCAAACGCTTGTATAAAAGCCCATAGAGTGTCTATTGGGTGAGTCTAAACTAATACGACAAACTTCAGGGGGTGATAGAACACAACGAAACAAACACTTTTCACCGTAGAATGTAGGGTCGCTAGAGGACGCTTTCCATTACGGCACAAACACACGGTCCGACGCAAGTTGGAAAGAAGAGGCATGAAATATGGAAACAATGCTTTAATGTCAAATAAACATCAATAACTGCTTGACAAAACGAAATAATACAATTAGATTTGCATAAGTTAAAGATAAGTACAAGGAACAACGGGTAAGAAAGAAATGACATGTACAAAACATGAGAAATATTTCACATGGAAATGAAACAACATGTGCAAACATCAGTCGGTAAGTACAACGCAAATGCACAATTACAGAAGCTGTTCAAAACAAGCGTTTGACTGCGCTCTCTAGTGGCCAACCGCTGCACTTGCGACCATACATCCTATGGGGAAAAGTGTTTGTTTCGTTGCGTTCTATCACCCCCTGAAGTTTGTCCCATGACCGTAGAATCACCCTATATACTTAAATCAACCATAATTTGGTCAGTTTTCGAGTAGCTGGAAGATATATCGGGCATGCAATTACTTGGATTGTTTCACCAATACTGAAAATCAATAATTTTTCAAAAAAATATTTTTAAGGATTTTAAATTCTAATATTTTTTATGTGTTGTGAGCCTTATTTATATTATTTGTGGAATATAAACTAAATCCGATTATTTGGGACTTACGATATTTTGCAACAAAACGAAATCTCGTGTTCCTTTGCCACGTACAGTGATATTTCCTTTTTTTTCGCTCGGAATTAATTTCGTATTTTTAAATTTCATCTAATTTTTAGTCGTAAGTTGTGGCAACTATGCATGATAAAGAGATAAAAAAGAATCACAAATTAATATCTTTAGAACAACTTTTTTCCCGACAAACTCATTTTTATTTTATTTCGCTGTTTTTTCGCAACCATTTGCTAATCCGCTACTCTTCCAACAGGGCTACCGCAGCCATTTCATATTTAGAGATAACTTATTCTTCTCTCTCGTCATTATTTATCAGGTATTAAGTTTTTTGTCATTTACTGGAGTACTTTGTAATATATGTTACAACAATGTTTTCTTGTTTCGATTTCTTATTCTTTTGGCATTAACCTGTTGATTTCAATAATTGTTTTTTAATTTGTGTTTTCTGTATTTAATACATGTTTCACATTTCTTTCAGTCACTCAACGTGCACCAACGTAATTTTGAACCACGGTCAGATGACGCGGTCACACCTGAGCTGGCACCCCACTCTCCAAACTTCCCCACCACGCCATCGTGAGGCCAGTACAGATTTAACGTGCCCCAACCCCCCCTTTGTACACGGTGGTCTTTGGTTGGATTCGAACTCGCAAAGCTTCAGTTGTAAATCCGTTACTTTTCCAACCTGGCTACCGCGGTCTCACCACTCCTTGGAGAGGCCTCGAATACAAAAAATTATTTTCCAAGATGTCAAAGAACAACAATCGTTCTCTGGAAATTATATACCCCTTTGTGACAGTATTATAAAATATTTCGACACAATGAGTGTGTTCATTGTCCTTCTCGTCTACATTTACCTCCTCCCAGCGCAAAACAAGTAATTAAATGCTATTCGAAAAAATTCTAATTACGCCTCTTCCACGACATGGAATAGGGGTTTAAAAATAAGACCCGAGAAAACAGGAAGACTTTTCTCAAAACGCCTGAAGACCATCCATTAATAATGAACAGTAACTGATAATTATGATTCGGAAGAATAAAGAAGGAAATAAAAAAAGGCATTTCTCTCTCTCTCGAAGTCATTTATTTTTAAAATTGTTTAGTACTTTAAATGGTTCCTACGAAATAACCTATTAATTAGAAAGTCTCTCTCTTAAGGGAAGCTATTTTTAGTCCGTTTCCACTGGCCGCGTCTGCAGGCTCGTGTTAATGAGAAACTTCTAAACGAAAGTTCGAATTCCCTGCGCAATTTTCGATTCCGTTCGCTTCTGTGTTCTGATATTCAAAACATCGAACTGGCAAGGGAATGACGTATTAGTCCGGAGTGAAAAGAGCAGAACCTTTTTTTTATCTTTTGGAAAGTCTCGCCACTTCCATTGTCTTGGAGGCTTTTGTTGTGACATCTCATTTGGAATTCCTCGAACGCAGCTCCCGAAACCGTGTACTGTGTGGCTTTTAAGTTTAAAATGTTAAAGAATTGTTGGATTCTGGGAATACCAATCGGAGGCTGGCGCGTCAAACGTAAAGCAAACCCTTGTGAGAGAATTTTAAATTTGTGTTTGAGAGGAATATTTTGGAAATAATAACTAAAACAGATTAAGAACGAAATTCGTTTGAGATTTTTGAGACGTTTAATACGTGAAAGATATGCATTAATGTTTACCTGTTATATTAAGTCTTCATTCTTAAAACGATAGACAAAAAGCATATTGTTTAGCATATTTGCTGGACTTGATTAATCCTCTGAGCATAAGGAAATTTTCGAGTAGACGCCCCCTATGGAGTTGTCCCTGGTGGGCTCGAGTCCTACTGGATCGGGAAGTGTGAGAAGTTTTTTATAATGTTATATGCAGTTTGTTTTCTAAATATAAAATATATATATTTTGAGGTTCTCCGTCCAACACATGGAGGAACGTTGGCCGGAAGGAACCATTTGGGTCCCCGAGGGTGGGGTGCCCTAGAACAGTGGTTCTTAACCTTTTTAAGCCGCGACCCAAATTTGAGAAATATGTTCATGTCGCGACCCAAAAAAAAGTCAAAATTTTTTCATTGCTTTATTTTAGATCGTATTTTTAAAAAATCTTCAATCCTACGATGATGATTTTTTTTAACTTACAAATTTTTTATTTATTTTTTTAATAATAAAGATAAACAAAAGTACTTTTCGATCCAAGGAAAATTTAATTAATAATGAAGTGTTTTTAATAATTTTTATTGACCAAATTAAAATATATTTATAAACTTTTATAAACTTTCATATTAAAATATATATATATATATAACTTTTTGAAAATAATTGACATTTTAACTTATTCCTAAAAAAAAAAAGAAATATCAATACATATGTTAAGTCTTTTAAATTTTAAATGCAAGTCATACAGTTTTAATGAGAACCTTGTGCTTGAATACATTTTGAAAGATCTTCAAACCTCGGTTGAATGCTTGTCAAGGAGCACCTTATATCTATTTCAGGATTTAACTTGTTCCGGTAATTGTTTTTGATTATACACAGAGCCGAAAAACCAGCCTCACACATATATGTTGTTGAAAAGGGCAATAATACTTTTAGGGCTTCTTTAACAATTATTGGCTTTTCGGTTTTTAATTTTAACCAGAAAGCACATAAAGATTCAGTGTTTTTGTAGAAATTGTATCGAAGTGCTTGGTCACTTTGTATTTCTATTAATTGTTCTTCCCCTTGTGCCATTAAAAACCAACCAACCAACCAACCAATAATTGTTCTTGAAATTGATTAATATTAACAAATTCCTCATGCAAATCACTTACATCAAAATTAAATGGCATTCGAACCCAATTATATTTGAAAACATCGTCTGCAGGGAAATATCGATCAAAGTCTGCTATTAGTTTTTCTAAATGATTAATAATAATTTTCTGTATTTCTGTGATATCAATATTATTGTCTTCAACAAGTAAATGAAGAGTCGGGAATGAAGCAAGTTTCTTTACTTCAACCTTATTTCTCCATAATTTGAGTTTATTTTTAAAACATGTAATTTTTTCAGTTAATTCAATAATAGTATGATTACGTCCTTGCATAGACGTATTTAGATTATTTATTTCAAATAAAATATCTGACAAATAAGCAACTTGAGTAATCCACTTCAACTCGGAGAATTTAGATGCTAATGGGTGTTTCTTTTCTCTCAAAAATAATTCGACTTCTGTCCGTAATGATAATACTCTTTGAACAACTTTGCCCCGGGACAGCCATCTAACTTCAGAATAATATAATAAATGTTCGTATTCTGCACCAAATTCGAAACACAGTTCGCGGAAAATTCTACAGTTAAGAGCTCTTGATTTGATAAAATTGACTACCGCAACAATTTCATCCAAAACGATACATAATTCGGGTGATAATTTTTTTGAAGCAAGATTTTGTCTATGTAACAAACAATGAATCGATATAATTTGTGGATTCATTTGTTTTGCTCTTGTCGAAAATCCCTTTTGAGATGCTGTCATGGCAGCTGCACCGTCGGTGCAAATACTGAAACACTGATTCCAATTTAATCCTTCTTCTTTAAAAAACGAATCGACCATAAGAAAAATATCTTCACCTCTAGTTGTTGTTGACATTGGTTTGCAAAATAAAATGTCCTCCTGTATATCTGTTACACCTGGATACCGCACGTAAACCATGAGTTGAGCATCTTTACTTACATCTGTCGTTTCATCCAGTTGAATACTAAATAAACCAGCAATTTTTATAGCAGAAATAAGTTGATTCTTAATATCAAATGACATATCATTAATTCGTAAACGAATTGCATCATTTGATAATGGTATCTTTTGTAATTTCTTTGAACTTTCATCTCCGCACATGATACGTGCCATGTCAATGGCAGCAGGTTTTATAAGTTTTTCAGCAATATTATGGGGTTTCTTTTGTCTTGCAATATGCCAAGCCACATGAAAAGAAGCAAGTGTAGCTTGTTTGGCAGAATTTATAAAACCACTACTACTGGTGCATCCAAACGCTGTCTTTTTAAATGGGCTTCTTTTCTTTCGAAAAAAGTACGATCTTTTCCCTCAAAGGAAAAATTTTTATGTTTTGCATCAAAATGTCTTTTAAGTTTGTTCGGTTTCATCGATTCATTACTTAATATTTCACTGCACAACACGCATTGCGGCTTGTTCACTCCTCGATCATAAATGCAAGTAAAACCTAATTCTAAAAATGCTTCCTTGTATTCACGTTTTGCCATTATTAGGGTGATTACAATTTTACAATACACACTGCAGCTTGATCACTCCACTATTAATAATAAGACAAAATTTGTTTCTAAAATGCTTGTATTCACGTTTCACTGTTATTACACGTTTCACGTTTCACTGTTATTACACGTTTCACTGTTATTCACAACACAATACGCAGAAACGAGTTTTTGACAGAGAGCTTACTGAGTCTGCGCGCACGCAAAGCAATGGCGTGCGTATTACCAACACCTCCTAGAAGAGAAAGCCTCAGGACAGGAATTGGACGTCACTTCCGGAAGGCCATTCGCGAAGAGCGGTAAAACCGAAACATTGTATTAGGGAATAACTTGTATTAGGGAATAACTCTTCTAGGAGGTGTTGGTATTACTTATTATTTGGTGTATTACTAACTTTTTTGGTTCGACTCAGCGCGACCCAAGAAATATGCTTCGCGACCCAATTTTGGGTCGCGACCCATGGGTTAAGAACAGCTGCCCTAGAACGATCATCCGGGCCAGAAGAAAAGAAAAAGGGACAACTGAGAGTGGAAAAGAAGAGACGGAATCGGCGGAGAGTACGAGGGTCCTTTCGTTGTAAATGTGCGAGATTTGCTGTAAATATCTATTATAAACGGAATGTAAATAAAATTACTTAATCAAGAAAATTTTTATTTACATTTCGCTTTTTTATTTACCCACCTTTCGTATTAAATTTAACGTGAAAGGGTACAAAACAAAATTACTAGTAGGTCCCAGATCAAAATAATTCTTACCAGGTTCTAACTCAAAAAATTGGTGGATAAGTTGAACTCATTATCACCATTCATATTTTTTAAACTTCCATCCTCTACTTTATAAGTATAGCACGGATCCGTCAACGACCTTGGGTCAGTCGATTTTTGAATAAGTGGGGGTCGTTAGGTAAGAGGCTGCCAGACGCAAAAGTATGAATGGTGATCGGCGTGTATGGTTTTCCTCAGCCGACTCGTTATTACTTCTGTCGTTTTCGGCACCGAGCGATAAAATTATAACCAGAATCCACGCTAAAGACACCAGTTGTGGAAACGCCTTGTTGACGTTCCAAGGTATCACCTAATCTAAAGAATAGACTCGTTCAAAACCACTTGACTCGACTACCTTCTCTCTGGTGCAGGACTGTATCGTCACGTTTTGTTAATCAGCATGTCACGAAGTAGTCACTCGAAGCTCAGTTTGACCGATTAAAATTGTGTAACAGGAAAAGAATGAACTTTCAACTTTGTTGAATACTGGATCTGCAAAACCAGGACAAAAAAAGCAATACATGGAACCTATCTTAACTCTTCAAATCGGAATGCAATACTTTCAAACCTCAACTTCCTACAGCTTAATATATGGCATGAGTTTCTTTGGTGATAACTTGTCATACACAGCTATCGTTCAACAGCCAACAAGAATTCTGAGACAGAGATAAATTCCATAACCATCGCCGGATACCCACATAACAAAGATCTAAGATCCAAAACGGGTGACGCATATTAGAAACATAGACTTTCTTCATGTGCTATGTAAGGGGATATGGTTCTTCTAAATGGCAGCGACGCTAGTTTTCCATAGAGGAATGAAGTCCCTTTGGCGAAAGTCTGTGAAATGTTTTACGTGTCTTATCCCTAGGAGGCTGACAAATGCTAAGTACATGTCAACGGCAAGGCCGTATTTAAAGAGAAGAACATGGAAAAGCTTTTTCCTCTGACCCATTCTTTTGTGTGGACGAATGGACCTCACCTCACTTTTAAAAACAAACACAAAAAACTACCTTTTATTTTTAGTCCAGCTCCTCCTAGAGTTTAAAAATAAAGCGAATTGATTGGTGGAACAGATGTCGAATCGAATATTGCCTAGATGAGAACAAAAGGTAGTTTCGAACTGCGTTTCTTGGGTACGAAGTGTTTTGTGTGTTCTCTTGTTCGTTCCCTTCGGTAATCCTATTTCCAGGACTGGAGATAAATTCGATTTTTATAAATGAAGCATTATTGACGGCCGTAAAGTAAGATTTCGATTTTGGAATCGCAATACGGAACAGGCTTTTTTCTTCCCCAGGCAGTGGGAAAAGAATTGCGTTACAGTTTGATTTCTAAACTTCAAATTCTTCGGGTATAGTAACATTACTTTTGACATAAAAGATTTTTGGGGAAAAGAAAGACGGGCATTTTCTGTGTGTTCGTTTGATTTCTGTTAGAAGATAAGAGTGGAAAGAATAATGATTCCTTTACCAAGCTTTTCTCAGAATTCTTATACGGGAAAAGCACGTTGATGGTGGATTTAAGTTTATATGCTACGACAAATAATAGATTTTCATTATCGTAAAACATTTTTATCGACTTTTGTGAGAATTTACCGAAGATGTTTAGAGTTAGAGTATTCAAATTTTAACTTATCCCTCACAAATATTTACATCACATTAGGGTGCTACAAATGCACTAACAGCAGTATCAAAAATTTGTGTCCTGTACCGATATCTAATAGCCAAAGGTGTTCCTATATTTAATTGACCAACATATAATTTGGTTTTACATAAGCAACTAGTCGAACTTAGATCAAATAATGTATCGTCAGCTTATAAGTGAAACACACTAAGTCCACATTTTTCGGATTGTGGACTTAGTGTGGCTGCGTTTTAAGCCTTTCTAAACCAGAATGACTTGACTGAACACAGCTTTTTTGTCGTTCCGGTAAATGATGTCGATGAAGAATGTCCCTTGTGTTTGTTCCGTCTTTGTCCTGTACTTTTGAATATACCTGTAATTGTAATAAATATCTGATTCTCTAAAGGCATCTTGCATTGTTTCATCAGAACCCACAATAGTATTGTATTTCTTAAGAATTGATTACAAAGAATAGACATTTGACTGTGCAAACGTCAATTTCTTGCATTTTTGATTGGTAATATTTTATTCATTTCATGAATATTAGCTCGTTTGTCACACAACGGTAACTTTTTGATACGAGAGCGAATATCTAACTGAGAAACAACAAATTATAATTTTATCTAATTCCTCTTTTTGACTTTAATTAAATAAAACAGTAACGCAAAATGTACAGGACGTTAAACACTAGAAAATATATTATTATAACAGTTATAACGGAATATGATTGTTTACATCTATTTTATGCGTGTTAATGGTAATTAATTAACGTAGCACTGGAGCAACACAACCGGCTATTGGCGACGGTCCGGGATCAATCCCCAAGGGAAAAATCCGATGACAACACCACGTAATTTTGAACCATGGTCGGATGACGATATTTAAGTTACGTGCGTGATGACGAGGTTTAAAATTAAACAATACGAGATATGGCCAAATTTTTTAATAAAAATCATTTTAGAATTAGGTATTTGGTATTTGGTATTTTCAATTAACGTCACACTGGAGCAACACAACGGGCTATTTTTAGAATTAGAGGTAGGTATTTTTAATTAACGTCGCACTGGAGCATATATATATATATATATATATATATATATATATACAGGGTGAGTCTAAATTGCTCTTACAAAATAAGAGGGGGGTGATAGTACCCATCCAGACGAGCAATAATTACCATGGAACATAGGGTCGCATTCCACTCTGAGAGGCAGAAAAGAGTAAAGTCGAAACGCGTCGAGCATGAACAAGTCATCACCTCTGACGCCCCAGCACACTTTTCCAGCACGGTCCGGCACTTCTTGAATGCCACATATCCCGCACGATGGATCGGAAGTGGCGGACCTGTGGCTTGACCTCCTCGCTCACCGGACCTCAACCCACTGGACTTTTTCTTCTGGGAGCACATGAAATCTTTAGTGTACCAGACACCTGTGGACTCGGCTGAAGATCTCGTAGCGAGAATCGGTGTTGCCGCAGACAAAATTAACACAACACCAGGAATCTTCGAGAGCCAGTCATTCCTTCGCCGGTGTGAACTGTGCAACGACACGCCACTTTGAGCACCTGCTGTGAGTTTTTCTCTGATCAATCAATCAGATTGTGCAACTTTTGGTATCGTTCATTCGCTTTCCCAACACTGTTGTAAGTTCATGTTGAAATTCTAATTTGACTCTTTTCTGCCTCTCAGAGTGGAATACGACCCTATGTTCCATGGTAATTATTGCTCGTCTGGATGGGTACTATCACCCCTCTTATTTTGTAAAAACATATGTATATATATATATATATATATATATATATATAGCATACTCGAATTACAACAGATCTTAGCATTAGTATCACTTTTAATTCAATACGTGTAACCTTAGATGGCGATGAAATATATATTGTGCATTGAATGCAATACTAATTATTTCCTTAGATCGATAGGGCCGCGGTATTAGCAACTGGAGGGTTGCGAGTTCGAATCGAGCCGACCGTCGTGTACAAGGCAGGCTGGTGCACGTTAAATCTGTCGTGGCCTCAAATGAAATCACGTTGGCGTGGAAGTTTGGAGAGTGGGGTGCCAGCTCAGGTGTTGCCTCGTCATCTGACCGTGGTTCAAAATTTACGTGTTGTCCTCGGATCTTTCCCTTTGGGATTGATCCCGGACTGTCATCAATAACCCGTTGTGTTGCCCTTCAGTGTGACGTCAATTAAAATACCTACCTTAGATCGATAACTCAAAAATTTAGTGAAATAATTTTTGCAGAGCATATTTTGTAGATTTCAGCAAATAGGAAACAGAAGTGAAAGAAAGTGAAGCAACTAAAATCGTATTTATTAGCTGCTGCCATTTGTTCTTTTTTCGGCATTTTTTCAAAGTAAAGAATTCCCTACAAAATTAAACTTTCTTTAGGGATTCGAATGAAATTTCAACTCACTTTTATTGCGTGGAACATTTATTCTTCGGGACAAAAACGAAAATAATTTGACACTGCACTTGTGCAAGCGACAGAAAATCTCCTTGCATTACATTGTTTCTTATTTCTCCACACGAGTATACCTAAAACGAACGTCTCTTTTCTTCTTTTTTGCAGATGCTTTTTCCATGTCTCGTTCTTCTCGGGACTTTTTTGGGTTCTTCGCAGAATGCCGAAGGGAAATTTGGAACTTGTCTCCTTCATCGGTATCGTCTTGAGCAGAATTCCCCTTTGAGTGCCGAGAGCACTGACAATCACGAGCGGAAAGTTGCGAGGGACGTTTCTTTTCACCTATCGTTTGGCCTTTTTTTATTCCCTTGCAGGATTCTGCTTCTAGGCGATGTCAAACTTCGCGCCGCTTGATTGTGTTTTTGCTTATTTGTTCTCGATTTTTCTTGCGCAAGATGAAAGGGGGGAATGAATTGATGGCTCTTCCTTCCCTGATTATATTATCGTCTGTTATAGATTAATGCCTAACTTTCTTGGTCAAATATGCAGGAGCGAAATAAATAATGGAAGGTAGGTATTTAACGTCGCACTGAAGCAACACAACGAGCTATTGGTGCCGGTCCAGGATCGAACCCGCAGGGATAGATTCGAGGACTACACCACTTAATTTGGAACCACGGACAGAAGACGAGGTCACACCTGAGCTGGCACCCCACTCTCCAAACTTCCACACCACGCCATCGTGAGGACATTTGAGGCCACCACGGATTTAACGTGCACCAGCCCCCTTTGTACACGACTGTGTTTGGTCGGATTCGAACTCGAAACCCTCCTGTTGCTAATCCGGTACTCTTCCAACCGGGCTACCGCGGCGAAATGGGCGTTGGAGACGAAATTACAAAGAAACAAACCAATAATATTTATAAGGGAACACATTTTAAATGTGTTTTTTTTCTCATACCGGGTGAAAATTATATCCATGATGTCATCCATGAAATACATCCATGAAAATTATATCCATGATGTTATCCAAGAAATATATCCATGAAAATTATATCCATGATGCTATCCATGAAAATTATATCCATGATGCTATCCATGAAATATATCCATGAAAATTATATCCATGATGTTATCCATGAAAATTATATCCATGATGTTATCCATGAAATACATCCATGAAAATTATATCCATGAAAATTATATCCATGATGTTATCCATGAAAATTATATCCATGATGTTATCCATGAAATATATCCATGAAGTCCAAAAGATGTCTCGGATCATCATGAATGTCGAACAGTGGCTCCCGAAATACTGCAGTTCTTGGTCAGGACTAACCATGCCTTGAAGAAGTTTACCTTGCTTGCCATGCTTTGTTAAAAGCTTTACTTAACCATGCCTTTAAACAGCTTTACTTATCCGTTTTACCTTGACAGGTAAAACGGTTTTAAGACATGTTTATAACTACTTGTGTTATAACAAATTTCAATTGAAGACAACGCAATACTGTATTAAAAAACAAAATAGCCGAAAATAGATATGACTACGCCCACAAATAGTCGTATGTGCTGGGCTAATTCATGCTACCATTATCTATTGGAATATGCTGCTCTTTAGTTTGTGATAATGTTTAGCAAAATGGGGTGGCTTAACTCATTGATGTCGGAAGACAATGGTGTACTAAATATTGCCTAAAAATAAAACCTAGTGACTGCATTGGTACAATAGTGTCGATAAATTTTAATGCACTACTGAAAGAAAGATAACTGCAAAATAATTTTCCGCAGAAAAAACTTGGCCAGCAAACACGTAGAGTACAGCAAAATGTAATGCAAGCTAAATAAAATGATATAAAACAATTAAAAAGCTAAAACACTAAAAATAAAATATGTAGACAGATAATGGTAGGTAAGTATTTAATTAGCGTCGCACTCGAGCAACACAATGGGCTATTGGCGGCGGTTCGATAACAAACCCGAAGGGAAAGATCCGAGGACAACACCACGTAATTTTGAACCACGGTCAGATGACTCCCTCTACAAACTACCACATGATTTGAAGACATTTGAGGCCACGACAGATTTAACGTGCCCCCGCGTACATGGTGGTCTTTGGTTGGATCGAGTTATGAACTCGCAACCCTCCGGTTGCTAATCCGCGACATTACCCACTGGACTACCGCGGCAGCTATTAAAAGAATTGGAAGAGGTAAACTTAAGCTTATAACCCCCTGAAAAAATAGAAAGTCGGAGTAAGTTTCAATAACGATTACTAAATCAAGAAAAAGATTTCGAAGAAAACGAAGGTGTGTGCCTGTATTGACACTTGAATTTTCTTATTTTCAAGTTATTTTTCTGGTCATTTTTGCTCTTTAGTCTTATAGAATCATTGTTATATCCTGTGCTCCGAATGTCGTGATTTTCAACGTGGACGTCCTGAAATTGTGGTGGGATGCATAACTATTGTTTAAGATAGTACCGAAACTATATATATACATTGTACACTATCGCATTGTTCTTCAATAGAGTTAAATATCTTCCTTTTTTTTCCATTACATCAATCAAACAAAATTTCAAACTTGTCTAGCCAGCATGAAACCCGATACAAGCACCTCGTCTACGCTCGTCTCGGCGATTTCCCTATATATATAATATATATATATATATATAATATATATATATATATAATATATATATATAATATATATATATAATATATATATATATATATATATATATATATATATATATATAGCTGATACCAAGGTCACAGAAAACGTTACCACTTCCCCTCTTCAAATCTATTTTTAGCCTTTTGGGGTGTAATTGCTCCTTCAACTGCCCCCATAGAGGAGAGATAAGCATCTGCTCCTAGCTACTGCTCCGTTTCCACCCCTTTTCGACCACTTGTTCTTCGGATCTTAGCTTCACTGGACGCTTATGTATGTTGTTGCTGCTATGATCTTGTTTAATAAATCTGCTTTGTTAAGTTCTTGAAACTACTTGGTCTTGTCTGATTCTACAGGACCTCAGTCGTCAACAGGTTGGTTGATTGAGTTTTCTATGGCGCAAAAGGCCATATTTGGACATGCTGCACCAAACACAAGAAGTACAACATCAAGTAAAGGGCATACACACACAATGTTGGCCGTGGTAGCCCAGTTCGAAGAGCAAGGGATTAGCAACCTTAGGGTTGCGAGTTCGAAACTCAGTTCAGCAAAATCGTGGTCCGGCGTCGTGTACACGGAGGCTGGAGCACGTTAAATCTAAAATTAAATTAAAAAACGTTACATTTCTATTCAAGTAAATCGGCATTTCTTACTTTGGTGTTGCATCACGAAATTCATAACACTGGTGCTCTGAAGTACTTTCGGTTTGTTGGGGTTTTATGGCGCAAGGGCCTCTTTTGGTCATGCTGCGCCAGGACACAATATCAAGTAATAGACATACACAATGGAAGTTTTACTGACACAGAAGAGAGAAATACACCTGACAGAAACCGAACCTGCGCCGCCTACAACTCGAAGGTTGCTAGAGCAGTGGGCATACCCACTGAGCCAGGACGGTCCCTGTGAAGTACTTTAGGAAACGCTGCATCAAACTGATAAAAATGGATCTGTACAGAAGAGAAACGAAATCGTTTGCAGTCATCTTATTCGTCATCGAATTCATTTAACATTTCTCCTCTAATGAATCACCTCCAACTCATTAAAACGCACGGTAGCTTTAGCAAAAATCAAGTTACACTTCATGAATAGCCAATTTACTTGTTTTAGAAATACGTAAATCTCGGCTCAAATCAAACGATACCACTCAAAATCGAGGAAATGGCTTCTCCCAACCTTGCAGGAGCAATACAGGAGGGAGGGGCGGACGATAGTATTTTGCTCGAAACATGCAGACAGCGATGAGCGATTTCCAGAAGTTAATTAACTCGACTATAAACTCATTACGGAGCTTCGCGTGAGTTGCAGGATTCATTCCCCACCCGTTTCGCTTTGTGCACGCATCACGCTTATTTTGGGTGATCTTGTCATCGTTTCAGAGCGCACTCTAATTGGAATTTTAGTTTCGAACGGTGGAATCCGAAATTTAAAATTAAACAGGCTTCCAATTAAAACGGATGGGAATTCTGTGACATTTTTTCCTGTCATTTGGATTTGAATACTGCAGTTCAGTGTTATGTTCCAAATAAAAGGTATAGGTCTGAATTGTTAAAATAGAATGTGTTCGATGTCTTACTATTTGTTTAATTTCAATGGAACAATAATTTTAATGGAAAAGCCTAGACACAACTGAAGCAGAGGCATGCCAAATTTTGGTTGCTAGTAGTGCTCAGATAATAGATAAGTGCTCATCTACGTATATAAATAAAAATGGAGGGTTTTGTACATTGAATATTTTCGACTCATTCCAAGTTTTCTATCCGTTTTGATGCAAAATCCGACTCTTTCAAGTTTGGTGCCTGTCTGTATGTGTGTGCTCATACAACGTCCAAACGGTTGAATATATTTTCATGAAACTTTGCGTACTGTGAGTACTTACATTCATTTAGTGACTGAACTTGGTTGCGTAAGTCTGTCTTCCCGTTCTATGTTCGATTCTGTGTCTATGTGTTTGTACAAGTATTAAATAAAATGTATTCTACATATTTTAAAGCAATGTTCTATATTCGATACACTGTATTTTAGTTTAGTGAATATATTATTTAAGATTCATTTGCTTACATATTTAAGCAAGTTTCATGCTAAAACATTTGAGTAACAATACAGGGTGAGTCTAAATTGTTTTTACAAAATAAGAGGGGTAATAGTACCCATCCAGACAAGCAATAATTACCATGGAACTTAGGATCGCATTCCACTCTGAGAGGCAGAAAAGAGTAAAATCGAAACGCGTCGAGCATGAACAAGTCATCGCCTCTGACGTCGTTTTGTACCTGCATATGTAGCATATCTCCTAAGCAAGATGGCCTGGTCGGTAGCGCACGATGGATCGAACGTGGCGGACCTGTGGCTTGGCGTCCTCGCTCACCGGACCTCAACCCACTGGACTTTTTCATCTGGGGGCACATGAAATCTTTAGTGTACCAGACACCTGTGGACTCGGCTGAAGATCTCGTAGTGAGAATCGGTGTTGCCGCAGACAAATTTAACACAACACCAGGAATCTTCGAGAGGGTGCGCCAGTCATTCCTTCGCCGGTGTGAACTGTGCAACGACACGCGTGGCCGCCACTTTGAGCACTTACTGTGAGTTTTTCTCTGATCAATAAATCAGACTATGCAACTTTTGGTCATTCGCTTTCCCAACACTGTTGTAAGTTCATGTTGAAATTCTAATTTGACTCTTTTCTGCCTCTCAGAGTGGAATGCGACCCTATGTTCCATGGTAATTATTGCTCATCTGGATGGGTACTATCACCTCTCTCTTATTTTGTAAAAACAATTTAGACTCACCCTGTATTTAAATAAACCATAATTTGTAGTTTTGGAGTTGTTGCAAGATACATTGAGCATTGCAATTACGTGGATTGTTTTACCAGTACTGCTGATTAATCGATTATTTTTACTGAATTTAAATTATAATATTTTTTATTTTGAGCCTTATTTATTTTCTCTTTGAGGAATATAAACTATTTCCGAATATTTGGGAAAGACGATATTTTGCAACGAAACGGAAACTCGTGTTCGTTTTCCACGTGCAGTGATATTTTCTGGGCTTTTTTCGACGGAGTTAATTTCGTATTCTTAAATTTTGACTAATTTTTAATTGCAAGTTGTGGCAATTGTGCGAGATCAAGAGATAAAAAAGAATCACGAATTTATATCTCTAGAACAACTTTCTTCCGCCAACTGTTATTTTGTTTTATTTATTTTCTGTTCGAAATATTTTTTATTTTAATAAATTGTATTTCTCCTTTTAATCTCACGCAACACCTACGCAAAGTATTTGATTTAAAATGGCATGTAAGTTAGAATAAAGCAAATTTTAAGTGGAATTTTACCATTATTGAAAGAACTTTAATGTTAAGAATATTCGAACTGGGACTTTTGAAACATTACAAAATCTTTGTCATAGCGACAGATGACCGAGGTAGCTTATTTTACGAATTGAAGTTATATTTAAGCAACTTAAATAGGGAAAGTTCGTTTAAAACAATGTTTTTCTTTTTGAGGAAACGTTGCCAAATCGATTTACCATTTTAAAAAATGGTAATAGGTTACCTTTGCTTTGCTGTAATGAAGGCATTCAATAAATAAGTTCTTTAATGCACGTGCCACAAAAAGAAATTTTCAAGAAAAATGTGTTCGCTTTTAAAACAAACTTAGTGATAAATATCTTATCAAATTAATTTGTCATCCTTCCCTTAATGATAGCGAGATTCGAAAATGTCTTAAGGATGGTATAAGAATGCCACAGGTTAAAAAATATTGTTAAGTAAACTATGAATGCGAGTGTATTCGCTGTAGATTCGTCATTTTTACGAATTGAGTTGAGTTACAGGGAAAAACTTAAGGGAACATGGTAATTCAATTCTTACACCTCGAACGGTCTCAAGCGATGCCTACACAACTCCTGTGATTTTCGATCTCTATTATCACATGCATTTCATGTGTAGTTGGATTTTGTACAAGTTTTACAGTGTTTTGAAAACATTCCAAAAAAATAATATATTTTTGATAAATATTTCATTTATCAGACATCTTCCATTTCAACAAAATTTTCATTTTTCCTTTCAACTAGTCTAATACTTCTTACAACCATCGGAAAAATGGATAAATCAATATACCATTTTACCCCCCTGTGGAAGTTAAGTTATTCCAGTCCACAAGATGGCTTCGAGAAAGTTCCAGAAATTCTATTCCGACGAAAGAGAGTTAAGCACATCCAACTGATCTGAATGAACCTAAATAGAAGACTCTCGGTTTAATTTCCTTTGCACTTGTGAACGGCTCGTAAATTAGGGACGCGGAGTATTCGGAACAGAACAGGGAACAAAAAATATAATAAATTCCCTTCCAACACAAAACCTCCGCCACACTGCAATCCGAAATGGCAAAGAAACGAGATGGTCTTTTCAGAATAATAGGCTTCCGAAAAGAGGAAATAATGGCTGTAACAATGTACCACTGAAAGTCGGTTTTTCGCGGTCAGAATTCTGATGAGCGAAGGTTCTGATAGGAGTACGCCATTTTCCTTGTTTTATTTATGGGAGAGCTTTTATTCTGTTTCGATGGTAAAATAATGCGAATCAAATAAGAGAGGGAAGGTGATAGGTTTCTGATAGTTTCTAGAGATGCGCAAAACTGTTGTTTTACGACATCAGCGATAATAGTTATTGTTAATTTGCGATAACAGTTTTGTTATTTGTTAGCGATTAATACAAACAGAACTAAATTTCGTGTTTTGTCGTTAATTATTAATTATCGCTAACTGTTTAAACTGGCAGATGTATTCAGCCGCAGTGGACTGTCCTGAATACATTCCTCTGTATATAGGGCTGAGTTTAAGAAAAATTCTCTCAAGAAATCTAACTGTCCAGAAAAACACTTATATATATACTGGTATAAGTGATGAGGGGATCCTCATCACTTATACCAACAACAACACGTAATTTTGAACGAGGTGTTGTCTTCGATCTTTCCCTTTGATCCCGGATCGTCGGATATAGACCCTTTGTGTTGTTCCAGTGCGACATTAATTAAAATACCTACCAAGTACAACGCCACGTAATTTTGAACCACGGTCAGATGACGAGGTCCCACTTGAGCTGGCACCCCATTCTCCAAACTTCCACACCACGCCAACGTGAACATTTGAGGCCACGACATATTTAACGTGCACCAGCCCCCTTTGTAACGCCACGGTCTTTTGGTTGGATTTGAACTCGCAACCCTCCGGTTGCTAATCCGTTACTCTTACAACCGGGCCACAGCGGCCCCATGATTTTCGTATGATCATGGTTTAAAGGTTTTCCTGAGCTGTCGGAAATGTAATTTGGCCTCTCCTGATAACATCTTTGCTTATATGGAACTATCCAGGAATGATCTATGTTTTAATCTTGATGGTCTTGGACTTTTTGGGTGGATCCTAGGGGCTACCGCGGCCCCTAGCAACCACAGACTCCGATGTTTTCCTTCATGTTTGCCAAGACTTGGTGCCAAAACTTCGAAATTGGCATCCCTTGGAAAATTTTCTCAAGAAAAAATCAGAAGAAATATATTTTCCGTCCACTCTTAGTTAAAAAGGAACTACATTTTCGATGACCTTTGGTAAATTTTCAGTCACCAAAATTTTGAAAATAGGAGCTTTTGAGACAAATTTGCTTTAAAAGATAACCCTCGTCACCCAAAGTTGAAAAATAGCAAAAAGTCCCCTTTTATTCGCCCGGGGCAGCCCTGTGAATATCAAATTAATTTGTCATCCTTCCCTTGAAACTGATCGAAATTCCAAAATGTCGCATGCCTGGTCCAGGAGAGTCACAAGTAAAAAATATCGGTTTCGAACCACGGTGAGATGAGGAGGTCACACCTCAGCTGGCACCCCACTCACCAAACTTCCACCCCACGCCAACGTGAGGACATTCCGAGGCCACGACGGATTTAACGTGCATAGCCCAGTTTGTACACGACGGTGGTTGGATTCGAACTCGCAATCCTCCGGTTGCTAATCCGTTACTCATCCAACCGGGCTACTACGAACCCTTAGAAACAGGGATGTGATGTATGTAAAATGTGGATAAATCGATGGATATCCAAGTAATCGATTTGTGTTTAAAGTTGGAAAAATTATAAATATGTCCATAAACAGTTAATTGTTTTCCTGGCACAAAAATGATGGCACTTTTCAACAAAAGAGAAAAGTGATTAATCTGGTCACTTTTCAATCTACAGTTTATTAATTCAACCCGAATAAGGTCGGGTATTTCTGCTAATTTTAAATAAAAGTAAGAACTAATGCAGAATCCCTGATGAAACAATTTTCATGTCACTTCTATCGTTTTACTTACTAGCGCCATCTATCGGGTAATCGGGTAAGAGAAGCAACATTTTCTTTCTTATCGAACTTTTAAATAAAAACCATGCGAAACGATTTTTAAGCACAGATGCCTACAATCCACTGTGTTTTTCCGATAACTGATGCCTGTGATGTTTCTGTGTTACCTTTGATAACAGTTGTCAATTTATAAGATAGCTGTTGTTTAAACTGTGGTGGCATCGGTCCACGCATGAAAATCAGTCGCGTGGCTCTGGATTAAATTAAATAATCGTTTTCGTTCAGTCGTACTGGATGCGAATTAAAATATCTTTAGAATGTAGCGTCAAGGTAGATTGGTATTTTAATTAATGGCACACTGGAGCTACACAACGCGCTATTGGTAATGGTTCGGGATCAATTCTAAAGGGAAAGATCCGAGCTCAACACCACGTAATTTTGAACCACGGTCAGATGACGAGGCAACACCTGAGCTGGCTTCCCACTCTCCAAACTTCCACACCACGTCAATGTGAGGACATTTGAGGCCACGACAGATTTAACGTCACCAGCCCCCTTTGTACACGACGGTGTTTGGCTGGATTCGAGTCCGTTACTCTTCCAACCGGGCCACGGCGACCCTCAAACCCAAAGGGAAAGATTCGAAGACAACACCACGTTCAAAATTACGTGGCGTTGTCCTCGAATCTTTTCCTTTGGGTTTGATCCCGGACCGTCGCCAATAGCCCGTTATGTTGCTCCAGTGCCGACGTTAATTAAAATGCAAAATACCTACCCTTTGGGTTTGATCTTGGACTGTCGCGAATAGCCCGTTGTGTTGCTCCAGTGTGACGTTAATTAAAATACCTACCTACCGAAAGTGTCACCCTCCTCGTCTTAATAAATGAGAACATTTTTTACAATTTATGAAATTTACTTTGAGTAATGGCAATGGCGATTAATTAACGTCGCACTAGAGCAGGGGTGTCAAACTGGCGGCCCGCGGCCGCATGTGGCCCCCGAGGTAATTTTTTATGGCCCACGATGCTCTGAAATAAAATGAAAACAGGTTAATGTTATGGGTAGGGTAGGGTAGGGTATTTCAATTAACGTCACACTGGAGCAACACAATGGGCTATTGGTGACGGTCCGGGATCAATCCCAAAGGGAAAGATCCGAGGACAACACCACGTAATTTTGAACCACGGTCAGATGACGAGGCAACACCTGAGCTGGCACCCCACTCTCCAAACTTCCACACCACGCCAAGGTTAATGTTATGAAGAAAATAGCACTTAGGGGAGATCGAGGCAATATCGTACACACAATTTCGTCATGTTAAAAATGTGTGAGAAACTATTTTCATCCAAGAAATTAAATAAAACGGCCTACAGATCAAGATTAACTGATAAACATCTATCTGCCATAATGAAGATTGTCTGTTCTCAGTCTTTGAATCCAGATAGTGGAAGACTAGTAGGAGGAAAGCGCTAGCAAGTTTCCAGTAAAAAAATTAATTTTAGTTTCATAAATACATTAAATTAAATAAACGTTTAAATAAAAACAATTATATAGCGATATTGTAAATTATTACCCTAAATTCACGAGGGCCGCGGTGGCCCGGTTGGAAGAGTAACGAACTAGCAACCGAAGGGTTGCGAGTTCGAATCCAGCCAAACACCGTCGTGTACAAAGGGGGCTGGTGCACGTTAAATCTGTCGTGGCCTCAAATGTCCTCACGTTGGCGTGGTGTGGAAGTTTGGAGAGTGGGGTGCCAGCTCAGGTGTTGCCTCGTCATCTGACCGTGGTTCAAAATTACGTGGTGTTGTCCTCGGATCTTTCCCTTTGGGATTGATCCCGGACCGTCACCAATAGCCCATTGTGTTGCTCCAGTGTGACGTTAATTGAAATACCCCCCTAAATTCACTTAATTACATAATGTGTTTTAATTATCCTATCCATATTCCTGAATCCTCACTTTAAAATATAATTTAAGAAAATTTGTAAATGTGATGTGGCCCGCGTGAATCTTACCAGTTGCATTAAATGGCCCGTGTTTTAATTGAGTTTGATACCCCTGCACTAGAGCAACACAACGGGCTATTGGTGACGGTTCGAGTTCAATCCCAAAGGGATAGACAATACCACGTAATTTTGAACAACGGTCAGATGACGAGGCAACACCTACTCTCCAAACTTCCACACCAAGTCAACGTGAGGACATCTGAGGTCACGACAGATTAACGTGCACCAGCCCCCTTTGTACACGATGGTCTTTTGGTTGGATTTGAACTCGCAGCCCTCCGGTTGCTAATCCGTTACTCATCCAAACGGCGCAAATTTACTTTGGGATAGAATCAGAAAAATGGTGATGAGGCTAAGTCAGTAGCGTCGAGTTCGGGAGCAGCGAGCTCGTAAAGAGTTTCGCCCGCATTTAATGATGCGCAGTCTATATCTCC
Source organism: Meta bourneti (assembly GCA_933210815.1). Classification (NCBI taxonomy): domain Eukaryota; kingdom Metazoa; phylum Arthropoda; class Arachnida; order Araneae; family Tetragnathidae; genus Meta; species Meta bourneti. The sequence goes on along the minus strand of OW119924.1, from coordinate 101,601,258 downwards.
AGCAGAGGAAATCGTTATCGACGATATGCTGCTGCTGGTGTGTATACGGGTTATTGGATTTCGCGATCGATGCGAAGGGAAGCAAAGAAAACGCTTAAATACATACTGCTATTGCCATCATCGCACTCTACAGCGACACAAAGAAACACTCTCGGATACATGTAGGGAGGATGGTAACAGTATGGCGGACCAGTCTAAGGATAATAGCACATCCAGGGCCACACACCGAAGTTGCTCAATTCTCAATTTTTAAACAACCTGACATTCACATCAGCCATAGAATAAATCAAAATTATAATTTATTATCAAATTTTTCAGAGTTCTAAATCTTTCGCTTGGCGTAGTGTGGAAGTTTGGAGAGTGGGGTGCCAGCTCAGGTGTTGCGACCGTGGTTCAAAATTACGTGGTGTTGTCCTCGGGTCTATCTCTTCGGGATCGATACCGGACCGTCGCCAATAGCCCGTTGTGATGCACCAGTACGAAGTTAATTAACTACCTACCTAGACACGTAATTTTCGGTAAATCTAGTTTGTCAAGCTAATAAGGCCTAGGCTTCTCCATCACGTCAGAGTCGCCATCTGTGGACGGTTTGCTCAGATGATCCCTCAGGAAGATTTTTCTCTGATATATCGCAAGCTAGGTTCCGGACACTTTTTGGATCTGGGACAAATGTGGCTGATGCCGTCAAAAAAATTACGAATAAAATTGAATTTAAATAAATATACTCATTCGAGCCATATTAATTGTTACATAAATATACACAGTATTATCTCTTACAATTATTGGCTATGGATAAAGAAGGCAGAACTTTGTTAATGGATCTCCAAGAAGGAAGTTTGAAAATTTATCCCGTTTTTTTAGGCCCACCAGACGTTTTTGAAAAGACAATTAAGACACTTCGTCTCTTCTGTTTTCTGAATAGCAATATGATTTTCAGGGGTTGATGAAAATAATAGAATTTTAATCATTGTATTCAAAAGACAGAGTGCAAGAAAGGATATTCACTTCACGCGCATGGCACTGGAAAATATTTCTGTGAAAAGGTCAAATGTTCCCCAAGAAAAACCACCCTAACAAATATTTCTGAAATGTCACCCCTTTAGATACTGGCGCTCTGTGCCACCGCCCCTGTTGCCCCCTAGTTACGCCACTGTTCCAAACCCTCGTTGGAGTGGTGGGGAAGGTTGGAGAGTGGGGTGCCATCTCATGCGTGACCTCGTCATCAGACCGTGGTTCAAAATTACGTGGTGTTGTCCTTTTCCTTGGTATTGACCCCGAACCGTCGCCAATGGCCCGTTGTGTTGCTCCAGTGTGACATTAGTTACGAGAACCCCGTTAAGGAAGGTAGGTATTTAATTAACGTCGTGTTAAATGCTCTACCAAAATTACCCAATTATTCAAAGATGCCCAAATTAGTGGTATCGTTGGTTTGTTTTGAAGTTTTATGGCGTAAGGGCCATATTTGGCCAAAAATTAGGGGTATCAATGAGCATTGTCTTCCATTAAAGCAAACAACACTTTTTGTATCGATTGGTGTTTTGTCCACAGAAGAGTATGGTTCCTCTTAATCCTTATCCAGATTATATAAAATCCACTGATGTGGAATATGCTGGAAAGTATTTATCTGATGACATCGCTTATCAAATAGCAATGGAAAATATAAATGTTAAAACCATGGAGGAATTCGATGCATACCATGATTCACCTGTCTTTGATGATGAAAAAAGTGTAGTTTGTGGTAGGTATTTTTAATTAACGTCACATTGGAGCAACACAACGGGCTATTGGTGACGGTCCGAGATCAATCCCAAAGGGATAGACACCACCACGTAATTTTGAACCACGGTCAGATGAGGAGGCAACACATGAACTGGCACCCCACTCTCCAAACTTCCACACCACGCCAACATGAGGACATTTGAGGCCCCGGCGGATTTAACGTGCACCAGCCCCCTTTGTACACGACGGTCTTTGGCTGGATTCGAACTCGCAACCCTCCGGTTGCTAATCCGTTGCTCTTCCAACAGGGTTACAGCCGCCCTGTAGTTTGGGGCTCCCAGAAAAGTCCGAGGGATACTAGTGCAGCTAGAAAAGTAGAAATCTCTGCTTTCAAGTTTAACACTCCAAACCAAAAATCGCCAGCTTGCAGAAAACGAGTGTAAAGAAACAACTATGACACTGGAAATGCAACATGCACTGATGAATAACTGTTTGCTATGTAGAGTGGACAAGAACAGAAAAAGAGTTGTACTCAAACCAACTCTACTGAAGATGAACCAATTGTACTTAAAGTTGAAGAGAAAAGCTCATACAAAGGAGATTCTCCCTCCTCACAAATCAATCCATCTCAAAATAGTTCTCTTAGCTACTTCCGTTAATTCGAAGCCTTCTAACCAATTCAGGTTCACAGTTAAAAGATCTTTATGGTAATCCCATAATAGGCCTAATACTGGTGAATCAACTCCTGTTTGTAAGTCATCCCCAGTACGTAACCAACCTCGGAGATTAAACTTTCCTTCATTCATTATTTTTGGAGATTTTTCAATAGTCATTTCAAGCTCATCGTCAAAACTGGTAACAACGTTATCTATATAGAAAGAGTGAATATATATATAAGTTTATGCAACATATTTTTATCATAATGAAATTCTATTACAGCTGCCAAAAGAGCTACTCTGGTATGACGAAATATTTGTAGCTTCTTTTTATTCACATCTTTCCACCAAAGGAATCTAAGATAATCTCGATCATCGGGTTTTGCATTAATCTGTAAAAATGCCTTTTCTATGTCTGCAAATTTATCCTCCCGAAATCTTAAAATAATGGAAGGTATTAGCTCTATTAAATTCGGACCACATTCTAAGCACTAATTTAGAGAAGGAGAATGCTTTACTCTCGCAGAAGCGTCGAATACCGATCTTATAGGGATAGAACTATTTTCCTTTATGCTGGTCGGTGTGGCAAATAGTGTCCATCAATAACCTCACTTTGTTTGACTTCTATTATACCTAAATCGCGCAAACTGTCGAAAACCTCCTCGTACAATGTAAACAGGTTTTGTGAACGAAGTTTCTGCGTTGTAGATTCTAAACGTTTCACGGCTAAATCTTTATTGGTTGATGGCGGTAGATGATCTTCAGACCAGGGCAAAACAATTTCATAGCGCCCTTCACTGTAGTGAAACAGAATTTTGAAATTGCGTTTTAGTTGTAAATCTGTTTCGTCTCTGGCCTTTTGTGTTGGCCGGGTCAATTATTCCAATATCAAGGTTCCAGAGTTCGGTAATAGCAACATCCTTGATTTTAACATATTTGTAACTACCATCGTAGAATTGGCATCAGAAGTTGGAAATGGTATTTTTCCCATCAAGATTCAACCTAAATATGTTCCTACAAGTCCACACGGCAGATGAATAATCTTTCCATTAAAGAGTTTACCCCAACATCAGCCCCGATTAATACATCAATTTCTAGCGATTTTTCTTGTTCAGAGATTAATTGATCAGCTACAATAATATTATGGTAATCAAGCTCCTCTGCGCATGGTTTTAATGTTGGAATGGGTATAGTTGAGCAAATTGTTTGCTGGTCAAGGACTTCAGTTACAATTATAATCACCTTTCAAACTGCTTATGAATACTCTAAATGTTTCTAATACATCTAAAATGTTTCTCGGAATGTTTCTCTGCCTCCATATAAATTATGAATAACACTTCTTTAATAAAATCATATTTAATTTCTTTCACTACACGTTTACTCAAAGATCGTTGACTCCCAGAATCGATGAGTGCACGAACTATTTTCCCCTTATTCCAATATCAAGGTTCCAGAGTTCGGTAATAGCTACATCCTTGATTAACATATTTGTCGTAACCTCGTTCTTTTGTATATACCTTGTATTTGTATATACCTCGTAATCGTACATACAATGTTTATAAAAGAACTGTAGAACAAGTGCGATTGCTTAAAGCTGCATCATTGTTCATATTCTGATTTTCTTTCATCGGTTTCGATTTATGTTCTTTAAATTTATCTTCATTACACATTACAGCATAATGTTTACTACATAACGAGATATCTACTATGTCTTCCCTTCAACTTCTGATTTTAGAAAACTCATAAGAGCGGTCAGTTTATTTGGCATTTTGTGTTTCATTTGTTAAACTAATACTTCTTTGCCATACTCGAATCATGTCTTCTGGTAAACAGCTTTCAACTAGGGGATACAACATAGAAGCTTACTTATCGGAAGTTACACCTGTTTCAAGGGCACGGAGGTGTGTTTCAATTTTATCGTACAAGATACAATTGCGTCGAGACCATCACCAGGAAGGTTAACATATCTACGTATAATATAAATCCCCAACGGTGTTACGAAGCAAAAGAGTGAATTCCCAGAATCAAAGTTTGAACATTTTCTTAATGATAATGAATGCAATTTATTTTAAATATGTACAGAACCATTTTGAAGTCATTTTTATTATTGGATTAATCGTGATGCTTTTTACGGCAATTCGCTTAAAATTATGGTGTATTGCAATAACCAAAAATAACGAAGACATTTTTAAAATCTGATAGCATCTTAATTTTGTATTACAATTTTTTCAGTTTTTGTCTTTGTGCACTCTCCAAAATAAAACCATGGCTACACTAGTGCGTGAGTCAGGTTATAATCCTCCCTGAGGGCTTTAAGTCATGACGAAATACAATCACAAATTAATCCAAGAATAGAGGATAACCTACGATTTCTAAATTTCATCGAACCATTTTTTTAATTATTGCTTTTTATTTGTTCATTGATATTTTTTAATTAAATTTACGCTTTATGCCCGATTTTATGGATTTCTTATAATTCAAATAAATTTTTAAATAAAATCATGATATGCTTTACTTATTAACATCAATTTGTTTTCGCTGAGCTCATGACATATATAAGAAAAATTAAAACAAAAGGATTCGATCAAATCTCCAGGGAAAAAAGGAGCTTCGTCTTAATTTATGCGACCAAAAATTCAATAAGGTTTCAATACCATGGTTCAAAATTACGTGGTGTTCTTTGATATTTCTCTTGAGGCAGTCGTGGCTCAGTGGGTATGCCCACTGCTCTAGTAACCTTCGAGTTGTAGGCAGTGGGGGTTCGATTCCTGCCAGATGCATTCCTCCCTGGGTGTATTTCTGTCAGTAAAACTTTCATTGTGTCTGTTTATTACTTGATGTTGTATATCTTGTGTCTGGAGCAGCATTGTCAAATATGGCCCTTGCACCATAAAACCCCCAAACCAATCAACCAATATTTCCCTTTGGGATTGATCACGGACCGTCACCAATAGCGCATTGTGTTGCTCCAAGTGTGACGTTGATTAAAATACTTACCTACCCTGATCATTGCCAATTGCCCATTGTGTTGCTCCAGTGTGACGTTAATTAAATACCTACCTACCTTGTATTTTTAATAAGCGTCACACTGGAGCAACACAACGGGCCACCCATCCAACTAAAAAATTTTTTATACTCCTAATATTTTTATATTTAAGATTAATTATCATTAAAAATATTAAAAAAACATTTCATCCTTCTAAATCAAAACTTCTACCTAAATTGTTACATAAAAAAGCATTATAACCATTATAATTATACCAGTTGACAGCTTTTTATAAATATACTGCAGACATAGATTTCGGAAACCAGCACTTCTTTTTCTGAACTATAACAATCTGCATTTGAGAAAAATCCTTCAGATGATAATATTTTGACCAGTTAATTACTTAATACAGAACTGTTGACCAGAACACAAAAAAGAAATTTACATTTTTCAAAAACTATAGATTCTTTATTCATTAGTACAGGTTAGTCACATTTAATTATAATTAAAATATTTTGTACAATGAATCTGGTTATAAGACCAGTTAAAGCTCTTAAACTAGCTACAAACACAGATGGTATCTGAATAATGTTAATTTCCAATCATTCAAGAATTCTACGCTGAATGCACATACGCATGAATACATATGATTGCATAATTAATGCAGCAGGTTTCAAAGAGACTATATTTTGTAGTCTGTATAAATTCTTACATGAGTTTTCATAATACATTTAAAAACATTTTGACAGAATAAAATGAAATGTATGTTGTCTAGATATCTAAAAACAAGCAACATTAAATGCTGCACCTTCACCATTTTCTCCTTTCATTCTACGTTACTTTTAATGTAGAGCCAGGTTGTTTAACATCCACCATATTCCCTTGACTCTTTCTTCTCTTTTGAAGTCTTCCCAATGGTGAGGGTATGTCGAATGATAGAGTTGTGCTAGTCTCAAAACATGACTGCATCTGCAATTCCAATAAAAGAATGCACATTTGAAAACAGATAATCTTAAATATTATTTTAATGATGCCTTCCTCTTTTTTGACACTAACTAATGCAATTTTAGAATTTGATCATTGATGGTGAATGTGATAAGAAAGACTTCTAAAAAGCACTACACAAACCACTAAGTGAACTGAATACACTGAAAACAAAATTTAGCAGCATGGAACTGACGTTTGGATAACAGTAAAAGACTAATATCCATGAAGCTCAACGAATCTTAATGCATTTGCAATACCATATCGCTGCAAAACTGGGTTTTCAGCAGTCGCTGATAAAAAAACAAGTTAATCAAAATTCAATGGAATGGGAAATGAAGGTGTTTGTGTTCAGTTCGATTATTTTTTAACTTAACCAACTAACCACACCAACTGCACTCTATATAATGGTTAGGTCGATCTATTCTGACTTTGGGGACTGTAGAAAAATCGTAATACCCTAAAAGCAGAGTGCTCTAACCTCTTCAATGGTGATTTTTCTGTATTACTAGTTACAAAATAAGATTATATTCATTTTCTAGAATGCATCTGAAAATTTTGGTTTTTGTTTACTATTTTTAGACCATATCAAATGTGTCACTTCAAATTGGCTTAACACTGCTTCTGGGTGAAGCCTAACTGAAGAGTTGAAATATAATAAAAACCATCTAGGGGGCTGGCACATTGTGCAGATAGGCTTCTGATGTACTTTTACTTCAAAATGGATTATTGTCAGTGACATAATTTACAATTTCCTTCATCAAAGTTTTAATTCCAAAATATATATTTTTGATTAAGTTATTCATTAGAATATTTAGGTCCATGCTTGAGATGACATTTTTAAGAGAATCACATATTGACTGATTACCATTGATATTGGTAAAGAGGGCAGCTTTATGAGAGCAGCATGAGGGGAAAATTTAAGGCCTTTGATTCTAATTTTCAAGTCACATTTATGTCTGGTTGGTAAAAAAATAGCCAGTGATATTTAGCTTTTTAAAAGATATAGATGACAACACACGATATATATTTTCTAGTTTTGCTATATCTGGATTGTTTTCTCTCTCTTAGTATATTTAATAAACTATATCAGTCTGTTTCATGCATTTTCTTTGTATCTTTTCTTTGATATCAATCGACATCAAAATATATTTTTTAAAATAATGACCATGTTTATATCTATAAACACTTAAAATAAATTTTGATTGAGAACATTTATGAAATTCTGATTCTACAATAGAATGCTTTTCTATACACAACTCTTTTCAGTATCAAACTTTCCAATTGATAATTTTTGTCAAAAAATTACACACTATTTCATTTGCACATTTGAACACAGAAAGAAATTAACTTTCAGGCTAAAGAAATCGTTTTATCACCTTTATAAAAGGGGGAAATAAATCCAAACCTTGGTCCTAGATGCATTCAGCAATTAAAACAATTATTCAAGGATATTTTTCATAAACCAAGACAAAGATGGCTATGACTCTTTAAGTGAAATGAATGTAACAAAGTAAATTTTTCGTGCAATTGTAACACATTTGATGAGGGTTATACAGGAATCATATAGAACTTATGAACAATCGTTATGAAAATATGAAACTAAGCTAATGTCTAGCAATTTCTGGAGTGAAAGGAAAGTTTTAACCCTTTCAAACAGACTCTATTCAATTAACTTGGTGAGGTACCAGCTAAATTTTTTTATTCGATTAGCCTTTTAATAAGTTTTGAAGAAATTTTACACTATTGATCCAAACATGGCACTACAGAGCACCTATCACATAGTTACCCAATAAAAATGCTATGCAATTAGTCAGGAAATTTTTAAAGTGAGGTCTCACAGTAAAATCAATTCACTTGAAAGGGTTAATTTACTAACTATCAGGAAATAAAGTTGTTTAACCAGAAAATATTCCTTTTTACACTTTTCCTCAATCATGTAATTATGAACTTTAACATTTTGAATTGAAAAATAAGCTTTCTTACCTGAATGCTCTGACAGTGAAGATTATGTTCCAGATTCTAAATCAGGAATGGAGCTTGAGTCTGTTAAAAATAGAAAAACTTAGAATTGTATAGTAAACAAACTGGTGTCAATATTTATATACTATAATCAATATTTATCATTTGGTATACCAATAAGCTTATTCATGATTGCCTAAAGATGTGTTCATTGTATTCATCTAGATTTTAAGCTAAAAGCTTACAATTTTGGGAAGCTTTAAATTTTGAATTCATGAGATTAACCCACCCACATACCCTTTTAATTTGGCCAATAATCCACTCGCTTTCACTTTGGATAACTTTTAATTGGAGCTTCAGCCATCAATGCATAGTTCAACAAACAAAGAATTCAATTCTAAAAAGGCTTATGTAGCTATTGAATATGGACAGCACATAAGTTAAATTAGAGAACCAATTTCTGAGTTTTAATTAATTTGATGAAATATGAAACAAGTACAAATTGGTTATGAAATTATCTAGTTGAAATATGAATAAGTTTACATGCATACATTTTACAGTCGATCAAAACAAAAAAATATTCTTTGTTTTCCAATTTTATGCGAGTTCTATACATAACCAATTTATATTACTTTAAATCTTAACTTATATCCAGATAAATACTATTTAAAAATGGTTTAATATCTTGTATATGTCAGAATTACTATAATACTAAAAGATCCTAACAGTTCTCAGAACAAAAGCTTATAAATAAAATTATTTACTAATTTCTACTAATCAGAAGGATTTTAATCTAGATTTGGAATGTTGTTGCCAGAACTAAATTTAGCAACACCAGACTAAGATAAGAGATAACATAGTTAGATTATTCTGGCATTTTGATTTGTTGCATAAATGTTCAATGAGGTTAAGATTCTGTGCAAAACTGATTTCCATTTGCTCATACAGTTCTAGCCCAAATAAGAGTCACTTGATTAACATTTGTAGTTAAAGGAAGTAATTTTTAATCAGGTACAACAATGTTCAAAACAAAAATTTCTGGATAATTCTCATAATTGTTAAGATTATGCAGGCTTTTGGGCTTTGGAAAAGAAATGTTGAACTGTGTGATAGCTTTACCATCAAACATTATTGCTAAAAGCATGCCTCAAAAATAGTTTTATTAATGCATATGTTGCATTCAAGAAATGCAGATTTAACCATCAGATTGTTAGATTATAAAACCATTCATGCTTCCACTACTATGTAATCTAATAACAAGTAAACTGGACATGGTAACATGTTCCAGTGATTGAGCTTTTCGAAGTCTCAACAAACAATGATGTTTTTTTTTAAAGAAAACTGAATTAATTTGCAGTGAATAGAGTTACAGTTACCCCTCATTACATCATACATTGGCAAACTATGTGTTTCATTATACAGTAAAACCTTGATATGTTGTTACCTGGATAACCTGTCCTTCGACATAAACCGTCAATTTTCTTCAGTCCTGTCTAGCTCTTATAGACATCAATGTAATTAAACCCTTGTTTACTCATCATGAATTTAAATACTACCCTGGATAACCAGTCAGTGCGTACAGGTTTTAAAACATGCAGGGTTTGTGTCTGGTTATAAACAAATTGAAGTCGAAAATGAGGTCTCCGACTTCTTTATTGAATTTATTTGAAATCGTTAATGAAAGTGACTGACATAAATTGATTACATAAATATCAATAACATTGCAGTATGTTCTCAAGTAACCATAAACGATTTAACTATAGAATTTTTAGAAGAAAAGCATGAAAGTGCAAGCTATGAAAGCAAAAATGGGGAAATTCTTCCACCACACCATGAAACACAATTTCTTGAAACATTAGAAATTAATTTATATCAGTTCAATGGGCTGAATTTACAAGGCTATGAATACCATGATAAATTTAAATTCGCACAATCATTACATTAATGCATTGTGTGCATATAGTAGTGTGGTCATTCTTCTTTAGTCATCAGAATCCCCTGGTCCCTTGACTGACAACTAACCAAGGTTTAACTGTGGATCATTTTCGTTCAACTTTCAATTGGTAACTTAATTTAAGAAAACTGGATTCATACTTTTAAAAAAATGTATGTAGCATTTCTAATCATCTACAAAAGTTTAATAATTATCAAGAACATTTTTAATGTTTCCTGTTACATTGAAAGGTGTTACACTATAAATGCATGTGTTTATTACAATTATAACTGTTTAGTAACTGTATTTATATATACCAGATTGGATACATTGTCATAGCAGTCTTGCTGTTCTATACTTTTGTGTGTGTTACTATGTGTCAGGTGTTTAATTGTGATATCTTTTATATCTTAAATAAACTATTTTAGTCTTGAAGAAATGTTATTACTACAGATAATCTCTACATGTAACATGGTATCAGCATCGAACGATTGAGTAAGCTTAACTTTATGATGGAAACAGATTGAAAATCTTCAGTTCCATGTTATATACTGGGTTCTTCATACAGCAAACTATGTTCATCAGAAAGCAAACTAAGTATACTTCTTCAAAAATGGAGATATGGAAATGGAAATGGAGATATACACTAGAAGGAGTGGAGATATGGAATACTTTCAAATGGGAAACAGATGAAAGTTCAGAAACATTTGAAGATGTCATGCAAAAGTTTACGGATTACTGTGTTCCAAGACGAAATGTGGTTATCAAAAAATATTTAGATTTCTTTCATGTACCCAGCAAGAGGGTCAACAATTGGACAGTTATCTAACAGAACTCTAAACATTAGCAGTTACTTGCTTTTGGTGAATTGGAAGGACTCATAAGACATCGACTTGTCCAGGGTATCAGAGAAACAACTCTTTTGGAAAAACTGCTGAGACCTCACCTTGAAGAAAGCAAGACTTCCCCAGAACAGCAGAGGCAAGCAAGCTTCAAATAGAAACTGTGGTATCTGCTTCACAAGAGTTCGTGAAGTTAAGAAAAACCAAGTATGTATGCTAAGTGCAAAGAAAAACAACATTTCGCAACTATGTGTAAATCAGGCAGAAATAACTATAATAATCATCAAGGGGTGCTTCACAACATGCAGGTAATTTAATTTTAAAGTGTCTGCTAATGTGGTAGATAGTATGTAGCTTAAGAAAATTAATGTTGAAAATAATGTTATTCAATTTAGACAATACAAGTGCAGAAACGAATGTGTTACCAATACCTGTGTATGAAAATATGACTTCCACCAAATATCAAAGTAGAATTTAGTTTATTGCTCAGATTTCAAAATTGTAGTACCTTCTTCACTTACAAAATGTTACTCTTAATAAACGAAGGACATTTTGGTGTTGAAAAGAGGACAAGAGATAATGTATCAGCCAGTCTTGTCTAAAAGTTTGGAATATATGGTATCAAAATGTCAAATTTGTCAAAAAAGCTTCAAAAGGCTAATATTAAAGAGCCTCTTCAATCACATGCACGGGCCTTTAGGCTGCTTGAAAAATTAGGTACTGAAATTATGGAGTATAGAAATGCCAGTTATTTAGTTAGTATGTATTATCATTCAAAGTGGATTGAGGTAAATTAAATAGCAAAACTATAACTGAAATTAATCAGATTAAAGGTCTGCTATTTCTAGGTATTTTTCATACAAGCAATAGTTTTGAATTTAAGGTCTTTGCAAAAGAAAGGGATTTTGAGTACAATTTTGCAAGTTCACGTTATCCTAAAAGCAATAGTATGGCTGAAAGAGCCATAGGTATAGCCAAAAATATACTTAGAAAAGCTTTTAAAGACAATAAAGAGTGAATTGTACGATTAATGGAAATAGGAATACCCAATCACAGAATGAGGTTTCTCCACAGGACAACTGTTATATGGTCATAGGTTGAAAGCCAAAATTCCTGCACATAATAAATTATTAAATTCAGAATCATTTAAAGACTTTGAGAATAGATTTGTTATTTGACAGGAAAGGCAAAAACGTTATTAAGAAAGGCGTACTACGGCATTAAAACCTTTTCGCTGTTGATATATCTGAACACCCTGTAGCTCAAACTACTAATATTGATGATAATAGCTCTCCAACGGTTACCCTACCAAATATATCCAGAAAACAAACAAGATTCAGTGGTCTCATAAAGACCAATATCCGAATGATTACGTGCAATTAAAATCTTCAAATGGGCAATATATGTTGTGAGTGTAACTGCATGTGTTTATTATAACTGTAACTGTTAACTATCTATATATACCAGATTGGATGCTCTGTAGTAGCAATTTTGTTTTATACTTTTGTCTGGTGCCAGGTTTTTAATTGTATAAGCTATTTTTTATTTTTCTCTTGAAAGAATGTTATTCCTACATACAATACATCCACATTTAACATATTGGACCACAATGTAATTTTACAGGATATTAACTAAAGACTTATAATCAAATGCATAATTTATGCCCCATTGTTTCTCAAAAGCAATTTATGCCTCATTTTTTCTCAGCCCACATATTAATCAGCCTCTTGTACTTTTTCTCCACGAAGCACAATATATCAAGGGGTAGCTATACTTCCCAATTTTTAAATTCTGCACACACAAACAATGCAGTCAGTTTCCAGCTTGACTGTTAATTTAAACTTGAACTTTGGTTGATAGGTATTTTAATTAACGCCGTATTCGAGCAACACAAAGGGCTATTGGCAACTGAACTTTGGTTGGTCCTAAGTGTTTACACCTAAAAAATAACCTGCATTTGATCCCACTGAATGTTCAGTGATACAAATGAAATTTAAACCTCGACTTGTTTGAAGGCCGGCCAATTGGTCTAGTGATCAGGATGCTGGCTTCTGGATCAAAAGGTTTCTGGTGCGAATCTGGAGCAAGGCATGGATGTTTGTCCATCCTAAATGAATGTGTGGCCTCTCTATACATGGGTTGTGCCTAGAATGTATGGCAAGAATGTTAGGTGCAACCCAGACCCACCTCTGTGGTACATCAGGGCAACACAAAGTGGATCAAATCCACCCTCGTAGTGCAATGATGCAAATGTTCATAATTGGCTGGGAATTAAGAAAAACTTATTTGACAAAATTTAACAGAGAATGACTGTTTCTTTTAACATCAATTTAAGCACTACTTTTGTCTGCAGATTCTTCGTAATGCATGAAGAAGTAAGGATTCTTTTCCTTATGTAGTGTGTCTATGACTGTTAGCTTAAAGTTAAAGTATTTTCACACACTTTTATTCAAGCTTTCACAGGAAAATTTTCTGGATAAACAAGACACATACATTTTCTAAAGTAATACCTTTACATAGGAGATAAGACATAGCATGCAATCACCTGCAATCAAATATATAGCTTGAGAACAAGGAAATTTTAACCACTAGTGTTAAGTAATATACGGGTGAGTCTAAATTGTTTTTACAAAATAAGAGGGGTGATATTACCCATCCAGATGAGCAATAATTACCATGGAACACAGGGTCGCATTCCACTCTGAGAGGCAGAAAAGAGTCAAATCAAAACGCATCGAGCATGAACAAGTCATCCCCTCTGATGTCGTTTTGTATCTTCCTACGTAGCATATCTCCTAAGCAAGATGGCCTGGTCGGTAGCGCACTGGCGTCCAGTCCAGTGGCTTGGCCTCCTCGTTCACCGGACCTCAACCCACTGGACTTTTTCATCTGGGGGCACATGAAATCTTTAGTGTACCAGACACCTGAGGACTCGGCTGAAGATCTCGTAGTGAGAATCGGTGTTGCCGCAGACAAATTTAACACAACACCAGGAATCTTCGAGAGGGTGCGCCAGTCATTCCTTCGCCGGTGTGAACTGTGCAACGACACGCGTGGCCGCCACTTTGAGCACTTACTGTGAGTTTTTCTCTGATCAATAAATCAGACTATGCAACTTTTGGTCATTCGCTTTCCCAACACTGTTGTAAGTTCATGTTGAAATTCTAATTTGACTCTTTTCTGCCTCTCAGAGTGGAATGCGACCCTATGTTCCATGGTAATTATTGCTCATCTGGATGGGTACTATCACCTCTCTCTTATTTTGTAAAAACAATTTAGACTCACCCTGTATTTAAATAAACCATAATTTGTAGTTTTGGAGTTGTTGCAAGATACATTGAGTGATGTTACTGTTTGATAATATCTGATTAAGTTAAAAATAAAATAATGAAATGACATACCAGATTGCATTTCTTGTACTTCATTGAAGTTTTCCTTAGAATTTGGTTCAGTTGACTGAAGTGAGGAAGTTTTGTTTTGATAGTTTGTAAAAGTTCTGCAAAAGTAATTTAGAAATGTAAAAAAAGATTGAAAAGGATATACTTATTTTTTGAGCATCTGAAGTAAAATAATAATCTGATTTTATACAAATAAAATTGTAACATATATTAGGTTCTAAATTAAGGAGAGATGAAGAAAAAGTATTTAAAACTACTAAATTAAGGTTGGTTGTTATTGGGTTTTATGATGCAGGGGTCATATTTGGCCAAACTGCATCAAACACAAGACAGAAACACAATGAGGGAGGAAGAGAAAACAGAAGGACAGGCGAGGGCAGAAATAGAAGGGAGGAAAGATCACCTGGGTATCTTGGGGTTTGTGATGCCCATATGTGCCCCTGAGGACACTAAAATAAGGAATTATGAGGTAGCAATACACAATTTTAAGACAAAATTAAATTGGTAATACACATTAATTTATAGTATATGTAATGTGTATAATTTCATTACACATTTTCATACGAGGTTATTCTAATTTGTAATAAATTTTGATAAAGTATATACAAAGAATTAATCTTTCTCTCATTGAAGTAAAGAAAATTTAACTTTCTCTATAAGAGATTAATATATCAGAATCCACATTTAATAACTTTGAATTTTTAACACATGAAAAACAATTTAATATATACTCAGACCTACAATCACATTTCTAAATCAATAATTTTTCATTCTTTAAGTGGCTTTAAGAACTATTACGATAAATTTTTAAGGTAATCATCTCTTGTACAACAAAAATTGTTGTCAGCAATCCCTTTGAATTTAAATGATGTCACAGCTCATGAGATAGTAATGAAAATAATGCATAAAATGTTGTAAAAGGGTTACAATATTATCGGCTTTCTTGTAAAAGAGTTTCATAAAAACAGAATGTGTATCAAGAGAAGGACCAAATAACTTTGTGAAAGATACAAAATCAAAGATTTACACACGCTGATGAGATAAATATGATTCTTAAGATTGTAAAGAGAAACAGATGCCACAATTTTAACTCATTTAAAGTTCTAAAAAATCCCCAATACAATGCAGAAAAATTCAAGGCGTCTGACAAGAAAATACAATCGCATATTAAACATTGTTTAGTTATCGCTTGCTGGCATAAATATGGCAGACAGAAAAACCCTACGTATTAGTCTTGGAGCAATAACAAGACAGGAAATTCCAGTAAACTTAAAGACTGGAAAGTTACTGTTGTCGAATGCTATTGTTACATACTGTATTATGGAAGCAAAATTTTAAGCACTTGAATCACAATGCAACTAGAATATCGTAGGTCTATAAGAAATATTAAAATCCTTTTTAGAAACAAAAAACACTAAAGTTACATTTAAAAAGAAAAGTTTAGTCAAAAAATTCTTTACAATTACTAACATCACATAAGGACCACTCCTGGGTACTTTTGTCTCCCGTTCGAAGAATTTATCTGAGGTGTCTCTAAAAGAAAAAAAAACAGTTGTTAAAATACAATATTTTGATGTTTTAAACAAAGATATTATTTTTAAATGATTGCATTACCTCAAAGATTCAAAAGAAATTTAAAGTTGTTTTTCAACTGAACTGAAGACTATCCTAACAGTTTTGTGTGAAAATACAAATTTTAGCTTAAGCAGATTACTATTTTTAAGCATTATTTTCAGATGAAGCTTTCCCTTTCCTTTTCAAACTGTTAATGTGTCTTCCTTTTCTTCATGTGAACAATACATCTATAGTAAACTATGACAATTAAAAATTAGCAAACTAGTCATATCTCTTTCATAAATTATTAAACCATTATAAAGCATGTAGTTAATTTTAAATAATACATTAAAAATTGTGAAAAATGTATTTGCAAGGGATTTTAATCAAACAGTCAAACACATTATTATGAACTGCAAACCATTACTTAAAATCACTTGACTTATCAAGTGTTCTACAATTTTTTGACTTTCAGTTTGAATTGATTTCAGAATTTTAACTTTTATGCTACTGTGAGTCTATACCATAAATTTTAAATATATTTTCCATCTTTAAGTTGAAAATACTTTTCATTCAATCTTAAGATAACACATTTAGTCCAATTTAAAAGAATTCAGTGTAATAACAAAATTAGAATAAATTCATTAAATACATAGAGGAATATTTTAACTTAACAAAGTATAAAATTAGATAGTCACATTTTTTATGGTAATTGTAGGAACACGTTGTTTACATTTGACCTGCCTCGTCATGTACCAAATAGATTCGTTTGAAACCCCATGACTCAAATACAAACAAGGAGCTTGATTAGAATGCAATGTTAAAATACATTGAGCAACTAAAAAAATGTGGAAACAAGGGAAATAAATTAAATCTACAAAAGATCTTACAAAATTATTTATTTAAATGATAAAATATGCAAGGATATAATAATAAAGGATGAAAGTATATAAGGGCATATAAAGGATGAATACTTTTACTAAAGATACAAACTCTGATATATTTCCATTTTCCTTGGCCCACTTTTCATGCACAGAAAAGACCCAAGCTCTTGGAGGATTGATTCGAGTGTTTTCTAACTGTTCTGGTTCACTCAAAAGCAAAATTCTTTCGTGAAACCTTATTGCTTGAGAAGGTGTCATGCCTATGAAAGACAATATACCAAACTTAAAAGGAAAAATACAAATTATAAACACCAACACTAGTTAATCCTATATATGTATGATAGTCATATCAAGAAATTAATATCACCCAACATTTTAAAATAATTTATGGTTGGTTGGGTTTTTATGGAGCAAGGGCAATATTTGGCAATGCTGTGTGCCAGACACAAAATATACAATACCAAGTAATGGACATACACACACAAAGTTTTACTGACTCGGAAGAGAACACACCCAGGGAGAAAACGAACCTGCACTGCCTACAAAACTCACAGGCAATAATTTATAAAGTCTGATCATAAGTACATTGATATTATAATCAATTTAATTCAGTAATGAACATTGCACTTTTTATTTTCTATTCAACTCTACAGAATCAACTTTTGTCATAGAAACAAAAATATGTCAAAAAAGACAAAAGCTTACATTTGTCTCATGACAGATTATTGCTTGAAGAATAATTAGAAATAGCCTCAGAGTTTGCCTTTTATTTAATGTTAATAAAGTATAAAAAGTAGGTGATTCAGAAGAACAGAAAATGATTCAGAACACTTTTATAAGCCTCTTTTTAATTTATATATTGAGAAAATGATTTAGGTTTTTCCTTTTATTAATCACCAAAAAAATTTATGAAAAATTGGGAAATACAATCTTTTATTTTTAAAAAAATTATAAGAAAACTAATGAATTCTCAAGGGCATGCAACAAAGATGTTGAAAAGCATCTCAAAGTAAAAAAAGAAAATAATGTGTAAGTTTTAATTCTGCTAATTTGGCAAAAGCAATTTAAAAAAATATATCTATCTTACCCTTCTCAAAATAATCAATGAAATACTTTCGAGTATTCTCAGATCTTTTCAACCATGTCCGAGATTCTGAATTATTGACAAGATGACTATGAACAAAGACCATTTTCAAAATGGCTGTCAACCCTTTTTTGACATAAGGATCTGTATAACGAATATTCTTGGTATTTCTCTTTATTCTCACAGAAAAGGAAGCTTCACAGTGTTTATTTTTCTTAGATGCTGCATTTCTCTAGAAAAGAAACAAAAGTTTACTTCTGCAAAGATACATGTCAAAATTTGTAATTAATATAAATTTTTCCTTCTTTATTGCATATATTAATAGAATTACAATTGTTTCTATTTGTGTAATTTTTTAACTGATATGAAATGAAAATTTGCCAGTCGTTCAACTTTACCCAAAACAATGAAACAAGTTGCTAGGACGGGAATCTAACCATACAATTCTTTAATAACACAGGTCTACAAAAAATACTTTTTGAAAATTGTTTTAGGTTTGATAACTAATTTTTATAATATTTTCAGTACTGATTCCAAAAATGAAATCCATTTTTTTCTATCACGTAAGGTTTTTCACAAAACAATTTGATATTTTGAGCGAAATAACTCAAATCATTTTGACATTTTTATTTTATCACCTCATAAATACATACTTTACATTTATATCCTAGCTCTGTCATGATTTAAATGATAAATGAGTATATGAAAAAGGTTACAAATCCTTATAGTAGCACTTTCTCTTTTTCTCAAAACTCCTTTTTCCGCTTTTCTTCTTGTGAACTTGTCGGGATCGTCTCTTTTCAACATCCAGCAGCATTCGGCTATCATGCTGATATTCCACCTTCCTTGATATCGCCTTTCCATTTTCTTTGTCTCGATGAAATCCTTCACCTTGCTCCCCGCTAACTGCACCTAAATTTTCAGGGGGAGTCCAGGTGCAAATGGAGAAAATGAACTTTTAGGCTCATATTACACCCTAATATCTTGAAATTTGCTAACATCTCTTCTACAATAGATTTGTAGTTTGGGTCTCTTTGGTCTCCAAGAAAGCTGGTTACTACTAGTTTGAAAGATTTTCAGGCTTTTCTCCTGTTTGTTTCCATTTTAAACTCAAAATTTCCATTCATCAGTTTTCTGATGTCAGGTCCTACAAATACGTCTTCCTTCAGCTTTGCTTCGGAACTGTTCACAAAGGTATTTAAAACAATCTCCTTCTTTTGGAATTATTAGGAATTCCTTAACAAATTGTTTTATAAGGCCTAATTTTATATGAAGCAGTGGAAGTAAAACGTTTTATGGATTAATCAAACTTTCTCTTTGAATATTCCCTTGAAAAAAATCTCCAGGTTCCAATGTCTTCCTTTTTGGCCATTCTTTCTTTATATAATGTTATCTTCTATCACGGCTGTCCCATTCGCAAAGAAAACACGGAAATTCCGTGTAACCACTCTGTTGACCAAGCAACATAGATATCACCTTCAAATCATTGCAAACTGCCCATCTGTGTTCTGAATGCGAAACTTTATTAAGTATCAATTCCATATTTTCATAGCACTCTTTTAAATGAACTGAATGCCCAACAGGTACAGAAGCATATTCATTTCCATTATGCCATAGTACTGCTTTTAGTTGAATCAATAAAGTCTCCATTTGTCAGGTTTGTATTGCATATTGAAAGTTGCCAGGAGACCTGGAACATCGCTGCAATAAACAAGTTCACCCTCTTGAGAGAAACAAACTGAGAAACTCTGAAAAACAAACTCTTGAGAACAAACTCTTCTCTGCTCCGAAACCAAGAAAATGACGTACCAGGAGCATACAATTTTTTTTCCTTTGATCTGGAACCTAAAACTCGTGCAGATTCCTGAGGAAGATCCAAGTCTCTGACTAAATCATTTAACTCAGATTGGGTAAAAAGTTTTGGTCCATCACTACCGGCGTCATATGTATCAACATTGTCATCACTTCCACATGGACGTACTGTTTCTAAATCACCAAAAATTTCCAATGTATCTCGAGGGGACGGAACCGGTATACCAGGTCCATGAGGGACAGGATGTATGGCATGTTAGGATAAAATATCTCCTTTTTGTTCTTTAGATTGAACCGTTTCACGTTGCATGTACAAAAATAGCAGTCATCAGTATGATTTTTAGACTCTCCAAACCATTGGTATGCCAAACCGAAAAGATTGCTTTTTACCTTGAAACCATTGTCTTAATTCTTCTACACAAATGGAACAAACTTTGTGTGGGGCCCAAGGCTTGTCTTGATCACCCAACTTCATGCCAAAATAAGCAAAGTACACTTTTTCCACAAAATCTTAAGTGTTTCTTTGTTGTTTTTTTACTGTATATTTACCACAAATATAGCAGAAAGAATCTGGTGAAGTAACACATCCTCTGGAAGCCATTTCTCTCAATCGCAACACAAACTAACAGTAAAAAGCACTTCTACTCAAAGCTCGTAATTATATACACGTGTACAAGCACTGAACTAAGAAATGCATTGATGGGAGGAGGAAAAATGGCAGGATAGTGGAAGGGGAATGATGGAGGGGAAGGGGAGGAGACATGCACCAACAGGCTAGTGATCCGGTTTTAACTTTGCTTCTGGCTTCTGTTGTTGCTTCTGGCTTTACTCTTGTTTAACACAGTTTACAAGTTTAGAGGAAAATCCTAAATAAATAATAGTTTATTCTTTCTTGGATAGAATTTATATAGAGCAAATTATTATTTAAAATCTGTAAATATGTTTAATAAGTTCATACAAATAATATTATGTTGCTTTAAATATACAAAAATTGTACACATTAGACATGATTTGTGATAAAACTGTACGTGATGGAATTTTTAAATTATTTTTCCAGTAATTAGCATCCAAAGAACTATAAAAAACACTAATTATTTTTAAGACAATTTTTTCATCGCAGACCTGTGTAATTTAGGATAAATAAACTAAATGAAATAAAGCAGCAAATAAATTTGGCAGCAAAAAAGAAATGATCAGTCCTGTAACAAGAGACGAGTTTTAAATGAGCTACTGCAGTAAAATGAAGACGAATGGTGAACCATAAAAAGATCTTTATAGTACAGTTGTACCAAGACATGTTCCTAGAGCGACCACCAGTAGACTTTGAGTCTGGAGCAATTCTGTTGGTTTTGGGGTTTTATGGCGCAAAGGCCTTATGTGGCCATGCTGTGCCGGACATAAAACATATAACAATAGACATATATACACAATGAAAGTTTTAATTACACAAAGGGAGGAATGCACCTGACAGGAATTGAACCTTCACCACCTACAACTTGCAGGTCATGAGCAGTTCTTATTTGCAAACAGTAGCATTAATTTGTATCACCACAGTGAACTTCTTAAACGTGGATTGCTTATAAATATATTTTACATGTAATATATTTCTGTGATTTTCATTGGATATATTCTATAATTGTTGGGGCCACAGTGGCCTGGTTGAAAGAGTTCAACCAAGATTGCGTATACAAAAAAGATGTTATTTGTCTTAGTCACTAAAAGTACTGAAGTCTCTACACGTGAATGATTTTAAAAATGGATAACGTCAATAGGCATATCGGCGCTTTCCTCTTACTTTTTGAATTTTTCTAAATGAAGAATGTTGACAAACGTAGTTCCGATTGAAAATATAAGTAGAAGTGTCATCACACGCCCTGCTCTTTTTTAATATCCAAGTGGTATTAGTTATCTCTTCGAAATCTTCCAGCCAATGTTTAAAATCGTTGAAGTCTCTTAACGATACTCTTAAATTGCACTCAAATTTATCCGTATCAATGATGTTCGATTTTGTTATCATATATTTAAATGTTTCAGGAAAGAACTTCTTCAAATCCAGATTTCCATTTTCTGAATTTGCCATACTATGTTTTTATCGGATTTTGGAACGAAAGGGAATAATTTATCTCATCTTTTCGTATGGAAATCTCGAAGCAAAGATAAACACAAGGCGACAAACTAAATCCATTAATTTTGCTTATATTTACTTGTTTGATTGTTTGGATGTTGTAAAAGGTTTCTGATTCGCCATTGGTGGGTAGGTATTTTAATTAACGTCACACCGTCACACAACGGGTGATTGGCGACGGTAGTCCGGGATCAATCGTATGGTGGCATGGTGTGGAAGTTTGGAGAGCAGGGTGCCAGCTCAGGTGTTGCCCCGTCATCTGACCGTGGCTCAAAATTACTTGGTAATGTTCTCGGATCTTTCCCTTTGGGATTGATCCCGGACCGTCACCAATAGCCCGTTGTGTTGCTCCAGTGTGACGTTAATTGAAATACCCCCTCTTTGTACACGACGGTCTTTGGCTGGATTTGACCCACCGATTGCTAGTCCGTTACTCTACCAACCGGGCTTCCACGGCCCTAATTCGCCACTACTAGTTGGGGTCGCACTCCCTCTACCCTGACATGTGCCATTGTAGATTGTCAGGGGCGGCTCCGAAACCTAATTCGCCACTGAATTAAACACACTCGATTTAAAATTTAGTTTTTCATTTATGGCAACACTTGAACTCAGGCGAAGTTTTTAAATCGTAGAGTTGTATAAAGATGGAGGTTTACACTTAATATTGGAGACAAAAGCCCGATTCTGGAGCTAAAAGTCTCAAGGAAACCAGCCAGCTACACTTTTTATTAAAATTCTAAAATCGTCTGTAGATTTCGATATACTTTTACATTTTTTCGTCCCAAACGACTCGTTACCCTTTAACTAGTTCAGGTTAGTTGTATTCGTTCGTTAGAAATATTTATTCAACAATTTTGTCAAATGTATCTAATGTTCCATTATTTGCAATAGTAAATTTTTCAATCATTCCTTTCTCTTTTAAAGGACATAATTTTTCAAAAATAATATTCATTTTGATAATTTTGCTTTTCATTGGATTCCATCTAAAAATTTGGTACAGCTGTAGTATAGGACATTTTTGGCGCTGTTTTATTTGGATTTATGCAGTTTCTGGCTCACTTCCCGACCTTGCCTACACAATCGGCAAACGGATTTTAAATTCTATTTGTCGTACTATATGTATAAAAAAATCGTGCAATGAACAGCAAATTGACTGTTTTTCAAATTCTTTGTAAATATTATGAGAAGTTAACTGGGAGGAATTCAAAATTACGGTTTAATACGATTTTGTTTTGAAATTTCTGCCGATATTTGATTTCTATCGCATTTGTGTGGCTGTTTTGAATTTTGTAGTTTAAATGTTTTATTACACTGCTGGCCACCGTAAATGCAACACCCTGAAGGAAGCATGCAAATAATATGAAATTTACAACATGCATTAGCGGAGGTGAGATATGCAAATGATTAGAATTTCAGCGCAGACGCACATCACGCGCGCCTGTGGCGCCACTTCAAAGCGCTATTTAAGGCTTGGAGATTTCGACGATTTCAAGTACGGCAATTGTGTTTTTCTTGTGGTTTTTTCAAAAAAAACGATCAATTATGCCTCGTAGAAAACAGCGATCATCTTTTGATCAAGTATCCGAGTTCGACAGAGGAAGGATAGTGGCCTACCGAGATTGTGGATTATCTTTCAGGGAAATCGGTAGTCGTGTTCGACGAAACCAAACAACTGTAATGCAGATATGTGATCGTTGGATGCAGGAGGGTACGACGGACCGACGTGTTCGATGGCATCCACCTCAGTGCACCACTTCACGTGATGACAGGCATATTGTGCGTATGGCAGTGACGGATCGCTCAGCCACATCACGAACCATAGCACAGCACATTCAGTCTGTACCGCATCATCCAGTGTCTGCGCGTACCATTCGACGCCGTTTACAGCAGAGTGGTCTGTCCGCAAGACGTCCATTGCTTCGTCTACCCTTGACGCAGAACCACAGACGTTTCCACCGCCAATGGTGCGATGAAAGAAGGATGTGGATGGCAGAATGGAATGAAATTGTCTTTACTGACGAGTCACGCTTCTGTCTGCAACACCACGATGGTCGGATTCGAGTCTGGAGACACCGTGGAGAGAGGATGCTGAACAGCTGCGTTATGCACCGCCACACTGGTCCTGCACCGGGTATTATGGTATGGGGCGGTATTTGATATCACTCTCGCACTCCTCTAGTACGCATTGCTGGTACTTTAAACAGCCAGCGCTACATCTCCGGTGTTGGAGCCACTTGTCCTTCCTTACCTTCAGGGCTTGCCCACAGCCATATTTCAACAGGATAATGCGCGACCACACGTGGCACGCATTGTCCAAGGGTTCTTCGTCAATCGCCAGATTGAATTGCTTCCCTGGCCAGCTCGCTCTCCGGATCTTTCGCCGATAGAAAACATGTGGTCCATGGTTGCTCAACGATTGACCCAGAATACATCCCCAGCTGCCACACCAGATCAACTTTGGCAACGTGTGGAAGCTGCTTGGTCTGCTGTACCCCAAGAACACATCCAAAGTCTCTTTGAATCAATACCGAGGCATGTGGCAGCGGTGATCTCCAACAATGGCGGCTACTGATTTTGGCAGGAACCACACTTCACAGAAGTCTATAAATTTAATCATTTGATACTTGGTCAACATGTTATCTACAAAATAAATTTTGTTGTGATATCTCTTGTCTTTCTTGGTGTTGCAATTTGGGTGGCCAGCAGTGTATTTAAGATTGTGTACAGCTGCAGTCTGTACAGCGCGGAATAGCAACGACTCTTGGCACACTTTTAAGCGACTAATGCCGGCTGATGGTAACCCATTTTTATCGAATTTTTCTCAGGTTTTATGGTTAGGGTTCTCGTGTTTTTATTATCAACCTTGCCAGCATCCACATCCTTTTTTTCTAGATTGTTCTATTTATTTCCGACACGGTCAAGTGCTCTTGCATAGATCGTTCTTTGTTTTTAGTGTAGTTGATAAGTTTCAAAAGAATTTTTCTCAAAACTTTTAAGTTTAGTTTTTCTGGTGGTAGACAAACTTACGCGCATGGGAGTGAAGAATTGCTAATCGTTTATTTTGTTACGAGTTGTGTCGCGATAAAGAACTTTTTTTACTTTCAAAGGAATCGGGATGAATTAAATCAAAATTTTCTTGCGATAAATGCAACGGGAAAATGATGTTTTGTGAGGAATTCAGTTAGATTTGTAGGTATCGTCGGAATAATAAGCCATATCGTAGATACAAATCGATCAGACACGGGTCATGGTTTCGCAACAGCAATTTGAAGTTGGAGATTTTTCTTTTAACTTACAAGATTTTAAAGGGGCACAAAGTGTGAGGATATAACGGGAGTATTTTTTTGCTTCCCACACTTTAGCTGATTGGTGGCAGTTTGTGAACGAGGTAATTTCTGATTTTGTGGAAACACAATCAAAATTGTTTTACTAGTCTAAATGTTTTATATTTAATAAATATTTATTTATTTAATTCTGTTAAAAAAATATTTGTATATTTAATCCAGTTTTGCAATGTTTCACTAGTCAAGATGTGATTTCCGTTAACCAGTTAATGCATTTACCCGTGTTTGACATGGGCGAAAGTTACCGGCAAATTTGCACATGCCCGTGTCTCACACGGGCGCTCTTGTATCTCGCGTTATTTTATTTCTAATGCCCGTCTGAGATGCGTTCTAGTAAGAATAGATAGGCTAGATTAAACTGATACCATAGATGGCATAAACTTATTTATCATAAATGATTTACCGTAGATGGCACCACTGTGCACCATTTTCTTGTGTAAACCAAGTGGTGCATTTTGATGATTAGCTATAAGTTTGTTAGGAATTCTTTGTTATAAAGCAGTTGTTTGGTGTGGAAGAGGTAATATATCCATTTTATTACATTAAATATCATAAAAGTAAACAGTTAACCATAAATTTATTTTTACTAAGTGTTTTTGTAACTTATTTAGAAAAAGTTATCTGATAATGAGCGACTGACGATTTTGAATATGCCAATTTATCAGAAAGTTTCAGCGATGAAAGTGATGATCTCTTGAGTGATGGAAGTGAATCTGAAGTTAATATTTTATTATTATTAATATTTTGAAATTCAAAATAAACATGTTATCAAATCATTTACACTTTGTTTGTATAATGGGGTTTTTTATAACTTTTACCCCACCCATCCCGCAACTGAAATTGCAAAAAATAACTTACACTATACCTAAATATATATTCATTTTCTGTCAAAAAAAAACTCTATAATTTTTTACCAGTTTTTCCGAAATAAACTCGTGCTTTAAGTGGTTAAAAAATATTTTTTGTATAATTGTGTATATTTAATCCAGATTTGCAGTGTTTTACTAGTCAAAATGTTGTTTTTTCAAGTTTTATATATTTAATCCATATGTATGCAGTATGTATACAATTTTAGAAGATTTCCTTGGCGACATAAAAAGTGCGCCAAAAAAAACACGTTGCCACTCTGCGAGGCACAGATTGCAGCTGTACTAAGATTTTTATTTAGTCAAAATTTACATATTTAATACAGATATATATTTAATCCAGTCTTTAAGATTTATATATTTTGTTTATTTTATGTTACATTTTAATATGTTACTATACTATATATTGTTTTAATTTTAATTATATGTTGCACTTTTTAATTAAACAAATTTAATATTTAATCATGGCAAATGTGCAATGTTTTGGCCCTTGGCGATGAAAATGGGCGCCAAGGGCAAAACATGTCAAATTCCTATACTACCGCTGTTCCGCCAGAACAAAACATATCAAATAACTAGTAGACTTGTAAAGTTTTTAAATTTTTTTTAACCCTTGAATGAGCATCTTTCATATCTCCCAAATATGAGCATAGAAATTACAGAAAGTTTGTGCATTGTTTTAAGATGCGAGTTGATACATTGAATAAAACAGTCTAACAATCATTATTTAAACGAATTATACTAATTGAGGGTGTTGGAGCAATTGAATACCAAGCCAGTCTCCTTTGAGATATGAGTTCAATGTTTGATCAAATCACATTGAATTGGGTCGTCGTGGCTCGGTGGGTGTGTCCATTGCACTGGCAACCTTCGAGTTGTGTGCAATTCGCAGGTTCAATTCCTGTTAGGTGCATTCCTCCCTGCGTGTATTTCTCTCTTCTGTGTCAATAACAACTTTCATTGTGTGTGTATGTCTATTACTTGATATTGTATGGCTTGTGTCTGGTGCACCTCATTGAATAAAATTATTTGTCAGCTACGATATAGACTTCTATGTGGTTATGCTTCTGGTAGGCTTTTTATATCGCCAATTAAGAATTTCTGACAGAAAACACCATTTATCAGACCAAAATAACTTAGTGGAAAATAATTAAAAAATTAACTCTAAAAATGGGAAAAAATCCACATGACTGATTATTCTGTAAGTATTTACTTTAATGAAAAATCTTGACTTTTTAAATACTGTTATAGAAGCTAAGTCCAAGTTAAATAATTTATTAGTTTAACTTTAATGGAACCATGCAATTTAATATGAATGTTATAAAAGATCACATTAGTTCTAGCAACCTAGATTTATTTAGGCATGGTAAAGTCAAAAAAGATAATAATTTGCAAAAATTAAGAAAAGGGATTCAAATAATCACAAGGTTGCCTTTGCCTGCCACACGTCTACAAAAACCCCTAGAAGCATTGCCATAAATATAGTCTAGAAAAGCTGTACCTTATTTGTTTACCTATTTATTAATAACGTTTCATGTGTTCTGAAAGTTAATATGGCATTTTAAAAACATTTCTGCCCAATACTTGAATTATGAAGCATTTTTATAAGCATTGCTGGAAAATTTAGTGGCTTTATACTATCTTGACCCTACTGCCACAATGATTTTATTCAAAATATGTATGTAAAATGTTATTTTAAGTTAATATGTTTGCCTTTTAAGAAGTTCCTGTCTTATTGTTTTGTTTTGAGAAATTACTTTTTGCAATATGTTAAGTAACAATTCAAATGTTCTTTATGTGTATAGCTATGGAAAAAAGTAATGAATATCCTGATATTCTGAACAACTCTTTGGAAGAATGTCTGAGGTAATTTTTTTGTTTTCGATATGAAATATGTGCTCTTGAAGTAATAACATTTCTAACAATGTTAGTTATAATTCTTTTTATCTGATTTTATATGTTCTAAACTCAGCACTTCATAACATATCTGTATTTTTTTCATTATCTATTTTAATTTTCATGATGGAGTTCACATGATGAACAAAAACAAAAAAATATTTCTAGTCTTTTCAATTTAAGCTCACAAACAAGAAAACTGGTATATTTATTTTTGGTTTCTTATACATCCTCTTTTCGGGACCTCAGTGGCTACTTTGCTAGCAGTCTTCAAGTTGTAGGCGACACATGTTTGATTTCTGTAACTTACCCTATGTGTATTTCTGTCTTTTGAGTCAGTAAAACTTTCCTCATGTGTGTATGTCCATTACTTGACGTTATCTGTCTTTTGTTTAGTGCAGTTTGGTCAAATATGGCCCTTGTGCCATAAAAATCCAACCAACTTATACATCCTCAGAGATGCCAGCCATTACAAACTTTAATTTCAGTAAATAGGTAGTGAAATGATGGAAAATTGCACTTGAAGATAAAACAAGAAGGTTGCCAAGTTAGCACCTTGTAACAATCTGAAAGCTCCAATCCACCAGGCGGGGTGGAGCTTCAGTGGTTTGCTTTTCATTGGTGGTACGAAAAAGGACAAAACAGTGACAATACAGAGAAACCAGAGTTTCAGTATTGAAAAAGATGTATAATATCAATTAAACTTTTAAAAATAATTGTGTTGAATTCAAAAAATAAGAAGGATAAAGTAAAAGTAAGTACAGAAAAAATTGGAAAGATTGGAATATATTTACTATTTTTAAAAATATCTGTCGGCCGTGTTCGATCTCAAGTCTCCCTACAAAGCGTGACTTCAGAGCGTCACTTTACCCGCTACGCCATCATTCCAATAGGAGGAGTGTTTTTACTGAAGAAATAGCATGCGCGATAAGTATCTGTCAGATCGGTCTGTGCAGATACGTCATAGTGGAGGAGGGGCTACATGTGCAGCACAAAATATTAAAAAATTTTCTAGATTAAATTTTAAAATCTGGGGACATTCAGTCACCTTTAGGACTACCTGTATGCCTAATTTCTTGGCTGTAAGTGCTATAGATTCATCTGGACACTGTGCACACACAAACATTTCCTTATATAATAGTAGAGATGATCAGGAACAAGGCAGCTTACAAAGCATGGATGATTGGACTATTTTGTATTTATGTTGATGATAAATCATGTATTTAACTAATCTTTTGTAGTGTAAATATGTCACAAAGACATTATAGATTTCTTGAAAGATTACAATGTTTCTGTCTACCATAATGTTTGTTAAGGCTCAATTACATATTGGCGATGTTTAAACATAATCAGATCTGAAAATCAATAATCTTATTCCTGACATAGTAAACCAAAGGTTGGCATCTTAGCAGTATGCTTTTAATCCATTTGTCTGCCACAATGTCTGTTAAGGCTCAATTGTTGAAGTGTTAGTTTGAAAAATGTTATCATTTTATCAAAATGCTACATAAGCATTTCTGAAGTTCTGGATACTATTACTGAAAATAAATCATCTTATTGATGCCACAGCCGAAGGTTTGAATCTCTGATTAATACAGGGTTGAGTCACATTATTATGACCACCTGTTAATATCCAGAATAACCACCTTTTGCAGCATGGACAGCAGCTAGACTGTGTGGGAGTGAGTCAATAAGATGCAGAAAGTTGCTACAGGTATCTGAAGCCATGCAGGCTGCAGTACGTCCAACAGCAGCGGCAGGGTGCATAATGGAGTGTCCATACTGCGAACATGACGATCGAAATGATCCCAAAGATGCTCGATTGGATTCAGATCTGGTGAATTTGGGGGCCAGTGGAGCACTTGGAAGTCTTTGTTGTGCTCTTCCAACCAATCGCGGACAATTCTAGACGTATGGCACATGGCATTGTCCTGCTGAAAGATCCCATCCTTCTGAGGAAAAACAGTCAACATTTATGGGTGTACATGATCAGCAACAATGGATACATAACCCAATCCGTTGAGTGTACTTTTCACAGGTACAAAAGAACCCAGGCAATACCATGAAAACATTTCCCACACCATAACACTGCCACCACCATTATTGTGTTCTTTCAGCCATGGTTGCAGGGTGTTTGTTCTCAGACATTTCTCGTTGGATACATGAACGTCCATCCATTCGATAGAGCATTAAAAGGCAACCCTTTGCAATCAGTAGCAGTCCAGTTCTGGTATTGCCGCGCAAATTGAAGCCGTTTTAGCCGATGCAACTTCGTCAGCATGGGTGCAGTGACCATCCATCTGCTTCGGAGCCCCATATGTAACAGGGTTCATTGTACTGTCATCTTAGACACACATCTGGAAGTCCCCTGGTTCGTTTGACACGTTAGTTGCTCAACTGTAGCATGTTGGTCAGTCCTCGCACACCGTCGTAACCGATGCTCACCTCTCACATCAATGGCACGTGGTGCACTGCAGTTTCCAAGCCAATTATTTTCAGTGGTGCTGTTACTTCAGTCACCGTACACTTTCACCACAGCAGTGCGCGAACAATTCACAAAATGCAGTTTCCGAAATACTGCCACCCTTGGCGCGAAAGCCAATGATAATCCCCTTTCACAAGTCAGATAAATTGCGCATTTTACCCATCACAGCAACGAAGGATATGTTCCAAGATAGCTTACGTTTCCAACTTTTATACCCACCACGCCGGCTAGCGCCACATGCCGCGTTTCATTGGCTGTGCGCTGTTGACGTCTGAGGTAGGGGGTGGTCGTAATAATGTGACTTGACTCTATGCAAGTTTGTATGCTTTAACAAATCCACTTTTAATTGAAATTGCTAAGTCTAAATTTATTGTTCTATTTTTTAAATGTGCTTTAATTTACTTCAGGTTTGAAGGAAATGGGTTTAGAAAGAAAAGATCATCTGTAAGTTATTTATTCATTGTTTAATTTTGTTCTTGCACATTTAAGTACTAATCAATATATTGCACAGGGTATGAAAAATTCACGATTCTTTTAAAAGAATCATAAAAATTGGATTTTGATTTAAATCAGATTTTTGTGATTTTAATTAATCCCTTGCACATGTAAGTTTAAACTTGGACAAAAGACATTCATATCACAGTGTAGTTTCTATATAGTTTTGATTTATGTTGAACATTAATACTTATGATGAATAACATTAATGTATTAGGAAATATAGCAGGGCAAAATTTTGAAAGATTAAAACGTGATATAGGAATTAGCAAAGTTAATCACATAATATAGTAAATAGAACAATGTTAAAATGCCAAGCATAAGCAATGTTTTCCCATCAGGTTCTCGATCTGTTTAGGTTAGTTTGATTTTAACCCGTAATGGGTGGCATGAAATTTTTTGGATCTAGATAAATAAGGGTGTGGGATCCCACTAACACCACACAAACATATACATTTTTGTATAAAATTAATAAAAAATCAGACTAATTTCATAATTTGTTTGCAATATTTATCATATATGAATAAAATGTATAGAATTTCTTTAGCTGTTTTCATATAAAGTAATTAATCGGTTAAAGACTTGTTTTGAAAAAAAACTTGTGTCGTCAATAGAAAATAAAATGAAAGGAACTTCCAACAAAATTAATGAAGAAATTCCTACTTCTCATTAATACCTAGCTTGCAAAAAGTACTTAGTCGTGAATAAATATTATTTGTAAATTGTAAAAAGTGAGACAGCATGAAAATATACATAAATCAAAATCAAATATGCTTATTTTTCAGATTTTCTCTGAGCATTGATAGGTTTTTCAGAGTAATATTCCAAGCACACAAAAAGGGTTTATACATAACTTAGAAAATGAAGCTTTTCTCTATGAACCGCAACGAATAAGTGCAATAGCATTCCCCCAGAACATGCCAATTGAATGGAATTTTGAGCTTGCAAAAAATAAAAATAACTTTCTTCTTAAAATACTTAATCGATTTTGTTAACATATACAATCAATTATCAAATAGATGAATTAACTTTTAGATTCCAAATTTTAATGCCAGAAATACAGAATGGTTATGCTAGCAGTGTAAAGAATTCCTAGGGATCAATGCATAAAATTTCCCAATTAAATTTAAATAAAAATTAACCAAAATATTACACAAAACCAAATTAAAATATTAAAATTACCAATTATAAAGATTTATGTACAAAATTGGAATGGTTTTGTGATACAGCAAAAAATTTTTTCATTGTGACTAAATGTGTATTTTTTTATAAACAGATTACTTACGTCATTTGATATAGTTAACTTATTTGAATAAGATATGATGCATCTTGTGTTCACATAGTTATATCATTTTCAATATTAAACTTAATACAGAAAGGAAAATGAAATTTAAATTGGCATACCCTGATATTGCATGTTTATTTCTTTTGCCTAACCAAGTTTTAATTAGAAAACTTAACAACTAGAAAAGAATACTAAAATTGTAATTTTGTAACATGATTTATTAAGAATCTCCTAAAAGCACCAATCCTAAATTCCAGGATTGATTACATAGCTCTCTATTTGCAAACCTTAAATGGATTTTTAAGGATGCGTTTAAGTAAGATTCTCGAAGTAGTTACTTTTAAATAAGCATATTTATCTAAAAAAATTATATTGTCTTATTGAATTTTTTCCTTCAGATTTTGAAGCAGTCAACAAAGTACATGAATATTGATGTTTGTGAGGTAAGTCAAGTGTCAAATACATATTATAATTAGTCTGACTTCACAAGTATCTTAAATTAGAAACATTTTTGAAATACCTCTAACATGTTGCTTGTTTGTCTATATCGGTCTTTTTAACATATTCCTGATGACACTGGTCTGTTAAAGCACAGAAAGCCTCAAACCTGGTCCACTTATTAAAAATGGACTCATTAAAAATTTGCACGAATCAGCCAGAAAATTTTCGAACATTTGAAAACGTGGAATTGTGCATATACAAAAATGTTTCTGTTTTGAAATATTTACCATCAATTTTGCATCTTTTTTGAAGTTTACACAATGTTAAATCAAGAGCTGTACTTGAATGCATAATTTATGCTTTATTTCTCCTAAGCTTTCCTTCTCAAGTAAAAACAATTGAATTTTTTTTCAAAAGATTAAGTCAAATAAATTTTTATTTTTTCTTTACTAAAGTTTAATAAACTTGAAACTGGGATAAACCTGGAATAGAATGCATATTACATCCAAATGAGAGTTTAAAAATGTGTTTTTTCCCCATGAATGATTTGTTTTTAAACTGCAAATCATCTGCTTGCCTTTGAAGACATTCACTTGAGAAATAATATCTATTGAAAGATAACAATTACAACTAACAAACAATTAATATGGCTGTCCACTGACTAATATAGTGCAGGTCTGCTGAGGGCAGATGACCTTGGTGAAATCCGTTTCTACAAAGATAGTAAAGGTTACCAGGCTACCATACACGAAAACATGTGTATGATTGCCATTTCACAAACTCGTAATTAATATTACTGCTTCTGGCACTGACCGATAAACTTGGAACCAGGATCTGCACTAAAGACAACCAATTGTGGAAGCACATTGTTTACGTTTAACCTGCCCCTAATGGAATGAATCAATTTGTTCAAAACCATGACTCAAATACCAACTTGACAGAGCCAGACCATAGGAGTCATTCATAAACAACCCCATTTGTTCAACAGTTGCTTTGTTTGAACAAATGGGGCTGTCCATGCATTTGGCCTGTTTTGACACTTGTGATGATTCGAAATCAGGTTTCATACAAATCCTTAAGAAGTCCTGGAATTTTTTGGGGGAGGGGTTATGTTTGGTACTAAGAGCTATTTGAAAAATGAAAAGCATCCATGTGTTAGTTTGATTTTTAAACTATTGGGGCTAATTTTAGAATTGTTTTATAACTGGTTACGGGTGATATTTGGTACAGAAAAATGCTTGACTACTTTATTTTATAGTCTTGAAAATAGAAACATAGTTCTTGGATTTAATCTCTCCAAATGTGTATGAACCCTGAAAATGCTCGAACTGTGACCCCCTGTACATAAGAAAGAGGAATTGGTTTTTCCTATAAGGGAAATGCTGTTCCCAATATACTTATAGGACATACAAGAAATTAGATATGGTTATTTTTTAATGGAGTCATTTTGAAAAGCAGCCAATTGCAAGAAACAGATATTTCTTTAGCTTTCTTCTGTTTTAACTTGTGCATCCCTTTGAGTTCACGAAAAATTAGTTTACAATTACTCTCGTACATGTTTTTCACAAAAATTAGTGTATTTTCAAATAAATTAAAAACATTTTGTAGAACTGAAATATAAAATATGTCTTTATGTAAGTGACTTTTCATCTTTGCCATTTTTAATAGATATCTGATAATAAAAAAGTTTACTTTTAGAATGATGACACAGAATTTACAAGGAAGAGCCAAAATTTAAAGAGAGTTAGCTTTGCAGATACATTTGAAGTGATGTATGTTTTATTTTATTTGCAATTGATTATCTTTTATGTGCTTTATCTTCTATTTTATAGGTTTTTATAATTATTTTTACTATTAATGTATATTTAGTTTTACTTTGTTCAATTGTGGTACTGATAGTATACCTATAAACACTTGAATGAAACAGCTTTTGTGAAAATAACACTTGAATGAAACATACACTTTGAAACATTATAAACACTTAAATGAAACATTAAAAGAAAATTAGTTAAATGCAAATAGGAAATCCAAATTCAACAAAAACATTGCTGCCAACTTGGAGAAATTAAAACACCACTTGCTTCATATATAAGGGCATTTCACAACACTTTTTATTTCGTTAATATAAATAATTGCCAATATTATCGGTATATTTGTAATATTTATCCCTCATGTTTGAGGTACTGGGTTTACCATAAACATTTTCAAGGTGGCCAGGCTTCTAGGGCATGCTTTGTGTAGGTGTTTTTTAAACAACTTATTTGGTTTCTCATTGGAAATATTTACCCCTCCCATTTGTGGGGACACAAGAGGTTCAGGCCCCTAGGATTTGGCACCTGTGTTGGAATAACAACTGACCTACAAATATTTCTTTTTGCTCACTGACAACAGACAGACTGAGTTTGGAGCCTGTACATATATTGCACAAAGTGGTTTCGGTTAATTTTGAGTCTTTCCCATGGAAAGGTTGCATAGGCTTGAACTGATGCTTTACAAGAGGGAATTTGTTTTTCTGTTAATGGAATCAGCACTGTTTAACATTTGTTTTCAGTATGTTAAAAATGACTAGTCCCTCACTTCATTTAGTTAACCCTCTGGAAGAAAATGAACTAAGCTTGAATAGAAAGAACACATATCTTAATATTCACAAAAGCTAAATATTCATCTAGTATCATGTATGTGGTTAAGAAAATTCACAAGAGTAAGCACAAAGGTTTCTTGAATTTCTCAACATACATCGTATTTCAGATATCTCATTTTGAACAAGGGAAATTCATTTAGTTTTTAGTGTGTGTAGCAGACAAGAAATATATATATACATATATTCCTAAAGCCATCTTACTACCACAGCTACTTTTGTGATTGTGGAAAGAATATTTTCAATCTAACTTGCACTTGAAACAAGATGGGTAACAAAAAAGGCCAGAAAATTTTAATTTATAAAACTAATTTATGATTCTTAAAAAATTTATCTAATTTAAAATTAAATTTTCCTCCCCTTATTAAAATAAATTGTTTTTTTAATTTAGAATTTTAAGTTTTCTGGATTTGTATCATTAAATACTATTGAAATGAAAGAAAAAATTAACAAGGCCCAATGATATTTTAATCTTTTAAAAACTTGCACTGTTATATTTTCTGAACCCTTACATGTTTTAATGTTGAATATGAACCAATACTGTCTAGAAACTAATGTAATTTGCATGTCTCAGATATAACACGTTTAACCATACAGAGGCAATGAATTAATAAAAATCTTTTTTTTTAATCATGATATTTTCATACCATGATTTAAGTAGCATTTTTTCCAATTTCCAAACCCCAGTTGAAGTTTGTATTAGTTTATAGTATTTTATTCATTTATCACATGGTATAATTATTACTGCATTGTTCTAGGGAATTGCACACAGGCAATATATACCACATACCTGGGCATAATGGTAAGATTTTTTTCTAAAGTAATCTTTTAAATATATTTTTATCTATTTTATCTGAAAAATCATGTTTTCTCTTTACCTAAAGAGTCTTCTAAGGACTGCTGCAGCAGCCAGATATGTAGTTCTGATGTGGACAGAGAAAATTTTGGAGAAAAGTAAGTCGAATGTAATTACACATTGCTTGCTAATGTATGTCTATAAATTAAAAAAATTGTTTTAGTGTTTTAGAAATTGTAATACTGTAAAAAGTGTATGTTACCTAAATATTTCAGATTGATAATATCTTGGCATTTCTAAATTGATTTATTATTTTGCTCATTGCTTGGTGAGTTCACTCAAATATTCATCACTATTTTTATCGTAATTGGATAGCATTTTGAGGCAATAATTGTAGGTAAACAAAATTTTATCCAACAAAATTAATCATCCAATCCAGTATTGTGTGGCAACATTCAATAATTGGTAATTGCAGAAGGCTGATAAGATTGCTAAGCATAGACATACTTTCAGATGTTGCAATTGACTTTCACTCTACAATAAGACTGAATGTTCATATTACTTTAAGAGAAACAGTAAATTTTAATAATTTTCTTACAAATTTGATGAATCCACTTTTTTAAATTTTAAACATGGTGTACCTGTTAACTGCAACTGAATGTCTTTTTACTTCAATGTCTGAGTAGATTCAGAGCTGCCAACCTCTGATTTGAATTTTCAGGATTCTGTGATTTCAGTAATTTTGCTTTTGGCTATTGTAAAATTATTTGATCAAGATTAAGGATACGATATAACTATGTTAGCAATAGGCTTAATGATATTTTATTATTTTTTGGCTGCATTAATTCTTTAGGGAACTTTTTCATAACATAATTCAACCATTGTTTTATAAAATTGCGATATTGGTTCTCCACGGATAAGATCTCTTAAGTAAATACAAACCTTATGTACCTTAGCATCTTTGCTGTTTAAATACTATTTTAATGAGAAATATCCTTTAAAGATATGGGGAAATGCAAAATTGCCTAGACTGGTTACTTTAACTACACAAGTGAAAATCTTCCATGGGATAAGTTTTGATTTTAATTCATTTGTTGCCTCCATATGATTAAAATTGTTAGACATGCAAATTACTGTAGTTTCTAGATAGTATTGATTTATATTAATATAAAAATGAATTTAGAAAACATAACAGGACAAATTTTTGAAAGTTTGAAACAATCAAAATTATCATTTTGCTTGTCCTTTTATTCTTTAATTTAAAATGTATTTCATGATGAAATCTATAATACTAAAAATTCTAGATTAAAAAAATAATCAATTTTTAACAAGGGAAGGACAATTTAATTTAAAATTCTTATAAATCATACCTAATAAATTTCAAAATTTCCAACCGTGTAACCTAACTTATGACAAGTGTAAAGTTACGAATATTCTCTGACACAGAAGTAACTGGTGGTAAGATGACTACTTTGAATATCTTTCTTGTCTGCTACACAAACACTAAAATCTGAGTTTCCTGGAATACAATGTTTTCACAAAGAGGATACCAAGAAACTTATCTGCTTCCTCTTCAATTTTCTTAATTCGAGGCATATGGTATGCTGATTTAAATCATGTGATTTTTTATTTTAAAAAATCATTGATTTGAATCAATTTTACACACACACATTTCATTTCCCTTTCTGTATTAAGTATTGAAAATGAAATAACTATGAAGATGGTTGTTCTATTCAAATAAGTTAAGAACTACATCAAATAAATTGAGTATGATTATGAAAAACTTGTTTCTTATTAATCGCAACAAAAGCAATATTGCTTGGACTGCTTGTCTTTCAGAAACAAAAGCAGAGCTATTTCCGTACGTGAGGTTCTCTTGAGAATTCACCCTTGTATACTAACGCTTTGTCCCTTATTTACTAAACTCAGTATTCTAAGAATGTTCTAAGTATACTTGGAACATTTTTTACTACAATTAGAATGTCTAAATTTGTCTTTATCTTTTTCATCCTTTTTTGTTAAGGAAATGCCCATTTTTTGCCTAGAATGGTGTTCAATGTTTGGGAGTGTTGTTGAGGGTTAAATATGCTACTGTCTTTCTAGTTTACTGGGGATTCAGAAATTTTCTGTTAAGGTGTATGTATACACTAGAACATTTTTTTTTTTAATTTTGACTTTAAAAATCCAGTTTTTTCACAATAGATCATTGGTTTGTGTTTAATCTCATTTCAGTGAGAAAAATTTTGATTAAGCTACTCATTAATTATCTAATTTAGATATAATTAGCTAATTAGCATGTTTGTTTTAACAGTGATATCTCAAATTCTAATGTGTTCAGAAAGACAAATCCTGTTGGAAATTATTCCTAATATTATTCTTCATGTTTTGACCTTCCATCAAGTTGCTAGATGGAATAGGTTATTTTTTACAATTTTTTCACGAAGTCTAAAAAATCAAGATTTTTTTTCGGGAATTTCCACATTTTTAAATCAACTAAAAATTCATTTCTTAACCAATAACTTCAACTGAAGGTCAAAACATTCACTGTATTATATAGATTATAATGACGCAAAAGTAATTATAATACATCAATTCATTGTTGAGTTATCACTTCAAAAGAAGCATCCTACTGCAAAAACAGTTCTTCAGAAATCGAGTTTTAAGTTTTGGAAACGTGTTTGTCTAAGGTGACAGTACCTAATCCAAACCCTTGTAACTTGAAAACTATTTAGAATATTTACAAGATCTTGGTATTGTTTAAAAGCTAAGGGTTTGGAAATTATTTTGAATTATTAAAAAATAGATCGATTTTTTGGTCAATTTTCGTGATTTCTAGTGTATACATACACCTTAAGGGGCGTTTACTATATTTAAGTAAAACAATACAATTGTCTTTAATAAAACACAAGAATTGCTCTATTTTTTAATTCGTACAGCAAGAATATTGTCGAATTATTGCTATAATTAAAAAGAATTCAAATTGATTCAGTGTAACATTATTTTTCAGTTTATAAGTTAATTTTTAAAAATTTCAGATCATGTAAAGTGACGACTGATGGGATTACTGGAGAACCTCTAACTGATCTTGCAATGTGTCAGCAGTCAGAAAATATCAAAATAAAAGTGACAGAAACGGAATTTGTGCATGAGGAAAGCAGTTCTACCTACACAAATTCCTCAGAACAATCTTTTTGTTTTGTACCCCAGTATGGTAAAAGAGAATACGAACCTGAAGTTAGTGAAACTGTTAAATCCTTGTTGGAGAACTCTTCTGAAGAGAATGATATGAATATTTCTGCATTGACTCCTGCTTTAGTTGGCAGTATGTGTGTAGAAAAGGAAAACTATATCTACCAAACACACCATGTATCAAGTGAACACACCATTTGCAGTGTTTCTCGTTCTTCCAACAATGTTTTCCCTGATAAATCTTGTCCACAAGGTTTCGTCAAAGTTGATATTGTAGAGAAATCTTTTGAAAATGTGCTTATCCAGGACAAAAATAACGTACCCACAAAATCATCACTCTATGTTATAAATTCAAATAAGGTTGAAAACGAAAGGATTGCAGTCAAAGAACCTCCCTTTTCCTCTCTAAGCACTGTTAATAAACACAATCTAATGAGAAGTGATGGTTTGAACAACCAATCAAATAAAGAAAACATTTATGGCCTACCCAAAGCTTCAAGTGCAGCTTTCACTAATTCTTTGGCTTTGCAGAAAGCCACTGTACAGACCAATGATCATAAGCTTCAAACTTTGAAACAAAATATATTTGACCCTTCGTTTTTAAAATGCAATTTAGAAGACACTCACAAGGAATTATTGGCACATGACAGAAGTGAAATATTTAATGACGAGAAACTGAAAAAAATGTTGGATGGGTCAATCAATATCAGTAAACAGGATGCCCCTTTTATAAATCAGCTAACCTCTTGCAAACAGAACACTAGAACTGAAACTACACACATTCAAGAAACTTCAAATTTGGATGAAACAAATATGTCACTACCTGATATGGATGTGACATGTGTAGGAACATTAAACAAATCAAATTATCCTGAGCCTGCATTGTTTCCACAACACATGCAAGATTTTATAACTGCCAATTGTCTACCAATCCAAAAAACACATGCAATAAATAAAAAATTCATTGGGGTGGAAAATATAAACCAAAGGTCATTGCCTCATGTTTCAGATGAGGCCGGAGGAATAAAGAAAACATCCAGGAAGTCTTTGAATAAGACTAAATTGACTCTTGAAGACATGGACATAACCTGTATGCCTGATTATATCATGGAAGACCGTTCACTTGGGGTAAACACTGATCAAGTTGATTTCGTGGATGTGACTGAGCCTGTTGAAAGTGATGACTTGTATGGTAAACATCAGCTGTCAATCACACACCTTGAGAATAGAAAGGACGGTGCAAGCAGGAATTTTGATTTAATATGTGATTCAAAAATAACGCCAATGGATATGACTTGTGTAGGAACATTGGAGAAACCAAATTATCCTAAGCCTGCATTGTTTCCACAACATATGCAAGATTTTACAACTGCCAATTTTCCACCAATCCAACAAACAGGTGCAACAAGTGAAAAATTGATTAAGGTGGAAACTGTAAGCCAAAGGTCAT
Organism: Meta bourneti; assembly: GCA_933210815.1. Taxonomy (NCBI): domain Eukaryota; kingdom Metazoa; phylum Arthropoda; class Arachnida; order Araneae; family Tetragnathidae; genus Meta; species Meta bourneti. The sequence continues at coordinate 101,560,434 of OW119924.1, read as the reverse complement.
TGCCTCATGTTTCAGATGATGCCGGAGGAATAAAGAAAACATCCAGAAAGTCTTTGAATAAGACTAAATTGACACTTGAAGACATGGATATGACCTGTATGCCTGATAACATTGTGGAAGATTGTTCACCTAAGGTTAACACTTGTCAAGGTGATTTCATGGATGTGACCAAAACTGTTAAAAGTGACGACTTGTATAGCCAACATCAGCTATCAATTGCTCATTTTGAGAAAAAAAATAGTAATACACACAAGGATTTTAAATTGATTAATACTGAACATAAATTTTCAGTTAAAGATGGCTCAAAATGGGAAAACAGTTCATCTTTATGTGATTTGTCACCACTTAAACCTACTGTTACCAGCACTCTATTTCCACTCCATACAACAAGCTCTGTCAAGATATCACAATCAGATAATCTGTGCATTCATGTTGATGAAATGAAATCTGCTATTAGCAAAAATGAAACTCTTGTAAATAATTCTTTTATGGGCAAAACATTGCTTGATAATGCACACATTGATAAATTGGGTGAGTCAAACCATGAAATCAAACTATTTCATGACTCTGAACAGAAAACTTTGACATGTGAACCCACAACAGCGAACATCCCTTTCAGATGTGAGTCACCTGTACATAAGCAAAATCCTCAGAATCAAAAAGACGGCTCCCTGGGTAAAAAGTTTATGAAAATAGCTCCTGAATTTGAAAGTCCACACAAACATTTAAAATCCCTTTCACCTGAGGAAGAATCAGAATGCTCTTTTTCATCTATAAGATGCATTGATGAGAAGAATTTGAATGGAAGCAGGAAAAGAAATGCCAATGATGAGATTCCTTGCTTTCCATCTAAGAATATTATTTTGGAAGCAAATTATAATCCTGAGGATCCTGCTCAGAGAGACCTTCCCAGGAAGAGACAATCTCGACTACTTCAGTCCAGTTTTATGGACATGACCTGCATTGCTGATGAATCGCTTGTGAATTCCGAAGACAGTTCGGTTTTTCTAACCCAAGCAACAGCAATTGAAACTTCATCAATATCTATTCTTAAAATAACTGTCCCAGAACCGTCTCAGTCGAATATCTTGGACACTGATAAAACAGTTTCAAATACCAGCCCTGCAAAATCTGAAATATTCACTTCCAATTTTATGGATCTAACTTCCATTTCAGATTCCTCAGAGAAGGGTAATTTAATAAAAGCCATCGAAACTGATCTTAAAACATGCCACTTTCAATCTTTTAATATGGATATTACATGTGCAGGCACAACTGACAACAAGCATCTGGCAAATGATTCTCAGTTGGATAATACTTCTAACAATTCAATAACAAATCATTCAGCAGAAAACCTGGCAAGTGAATGTCTTACTAAATTGAGCAACCATGACTGCGGTGCACCAGCAATGTCTCTATCAGCTATTGAAAGAGATAATTTTTATTTATCTAATAAAACACATTTAGAAGGTAAAAATACTCAATGTTTTACATCAGATCCAATGGATTTCACTTGCAAGTCTGAATACTTAAAAGAAATTCAGCTCACAACAGGTGATCATAGCCACAGCAGTTTATCTGAACAGGTTTCACTTTTAAATTGTAATGACAAACTGTCATTTGCTTCCTCTCTTTCTAAGGAAAAGGTTCCATGTATAGAAGAGGTTGATTCAAATGCTGTGTCTAAGTTACCAGCACTTGAAATTCCACTTCAATGTTTAATCTCAATAAACCAATCTGAAAAGGCTTCAGCTGATGTGACAGAAAATCCAAGCTTTTCTGAGCTTCAAGATCTTAGCCCCAAAAGAAGTGAACAGAATGCTTCCATTGAAAAAGGATTGGTTCATGCTTGTCAGGACAATAAATGTTGTAATAATACTTCTGTGAAAAGAAACATTAAAACCTGTGAAGAAGAGGAAAAAGAAACTTTCCTAATAAAACGATCAAAAATTGTAACACCAGGTGTAGTCTATAGAATGAGAAAGGTTAAGCAGTATGTTTCACAAGGTCTTCATGAAAACATTTTTTTTTCACCAGAAATTAATAAGCTATTGAAAAGAAAACAATCCTTTGGTTATAAGCAACCCTTTAGTGAAATAAAAGTATGTACACCTGTGAATTACCATTGCAAAAAATCCAGAAGTTTCAGTTCATTTGTAAGGGAAAGTAGTTTTACTGAACAACCAAAACAAGACCAGAATATTTCTTATAAATTATTGGAATCTCATAAAGTAATACAGGATAATCCTACTGCATTATCTGAACCATTCAAAGAGTTTAACCTTAAAAAAGATAGTCCTCCAAAGAGTGCAGATGATGCTGAAGAATCTTTCATTACTGAAAGTGTATTTTTTTCTGAAAAGAATGATTCCAGTCATTTAAAATTAGACAAAGGGTCCCATTTTCATTATGAAAATACTGATAAGAAATCAATAGAGGGTAATCCCAGTGTGTTATCTGAGCCATACAAAGAATTAAATCCAAAAGAAAGTAGCCCTCCAAAGAATGTAAGTGACATTACCAAAAATGTGTTTGCCGAAGCGATTTGTAACAATGTCTCAAAATTTGATAACTCTCAAGTGTCCCATCTTCATAATGAAAGTACAATAGACGAAGACAATTCATTTCAGCTTCTCCCAAATTCTATTCTCAATAGCACTACCTTCTGTGATATCAATACAGATAAAGATGTCAGTTTGCTTGTAAACCGAACCCTTCTGCCGAACCATGTCAGTAGAACTGTTGCAAAAGAGTCTGATGTGAATACAAATTTGGACAGAGACATGCAAATTGAAACTGATAAGTGTAGTTTCCATCCTGTGTTGTCCAGTGAAGAAGCAGTGCATATACTTGAACCTTTGAACATTACAAACAATGAAGGAGATCAACCACAAGAAAAGAAAAATGTGGTTAGTTCATCCACCAAGCAACTTGTTCAAAAGACAGAAACGAAAAAACCTGATATTATGATAGTTTCTGTACAATCAGATTCTATTGAAATTCAAAGAAAACCTCTTGGAAATGTTAGTCTATTTGAAAGGACTGTACAAATGTCGTGTTTAACTCCATCAAATCCTTCACTAGGAATTGAAATTTCTAAACCATCAGAGATTTCATCTAAAGATGTGGCTATGTTTTATCAAAATAAAGATGAGAAAAAGAAAGTTCATGGCAGTACACTCATGAAACCAAACCTCACCAGTTTAACTTCTGTAATAAACGATGCTGAGATTTTGCCAAATTTGAACAAAGATGCGAAAGTAGAAGCTGGGAATTACAGTTGCCACCTTGCATTATTCAGTGAAGAATCAATGCATGCACTTGAACCTCTGAACACCACAAGCAATGATACACACAACGAGAGAGATCAACCGCATGAAAAGAAAAACTTGCTTAGTTCATCTGCCAAGCAGGCTGTTCAAATGACAGAATTTGATACTAAGACAGTTTCTTTACAATCAAATTCTATTGAAAACCTTCAAAGAAAAGAAAAAGCTGTGAGAAATGTAAGTCTATTAGAACATTCAGTTGAACCTCTAAACACTAAAGACAATATGACTGTCGTTGAAAGAAGTCAACTGTGCAGAAAGAAAGACTTGCTGCACTCATCCACCAAGCAGCCTGTTCGAGCGACAAACTTCGATACTGAGGTAGATTCTGTAATATCAGATGCTGTTGAAATTCTTCAAAGGAAGCAAAAAGGTGTTGGAAATGTTAATCTATTTCAAGAGTCTGTAACTCCACCAAATCCATCACTAAACATTCAGAATCCTAAACCACTGGAAGTGGCATCTAACAATGTTGATATGTTCATGCATCAAGATCTAGTTAATGTCCCAGACAATGTCCACTTAACAGCAGACACAGACGAGGTATGTAAGCTTTTACTTATTAACATGTAGCATTTACCAATTGAACAAGGTGAAATGACTGGAAATTTAATTGCATGCATAAAAACACAGATAAATATAAAAATTCTTTATTGGTTTAACAGTGTAAAACTCTTTAAATTTTAATCGAACTGAAAAGGGTAAAATGTCTTGACATGACATTGAAAATTGTGAGATCTATTTATCATCATGATGTGCTAATAATATAAGTTATTAAAAAAATCATGCTTATAATCAAATCTTTAAATTTTTTTTCAACCTTGAGAAATGTAGAAAGATGTTAAAAAAGTGTGTTAAGTTTTTTAATCTTTGAATTTTAAGTTTAAAAACTCATACATATATATATATATATATACACTAAATGAATAGAATTTTATTCAAAGTATATTTTCATTAAGAATTGATTTAATGTTAGTTGAGTGACTTAACTTTTGTACTATGAATATTTTTTTAGAATTCCTCTAAAAAATTTCCGATGTTTCTTAAAATTATGTAATTAACTTTGAAGAATTTTGATTATGAAGAAAGCAAAAAGATGTAAGCGTTCTTTCAATAAAAACCCATGCCTTCATTTTCATACAAAATAATTTGCTAAGTATATTAGTTTAAGATACAAAAAGTCTGGGTAATTAAGATAATATCTCAAGTGTGTTATTTTCCCAAGGTATTGAACATTTGTTGATATTGTCATTTGTCGAGGTGAATTTATATTATGACATTTTTAGAATGAAAGTTTGCTCTGTGGGGACTCAACTGTAATTCGATTATTATGCTTTACTAGTTAATACTTTATAACTATTTAAAATCTGCTTTGTTAAGAATTGTAAAGCTAAGATGTTTTATCTTAATATACTTATGAGCATAGTAAAAATGACTGATTTCTTTTAGGAAATTGATATTCGACTGTCTTCAATGAAAGTTGGAAGCATTTCAGGTGAGTTTTAAAATATCTTGTTCATTAGTTACATAAATCAAATATCTCTTAATAGACACTTCCTGAATTTCCAGTCCCTTGAACCTCTAAGAGTCATGAGATTTCTGAGTAGTGTAGTATTGCTTTCAACCCACATAATGACCAAATAACCACACATTGATTGGTTGAAAGAATCCTTGGAACCATTCTATTGGTCAAGAAAGTCAAAACTGGTTTGAAGTCTGGCAAGGAAAACTGAATGTTGCAGAACAGATGCATGTTAGAGTTAAAATTGGACATTAATATTTTTCAATTCCCGATGGGGACAAGTGAGAGGCCATTTTCTGACAACAAAAAATAATTTTCTCAACACGAAAGAGGAAATAGTTTGAATTCTTTTGAACTTTTTTATTCCATTTGGACTGGTTCTTAGATATGATATCTGGCATGAAAAATGAGATTTGTCTCCAAAAGTGAATTATCTAAAGTTAAAACTAATTCCAGAGGGGATTTCTTGTTTCTCTACAAACTGGCTTGAGCAGAACAGAAATAATGGAATTTACTTATACTTGTAAGTTAAAATAATAGTATAAACATGCACTTCCGAGGCACTTGTTTGATAACTGGGATTCAGATTCATTAACTCATAATTCATATAAAAAAGTATTAAGACAAACTTTTGAGACCAATTTCTTTAAATTACTTGAATAGTAAAATTTTGGCTCATGTATTGGTCGTATTTATTGATTCAAAGAAAATTAAATTCTTTTTAATTTATTCCTTGATTTTTTTCTAAGTAGTCATATTTTTAATTTTAATAAATTGTCATGATATTTATGTTGTGGCAAATTTATTACATACACATTGGAGCCTAAAAATAATTTTGAAATGACTACTGCTGTTTGATACATATTTATTATTTTTCGGCATAAACCATTAATTTTTGCACAGTAGTTTTAGACTATTTATTGTGAATATTTTATGTGTCTCATTCCTAATTCTGCTCTTAAATTTGCTTATGAAAACTCATTTGTTTCAATTAGTTTTATTTCGTAATTTGCTACTCAGTGAAGCTAGTGTCCATGTATGATTCTTGTTTTATTTTATTCCAAAATTCTAAGTATTCATGAATTGTTGAACTTTCAAAACTTTGTGTTGAAGTACTTTTATAGTTTGAAACTATGATTCTCACATTCTGCTTTATAAATATTAAAAGAAAGCATAAAGTGTCATTTGAGTGAGAAATTTACCTCAATTGAACTCCTTAAGCACTGCATTTAAAAACTGGGCCATATAGAATCTAAAACTAAATCACCATTTATTTTTTAATAAATATTTAAAATTGTGTTTGTATTTTTATATGTATTAGCAGTCTAGTCAGCAGTGTATTTTCAGGTAAATATGAATAATTAAGAAAAATATTGTTTGATAGGTTTTTATTACTTTGTAATCTTCAATTAATTTTGAATGTACTGAAGTGAAGATTTAATAAAAAATAGCTTTGAGGAAATGAATTAAAAATATACTTAAAAACAACTACAGAAATTCTGATTCTGAGAGAATTCTGGTAAAATATTTCCAAAGCAATTTTCTCCTATCCCTAATAATTAAAATGTCAGATTGACCAAGTGTGAATAGTAAGCTGTCTGAGCTTAGAAAACCAGGTTGTCTGCAATTAGAAACTAAGTCCTTTGCTACAGTCATTTATAATAAACATTTAAAATTTTCATTCATGATTTTGGTTTATTTAGTTGCAAAGAAATGTAGCTTAGTGACTCAAATGCTTTCAGTAAATCAAAGAATTAATGTTTTTTAAAAAATTAATTGACAAATAAGTGTTGCAATAAAAAGTGTTTTGTCCTAAGTTGTTTGCCTAAGCCAAAAATTGTCTTGAACTGTCTTCTCTACAACAGGATTCAACCAAACATTAATTTCTAACAATCTTTTTCAAAAAATTATTGTTATTTGTACTCTTTGCTATGAACTTTGATTTATAGTAAAGAAACTTTATTCATATAATACTTTTAAAAAATCAATTTTTGACTTAACAATACTTCAGAATTTCCAGATTATTTGATCAACCTTTCATAAAATTATACTTTAGGTCTTGAAGTATTTAGTTGCTGAATTTGTTCTTTAATTATTAAAATGGTTGCTATTAATTAATAGCCACTCTGGCTAAACTATGCTTTGTCTTAAATATAAATGTACACTGCTTGCCATCAAAAATGCAACACCATGAAGGAAGCATCCAATAACCTTGCAATTTGTGTGATACGTAGATCATGGAAAGGATATGCAAATGATTAGCACTAGCACATTTACAAATCATGTGTACCACTAATCCCCTGTGAGCAGTGTAAAAAAGAACATAGAGCACAGAAGAATTGAGATGTATCGAGACTCTGGTTATCCTTCTAAGAAATTGGTGCCCATCTTGGGCGAATCAAGCAACAAGGATGCAAATATGGAATCTGTTGGTGCAGAAATGATGACTAACTGATGTGAATGATTGCAGCAGCCTCATGTCACACACACAAAACTGAGAGGACAGACATTGTGCACATAGCTATTATGGATTGTACTGCAACATCAAGAAATATTAACAAGCATCATTAACTGTGGCATATCAAGACTGCATATACCCTTAGAAAAAGGTGCTATACAAAATCAAACCACGGTGATGTGATCTGGGTGTAGGAGGGGAATGAATGAACGATTGCAGCAGCCTTGGCTCATCATTGAACGATAGGACAGACATCTTGGGTGCATGGTATGGGGCATCATTAGATTCTTCTCCTGCACCCACATCTGGTCGATTGTCACCCGATGACTGGCACACCACAGACCACCCTCTGCTATGATACATGTACTTTGGCAATGTGCAGAAGTAGCATGGACTGACATACCCCAAACACACATACGCAGCCTCTTTCTTTCAATTCTGAGATGTGTAGGAGCAGTTATTGTGTGGCATGAGATCGTCTTTTAAGATGAATCTTGATTCTGTGTACAGTACCAAGATGGTCGTACCCGAGTCTGGCGACACCGCATGGCGGCTACATGAAATGCTGGATTTTTCACGTTCCGCAGGTCAATCGGAGTTTTAATTTCAATTATTTCATCCTTGTGCCTTATGTTATTTGTATTATAAAAGTGGATTTGATATTTTGTCATTCATGGTGTTGCCTCTTTGATAGCCAACAGTGTATTATAACATGAAATGTTTTATCCAAAACTTATTTTTGTTAATTTACGTTTTAGGTGGAAATGCTAGTGAAACTAGGTAAGTTTAATAATAATTTTATTGAATATGTTTTGAAATATTTCATTGTTATACTCATTTTATGTCCAATGTAAATATTTTATTAGCTTATTTTTTGTTTGAAATGACTTAATCTTGTGCTACCCATGTTCCTTATATTTTAAAGTTTACTGTATTTCATGTACTGGCTTCTTCTCTTGTGTACTTTTGTAAATAGTGAACATTTTGTTATAAAAACCTATTCTATGAACGTTTCCTATTTTTCCAAAATTGTCTCACTTTCTATTTAAATCCTTTTCCATAAAATAATTTTTTTTTATCTTGTTTGACTCATTTAATCAGATATTTCTTATGATTGAATAAATTAAAAGTTATGTTTCTTATTTTCAAGTGCTTATAAATTTGCTTATTGTGAAATATTTTTGAAGGAAAAAGAATTAGTTTTTAAAAATAAAAAAAAGCTTTTCATTAGGATAAAGGTATACCAAAATATATTTATCTGAAAATGTAAATTCTGAGTAAATGGCTTCTTTTAGTTAAAGGAGATATGTTCTACATAGTCATGATAAATGTTGGCAAATATGTATTTATAAAATTCATTCAATTACAGTAGTCCGTCTGCACCAACAAGTCTGCATTTACTTAAAGATCAAATAGAGCAAGCATCTGGGTGAGAACTAATTTAAGTTTTTATGCTTTAACACTTATTTTTTACTGACCGAATTTACCTACTTTTTCCTGAAATGTTAGCATTTCAGGAAAAGTCGTAGTCAATTGAGAAAAGTGATAAAAAGGAGTCAAATTTCAAAACAGATCTTGGTAAATGTACTGCCAAATATAAAATTTCTCAATGATTCCACTGTGCCTTTACTTTATTTGGTTGCTAACTAAAGTAGTTTAATTTAATTATGTTGGTCTTGTCTTAGTTACACTAAATGAAGTAATTTCTTATTTTTCTCATTACCATGTTTATTGTTGATCCTGAATGATGGTACCATTATATTCCTACCAAACTTCTTCCAATAAAAATTTTAATGGAAATTTTAGAATTATTTATCTAACATAAAGCAAAAAATTTGTTACAATTTTTGAGTTTTGAAGAAGCATAGCGGATTCTTTCATAGAAAATGAAAGGTCTAAGAACATTTTGGTTGGAATATAATGGTACCACCATTCAGGATCAATAATAAATGAATGAGAAATTAAGTAAACTTACTTCATTCAGTTTTGGAACTCAAAATTTTGTTAACAAATTTTTTGCTTTGTGTTGCCAGATAATAAAAATTGAAATAGAAATTTTAGAATTATTTATACTTGAGAAATTTAACCCAGTATAAGTTGAGAGTTTGTACACCTGAAAATAAACTTTTTCTAATATCTTAGGAAAAACTTAATTTATTTGAACTTCCAAGAAAGTAGAAAAAACCCTGGAAGTTATTTTCCTTTGCTTCATTTATAAGGCAAGAAAATTATTTTTAAAATTTCAAACCTCATTTAAAAATCTAAATAAAACAAATGTGCTAATCAAAAGGAAAATAGTTCAAAAGTATCCCCTAGAGGGCACCCTAGAATAATATTTGTATGTCTGAGTGCAGAATTTTAAGATCTGTTTATCCATCATGAAAGTGATAATGGAATATGTATGATATCTTCAATACCATAGAAAGCATTGCTTTGCTTCTAATAATGAAGGCATGATATTTGTGACTGCAGCTAGGATGTTAAGGGGTAGGAAGACGAATAATAAATACAGCTAAAACTACATTTCTCCCTTTCATCATTCCATAATTAATTTCAATCTTTATGTCGCAGAATTTCCAAATAGCGTAGTTTTGCAGTTTCTCCGTGACACAAATAATGACTAAATAACCATATTTAGTGGTTGAAGAAATTCTGGGAAAGATTCTGTGAAAGAAAGAAAAAGTCAAAACCGGGTAGATGTCATGCAGTGAAGGCTAGAGGTTATAGAATGGATTTTTTGTGTGTGAACCTCTCAGAAAGTTGACCACAGATAAAATCATGAATTCTTGATTTGTATTCTTTGCATAATTGAAATCTTAAAAATTCAATTATTACTTATAAGAATGCTGTGTTAAATTGTTGCATAAAATATGCAACTCTTGAGAGGCTTGTGTGAATGCATGTAAAATAGATACAAAATGCCAGTGGTTTTTACAGTGTCTAATATCCGACTGAAAAGCACTGCTAAAACCAAATTGGGATATTTTGCAGTTTTACTTATCAAACACCTATTGCTTTCCTGTATTATGTCTTTCCATTTTTCAACTATCTGTTAAGTAGTTACTATTATCTTGGCTCATTTTACATATAATGATACTCTAATCGAAAATGTATACCATCTATTTTTTATTTATAAAATGATTTTTAATGACTTGAAATTAAAGAATTTAATTCTTGATTTTAGGAAGGAAGCAAGATGGATCTTAAAAATTCTTGATGAAAATCAAGCTGTGTTTCAATTACAATGGGGCCCTTGGCTGTATAAATGTAGGATGATGGTTTATGTAGATCAGATGAATCCAAACGAATCTAGGGTTTCTTTTGCAACTACTTCTAAAGGTATCAGATTCTGTAAATTTTTTGCATTTGTATCCATATGGAAACTCCTTTTTGTAAAAGTTAAAATAATTTATTTATTCTGATACATTTAAAATTAGTTGATGGCTCTTATCTTCTAAAAATGTTCTATCTTTCTGATTTCATACTACACAACTTTAACTTTATAGTGTGTATGTTGTGGCTTTCTATATGTATGTAAAAACATGTGTACTAAATTACATGAATATGTATTTGTTTTTGACTCGATATTTTTGTTTTCTCTCCTATGTCTAATTTTGTTCTCAAATAGCTGATGCATCCAATTGGTCCAAGTACCCAACAGTTGCTACTGGTAGGCAGTTTTCACACATACTGGCAAATTTGGTGCTCATTCTGTTGGTGTTTTTCACACGCCTGTGCCAGTTTTTGCGTGTTATTTGAAAAATGCATATACAGTAGTCTCCATTCAACGAACTTCCATTTAACGAAATTTTCTACAGAACCTTGACTTTTAACAACATTTACATTTTATTTACTCTCCATATTACAAAAGATAATTTCTATATAACGAAGTTTTTTTCTGACAAAATATGTTTTTGTTTTTCTGCTACGTTTCGTGACTTCTCATTTGTCTAAGGTCCAACCAAATCGGCTGCCTTGACCTCATGCGCCCTTGCTGTATTACAAGGAATTCCCACAATAAAGGGAAGGGAATTGCTTCCTTCCTTATCTTTGAAGTGGGACCATATGGCACGACAGGGAGGCGATGGAAACTATTCCACAGGGTAAAACTGGTTTTTGTTGTGGGCCTGACAGGACACATGCGAATATGACTGGTGAAGAAAAATTAAAACCATTAATAATTGGTAAAAGTAAAAAACCCAGATGTTTCAATGGCACAAAATCTTTAGAGATGGGCTGTCATTTCAATAAAAAGTCATGGATGAATTCTAGAATTTTTTAAGAGTGGCTGTCAAAATAGGAAAAACAGTGTCGCAAAATTGCATTACTTTAAGGCAACTGTCCTGCACATCCACCAGACTGCTTCAAAATGCAAATTGAAGAATATAAAGGATTTTTTTCTTCCGGCCAATACAGCTTCAAAACTTCAGCCAATGGATCAAGGTATTAAAAAATCTTAAAGCTCATTATTGAAAAAGAATCCTCTAAAAGCTATTCTTGCCTCAGAGAGCAGCCAGTGCATAGACAATTGTATTAATTTAAGAATCTCCATATCAGAGATGACGAAATCTTGGCAGTGTGATGTGACTGCATCTACTATAAGGAACTGTTTTGTTAAAGCCGATTTCAAAAGCGATACTGAATATGATGAAACCAAGTGCTTGGCAGATTTGAAAGAAAAATGGCAATATCTGAAAGACATGGGAGCTGTTGAAGAAGGTATAGATCTGTCTAATTTTCTGCACGTTGATGAAGACATTGTGATTGCTGAATATCCTATGGAGCATGATATATTGCAAAGTGTTAGGAAATGTAATGAAGACACTACAGTGATTGATGAAGAGGTTATTAAAAAATCTTCACAAGAAGAAATGCTAACAGCATTTGTTACAATACGAAGGGGATTACAGTTTCAAGAAAATGTTACAGATGAAGTGTTTCAATCTTTACAAAAGTGTAAAAAATTTTATGAAAATTGTGTTCTTTATAATAAACCTGTACAAAGCAGTATTACAGACTTTTTTACAGTTTAGGATATGTGTTAATGTCAATAAAGTTGATAGGTAAGTTTCAGTCTTTGTTTTCCTCGTTTTTATAACTTAATTTACAAATTTCTATTTAACTAATTTTCTTTATAACAAAGCTTTTAAGTGGAACGATGAGACTTCGTTAAATAGAGACTCGACTATACTTATTTCTAGGTGGTTTTTCTTTTTTGCAAGTGTCTTTGAAGCTATATGCTGTCTTCTCCCACAAAGTTCGCTTTCTACGAGTTTAATTAAGGTAACTCAGTCGATCTTTAACAATTTATTCATTTTTGGACCAAATTCAAGATTTATAAAAAATAAAACAAGCTACTCTCGGATCGCTATAAGAACAACAGAACTGTGACATAACAGTAAACAAACAACTAATGGTTAGTAAGTGCAGTGTAGGCAAAGAGCTTCAATCAAAAATGATGGTGCAGCTTGTCTGCTTTTGAACCTTGCACCATAAAACTCCAAATTCAATCAACAATGAGAACATTCTGTCATTCGATTAGCTGAGATCAACTTTGACTGCAAGTGTCAAAGTTCAGACCTGGTTATGTGTGCAGCCTTCCATTTTATTACATTGCATCCAGCACCATTTTTGCTCGCATGTGTGAAAACAGACATAAGATTGTGAATGCTCCAAAAATGAATAGCACTGGGTAAATATTACATTCACAAAGAGTGTATTTTGTTTGACTCTAGGCAGTACTTTACATCATAAGTCCAGGTACCTAATCCCTATTTGGATTTTACATGTTTAAATAGGAATGCATGTTCAATTTTGGTAGATGCTCCATGGAGGACAGAAGGTGTATCTCCAATACTGGCCATGCCAAATGGGCTAAGTTTGGTGATCTGTCAGGAACTGGTGATTTCACCATGGTGTGTTGACACTAACAGTTGGTTGCAATACTTGTAGCAAGAATCTTGTTCTAGTTTGGCAATTGCTATGGCCTGTGCTGGAATAACGATCTACCCTTAAATGAAGCTCTTAGCATAGGAGTGAGTCAAGGTATCCACAGCATTATAAGAAAATCAATTTGAAAATTGTAAGCCTGGTTGTAGAGAACAGTTAGTATTTTTTTAAGGATGACAGCGCAACATTGAGTGTCATAATATGTGAACTGTTGGACAATAAAGGAATATCAATGGTTGATATACTCTCCAGATCTCAACCCAATCGAATATAATGAGAAAATGGTCGTATTTCTTGTGCAAGCCTACCAGATCCCCACTGGCACCAAAAAGACCTGATGAGAAAAGAATGGAGAAACTTCCCATCAGAAATGAACAATTATTGCAATCCATTTTGAAATGTTAAGAATTAATCATGCTTCATTCTTCCGTCAATTTTCTCTTTCCAAGCATTCTTATTTGTGAGAATCGATGCATTTCTCCATCTTTGTTCTCATTAACATTTTTTCATCCTGTTTTGAAAAAAGTGTTCTGTAAAAATAAATATAAATGTAATATTTGGATGCTATTACAGAATGCTTAAATTTTGAATACCATTCCAGAGAGCTTGTTTTCTAAATTATTGAATAATATCCACTTTTGACTTTTTCAGGAGCTGATGAGCTTGAAAATATTGGTTACAATTGCTTCATGTACCTTGTATCAGATGAAGTTGTTCCCTTTCCTGTTTGCTCTGAAAGAATAATTTTAGTTAGTAAATTTATTCATCCTTAAACAAAAGTAAAAAAACACTAGTGATGTGTCCCACCCATTTGTTTTACCTTTGTCTTTTCCTCCCTTTTATATTTATGCAGTTTTGCGGCTCACATTGTCCTAATTTGGACCTTGTACCATAAAACCCCGCCAAAAAATCCACTATAAAATAATAGATAATGTGTTAATTATTTTGCCTTGAAATCTAAAATTGAATTATTACCCGAGTCGTATCTAAGAGTTGAAAAATTCATATTTTTAAAGTAATTAGATTTCATGATTAAACCCAATTTTCACGTTTGCAACATAAAATATTTTTTAAACGACAAATCCTTATCTTATTTTGAAGTGATTCTTAAAAAAATTGTGTTTTACTGGGCACCCATAACTGATATTTATTCATGTGCATATAGATTAGTGTGATCCTTATATGGCCAAAATAACCTCTTTTTTTTTACTTTTTATAACTCTTACCTCATAAATGGTTGCTTTCATTAAAAAGCAGAACATGCAATTAGAATAAAAAATAATATTTAGAGGTAGCTCAAGATCCTCAGTTTCTCTCGTTTTGGCATTGTAAAGTATTGGTATTGCACCACACATAACAATTAGAAAAATGTTACTTTAATGAAATTTCTTACACTATGAGATCTGGATCATTAGAATAGCATAATCAAAACTTAATATAACTATTGAACATTGTAGTGAGGATCTATGCCAATACATTTAAAATATACTTCACTGCACTCATAAACTAAGTTTGATTTAATTTCCACCGTCCTAAAGCATAATGCTTCTGATAATTCTATATTTCTTGCCCTAGGAATTTGGTTTCACTTAAAAATACCATTTGGAGAGCTCAGTTCTTCAAATAAAAGATAGATTTTTGTTTCAAAATTTATTGTTTTCTCTGTAAAAGTATTAAGATCAACCATACTATGCTTTAAAATTATTACATGCTTTTTCCTACATAGAATTCTCTTAAAGAAGCTGTCATCCAAGCTTTGAAGTACAAGGATAGAGAAAATATTCATATGCTCTACAATCCTCTCTTGTGTAGTGATTGTGAATTCATACCAAAACATCCATATAAATATTAAGTGATTGAAACATCTCTTAATAATTAAAGTAACATTTCCTGGAGATTGTTTTGCTGTACTTTACTATATCAGATCTGTATGTACAGTAGTCCTTTTTGTCGCACCAAATTTCGGTATTAAGACTTCCCTTATGTTCAAAGCTCTTCCGTTTCTGCTAGAAAGAACAATACCTTGCAATCTGATGTTTAATTTATCTAAAGCTAGTGTATTTAATTACAGCTGAACAATTAGTATTGTAATTTTAGATACTTTGTTAATTAAAAAAATGTGTTCAGAAAGTTGAAATCGAATGTGGGAAAAAATACATTCTGACATAGTGGTGAAATACAAAGCTCACTATTGCTTAAATTTGGTCAATTATTTTTTAGCATAAAGGGGAAAAAATTTGGAGTTTTTCCACAAACAATTTTACTTCACAAAAAAAATTAGATGCATTCTAAATTTTTGAGATATTCACATCAAACAATTTTTAATTGATATTTTTACATCCTACCTGATAATGTATCATATTTAATAATTTATTTTTCTAGATTAAAAAAAATAATATTGAATAAGTGATTATAAATAATTGTTTAAAGATATTAAAATAAAAATGTATCTGGTTATGTAATGTCTCATACAGCTTTTCTTGGTAAAAAGTAACATTTTTCCATTGCTTATGCAGCTCATTGATAGAATAGCATTATTTTCACTGTTCTGTCAATCCATGGTACTGTATAGAATACTGAGGAGGTATTTTCATTACAATTTTTGCCCAGGAATGTAAATACGTAATATAGTCTACATTGTGGGTCTTAGAACATCTGCAAATAAAGTGATGATTATAAATGTTTCAACATGCTAAATGTCAACTGAAAAATTCCATGCTGCATTAATGTTGTCTTTAATACTGGTGGTGACTAGCAGATATCACTACAAGGATTTAAATGTCAGTATTTAGTTCCATTTTTGAAAAGCTTATAAACTAAATGCTACATTCACTTCTACATACTTTTTTTTCTTTATTCTCTTAGAAAATTACAGAATATTCAAACATTGCAAAAAAAGTGGAAGCTCTAATGAGGGATATCCTGCGTATAACATTGTCTAATGAATACACAATTTCTGAAAGCTTAAATCCTTTAAAGTAAGTATTGCAATGCCTCTATATTTCTAATGTTCAAACTTACTAGCTATGCACCAGATTAATGCATGTTTATTTATATCTATTTGATCTGATCTAGGAAAAAATGTTTCATCCAATATTTTGATCAATTATAATCAGGGTTTGTAAGGTTTCGCTGAAAGTTTAAGAAACCAGCCTTGTAAATATAAGTTTCTCCAACAGCAAAAAGAATATTTTGTTTTTAAAGTGGAAAAAATAAGTTTATTTTAATTGTATAGAAATTTCAACTGCTGAAGTAATTTTATATATTTTACCTTGATTTAAGGGTGTTGTGAAACATTTATTTATCATTGACAGAACTATTCATAAGCACAAAATTAGTTGAAATTTATTCAGTCATACTGACCCCTTCTGGGCACATTTTCTTTAGGCGTGTACAAGCTTCATGAACCCGAGGTACTTAATTGTCTATTCTTTTCCCATCGGGTTTACTGGCCTCTGGTAAACATGGCTATCAACATCAGAATGCCTAAACAATCTTTCTTTTTTCTTCTCTTCATCCTTTCTTTTCACAATTACTTGACATTGTCTATCTTGTGTTTGGCCCAGTTTGGTCAAATATGGCCTTGTGCTATAAAACCCAAAACCAACCAGTTACAATGAAATCAGTTTTACAATTATGCATCTTTTGAATTGTTTAAACCATTGGTTAAATTGTCCTTTCCCAACAATGACTAAGTTATCTCTTGCCAAAAAGATAAATTCATTGTCTATTCAAAATAAAAATAAAGGTTCATACATAATAATGTGAACATTAGTTCGATATCAAATATTGTTGTAATTCTGAGTTAACTTAGCATCACATCTACCAAAAATTTATTTAAAAAGTTTCTTTAATATACAGCTTTTTGTCTGCAATATCTAATTGCTTTTTACTCTAATAATCTAAGTTATTGATTGCACCAAAAATGTATCTGGAGTTACAGAAACTGAAAAATATTATTTTTAAAGAACATTCCTGTATTAATTGTATACATTTTATTTTCATAGGATCTCAGCAGAAGTATTTAATGAAAATCTTGAATCCAAATTTGAATTGATTTTTGATGTAAATCTGCATTCTTATCCAAACGAAAAAATTATTCCAGTAGTGAAGCATCTCATGTTCAATGACATAAGGTAAGTTGCACACACAAGATTTTAAAGATAAAGTTAGGGTGCTGACACATACCTTTGCAAAGTGAATAATTCTTATTTCTTCAATCCATGTTAAATTTGTTTAACTTGAGCAGGTTTACATTACTGCAAATCTAAAAATAAAAATGAAGCGTTTGTACATTGAATGTTTTCTCCCCAATTCCAGTTATTAATCCATTGGTCATTTTAAACAAGAATCAGTGGTTTCTGAATATTGTGTCTAATGTGCTCCCACTACATTCAAACAGTTGGATATATATTAATGAAATTTTGTGGGCTCACAGTAACTTAGTGACTGAACTTCATAGCATCAACCAGTCTGTTTTTCTTGTTTTACGTCTGGTTTTCTGTTTGTGCAAGTATCACAAAACATTAATTTAATATATTTCTATTAAATATTACATGCCTACACTTTTAAGCAAGTTTCATGCTGAAACAACTAAATACCCATTACTATACTAGAATCAACCTGAACTTGGCAGTGTTACAGAAACTGAGATCTAAATTGAGTGTTGCAATTGCAACCCAGATTGTCGTACCAGTACAAGAAAAGCAATTATTTCTCCATAAATTACAGAATTCTAAATTATAATACTTTGTTTTAAACTTATTTTTTCTTTGCAAAATATAATTTCTGAGTATTTGGAACAGATGATATAATGAGAATAAAACATTTAATATTCATACATTAAAACATGACTAGATGCTTAATAGTAATTTTTTGGATATCCATTTCTCTGAACAGAATATATATATATATATATATATATCAACTTTCCTCAAAGACTTCACTTTTTTTTTAAGTCAACCATGTGTTTAACACATGTGGTTGTAGAATTTGGTTTTATGAAAAGTAAAACCTTCTAAAGCAAGACTAATAGCTAATCAAATTCGTAATTATTCAAAGCATTTTAAATTCTAACATTAGTTTTCCATACAATATGATTAAAACTTACAAGTGTGTTCTATGTTTCAAATTAAATTATTTGGTTGCATTGAGAATTTTACTCATTAAGAGTACAGTACATTTAAGAATTTCCAAGATCAATTATATAAGATACTCAGACAAGTCTAAATTATGGGATTTCTACCAAGGAATTGTGAATTTAGGTTGGTGTGCATTTAATTCGAACTTATTTTGACACTTTCACGTGTAATAACCTATTAGACCATGGCCAAAAGTTTAAAGTTTATTTTGAAACATACAAACGTCCATGCTGACTCAGACTCGGAACGTGTTGAACGGAGGGCAACAGAACTACAAGGCCTGTAACATGTTGAAAATGTACATGCAATCAATGTTTGAAGATTTAATAGCAAGTATGAATGTACACAGTATCATTCAATCTTTTCATAATTGTTTTATTATATTATAATTTTTTTAAAGGAAAACAGTTCAAAATGCCTTGGCAAGTGTTCAACCTGGAGAGTGCTATTTATGGAATATGGCAAATACAGCTGACAAGCTTTAAATTCATTTGTGTATGGATACCATTGTAAAAATTAGTTGCATTGATGTTTTCAAATGTTTATATTTTACAGTTTAGATGTCGTCATTTTTAGAATCTGTATATTTCACCCTTTTCTTGTTTTACACATAAAATATTTTTCGAACATTTATTCTCAAAATATAATTATTGAAGCTAACATGCAGAAATACAGAAAAAAATCCACTCTGAACAGCTTAAGACATAAAATTTAAGACTATTCCATGAGTTTTCAAGAAATTCATATATATATTTTAATCATTAGTGCTATTTCTTTACCGAACAATTGTTAGAAATGTGTTATAAAATGCATTTGACTAAAAATGGCTTAAAAACAATCTGTTAATTTACTGTATCCAAATATAGTACACCTGATTGCTATTCTTTTAGAATTATAAAAATCTTGCATCGGTTGTCATTGCAGTAGTGTCGAGGAACAATAAATTCGAAATTTGTTACAAATTATGTAAAAATTACTTTCCACTTCTAATTAAATAAACCAGAAAGTTCAAAATCAAATTTATTTTACATCTTTTTAAGACATAATGTAAACTCGGAAATTTGTATCCTTTTGACAAGTGGTGGACGAAATGATGCACTGAACGAAGTTTGGCTGTAATGTTTAATCACTTAGAAAATGCTGACATAAATCTGCTTATTAATTCATTTAAATATTATGCACAATTTGAGTAAGTTACAATGTTTATTAAATGCCCCATGCAGTTAAAAATTTGGCAGGAACACCAAAAACCAAGCACATGCTCAAAACCGAGTGCAATTAAAAAATTTTGCACAGGTTAACTTAATCAAAACATGGTGGCAAAGAAAGGTGCAAAAACAAATGTTTCTAGCGATCAAGCATTCAATAGGTACAAAACCTTTTCATGAGAAAAAGTGGAAGCCATAGTGTAATCTATTTTAATTGCACTGTATTTAACATAAGTAGTACCCGCACGGCATTGCCCGTGACATTCTTGTTTGTCCTCACTGATTCTAAAAACATTAAAAAGAAAACAATTTTAAGAATGAATCCCACCATCACCTGACATGACACGGGCATGTCGCCTCATTCCTTCCACCTCACTGATTCTTGCTTAGAGAGCTTCATGATACACTATGTTGAATGTTCTTCCATTTGGAGCTAGGATGTAAAAATTCTCGGCTTTTCCAACTCTTAAGCAACCCACATACAGTTGACCATGGGAGAAACAGTTTAATGAGATCAAGTCCTACAAATTTCAGTGATTGTCCTTGTGCATGCTCATGGCGAAACTTAAACGAACAGGGAACTGAAATCGTTTAAATTGGAATGGGAGATCCGAAGGGATGATTGGGATCATAGGAATTAATACGCCTTCGCCTGCGGCATGTCCAGTCATGATGGCTTCAATAATATTCGGATCAGTTTCTTGATCCATTGCAGAGAGGTGGATGCAGATATGTGTGAGGGTACTCCAGATGGGCTCCAATGTGTTCAAAAGAAGTGTGAAGTTCACAGCCTCATCTGTGTCACATGTAGTGTCGATAGATTTGTATTATACTTGACATTGAAAATGCAACACCAGGAAGGAGTTGGCAGAAAGTGATGAAATTTGGCAAACAGAGAGAGCAATAAGTGATCTTTATTGTAACATTATACACCTTGCCACTGAGCAGCAAGAACGTCTGATCAGTAGGTTGTAGGACCAACGCGAGCGGCGATACAGGCAGCAACACGTCTAGGTACAGACGCAATGAGCGTGCTGAGGGATGGCTGCCCATTCCCTGTCAACCATTTGCCAGAGTTCGTCTTCTAAACGTGCCGGTGGCAACGCATGCAAGCGACATCCAATGACGTCCCAGAAATGTTCGATAGGTGAGAGATCAGGGGAGACAGCTGGCCAGGGAAGCACCTGGGTACCTTGCAGGGCATGTTGGCTGATGCATGCCGTGTGCGGCCGGGCGTTATCCTGCTGGAAAATGGCATTGGGCACCCCCGGAAGGAAAGGTAGTGTCACCGGCTGCAGCACGTCATCCACGTATCGTTGGGCCGCCATAGTAGGGCACCAGAGGTGACTTGCTATCGTAGGCGATGGCGCCCCAAACCATTATACCGCGTTGTCTCGCGGTATGGCGTTCCACAGATGCGGCCGGATTGGCCTTGTCACCACGTCGGCGCCAGACTCGTACACGGCGACTGTCATTGCTAAAACAAGCGTGACTCGTCTGAGAACACTACCCTGTGCCATTCTGTCGTCCACGTGGCTCTATCCCGACACCATTGCAAACAGAGACGTCTGTGCTGTTGGATCAATGGTAGTCGTCTCAACGGGCCCCATGAGTGCAGGCCGCCAGCGATCAATCGGCGGCTAATGGTCCTGGACGATATGGGAGCATCAAGGGTGTCCTGCAAAAGGGCGACAGACGTGGCTTGCGGGGCCGCCGATGCGTCGGTCCACGCGTGCTGACGTTACTCTGGCTGCACCGGAACCCCTCAAACGTGCCACATTCCCTTGGTCCAACCATTTATGCCACAACCGGTGGACGCGTGTAGGTGGGTATCTGCTGAGATTTGATGTATGGACCAACCTGCCCTTCTGAGGCCAATCGCCATACACCTCGTGAAGTCGTCTGTTTGCTGGAACTGTCTTGATTTTCGGCGTCCTGGCATTCTCCGCTACTAGACGTTTCCTCTGAGACACAAAAACAAATTGCAACTTGATTTACCTGGCAAACAGCGGAGCGAAACTGACCACTTTTGCAGGTTCCTTCCCTGGTTTTTCACTCGCCGTGCGCGGGACAGCTGTGCAGTTTGCATCATTTACATATCTCGGTGAGCTGCGTCTACCCTGTAAATTTCATCCTGTTCTGCGCACTCCTGGGTGTTGCATTTTCAATGTCATGTAGTGTATAAATTCAAAAGTAAGTAATAAAAAAAAACTACTGAAATAAAAATGTGATTGAATCTTTAAATATAACGCTATACTTTTAAAGTCTCACCTCACTGATGAAACTATTTTACCATTTAACTTTCAAAGAACTCAATTTCTAATTATACCTGCATTTTCGATGACAATAAATAAGTCTCAAGGATAAACATTCGAAAAAATTGGAATTTTATTGAGACAGCCAGTTTTTACACATTGTCAATTGTACGTCGCAGCAAGTAGAGTTCGATCATTCGATGGTTTGAGATTTTATATTTCAGAATATAACGGTCAAGGGCATTTAGCAAACGATGAAAGAGTTTTTACAAAAAACATCGTCTACACAGAAGTTTTGAATCATTAAATTCATTATCGAACTATTTCAAGTTCAATGGACAACTTTTATTTTTTTAACCACCCGGTTTTTTTGTTTCAATAAAAAATACGAAGCACGTATTCCTTATTTCATTTTTTGGATTTATTTAAATTTTATATAATTTGAAAAAGATAGGCAAATTAACTGTCTAGCCTTGGCGAAACCTTTGGCCAGTATAGCAATTAAAAGAACCCAAGAAAATGTCAACGCGTTATTGTTTTTTAGATATGGCTTAACCAAGCTATACAGCATTTTTCCTATGACGTATTTGTAGATGCTCGCAGCTTACGTATGGAACAAAATTCAAAAAAATTATATGCAATGAATATAGAGGTATAACTCTTTGACAAAAGAACCTTATTAACGTTCAAACTTAAAAATTAAATTAATTATGGTCGAATTGCGACCACTAGTTAGCTTTAAAGGTCGAATTCAAGTTAGATTTATATATTAACTTATGACAAAATAAATATCAGTTTGTATTATGTTGTAAAACTTGAGAAGGGTTATTAACACCCTATTTACAAATTAACTTAAATTTATTGAAACATTCTGTACAAATATAGATTGAGTGATCCTAGTTAATTCCCCTCACACTTTTTTGGCAGCAATAACAGCACTTATCCGCATGGGCATGGAGTCAAACAGAGATTGTATAGCATGTACGGGTACTGCAGTCCATGCAGCTTCAACACTATGCCACAGTTCATCTACTGTAGTGAATGGCGAGTGGTGACGTGCCAGTCGCTCGGCAAGCATTGACCACGTTTTCAATTCGCGAAAGATCAAGAGAACGTACTGGCCAGGGCAACAGTCGAACATGTTCTGTATCAAGGAAGGTCAGGACAGTACGGGCAACATGCGGTCGTGCATTGTCCTGCTGAAACCTAGCGTTACGGAGGCCTCGAAGATGGGCAGAGCCACCGGCCTTAACACATCGGAAATGTAACGGCTGCTGTTCAAAGTGCCGGCAATTCGAACTAGAGGTGATCGAGACGTATTCAATAGCACCCCATACCATCACTCCAGGTGATGGGCCAGTATGACGATGTCGAATGCAAGCTGGCAATGAGCGTTCTCCACGATACCGCCAAACACGGATACGGTCATCATGCTGTATACAGAACCTGGATACGTCTGAAAAGACGACGTGACGCCATTCCTCCGTCCTGGTTCGTCGTTGATCACACCATTGGAGGCGTTCCTGTCTGTGATGCAGCTTCAAGGGTAGCCGACGCCATGGTTGCCGTGCTGACAGTCCATGCTACTGCAAACGTCGTCGAACTGTTCGAGCAGACACTTGTCTTACAAACGACTCCATTTCTCGATTCAGGGCTCGTGACGTGACTGTGCGATCCCTTGTGGCCATGCGGATAACATGTGTCTTCTTGGCTGTTAGTGATGGGGGGGGGCGCTGAGATCCTGCACGACGTTCCGTATGACTGTCTTGAACCCATTAATTCCATATTCTGCTGGCAGTCATGGGATCTCGACCAACGCGAGCAGCAATACTGCAGTACGATAAACCGCAATCCCGTTAGGCTACAATCCTTCCTCGATCAAAATCAGACACGTGCTGGTAGGCATTTCTCCTTATACGAGGCATTACAACTTTCTTACCCGAGAACAATGTTCAAATGCAATTCCAGTATGAAAAACCTGCTGTCAAATCTCTTCTTTTATAGCGTTGTAGGTGTCGCTACCGCCGCCTGCTTTGCATGAATGCGTTGAAAATCGAATCATTTGCATATCACAGCATGTTCTATCTGGCATGCAAATTTCACGTGTATGGCGTGCCGTCTTCCTGGTGTAGCAATTTTAATGACCAGTAGTGTAGTTCACTTGTAAAAGAATCATTTACCCAGAAAATGCCCTTATGGGAAAAGTAAAAGCTAGTTGAATCACCATCAGAAAAATGCTTGTGATCCTTAGTCTTATATTTTTTGTTTTAGAAAAATTCTCTAGTCATTGAAACTTGATGAGTATACGAGTATAATTCACATTTCAATAAGGATGGTTTCTTAACATGGCAACCCCATACAAATGCATTTAAAGTTGAATAAAGGTGTTTCCTGTACTTCAAATTTGTCAAATAAGCATTTCAATTTTTGTGACACATTTTCTTTTGCTTATTTGCATGAGAAGTATTAGTATTGCTGTAAAATTTAGTATTAGCATAATTATTAAACTTGGCAGCAAATGGCATATCAGTATCCTCATCCAAGCAATTTACATTTTGAGGATAATTTGTTGCAAGCACATACTTTGTGTATATGCTTGAAACAGATTACCTGGACAATTACAATTCTAATAGATTACAAAGAGAAGAGCAGCTTGAACTAAGGCAAAGTAAAAATCTGGAATAGGATGCATCTCGTGAACTTTACAGTATAACTCACCTCCCTTTAACTTCTCATAACAGATCAAGTATTACAAGGAAGAATGTTCACATGCAATCTAAAATTCATTTACACTTATGCTTGGCTTGGATGAATGTAAATAATGCTATTAATGTTCTAAAATTTAAGTAATTTGATACAAAATGGGTCACAGCATAACCTTGTTCAAATTCATCTAAAACAATGTTTAGTAGGTAAAAACCATATTTTTAAGTGCAATGTGTTAAGTCAATACAGAACAGTTAAATTGGTAGTAAAAATTGAAAAACTTTCAAAAAAGGACTAATAAAATTAATAACAAAATATTGTCAATGGCCACATCAGTGGAGCAAGATGTCCACCATTATCAGGACAAAAAAAGTCAACTCACTTTTAAAATTAAGACTTTCCAGGCCACATGTAAAGGAGGGAGAGCAGTAGTGTCATATATTAGTGTGTTCGACTACATAAAAATAGATAAGGCATCTCTTGACGATTGTGAATTGAATAGGTCACAATAACTATTTCCTTGTTCAGGACAGAAATATTAACAGGCACTGTCCCTTTTTTATTTTTTAAGATATTGGGAATATAGCTGCTGGAATAGTAACGGAACTCTAATATGTTTTAGTCCTTCGTTTTTTAATTAGTTTAGTCCTTAATTTACGAAAAGGTGGATTTACTTTCAGACTAACCACTTTCGAATTTAGATACTTTTCAGTTAATGGGGCACCAGTTATTGTGTGCCAAATGTAGGCGCAAAATTTAACTAGAAACAAGAATGGCAACCCAAACGATATGAACAGCTTCATGAAAATAATGACTATTTTATTAAAATCAAAATAAATACAAAACTTCAAAAATACAAAATAGATTTCATCACAATTGCAGATTTCACTGGAGGTATAAAGCAGCTGATATCCTTTGACATTGCCAAAAATATTTGCATCTTTTCATGTAATTGACACATGAATTCAATAAAGTAGGAATCTAGGTGGTGGGGTTACTACATTTGGCACACAATTATGACTTGCACCCCATTAATCGAGAAGTACTCGAATTTATTCATAGAATCAAACTAGAGCTTTTGGACATAACTTGATTCAGGTATTACAAAGACATGGACTTCTGACCTATGATCAAATGGTTTATAGTAATGTTCTTAGCGTTTTTGTGATAGAGCTTTTTCTTGGAATGTTTCTTTAACCTGAAAAGACCTACAACAATTCAAACATTTTCTAGGATTCATTGGTTCCAAGCTTTCCTTTCTTACGAGTAATAAGTTTTTGAGAGAAGTTTGGACATACCCTAGGGATTACTAAAATTTTTTGAGAATAGGAAACCCTTAGGTAATGTGACTTTTACAATTGTCACATTCCCTAGCATGTTGCAGATTTATTGGAAGGCAACAAACATTTCTTTGGTGATTGCTGGAAGAACTTTTGATCCAAATGAAATTTTACATTGGTCATTTTCCCTAGAATATGCGATCTTTAAATTACATTTGTTAGGTGATTGCTAAATGAATTTTTTCGATGCATATGATTTTCCATGCAATTCACATCGACTCAGATGTCCTCATCATACAGCAGAGCTTGTAAATTTTTAAAAGGAAGATTAATTTTTTGATTTGAAGTAGTAAAATTATATCACGAGTACAATAAACTATGTAATAATGCAAACATGTTCAGGTTCCTGGATGCAACATGAAAATTTAGAAGTAAAATATTACAGAATCTTCAAAGCAGTTTCTTGGAACTTCAGTTCCCCATAGAAACTATACAAGAATGCCTTTTGTTTTCGAATGATAAAAAAACATATGAGTTAGAGGAAGGAAACCCAATTTCTAGTATCTCTTTGCAGATGATTTTCAATAATTATATGCAGGCATTTTCAAATTTCAACTCGTCATTTTTTTGGACTTATTTAATTTTCTTTGCAACAGATAAAATTACAAGAGTACACCTCTGAAAAAAGAACATCTGTGTATGGTTGGGCAAGCACAAGCAACACTTAAGAATATTATTGAAATTACTAAGAAATAAGAGTTGAAAATTATACTAACAACGAACAAACTATTGAACACAATGATCCCATGTTTATTTAAATTTGAAAATCCAAAATTTCTGAAGTATGAGTCATTCTAAAAATTAAATTGATTTTCCTGAAAGAAAATTTTTTAAAATTGAAATAATTTTTTTAAATGAGGATAATATGGCAAAAAATCTTAAATGATGGAATTCCATGATTAAGACCAAAATAAGTAAAATAAAGCAAGTATGGCATTCGATCAACAAAATCAATGAACAAAATTCCTTCTTTCAGGAATAGAAAAACCGATGCGTGAATCAAAGTGGGATTAAATTCATTTTATTGCTTTTCATTTGAAAAACTGAGTTTTTAGTCTTCTCTTTCCTAAATGAGCATCTTATTTTCACACATTCTAAGGCTCTCACCAAAGGTATATTTTTAATTTCAATCAGATTAATTAAATTTTACTTACTATGCACAATGGTACCTTACACTAATTTAGTATAAAATTTGGTTTTGACTTTCCAATTATAACTCAAGTTTTCTAGAGGTCCTTGTATGCTATTAAATTATTTTTCTAGTGTCCAGATGCTCTTGAATTTGGGTATGGTGTTTTAATTAACGTCACACTGGAGCAACACAATGGGGTATTGGTGACGGTCAGGTATCAATCCCAAATGATGCACACCTGAGCTTGAATTTGGAATCGTATTTAGATAGCTGTAGTCCTTACAGAGTGTACTATCTATTGTGTGTCTTCATCCTACCTTAATTTACAGCTATAATGGAAAGGGCATAGTAAATACTGACAAAAGTAATTATCACTAATTTAACTATTCTGTGAAGTCAGAAGATACGTAAAATAATTTTGGGGAACATTTTTTCTAAGAAAAACCACAATTCATTAGATGGTTTTGGAATACTACCCTTCTAGATATGGGTACACAGGGCAGCTGTCCCTGTGTACCCATCTCTATGCCTCAGAATATATTTTGGTCAATCTGGGAATGATCAGGACAATTGGCCTCAAATATCAAATTCCTCGAATTTCAAATATCGCATGCTTCAGTTTTAAGCTCTCGGTGTGGAAGGAAAAAAAGGCGAACGTAATAACAGCTGTTAAAAGAGCGAATAAGAAATATGTAAAAAGAACGATGTTGGAGTTGTCTCAGCAGAAGGTAGGGGTAAAAAACAATCTGTTTACAAGATCCCAGCTTGGATAGAACATGCTCGTCAGCACATTTTATCAATACCTAAAGTAGAATCACACTATTGTAGAAAGTCAAGTAACAAATTGTATGTCTTCACAGCTAAATCTTGAAAAACTCCAGTCTTTACCTGGAAAAATGTCAAAAGGACAACTTAAAGATAATGGAGGAAAATGAAAAGTTAGGCCCAGAAAATAAAAAACACTGATAAAGCCAGTCTCAAAATCAGAGTATAAAGTTTACTTCCATTCCTACGGTAAACTTAGGTTTCATAAACCTTTGAGAAATTGTCAAAGGTCTCTAATCTACAGGAGATAAAAGGGGAAATGGGAGAGGAAAAAAACAAAAAGGAAATAAAACTGAAAACTCAAGAAATTCTGTCTTATTAAAAAAATCTGTCTTATTAAGAAATTCTGTTCACATTAAAAAATAATTTTGCTTATCTGAAGTTATTTTTCTTGCTTTCCAACTAAGATTCACATACTAACCATAGTCTGTACATTAACTTTATTAGCTTTAGATTTGAAAACAAATATCTAACTTGGTGTTTTATTATAGCTTTATAAAAAGGGCAAATATGCTACAATTTATAAAAAATAATCATATTTTTTAAGAAATTGCGAACAGATTTAAAACTTGGAAGACTTTAAAAAAAGTGTTGTTAATCTAAATTAAAAGTTTCAAAAAGAATTTTTTAATTTTTTTGAAATGTTAAACATTTCAAACTGTTTTCCTGAAAAATGCTCGTCATCTGACCGTGGTTCAAAATTACGTGGTGTTGTCCTCGGATCTTTCCCTTTGGGATTGATCCCGGACCGTCACCAATAGCCCATTGTGTTGCTCCAGTGTGACGTTAATTGAAATACCCTACCCAACCCAACCCCCCTGAAAAATGCTGAATTGGTCGATTCGCCCTTTTTACATAACACCGACGAAATCCGAAAAAAAAAACCGCCAAATAAAACCGCGCAAAAAAATTTCCCGCATTACCGCTGTACCCAAATTTATAATTTAACTTTTAAATGTTTCAGAAAGAATTTTCTCTCTTGTTTAGAAAAGTTTCTTTGCTTGATTGTTTGGTTACTTATTTTTGAAGAGCGTTATTAACAATTTAAAAAAAATTTCAACTGATAAAATTTGTTTTTTTTCCACATTTGAATAAATTTTGATAAAAATAAATCCAAATTAAAACTATTTGATGTATATATTTTTTACGTGACGAATGCATCGCACAAGCCACCAAGTTTTGTAACGAAAACTTAGTACTATATCTGGCAATGAATATTAGGTTTTCGTTCTGTTTACATTAAACAAGTAATATTGATCTTTAAATTCATAAAAAAACTTAGGGTAATATAAAGAATTGGTGGAAAGCGACAGATGTTTTGAAAAAAGTTGTTCTTGTGTTGAATTGTGTGTAAACTTGGTATGTATCAGATTCTGCATCTTTACTCGTCCTTAAATTCGCTGTTGTGCTTTCAAATTCATACATATACGGATGTATTTTATTTTATTGTGCAGAAATATCGTATCACAATTTGTGGAACTTGTCTGCCCTCTACTTTCCTTTCCTCCACAAAACTTTTCAATAATCTATGATTCTACTATTTCGTTATCCTTAAGAATCGGTTATGTGGTCTCCAGAGAGTAGGATTCCGATATAATTCATGCAGACTTTTCAACCAATTTAATCTATGACATGCATTAACGCCTGTGTTAACATAATGTGTGTTTCTTTCAAGCACTGAAATTGATTTTCCTTTAGTTGAGAAATAATTCTCTTAAAGCATTTGTTCTGTACGTTTTTAATAGGATTTTTCGGCGTGCTTCACTTTATGAAATAACTGAGCTTGTGTAAGTCTACTATGATGTAAGTTGGTTAAAAACAATTTAAAAAATGTACACAAATAAGGAATGATTTCAGACTCCCAATTGAAAGTTTAGAACAGCTCCAGTATAGACCCCCAATCCATTTGGCGACTTTATACGTCGCCAACCTTCAATTGCAATTTGTTGTTTTTGGTAACCCCCACTTTTTTCCACTCCATTCTAGCAACCCTACAACGTCCCTACGCTATGTATATATATATAGACATATTTAACCCAGACTTATATATTGACTGTGATAACAATTTTTATATATAATCAAGATTTACATTATTTATTATGGCAAATGTGCAATTTCTTTGCACATAAAAAACGCCAGGGTTTCCATAATGGTTGCTTTGAAATTTCGTTTTCCATTTTACAAAAAAATCTAATGGGGTGCGACTGAGGGTTCAGTTCACGACTGGCAGCCCCGTTTAAACAGGAAACCCTCATTTACAATGAAATCTGTTAAAAGATTAGAATAACTTATATTCAACTTATGTACATTTTTTGTAATACGTCTGTTAAAAAATGTCGCCAAGTAACATCAGGGTTGGCAACAAAAAAAGTCACCAAATGGATTGGGGGGTCTATACTGCAGCTGTTCCGAAAGTTTTGCACTAGCAATCGTACTCTAATGTACTAGTAGCTACTGAACAGTAAAAATAATGTACGATATTTTTAAGAGTAATTGTAGCACATAAGTTAACAGTTTGTACTAAAGTAAAAAAATGATAGGCATGCTGAATTACAATTTATCAAAATCCAAAAATGGGATTTGAAGAGTTAAATAGAAAGCTCACTGATATCGATCAGTCTTACAACATTGATACTTTGGTGTCATTTCTCCAAATTATATTGCAATTTTTTAACTTAATATGCAATCTTATCGAAGCTTCTAATGTTAGTAAAGGAAGAAATTCTCTACCATTGTTACATTTGTCAAAGTTTGCAACATTATTGTATTTTGGTCCCATTTAGGTTCCTTGCTTTTAAATTCCTCTTAAAATTCTTACAAGTACTTAATCGGGGACCAAATGGGCAATTCCTTAGGCTGCTGTTTCTAGAAGGCTGATTTGCTCCCAAAACTGTTTTTAAACAATAGTTTAAACCCTTTTTCAATTAAAAAGACAGTAAACTGTAGAAAATAAACACAAATCTAATAAAACAATTTCTTGTATAGTAACTATAATTGTGTTGCCATTAATCTTATTTGCCTATTAATTGCACTGAAAGCAGATTGATTAAAGTGATTATAAATTCAATTAACGGGACTAATAATATTTCGATTAAAATGTTTAAAGATTTTTAGCTGTGTTTTGTTCCTTAAAAATACTTTTAAGCTTATTATGTTCCTCTGTTAAGTTGTTAAATCTTTTGCAAATATAGAATAAATATTACATCTAATAAGAGGTGAAGAATCATTGTCACAAAAAAAACTACAATTATACCACTTATTTGAAAAATTGCTGCCTGATTCAGGTAATATATAATGCATCATACTGCTTTTAGCAATTCTTTTAACATTTCCAAAATCCCTGGAGGCCAGTAGATGGTTACATTTCCCTGGCCAATTTCACAAGCCAGTCTCACTGGCTGTAATAGGGTCAGGTGGGGTAAAGTGGGTAATCCATGTAAAAGTTACCTCATTAATTACAAACCCTGTTTAGATGGAAAGTACAACTCACAATATTATATTTAAGGTTTTTAAAATGTTTTTCAATCAAAACAATTTTAGTGGTAACATCTCGAAGATCCTGGTGGCCTCTTATTTGCTTTGATCCAGTCATGTGGGTCGTAGTTTTCTTGGAAACTTCCTATTTATGTATTCCTTTCTAAAGCTATTATATATTTTTTGTTCTGAGCTAGTAAAAGGACTTGTTAAAAGATTCCAATAAACAGGCAAGAAATTACAACATTGTTTTAAAGGCTAGATGTTATTAAATAAAGTGGGGTATAGCTTTAGGTTTAAGTGGCAACATTGATGTAACTTCTTTTGGAATTCTTTTATGCAAAAGATAATTTTTAATCAACAAAAATGAATAGGTATATAAGTATTCAGTAATATTTTTGTATGTATATGTATAATATTATGACTACCTCAATTACAAGTTGTGCCTTACAGCCCTCAGATGTTGGGGTTTCCATGCCACTGAAAATAACATGGAAATGAATTTCAAAATCATGGTACAAGGAAAAACGAATTTCAAAATGTTTCTAAGGTCACATTTCCATGTCTATTGAAACAGTTATGTGAATCATTAAAATTGACCATGTTATGAAAAAATTTAAGGGAAGTGGTTATATACCGTAAACCTACAGGCTGTGGAACAGAACTGTGAGGATAGAAAAGGCATTAATTTCCCAGAATAAAGTTCAATTTGTGTTGTAAGCTTGTCACAAAATGAAGGAAATCAAGCTTCACAGGGAAGTATATTATAACAACATATAATTTTCACGCATCTTATGCCAGATAAAGCATGTTCACTGTTAAAAGACCTAACATTTTAACAACCCTCTCAACTCCTATGTCTACTGATTTTAAAAATGCTCATAATTCATTCAGAAAAATAGGTGAGGTATTAACAGAGGCTCTAGAGCCTAGAGCATTTATTTCAAGGAAGATAAGATAGATCTATAAAAAGTCAAAACATAGGTATGAAAATAGTCACAACTGAAAATATAGGGGTTTTTAATGAAGAAAAGACATGCAGTACATTCTTCAATGTAATGTATAGTATATAATGCAAAGAAATGCCACTGTTTAAAAACTTGTCTTTGCTAAATTTTACTTTGAAATTGAAAACACTGTGTGTGTTATACCCACTTTACCCCACCTGACCCTATGGTGTTAAGCCTTTGCATGTTGTATCATTTTTATAAATTGTACATGTTATGAAATTAGAATTTGGTTTATATTTCAGAAAAAGCCAAAATGTCGAATGCAGCCAACTTGGCACTTCTTCAAACACAGATCCAGTCAACTGCTGGAGCTATACCAGTTCTAAATGAAAAGGGTAAATTAATTATAATGTATTACTCTTCATTTTGTCTAAAAATTATAACCCTTGTGTGTAATTATTGTTAGCACATGCATAATTCAGTTCTATTTTGTAGTTATTCTATTCTTTTATTCACATTATTACTAATACTTTGAATAGCACAACATATTAGTATGATTCTGTAATATGCTAAATTCATAAAATATCATTTAGATTCAGCAATTTGGAAAGCTGTACTTCTGTATAGAACATGTGTAAAATGTCAAATTTCTAGAAAATAGTTTTATTAATAAATTGTTACTGATATTCCAAATAAAAATACAATCTAAGGGTGTAAAGAGGACCCCCTCTTAGAAATTGTCATGATTGACAGCCATTGCCCATCCATCCTCTAATCTCCCCGTATTGGTCACAAATGTCCTGACTAGAAAGTACAGTAAAATTTGCAGATGGTGGATGTTCATTTCTTGGGATTTAGAACAAAGGGAGCAAGAACAGGGGATATGCAGATTTTGTAGGCATTAGCGTTTAGTCAAACAATCCTGACCATTCAGAAGTCGGGTTATTGCCCCTTAGTGCATCTGGAATATATTTATGGTTAATCCTAGTTAATAGTTCTTGGTTGGAAAAAGGTTCTTTGATTTTTTTATTGATGTACATTTGCTGGAATTATGAGATGAGTCTGTTTGGAATCTGAACAAGAGGTACCCCTCTTTGACAAATAATCTGCTTGTTCATTATCATAGACCACAGTGTGCCGGAATTCTCTGTTTTGTGACGTCAGAGTATAGATAAGTGATTGACATTCATGTCATGTAATATATCATGTCTTGCAACAATTTGTCAAGCTTATAGCTTCAATAGCTGCTTGGGAATCGGACAAAATAACACAAATTTCTTAAATTTGTATTCTGCTCACATGCATAGTTTACATCTTCAAATGTGCAAAGGGTAAAGAGAAACCCTTAGTAAACTGCAGGATTGGTATGGATGTCATTTAAGGGAAATTACAGATACAGGATAGAGAGAAATTAACCTTTAGATTGCGGCCAGTACAGAATTGATTGATTATGCAAGTCAATTCCATTGACATCTTGCTCTAATTCACTATCACTTAGCATTCTCATCTATTCAAAAGAATAGATTATTAACACGACCTTGCCTTGGTCAGCCATCATCTTTATTTGAAAGGTCATCATGACTGGAAGTAGAAAGAATTGTGTCTATTTTTGCATGACTCAAAATATTTTTTTTCTTACTTATGACCAAATTTTAACAAAAGTTAAAAGTAGAAGTCTTGCAAGACAAGAATACTCTTATCTGCGCAATCTATTATAACAGCACAAAGAAAATTTAAGATTATTATAAACTGCACTACTGACTGATATGACAGATCTGTAGCAAAGAACTAACAGTGCAATAGTTGTACTAGGTCTATCTAGAAAGGTGTATAATCTAGAAAGGTGTATAAAAGACCTATGTGGTTTCTTTTGAAAGTATGTTGCAATTCTTTTATGCAAAAAGATAACCTGTTCAAGAGTGATAAAGTGAAATAAAAATGCGGTCTCTTATCAGTGTATTAATCAAAAATATGTATACTATTCTGGCATTTGAATCTTTGCAAACCTCATAACCTGAAGTAGGCCATTATGGGTTTCTTAGAAATAGGAATGAATCTACTAGTTTCTCATGCTTTGTCCAATATATTTATTACTCTTCCTATAGAAAGCGGAAAGTTCTTGAAAATTTCACACAAAATTATCCTGTAAGTGTCACATATCTGTACTATGACCATGGCATTCCTTCTTGTTAACTGATTACATGTGGGTATGATGAGAATATGATATATCTTCCTTTTTCATGTGTAGGATGACCTAAAACATACCGCAAAGCAATCTCACTCGAGGGGACACGGTCATGCTGACCACCAATGGAGCTTTTCTTTGTTATTGTCAGAACACCACTCTCGAAGGAATGGTTACAGTATTTTTATTTCTTATCACCACTTGGTTTTTTAAACACTTTGATTGTTAGCACTATTTTCAATCTTCCTGCTTTCAGTTGGTCTAATTAACTTAAGTGTTGCAAAAAATGACCGTAGAGAATCAAATCAAACCAACCAGCTTCTGTACTAAACATTATACATGAACATAATGCATACATTATGAAATACAAATATAATAAATAAAACAAATGGAGCACACATTTACTATTGTCCACACTTCCATAAAAGAATTTTAATCCAAACTTCATAGGGTTCCTTGTTCAAAGCATCAAGTGGAGGTGAAAAGAACACAAATAATTGAAACCCGAGTGGTGATTCAAAAATTTTGCAACCATTTCCCCCAATTCCCATTAAGCAGCATTGTGACAACAGTATGAAAGGAAAGCACTCTAGGTGGTCAGTGTAAAAGTCATCCATGCCCCTCACCCTAAGCTATAAAGAGGAAGGAAGTCTGGAGAAATCTACCATTGTGAGACATGGGTAACGAAATTTGGATGCCATAGTCTAAAGGTTAAGATACCATATTTGACTCATGAATTACAATGAAAACTTGCTTGAAAGTATTTTTATTTTTGAAACTTTTAGAGTTTAACCAGAAATTGAATGCAGTTTATTTTACCTAAAATGAACCACAAACAGGAGTACAGACAGCCAAACTACTTACCATTAAGTACATTTGCAATCACTACTTGATAAAGATTAGAACCTCAAGAATGACAAACTGGTGTGTAGGTACTGTGTAGCTCAATTTAGAGGAGTTATATGACTTCACAATAGGATTTAATTTCATTTTGTTGGTTTTTGACACTTAAATCTACCTGGTTCCTTAAGATGTTTCACATAAAAAATTTAAAGTTGGAAATTAAATAAAAAAGCAGTAATAAAGGTATTGATAAATGTAACTTTATTCAAGAAATTAATATCTGTTTTACGATGTTTTAGGTGAAGTGTCTATGCAAAAAGTGAAGGTCTTCAGATATGTTTCTGGCAGAAGGTAAGAAAAGAGTTTGGCTTTTTGTTTAATTGTCATGTAATTTTTTAGCATTAGATGTTCCAAAACTTGGAATTTTGTTTTTACAAAGGATTTTGATATAGATGCTTTTATTATCATTTGTGAAATATTCAAGCATCAGCTTTAGCTCCAAAAATAAGGAAAAGGAGGCACTTATTCTTAACTTGTTCCCTTTTTTAAAAAAAAGAACCTGTTTCAAATTTAGTAGCATATGTAGTTGCATTTATTACATCCTCAATGTGTTCAAGTGTGCAGTGGTTCATTTTTTTAAAATTCTTATGCCCAAGGTGGCTTTCCCAAGCATAGAGTGAAAAGCCATCCGATACAAAACACTAGTCATCACAGAGGGAGAAAGAAGAAACATCATTGCCCTGAAGAGCTGAGCAATGAAAAAGATGCTTGCCAGTCAAGTTCTCACAACCACACAATTAACAGGTCAATGAGTCGAAAAGTCCAATGATGATTAAAATCTAATTTAAATGCCAGAATAAGCTATTTTTAAATTGGACTATGGTTTGGTAATGTCGTAAATCTGTTGAGTGCATACTGTATGTGTGTGTCTCTACATAGTGTTCCCACAGGCCTGATTTTCCCTTTTTGTTTTTAAGGGCTCTTAAATACCTTAGTATTTGCTGGAAGTTCAAAAAATATTTTAAAAGCCTTGGTTTTTACAAGAGCACTGCATATTTATTTCACCTGCATTCAAAAGCCATGATTTATGTTACTTGTGACATCAAACATTGAAGGTTTAATATATATAGGTTTGCTAAAAATTTATATTTTCAAAACTGGGCCTGACACTCAACTGCATGGCTCATAAAAGTTTCTTCCCTTGTGCTCTCACAAGTTAATCTATTAGGATCTATGTTAAATGTAGCCTTTAAAAATGAAAAAGTTTTAATTTTTCTTTTGCTTGAAGGGTGGGAACCCTGATAGATGCCTGAGAAGGTGCAGCCTTCTTTTAGATTTTAACAAGAGTTGCATAACCAAAACTAGACAAATCTATCACATTTTCTGCAAAATTTCATAGAACAAACTTTGCTATTCTATACACACAAAATTGAACTGTAAACAACTGTTGTTATCGAACCAAGTTTACCTGTCTGGCATTTTTATCTTCGATTGGTGATGTAAATTTGCTAAAAATATTCACCATCACAGCCTGAGGGAATAACAAGCAATTTATTGCATATTCATCAATAACATCTGGTCAATGCAGAGTGCTTTTTACTTTTGGGGGGAATTGTTGAAAATAGTGTTGTTTTTTAGAGTGGAATAACATTCATTTCTCCTTTTTACTTTTAAATACTTGATGAATTTAAATCAAAATTTTAGTTTTGCAGGGATGGAAAATCTTATTAATTAGTTGGACTCAAATTGCTCCAATTTGAGTCCACAGTTTTATATTTTAAATTATGGTTAACCAGAGGAAATTCTTATAAAAATGTGTTTCATACTTCTTGAAGTTAAGAAACATTTAAATTATAGTGCAAATATTTATTTCAATGAAATTCTGGGCCTTGAAATAGATATTTTTTTCTGAATATCAAATTAACTATGCACACACACACACAATGCAGATAGTTCTGTTAATTGTTATTTTATGCATGCTAAAGTAATTTAGAACAATAATGCTATTCCAGACCAAAATATGCTCCTGAGGAAAGCAGTGAAGAAGAAAGTGATGATGAATTCCCATTTGAGAAAAAGCCAGTTGCTGTAGCTCCAGAACCACCTCCTATAGATGACGAAGAAGCGCTGAAGCACGATCCTAGATTGAGACGTTTGCTGAAAAGAGACCAAGAATCTGAAGATGAAGAAGACAGGTAACATATTTTTAATTGGGTTGGATTGCAATGACTTCAAGTTTGTAACTTTCGGAAATAATTTGATCAAAGTTTTGTCATGATTACCATGTACGATTTTCTGATTTGTCTCAGATATTGCTCTTTGTTTTATTCATTTGTTTGAAAGCAAATATTGTTTTTTCCAAAAGCCACACTAGCCACTTTAGTACATTTGGATTATATTTTGCTCAATCTCTTCCAATTTTTGTGTTTTGACTACTGAAAAATACAATGAATAAAAGACTGATCAGAATAATAGGTTGTTACTTCAATCCTTGCTACTGCTTTGGTTGGGTTGTAGTTTCTTTGTAGACTCCCAAATGGGGACAAATCACCTCAAAAGTTCTTCAAGGTTGCAAACTTTCCCTTGTTGGATTATTTTTTAAGAATGCAAATCTGGGCCATAGCAAATCCTTCATGGGATAGGTATAAGGCTAAATTAAGCATGTCTTTTCAATACATGGTCAATTTAATTAGCCCTTGTGTCTAGCTCAAAAATTACTCTAGTGTAACAACCAAATAAATAATACATAGGTTAAAACCACCACACTGTTTTACTATGCTTTTAAACTATGTTTTGTCAAAATTTATCAAACATTTTATTGATCTAAAAATCTATCTTTAAATTACTTATTTTATGCAAATTAAAATCTATTTCCCTCTCTTCTGAATATACACTGCTGGCCACCGTAAATGCAACACCCTGAAGGAAGCATGCAAATAATATGAAATTTACAACATGCATTAGCGGAGGTGAGATATGCAAATGATTAGAATTTCAGCGCAGACGCACATCACGCGCGCCTGTGGCACCACTTCAAAGCGCTATTTAAGGCTTGGAGATTTCAACGATTTCAAGTACGGCAATTGTGTTTTTCTTGTGGTTTTTTCAAAAAAACGATCAATTATGCCTCGTAGAAAACAGCGATCATCTTTTGATCAAGTATCCGAGTTCGACAGAGGAAGGATAGTGGCCTACCGAGATTGTGGATTATCTTTCAGGGAAATCGGTAGTCGTGTTGGACGAAACCAAACAACTGTAATGCGGATATGTGATCATTGGATGCAGGAGGGTACAACGGACCGACGTGTTCGATCGCATCCACCTCAGTGCACCACTTCACGTGATGACAGGCATATTGTGCGTATGGCAGTGACGGATCGCTCAGCCACATCACGAACCATAGCACAGCACATTCAGTCTGTACCGCGTCATCCAGTGTCTGCGCGTACCATTCGAAGCCGTTTACAGCAGAGTGGTCTGTCCGCAAGACGTCCATTGCTTTGTCTACCCTTGCCGCAGAACCATAGACGTTTCCGTCGCCAATGGTGCGATGAAAGAAGGATGTGGACGGCAGAATGGAATGAAATTGTCTTTACTGACAAGTCACGCTTCTGTCTGCAACACCACGATGGTCGGATTCGAGTCTGGAACCACACTTCACAGAAGTCTATAAATTTAATCATTTGATACTTGGTCAACATGTTATCCACAAAATAAATTTTGTTGTGATATCTCTTGTCTTTCTTGGTGTTGCAATTTGGGTGGCCAGCAGTGTACTTAGAGAATAGGTTTGTTTTTCTCACAAATATGCACTAGAAAAATTACTTTTTAATTTGTTACTGGAATACAAAAACTATTTTATGGTTGCCTTGCTTATTGACTAATCCTAAGAAACTCAGAGGGCCGCGGTCGCCCGGTTGGAAGAGTAACGGACTAGCAACCGAAGGTTGCAAGTTCGAATCCAGCCAAACACCGTCGTGTACAAAGGGGGCTGGTGCACGTTAAATCTGTCGTGGCCTCAAATGTCCTCACGTTGGCATGGTATGGAAGTTTGGAGAGTGGGGTGCCAGCTCAGGTGTTGCCTCGTCATCTGACCATGGTTCAAAATTACCTAGTGTTGTCTGCGGATCTTTCTCTCTGGGATTGATCCCGGACCGTCACCAATAGCCTGTTGTGTTGCTCCAGTGTGACGTTAATTGAAAATACCAATACCAATACCTAAGAAACTCAGACTGGTCAAAGAACTAAAAAGGAACTGTGCAGCAAGAACTACAGGTCGGAATGTTGAATAATATCTCTCAAATGGCTGGAAGGTTATATTTTCAATTGCTGTTTCAATCAATATGAATCAACCCCGCATTAAATATTCTGAAAGTTTCGTTCTTTTTCACTCTTTAAGTGTAAATCTACTCTTGTTGCATTTATATTTCTTCTAACTATTAAATTGTCGTTGGAAAACACTGCCTGCTTTCTCAAGATGATTTTTCTTTTAAGAATCGAGAGACATCGTCACATCCATGAACCAGCCCCTGCGGGAGATGCCAGTGAAGATGAGTTGACTGAAGGAAGACCTATGAGATGGAGGGAAGAGGAAGAGAGCAGTGATGAAGAAGAGTTAGATGATGAAGTAAGCTATAAATTGTATTTAATACTTTTTGATGATTATAATTTGCAAGTACTGTGAAGATTAAGTATTCAGCTATATTCTGCAACCATGTTTGATAAAGTCAAATTTTTGTTAATTTAAGTATTCCATACAATTTATTGAAACTTGTATGTAATTTTATATATTTTGATTATATACAATAGAACCTTAACGAACTTTCTCAGTCCCAATAAAAATCAGCACCAATACTCTGAACAAATAGTTACAATTTAATGACTCCTTTTACATCCTAAAGTTTATTTTCTTTTTTTTTGCTGCAGTAGTCACAATTTGAATGCCATGCATTCCTTGTATTAATATTTGAACCTGCTCCAAGTTGTCAAAATTCAAACTACTAGACTTGTTACTTTAATTTTACAAATTGTCTACTCCAAATGATCATATTTGCTTACATTTTTACTTACTCCTGACTTACCCCTGTAACATTCAAGGTATAAGACTTGGCTGCCCTAGTCGAATTTCCATCTTTCCTCTTTTAAAGTTGCACAGTTCCTCAGACAGCATTCCTCAATGTCTGACCATAGAACCTCACAATTGCATACAGCATTTTTTATTTGTTTAGTATATTTAGTCTTTTCAGGGAAAGACCACCTAGTCACAACAGAACTGAACCACCTTATCAATACGTTTTTGCACATGAAATTTTTTTATTAGCAATTAGATTTCAAATTTTCTTTTGCTCAATTTTGTTAGGTTTTATTATTTTTTAAATTTTTAATAGATTTTATGTTGAGGCCATTCCAATGGCTTAGGATCTTAGTAATCAAAACTGCTCAAAAGCGAAAGACATTGCTTGTTTATGTTGTGTTTAACGTATGCATTGTTCGTGATGAACTGGGCTAATTTCTATGACATGTTCTTTACTTTTGGTTTCTCCATTCAGGGTAAACAGAGTATCAGGTTTCTCAAAGTGTCTTAATTTGAGTCATTACTTTAGGCTAATAATTTAATTGTTAAATTTTACTTTTCAAATGCCACATTAAGTGAAGCAGTTACAAATTATGATCTACTTAGCAAAAGCTTTGCTTAGCTTTAAAACACTTGAGAACAAACATAATTTTAATTTGTTTTTAGTGGTAATTTTTCTCATTACAATTTCATTTAAATAAATTCTTTTCTTTTTATGTAGGAAATCGAAAGAAGACGATTACTTTTGAAAATGAAAGCTCAAGAAAAAGTACAGGAAGAAGAGGTAACAATTTTGTGAATAATAATACAGAATCTGTATAATACTATAAAGCTTTCTACTAATAACAGAAGTTATCTCATGAGTTTGAATTGTATGTATTGTGTTGCATATCAAAATTTGTATTAGAATGTTTTGAAGATTGTTCATGCTATTTACATCAGATTTAACTACCATAGGTTTTTAATCTATCATTTTCATACATTCATAAAAGACAATAGATCATGTAGCCCTCAAAACACTGTATTATTTATGTTAAAATATACTTGCAAATCTTCACTATGCATTCTTTTTTATTCATTTATTGTCATACTAAGGTAATTTAGAAATGAATTCGAAAAATTTTGATTTTAAATTTCCTCATAATTAAGGATTAATATTTTCTATAACTATATGACAATATAATCTGTTACTTAATTTAAAATTGGATATTTTTAGTTCAAATGTGTTACAAATCTTATCCATTTTTGTTTCAGAAATTAATTTTGAATTATCAAGTATCCTGTAATTTCAAGAACCACATCATGTCATTCTATATGACATGCGGTGCTTATAGTTTACTTTGCAATTGGCATACTTTAGAATCATAGTTAAAAACATCTTCTATTTCTTAAATTACTTTATTCTCCAGAAGAAAAAAAATGCCTACTATTTGTATAAAAAACTTTCTAAGGGATCATAATATATATTAATAAATTATATGCAACAGTCCTAAATAAAGTTTGGCTTGACAGTTAATTGTATTTCTTTTTAGTCAAAATATACGATTTTAAACAAATTAAATTTTTAGTCTATTTGTAAAACAATTGTATGCTAGTTTACCTGTCACAAGATATCATTGGAGTATATAATTCAGTAACATCTTAATAACAAATAAATTTTACCTTCAAACAACATATGCTAATTCTCAGCAGTCCCTACATGACATTGTGATGTATAACTTTAACTGATCCATTTTCTATTCTTAGGAGCTTCTGGATCTTGAAGATGATGAACATAAATCAGAACCTGATCAGTCAGATGAATCAGAATATGAAGAGTATTCTGACTCGGAAGAGGAAGTGGAACAGCGTTTGAAGCCAGTTTTTGTTCGAAAGTATGACTGAATATGTAGAAAACTTATTCTTATTTGTCTTAAAACTATTTTTGTACCTTATGCAGAATGATTCGAAACGGAAGTTTGGATGATTATCTTTTAACCATTTGTCCTCAAAACCTGTCATTTATTTTATAAGAAGTTAAGAGGAGTTAAAATATGCAAAGTTTACCTTTTGATTCAAGCATTCTACAAAGAAACTTACAATTAAACTGCTTGCTTACATCTTTTTGGCCAAAGGAAAAAATATATAGTTAAAGATATTCTCTAATTATCTTATTTGCCAACCACTTTGTTAACATTTTTTCTCTGCTATGAAATTTATTAAACGGCCAATTTTTTTTTGCAAAAGAAAAATTTTCAGTTTTTTGTTTTACACATATTTAAATACCACAAGATATTTGGTTAAAATGCATATTAGAGTCCTAAGAGCACTTCATAAAAATTTCAAGTGTTTACCTTTGATAGTTATTTTGAAAAGGTATATATTATGTGGCAAAAATGTCACTTGAGAAATAATCCATTAAAGGGCATTTAAAAGCCTCCTGATGGGAGTGTTCG
Source organism: Meta bourneti (assembly GCA_933210815.1). Lineage (NCBI taxonomy): Eukaryota > Metazoa > Arthropoda > Arachnida > Araneae > Tetragnathidae > Meta > Meta bourneti. Next base: position 101,517,608 of record OW119924.1, on the reverse strand, counting down.
CATCTTTAATACATTTTAAAATAATTTCTGAACAGCTGCAGAAATATGTTATAAGTCATTTAATTTAAAGCTTGAAAATTACTTATATAAAAAATGCAACAAAAAATCTCTAAATCTCTGATGATTTTATTCTGCAAGAGATGTTAAATATTAAAATATTCTTTATCTTCAGGAGAGACCGTATAACTGTTCAAGACAAAGAACAGCAGGCTCAGAAAGAAAAGGAACAAGAGTTATTAGCCAAGAAACATGCTGAAGAACGGCGTAAGCAAACACTTAAGGTTTGTTTTTGTCATATTTATTTAATCATTAACAAAACTGGTTAAGTAAATAAGCCAAACTTAATCTTATATTTGTTAAGTTGTAAATTAGTGTAATTTACACTTGTGATAGTTAAGTAAGAATGTGAAGTATTAGTGTACGAGTTTACTACTTGAACAACTTTAGCATAACTAGAATCGAAAAGGGAACCGAATCTAGTATGACTTTTTGCAATAGAAATATTTATCCTCGACTGATTCATAACACTAAATATGTGGAATTTAAATCTCATTCACAAATTTCTGAGTCATAACATGTAATTGAGTACTTTGGAGCTACATGCTTCAGCTGTCTCCTATTCCATTGGTATCATTGGCTCTTTCAGCTTTCCTGGATCTGAAGACCATTTTACATAGTATATAGTTGGCATATAGAGATTAGATTTATATTTTTCACATGTAATGATTAGAATTTGAGCCATTGACTTTTTATATTTCTGATAAGAATTCAAAGAAAAACAGTTGCCTTTGTTGAAAACAGTAGTCAAATCAATAAAATGAGAGGGGGACTATTCATACCAGCCAACTCTTCTGGAAAACCACAATTTTACCTGATCTTCTGGATTTTTCTTTTCAATGAGAGAAATTTTCATATGCTGCCAAATTGGTTGTTTGGCGCCAAGTAGAGACAATCCATGTAGGAACAATATGGCATGCCTACCAAATTTCCTGGAAGTCTTTTAGAAAATACTTAGTTCTCCTGGACAGAAGTAGTATGCGGCATTTTAAATTAAAGTATTTCCAAATTGAAAATGCCAATTCATTTTTAAACAATTTGTGTTTTTTATGGGTAGTAGCATTAGGTATTCTCACCATATTCACTTGATAAATAAGGGAGTAGATTAATAACGTCTGACACCGGCACGTTAGGTTGGTTGTCTGTGGACATATAATCCTTTTCCATTGGCCATGTTGGGCCTTGCTATAAGCCCTTATAAACTTTATATGATATAAATACAATTAGTATTTTCATGAGTATGAAAATATTTGGCATGCTGGATCCTTGAGATCCCTGTCACTTTAGAAAAATTTTCTGTTGAAAAATAACTTCAATTATATATGTAATGTCTTAGTATTTGCATGAAATGCCTAATGAGATTTAACCTTGAACTTAAACAGTAGCTTTCACAATGCTTAATACTTTTATTAGTAATTTTAGTTTTAATGGAAATGAGATTTGGCTTATATCTGACATTTTTCTTCTACATCTTTCATATATGTTTATATTTTATTTAAAAATTGAAAACAAGGATATTGCAGTGAATGCTAAATAGTAAAAATTGTATTTAGAAGAAGTGTTCCACAAAATTGACATGCTGTATTACTTGTATACTGAATCTTAAGTTTGTATTTTTGTTCAGTTGGTTGAAGAAGAGGCTAAGAAAGAAATGATGGAACAACAAGAAGTGCAGAGTGTCTCCGATCTGGTTATCACAGATGACGAAAATGATGAAGCTGCTTATGAATCTTGGAAACTGCGTGAATTAAAGCGCATTAAGCGGGACAAAGACCTGAAAGAATCGTGAGTATATAGATTGAGAACATAAACCCTAATAATTTGTGGTTACGTATTTTCAATCAACTATGTTTAAGGGTTTTATTTCTTGTGTACGATAAAGTTTGGCATAACAAGTCTTAGTTTACACAAATTAATTCATTGAAATCAAGTGACTATTCTAATATGTTGTAATGTTATAATTATAATATGTTGTAATGGCAAAAAAGAACTGCTCTATCCAATCACAGAAGTTTACAAAAGCAATTTGAAAAATGTTGGACACTAACAAACAAAAGCACATCTTGGTGATAATTTACTGTTCAAAGTTTCAAGTCTTGCAGCTTACTATCGAAACTTATATTCTTTAATTTTAAAGTTTAAATGATTACTGAGATTTATTGCTCCACAGCTCACACCTCAATGGTTGCTAACCTAATATTGTTCTGTAGCTGTTTTTGTGGTTCATTTATTTCAATATTTATTTTTAAAAACAGCAGAATTACCTGACCTAACTTGGGTTGAATTGGTTTACTATAGATTGAAAAAGAGTTACCAAAATAGTCAATTTTCTCTAAAATCGTGCTGTAAAGGAAACCTATGTCAAAATTTTAAAATACTTTGAATAAATTCGATTAGCTGCCATTTGTGGTTCAAAAAGTTTTGTGCTGTATGTTTTACTTATAAAAAGAAATTCTACGACCACATGTATTAAACCAAAGACATTAGAGGATTGTTAATAGAAATGCAAACATGCTGCACAGAAAATAAACACGTCTTTAGCAATATTGGCCACAAAATAATTCATTTCTACCATGGTCTAGCACAAAATTGAATATTTAGAAATTTATGTTTCGAAAGAAAACCTTTTATCTTAGTTCCAATTAGAAAATAGGAGATTAAATTTATTCGTGTGTAAATTGTCAGAATTATTGGAATAAAAATTGTTTTACTCATTAAAAAATTCCATATCTATCTTAAAAAGTTATGAATTTATTTGAAATATTTTATTTGTGTCTGAATTGGGCTGAGTAAAAGAATCAGTTTAAATTCTTTAATGTGCAAAATTGAATGTTGCATATTATGGAATACAAATTGGCATTATTTACTTAATTCAATGTTTATATCAAGTATAGAGGTTACTTTCTCATTTTGTGTCTTATTTTCTGATAGATACGAAAAAGAAAAACAAGAAATTGACAGGATTCACACGATGACTGAGGAAGAGAGACGGGCTGAGCAGAGAGCTAATCCCCGTATGGTCACAAACAAGGCTGCCAAAGGGAAATACAAGTTTCTTCAAAAGTATTATCACCGTGGAGCCTTTTTCTTGGTTAGTATTTAATTACGAAGAAAAGAATCACAGACGGTTCTCACAAACCTCAAGAAAGCCTGATTTTTCATTTTAGTTTTTAAGGGCCCTCTAAAAGCTTTAATATTTGCTTTAAGTTCGGAAAAAATTATAAAAAGCTTTAGTTTTTAAAGAACACTGCATGTGCTTAATCAGTGAATGCTTTTGTCGTGAACTAGAAATGCCCAATACGATTCCAAAATTAACCCTATGCAGAGTTTGTAATAGTTATGAATTCACATCATAGTGCTGCCAAAATCCTCAATTATGACAAGTTATTTGTTGCACCAAATGGACAAGCTTTATTTTTGTACCTTTTTTTATATTAAATTTAACTAATTTATTTAATATTTTATAATAACTGTTTTCATTATATAATGAAAACAGTTTCCACTTTGTAGGGATTTGTAACACTAATGTATTTTCTTTTGCTTAAAGTTATTTAAAATATAGCAGCTATGACATGAAATTTTACCCATTAGTAAATAATTTGTTTTTTTAAGAATACAATATTATGGTGAGCTATTTTTGAAAGAGAAAACTTATAGATGTAACAAATGATTTTTCTATACAGTTATGACAATATGACTTATGCAATATATACTCAATTATATGTATTGCATTTGAAAACACTATAAATTTATGAAACACTGTTACTGAATTTCATGCCTTTGCAAAAAAGTCCCTTTAGAGTAGTAATTGTGTGTAGCATCAAATCATTTTTTTCAAAGTGAGTTGAGGTAAACAATTTGACTTCAATTTTTTTATAACACTTTAAACTATTCAAAATTGGGTTTGATGTGGAATTTTGTAAATTTCTCCTTTCGAATAATCTTAGAGCATTTTTGATATAAAATGAACAACATTCAATAGTGTAGCCAATTTTTGTATTGTTAGGATCTTAAACTTAATTTTAAAACTTTGTGTATTTACAGGATAATGAGAATGACGTTTATCGTAGAGATTTCTCTGCCCCAACATTAGAAGATCACTTTGACAAGACAATTCTACCTAAAGTGATGCAGGTATGTGTGGCTTTTATAAAATTATTTTATGTAAATCTAAGGTGGTATTATTTTATGAAATATGTTTTATTTCCCCCTTTTGTCTAGTACAATTCATTATTTATAACATTATTTAATTTAATTCTTGAAAAGTATGGTTCTATGTAGTTATGCACTAGAATTTTTTTACTGATGTGTGAAGGAAATGAATTTGAATATGCAAAATAATTCAACTTTTCTGTAAGATTTCATCTGAAATTATTTACTCTGGTATTTGTTTTGGAAATGAAAACTGATTTATTCCTACTTTGCATGTTTTTCTTCACTTTAAGGGAAGTTATAGGCTGTCCTTCAAACTTGTGTTCAATTATTTCCTAACAAAAATACTGTGACATAAATTGTTAAGTCTACAACTTGTAGGTGATGCAGGTTCAAGTCCTTCCTGTGTATATTTCTATCTTCTGTGACAGTAAAAAATTTTTGTGTGTCTTGATGTTGTCTGTCTTGTGTTTGACTCAGCTTGGCCAAATATGGCCCTTGCACCATAAAACCCCCAAAACAACCATAAATTGTTAGGTGCAATTACCTGATTTGTTTGATATCATAATTCTTTTGAGAAAATAAAATTGTATATAATTTCATTATGAGTTATTGAGCTGTGGTATCAGAATTATGCATGCCTATTTCAATACAGGCCACATAGTGCTTTACATACCCTGATGTAACCCTCTAGCCTGGGGCTTTGACGACTTAAATTTCCGCAAATTAGGAACTATCTTAACATTGGTCTGGATTTGCCCTTTTGCCTGAATATTTATTGTAATTAATTTGTTTATTAAGATAATCATGGCAAATCAATCTTTGCAACATTTATATATTTTTTCATGGGAAAAATATTGAAATAAATGTGTTTAAAAGAAAAAACTTTTTATATATATCATATGGAAAATAAGATAAATATTTTAAAAATAAATTATATTAATTTAAAAATAAATTATATTAATTCCATTTTTCACTGTACAGACATTTTTCAAACTATTTAACCATAGACCATGTAAAAAGGGGGCTGGTGCATGTTAAATCTGTTGTGGTCTCAAGGTGTGAAACTTTGGAGAGTGGGGTGCTAGCTCAGGTGTTATCTTGTCATCTGACTGGTTCAAAATTACGTGGTGTTGTCCTCAGATATTTCCCTTGGGGATTGATCCCGGACCGTCACCAACAGCCCATTGTGTTGCTCCAGTGCGATGTTAATTAAAAGATCTATCTTAAACTATTTCTGCCTGTTCATGCAAAAAGATAAAATGCTCCATCATACAAGTATATGACAACACAAGAAAGGAATTACTTGTTATGTGTCACTGAATTGAAATTTTAAAGAAACATCTCAAGTACAATTACAGATTGTCACTTTAAATAATCACCATTATAATATCATTAACTTAAGGAGTTAGATTTAAAGGTGCTTATTTATCGTCCCGGGTAATACTAATATTTTCCTCTAATAATGAAATAGTCAACTTGATATTAAATAAATTGTGTATTTTCAATTCAAACCAAGTACTCGGTTTTTGTAAATAACTTCGTTAAATTTGCAATTTGTTAGAGACTTATTGGGATGACAACCAACAGTACGATTTTATTTTGATAATTAATTACCTGAGAACAACTAAACATGCTTAAAAACCGGTGTAGAATTTATGGTAACAGTTAGGGAAATTTTTTTTTCAAAATGGAGCAAGACTGTGTGTGTGTCCAAATACTAGTATTGATATTGTTAACTGAACACAAATTTGGATTCACCATCTGAAACAGAAGACATTAAAATTCTCTATTACACTGCTGGCCACCCAAATTGCAACACCAAGAAAGACAAGAGATATCACAACAAAATTTATTTTGTAGATAACATGTTGACCAAGTATCAAATGATTAAATTTATAGACTTCTGTGAAGTGTGGTTCCTGCCAAAATCAGTAGCCAGAGTAGCCGCCATTGTTGGAGATCACCGCTGCCACACGCCTCGGCATTGATTCAAAGAGACTTTGGATGTGTTCTTGGGGTACAGCAGACCAAGCAGCTTCCACACGTTGCCAAAGTTGATCTGGTGTGGCAGCTGGGGATGTATTCTGGGTTCGTTGAGCAACCATGGACCACATGTTTTCTATCGGTGAAAGATCCGGAGAGCGAGCTGGCCAGGGAAGCAATTCAATCTGGCGATTGACGAAGAACCCTTGGACAATGCGTGCCACGTGTGGTCGTGCATTATCCTGTTGAAATATGGCTGTGGGCAAGCCCTGAAGGTAAGGAAGGACAACTGGCTCCAACACCTCGGAGATGTAGCGCTGGCTGTTTAAAGTACCGGCAATGCGTACTAGAGGAGTGCGAGAGTGATATCCAATACCGCCCCATACCATAATACCCGGTGCAGGACCAGTGTGGCGGTGCATAACGCAGCTGTTCAGCATCCTCTCTCCACGGTGTCTCCAGACTCGAATCCGACCATCGTGGTGTTGCAGACAGAAGCGTGACTCGTCAGTAAAGACAATTTCATTCCATTCTGCCGTCCACATCCTTCTTTCATCGCACCATTGGCGGCGGAAACGTCTGGTTCTGCGTCAAGGGTAGACGAAGCAATGGCCGTCTTGCGGACAGACCACTCTGCTGTAAACGGCGTCGAATGGTACGCGCAGACACTGGATGATGCGGTACAGACTGAATGTGCTGTGCTATGGTTCGTGATGTGGCTGAGCGATCCGTCACTGCCATACGCACAATATGCCTGTCATCACGTGAAGTGGTGCACTGAGGTGGATGCGATCGAACACGTCGGTCCGTCGTACCCTCCTGCATCCAACGATCACATATCCGCATTACAGTTGTTTGGTTTCGTCCAACACGACTACCGATTTCCCTGAAAGATAATCCACAATCTTGGTAGGCCACTATCCTTCCTCTGTCGAACTCGGATACTTGATCAAAAGATGATCGCTGTTTTCTACGAGGCATAATTGATCGTTTTTTTGAAAAAACCACAAGAAAAACACAATTGCCGTACTTGAAATCGTCGAAATCTCCAAGCCTTAAATAGCGCTTTGAAGTGGCGCCACAGGCGCGCGTGATGTGCATCTGCGCTGAAATTCTAATCATTTGCATACCTCCGCTAATGCATGTTGTAAATTTCATATTATTTGCATGCTTCCTTCAGGGTGTTGCATTTACGGTGGCCAGCAGTGTAGATTGTGTGTGTCAACAAATTCATCTCTGTCCAGTCCTCTTCTTGTGATTGGCTTAAAATTTTCTCTTTCAACCCTACTCTTTAATGCTTAATTTATACTACACAGATCTTATTTAGCCCTCATGTAGCAAAAAATGATCGTATACCATCAAACTAAGCTTTATATAAACGAAAATAATTCTTAACCTATTTGTGTGACATTGATAAATTTTTGTTGGTAAGGCCCTTGCTACCTTCAGATAGAATTCATTTCTGTACTGATAAAACACGTTCAAAAGTACATGATGTCAGGGGTATTGAATTTCATTTGTATGATGGTCCATCGTAGATAATTTTCACTAAGAACTCTGGAGACAATCTCAATTATTTTGAACTCTGACCATCTGATAGAACCGCCCTCTAACTCCCTGAATACAGCTATACCAACTGGTATAGACAAGGGTTCCCCTTTGCTCTCGCATCAAATCTATCACTTTAATAAAGGTAATTTAGCAATGATATTGATTAGAATAGTTCGGAGGAATTTGATTATATTAACTATTGACATCACACATACGAAAATCTAGCTCACATTCTGATTTTTGGTTTTCTAATTCAGTTGTTTTAATGGGTAAATTGAAGTTATGGTACTTATTTTAATATTACCTATGTTAACTTGCACACAGCTTAGTATTTTTCCCTTTTACTTTAGTTCAGTGCATTTAGTCTTTTCGAGGAAAGAGGATACCTAGTCACATCAGAACAGAATCACCATAGCAATATGCTTTTGCGCTTGAAACTTTATATTAGGCAATTAGATTTTAAATTATCTTTAGCCCAATTTTATTCAGTTATATATATATATATATATATTTTAATTATTTTAATAGTTTTATGTTGGGTAGCTTGTTTAGGGGCCATTCCAATGGCTTAGGATCTTAGTAATCAAAACTGCTCAAGTGAAACACATTGCTTCTCTGTGTTGTGCTCGATGCGCTATCCATGATTAACTGGGCCAATTCCTTCGACGTGTTCTTTACTTTCGGTTTCTTCATTTGCTGACGCTCTTAATATTTCTTAAATTGTCAGTTTAAATCATATTACTGGTATTATAATTGTACTCTAGTCATTGGAAATAAAAATAACTTTTGGCTAATAATTTCATAGTTAAATTTGATTTTTAAAATATCACATTAAGTAGAGCAGTTACAAATTTTAATCTGTTGCTTTTGTCTTACTCTTAGATTAATTGTTGCAATGGTATTTTTCTTATGTTAATGAGTAAAACTATTGATTTTAATAACTATTAAAATCAATAGAAAACTAAACTATTTCATTTTAATTGAATAGTTCAATTAAAATGAAACTATTTAGTTGGATGTTATGTTTCTGCTTCTTTCCTCAGGAAAAATGATAAACTTTGCTATGTTTAGCATCTAGTTATTTTATGTTAGAATGGCATCTGATTCTCTGAAAGACTTGGTATTTAAGTTTTATATTTCTCTATCTAAAACAGAAATAAAGCTGCATTTCATGAAAATGAGTCGTGCATCTTTTTCTTGAGCTATACTTGATATATACTGTGTAATTTATTTACATCAATTTGAACTACTTCTGTACTGTGACTATTTTATTTATTTATTTTTCAGGTCAAAAACTTTGGGCGCTCAGGGCGAACAAAATACACCCATTTGGTTGATCAAGATACGACTGTCTTCGATTCTCCATGGATGGCGGAAACTGCCCAAAATGTCAAATTCCATCACAACCAGGCAGGAGGTATGAAACAAGTATTTGACCGTCCATCTGCAAGGAAGAGGAAGAAGTGAGGAAACAACCACAACCCCTTTGTACATATTAAATAATGCTGTAAATAAAGTATTGACACTTTATGTTCAACATTTATAAGTCTCATCAGCTATTCAAATGTGCTACAATAAATTTTTATGTTTTTATTTATAAATTTGCTTTATTTCTACTTATAATATGACGATCAGCGTAATACATAATTTTCTGACAACTTTTCAATTGTTAAGTTGTCACATGAGTGTAAGTCATTCATCATCAATGAGTTGTAATAGTTGAATTTTGTAATTATGCCAAACGATCTGTTGTATGTAATAAAATGAGCTAAGTATTAAAAATTGTGAAAATGACAAACCTAATAAATGTTTACTTTTATTTAAATGTAATTTTTTTGCAATTTAACAATTAGATATTATCTAAGAAAGTAGTTTTACCATTCGCCAGTTGTGAGAGATTTTTCCTGTGTAAACATAGACAAACCGCCAGAGAAGAAAAAGTACTTATGGTTAAGAACTAATATAACCCTCCCATAACCTAATGGATTCTGCTATTGGTTGTAATAACGTTTGATTTGTTAAGATGTAAAAAAGAAAATTGGTTAAGTGCCATGCAGAGAAAACTCCAGATTGCAATAAGGCAATTTGCATTCTGACTGCCCAAATAATTGAAAGGAAATAACGATTCTGGTCTTGCTGAAAATTTTGTAAATCTTCATCTTTATGCAAATGATACATTTTTAAATTGTTTCTCTAACAGTTTAGAACTTGAATGGCATGATTTAGACCTCATTCTTCAGTGTCATGAGACATGGCATTCAAAGACATTTTGTGCTTTTTAATTGACAACTACTAGCAATTGTCCATTTCCGAAATTGAACTATGTTAATAACAATTTTGCTCAAATTTCAAGATTCATCGAAAGGGAACTTAAATCACCATGTCCTAATAAAATGTTTAAATTTTTCTAGCAATACACACAGACCCAAAGTACTTTGTACCTGATTTAAAAATAATCAAATGCGCAAACAAAATGCTCATTTAGTATTCGGTTGCTAAAGCAAGTGAAAACTGTATGCGCTAGGTGATTGAATGGGAAGATATTGGATGAAACAAAAAATATCTTGTCTGCTCGCCTAGACACGAAGAACGAAGCACGTATTTAGAGGAAATGCTAATTCGAGCCCTCCAGAAGATAGTTTAAGTATTATAAAACAATCTAAAATACACAAACTAATTTCATCAGCATAAATCGAAGTTCCATTTATTACTAGTAAAATGCTCATAGATGTGTGAAAATAATAAAAAAATCATGGAATATGATTAGCATTATGGCCTGATTGAAATAAGTGGAGATAGGGCCTTCTCTGAAATTATTTTCTATATAAATGCGTGCCTGTCTTAAAATAAAACAATACTTACAATTAACTGAGAAAAAAACCTAATTAATGGTTCATCCAATACTTCTATTTGAAGAATATGGTGATGAATTCAATTGGCGCTTAAGTAATAAATGTTAAATCTTATTTTAGATGTTAACCATTAGAGTTGTTTTCACAACTCTAAGTACTTGGCAATTTCGTTTTGAAAACCAGGGCATGATGGAGTGCAGAATATCTGAAGAGTTCCTTGTTCTGTGTAATATGCAGTCTGTTCTCTAGGCTTTAAAAACCTACCAATCTTTTCATTTGCAGAAAGGTTTACAAGTGTGCAAACAAAAATTTATATTTTTGCAGGTTCATTGAGTACTTTGTTATGTATTGAATATTCAATAATAGATGGCCCCCCAAGTCAATCCTGGGCCGTCGTGGCTCAGTGGGTATGCCCACTGTACTAGCAACCTTCGAGTTGTAGGCAGCACAGGTTTCCTGCCAGGTGTATTTCTCTCTTCTGTGTCAGTAAAACTTTCATTGTGTGTCTGTCTTTTACTTTATATTGTATGTCTTGTGCAGCATGGCCAAATATGGCCCTTGCGCCAAAAACCAACCTATCCTAACCAAACCAGTCCATCCATCTTAAGGTATGGCCTGAAGCTAGGCATTCGTGGGATGATGTAACCAATGTGTTGTGAAAAATGTGTTTGGATACTAAGATGAGTGAATTTACTGCATAAATATGATTCCTAATGAAGAGTCCATCTAAATTAGTTTTAGATTTAACTCGATACTGGGCCCTGAGTGTAAGATATGAGGGGTCTGTTAAAAACGATATTTTCCTTTGGTGGATATGTATTTGGGTATTTGTAACCATCAGTCGATTGCAGACTTAAATCTAGTTTTATTTTACTTCAAACGTGGAAAATAACACTACCCAGATTTTCCTGCAATACCGAAATATCGTAGTTTTTTACTTTTAGGGGATTGAGTGAAATAATTATCAAAATAATAAGGTTACATTATCCTAATTGTTTAATTACCCACGAAATAAATAATTGTCTGTAATTAGTTTTGATTACACCAATAAACGTTTATATTCGTTTTATAGCAGCTTTACCTTTGCGTGATATTTATTTTGAAGTTAATTTTTAGAAAATGCTTCTACTTATTAAATTGCAGAAATTATCTTTTTTGTACAAAACATATTTAAACATAATAGACACCTTTAAACACCAAAGGTCATATTCTCAAAAGGAATGTTGCAAACAAAATACGGTACTTTATCAAGGTGTATGAAAAAATGTATTTCCTAAAAGCAGTTCTGAACAATTCAAACCGTCTTTATGAGTAAGAATATAAATTATAAAAAACAACTTCTATTTCGGTGGAGCTTAAATTCATAATAGTATTATCTAGGATATTGACACCAGCCAAATATACCAAAAAAGATTTTTTGTAGATTGCAAGTTTGGTCTTCTAGTTTAGATATTTTTTAACTCAAAACCGTTTTGAGTTTTTATAGGTAGAAACCCCCAAATTGGACATTTTCAGATGTTATAAAATTTGCATATTTTATTCGAGAGTTCCCAAATCAAAAACATGTCAACATACTTGAAACACTTAAAACTAAATAGGGAAAAACCTAAGAATCCATGATCTGCTATTGAGACAGTTGGGACAATTCTTTTCAAGGGGGTTGGAATCCTTTGAGGTACCAATGCGATCTGATTATAAAGTAATTTTCTATGATCATAAACTATCTTACTGTAGAGTGTTAAGACCTGAATTCCTATAGTACGGCTCCTGCGAGAGGGCAGTCGACCTTGGGTCAGTCGATTTTTGAATAGGTGTGAAAGGTCGATAGGAGGGCTGCCATACGCAAAAGCATGAATGGTGATAGCTGTTGGTGGTTTTCCCCCGCCAACTTATCACTGCTACGGTTCCAAACGATTAACATAGAACCAGAACTCGCGCGCTAAAGACGGCAGTTGTAGAAGCGCTTTGTTTACGTTCCAACCTATCACTATTTAAATAGACTCGTCCAAAACCTCATGACTGTTTTTTCGCTGGAGCTTTGCTATACCACTACAGAATACAGAAAAGGAACCCCCCCTCGTAAATAAATATAAAATAAGGGAGAATTACAAAGGATCTATATTTCTATTATCCGAAATGCTGACCACATCAGTCTTCATCGTTTATCATATATCTCTGTCCATGTCTTACTGTATAATGAAAAGAGCCCAATGAAAATATCAACATATAAAGTAACTATCGTAATTAAACCAGTCTAGGAGACAAATAGTTCAATAAATCAAATAAGCTTTTATTCAGGTTTGGAGACTTGCTTGGGTGTTCCCATGAATTAAAAAAAGATTATTTTGGGGGTTTTGAGGGCTTAAGACCCAAAATGTCTCCAGATAGAAATACGTGTTTGCGACTAAAGCCCCAAGACATTTGCTTCTTGAGGTCTGGGGGAACAGCCCCCATTGTGGGTGACACTATCAGGTGTCGTTTGACCTTCCATTATGACTAGTCTACTCTCAATGTGATACGTGGCGTAGTTTACTTGATGCATAATAAGCGAATTGTAACATGTAATGTGATATGCATTGTAATTTGAGTAGCACGCATTTCGCTACTGCGGACGCCTATCGAACAAGGCACACGGACAGCCTTATAATGCTCGAAGCTATCCGACTGGGTGTCGGTTTTTGGGAACACAAAGGATCTCAAAAACGATTCTTAACTGAACGCTAGTAGCGTCTCCTATGTGAAGGCACATTCCCTTTCAGAAGTCAATTTGTGCAAAGGTTGTCAAGCTCGCAAGGGATAAAGGCTGCCATTCTCAAAATCAGATATGGCGATCGACATATATGTGCATTTTTTTCACCACTTCATACAATGCTATGGCTTCGGTAGGTAGGTATTTAATTAACGTCACACTGGAGCAACACAAGGGGCTATTGACGACGGTCTGGGATCAAACCCGAAGGGAAATAGCCCAGGACAGCACCACTTAATTTTGAATCACGGTCAGATGACGAGGTCACCTGAGCTGGCACCCCTTTCTTCAGATTTCCACACCACGCCAGCATGAGGCCATGACAGATTAAACATGCACCAGCTCCTTTTGTACACGACGGTCTTTGGTTGGATTCGAACTAGCAACCCTCCGGTTGCTAATCCAACCGGGCTACCAGCTATGGCTTCGGGTATAGAACGATAAACTCGGAACCGGAAACTTCGCTAAATACACCAATTGTGTTGACGCATTCTTTATGTCTAATCTGCCACCAAATTTAGCCCTCCAAGTGGTTTCGACGAGATATCTTGTTCATCAAGATCTGATTAATTTTGCTGGTTGAGGAGAGCTCAAGCTCACATCCTCAAGATATTGCTGATTTTTTAGTCAGATCTCACCATCGCAATGCCTTGATGACGAGATATCTCGTCTTTAGAAAAATTGGTCAGATCTTTGTGCACGAGTTGCCTTATCGAAACCACTTAGAGGGTTAACGAATAGAATCGTCAGAAGCCACGTACAGTTAAAAATGTCCTTTTTACGCACTATATACAGCATTCCTGTGGATTCGCCTATTCACGAGCTCGCTCTATAATTACTGGATTCGCCTGCCATGGCGGGATAAAATGTGTCTGTAGACATCATTCACATCTGAAGCAGTTGCATTGCATGGTACATTACGTGTTACAATTTGAGTACGCTGGTTATACGTAGTGAATGCAGCAATTCTTAGCATTGCATGACATGACCAGTCGGTAAATACCCCCCTTCTCTGCTTTAACCCTCTGTATATGATCGGGGCAGAATATAGTTTCCTTTGGTTACGGCAGCCGGCCCAACGGCTCTACAGGCAACTTACTGAAACCGGCCGAAACGGCCTTTACAATGCTTTCCCCCAGGAGGAGAGGGTATATGTGTCGTCCCATTATCACCTAATGTACCGGTTTCTAGTGTCGGATCGTGGGTATATGCCTAGAAGGGACAGATTCTTCCCGGTTAAACTGAAAGGGCGGAGGTGACTTTTTTTAAGTGTATCTCTTTTCATTTACTCAACCTCTCACGGGCTAGATAAGCAATTAGCGAGGCTCCCCGTCGATAACCCTGACATCTTTGTCAACGGGGAGATAAGGCTATTCACGCGGTGGTCTCTTTGCAGCACAGAAAAGAGGGAATGGAAATCGTAATGGGCTTCGGCTATTCTTCAGGAGTTTCAGGTCTGAAAGAATCCGAGCCTTTCGTAACGAGGGGACTCGAAACTTTAGGCCGGTTTCGCCGGTCCCCGTATCCAGAGGGTTAAATGCAAATGGAACAAGACTCAAATAAAGGAAGCACACATGTGTATTTTAAAAGATTGATAGTGTGGCGCTGGTGAGAAAGCAAATGACCTTGTGGAAGTTCATTTCTAGAAAGGTTGCTAGCTAGCCAAGCAAAAGTGCTACGAAAAGCACTCATTTGTGGCGATCCGATAGAGGATTATGGTTAATTCCGACACTGAGTGATCGACTCGGAACCTCGCTAATGACGCCAGTTGTGGGGACACATTGTTTTCGTTTAACCTACCCCTATATATGTATTTTAATTAACGTCGCACTGGAGCAACACAACGGGCTGTCGGCGATGGTCCGGGATCAAACACGAAGAGAAAGAACCGATGACAGCACCACGTAAATTTGAACCACGGTCAGATGACGAGGCAACACCTGATCTGGCACCCACTCTCCAAACTTCCACACCAAGGTGAGGACATTTGAAGCCATGGCAGATTTAACGAGCACAACCCCTTTTGTACACGGCGGTCTTTTGTTGGATTCGATCTGGCAACCCTCCAGTTGCTGGTCCGTTACTCTTCCAACCGAGCTACCGCGGCCCTAACCTTCCCCCTAATTGAAGCCCTCTTGAGCACATCTTTAGGTGTGTACAGGCATCACAAGCCCGAGGTACCCGTTGTTTTACCCTCGCCTTCTGCTCTTTGTTTTTCCCTCCCTCGTTGTTGTCTTTGGCGCAGTTTGGCCAAATATGGCCCTTGCGCCATGTTGTATAATGTAATCGCCAATAGAAGTCTATTTCTTTGTGGCGCTAGAACTGAGCCACACTTTACATGCAGCGCATGTGTGAATGTTTTTGCACAGCTTTCTTGGACGTCCGTCCATTTTGATGAATCCTATCCTATCTGTATATATATGTGTTGTGTTTTCAATAAATTAGCTTTTTCTCTTTTGCGATCCACATGGCCTGTGTCATTCCTTTCCTCTGAAGGAATCGTATTTAACAACAGAGCGTGGTTCCCTGTTTTCAAGTGGGTCCGATGTTTTATTTGTGCCAAATCTGAGTGGACAATTAAATTTCTGTCCGAAAAATAGAAAGTGCAAGTTTCAGTCTGGTATTAGAAAACCGAAAGGTTTTCGTGAAAGGCGAGACTGAACACTTCGTACTTGGTAATCGTGATAGTTCGGGACAGTATGTTTGTGATTTTGTGCCAAGTGTTGAAAGTGCTTTTCTTGTGGAAGAAAAAGAATTGTGGCATCGCAGGCTAGGTCATCCTTGTGATCATGCGCTGAAGAAATTAGCACTTCCGACTCGGATTTCATTTTGTGAAGTTTGCTCTCATGCAAAGCAAAGTGCCTCACCATTGAGGAAAGGTCCTTGAAAGAGGGAGAAGGAGCCTTTTAGAAAAATTCACACGGATATATGTGGACCAATTGATCCAGAAACCTATGCAGGTGAGCGCTACTTTATGACTATTATTGATGATTATTCGCGTTTTACCGAAGTGAGATTATTGAAACGGGAAAAGCAATGTAATTGAAGAACTAAAATTTTTCTTTAAGTCAAATCCTTTCATTCGTATTTTAAAATGTGATAATGCTAAAGAATACACGTCTGGTGAAATTTTAAAATGTGCTACAGATGCCGGTATAGTCGTTGATCCATCACCGCCTTACGTTCCAGCATTAAACGGTGTGGCTGAAAGTGCTAATAGATCTCTTATGGGAAAAAAGGCGGGCAATGATTTTTGAGTCTGCTTTATCCAAAAGTTTCTGGGGTTTAGCGATTCTTACTGCCGCATACATTAAAAATAGGTTACCCAGTACTGTTGATAACTTTTCACCGTACTTTCTGAAATTTGGCGAAAAGCCTGATCTAAGGAATATGCATGTATTTGGGTGCGATGCATACATGCTTGTACCTTCTCAAAGGAAGAAACTTGATCCCAAAGGCAAGAGGATGCTTTTTGTTGGATACTCCTCGATGGGGTTTAGACTAATGAATCCCGATTCTCATAGAATTTGTGTATCGAAAGATGTGAAGTTTGATGAACGTAAGATTCGCGACAAGCTTCAAAGGTTCATCGCAGATGAGGTAGATCAGTCAGTTAACGAGTTTGACGTACTCGAGGACGACGAGTGAAAGTGAGAACGACGATCTACATCCGATTGAACTGAGGTCTTCGAGACAAACCAAAGAACCTGTTAGATTTCCACATCCTGAAGTGTATAATGCAATGTTCGCCGATGAGTCTGACTTTTGACGACATCGCATCTCTACCCAATGACGAGCAACTCCTGTGGAGGATTGCCATGAATGAGGAAATGGAGAGCATGAAGTCCAACGATGTCTGGGATCTTGAAACCCTACCACCAGATAAGCAATCTATTTCGTGCAAATGGGTCCTCAACAAGAAGAGAAATGGTAAGTATAAAGCTCGCTTAGTAGCTAGAGGATTTTTGCAAGAAGGACTTGATTATACTGAAACTTTTTCACCTGTAATCAGTATGTCTGCTTTAAGATTAATACTTGTACTAATTGTGAAAGAAAATCTTTTTGTTTTTGTAGTTGATGTAAAAACTGCATTTTTGAATGGTGAATTAAGTGAATTAATTTATATGGATCAACCCAAGGGTGATGATAATAGTGGGAGAAAATGTAAACTTAAAAAGAGTTTGTATGGGTTAAAACAAGCACCACGTCAATGGTTTAAAAAGTTTTTGGAATTTGTGTTAAAACTTAATTTTATACAACTTGTAAATGAGCCATGTATTTTTGTACGATATGAAAAAGAAAAGAAAATTGTTATAGCACTTTATGTAGATGATTTATTAATAGCAGGTTCAGATGTTACAGAAACTAATATTGTGATTTCTTTGTTACCTAAAGAATTTCAAATGTCTAAATCTGAAAGTGCATCTGAATTTTTGGGAATTCGTTTGGAATTTAGTTCTGATAAGTTGCTAATGGATCAGGAATTGTATATTATAAAATTACTGAAAAAGTTTAACTTGTTAGATTGTAAACCTAGTGTGTGTTCTTCCGATGGATCCTAAATCACAACATTGGCTAATTTTGAGAAAGGTGAGGTATTTGGACCATATCGAGAACTTGTAGGATCGTTACTTTATTTAGCTTATGTATCTAGGCCTGATATTTTGTATGCTGTAAATTGGTTAAGTCAACTTCAAGAGCATCCGACTGATGCTGGATGGTGTGCTTTGAAGAAAATCTTAAGGTATTTAAAAGGTACTGCTAACTTAAAACTAGAGTATTGTAAAGATTCAAATGATTTTCAAATGTCTATGTATGATGATGCTGATTGGGGTTCTAATCCAAATGACAGAAAATCTATTTCTGGTTATGTTATAATGTTTTGTAATTCTCCAATTTTCTGGTCTTGTAATAAACAAAAATGTATTGCTCTCATCAACTGAAGCTGAAGTAATAGCATTAAGTAAAGGTATTCAGGACTTTATATGGTTGAAAAGTGTTGCTTCAGAAATAACCGATGTTTCAGATCTTACTGCGTTTGAAGATAATCAATCTTGTATCAAATGTATAACGAATGAAAATAATCATGGTAGATTGAAACATATTGATATCAAATTAAAATACATTCGTAATGTAATTTGCAAAAATAATATAAGTTGAATATGTTCCGTCTGATCACATCAAATTGCTGATATGTTAACTAAAGCATTGCCTAGAGTGAAATTTAATGAAATTTTGTCATTGTGTAATTTTAAAAGATAATGTGTATGTTTTGTAGATATCAATGTGAAAAAGCAATGTTTGTTTTTCTTTTAAGGGCGGGTGTTGTATAATGTAATCGCCAATAAAAGTCTATTTCTTTGTGGCGCTAGAACTGAGCCACACTTTGCATGCAGCGCATGTGTGAATGTTCTTGCACAGCTTTCTTGGACGTCCGTTCATTTTGATGAATCTTATTGGTTGTGCTGCAATCCTATCCTATCTGTATATATATATATGTGTTGTGTTTTCAATAAATTAGCTTTTTCTCTTTTGCGATTCACATGGCCTGTGTCATTCCTTTCCTCTGAAGGAATCGTATTTAACACGCCATAAGACACAAAACCAACCAGCTGAACCCCATAATTGAACGTCATCTGGCAGTGGTTCAAAATTACGTGGCGTCGTTTGGATCTTTCGGAGCCGCGGTGGCCCGGTTGGAAGAGTAACGAACTAGCAACCGAAGGGTTGCGAGTTCGAATCCAGCCAAACACCGTCGTGTACAAAGGGGGCTGGTGCACGTTAAATCTGTCGTGGCCTCAAATGTCCTCACGTTGGCGTGGTGTGGAAGTTTGGAGAGTGGGGTGCCAGCTCAGGTGTTGCCTCGTCATCTGACCGTGGTTCAAAATTACGTGGTGTTGTCCTCGGATCTTTCCCTTTGGGATTGATCCCGGACCGTCACCAATAGCCCATTGTGTTGCTCCAGTGTGACGTTAATTGAAATAAAATAAAATAAAATAAATAAAATAACAAAATTACGTGGCGTCGTTTGGATCTTTCGGAGCCGCGGTGGCCCGGTTGGAAGAGTAACGGACTAGCAACCGGAGGGTTGCGAGTTCGAATCCAACCAAAAGACCGCCCTATACAAAGGGGGCTGGTGCACGTTAAATCCGTTGTGGCCTCGAATGTCCTCACGTTGGCGTGTGTGGAAGTTTGGAGAATGGGGTGCCAGCTCAGGTATTGCCTCGTCATCTGACCGTGGTTTAAAATTAAGTGGTGGTGTTCTCGATCTTTCCCTTAGGGATTGATCCCTGACCGTCGTCAGTAGCCGGTTATGTTGCTTTAGTGCCACGTTAATTAATTACCAATTACCACGCCAGAACCGCGAGTAGTGAATTTGATTTCAGAGATAGTAGAATTTGGCTTCATTAAAGTATGTCCTGCAAAAATTGTGATTTGATTACTTAATACCTTTTTTAAAACCCGATGATACGTTCACCAATGTCAAATTATACTCCTTTCATATCCGCATGAAATGCATTACAAAAATTTAAACTTTTTCAAAAGGTATTGCATGCCCTTTTCCACTGTATCTTCCACTTTATCTGTAAAGGTATTGCACTTTTCCCAATGTATCCTAAGAGTATTTTCTGTAACGCAGACAAATCTTATGACAGATACTGCTAAGTCTTTTGCTACTTTTGTGCTTTGATATTGAATTTCTTTTACAGTAAAAAGGATATATATTTGGAGATAAAACATCCTCGAGGCGTAGGGTGAAATAATTTCACGAAATTCTTTGATACAGAATTTTTTCATCAGTTTTCCCTCGAAATAGTACTGACACTTTTTGCCAAGTTCTTATCGTGAGATGTATTTGTTGCGGTCTTTTTTATACGAAGAGAAAGAAACTTCTGGACGCCATTTATTTCTCGCTATTAAGCTCAAAAAATAATTAATTCTATTTATATTTATTAGTTGGTAGGTAGGTATTTTAATTGACGTCGCACTGGAGCAACACATCGGGCTATTGGCGACGGTCCGGGATCAAACCCAAAGGGAAAGATCAAGGACAAGACCAAGGTCAGATGACGAGGTCACACCTGAGCTGGCACCCCACTCTCCAAACTTCTATTTATTGGATACTGAACATGAAATTGGTCGAATATGGCAGTGTAGTGGAGGTTTTAGTTACTCCTTATTCTTTGGTATGAAATTTACACAATTGCGACAGTAATGAAGTGACTCTTGCTAGAAATTTGTGTTCTCTGATTCTAGACAAAAGATTTACAAGCCTTTACGAGAAGATCCGCAAGCGACCGGACATAGCCTTAGACAGTTGCAGTGTGCCGCTCGTTTGTAAACAGAATGGTTACCGAGCATTACGACTGCAGTGGCATTGCGACTTGGGAGTTATACAGATACCTGGAATGGCAGTGCATTTTGCTAAGTGACTAATCTCGTTTCTGTCTTGGGGAAAATGATCACCACATTCGCGAGTGGCGGAAACCAGGTAAGTGCTATCATTCTCAGTTTACTGTCCAGCACCGATGTAACTCTTAGTGTAATGGTGTGGGTCATCTCTTGTGACCTCGTAGTGGTACGGGGTAATTTGACTGCACAGTGATCCTACAATAGATCCTACAACATGTCCAGTAGATCCTACAAAATGCTGTTTTTCCTTTCATGTAACGCGTCCAAGGGACTATTTACGAGCAAGATATCGAATCTGGCCACGCATGGTTCGATTCTCCCTGGAATGCCTCCGTGGTGTTGGAACCCTTCTATGGCCAGCGAGGTCCCCAGATTTGTCTCCCATTGAGCACGTCTGGGATATAATTTCTAGGTACAGATAAATTACGGTTGATAATTAGGAGCGATAAGATAACTGATAAATTAGGAACGAAACCCCACCACAATTCATCAAGGACCACCATGGATCACGTTACAACAACAAAAATATGTAGTAAGGTTCTCTAAGGGGAACAAAGTGAGCATAAGTAAGAAATATAACGCGTTGCGCTTCATCTTAAGCTGATTTGTAAATTGTTAAGGCATTATTAATGGATCTCCAGCTTAAAGTTTATGTAAAGTAACTTTCCACTCGTATTTAGTTTGGTCCTGAATGTTAGGGGGTATTTATACCCACCGAAAAGGCCTGGCACCTTCTCAAATAGAAACTGCTAGGGTTATTACATCCAACGGCATCCCACAAACACCACCTTCAAAAAAACCCCGTTCCGTTAAAAACCAAAATATGTATTTACAATCCATAGCATGTTAGATCTGAAAAGTTCGTAACCTGTATTTTAAAGAAACTGTTGATGTCAAAGTTCTTATTACCTTCCAAAATTGTTTTAGTCAGAAAATCTGTTTCAAAACAAATTTGGCTTTCTGTTTGCGATCATTATAAGCGATCATTGAATCGACAGTGAAAAAGATGTACAATTTTTTCCATGCAACAAAATACCCGATTACTTCCGATTTTCCTGTAATCTTGAGAAAATGCACTGTTCCAAACAATAAGTTCCAAGTTCAACTCTTAGAAAAATCATTCCATGACTGGTTGTCCAATGTAAGTCGACGGAAAAATCATCACCAATAGCGTATCAAGTTTCCTTTGATAAAAAGCAAAAAAAGACAATCGTGGCTTCTCCCCACAATTTGAAAACTACCACTTTTCCTTCTCCAAATACAGTCAAACTTTTCCTCAACTTTTTAGTGGCATCGGGAAAAATAAGAGACATTCTAGGCTCGGGTCGGTTCCTTCTTTCGAATCACTGATTTGAGGGGTTTAAGTAGTCTTCTGGGCCTCCTTTTTATCCCTCTTCGGTGGAAACGATTTTCCAAGAAACGGGAAAATTGCCGTCGCCCTCTGCGCACAAAAATAAAACAAGAATAGTGGTCGCGCATTACCCAGAATGCCCTCTTTTACCCGCGCCCGAAGCAAAACACGAAATAAAGCAAAAAGAAGTGCTGAATGCTTAAAAAGAAACCTTAGAGAAATAAAGAGGGGGGGGGCGAGCAAAACCATTTTCAAATCCACTCGTAAAATATTTCCGTGTCATTTGGTGAAAGCAAAATTGAGAAGGTACATAAATTTGGAACGTTCTATTCCGAGTTTGTTGTAAAATGCCGCCCTATTTAAGTATCAGATTCGTTCTTTTTCTCGGAAAAAGAATGTTGTACAAATCTGAAGGACGCAGAACGAATAAGAGGGGTTTTTAATACCGAGAATAAAATATCGTTTGCCCGGTTCGTTTAAGGAATAAAAGATGGGGCAGGGAAAGGTCTCTGTTCATTTAATCCTAAAGTCTCGAACAATTCAAAGGCAAGTTAGGCTTAAGAAACTTTTTGAGGCATGAATAGTGAACTTTAATTTTAACAAAGGTTCTTTACGATTCGAATAACATTTTCTGCGCCATTTATTTATGGCGTGGATTTACGAAAGATTCTATGTTAGGCATCAAGGAATCTGAAATGTTATGCGCATCGAGAAATTAGTACTTTGTTGAAAAATATGTGACTGAATAATTTTAGAACAAAATAAAGGACATTTTGTCGTGGAAAAGATGGCACGTTGATATCAATTAAGCACGTTTTCAAACCTGTCCAAACAATACAAATACTAAAATCAAAATTTTTAAATACAAAATCTATATAACCCTTATGTACGAGTATCAACAGGAAATTTATGTGTAATATAATTAATATGTGATGTAATAGAATAAAAGTAATAATAAATGAAGAGTTAACTAGTTTTTCTTAACTTATTAACTTACTAGAAAATATTCAATGTACAAATACTCCATTATTATACAGTTAAAAGGTGAATTTAGCAACTTTCAGAATTCAAGACTGAAATAATGTAGAAATTATAAAATTCTGATAGTTTTCTCGTAATGTGCTCAGTGATGTTCCTTTTTCATGCATGCATTTTAAAATTTCCATTTGTACATTAGTCAAATTACACTAAGAATATGCATATTTTGCTAACTGTAAACCTAAATGATTTATTTTCACAATTATTTTACAACGATCGTGATAATTAACTCTAATTTAATGAATTTGCAAAATTAATTTACCCATTTGAAAAAATATTTGTAAAGGGGGTAAAATGGCAAAATACTAGTTAACATGTCGCCACAAGTCTTTTTTTAAAACTAAGGCTTAGTTGATAAAAAAGTGAGGCACAGCTGTACTGTACGCCTTGTTTGGTGACGACGCTCTTGGCGCACTTTTAGTAGCGAGTTATGGCAGGTGAAGGCAACCCATCTTTATCATGGTTATTCTCGTTTTTATGGCGATCTCAGCAAACGGAAAGTTTAAATTTTAATTCCGAATATTCTAGAATGTTCCTTTCATTTCCGTTAAAATTACTTTCCGATAGCTAAAGCTTATTATTTTCCGTTTAAAAAACAATTTTTTTTCCTAAGAATTCTTCCCTTGGCGACATAAAAAAGTGTGCCATAAGGCTCGCCAAGAGCGTTGCCACCAAACGAAGCGTATAATACAGCTGTACCAAAAGTGAACTGTGGCCAACAAGAAAGTAACATATTTAAACTACTGTTTTCCTCTGATGGATTGTTTCTGTCCTAATGATAAACGTTTTGCTCTACCGAAATGGCCATTGACGATTTTTTCATGGGTTTTAAATCTTTATTAGTCGTTTTAAGTTACACATTTTTACTAACAGTTTGACTAAGGTTTTCATCAATTTATCTAGGTTTTAAAGGTGATATTTCGCAATAAAATATGACAGCGGAAGTTTTCGTTTCCATCACTAACGTCTCATAGAATTTTGCACAGTTACTTATTGCATACGAAATAACAAAAAATGAAATAAAATAAAGTGCACATTTCGAAACGGATTCTAATATAATTTCATCACTTTTATTTATTGTCCTTACGAAATCTGGTGAAAGAAGTTGTACAGTGACTTCTGTATTCAGATCAATTGAGAATCGTCGCTTTTCATGTTTACACTAATTCCTTACTTTAAAACTCAGTTTGGTGACAAATATGGAAATAAAAAGGACACACACACAGCGAAACTTTTGAAACTGTAATAAGGTCCAGTTCTTCATTTGGCACAAAAGGTAGAAATAAAACATACGGTAGCATAGCCAACTGGGGCCAAATATGTCGCCTATAGATATTCCCCAGCATGGTTATGCCGTGGTAGGTAATTAAATTTATGTCTCACAGGAGCAACACAACGGGATATTGGTGACGGTCCTGGATCAATCCCGAAGGGAAAGATCCGAAAACAACACCGCGTAACTTTAAACCACGGGTCAGATGACGAGGTCAACGCTTGAGATGGCACCAAACTTCCATACCACGCCAAAGTTGAGGACTTGAGTTGCACCAGCCCCACGACGGTCTTTGGTTGGATTTTTGATTTCGAACGCGCAACCCTCCTTTTGTTAATCCGCTAATCTATCAACTGGGCTACCGAGGCCTTTGGTTATTATGTGAAGATAAAAGCAAATTATTATTGTGAGAAGACTTCCACACGTAAATGAATTACGGCTACCCTAGACTTTTGCATCACTGGCGACAAAAATATGCTTGGTGCCACGTGTGCACCTTTTATACTAAAATATTTCCACACAAAAATTAAATTTCTAACTTTGAGCCAACTGCGATATGAAATACTGATTACGCTACCGTTAGCAACGGCCGCAATGCATCAGGAGTTATACCAGAGCATTCGTTTCACAATTGGGACTGCACCGGTCGGTCTGGAATTCAGATCTCCCTCGACTGCAAAACAAGTTGTCAACACCTAAATTATCTTGGGCCCTTCATGAGAGGAATGCAGACGGGCCACCACAGGAAAACACTTGTTTAGTTCTGTTGAAGCCCAAGCCAGAGAGACATTACATCTATCCTCGGGTCGGGAAGCTATGGAGGTTCTCATGACCTTCCGTTGCAGATGGCGTGGAAACATCGGGATTAACATTCCAAAACTGAGACGAACTCCCCCTCAAAAAGATCACCACAGAGTAGATCGAAACCATGAAAGGAGCATCCTTCAGACTCAGATTTTGGCGAGCCTCCTTGGCAGATTCGATGTTAATAGCTGTGCCCTTCATACTCTTCAATTAATCTTATAATATATAAATAATCTTCAAAATTATCTATTAGAAATAAATATTTTTTTGTGCTGTAAAACAGTCTTACGCCTGATTAGAGACCGGAAACGTTACAGGACCTCAGAAATAATTTCCATTGGGATAAATCCTTATCTCGGCACCCAAGTAACAAATTACACTTGTACAATTTGTTACACGGAATATTCATAACTGTTTTCACCTGGACGGAGTCCAATTAATTAGGGGATTCCACCAATGGTAAAAAAACACTTTCTCCCGTGTAACAGAATTTTCCGAGTTTCATATTCTAGGGCTTTTATTGTTCCTTTTCATCGATTTTTTGCGCGCGTAAGCCCCCTCCTTACCCTTCCTCCGCGCACTCAACCGCATATGTTAAAAATTCATCACTTCAGAAAACCTCTTGAGAGCGAGATATACGCTCTTTTTTTCCCTATAAGCCCTTCTGCGAGGGAGAAAAAAGATTACATGAACAATTCATTTTATTAACAGGTTCTGAAGCGATGCGGCACTTTATCACTTTATAAAGTTCTCGGCCTGTCTTAAGCGAACAAAAGACCGGGCCTGAATAATTCATAAACATAATTTACATTTGTGTTATCTTGGGAAGGTGTTTGCTTTTTTTTTTATTTGCGTGTGTGTGTGAGCATTGTTTTCTTTTCCAACTTCCGAGGCATTTGAGATATGAAGTTGAATAAAGCAACGCGGGGTTCGTTGAAGGGTTCCTACAGTATATTGGACTTATTAGAATAAAAGGTTTCCCACCGAATAAAGGGAATTCGCCTTAAACGGCAGGGTGATAAATATGTTTACAATTGAAAATTAAAATCTCATTAAAAAGGAAGAATTATGGGATTTTCTTTCTGCTCTCTTAATAGATTAGGTGCGGTGTGTGTAACCTATTGCCCTGTGTCAGTGGTTCTTTAACTTGGGGTGTGTTCACTCCTGGGGGTGCGAAAAGGCATTTCCAGGGGTGCGAGAGATGTTTCGATGGACGACACCGATTTAATAAAAGACGATCTTATTGAAATACTAGCCAATGCACGTATTCAAATGGAATTTGAAAAACTGAACAATTCTGGTGTACACATTAGAACTTTATCCACATCTGGCAAAAGCAGCATTGCAGACACTTTTACCATTTGCCACCACCTACCTGTGTGAAATGGGATTTTCATAACTTTTGCACAGAAAAACAAAAGCCAGAAATCGCTTAAATGCAAGTGATGACTTACGCGTGGCTCTTTAAAAAAGGAGTCTCGCTTCAAAAGTATTATGAATAAACAACAACATAGCCATTAAAAACTGAGATATTGTTTTATATGTAAATGTATGTGTTTATTTTTCAATAAATAAATTATCTTGCAATAGAAGTAATTTCCTAAATAAAGAAATAGAAACACATTTTTCAAGGGGGTGCGAGAACTTATTTTTAGATTCAAGGGAGTGCCGATCACTAAAACGGTTAAGTACCACTGCCCTATGTTGTGCTGTGTATTGGTGGAAAGGACATCAGATTCGACTCGCTGTCTTCATCAGGTGGTTTTCAAATTTCGTTTCTCTGGCTTATAAACATCCCATGAGTCCCCCTTCATTTTTACAAAGGAGTAACTTTTTCTGCCATGGTAATGTAGGTGGTGGTATTTTTTTTTTTGCTGCAGAAGGGGGTGCTTTCTGTGGTTATTCCGAACAGAACGTCACTTGGCTTGTTTTCGAATATGCCTAAAGCACATCACAATAAAAAGAAAGAATTCCGATTAGGACAGTTGATTTGTCAACGCCAATTGGATAAAACATCGCCAAATTGGGTAAAACCGCCAAATTGGCGATTAAGTACATTTAAAGGTTATTCCGATATGTATTAAGTTGATGCAAAAGTTCGTCCTTTTTTTTGACAAAAATTGAAGAAAAATTTTATTTACTAAAAATTACATTTAATCGATATTAGTATGTGCCGTTCTTTCGATTACCTTTCTCCTTCTCTCATAGTAGCTGCATAATCCTGCGCTCATAGAAGTTCCGAGGGCTAAAGAACTCATCCAGGTGACGAAACTTTCTGAACCACTTACGGCACGTGGAGTCAACGGCACCCCTCATCATACACAACGCATATCTTCTTTTGCGTCTGCGAAGCATTCTTGCCTTTTCGGAAATGAAAAAGCATAATGTCGAAAATGCTCTTTATTTTCTGCCATTTTTAATACTTAACAAAATGTAAAAAATACAACCAAATAACACAATTTTTTCCCCTAAATACTCCCTGAAATTCCATCTTTCAAACAACATCAAAACTTTACAGGTGTGAAGTAGATAACACATCGGTTTTGCGAAGCAATGTCATCTAGCGTCGAAAACGGGACGAACTTTTGCTTCAACCCAATATAATATGAGGGCATTTGAATAGGGGACATTAATTCTTTGCTTTCCGGTCTGTTTCGCTAGCGCACAACTGAAAATTCTTCTTATGTGTCTTCTATCCAGAATAATCACTAACAGCTGTGTAGGCTCTCCTAGTAAAAGCCTGAATTACTCTGAAATATCAATCAATCCACAATCGTTTAGTAACGCGTCCCGAAAAGTCGAATTGGCAGTTCTCGGTGGGTATTTTAATTAACATCACACTGGAGCTACTGGTAACGGTCCGGGATCAAACATGGACGTAAAGATCCGAGGACAATACCACGTAATTTTGAACCACGGTCAGATGACGAGGTCACACCTGAGCTGGCGCCCCACTCTACAAACTTCAACACCACACCAACGTGAGGACATTTGAGGCCACGACAGATTTAACGCGCACAGCCCCCTTTGTACACGACGGTCTTTGGTTAGATTCAACCTCGCAACCCTCCGGATGCTAATCCGTTACTCTTCCAACCGGGCTACAGCGGTCCTCGACAGTTCTCGGAGCGTATATGTAAGACAATCGAAGTTTCGTAAATCACACAGGTAAAATACATGTCTGAATACTCCAAGTCTGAAAACAGTCAATAAAATCATTGAACACAATACTCGCGTCACATTATGGTAGTTAGGATGGTTGGATTTTATGGCATGAGCTCCATATCTGCGCCAAAATAGAAGACATACGTCAGGTATAATGGACATATACACAAGGAAGTTTTACTGACACAGAACAGAGAACATACTCTGAATACGCAAACAGTCTGAAGACCATCGATAATTCATTGAACACAATGCTCATTTCACGTTACGGGGAACCGTGAGAAAGAAGACTGAACTATCCAAGATTATTTTTTGAATGAAAATGGTGATTTGTTATGGGCGTTCTTTTAGAAAATCACGTTTTTGAGAAGAGGTAATTTGCTGAAGATTGCACGTGGGCAGATAATACCTCGGGAACGACCCTGCATGCGAGAAAACGAATTCACAGTGCTATAGTGGGTAGTGGGAGGTAAATTATATTACCTGAACATTCATCTTTCAGAAGTAGACTGTATTCTACAAGAATCGAGAAGTATGTAACAAAAACTTTATTGAAACCTTTCCATGCTAAAAGAATCAAACTTCATCTGTCACGTTCCAAAAACTTCTCGTACTCGTGGTCTGACTAAACATTTTAAATTGATGTTTGCGCCTGTATAAGTATATGGCTCCAGCATTACTGTCAGTCTTCGCATCTATTGTTCATGCACATAGCTGCTACAAACGTTGGGCATGAACATGTACGAGGGAAAGTCAAAAATTATCCGCACTTTATTTTATCAATCTATTTATACAAATGTAGGGGGTTGAACAACTTTGTCATCTTTCTACATAGTCCTTCCTTTTCGATGCACTTGGTTCAGCGATCCACAAGTTTGCGCATTCCATCCAAGGAGAAGGTTTTCGGTTGGTCATCCAACCATTTATGCACAACTTCTCCCACTTTTTGTCCATCTAATCTACAGAGAACACATTACATTGTCGATGGTAACTCCTTTGTTTTGCCAGTACCATTACTCGAGCTTGCTGAATCTTCTCGTCAGTGGTTGATATTGATGGTCGTTCTACTCCTCCTTCGTGCATCACGCTTGTCCGGCCTCTTTTAAGTTTCTCGACCCACTCATACACACTTCTACGTGGTAGAGCACTGTCCCCGTATTGTTTTGTAAGTCTCCGATGAATTTCAGTCCCTTGTAAGCCTCCGACTCTAGAAATCGAATGACTGCTCTTTATTCCCACTGTGCACACTGCTAGCGGAACGGCCATCTTTGCACTGAAAATGACGCTATCAAGGTCAAACTTCGGTAACGTGACCACAGCAGTATCAACTCGAAGCATGCATGCGTAGAAGTTAGTGTGACAAATCTAAAGACGTGTTATAGCGAAAGTGCGGATAATTTTTGACTTACTCTCGTAGAAAGGGAACGTTCTCTTTCGAGGCTATATACACACTAACGAACAGCTTCTAGTGCCTCGATACCGTGTATGTTCCTTTGTGCTTGTCGGAAAAACCAACAACCTGCCGGATCGCGTCGAACGGTTCAATGTCGTTTGCAAGCCTTATTGGGAATGCGTGACCTTAAAGAATTTAGTTTCCAAGCATGTTACACCTCGCTAGTGAGTACATTACTGTACAAATACTGCTATGAAAGTCACGTATGTTTCTTGGAGAGTATTGAAGAAACCTTAATTACAAAGTCAAATTTAATTCAGAAGGGATTTGGAAGTTCATTTACAAAAGATTTAAAGAATAATAAACCAGGGACTTCATGACCTTCGCACGTGAATGGATGAATTTGTTGAAAAATGTTGGTAGGAAACCTTTTGTTCAGGAAGATACTTTGAATTCGAAAGATTAAATTGTATGTGATGAAGAGAATAAATGAAAATACTCTGGAGTTAAAAATTAAGAGAATGTGCATATTTTGTCGAATTTCTTGGAAAAGTACTAAACGAAAGGTAAAACTAATGTTTCCAAACAAAGATGCAAATCTTTAGTGTCGAATACGTAAGCGTATACGTGCGTCTGGGCGGTGCATTTAGAGGAACAAGCTTTCTAAGGGCACGTGACAATTTCCGCCCTTCGTTCGCTCGCACACCTCGGAGAATTTCGTAATGTTTTATTTAAAACATTCGGTGAAATTTAAAAGCAAACAATCAAAATGAGTAACCTCCAACGTTTGGACGATGGAATGAGGTGGCGAATCGTCGGGAGACGATTGGAAGCAGGACAATGTCAAGTGCAGATTGCTAGAGACTTAAATGAAACGCCCAGCGTCGTGTCCAACTTAAGGAAACAGTTTAAGGATACCGGATCCGTAGAGAGAAAGCCTGGGCGAGGTCGTCCAAGAGCTACGACGAACAATGAAGATCGATATTTGTCCATTACAGCGAGGCGTAACAGGAGTGCAACAGCTTCTCAGCTCTCTCGTGACCTTCATGCGGCCACAGGAAGCCAAGTTTCAGGGGTTACTGTTTCCAGAAGGCTACATGAGAGAGGTTTGTTTGCAAGAAGACCTGCTGTTTGCGTCCCGCTCACTTCTGCACACAGGAGAGCCCGTTTAGCATGATGCAGAGACTTTGGACCAGGGATCAGTGGGGGACCGTTCTATTCACTGATGAGTCCCGGTTCAGCCCAACCACCGATTCTCGACGTACGTTCATCTGGAGAGAACCAGGGACTCGCTACCTGTCCTCCAACATCCGAGAAAGAGACCACTATGGCAACGGAGGTTTGATGGTCTGAGTAGGCATCATGTTGGATGGGCGCACAGCTCCATGTCTTTGACAAAGGCTTTGTGACTTTTGTGAGGTATAGGGATGAGATCATGGAGCCCTATGTTCGCCTTTTCAGGGGTGCAGTTGGCCCTAATTTCATTTTTTATGGACGACAACGCTCGTCCACATAGAGCTCATCTGGTCGACGAATATCTGGAAAGTGAGGACATTCGCCTGATGGATTGGCCAGCCAGATCTCCAGACCTAAGCCCTATAGAGTATATATGGGACACTCTTGGGAGGGAAATTGCAACTCCCCTTTCCCCTCCCAGAACCATCCAGGAGCTGAAAATAGCGTTGCTGGAGGAATGGGACCGCCTGCCAAAGGGACTCATAAACTACCTCATTTCCAGTATGAATTCACGTTGTGAAAGCTGTATAACTGTAAGAGGGGACCACACCCCCTATTAACTCATTTTTTGTGTCGATATTGTAACCTCTATTTTAGACCTTCCGGCGCTGATGAATCTTAAGCACGATCATACGTGTGTACCATAACTGTTGAATGGTTATTGTTTTGTATTGTTTCAACCTACGTAGTACATAACTAATTTCATTAAAATATGTCCATCAGTTCTGGGGATAATCGCCCAAAAGTGAAAATTCTCTTAATTTTGAACACCAGTGTACTTATTTTTGACAAAGACCATTACAATAACTATCTTGGGTGATCTTATTGAAAGGACTATTTGCTTCATTTGAAACAACTTTTTACCAAATATAAGTATATAGATTTGAGTAAATTATTTCATTCCTAAAAATATAATTTTTACTTTGATTAATCTATTATATTTTTCCCAATTTATAAAAGATAACAATTTGTTATTGAAGTGCTAACTTTGGTCCTCACCGATGCAAGTACTTTACGTTGGACGAAGGTTAACTGGGGTGTTTTTGGTGGATAAAATGCTGTGGACCTTCCAAAAGCTGTCCATATTCTCTATAGATCAGTCATCAAGTGGAAATCTTCCATGTGCCTTTCCTTCGTTGATGAATAGCAAACAAGAATGGATAAGCAATTGATACAGTGGATATATTTCACAATTCTTTGTTTTTTAATTTTCTTTCAAGAATTTAACCTTATCAACGAATCCTTATAACGTTGCAGAGTAAATTTACTTCAGGTACCGTACGTTCCCATTGGTTTAACAAAGATTTCTTCCACCAAATTCTTCGTCAACTTGACCCGAGTACATAATGTTTTATTCATCAACTTTTGTCAAGTACACCCTGATATCGTTTATCAAGAGGTATCCTACAGGTGCCATTTTTTTCTGGAAGTAGTACAAAACCGGCAAGAACTGGAGGACACTATTTTCAGGTGCCCTCCAGTTCTTGCCGGTTTTGTACTCCTTCCAGTAAGAAATGACACCTGTAGGATACCTGCAAAGGATCTTACGTGTTGCCCTTCCCACAATGCCCGCTGTGTGATCAGGGCGTCATGGATGCTGCCCACCTGCATCAGTGCCTTGGACCAAGAACCAGACACCGTTGAGGACGGGTCGAGGAAACTTCCCCGTCCCTACTAGTACCCGCGCCACCAAATGGCCCAACAGCCAAGGGTGGGCATTGGCTAGCAAGCAAGCACTAGTTTAAGGTAAGACTTTGATACACTGAAATGATTTCAAGCTGATTTTCGGAATTGAACCCGGACCGTCGCCAATCGCCCGTCGTGTTGCTCCAATGCGACATAAATTCGACTACCTAGCTGATTTGATATTTTGGTTTCCTGTTTAATGTTGAGGGGTTAGTTTTTCTCTAATACTTTTGCAAGAGTACACCTGGACTGACATAGATGCCGTTCGGTGCTATTTGCTCGCCTAATCTCGAAATATTCTCTTTTGAACTGAGGCAAATGTCTCAAACTATTTGAAGAATTATGTAGATGATGTAAACATTTTTCATATAGTCGTGGACATTAGCAATTCAACTATATTGCAGTTTGTATATTTCAAAATCTCTATTATATAGCTTTGGGATTGATCCCGGACTGTCACCAATAGCCCGTTGTGTTGCTCCAGTGTGATGTTAATTAAAACATCTACCATACCTACCTCTATTATATAGACCAGTATTTTAACATCTCCATTGTGACACCTCTATTATATTTTTTCTTTCGCGACTTGACTTTTATATATTTTTCGATATGTTGGTGCCCTGCATAACAATAGATTTTTATAACAAACCTCTACAAGTGTATGGGACTATGTTACCTGAATCTGTTCGACTTCGAAATATTCCAATAACATTTACAGCATTTATTAGCGAAGTTTTATGTTTTAAGATACAAATGTCTTAAAAATACAATATTTGGGAAATACTGCTGAGATAATGCTGAAAAGCCAAAACATTAAAATTCATGTACAGCTACCAATCAAATTCTACTAGGATATGTAAGGTTCATTAATTTTCCTAAGCATTTTTTATTTTTAAGCATAAACGTTGAAGTAGACATACCTAAATGCTTAACTGAATTAAAATGACATTTCGTGCGTTATCTATTTCTCACTAAACCCGAAGACTAAAAAATAGAATCCACCACACTTCAAAAGACGAACCCCGACTAAAGCAAGGGAAATTAAAAGCACTAGAATAAAGTTCTCTGGAATAATCCGTGACACTCTTACATAGGCAGTTCATACATCATCTCACATCACTTTATTTTCTATTCTTTTAAATGTCATCAACTGATTTCATTATCGAAGTTCTTTACCTCTGGTAGCTCTATTAATAAGGAAAGAATCTTAAAAGCGCTTTTTGCGAACACTTGAAAAATTATCGACGTTCTCCAGAAAGCTATTTACTTTGTTTAAGTTTTTTTTTGCATTCTTATTTCCTTTTCACTGAACGCGGCAAACGATTTCATCAATGGTGGGAATTCAATTAGAGAAACATTACCGAGAAGGCGTGTGTACTTTCGAAGCGTGAGCAAAGTTCCAGTGGGAGTGATTTTACATAAAAGAATTTTCTTATTGACAGCTTTTTAATGCACTTCAGCATTACTGCTTAAAAGTGCACTTAGTATATCAAACATTTGTTTGAGTGAGATGGAATATGGGACATAGCTATAAGTTCCACGGCGCCATTTTTTCTACATTTGAAAAAAAAGTAATTCCGACGACTTGCGTACTTCTAATGACGTATTTGTTGATGTTCATAATCTAGTTGATGTTCTTAATGTTGTTCTATGTTCATAATCTAGAACAACATTAAGTTGCACTGATTTCAGTATATCTTAACGGACCCCATATACAGTAGGCCACAAAAGTATTCGACAACCTCACGCTTTTGATTATTTTCATGTATTTTATAACGATGT
This sequence comes from Meta bourneti, assembly GCA_933210815.1. Classification (NCBI taxonomy): domain Eukaryota; kingdom Metazoa; phylum Arthropoda; class Arachnida; order Araneae; family Tetragnathidae; genus Meta; species Meta bourneti. The sequence continues at coordinate 101,483,120 of OW119924.1, read as the reverse complement.
AGTTAAAATTTGATTTACAATTTTACATCTTAGCTATCTTTCTCTTTTAGCCTCAAATCAAAGTAATTGAATTATAATTATAAAAACCTCGCTAAAATTATTCATTATGTAACGTTACTTATGAAATCAGGCAGACAGAAGGTTATCTTCCGGTAAAGGTTATCTTCGGTTATCTTCCGTAAGAAATGCAAATATTAAAAGAGACGTAAAAATCAATGTTCACACGGTTTCTTCATTTTCTCTTACACCTTAGATTGTTTAAAGTCTAACTCGCATTATTTGCACCAGGTATTTGATCAAACTGGAAGCAATTTCATTTTATTCTGCTCGAACACAGATTTTAAATACATTTCATGATATAAACCATGAGCGATTTCTTTAGATTCCTCATATAGGACACAATTCTTTAAACTGAGGTCATATTTTGTGTCGCTTTTTGATCTTTTATATAAAAATCAGACTCTTGTATGCAAATCACTACGTTTTAGACTATTGTGATGATAGACCAAAACCTGTTGTTCCGTAATGACGGTAGATGGCGCTCTTGCGCCAAACAGTTGAACTGTAACAATGGAAGCGTAATGACGCTTATAATCTTGGCCGCGAAAATGAAGCGAATTATATTGTAATTTTAAATGTCACATTAAATTTTATTAAGTTTTATCCTCAGTGAATTTATTGAAACTGGATTCATAAATCTTGACTCTGGACATGAAAATTTGCAACCTTGCACTTGAAACAGATATCGACTCTTGAAATCATTAGCTCTCCCATCCCTCCTGCACTTAATTAAAATTCACCACCAAACTTTTCAAATGAAAAAAATCATTATATTCGTATTGAATGTTTTTGTAATAAAATACAAATTATGTACTCCCAGTTATAGACATCCTCCACGTCATTACAGAATGTGCTGTGAATTTGTTAGTTGCACGGCTATTACACTGACTGATTTAGATTCTTTCCTCGCAATTTTCTTCCAGTTTATATAAATTACCAAGCACTTCAAATCATTTTAAAAATTTATTTTCAAAACACTTCAATGTAGATTGGAGATTAATTTTTAATTTGAAGGAAGCTCAAATCAAAGTTTGGTCATAGCCCCCGACAAATGCTGAGCATACTCTGTAATAAGTTTTCTGTGTCAGCATTTAAAGTAGATTCACTTGAACTTATCGCTTGTTCCATCACCATGTATTGATCTTTTAAAATAAATTTTGAAAAGTTTTGGTGGTAAATTTGGATTAAACTTTACATTTAGGTCCACCAAGACAGTAATTCAATAGGTAGTGCTATGTACATAATTGTTTAGTTGGCTTATTAAAGATCCAAAATGACTTAAAATCTGACCCTCAGTTTAAAGATTTGTGTCCTATCATTGCCTTTATGAGAAAATCTGAAGGAACCTCACATTTTATATCATAAAATAGTGAAATCTATTGAAAATCTGTCTTCAAGCAGAATGGAATGAAATTGGTTCCAGTTTGATCTAACACCTGGTGCAAACAATGATATTGAGTATTAAAATAATATATGAAGTAAGACAAAACGAAACAAACCCGTGTAGATATTGATTCTTATGTTTTTAACATTTGTACTTCTTACAGAAGATAGCCGAAAACTTCTGGGTGCCTGATTTCATTTTAAATATTTACATTCTAAATATATTTGGCAAAACCTTTAATAATTTTTTTATGGGAAGTTAAAACAGAAAGACAGCTTTGATGTACTAAAATTGTCAACCGTAATTTTAACATCCTTATAAAATACATGATCATAAAAGGGTCGTGAAGTTGCAGAATACTTTTGTGACCAACATCGGAAAAGTCGCCAATATATTGGGTAATTAGGGGTCGGAACAGGCAATATTTTTTAGTTAATGCTTTGTTGATCACTTGTCATGAAACAAAAAGCTACGATACACGTGCTTATAACTGTCGTAATATAATAGACGCTCATGTAAAGGAATTCCGATTTTGTGAATCCATACTATTTTAGGTAGATAGGTATTTTAATTAACATCACAAGAGCAACACAACGGGCTATTGGTGACGGTACGGGAGCAAACCCGAAGGGAAAGATCCGAGGAGGACAACACGTAATTTTTAACCACGCTCAGATGACGAGGTCTCACCTGAGCTGGCACCGCACTCTCCAAATTTCTACACCATGCCAACGTGAGTACATTTGAGGCCACGACAGTTTTAACACGCACAGCCCCCTTTGTACACGACGGTCTTTGGTTCGAACTCGCAACCCTGTTGCTAATCCGTTACTCTTCCAACAGGACTATCGCGGCTCTAAATAAAAGAGAAAGCGAAAAACATTACATTTATGATTATTACATTTATTATTCTCTAACCGAAAGATGAAATTACATTTGACCTCAATATGACAAAGTACATCTATTCCGCCAATGGAACAGGAAATACGTACCCGCACAAGAATAGCAATACCCTCTGTATTTAACTTTGCAGAAAAACCCTCTCATAGGGGGTGCAATAACTTGATTCCTAATAGGGAGAAAGATCAAATTCCGCTCAATAACTCCAGAAAAGTTCCCAAGTCCAGGATTCCATTTTAAATAATTGCAAAAACCGGATCGTTGATCAAGACTTAGGCATCCACTTGTGTGTTAATCTCCATTGAATCCGGAATCGAAATTATACGATGGCCAGTCTCCTATTTTTGGGACACGACAGGGATTTTCCCGCTCCCGATAATGGAAAAATCCCGTCATTTGTCTCAAGGGATTCGGGAGATTTATCCCCCATATCTTATTCTTTCCAGTTACCGGAGGATTGACTTCCGAAGGGAAGTTTTTTCCCTGTCTTCCGGTTTCTCACAATAATTAATTATTTGTTCTCTCCGAGATTTGCATCGGCTGTTGGCTTCAGAGAGGGAGGAATTGATTCGTCGTCATCCGATTTCTTTTTCCGCTTTGTTGTGCTTCTTTTTTGGTTGGGTTGTTTTGCTGATGTCCCCCCCCCACCAATTAGACAAGAATCCGTGTAATTAAACCAGTGATCTATGGATTATTTGCTGTCCTTTTCCGCTCCGTCTGAAAATTGCAAGTTGCCGTCCTAATAATTCGATCGGGTTAGTGACATGTGGCTGGAGGGAAGAAGCCAATGCCGGAGGGTAGGAATTAAATAGGAAATTGATTTAATTAAGGAGTGGATATTAATTTGGGATTCAGAAACTGGGAGAGAGGAATGAATGCTCGGTAAATAATAAAAGTAGGAAGCTGGAGCTACGCGCTCCAGCTCTAAATACCTAGGTTTTGCCTGAAGTATTGAAGGGAAAGATAATTAAATGAATTAAAGAGAGAGAGAGAGAGATAAATAAACCTTTATACCTTCATGCTCCGTTCAGCTAATTTTCCTCGCGTACATTTCTGCTATTGTGTGGAAGGGCAGATTAACTTGGGGGAAGTCCATATCTGCTAAAGAGAGTAAGGGAAGAGAGGCCTTCCACGTGATGCATCCTGGGTAGCGCTGAATCTGCTATGGCTATTGTAAAGCTGGAGCTATGGGACTCAGGAGTCTACTGCCATCGCAAAGTGTGGGAATTGTCTGGGGTCTTGAAGTTTTTCTGCAATGGATCCCCTCCTACTGCGGTATTTATGGAAATGAGATGGCGGACCAACTGATCAAAAAGGCGACGCGTATTCTTCAGACCTGCCGAGCATCGACCTTCTAATGAAATAAACGGCGTCGCTGTAGTAAGATCTCTGAAGGGTAAATCACGTAGACGTAAGAATCGACTTAGTCGATTAACTGTCGAATCGCTAACTAGTGTTTTTGATCACGATGGGTAATCAGTTTAACCAATCATTAATTCAGGATTCATGCTTTTACCCACAACCACGCGACAGATCTTCAAACCGAGCAACTGGAAGAAATAGCATTAAGCTGCGGGCACCTGCTCCGTCTATTTCCATTTTAAGGTCGATGCTGCCGAGATGATATACATCTTGGATATGAAAGAATAATAAAAAAATAACTGAAACGACAGTTTTTAATCCAGAGTGGTTGAGACACAAAGCACATAAAAAAGGCGGGGGTCCATATCCCTTCCTATCCTCATACATAATGGATTTTAGATTAATAACAAGTCATGGTTAACTGGAAAAACACTTACATCGTATGGTAGCCTGTAACGTTCCTGTACAGAGGGATGGTTGATAGAACTGTGACCACCTTTTAGAACGTTCGGCATTCTCAGGGTTCGGCGGTCCATTCATGCTTTTTGAAAGGCTAGAGAACTTTCGGAAGCAACTGGAATCTCGTTCTTTTTGTTGCCTTTTCTTTTTGCTCTGTGATCTAGCTTCGCGTGTCACTATATAACACACGGAGGTTAATAGATGTACTTGTCTAACTGCTTTAGCAGTAATAATAAAAATAATATCTGCAAAAAAGAGTGATAAGCTCGGCAGGGAAACTAGCTATCATAATCAAAGTTATGTATGGAGATCGCCATAATGATTAATCGATTATCTAACTCGTAATCACTGCTATCACTTCCGGCACCGATCTATAAACTCGAAGCCAGAATCTGCCTTATCGACCAATTATGGGAACGCATTGTTAACGTTTAACCTACCCTTCATTGAACTTTCAAATCCACGTGGTGACAAATGTTTAACTCGTGACTCAAATTCCAAAAGCACGCAGTCGAATCAGAGCCTATCGCGTCGATCTTCTATTGAAATAGACGGAGGAAGTAAGCGAAGTCTCTATCATAAGATAAGTGTAAGACACTTGGGCTTGGGAATTGCTATCGAAACGCAAACTAGTGTTTTTCATCACGCTTGTCCATTACTCCGGTATTAGGATAGGACCGAATTAGCAACCGGAGGGTTGCGAGTTCGAATCCAACCAAAGACCATCGTATTACAAAGGACACGTTAAATCTGTCACAGCCTCAAATGGCCTCACGTTGGCGTGGTGTGGAAGTTTGGAGAGCGGGTCCAGCTCAGGTGTTACCTCGTCATCTGACCGTGGTTCAAAATTACGAGGTGTTGTCCTGATCTTTCTCATCGGGATTGATCTCGGACCGTTGCCATTTGCCCGTTGGGTTGCTACAGTACGACGTTAATTTACTACCTACCAACCGACATTAGGATCTTCAAACCCAGCGATCAACAGAAATAACATGAAGCTGCACGTACATGCTACGTTTATTTCATTAGAAGGTCGATGCTCTGATTACGTTAGCATTCCCTGCAAGGAGGTAGTCCACGTTTCCTCCTTCAGTTTGCTTAAAAATGAGTTGGCTTTGATTTTCCATCAGAGACTAATGGAAAACGTCATCACTCTGGATGTTTACCACCCGTCAGGGCCCACATGGGGAAGGGGTGTCACCGGTTCCATGGAAACGGAGTTCAAGAGTGTCCCGGGAAATCTGAAAAGTTTCTGAATGGCAATGAGCAGTCTATTTTAAGTTATATATATAGTTATAAAACCCTCGCGTTAAAAAACGACAAAATAAAATGCTCTTTCTGCAAACAAAATCACCCAAATTGTAAATGTAAAAAAAGTATTGCGAATTATCCGTGCAGAACGAATTAATGAGATTCGCAAGTCTTGGGATTTGTTGGAATTGTTTAGGAAATCATAAAAAAAGATCAGTGTCCCAGATTAAACTTACGATGTAAAATATGTTCATTTAATCATTATTCCAGTATACATATAGATGCGCACATGAATGAAATGTATAGCTCTCCAGTAGAAATAATCAGCAAACACGATTAAATAGTCCTGAAGGCGCCTCGTGTCCGGTGGGAAATATTACTCAGCAGAATAATCCTTCCAGCTGCCTCTTCACGAATAATAAACAAAGTACTCGTAGTCGTGAGCTACTCTGGACTGCCGAAATCTTTATTCAAAACAAAAATTGCAATTTTGTATAAGTGCGTTGTATAATTGACAGCACAATTTTCCCTTATGTGTAACGAAGTGGGTGACTCATCTAGGTTTAGGGAAAACATCTGTAGACATATCGGTATGTGGTTTGGCGAATCGCTCTTCGAAAGTAGAAGACAAATAAACGCTCTGATTTCGAACGCTAATGCAGATTTTCAAAGGCGACTAGATTTTTATTTAATCAAGGAGATTACGGATTTTACACCCGCGAGTCCTTTGGACGTATCTAACATAAATTCCCCAAACATTTAACATATGCAGATAAACATTTTTTTAAACCTCAAAGAGTGGATGCGTTAATTGGGGGTGAATTGTTTTACCAATTACTGGGTAGTAACCAAATTAAACTTAAAAACGGATCTATAATCCTCCAGGAAAGTGTTTTGGGTTGTTTTGCGACGGGGACAGTTCCGTTTGAAATTGGATGTGATCCATTTCGTCGTAACCTTGCCCGTGATCAGATAAAATTAATTAAAACTCAACCTGATTTAACCAAATTTTGGACTCTTGAATTGGGGTTGGCGTTTTCGATGACCCTAAATATCAGGAGGAGGATCAAGCTTTAAATATATTGAAAAACCCCGGTTTGTTAAACGATGGACGTTACGTGGTTAACTTGCCTTGGAGGAAAGATTGGAGGGATTTAAAGGACGATTATTGGTGTAGTGGAAAGGCGATTTAAATGTAAAACGTTTTAAACGAGTTCAATCATTGCAATTTAAAGAGATAATCGAGGGATATTTACGTGACGGAATGATTGAAAGGGTTTTTGACACAACTAAATCAGTCGACAAACCAGTGTTTTGCTTACCTTATCGGGACGTCCATACACAGGGTAAACAAATGAGAATAGTTTTTGACACGAGCGCTCATGAGTATGGGCAATTGGCATTAGACTCTTTGGTCTGGTACGAATCGAAATCCCAACAGGTTTTAGGCGAACCCCGGAAAATCAAGGAGTTGATGAGCGAGGACCAGATCGTGCCGCAGTAGCTAAAAGGATGTACTATATCAGTGATTCCCAACTTTTAATACTCGAGTACCACCTGAGGATTTTGTAGGGTCGTGGCGTACCACTGGTGATGTTATAACTTTTTGAGGGGGTCAAATAAATTCTATACACATTTGAATAACTTTAAAAATGTATTTAAGTATCAATAGAACAAAATACAGAAAATAAATCCATAAAACTAAAAAAAGCCGTTTACATGTAATTATTAACAAATCGCAAATACAATTTCCCAACACTAAAATGTCTTTATCAGGAGGCTTAATGAGAAACTTGCTGTTACTTATGCTTATTTCTTATTAGAGCTTCTATGTCAGGTTCAATAGTGTGCTTATCTTTAATCTTAAGTCGTGTTTCACATACACTAGCTCTGAAAACCCACATTCACATAAATACGTTGTTACAAATGGAGTTAGTGCTTGGCTAAAAAGAGCAGCGCGGGAAGTTTTAACCCAGTACTTTTGGTTTGTATTATTGAACCCTTCTGCGTACCATCCCAAATGATCTCGCGTACCACCAGTTGGGAACCACTGTACTATATTATTACATTTGCACTGTGCCTAGCGCGATAAACGATCTAGGCAGTAAGGGGCGGGCCTAGCATAGAAACTTCTTCCTATCTTGTATAGTTAACTAACTAGCAAATATGCTGCTGGCTCTGCTGTATTTACCTGTGCGGTGTCTGGTTATTTCATCCACTGTATCGCCTGGGTAGTGACTCGAACTGGGAGGACTTACATACCGACTTGCATTCGCATTACGTGGAAGGGAAACCAATAGGACCTTCCATAGTACTTACCTTGTATCATATTTTAAGGTTGAATGAATGGTTCTTTAATACAAAGAATATAGGAACTATTCGAATGGACGAAAGGCTAAACTAATCAGGAACAAGTTGTAAATTATATATATGTGTGTGTGTAAAGTTTTAACCATTAATTTTATTTTTAAGCAGGCAAATAATTTATTATTTTTTAAAGTTTGAGTACATAGATTTAAAAGTTATTGAAGAGAATGCCAGATGAGCCAGTGAATACTATTCACGTTGATGATGTATTTGAAAGGTAAAATGAGTGTCATAGTTAATTTATTCATTTTTTAGAAATAATTAAAAACCACTTATGTCATAGTTTTCTTCAGGTTGCGGAGTACTTTGATGGCAGATGTTGTTCTTAAGGTAAATGTAGAGTTCAGCTTATCATTTTATCTTTGGTACCTCAAAAGGAGATCGGAGAGATTTCGGTCCTGTTGTTGAAAGGAGTCCAGTACCGGACAATGTCGTGGCCTCAAATGTTTGCGTGGTGATCCTCACCCAAGCTGGAATCTGAAATTTTGCAAATTATATATTCCTTGAAGGAATATAATTCAATTATCTCCAGGTGTGCTTTCAAGGTAACCATGTCTGGTTCCCGTCATAAAAGTGCCCGTTTCTTTTCTTAGTTTGTTTTTGTTATCCTGTCACATTTCTTGTTATGTTGTTCCATTTCTTATTATTTTTGAGGGGCTTCTTTTCTTTGCTTCTTAGATGCTTTTATAGTTAGAAGCCTTTTAATCGTAAACGTGGGTGGTCGTTACTAATCGGTATCGATTTTAGTACTAATTTTGTCCGATCTGCCTTCCAACGCATTTTCTTCGAATCCTAGTGTGAGGGAGCCCGGTTGGAAGAGTAACGGATTAGAAACCGGAGGGTTGCGAGTTCGAATCCACCCAAAGACCGTCGTGTACAAAAGGGACTGGTGCACGTTAAATCTGTCGTGGCCTCAAATGTTCTCACGTTGGCGTGGTGTGGAAATTTGGAGAGTGGGGTGCCAGCTCAGCCTCGTCAGCTGACCGTGATTCAAAATAACATAGCGTCGTCCTCGGAGCTTTTCCTTTGGGATTGATCCCGGAACGTCACCAATAGCCCATTGTATTGCTCCGGTGCGATGTGAATTAAAAAAAGCCTACCTACCTTGAATCCTAATATGAGGATAGGTAGGTTGATGTTTTAATTAACGTCACACTGGAGCAACCCAACCTAACACCACCTAATTTTGAACCACGGTCAGATGACGAGGCAATACCTGAGCTGGCACCCCGCTCTCCAAACTCCCACCCCAATCCAACGTGTGTAATGTGAGGGAACCCACTGGAAAACAATTTTTCTGAGACATGTGATGACATCGGTCTACGTATGAAATTTAGTCGCTTGGCTCTGTCAATACATCAAAGCAAATTAGCTTCTTTCTGTCATGTGGGCGAATTGGTGGCAGATTAAATAGCTTTAAAATACACCAAACACAGGACTATCGGGATATATTAGCCTTGGACTAGCCAGCCTATTATGTTTATTGAATTTTTGATGAATGTTTATTCGTTTTATATTTTTTACCGTCTCGTTATACATTGAACCATTTGGCATCTTCATATAGCTAAGAGAATCAACACCTACTTAGTCAAGAGGCAGTCGTGGATCAGTGGAATGTCCACTGCGCTAGCAACCTGCATGTTGTAGGCGGCGCCGATTCGATTCCTGTCTGATGATACCTCCCAGGGGGGTGTATTTCCCTCTTCTGTGTCAGTAAAACTTTCATTGTGTGTGTCTATTACTTGATATTGTATGTCCTGTGTCTGGCGCAGCATAGCCAAATATGGCCCTTGCGCCGTAAAACCCCAAACCAAACCAAACCTACTCAGTGACAATACACTAAAAGCAATATATCAGACTCATCAGAACAAGTAAACCGAAAACAAACTTAAATAACACACTGCATCTGTTCCATTTTGGGATCTGAAACCATCGTCGGAAACATAAAAGTAAGGATTTATTAAAAAAACTTTTGGTGATAATATCTGGTAGTTGCCACGTGTTTTCCACGTCTTTTCTCCTTTAAACAACTCCTCTCCGTAATTTAAGTTTTACCACAAACTTTCCCCCTGCGATAAAGACTTTCTGATAGCCCTTATGGAAGTAATTACTTTCCCTCGCTACTCCAAGGCCCGATAAGGCCCAGGACAAAGGGACTTTACCGGCCCCTAGAAAAGAAGAATCTTTTACTTCCAGGAGAGAGTTTTATAAAGCGGATGGCATGGTTCGCTTGGATTATCATCGTCCGGGGTAGGGGGACGAGAGTACTATGCCTTCTCCACATGCCCTGCGCAAGGGGGTGCAGAAAAAATATAGCTGGAGAGTTAAGTTTAATGCAGGTGGCACTTTATCTTAAAACTTGCCTCTCGCGCAACCGGTGGAAGTAACAAAGATATGACGTGGACTGATTACTTGAAAAATAAAGATCGATTTTTGAGAGTGAGGGGTTGTCTCTAAGTGGACTGGAAAGGACTGTTTTGGTTTTTCTTTCAAGAGAGGGACACGGGTCCTCAATCTTCGCATTTGATCGATACGAACAAACGAGACTGGCTCATTTGTTAAGGGCACATAGTACCCTAAAAATATGTCGAATTTTTTCTATTATTATTTATTAATTAGACAACTTGAAAGAATATGTGCGCAAAATTTTATATCTGTAGCTACATTATTTTGGGAGTTATTGAAGTTTTTCTATCGATCGTAAAGACTGTGTGTGTGTGAAAACGAAAGCATTTAACGCTTAACAGTGCTTTTACTCAGCTTTTTATTTTTCATGACTACAGTGTACTTGAAATGTAAGGCTTTTTTTGTAAATGATGTAAAGATTTGAAGCTTTTTTTTGGTTGTTTGTAATGCATTTGATAACTCTGTGCATGGAATAGGATTTGGAAAAATAGTTATTTTTTCAAAAATTGATTAAATCCACTGACTGTCTTTTTCGGTGTTTTTTCGTCGCAAAATATTTGTAAACAAATAACTAACAATGTGATAGGAAATCCCATGCATAAAATTGTGGGAAACACTTCATGCAAGGTAAATAAAAAAATAAAATAAAAAATTTAATTTGCAGATGGAGTAGGAATTTGAAAATATTAAATTCATTTTTATAAAAATTGAATTTTTTAATTATTGTGAATGAAAAAAATTATTATTTTTTCTTTTGTAATGTATATTTGATATGTATTAGAATAAGGTTCACTAAAACATTTTCTTGTGAATATGAAATTAAAAAAGTTGTTCAAAGGGTATGTCCCCTTTACTATGTCCCCTTAAAAGTATTGGAACACCAGATTCATAAAGGCTGACGGGAACACAAAAAGTTTCTGTCTTTAGAACGGGTATTTTTCTTTGCAGTTGTACAACATGAAATCTAGTTACACCGCTCATCAGTAAGGATTTATTGGTTTCGTTTGACATTTTATTTTTAGCAGCGTTCAAACCGCAAAAAGTACTGTATTTAAATTTAGAATTAAAGCAATATTCGGTGATAATCCGACTCACGGAGTAGGCAGTCGAATCACGTGGTTCTGAACGAGCCTATGATTTAAATTCGGAAATATTTTTGTTATTTTAATTAACGTCGCACTGGAGCAACACACGGGCTATTGGCGACGGTCCGAGATCAACCCGAAGGGAAAGATCCGAGGACAACACCACGTAATTTTGAACCACGGTCAGATGCCGAGGTCACACCTGAGTCCTAGCATCCCCTCTCCAAACTTTTGAATTCGGAGACTGGTGGTAACGTAAACAAATAATTTCCACAATTAGCGGGTCACGGTAGCCCGGTTGGAAGAGTAACGGATTAGCAACCGGAGGGTTGCGAGTTTGAATTCAACCAGACTATCGAGTAAAAAGGGAGCTGGTGCACGTTAAATTTATCGAGGCCTCAAATGTCCACGTTGGCGTGGAAGTTTAGAGACTGGGGTGCCATCTCATGTGTTGACCTCGTCATCTGACCGTGGTTCAAAATTACGTGGTGTTGTCCTCCGGGTTTGATCCCGGACCATCGCCAATAGCCCGTTGTGTTGCTCCAGTGCGACGTTAATTAAAATTCGTACCTACCTATTTACCTTACGGAAAAAGCTTAGCTTGGGCAGATCTAGCACTTACACCATTAAAACTAATGAATAAATCAACCTTAAAAACTAGAAGTACCAAATTTTTTTAAAGTTCAAAATGCATTTAAATAAAGTGGTGGTTTCACACAAAAAATGGTTTACTCCACTGCCATTCAAATGGTTAAACGATGAGTTCGACCTAGTTAGCCCTCCTGAATAAAAAAAATAGCAATACCGTAGAGCGACAAACCAAGCCAAACAATTGTCCCTAATGTCTGATAAAAACGAAGATGTCCCTAATGTCTATTTGTCGTTTTAGGGCCATGTTTGTTAAGCGTTCCTGATTGATAAAGAGTAAAATAATTTATTTCAGGTCAAAGTTTAAGAATAAGGAAGATAAAATTGTTGCTCGAGCAAAGTGTAAATAGTTTTTTATAGGCTAATTGAGTCTGATTAATTATATGCAAATTGGCTAATTACTGCAATTTATTACTAACGAAATGGAGGTGGATATCATTGGATTTCTGTTAATGGCTAATTAAAGTGGTTGAAGTAATACTTATATTTTTTGAGTTGTTTTTGTTATATCTACTAATTAATGGAAAAACTACACTGATGAACATTTTTATTTTTGTAATTTGAGTTAAATCTTAATTTTTTTTAATTATCTCAACGATTTTATCTCTGTACGCTTGCTTGCAAAATAAATCGAAATTATTCTTACTCGTTGGTTGTATTGGTGATTCAGGAGTAAGTTTTACACTCTTTATTTTAATTCATTTATTTCATCGTTTATTTACAGTTTGTGTAGAAATAAAAATTATATAAAGTTTAGCTTTTCATATTGCTGAAATTTAATCTCTCGAAGTTTTACTAACCTTCATTATCAGAAAACAAATTTTCAATATCAATTTTTAGTATAAAAAATAAGTTTTTAAAACAACGATCTCTTATTCAAAATTTCTTTTGAAAATGTATCAAATGAAGGATTAAAGGTGATATAATACTGATCGAGCAATTTCTTCAAATTTCATAATAGGAATTGACCAACAAAGAGCAATCTCTAAAAGTAATTTAACTTTCATCTTCATATTAGTGCTCAAAAAACGCATAGAAACCTTTACTAGACAGTGAAAACACATGAAAAGGCAGTAAATACAACTAGTGGGATAAACCAATGAAAATACATATTTTTTTACATTTTAAAATTTATTTTTAAATGACTTTTCAATTTCATTTACCACATTCATTACATATCATTCATAGCAATTTTGGGCCGCGGTAGCCTGGTTGGAAGAGTAACGGATTAGCAACCTGAGGATTGCGAGTTCGAATCCAGTCAAAGGCCGTCGTGTACAAGAGGAGCTAGTGCACGTTAAATCTGTCGTGACCTCAAATGCCCTCACGTTGGCGGGAAGTTTGGAGAGTGGGGTGCCAGCTCAGGCGTGACCTCGTCATCTGACCGTGATACAAAATTACGTGGTGTGGTCCTCGGATCTTTTTCATGTATGACCCCAGACCGTCGCCAGTAGCCCGTTGTGTTGCTCCAGTGCGACGTTAATTAAAATCCTACCTATCTTTCAAAAATTTTTCGCATGATGTGCAACACTTTTTTTCAAATATAATTGTAAGAAAGTTTAAAAAAATGTCCAATGACGCGAGATTAAAGGCTCCGAATGTCTACACTGGGACTAAAACGCCCTTCCAAAAGCGAATGTATATTACATTTTATTGGAAAAGACGTTTTATAAAACAAGAAACCTCGCATTTCCGAACGTCGCACCTCTACTTCACGGCATTCAGAGACATGAAAATACCAACGGTGCAACAAGTCGGGAATGGCACTCAAACGCCGAAATATCTCTATCTTTTCAAACGATCCTTTCCAGAGGAATTCGTTTCAGTCACACGCGTGTTCAATGAAAACTCTTTCAAACCTTGAACGGGAAGAACATTTTAATACCGGAAAATTTCACGCCTTCCGAAAACTTCCGAAAATATTTCCACCTATGAAAAAGTTTAACAAATGCTTCAAAGTAAAGTAAGATTTCCGAGGTAAAAATAAAGCCATGTGTAGTTTCGTAATGTGGAAAATCCGATCTCGCATAAGCTATGGCGACTGACGTTTTTATGTTCAAGAAATGCGATCAAAAATTTGTAGGCCGTGGTAACCATGGTAATGGTAATTAATTAACGTCGCACTGGAGCAACGCAACAACTATTGGGTATCCCGGTTAAAGAGTAACGGATTATTAGCAACCGGAGGGTTGCGAGTTCGAATCCAACTAAAGACCGGCGTGTACGAAGGGCGCTGGTGCGCGTTAAATCTGTCGTGGCCTCAAATGTTCTCACGTTGGAGTGGTGTGGAAATTTGGAGAGTGGGATGTGACCTCATCGTGGTTTAAAATTACGTGGTATTGTCCTCTGATCATTCCCTTCCGGTTTGATCCCGGGCCGTCGCCTGTGTATCTTTGTTTGCAAATTTTGTGGTTGGTAGGTATTTAATTAACGCCGCACTGGAGCAACACAACGGGTTATTGGAAAGATCCAAGGACAACGCTTCGTAATTTTGAAGCACGGTCGGATGATGAGAATAACACTTGAGCTGGCACCCCACTCTCCAAACTTCCACACCACGCCAACATGAGGACATTTGAGGACACGACAGATTTAATGTGCACCATCCCCCGTATAGACTTGGTCTTTGGTTGGACCAAGTTTCGAACTCGCAACCCTTAGGTTGCTAATCTGTCGCTCTTCCAACTGGATTATCCCTTTTGTTAAGTTAGTTATCCGTTATTTTTGTTATTTTTGGGCCTTTCTAATGCAAAATCAGAAGTTTCCGTGTGTGGTCAATTTTAAAACAAGTTCTTTTGTCATTTTGTTACACGTGCCACTAATTTTAATTTTCAAGAAAAAATGTATTCGCCTTAAAAAATTAGTCATGAATATCTTATCAAATTAATTTGGCGCCCTTCCTTTAAAAATTGCAAAATTCGAAACTCGCATTCCTGGTGCAAGAGTGCCACAAGTAAAAATATATTGGTTGGAAAACAATGAGTGCTGGACTATTCCCTTACATTTGTCATTTTTACAAATAGAGTTACAGCAATTTTACAGGAAATGAACTTAAGAAGGGGCATTCCTAATTCCCCAAAGAGACTCGAAATCGATTTTTGTAGTAGTCACCTTTCATAGTTTTGTCATACAAGAGTGCTGATGTGATATGTTTTATATGTATGAATATGCATACATTTTTTTTTTTCGATTCGCGTCCAAAGTAAGTTGTAGAAGTCATAAAAATTTCGAAAAGCATTAAAAAATTATATTCCTGACGATGTTGGTATTTTCCTACGAATGAGAAAATGATTATTCTTGTCATTCTTTCAATTTAAAGTTAACAAATTCAACCCGAATAAGATCGGGTAAATAATCTAATCTATATAAATAAGAATGGAGTGTTTGTACATTGAATGTTTTCGACTCATTTCAAGTTTTTTATCCGTTTTGGGACGTCCTGATGCGAAATATGTCTCTTGTGCGTTTGGTGTCTGTCTGTATTTGTGTGCCCACGTTACGTCCAAACGGTTGAATATATTTTCATGAAACTTTGCATACTGCGAGTGCTTACATTCATTTAGTGACTGAACTTGGTGTCGTTTGTCTGTCCGTCTTCCCGTTCTATGTCTGATTTTGTGTCCTTGTGTTTGCACAAGTATCACATAAAATTTATCGAATATAATGCGATATTCTATATTTTGTACATTGTATTTTAGTTTACGTTATTTTACATTCCTTTGCTTACATATTTAGACAAGTTTCACGCTAACATCTGCGTAATTACACTTAAATCAACCATAATTTGGTTGTTTTGGAGAAGCTGGAATGCACATTGAGCATTGCAATTATTGAAATTGTTTTACCAGTACTGCTGAAAAATCAATTATTTTTTAAAAAACTATTTTTACGGAAAGTAAATTCTAATACTTTATTTAATTTGAGCCATATTTTCTCTTTACGAAATAAAAACAAAATTCTGAATATTTGAGACAGACGGTAAAGAGAATGAAACTTAAATAAAATACACAGACAAGACCTTTTAAAATAGGTAGCTAATATGGCAACCTTGGTATTTTTTAATCGTTTGCTTTTTGAAATTTGTGTCCGTTATTTTCCAAGAATATATTTTGTAGTGAAAACACATACATTTATTACCTTTAGTTCAAAGCTTTTTTAAAATCTGTTTTAAGATATATTTCTGGATTTTCAATTTGATGTTTTTCGTTCAATAACGGTAATTAAGGTAAGTGGTTTAATTAGTTTTGAAAACATTTTTAATCATAGTATGATAATTTTAGGAAACGCTTTTGTTTTTAAATGACATACAAGGCATTTATATGCATACTCTGAATTATTCTATACATTCTGGGTAACATTGGAACACTCGAGATTCTTTCCTACTAAAAATTTAAATTCTACCAAAATGTAAAATGTTAAAAATGACATTTTACATTTGTGAAATCAGGTATTTAACAGTTTTGTACTTTTATTAGAGTGATAATTGTTACATGTTATGAATAGGAATTTCAATTGGTTAACGAAAGCGGAAGTTAGTTAACCAATTCAACCCGAGTAACACCGGGTAATTCTGCTAGGCAACTATAAAAATTGGATAAATGATCAATTATATCTTTGAGTGTCACGAGATATCAGATTAGTGTAGTATACTTTTATCCTACAGTACACATAATGATTAAATTACCACATCTATTGGTTGAAAGAATCCTAGGAAAGATTATATTGGTCAAGAAGGTAAAAACCGATGAGAAGTTATGTAAGGAAAGTTGCTGAACGGATATATGCGTGCGAACCTAAATTTGACAGCTAAAATTCTCTAGTCGCTTTTATTCTTAAGATATTTTTGTCTCGTTTTCTATCCAATCATCAATAAGACAATATTGTAAAAAAGTGTTTTCTTGTCTATGTAAGCTATTTTTTAAACATATTATCTTAAGTATTTAATTTAATTTTAATTTATTTTTAAGCATTTTTAAAGACCGATCCCTGACCTCTTCGGCCTTTGGTACCAGGGGCGAACTGGCAGCCATTTGGGAAGGAGCACCCAGTGGGAAGTCACCGTTACTCCAGTACACCTTTAAATCAATACACCGTTAAATCAGTACACCGTTACAAAGTTTACACGTTTGTACACTGTAACAAAGTCATCTTCCACCAACCAATGCTCTTACAAACCGGGATCTACTGGGTGGTCGACAAACGCTATGACCATACTATTCTAGATAAGTGGCACAATTTCTTTTCTTAAATTTATCTGAATTCTCAGAAAATATATATCAACATAGGTCAATCATTAATGCTAAGCCTTCGCTCTGATATCTTAACACCCTTTTTTCAGAAAATCTATTTTAGACCTTCATTTATCTTCCTACCATCAAAGCTGCCACTAGGTCACATCACACTACTTTATTAAATGCCTCACTCTTACATTAATGGATCGGTGTAGCTATTGCAATAAATCAGATTAACCCTTTGACGAGGTGTCACGAGATTTCCGAGTTGGATGATATCTCTTTTATCCTACATCCCATTTTATGACTAGGGTCTACCGAAGACCTTGGGAGTTCGTTTTCGTGTTCACATTGGGCATGGTCTACTTACGGAGTCATAAATTCAGGGTTTGCTTGGCGAGATCACCAACTTGTCCTCAGTGTGGTAGGTAGGTATTTTAATTAACGTCACACTGGAGCTACACAACGGGCTATTGCCGACCGTCCGGGATCAAACCCGAAGGGAAAGGACAATACCACGTAATTTTGAACCACGGCCTGATGACGAGGTCAACACCTGAGATGTGTGGTGCCGCAGTCTCCAAACTTCTAAGCCAACGTGAGGACATTTGAGGCCACGACAGATTTAACATGCATCTTTGTACATGACGGTCTTTGGTTGGATAAAACTCGCAAGCCTCCGGTTGCTAGTCCGTTACCCTTCCAACCGGGCTACTGCGGCCCTGTACTCTGTGTGACTTTTCAGATCAGACAGAAGCCCACTTCAATAGTTGCCCTGATACCTTACTGACGTCGCAGTGAATAATAGTTCCGATGGAGATACACATTTGACTTATTTCTAGACTCTATTGGGTTGCAAGACAGACTTATGGTCTGGCGTAGGATAAAAAAACATTTGATGACTACATTACCACATTTATCTTTTGAAAGAATCATACAGAGGCTGTTCGGACATCTTTTGAACGATTTTGATGAGCTGTAAAAAAATTGTATGCTAGGAAAGAATTTTATTTTCACAGCAGTTAAATAGTTAAAGTATAACTTATCGTCTGCTAATTCAGAGTTTTGTTTGCTTTCAAAATGGCGCTTTTGAATAAGCAATGGATGGAAGGCTATGTTTCCTCTCTCCGAAGAGAATTATGCATATTCAATTATTCAAAAACGCTGTAAAAGTCATGGTTTTTCAATATCTAAAGGTACGATAAGTAATATTATTAATGAGAAAGGAAAAAACGTAAAAGTGGAAAAATACTTCCAAAAAAGTATCCAAAAAAGAAAAAAATTCTGAGAATATTTGTAAGGTAAGATCTTTAATTTTAAAAGAGAATCCGCCAAGTCAAAGGACTATAGCAAAGTGAACGTGAGAACTTTCTCTAAGAGATTTATGATTGTTGCCGGTTTTGCATATAATGGAAAATTAAAAGTAAAAAGAGGGGGAAAAATTTAAAAATCAACTCCCACATATTATCAAGACCCTATTTTATCCCCAACATTCAATAAAAAAATACCATATCTTTACCCACAGTGCCAACAATCAGTAGAACTGCATCAGGGTAAAGCAAGCAGCCACACATCTAAATCGACTATCAAATTCTTGGAAAAAATGGAACAAGAAACTGGTATCAAAAGTCAATACCCTTTACTTATATTACTGCTAAATCTCCAGATGTTTCACCCATGGACTTTTGTGCTTTTGAACTTTTAAAAAGGGCATTATCGAAACGTCGACCGAAAACCATTCAAGGACTGGAAAACTGGAGCAAGAATGGGACAAAATACCACTGTCGATACTACAAAAGTCATTATTATCATGGAAATTAAGGTGTAGAAAGATAGTTAACATTAAGGGCTATCAAATGGAACATTTAAAACACAAAAATTTCATGTAAAAAATTGAGCTTCAGTCCATTAAAATCGTTCAAAAATGTCCGAACAGCCTCTGTAGAATGCATTATATCGACCTAGAAGGTCAAACCTTGTTAGAAGTCAAGCAGAGAAGACTGTAGGTTACTGAACGTATGTAAACGTGTGATTATTTACTCCGAAAGTTAAAGGTAGGTATTTTAATTTACGTTGCACTGGAACAACCCAATGGGCTATTGGCGACGGTCCGGGATCAATACCCAAGGGAAACAACCGAGGACAACAACCGAGGACAACACCACGTAATTTTGAATCATGGTCAGATGACGAGGTCGCACCCCTGACTTGACACCCCACTCTCCGAACTTCCACACCACGCCAACGTGCTCCGAAAGTTAAAAAAAAACGTAATGGATAAGCAATTTTACGAGGCAGAACAAAACGCTTTCTTGGTTTCGACGCGACACGCACGAATCGACAATTCAACACAATACATTTCCTCTCTCCCTTTTGGTTCTTGCATTTTGCTTTAATTTACATTATATTGCTCTCTTCCAACCCCAACCTTTCTTCCTCTAGAGTAAGACACGCAAATCCGATAGTTAAAGAAACAGCCCCATCCACCCCCCAGAGAACATTTCCAGGGCCTATTTCTCCAGGAAATCGGTCCTTGGAATTGAACACGAACCAATCCTTCACCCTGGGGTGGGCTCTGCTCTTAAAGGAGCCACCGGAGAAAGGGAATATTTCTAAGACAGAAATGCCCCATTTACCTGATCACCCGGATTTCCATGTGTCGTTTCAGAGAAACTACCCCCTCGAGGGTGATGGATCCCCGAGCCCTTATGACCGTGCATGGGTGGGGAGAAAAATGGGAAGATATTATTTACTGATGGGTGTGATATCATTGATATGCGGGAGATGAACGTTGTTCAGGGGTGGAGAAGAGATTCCCGGATATTTCATTCATGTGTGAGTTGTAAGATCGCTTACGCATTCGATTGAAGGTATGGTTATTGAAGGCCAAAGGGTCACCAATAAAGATAGGGTTGAGGTCGGTTTCTCTTTTTGATTCCCAGGGTGCTTCAAAACGTCCTGTACAAACTTTAAGGAGAGGTAGGGCACACAAAGTTAACCCTCCGTGTAGTTTCGACGAGATATCTCGTCCACCAAGATCTTACCAATTTCGCTGATATCGATATATGTCGTCATCAAGATATTTCCGAGGTTTTGGCGATGACGAGACCAGGATCTAGCTAGTTTTCTTCTAATGATAAGAGACGGCGAGATATCTCGTCGATCACGATCTGATCAGTTTTGCAAATGACGAGATATCTCGTCGAGCCGACCACCAGGAGGGTTAAACCGTGTTCATGTATGTCCGCAAGCTTCACCCGAAATGTCTGGAGGGTACCATAAGGTGCGTCAATGAAAGTCAGTGTAACGGATCTGGTCGAGCGGTATGCTTGGATATTACTGTGGTGAATTGAAATTACCAATTACCAATTTCGCTGATATCGAGATATCTCGTCATCAAGATATTTCCGAGGTTTTGGCGATGACGAGACCAGGATCTAGCTAGTTTTCTTCTAATGATAAGAGACGACGAGATATCTCGTCGATCACGATCTGACCAGTTTTGCAAATGACGAGATATCTCGTCGAGCCGACCACCAGGAGGGTTAAACCGTGTTCATGTATGTCCGCAAGCTTCACCCGAAATGTCTGGAGGGTACCATAAGGTGCGTCATTGAAAGTCAGTGTAACGGATCTGGTCGAGTGGTATGCTTGGATATTACTGTGGTGAATTGAAATTACCAATTACCAATTTCGCTGATATCGAGATATCTCGTCATCAAGATATTTCCGAGGTTTTGGCGATGACGAGACCAGGATCTAGCTAGTTTTCTTCTAATGATAAGAGACGACGAGATATCTCGTCGATCACGATCTGATCAGTTTTGCAAATGACGAGATATCTCGTCGAGCCGACCACCAGGAGGGTTAAACCGTGTTCATGTATGTCCGCAAGCTTCACCCGAAATGTCTGGAGGGTACCATAAGGTGCGTCAATGAAAGTCAGTGTAACGGATCTGGTCGAGCGGTATGCTTGGATATTACTGTGGTGAATTGAAATTACCAATTACCAATTTCGCTGATATCGAGATATCTCGTCATCAAGATATTTCCGAGGTTTTGGCGATGACGAGACCAGGATCTAGCTAGTTTTCTTCTAATGATAAGAGACGACGAGATATCTCGACGATCACGATCTGACCAGTTTTGCAAATGACGAGATATCTCGTCGAGCCGACCACCAGGAGGGTTAAACCGTGTTCATGTATGTCCGCAAGCTTCACCCGAAATGTCTGGAGGGTACCATAAGGTGCGTCAATGAAAGTCAGTGTAACGGATCTGGTCGAGCGGTATGCTTGGATATTACTGTGGTGAATTGAAATTACCAATTACCAATTTCGCTGATATCGAGATATCTCGTCATCAAGATATTTCCGAGGTTTTGGCGATGACGAGACCAGGATCTAGCTAGTTTTCTTCTAATGATAAGAGACGACGAGATATCTCGTCGATCACGATCTGACCAGTTTTGCAAATGACGAGATATCTCGTCGAGCCGACCACCAGGAGGGTTAAACCGTGTTCATGTATGTCTGCAAGCTTCACCCGAAAATGTCTGGAGGGTACTATAAGGTGCATCAATGAAAGTCAGTGTAACGGATCTGGTCGAGCTGTATGCTTGGATATTACTGTGGTGAATTGAAAGAAACAACTTTGTCATAAATGATTTATTTCTATACATATATATGCAGTGCACTAGTTACACAAACTGTGTGGACATCGCACCGTCCACCCTGAGCCTTCGTCCCCTCCACACAAAAAACCCATTAAAAACTACAATCGCCTCCTTTATTTGAGGCTAGATGCTGGTAGGCTAGCCAGCGTATTTTTTTTGAATTTTGATTAAAGTAATTTTATATTTGCCTACCTATTCATTTGTCTTCATATGGAATCACCTCCTTACAACGGAGCACACCTTAACCTTCCAATCTCCTGTCTTTTCCTAAACTGTCTCGTCTAGCTCCTCTTTCCTTTCCTCATATCCAAGGGGAGAAAGTCTATTTTCCAAATCCTCTACACAAATGGAAGTCTCCTTGCGTGCAAAGGTGATGTGAATCTCACAGACAGTATGTGGACGCATTTTAGATATAATTTTACAGTTTGATAGTGAGTTACAAGCTGATTTCAACGCTTGGTGTATAAATATTACAAGAAAGAAAAGAGCAGAGTCAAATAATAAAAACCTTAAACTATCTTAGATGCAACATACGAGATTACATCTGTGAAACCTTGTAGAACTGATCTTTCTTATAATGTACGTAAGCACTTTTACATGTCATTCTTAACTCTCCACTCCTAAGTAAAATTACCACACCTACAGTTCAGTTTCATAAACCTCAAACTATCTAAACTACATTTGATTTTATATATTTCAATAGATTCAATAGATTAATTAAAATAGGATAACTTTTCTTTTAAAAGTAAACAATAATACATAGTCAATAGAATAGTCCACAAGGAGCATATCAGAGATAGAAATCCGAAGGACATTTGTTTCGATTACTCCATTTTAGAAATGTCGAAGTCCGCCTGCGGCATCTACACGTCAGCTAGTTTCATAGTAGGTGCTCAAAGCTGCGACACAAAACAGTAACCAACGCCTGACAACGTATATTCTCAACCTGTGTGCATACTATATGTACCTTTGCATTAACTGCCCCATATCCTATGTGCATATAAACTATCAGCATTTCTCGTGGAATGAAATATGTTACCCATCTGGAGCCATCCTCTAGAACGACTATGGCTCAAACTGATGAACTGCAGCGCCCTCTAGCAAATCCCGGTGGTGCTTTGGATCAAAATCCCTGTGAATGAGGTTTAATTCAGTGCTCTTTACCTCCCCTTAAAATTTGTACAGGAAGTTTTGAAGCACCTTGTATATCAGTAAGGTCTTAAAAAGCAAGACGGAACTAGATGACCATGATCATAACACTAAAACTTTATTTAAATAATTTAATTTAAGACATCGAAGTTTTGCAAAAAATAAAAAATTACGTCATAAAGTAAGCAACTTGTGCACAGTTAAAACGTAATGTTGGAATTGATGTTTCAAGCGTCTTAACACACAATATTAAAATCTTGAAGTTCGCTTCATACTAAGAAATTTTCGACTTAGTCTCATCACCATCTCACCAAAACAAGTTTGAGTCACCTTGATCTAGGTAGGTCGGAAGGTAATTGAATTGCTTTCACACAACAAAACAGGCTATTCACCTTGATCTAGAAAATGCAGTTTTGCATGGTTTAGGGACATTGAAAACTGCTATTATGAGTTAAATATTAAGACCTCTGGAAATGCATTTTAGAATATTAAGCCTTACACCACACAGCCTAAATTTCTGCTAATTATTTTGGATTCTACAGCAAAGCTACTTTTGTAGGAAACTGCACAATGAGGTCTCCTACAGAAGTAACACACTGACGTGTGTCTACACAAGGGGAAATCTGAGTAGTTAAGAGTATTTTAAGTCGAAGATATCTTATTACTCGTTTACAAAATTTTTTTATTGAATCCCGTGTTTGACTTATAAGCGTTTAACTGTATTCGGGATTTAGGGGAATTTTTACTGTCATATAATTTTAGTTTTAATTGGTAGGTAGATATTTTAATTAACGTCACTCTGGAGCAACACAACGGGCTATTGGGGACGGTATGGGATCAAACCCGAAGGGAAAGATCCGAGGACAGCACCACGTAATTTTGAACTACGGTCAGATGACGAGGTCACACCTGAGCTGGCATCCCACTCTCCAAATTTCCACACCACGTCAACGTGTCAGTTTTAATTGGAGTGTTATGTGTTAGGAAGTTAACAGTTACATCCTTAAGTAGAATTTTATCACTTACTATAAGCTATATAATTTTAACATTTAACTTTCGAGTTTGAGAGAACAGATATATCATTCACGTTTGAATTGTATAGTATTACTACCAAACCAAAATTACCAAAGTTAGAATATATTTTCACTATAATTTGGAAAGTGTATTATCACACACACAAACACACATTTCCTCTTTGTCCAATATTTTACAGTGCCGCGGTAACCCTGTTGGCAAAGCAAAGAATTAGCAACAGGAGGGTTGCGAGTTCGAATCCAATCAAAGGGGGCTGGTGCATGTTAAATCTGTCGTGACCTCAAATGTCCTCACGTTGGCGTGGTGTGGAAGTTTGGAAAGTGGGTTGCCAGCTCAGATGTTATCTCGTCAACTGACCGTGATTCAAAATTACGTGGTGTTGTCCTCGGATCTTTCTCTTGGGAGATTGATTCCTGACCGTTGCCAATAGCCCTTTGTATTGCCCCAGTGCGACGTTAATTAAAACACCTACCCAATGTTTTACAAGGTTTAATTTGTTTGATTACTTAATAACAATTTCAACGTCAGATGTGGATATATTTAAAAATTACGTATTTATTTTGTACATTTCTTTAAGTAACAATCATGACAGAATATTTTTCGAAGTAAAAATTGTTTTCATAGCTCTACCCACAAACCAAATCCAATAAAAACCTCAATTAATACGATAAATTTCATAAAACTAATTAATCTTCCAAAACCTTTAGTGAGCAGAAACAGTTTCAACACTCAAGCTGCGAATGACAGAAAAACCCGGCATTTTCCAAACAAAGAGGAATCCAAGCCAATGCATTAGACAGTGCTCGCAGAATCGGAGGTAAAGGACCAACTAGGGAAGATAAAGTACCCAAGAGACAGATGAAGATGTGAATAGGTCTCTTCGCCTTAATCTAATCAGGAATTCGTTAGCTTTTTACAAACAAAGAGCAGCTGGCACGGGTAAAGACTTGACACGATAACGAAATTAGAAACGAAACTCTTTACAGACACATTTCATTACAAAGGAAATGAGAAATAAGATGGGAAAACACAGCGCTTTCCAACAATGCGATGGCGTAAGAACTTTTCGGAAGTATTAGCGTCGCACTGTTTAAAGTGGTGGGATTAAAATTGAATCTATTTGCTACCACTTAGGTCATACAAAGAGGGGGTACTTTTATTGGAATATTAATGCAACTATGAAAGAAAAATTGCAAAATTGTAGGTAAATTGATTAACTGATTAACTGCTATTTAAAAATTGTTTAAGGTATGATAGTATGGTGTTTTTAATTAACATCGCACACTGGAGCAACACAACGGGCTATTGCCGACAGTGCGAGAGCAATCCCGATCTGAGGACAACACCACGTAATTATGAAACACGGTCAGATGACGAGATCACACCTGAGCTGGCACCCCACTCCAAACTTCACCACTACGCCGACGTGAGGACATTCGAGGCCACGACAGATTTAACGTGCATCAGCCTATTTGTACTTCTGTTCAATGACCTTTCTCCATCTATCCGGTTGCTGCATAATCCCGCGCTCATAGAAGTTCTGAGGTTACTGGCTAAAGAACTGATCGATTTGACGAAACTTTCTGAACCACTTTACGGCGCGTGGAATCGTCAACGGTACCCTCACCCTACACAACACATATCTTCTTTTGCGTCTTCGAAGCACTCTTGCCTTTTCGGAAATGAAAAAGCATAATACGTCGAAAATGCTCCTTATTTTCTGCCATCTTTAATGCTTAACAAAATTCAAAAAGCACAACCCAATAACACTATTTTTTTTCCTAGAACTCGCTGAAATTCCTTCTTTCAAACAACATCTAGCGCTAAAACCAGGGCGAACTTTTGCATTAACCCAATATAATGGATTTAAGAATCGATATGTACATTTCATAACTTCGACTGGTATAAAATGATCCAAAAATATATAAAAGTATTTCGTCCATTTTTTACTTGTGTTAATTCTTAATTTGAATAAAACACATTACAAAAGCACACATCCGTCATGTTTCCTCTATTATACTCTGAATCTCTACTTCTATTTCTTCCCTTTCTCTTGTTCAAAGGCGTTTCAGCATTTCTTTACGAGATAACCTACTTTCACATTTTCTTTCCTGTTCTTTTTTCTATCTTCCAGATTTCTGATTGCCTTCCGTAATCAGAGTGCTGAAGAATTTCATTTAGAGAGGCGAGCTGTTTCCGTTATGAAGCTGCATAATCTCGCAAAAACTTTGGGAGATATCATGCAGCTTCAGAGCTCAAAACAAGCACATCTAAACTAAGCTGCAAAGTTGGAGAATGAATCCCGAAGATGTGGATTTAATATTGTTTATATCCGTTGTTGCTATTCGACAATAAACACATAATATCGATTTGTGTGCCTCGTGCGCGAGTGAAGTATTTATATTGATTTACAAAACTTTTGTGATGGTGGTGGTGATTCAAAGCAATGATACTTAACCTACTGAAGGTAGTTGGTAGTTAGCTAACGCCACACTGGAGAAACACAATGGGCTATTTGCGACGATCTGGGTAGGTAGGTATTTTAATTACCGTCGTACTGGAGTAACACAACGGGTTATTGGCGACGGTCCGGAATCAAACCCGAAGGGAAAGATCCTAAGACAACACCACGGTCAGATGACGAGGTCAACACCTGATCTGGCATCCCACTCTCCAAACATCCACACAACGCCAACGTGAGGACATTTGAGGACCATAATACCCAAACCAACCAAGTCTACCCGCTAAACCAGACCAAAGACAAAGTACGCACCATCCATACTCAAAACTTCATTTAAATCTTGGAAAACTCAGTGTCGAATTCGGCTCGGATAACAGGGACAGTCGGTTAATCGGGGCTCGGATAACAGGGACACTCGATTAATCGGAGCTCGGATAATATAGGTTTTACTGTAATATAATATAACATGCAATTTAATTAATAAAAATAATTATTATCAAAGCAGTAATGAAAGGAAATTCACGATTGAAATAAACAGCACTTTCAGATAAGTATTTGTGGAATTCGCTATAATTTCATAACAAAACAGGAAATGAATACACTATACTAATGACAACAGTCCTTTTTTTTCGAAAAAAGCTGCTTTTGTAACTTCACTTTATTATCTTTGTTGTGCCGCAGCTCGATTAGTGGACTGCATTTAATTAAAACAATTCGTTGTAACAAAACAAGCTTTTTATCAACAAATTAACAAGGCTGCGGAAGGACAGCTCTCATTAGAGCTAAGGAAACGTCTGTCTCATCAGGTTTAAAAGAACACCTTTCTCCGATGTCTAATGCCTTAATGCCACCCAAGCGCTCACACAGCGCCCTCTACAATGTGTGGAAGACAATATTTTTACACATGAAATTAGATTTTGATATATTTTTATTGATCCGTCTTATTCTTCTAATTTCTATTTATATATAATGAAGTAATAAAATCCTTATATCAAATTAAATGATACAACCCAAACCATCATTGCAAGAAAAGTCTCCTCAAAAGTTGAGCGTTCAACGGACACTTAAAACCGGACCCTGTAGGATTGCTTGACCAAACATTTCAAACTATTTTACCCTTGTTTTACTACACTTTCTCGATGCACGGGTAAACCCATTTTTAGAGGGGAAAAAAAGGAGCTCCAAATCCCGTTTAGGAAGAAATGCGATTTTTCTTCATCCCGAAGAATCTGAGCCTCCTTTCTTGGGAAAGTGGAAGAAAGGACTTTATCGATAGGATTACAAATAAGAAAGTAAATAAAAACAAAATGCCAGGGAAAGACGAAGTGATAAAAATGGACCCCTACGAGTGGAACTGCGTACTAATCTAATGGATTAGATATTGATCAAAGCTGCTTCGATTGAAAAATTGAGGGAACAACAGTTGCCTTCTTCGGCAGAGGACATTCCGAAGCCAAGATAGTGGGATTTTGAGCTGATTTTTATGGGCACAAGGATTTCAGAATGTATTTAAACAGAAAAACTGGCTAAAACATTAAATTATCTTAAGTTTTGACTTAGCATGAGAGAGATTTTCAGTGTAACAAACCAGACGGAAAGTGAAGATTTTATTCTGCTTCCCACAAATACTCTCACATGAAACATATCAGGATTACCTTAAAATGTAGTTTATCAAAGTTTGGACGCCGTTTGGCTTTTGATATAATTGACGTTGACCAATTAACTAGCACGTCTTCGAAATTCGCTTTTCCGAAATTTTTAGAGTAGAGGCAGTCCTGTTAGAAGAGTAGCGAATTAGCAACTGGAGGGTAGCGAGTTCGAATCCAACCAAAGACTCGTGTACTAAAGGGGATGCTGCATGTTAAATCTGTCGTGGCCTCAAATATCCTCACGTTGGCGTGGTGTGAAAGTTTCGAGAGTGGGGTTCCAGCTCAGGTGTTGACCTCGTCATCTAACCGTGATTCAAACTTACGTGGTTTGTCCCCGGTTCTTTCCCTTCGATGGTTGATCCCGGACCGTCTCCAATAGTCCGTTGTGTTGCTCCAGTGCGACGTTAATTAAAATACCTACCTACCGAAATTTTTATAGTGCCACGGTAGCCCGATTGGAAGAGTAACGGATTAATAACCGGAGGGTTGCGAGTTCGAATCCAACCAAAAGACCATCGTGTACAAAGGGGGGCTGGTGCACGTTACATCTGTCGTGGCGTCAAACGTCCTCAGGTTAGCGGGGAAGGGGAAGTTTGGAGAGTGGGGTTAATAGCCCGTTGTGTTGCTCCAGTGTGACGTTAATTAAAATACCATACCATTTTCCTTATCGTTCCAGTATTTGACACGTTATCAATTGAAGTACTAAATAAAAAAATAATGGTAAATTATATTGCATGAAATGTATTAAAAAAACAAGCCAAGTGACATCCTATTCGGAATACGTACAGGAAGTTTGGAATACGTACATATACCGTTACCAAAATACTTTTGTCACCTACATTTAGCTTGACAGAAAATCCCATAAAATATCTACGAAAGCTTATGAAGGGGATTTTCAGTGCAAACAAACCAGACGAAAAATGGATTTTTACTACCGAAATGCTCTTGAATGATGCATATCGGTGTTAACTTAAAATCCAGTTTATAACCGATATATCGACTTTTTTTCGTTTAATCTAATTAGTTGACCAATCGACTATCATAAACCAATTCGGAATTTATTCTTTGAAATTTTGATTGGCGATGTACTGAAATCGTGTTCGGAACAATCAACCAAATTCGGAATATATACAGGAAACACGTTCCGCCGAGTGCCACGGTAGCCCAGTTGGAAGAGTAGCGAATTCGAATCCAACCAAAGACCGTTGCGTACACGGGTGCTGGTGCACGTTAAATCTGTCGGGGTCTCAAATGTCCTCATGTTGGCGTTGTGTGGAAGTTTGGTGAGTGGGGTTCCAGCTCAGGTATGACCTCGTCATCTGATCGTGATTCAAAATTGTGTGGTGTTTTTCTCAGATCTTTCCCCTCGGGATTGATCCCGGACCGTCGCCAATCGCCCGTTGTGTTGCTCCAGTGCGATGTTAATTAAATACCTACCATTCCGCCGCAGAAACATTACCGCTACTTATGTATATTTAGCTTCACAGAAAAAGTCTCTTATAAGATATTGATGAATGAAGGCATTTATTAATCTAGGACTAGTAAATTTTCCCTTCCACCATTTCTTTGCTATATGAGGGCAACTTAGATCTAGATATTTGTAGATGTAGAAGTACCAGCCTGCTGCAGTGCCAACTTGGAGCAAAACAAAACTAACCATTATCTTTGAAAGAACTGGTCGCATCTGTTTTAACCACTTGTATTTTTCTTATTCGAAAACCAGTCTTCATGTCGAAGTACACTTAGTTTCTTATTTTATCACGTAATTTTCATCCAGGGATCAACTGCAAGCCGTATTCTGAGTGATTGATGAATAAGTGTGCTCACCAATCACTCAAAATCCTATTACACAGATTGAAATTTACTAGCATGGTTTTTATTTACAACACTAGTAACAAATAAAACAGATAGGAGAGACAGACTAAAGCTTTCATTGAAATTTCAGGAACAAAGTGAAGGTGATTTAGATGCAGGATTATAAGATTGACATAATCTCAGTATGTAAGTATGGTTTCCATTGTTCATAGCAGTTTCAATAATACTCAATTAGATTCTTTTTCCTGTGAGAAAGTTCTTTTCTACAGGGAATAGGAAGGTAGTGGAATCGAGGCGAAAAAACCATCCAAATCCGAAATTATTCTCTTGAACTAATTACTATATTTAGATATTCAATGAACCCAAGTATCCTACACTGATAACAAATATAATTTATTCCACATAATAAATTAGATGATCTAAAATAGGGCTTTTTTACATTCTGATTTAAATCTCGTTTTTCTATCCAAAGTTTTGATATTTTTCCTGAATGTTTGAGTATTTATTTTTATATATCTTATATGTACAAAGTTGAGGAAAAAAACGAGCCAAGCCTTTATTTTGAGCACTATTCATAGTAGAGCAAATTCAAAGATATCATTAAATAGGGAATAATATCCTAATGCAAAAAAGTTGCATAAGGGGACATCTTAATATCAAATTTTGCCCAAACAACAAAATTGCCAATGGAAACATCCTGTTTTAATGCCTTAATCAGAGTCTGCATTATTAAATTAGTCTAAATATAAAATTTCATGACTACTATAGAAATATTATTTAGGAAGATATCCATAAAAGTCTAAGAAACTGATTTAACATTAGGAGCTCCAATCATTCTGTACTCATAACTTCGAAATGTTAAGACCTAATGACATGAAATTTAGTATCTGAAGTTAAATTTTGATTTAGATTCCAAATTGTGTGTGAAAATAGGGTTTCTATTGGAAATTATGAAGTTGATGCTCAATTTAATATGAAAACGACCCCTTATGCAAATTTTATGCATTTGAATTTATAGAAGACCTTAATTCCTATCAAACGCCATCCTTGAATTTTCTCTACTGTTAAAATTGCTCGAATGAAGAGGGGTGGTGCGTTTTTTTCCGCGACTGTACTTCTAATTGATATAGTATCAGCTGATATCAGACATAAATACTTTTTTAAATACATAACCAAATTATAGCTAGAAAGCAAGGAATATCGATATCTAAAATTTCAAATTTTAATTCATTTCCTTAATCTCATGAAAAGTGATATACGTTCCTACATGCTCTGATATAATTCAAAAACAGATACTATTACACAAATGTTCTGTGAAAATTAGCTACAATTTCTTGCAACCTTTGTTGTTTGTCATATCTTCCTGAAGGGTCTGCTTTGCCTTGCATGAGCACGTTTCCAATTCATTATACGGGCAGCGGTAGCCCGGTTGGAAGAGTAACGGATTAGCAACCGGAAGGTCGCGAGTTCGAATCCAACCAAAGACCGTCGTGTACAAAGGGGGATGATGCACGTTAAATATGTCGAGGTCTCAAATGTCCTCCCATTGGCGTGGTATGGAAGTTTGGAGAGTGGGTTGCCAGCTCAGGTGTGACCTCGTCATCTGACCGTGGTTCAGAATTACGTGGTGTTGTCCACGGATCTTTGGGTTTGATCCCGGACCGTCGCCAATGACCCGTTATCTTGCTCCAGTGTGACGTTAATTGAAAATACCATACCAATTCATTATACTAAGCTTATTTTAAAAGTGAATATGTCACTACTACTATTATAACATATCACATATATTCTACGAGCTATAAACGTATTCCATAACAAGGCGCATTCAATTTACACAATATTTAACGAAAACATTCTGGCGATTTTGTACGTTTTCATCATTAAGTCTCCTCATTATAGTAATTGTACTTAATATTAATGAACTATGAAATATGATATGCTAATAATTCTACTCAGAGGAAGTTTAATGTATTTGAAAGTTATCTGACACTGATTAAAATTATAATGACTGTTATCGATATTTGATCATTTTATGTTCGGGGAATTTAGTTTAGTAATCGGTGAACAAAGAGAAAACAAGCCTACCAATTAAACACGACACTTGGTTCGAAACGAGAGAATTTGCGATAAAAGGAAAGAAAGGATTTTCTTAAAGCAGAAATAGAGTTACATGAGAGTATTTTTAAAGTTAATCATCTTATTTTTTACCAGGATAGATGGTAAGATCACTCAAGCTTTACTAGTATACCATCTTCAAGTAACTGAGTCATCTGTGAAACAAAACCATCGGACTTGAACAGAGGAACTTCTAAACCAGCCATCAAATGTGCAACTTTTGAATCGAGAATACCCACATAACACGCACGAATACTATATATGGAATACACATTGAATTTCAGTTACAATTTAGTTTTCAAATCCGGGTGGGCAAATGAACTACTCGAACCATCAAAAAAGGTAACGAGAAAAATCCTGAAGACCTGAACTACGAGTTGACATTGTAAGGATACGCTGACAAAAAAAACACAAATCCGGAAAGCTTTTCGAGAACGCTTCTATTGCTGCTAAAATGACACAAATTAATGAAACGTTAATAAAACGATTGCCTGTAATCTCAAAAAAATATTGTAGCAATTTTGTGATCGAGAGTCAAATTTAGAAAAATGTTTGAGAAACAGCTAATTCAGCCACTTTGTTATACCCCTGGTATGAGTCGATAAAATTATGCCTCCATCATGTTTTTTATAAATTGGTGTTGCTTTCCCTAAAGGATCACTCTCAGAAGAGGCACAGGGAAGCAAAAATAAAGATTATGAGCATTTTTGAATACGGTATGACTTCGTCCGACATGCCAGATGGGGGAACAGCCTTGACCGCTTCATGGAGTTACTCCCCTTTTGTTCCCCTGACTTCTCACACCCTTGTTTCTTCGTCCATATAAGTGATTTTGACAAGATTTTTCGAAAGTCGCCAATGGTTTTAAACTCTCGGCCACAGTGACGTGTGCCTGGGATTATCTCCTTAAACATTTTTCAGAAGCAGCGGAGAGGTGAGATTCGTGAGGTAGGTAGGTATTTATATTAACGTCACACTGGAGCAGCACAACGGGCTATTGGCGACGGTCCGGGATCAATCCCAAAAGGAAAGATCCGAAGTCAACACCTGAACTGGTGCCTCACTCTCCAAACTTCCATACCACGCCAACGTGAGGACATTTAAGGCCACGACGGATTTAACGTGTTTGTACACGACGGTCTTTGATTGGATTCGAACTTGCAACCCTCCGGTTGTTGATCCGTTACTCTTCCAACCGGGCTACCTCGGCCCTTGAGATTTGTGAGAAGGGATAGGGATCTTAAAATTTTAATTCCTTAATGTTGTGTCCTTTTTATGTATTTCGATAAAGACTTTGGATATTACAAGCTGTTTTTTACTGAGTACGTCACACCCTCACAGCAAGAAGTTCTCTCATTTGGCAACAAATGAAGATGTGTTTCATGATTTTCGCAAGTCATCATTCAATTCATAAATTAATCACACGAAATCAGTACCAAATTCTAAATAATTTCCACTGAGTGGTTACAAAAATTATTAAAATAGAATGTATACTATGAATCGATTCCAAATATAGTATTAACATTTCAGATATTTTTAATAAAAAATTACGTTAAATACTACACTGCTGGCCACCCAAATTGCAACACCAAGAAAGACAAGAGATATCACAACAAGATTTATTTTGTAGATAACATGTTGACCAAGTATCAAATGATTAAATTTATAGACTTCTGTGAAGTGTGGTTCCTGCCAAAATCAGTAGCCAGAGTAGCCGCCATTGTTGGAGATCACCGCTGCCACACGCCTCGGCATTGATTCAAAGAGACTTTGGATGTGTTCTTGGGGTACAGCAGAGAAAGCAGCTTCCACACGTTGCCAAAGTTGATCTGGTGTGGCAGCTGGGGATGTATTCTGGGTCAATCGTTGAGCAACCATGGACCACATGTTTTCTATCGGCGAAAGATCCGGAGAGCGAGCTGGCCAGGGAAGCAATTCAATCTGGCGATTGACGAAGAACCCTTGGACAATGCGTGCCACGTGTGGTCGCGCATTATCCTGTTGAAATATGGCTGTGGGCAAGCCCTGAAGGTAAGGAAGGACAACTGGCTCCAACACCTCGGAGATGTAGCGCTGGCTGTTTAAAGTACCGGCAATGCGTACTAGAGGAGTGCGAGAGTGATATCCAATACCGCCCCATACCATAATACCCGGTGCAGGACCAGTGTGGCGGTGCATAACGCAGCTGTTCAGCATCCTCTCTCCACGGTGTCTCCAGACTCGAATCCGACCATCGTGGTGTTGCAGACAGAAGCGTGACTCGTCAGTAAAGACAATTTCATTCCATTCTGCCGTCCACATCCTTCTTTCATCGCACCATTGGCGGCGGAAACGTCTGTGGTTCTGCGTCAAGGGTAGACGAAGCAATGGACGTCTTGCGGACAGACCACTCTGCTGTAAACGGCGTCGAATGGTACGCGCAGACACTGGATGATGCGGTACAGACTGAATGTGCTGTGCTATGGTTCGTGATGTGGCTGAGCGATCCGTCACTGCCATACGCACAATATGCCTGTCATCACGTGAAGTGGTGCACTGAGGTGGATGCGATCGAACACGTCGGTCCGTCGTACCCTCCTGCGTCCAACGATCACATATCCGCATTACAGTTGTTTGGTTTCGTCCAACACGACTACCGATTTCCCTGAAAGATAATCCACAATCTCGGTAGGCCACTATCCTTCCTCTGTCGAACTCGGATACTTGATCAAAAGATGATTGCTGTTTTCTACGAGGCATAATTGATCGTTTTTTTGAAAAAACCACAAGAAAAACACAATTGCCGTACTTGAAATCGTCGAAATCTCCAAGCCTTAAATAGCGCTTTGAAGTGGCGCCACAGGCGCGCGTGATGTGCGGCTGCGCTGAAATTCTAATCATTTGCATATCTCACCTCCGCTAATGCATGTTGTAAATTTCATATTATTTGCATGCTTCCTTCAGGGTGTTGCATTTACGGTGGCCAGCAGTGTACTAGTGTGGGAAGTAAACTTTTCGTATCATTAAGTAATTTTAAAATATAATTTGAGAATACTTAGGTTTAACAACGTGGATTTGTAATTGGGTCATTCCGTATCAAATCGACGCAAAAGTACAGAAGACGAGTAATGTACCTTTAACAAATAGCTTTTAGTAAAAATTTGTTACTTTTTTACCATATTCAAAGTCAAATTAAATTACCTTGAAATCAAAACGGTCTCACTCAGTTATCTATACAGCAGAATTGGCTTCTGTATGTCGGTCTGTTCTCTATAAAATCTACATCGTTTGACCAATCCACTCCAAATTTGGTACACTTATACTTTAGAACACTGCGGGTAACATATGATTCACATTAAACCCCGTTCTATTTGTTCTAGATGTGCAGAAGGAGCTAAAAACAATTCCAAATCCCTATAGGAATAACATTGAGTAGAATTACGATTAAGGTACGACAACTCAGATTGTTTTACCAGTATTGAAGAAAAAACAATTTTTCAAATAATTATATCTGAAGAATTTAAATTCTAATACTTATGTTTGAACCTATATTTTATTTCTTTCCAAAACATCAATAATTCTTTAATGTTTGACTACTGATTGAAACGATTAAAAACATTTAAATATGCATAACACATTTTATAAGAAAATAAATATATTTAATGCGAAAAGAACAAGCGAAAACACCACAGATAATAAAAGTGTTATTTTGCTA
The DNA here is from genome assembly GCA_933210815.1 of Meta bourneti. Lineage (NCBI taxonomy): Eukaryota > Metazoa > Arthropoda > Arachnida > Araneae > Tetragnathidae > Meta > Meta bourneti. The sequence continues at coordinate 101,447,374 of OW119924.1, read as the reverse complement.
CTTAGTATCTGGCAATGTAGAAATTAATGTTTCATTTTCTAATTTTATTCAGAACTAGCAGAATTACCCTACCTTACTCAGGTATAATTGGTTAACTACTTATTGAAAAAGTGACCAGAATAATCACTTTTCTTCACGGATAAATGCCAAATCATTTAAATATGAGTAAAACAATTTTTTAACACCATACCGACATTTATAATTTATACAACTTACTTTCTATACAAATCTTATACATGCATATCTATCCATGTAATGTTTCTCATTTATCGCAAACTTGCTCAGGCAAAGCTACAAAATGGCGAAAAATGACACCAAGGATGATGACTAACTACTACAAAAGACGATTTGATGGGTTTTTTTTTTGGGGGGGGGGCGGGGATTAAAAATGCCCTTTCTTACGTTTTTCTCCTGTAAAATTGCTCAACTCAATTTGTAAAAATGACGAATCTGCTGAGAATATTCTCGAAATTAATAGTTTACATGCCAATATTTTTTAATTTGTGGCACTCTTGCACCAGGCATGCGACATTTTAAAATTTCGCCATTTTTAAGGGAAGGATGACAAATTAATTTTATAAGGTATTCGTCACTAAGTTTTTTTAAAAAGCGAAAACATACTTTCTTGAAAATTCCATTTTGTGGCACGTGCAATAATGAAAGAACCTGTTTTAACATTGAATGTCTTCAGTGCAAAGAAAAGGTAACTTATTAGCATTTAAAAAAATGGCAAATCGATTTGACAGCGTTTTTTGAAGGAAAATTATTGTTTTCAACAAACTTTTAACATATATATGTTGCTTAAATATAGCTTCAACTCTTAAAAAGTAATCCATCTTGATTATACTCTTTGACACTACGACAAAGAATTTTTAATTTCAAGTCTTAATTCGGATTTCCTTACCATTAACATTCTTTCAATAACGGCAAAATTCCACTTAAAATTTACTTTATTCTAATTTATACGCCGCCTTAAATCGAATACTTTGTGGCGTTGCGTGTGATGAAGAGGAATAACAACTTTATAAAAAAATAAATATTTAATAAATTTATACAGAAGACAGTGAAATAAAGAAAGTTGTTCTGTCGATTCTTTCTTATCGCGTGATCTTGCATAGTTTCCACAACTTACGAATAAGAATTGGAAAGAATTCAGAAATACGAAATTAATTCAAGCGAAAAAATAAAGAAAATATCACTGTGCGTGGTCAACGAACACGAGTTTCCGTTTCATTTCCGTTCGTTACAAAATATGGTCCGTCCCAAATATTCGGTAATTGTTTATATTTATCAAAGAAAAAATAAGGCTCAAAATAAATAATAAGTACCAGAGTTAAAATTCCATAAAAATTTTTTTTGCTAAAAATAATTGCTTTTTCAGCAGTACTTGTAAAACAATCCAAGTAATCGAAATACTGAATGAACATTCCTGCTTCTCCAAAACTGCCAAATTATGGTACATTTATATCTACTTACTCAGATGTTTTAGCATGAAAGTCTTGCCTAAATAAGAAGTAAGCAAAGAAATTTTAAATAACGTATTCACTATACTATTAAAATAAGATTTATCAATTGTAGAACATCGCATTAAGATTTGTTGAATAAATTTTAAGTGATACTTGCACAAACACACAGAAACAAAACATGGTAAGACAGACCAACGCAACTAAGTTCAGTCACTAAATCGATGTAAGTACTTACAGAATAAAATTTTCATACTGTAAGTACTTACATCGCCGTTTGGACGTAGTACTAGCCACACATATATACAGACATAAACAGACAGACGGACCCCAAATACGGAAACCACTGTTTTTGCATTAGGACTTAAAGCGGATAAATATCTTGAAATGGGTCGAAAATATACAATGTAAAAACACTTCATTTTTATTTATGTAGATTCTGAGTTTATGTATCTGAGTTAAGACAGAGCGAAATGATGTGGGCATATTTGATCATTTGTAACATTTATGTATTCTAATGTTTATGCGTTATAAATAAATTATTTAGGATTTAGATTTTAACGAATTATTTACTTTGTGTAAAATATCGCTAACGACATGGGTTCATTGCCATCGACCTTCTAATGAATCATTTATTAGTAGGTAGATATTAATTTCTTAGCGGTATTTAGGCCAACTTTGATTCAATACATCATGATTTGTAAAATTCTGTTTCATTAAAATGAATTAAGCGTACAAAACAAAATAAGACGGTCTTTCTTAAGAAAGAGTAAAGTCAAAATAAATTATTTTAAAATAAGACCGTTAACGTTAAAATAAGACGTAACCATACGTTGTAGTTCAAAGATTGTTTTTTAAATTTTGATGTAGGTTTCCATTACAAGGCAATTAAAATCAGTGAAACTTAACATTTGTTTTTCATGTTTCAAATTACATAATTGATTGAATTGGAAGCTGTACTCAGTAGTCAAGAAAGAACATATATCATTCTAAATAGGTACATAGTTTCTTTCCATTTAGTGACAAGATCTCAGAATTGATAAAAAGTACCCCAGAGAATTGATTTAAAACTGCATGCCAGTAGGAGTAAATCAAATTTTACGATAAATAAAACTTTGCTGATTTTGGAAGAATAACTTGGTTATGATTATTCTAACAAGGACTAAGTTTTTGTCTTAAGAGACAGAAGATCGATAGTGTTTACTTTACGAGTTGAAACTCTTCTTTGGAAACTTCGTTATCTCAAACATTCCTTGAAAACACTTATTTTCATTTTAAAAAAAGCTGTAAAATTGACTTTCCATTTTTAAAAAATTGTAATAGAATAAATTTGTTTTGTTTGTACTGAAGACATTCAATTTTAAAACAAGCTATTAGTTCACATGCGGAATCAAATTTTCAAGAAAAAAAATGTATTTGCTTGAAAAGGAATCGATTTTGAATAGATAGCATATTAATAATTTATCAGCCTTTTACAATGATGGTGGAAATCGGAATTATCGCATTCCTAGTGCAAGAGTGCTACAAGTAAAAAATATTGATAGGAAATCTAATTGCAAGACTACGTTGTAAATTCGTCAATTTTGCAGAAAATGAAATTGCGAGGCATTTATAATAACTCCAAAACTCAAAATCGACTTCTGTAATAGTCACCTTTTGTAATATTGTCTTACACTATAATGCGATGTATGTGAAATGCATTATATGGATAGGTAAAGCAAGCATACGTAAATCAAAGTAAACGAGAAGCTACAAGAATGTCAAAATTGAGTTTGAAAATTATTTCCCGCTCCAAGTTCAAAGAAAATCAGAGAAAATAGTTGGTTGTTATATGTGCTGTTTTGACATGGACTGAACCAATGATTTATTTTCTCTTAATGTTTTGCTAAATATGTCCGAATAATTCTAATATTACGATACACATCAAGACAAACTGTTTTTATGTCTATAAAAAATTGTGTTAAAATATCGAAAAATGACTATTTGTTTTTCACTAATTCCGCTTTCAGTAGTTCTGGGTATCGGTATGTTGAAAACTATGCAATGTTGCAATAAATATTTTAGATGCTAGTATTTCTTAGTAAAACATAAGAAATACTGTAGATGCAAACATTCCTTATCAACAGCAGAACATTGAAGTACCCTAGAGTCCTAAGATAACTGAGGCGTGTACTTTGCCATGCACTGATGAAATTCAGGTTTGACTCATTTTATTCCATTCGGAGGCACCGTCTTTATAGATGCTTATTACAAATGAATTTAAATAAGGTATAACGTGTGGAACGACACTGCCATCAATCAATAGATCAATAGAAATTAAGGTGTGTATATACACTAAAAATCACGAAAATAGACCAGAATATCGATACTTTTTGTATGCCTTCAACATACAGGGTGAGTCTAAATTGTTTTTACAAAATAAGAGGGGTGATAGTACCCATCCAGACAATCAATAATTACCATGGAACATAGGGTCGTATTCCACTCTGAGAGGCAGAAAAGAGTAAAGTCGAAACGCGTCGAGCATGAACAAGTCATCGTCTCTGACGTCGTTTTGTACCTGCCTACGTAGCATATCTCCTAAGCAAGATGGCCTGTATGGCAAGATAAGCTGTGGCTTGGCCTCCTCGCTCACCGAACCTCAACCCACTGGACTTTTTCTTCTGGGGGCACATGAAATCTTTAGTGTACCAGACGCCTGTGGACTCGGCTGAAGATCTCGTAGCGAGAATCGGTGTTGCCGCAGACAAAATTAACACAGCACCAGGAATCTTCGAGAGCCAGTCATTCCTTCGCCTGTGTGAACTGTGTAACGACACGCGTGGCCGCCACTTTGATCACTTGCTGTGAGTTTTTCTCTGTACAATCAATCAGATTATGCAACTTTTGGTATCGTTCATTCGCTTTCCCAACACTGTTGTAAGTTCATGTTGAAATTCTAATTTGACTCTTTTCTGCCTCTCAGAGTGGAATGCGACCCTATGTTCCATGGTAATTATGGCTCGTATGGATGGGTACTATCACCCCTCTTATTTTGTAAAAACAATTTAGACTCACCCTGTATATTCCAACTCTTTAGCTTTCGAACGATACCAAGATTTTGTAAATATTAAAAATAATTTTCTAGTTGCAAGGGTTTTTGTTAGGTATTATCAACATGTACAAACGCGTTTCCAAAACTTTTAACACAATTTCTGAAGAATTGTGTTTCTGTAATATGATGAACAATGATAACTCAAGAATAAATTGATCTATTATAATTATTTTTGTATCATCATAATTTATGTAATACAGCGGATGTTTTGATCCCCATTCAGAATTATAAGTCAAGAAATGAATTTTTAGCTGGTTTTTAAATGTTAAAATTCCTGAAAAAATCTTGATTTTTTTTATACTTCCTTGGTGAAAAAAATTGTAAAAAACCATATTCCCTCTAGCAACTTAATTGAGTATCAAAACATGAAGAATAATATTAGGAATAATTTCCAACAGGAATCGTCTTTTTGAACAAATTAGAATTTGAGAAATCACTGTTCAAAAATTAGTTAATAATATCTAAATTAGATCATTAATGATTAGCTCAATCTGATTTTTTCACACTGAAATGATATCAAACACAAACCAATGACCTATTGAAAATACTGGATTTTTAGTCAAAATTAAAAAGATATCTTCTAGTGTATAAGTACAACTTAAGAAACGCTAGCGCAGATGTTGTGCTCTGGTCTGACAATTTAAATATAAATTTGGACTGCAGTATTACACTATTCTACCTAAAACTTGTGATTTACTGCGATCCCTAATTCAACAAAATTTGTAAACACTTATTCAACTCATTAAATTTTCTCGGAATTTAGGTACGTTTTTCCTGTAAGAGAAAGTTTCAAAAGGAGTTGTTAAAGAGATTAGTTAAAAAAAACCCGTCGAACAACGCTGAAAGAACAGTTTCACATAGGCAGTCTACTACCCTAATCACGAGAATGTTCCAAGAACACAAAATGGGATGCTTTTCTTCTAGCCTGCAATTAGTAGACTCCTTGAAATTTCGAATAGATTTAAAGAAAGTTTTCGTAGGTTACTCCTTTTTGTTATTAACATAAATTTTCTCCAAGAAATTTCGCGAATTCAGCCAAACTTGCTGCCGACTTTTAACTTGGAGGAAAATATGCGCTGGAATTACCTAATTTATCTACGTCACGGAAATAAAATGCTTTTTTTCAAAGTTTTTGCATTTCACAGTTTGCTAGAGCCCAAGAAATGACACATAATTACATCGTGCGTCGTTTGCAGAATATGCGATGTTTGGTTAGAGAATTAATTTAGGTACAGGACCAAATTACGCTTGTCTAACCTATCTGACTAACAAATGAAATGTTTTTCGAAGTTTTTGCATTTTGTAGTTTGCTTTGAGCCAATGAAATGATATAATTGCATCGTACTTCTAGTTTATAAAATGTACTTATGTTTGGTAATAGTTGTAATTTAGGTAAAGGTCCTATTACACTTACATAACCTATCTACATCACAGGAATGAAATGTTCTTAGAACTTTTTATATTTTGTAGAGTGTAGGGGGCCCAACAGCCCACAATTATATCGTAGCTCGTTTACAAAATATACGATATTTAGTTATAGAATTAATTTACGCAAAAGTATACAAAATTATGCTTATCTAACCTAATGCCCAAGTCAGAAATGAAATGTTATTTCGAATTTTTGCCTTTTGTAAAGTTTGCTAGAGTTAAGAAATGACATGACTTTTTAGTTGTTCGATTATAAAATATACGATGTATGCGACTTCCTTCGTCAGGCCAATGAGAAAAGCTTTTGCACCACGCATCTGCGCATGCGCGAACTTATTCGACTCCCAAACATGAGCTGTATTCTTGCATCTTTAATTGTTCATTATTGCCTCGTGAAAATGTATCTGTTCTATATGTTAATTAAAGCAATTTGATGTTATTCGTGGCATTGTGATGGTATACAGATGTTTGATTATGGGATTAATTTAGCCTTTGATTATTACAAGATTCTATGGTCAAATAACAAAGATGGGTTTGTTTGCGATGAGATCAGAATTGCCTTAATGTGACGTATTAAACCTTCTGTTCGTATGTGATATTATACAATTTCATTGCGCGTCACTTCACTCTGTTGCATCTGTCGCTGTGAAATCGCTTCTTCGTCAGGTAATGGTAATTAATTAACGTCGCACTGAAGCACGGGTTATCGGCGACGGTCCGGGAACAATCCCCAAGGGAAAGATCCGAGGACAACACCACGTAATTTTGAACCACGGTCAGATGACGAGGCAACACCTGAGCCGCTGCTTCTGCTTTAAAGTTTCTTTTACTTAATTTGTAATGTAATTTTTTTATATACTATAATTAATCGCAAATAAGTATGTATTTGACTTTTGTCGACATTTTTTTTATATTCTCAGCATTTCTATATATGATATTAATAGATTGAAAATTGAAGTTGAAAATACATGACCCTATCTTTGCCGTATCCAAATCGAATTCGCTGCGCTAACTCTATGCATTAGTTTACATCTGAGATCTATACTGTAACCACAGTAGACCAGTTCAAAGAGTAACGGATTAGCAACCGGAGGATTGCGAGTTCGAAACTCGATGCAACCAAAGACCGTCGTGTACAAAAGAGGCTGGCGGACTTTAAATCCGTCGTGTCGTCAAATGTCCTCACGTTGGCGTAGCGTGGAAGTTTGGAGAGTGGGGTGCCTTCTCAGGTCAACTGACCGTGGTTCAAAACTACGAGCTGCTGTCCTCGGATCTTTCCTTTCGTCGCCAATAGCCCGTGCATTACTCCAATGCGATTTTAATTAGCTACCTACCTGCCTTAGATCTGTATTAAAATTTATTTTCCTGCGATTTTCCCTAGTTTGATTCCATTATTCAGGAAATAGAAATCTGGGATCCAACGCTCCCTCAAAATAAATCCCGCATATACAGGGTGATTCTACGGTCATGGGACAAACTTCAGGGGGTGATAGAACACAACGCAACAAACACTTTTCCCCATAGAATGTAGGGTCGCGAGTGCAGCGGTTGGCCGCTAGAGAGCGCAGTCAAACGCTTGTATAAAAGCCCATAGAATGTCTATTGGGTGAGTCTAAACTAATACGACAAATTTCAGGGGGTGATAGAACACAACGAAACAAACACTTTTCCCCATAGAATGTAGGGTCGCGAGTGCAGCGGTTGGCCGCTAGAGAGCGCAGTCAAACGCTTGTATAAAAGTCCATAGAATGTCTATTGGGTGAGTCTAAACTAATACGACAAACTTCAGGGGGTGATAGAACACAACGCAACAAACACTTTTCCCCATAGAATGTAGGGTCGCGAGTGCAGCGGTTGGCCGCTAGAGAGCGCAGTCAAACGCTTGTATAAAAGCCCATAGAATGTCTATTGGGTGAGTCTAAACTAATCCGACAAACTTCAGGGGGTGATAGAACACAACGCAACAAACACTTTTCCCCATAGAATGTAGGGTCGCGAGTGCAGCGGTTGGCCGCTAGAGAGCGCAGTCAAACGCTTGTATAAAAGCCCATAGAATGTCTATTGGGTGAGTCTAAACTAATACGACAAATTTCAGGGGGTGATAGAACACAACGAAACAAACACTTTTCCCCATAGAATGTAGGGTCGCGAGTGCAGCGGTTGGCCGCTAGAGAGCGCAGTCAAACGCTTGTATAAAAGCCCATAGAATGTCTATTGGGTGAGTCTAAACTAATACGACAAACTTCAGGGGGTGATAGAACACAACGCAACAAACACTTTTCCCCATAGAATGTAGGGTCGCGAGTGCAGCGGTTGGCCGCTAGAGAGCGCAGTCAAACGCTTGTATAAAAGCCCATAGAATGTCTATTGGGTGAGTCTAAACTAATACGACAAACTTCAGGGGGTGATAGAACACAACGCAACAAACACTTTTCCCCATAGAATGTAGGGTCGCGAGTGCAGCGGTTGGCCGCTAGAGAGCGCAGTCAAACGCTTGTATAAAAGCCCATAGAATGTCTATTGGGTGAGTCTAAACTAATACGACAAATTTCAGGGGGTGATAGAACACAACGAAACAAACACTTTTCCCCATAGAATGTAGGGTCGCGAGTGCAGCGGTTGGCCGCTAGAGAGCGCAGTCAAACGCTTGTATAAAAGCCCATAGAATGTCTATTGGGTGAGTCTAAACTAATACGACAAACTTCAGGGGGTGATAGAACACAACGAAACAAACACTTTTCCCCATAGAATGTAGGGTCGCGAGTGCAGCGGTTGGCCGCTAGAGAGCGCAGTCAAACGCTTGTATAAAAGCCCATAGAATGTCTATTGGGTGAGTCTAAACTAATACGACAAATTTCAGGGGGTGATAGAACACAACGAAACAAACACTTTTCCCCATAGAATGTAGGGTCGCGAGTGCAGCGGTTGGCCGCTAGAGAGCGCAGTCAAACGCTTGTATAAAAGCCCATAGAATGTCTATTGGGTGAGTCTAAACTAATACGACAAATTTCAGGGGGTGATAGAACACAACGAAACAAACACTTTTCCCCATAGAATGTAGGGTCGCGAGTGCAGCGGTTGGCCGCTAGAGAGCGCAGTCAAACGCTTGTATAAAAGCCCATAGAATGTCTATTGGGTGAGTCTAAACTAATACGACAAACTTCAGGGGGTGATAGAACACAACGCAACAAACACTTTTCCCCATAGAATGTAGGGTCGCGAGTGCAGCGGTTGGCCGCTAGAGAGCGCAGTCAAACGCTTGTATAAAAGCCCATAGAATGTCTATTGGGTGAGTCTAAACTAATACGACAAATTTCAGGGGGTGATAGAACACAACGAAACAAACACTTTTCCCCATAGAATGTAGGGTCGCGAGTGCAGCGGTTGGCCGCTAGAGAGCGCAGTCAAACGCTTGTATAAAAGCCCATAGAATGTCTATTGGGTGAGTCTAAACTAATACGACAAATTTCAGGGGGTGATAGAACACAACGCAACAAACACTTTTCCCCATAGAATGTAGGGTCGCGAGTGCAGCGGTTGGCCGCTAGAGAGCGCAGTCAAACGCTTGTATAAAAGCCCATAGAATGTCTATTGGGTGAGTCTAAACTAATACGACAAACTTCAGGGGGTGATAGAACACAACGCAACAAACACTTTTCCCCATAGAATGTAGGGTCGCGAGTGCAGCGGTTGGCCGCTAGAGAGCGCAGTCAAACGCTTGTATAAAAGCCCATAGAATGTCTATTGGGTGAGTCTAAACTAATACGACAAATTTCAGGGGGTGATAGAACACAACGAAACAAACACTTTTCCCCATAGAATGTAGGGTCGCGAGTGCAGCGGTTGGCCGCTAGAGAGCGCAGTCAAACGCTTGTATAAAAGCCCATAGAATGTCTATTGGGTGAGTCTAAACTAATACGACAAATTTCAGGGGGTGATAGAACACAACGAAACAAACACTTTTCCCCATAGAATGTAGGGTCGCGAGTGCAGCGGTTGGCCGCTAGAGAGCGCAGTCAAACGCTTGTATAAAAGCCCATAGAATGTCTATTGGGTGAGTCTAAACTAATACGACAAATTTCAGGGGGTGATAGAACACAACGAAACAAACACTTTTCCCCATAGAATGTAGGGTCGCGAGTGCAGCGGTTGGCCGCTAGAGAGCGCAGTCAAACGCTTGTATAAAAGCCCATAGAATGTCTATTGGGTGAGTCTAAACTAATACGACAAATTTCAGGAGGTGATAGAACACAACGAAACAAACACTTTTCCCCATAGAATGTAGGGTCGCGAGTGCAGCGGTTGGCCGCTAGAGAGCGCAGTCAAACGCTTGTATAAAAGCCCATAGAATGTCTATTGGGTGAGTCTAAACTAATACGACAAATTTCAGGGGGTGATAGAACACAACGAAACAAACACTTTTCCCCATAGAATGTAGGGTCGCGAGTGCAGCGGTTGGCCGCTAGAGAGCGCAGTCAAACGCTTGTATAAAAGCCCATAGAATGTCTATTGGGTGAGTCTAAACTAATACGACAAATTTCAGGGGGTGATAGAACACAACGAAACAAACACTTTTCCCCATAGAATGTAGGGTCGCGAGTGCAGCGGTTGGCCGCTAGAGAGCGCAGTCAAACGCTTGTATAAAAGCCCATAGAATGTCTATTGGGTGAGTCTAAACTAATACGACAAATTTCAGGGGGTGATAGAACACAACGAAACAAACACTTTTCCCCATAGAATGTAGGGTCGCGAGTGCAGCGGTTGGCCGCTAGAGAGCGCAGTCAAACGCTTGTATAAAAGCCCATAGAATGTCTATTGGGTGAGTCTAAACTAATACGACAAACTTCAGGGGGTGATAGAACACAACGAAACAAACACTTTTCACCGTAGAATGTAGGGTCGCTAGAGGGCGCTTTCCATTTGGGCACAAACACACGGTTCGACGCAAGTTGGAAAGAAGAGGCATGAAATATGGAAACAACGCTTTAATGTCAAATAAACATCAATAACTGCTTGACAAAACGAAATAATGCAATTAGATTTGCATAAATTAAAGATGAGTAAGAGGAACAACGGGTAAGAAATAAATGACATGTACAAAACATGAGAAACTTCACATGGAAATGAAACGACATCTACAAAATCAGTCGGTAAGTACAACGCAAATGCACAATTACAGAAGCTGTTCAAAATGTCGACCACCACATCTGATGCAGGCCTCGCATCGCCGACGTAACGCTTTTATACAAGCGTTTGACTGCGCTCTCTAGCGGCCAACCGCTGCACTTGCGACCCTACATTCTATGGGGAAAAGTGTTTGTTTCGTTGTGTTCTATCACCCCCTGAAGTTTGTCCCATGACCGTAGAATCACCCTGTATCTTTCCGGAAATTAAGTCTATTCCTACTCGTAATATAAACCCTCAAAGCACATGATTTAGGCAACGGCGGCATAGTAGTGGATTTAAACGTGCCACACAAATAAGGGAAAAACGAAGCACCTCAACCACTGCCACCTCCGACCATTTGTGAGGGTAACCACTTCGTGACAGAGGGTCGCCCTGATCTCTACATCTTAAACAAAATGTCTTCTATGTTTACTTATACTTTAATTTGAAATTTACTTGAATTTTTTAACTTTAAACCTATTTTTTATCAAATTAAAATCAGACTTAAATTTTCAAAATTAATCTCGGGTTTGATCCCGGATCCTCGACAATAGCCCGTTGTGCTGCTCCCCCAGAGCGACGTTAATTAAAATATCTACCTCTAAATTAATCTCATTTTGCATACTAACAAGGCAAGCGCCATTTCAAATCTCTCGCCTATCGATTGGTTGGTTATTTTTTGGGGGTTTTATGGCGCAAGGCCCATATTTGGCCATGCTGCGCCAGACAATACAATATCAAGTAATTGACATGACATACTCGTACAATATCAAGTAATTGACACCACATAGTGAAAGCTTTACTGACACAGAAGGAAGAAATACACCCAAGGAGGAATTCATCTGGAAGGAATCGAACCTGTGCCGCCTATAACTCGAAGGTTGCTAGCGCAGTGGGCATATCCACTGAGCCACGACCAATTACATGGTATTGTTCTCGGCCCTTTCCCTTCGGGCTTGATCCCGGACCGTCGCCAATAACCCGTTGTGTTGCTTCAGTGCGACGTTAATTAAAAATACCATACCAACAATTCTCAACAAACCGAGAGATAAACAATTTCTGCTTATGTAGTGCTTCTGTTCATGTTCCGTCAGAATTGCTGTCTTCAAGGAAGGGATATGAAGCAAATGATGGAACTGCTTCTCAATCACCGATATTTAGGAATCACAGTTCTACCTGCTCTTGTATTATCAAAATAATAGTGATTTGGTAGCAGTGATTGGTAGAACTGTGATTGAGAATATCTGATTAGGTAACAGTGATTCAGGGCTAAGTGATATCTGTTGATATCGTTTAATCCCGAAAACTGTGATTGAGCATTAGTGTTTTGATAAGAGGGAAAGCTGTTTTATCGGTGATTCGGATGGAGTGATGTATACCTGTGTGGGCTCTGTGACGTAGCTTGTTTGTGTTTCTTTAAGAGTGGTAGGATTTTCAACCAGGGTGCTGTGCAACACTAAAGAGGTCTCTATACCACACCAAGGTTCCACGAATTATGGTGCTAAGCTTTTTTACAAAAGCTTATAGTGCTGTTTAAATAAATAAGAAGCTCTACAGTTAAAAGGAAAGGTCAGAAAGAAGCGTTTTTAAATTTTGATATTTGAAATGATAAATTAATTATTGATATTCAATTTGTTCTAATTATCTATTTAGTTATATTTTCATATTGTGAACACATGAGCAACTAACTTTTTTTCATTCTGTTTTTAAAATTTTAGTTAAAACATAAAATTTTCCTTATCAATACTTTTAAATTGTTTTCAATTATCAATTCAATATATTATAAATTATAATTTCAAATATAATGAATTAAGTATGCACAAATGCAATATGTTTAAATTAGGTACCGCTGAAAAATTTTATAAATTGAACGAGACTAAATCAGGTCCATCAGATGATTAATTGGGTATCCTAGTGAGAATAGAACACGAACATGGTTGTACATTTATTTTTTGCATTGAAAAATTCTTTTATTCTGTAAGACAGTTTCACATGCTTCAGTGTTGCCTACGTTTCGTTGTTGCTTTAAAATACCAAAACGAATTATGGATATTAACAAAAGGAATTGTACTCAAAGAGATGAAGGAAATGTCATTGAAATGGTAATCAGTAATTTAATAAATGTATCCTTTTTCATATTTACAAAAAATAAGAAATGTATAACGTACAAAAAAGCTAATAGGGGTTCAAACAAAGGGTATCCACACTCTGAATCCACCGCTACGTTTGACGTTTATTACCTGGATATGTAACGTTTACTGCGCATTTCTTCATTGTTTTACGAGTTTCTACATTTTCTTAAGTCGAGTCTTCAAAAGAAGCAAATTTAGAGGGAAGTATCAACATAATAATGTAGATAGTTTATGAATACATTATGAAATATCGTAATATGAGTGCAATTTTTGTGACTGAAAGTTTTATTTTTTTGAAACGTGTAATTGATTTTATTGCTTCAATCATAAAATTTTAATATTTAATTTTTGGAATTTCTTGTCAGACGACGTATTTTAAAAAGAAATAGAAATTTTACTCTTTATAGTTTTAGAAATATATAATATACTTTTCCACAGGTTATGAATTTCTGAGTTCGTGAGAAAATCTCTACCTCATCATCTTGATTGGTATTTTAGAAAAATTGTATCATTTATGAATTAAGCTATGAGAAACAGGTAATGCGAAAAAAAGTCAGAAGTTACTGAGAAAAAGAAAAACAATTTGATAATAATTGGGAAGTGAGATGAAATTAAGAAATGGATAGAAGTTAGAAAGGATAATTGATACAATTTAGAAGCTAATTCTGGCTTCAGGAGCGAGGGTAGCATGGAGAATACTAATTGTTAAATCTGAAGGGTGGAAAAAAGTCAAAAGAAAAAAATAATATACTCATTAGTTTACTGTGAAAAAGAGTTATATTTATAGGGAAACGAATTACAGACTAAAAAAAAGCTCATCGGATGGGAATAAAAATTTTAAATTTTGTATAATTGGGGGGGGGGCAGGTTTATTTAGTGGTATTGTGTTAGAAAAAGATTTTTAAGGATATCTCAGGTGTGGACAAAAATATAAAATGGGAATCGAACTAGGTTCCTTGATGTTCTAAGCCGCTACGTCACCGACTCAGCTGTAGAATACTTGAGCGAGAAGGACAACTAAAGGATTTTAAATCACAAAAAACATCCTCCCGATGCAACGGGTGATCGTTTTAAATGTTGCGGGACCGTTGTTTGCAAGTGAGAAGTGATGTATTAAACCTTCTTTTTGTATGTGATATGTACATTTACATCGTGACGTCGAGATGGCGTCACTTTATGTTGTATATAAATACTTCTGTTTCCTGCCTTCTTCATCTGAACAAACTCCTTGTATATTTTATGTAAATTTTTATTCATTGCCAATTGTGACTAACCTATCCTAACTTATGTTTTATTCCAGAGATGTCTTTAAACATGCAGATAAGGGATTAAAGCCCCTTAGGGGCTAAGCTCCCTGAATAAACAATCAATTCTGCCGAGAACAATGTCTCGTATCCACTTGTATTCTGAACTCTGGTATTTTTTAACATCTCACTGAGGTGATAGGCTTGCTTATCACTCGTAATATCTTCTCATCCACCACCATATGCCACATCCCCTTAACAGCTCTACATCCAAGTATCTACAAAAGATTCAGGAAACTCACATTTGTTCTGAACTCGATTATTATCACCTGGAAACAGAGAGCTTTCGACCCAGGTGCTTCATGAAACATCCAACCACGATTTCTGATTGGGTAGCGCTTCCGTTCATATTCCGTCAGTGTTGTGTTCTAGGCCACTGAATAAAAATCTTTACTTAAGCCGATTTAGCTGGCTCAATTCTTAGTATATTAAGACATGATACGAATTATGGAATACAAATATTTTACTAATATAAAGAGCTTACACTTATTTGAAAATGTATTTGATCAATAGTAATGGATAAAAATATAAACGCTTCATGAGTTTATTTGTTTGTTAACTTTTAAAGTCCTTTAGTAATTTTTTGGAAGTATTATATAACTAGCAGAATCATCCAGTGTTGATCGGGTTGAATTGGTAAAATATTGATTAAAAAGTAATCCAAATAATCTCGTCTTTCATAAAAAAATGCAGATCTTACTTAAGTGTTAGAAAAACAATTTTTAAACATCATTATCACGTTTTTATAGCTCCTACAATTCAGTTTGAGCGCAGATACGTATAAATGCTATATCCATCCATATAATCCATTTCACATGCATCGAACCCATGGTGTACGAGAAAAGTACAAAAGGTGATTCTAAGTTGACTAGTATAGAAATAGGGTTTGATACAATAATGAATGCAATAATGAATGCCCCTTAAGATGATTTCCTGTAAAAATGACGAGCACACGGCAAAAAATCTTGCATTAAGTTTTCCTCTCAATATTTTTTTGCTTATGGCACTCTTGCACCAGGGATACGATGTTACGAATTTTCATCATCATTATGAGAGGATGACAAATTAAATTGTTACGGTATCCGTGATTAATTTAATTTGAAGAAAACGCATTTTTTCTTGAAAATTCCATTCTGCGGCACGTGGAATAACGGAGCTTGTTCTAAAAATAAATGTCATCAGTGTAAACAAAGCAAACTCAAATCGATTACAATTTTTCAAAAAGAGAAGGTCGATTTTACAACGCTTTTAAAAAAAGAAAATCACTGCTTTCAACGAATACTTCGTAGGTAGCTAAATTTGATGAGAAAAGCTTCAACTAGAAAAGTAAACAACCTGACTTTTTGTCATTTAAGACAAAACATTTTTAATTTCTCAAAAGTCCTAGTTTAAATATTTTCTAACAGTTCCAATATATTTAAAATTTGCTTTACTCCAACTGTCATGCAGTTTAAAATCCTACTTTGTAGCACTTTTTTCAATTCAATTCAGAGATTCGATTTCTAAAGTAAAACCACACGTACCTATTTAGAAAGATAGATACAGTTACTTGCTAATTTAATACAGCTTTGAATAAAACCCAGATCTATAATTTGAAATATGAAAAATGCAAGACTAGCTGATTGTTATCGTCTTGTAATGGAAACATGTTAAAATTTCAGGCAACGATCACCCGTCTGATTTAAATAATTAGATTATGTTAATCTGACTTATATGAATCTTTTATTTTTACCCATCTATTTAAAATAAGACGTTACCCCGTCTTACTTAAAAAAATGTTTTGTCTTGTATATTTTATTTATTTTTATGGAAGAGGGTTGTACAAACCATTTTGTATTGAACCAAGGACTTTTAAGGAAAGTTGGTCAAATTATATACATACCGAAAAGACATGAACCCATGTCTTTACGAACTTCGCTTGCATTTTTCGCATTAAATAGAATCCTTAACTACAAAATAGAAGTCATACAAATCTCTTTATATCATCTCTCTCACACATTCATAAATTATATTAAAATTTTGGAAAGAAATAAAAAATAAGTTCAAACAAAAGTACTAGAATTTGAATTTTGTAAAAATAAATTAATAAAAAAATGCACTTTAACAATGCTGAATAGTTTTTAGCTCCTTCTGTACACCCAGAACAAATCGAGCGGGCGTAAATATGTAGCCTATGTTACCCGCAGGATTCTAAAGAACAAGGGGAAGCGGTAGCCCAGTTGGAAGAGCAGCTGATTAGCAACAGGAGGGTTGCGGGTTCGAAACTAGGTCCAACCAAGGATAGTCGTGCCCGTGGGGCTGGTGGACGCTAAATCTGCCGTAGCCTCAAACGTCCTCACTTTGACGTGGTGTGGAAGTTTGGAGAGTGATGTGCCAGCACAGGTGTTGACCTCGTCATCTGACCGTGTTGCTCCAGTGCGATGTTAATTAACTACCTACCATCTCAAGAGCACCAAATTTGGTGCTTTTGAGATGGTAGAAGAAACGGTGTAGATTTGTATAGAGGACAGACCGACCGAGGCGAACGCCGCTTTATAAGTATAGATAATTAACTTTTCAGTTTTCAGATAGAATAAATTTCGCTGCATTGAAGAGTGATTTTATTTAACGAGTCACAGTCAATGTTTGTTTTACTCTCTTTGTGTACAAAACATTTTTATAAAATATCTGTGTGTGTCCATACATCGAGTAAATATTTAAACAGATATTAAGGAAAGATTGTATGCAGTGATATAAGTGAATTAAAAAATAAGATCACTTCATGAGCATTTATTTGAGAAGAACGTAATTATTCCCGTTTTGTTGCTTTCCTTAAGCCTACGGAGGGAATCAAGATTAAGGAGATAAATTTAAAGCAGTCAAAGTATTAAGACTAAGCCTATCTTGTTGAAGCGATTCTGACCTTTTAATATTTGAATTGCTTGGTTAGAGAAAGTTTTTCAAGTATACAAGAGATTGAATTCGTATCACAAATGATTCTTTTGAAGTGCGCGCGTATTCTATGAATCAAACCAGAGGGAGCTTTAATTGTACCAAAAGCTAGGGTGTTATCCAGAACTTTACGCCCTTAAGTAAATCGCTAGATAACGCATTCACCTTACAAGGTCTTGGTCCGTAAATCTAAATTAACTAAAAAACAATACCTTAAAGATAAAATCATCATTGATAGTCGTCTCCAGAACCTAATCCGATTGTATATAAGCGAGTTGGTTTGTTGTTTTTTGGGGTTTTATTTTGGGACATATTTTGGATAAGCTGCGTCAGACACAAGACATACAATATCAAGTAATAAACATACACATACAATGAAAGTTTTACTCACATAGAAGATAGAAATACACCCAGGGAGAAATACACCTGAATGGAATCTGTGCCGCCTACAGAATATATGCGAGATGCTCAACATGTATGGGATGCCATGGAAACACATTTAATGATGCACATAACACAAAACAAAGTAATAGCATCGAACTAATTCTTATAAACCTGTTTTGTGAACTCATCAAGATGATTCCCAGCATGTAATAGTGTTGTAGTGACCACTTTCGATCTGACTTCACCCTAATTGAAATAATTCGATCATTGCTCTTCGTTTTCATTGTAGTGTAGTTCAGTAGCTTTCGAATGACACCACTTACACAGTCCTCACTTCGCGCAATCCAAAGTGACACTGGCCCAAAGTTCGTCCAGCACCGTAGAATTTCAACTTTCTGTGGACCCCCTGGCCGAGCTCAATGCGCCTGCGCACTCGGTCCGAAGGTTATGCCAAGTACGGATATCCTTTGTTTACACGATACTCTATTTTCTGGATGTTTCTTCTGGTTTCGAAATCATAGGTAAGTATTTTAATAGAGCAACACAACGGGCAATTGACGACGGTCCGGGTTTCCAAGGAAAAGATTCGAGGACAACACCACGTAATTTTGATCACCTGAGCTGGCACCCCACTCTCCAAACTTCCACACCACGGCAACGTGAGGACATTTGAGGGCACGACAGATTTAACGTTCACCAGTCCCTTTGTACACGACGGTCTTTGGTTGGATTTGAGCTCGCAACTCTCCGGTTGCTAATCCGTTACTCTTCCAACCTGGCTACCTGGGCCCTCTAAAAAGCTCGTCCTCTCAAACTGTTTCGATTTAAAAGACGTGTTCACTTTAAAAATCAATCTACGGAAATAAATTTTCTTTAAAAATCTCTTAACTATTCGAATATTAAAGATGTGATACGCCAACCACGATGTGAATTATTGAGTATCAAACCTTTTTTTTCATACTGAAACCCATTATTAAAATTTCCGAGACAATTAGTATAATTAACTGAAAGAAAAACAAAGTTCAAAATGAATTAGTTCAATTATTTTTGCAGAAGAAATCCATTTTTTTGCATTTTCAAACGCAATTCATATGAATAAATGAAACAATTAAGCACGCTTAAACGATTTGTGAAGTTTTTGCATCTTCCCAGAAACAACATTCTTTTCCATTGTGTTTAGGCCTTTTTTAACATTCTGTATTCACGACTTTCCTGGCAAGAAAATTGGATACCTTTTTTACTTTTTTCCATCCACTTCCTTTAAAGACTTGGAACAAAATTTTCTACTCCAGTGATAAATATAAGTGCAGACTGAAAAACAAAATTTCACGGTTTTCATTCTTTTAGTTTCATTCCACATTCTATAAAAACTTTTTCCTTTTTTTCTCATTCTCTTCGAGAAACTTCTTTTCCCTTTCCTCTTCTTTCCTTTCGGAAAAAGTCTCGCACTTATGGAAACGATTTATTTCTTTCAGATTTCAGTTGTTTAAGTGGCTTAAGTTAAAGAAATAGCTCTGTATTCCTTACACTTATATTCTGTGACTCAACGAAATGTCCTTTCATTATTTGGATAGCACAGCATCGCTAAGAAAAAGTTTTAGCGGAATTTGCCAATTTGTTTCTCACAACCGTTGCTGTAATAGTGCTGATTAATTTTTTCGCGCGTGTATGAAGAATTCCTTGTTTTGTACAAAAGCTTTTTACACTTCAAATTCTGCATTTGTAACGATTGCTTGGAATATAATCCTTTGCAATCGAGTATTTGCATATGTTAAAGTTGGAGCAAAATGAATAAGTAAATAAACACTCTTCTAACGATGCTTATATAAACACCGATTACTAAATTAGAAAACACAACATTCAAAATATTCTAGTTTAATTAATTACGAATTTGTGCAAGGAATGCGATGAATGTTGTCTATTTTTTCCAATTTAATTCCAAAATTAAATCGGGGACCTTGGTAGCCCGGTTGGAAGAGAAACGGATTAGCAACCGGAGGGTTGCTAGTTCCAATCCAACCAAAGACCATCGCGTACAAAAGGGTCTGGTGCACGTTAAATCTGTCGTGGCCTCAAATGTCCTCACTTTGGAGTGGTGTGGAAGTTCGGAGAGTGGAGTGCCAGCTCAGGTGTGACCTCGCCATCTGACCGTGGTTCAAGACTGCGTGCTGTTGTCCTCGGATCGTTGCCTTCGGGTGTGATCCCGGACCGTCGCCAATAGCCCATTGTGTTGCTCCAGTGCGACGTTAATTAATTACCTACATACCAAAATTAAATCGGACTATGAAATACGAAGGTTGCAAAGTCTCTTCTCCGACCTTCTAATGAAATAGACAAGCTTGTGCCGCAGCTTCATGTTATTTCTTCCTGTAGGTCGGTTTGGAAATCTGTTAAGTGGTTGTGGGTAAAAGCATGAATCCTAAATTGTTGATTGGTTAAAGTGATTATACACCATGATAAAAACTAGTCTGCGATTCGACAGCCAATCGGCTTTGTCAATTCGCAAGGCCACCCTTCAGAGATCTTAGAACAGCGACTCCTTCTCATGCTCCGTCTAATTCATTAGAAGGTCTATGCTTCACCCCATTGACGAAGTTTCACCTTGATAGCTTCATTTTTCTTGCTTCTGCTTCAGTATAAACATGGCCACTCCGCTAGCAGTGTGCACCAAGGAAGAATAAAAAGCAGTTATACGATTTCTAGGGTCGGAAGGTGTGTACCAGGGGCTGAAATTCATCTGAGGCTTACAACACAATACGGGGACAGTGCTCTACCATGTAGAAGTGTGTATGAGTGGATTGAGAAGCTTCAAATACCACACAAATCGCCCAAATTCATAATCATTAAGTGACCTGTGTGTGTAGAAAGGTGGTAAACTTGCCAGGGGAAATGGCTGCCATATTCAAGTCATGTATGTCGACTGCCATAATGATTTACTTCGCCAACTCGCAATCACTGCATCACTTTCCGCACCGAATAATAAACTCTGAGCTACACTGCTGGCCACCCAAATTGCAACACCAAGAAAGACAAGAGATATCACAACAAAATTTATTTTGTAGATAACATGTTGACCAAGTATCAAATGATTAAATTTATAGACTTCTGTGGAGTGTGGTTCCTGCCAAAATCAGTAGCCAGAGTAGCCGCCATTGTTGGAGATCACCGCTGCCACACGCCTCGGCATTGATTCAAGGAGACTTTGGATGTGTTCTTGGGGTACAGCAGACCAAGCAGCTTCCACACGTTGCCAAAGTTGATCTGGTGTGGCAGCTGGGGATGTATTCTGGGTCAATCGTTGAGCAACCATGGACCACATGTTTTCTATCGGCGAAAGATCCGGAGAGCGAGCTGGCCAGGGAAGCAATTGAATCTGGCGATTGACGAAGAACCCTTGGACAATGCGTGCCACGTGTGGTCGCGCATTATCCTGTTGAAATATGGCTGTGGGCAAGCCCTGAAGGTAAGGAAGGACAACTGGCTCCAACACCTCGGAGATGTAGCGCTGGCTGTTTAAAGTACCGGCAATGCGTACTAGAGGAGTGCGAGAGTGATATCCAATACCATAATACCCGGTGCAGGACCAGTGTGGCGGTGCATAACGCAGCTGTTCAGCATCCTCTCTCCACGGTGTCTCCAGACTCGAATCCGACCATCGTGGTGTTGCAGACAGAAGCGTGACTCGTCAGTAAAGACAATTTCATTCCATTCTGCCGTCCACATCCTTCTTTCATCGCACCATTGGCGGCGGAAACGTCTGTGGTTCTGCGTCAAGGGTAGACGAAGCAATGGACGTCTTGCGGACAGACCACTCTGCTGTAAACGGCGTCGAATGGTACGCGCTTATGATCTTGGTTTTTAATAAAATTGTTCGACCGTGCGCGTCCGCACTGGAGGCAGGCTATCCCAATCCGTGGATGGGCTGCCCGGTTCCTCCGACGTGCGATGGGGATCAAAAACCACTAAACCCCGATCCCCACCCAAGCTCGAAACCTTGCGGTGAGCTGGGGAAATCGAGGGTCTTGAATGGTACGCGCAGACACTGGATGATGCGGTACAGACTGAATGTGCTGTGCTATGGTTCGTGATGTGGCTGAGCGATCCGTCACTGCCATACGCACAATATGCCTGTCATCACGTGAAGTGGTGCACTGAGGTGGATGCGATCGAACACGTTGGTCCGTCGTACCCTCCTGTATCCAACGATCACATATCCGCATTACAGTTGTTTGGTTACAGGCGCGCGTGATGTGCGTCTGCGCTGAAATTCTAATCATTTGCATATCTCACCTCCGCTAATGCATGTTGTAAATTTCATATTATTTGCATGCTTCCTTCAGGGTGTTGCATTTACGGTGGCCAGCAGTGTAGAAACCACACTAATGACGTCAGTTGAGGAAACGCATTATTTAAGTTTCAACCTGCCCCCTAATTTAAGAAGTACGAAGGTAAGTCAAAAATTATCCGCACTTTCGCCATAACACATATTTAGGTTTGTGACACTGCCTTCTGCGCATGCATGCTTAAAGTTGATACTATTGTGGTCACGTTACCGAGAAGTTTGACTTTGATAGCGTCATTTGTCTTGCCTCTGCTTCAGTATAAGCATGACAGCTTCGCTAACAGTGTGCACCAAGGAAGGGCAGTGATCCGATTTCTAGGGTCGGAAGTTGTGCCAGGGGCTGATATTCATCGGAGACAACACAATACGGGGACAGTGCTCTACCACGTAGAAGTGTGTATGAGTGAATCGGGAAGTTTCAAATACCACACAAATCGCCCAAATTCATAATCATTAAGTGACCTGTGTGTGTAGAAAGGTGGTAAACTTGCCAGGGGAAATGACTGCCATATTCAAGTCATGTATGTCGACTGCCATAATGATTTACTTCGCCAACTCGCAATCACTGCATCACTTTCCTCACCGAATAATAAACTGTGAGGTAGAAACCGCACTAATGACGTCAATTGGAGGAAACGCATTATTTAAGTTTCAACCTGCCCTCTAATTGAAGAAGTACGAAGGTAAGTCAAAAATTATCCGCACTTTCGCCATAACACATATTTAGGTTTGTCATACTGCCTTCTGCGCATGCATGCTTAAAGTTGATACTACTGTGGTCACGTTACCGAAGTTTGACTTTGATAGCGTCATTTTTCTTGCCTCTGCTTCAGTATAAGCATGACAGCTCCGCTAACAGTGTGCACCAAGGAAGAAAAAAGGGCAGTGATCCGATTTCTAGGGTCGGAAGTTGTGCCAGGGGCTGATATTCATTGGAGGCTTACAACACAATACGGGGACAGTGCTCTACCACGTAGAAGTGTGTATGAATGGATCAAGAAGCTTAAAAGAGGCCGGAGAAGTGTGATGCATGAAGGAGCAGAACGCCCATCAATCTCCACCACTGACGAGAAGATTCAGCAAGCTCGAGAAATGGTACTGGCAAACCGGCGAGTTACCATCGACAATGTAGCGCGTTCGCAGCAGATTAGATGGGCAAAGGAGTGGGAGAAGCTGTCCATAAATAGTTGGCCGACCAACCGAAAACCTTGGAGGGAATGCGCAAGCTTGTGAACCGCTGGCCCAAGTGCATTGAAAAGGAAGGAGACTATGTAGAAAAATGACGAACTTGTTCAATCTCTACATTTGTATAAATAAATTGAAAAAATAAAGTGCGGGTAATATTTTACTTTCTCGCAATTTTCGAAAATACCAAATAGTTCTGATTATTGTTTTTCTCTTTAAAGAATTGTGGTACGACTGGAGTGGTGGATTATATGCTGGAAACGGTTATGGCTTCACTGGTCTCTTATTTAAGTTGGAAAGGAAAATTTTTGAATATGACTTTTTTAGGGGAAAATAAGAAGTGTGATCTTATTCAGCATTGGAGTCGGGAGAAATACCTGACCCAAACATTGGAATTGTAGAACTGAAAAATCTCATAACAGGAAGTCGGTCACAAGAATCTGAGTTTGAGAAGGGAATACTTAGAACGACTTTAAGTTCACGAAAAAGGAACAAATGGAGTGGGGTGAAACGAATCAACGAAGAGAATTTGAGTTAGAGAAGAAAGGATAAAAGCTGAAATAAGGTCAAGCAATTAATCAATAAAGGGAAGGAACAGTTATACCATCTTTCAGGTCGACATGACGAAATCCATACTGAAAGGGAAGCAGTCTCCGCCGATAGGTAGGTACTTTAATTAACGTCTCACTGGAGCAACACAATGGGCTATTGGCATCAGTCCGGGATCAACACCCGAAGGAAAAGATCCAAGAACAACACCACGTAATGTTGAACCATGGTCAGATGGCGAGGTCACATCTGAGCTGGCACCCCACTCTCCAAACTTCCACACCACGCCAACGTGAAGACATTTGTGGCCACGGAAGATTGAACGTGCACCACCCCCTTTGTACACGACGGCCTTTGGTTGGATTCGAACTCTTTGCCGTCTGGTTGCAAGTCCGTTACTCTTCCAATCGGGCTACCTCGGCCCTTGTCCCCGCCGGTATTGCTGGCGGAAACATATTGGAACAACTTACCAAGAAGGGAAATTTCGTTGAAATGAATAAGATGTGTTGGTGGTACAAAACAACCAACGAAGACCGCTCTAGAAGGGACGTTGAAGAAGGAATGCTTCCTTAAAGAGCAAGAGGAGTGTGGAACGTACAGATAAGTCTTGAACAGTATGAAAGGATTGACGATGCCGGACGAAGGTGCATCGTCAAGCAATAACTGTTGTTGAAGGTAAGGACAGACAAAAAAAGTCTTCAAATTTTGTGTCTAGTTTTACCTCTAATCTAAATGACCATTGACTGCTGTTACTAGTTCTAGTCTTGATCGAAGTGTTGCTGAAAGCCCCAGATAGAAAAGAATCAAGATAATTTCCTGCTCCTCTAACTTTAAAATTAGGAAATTTGGAAACTCCAAAAGCAGTTTCGCGACCAAGTTCAAGACTTCTCTGTACGTCTTGAACATGAGGAGTGTCCATCTTTTCCTGTTAATGGTCTTCCCTCTCGTATGGACGACAGGATGTTTGTTTGTAATTCTTTGTAATCTACCAAACCAGTAGTTCTATTCGCTATTTTTTGACTCATGTCAAACCTCACGTGCGTGGAATCTTCAGGACTTCTCTGTACGTGGAACGTACAGAGAAGTCTTGAACAGCATGAAAGGATTGACGATGCCAAACGAAAGTGCATCATCAAGCAATAACTGTTGTTGAAGGTAAGGACAGACAAAAAAGTCTTCACATTTTGTGTCTAGTTTTACCTCTAATCTAAATGACCATTGACTGCTGTTACTAGTTCTAGTCTTGATCGAAGTGTTGCTGAAAGCCCCAGATAGCAAAGAATCAAGACAATTTCCTGCTCCTCTAACTTTAAAATTTGGAAATTCAGGAACTTGAAAGCAGTTTCGCGACCATTTGCTTTATCAGTGCAAGCAAAATAAATTTAATTAACGAACAAACATAATTGTAGCTCCAGACAAGGTAAAGAGAATTCACCAGATGAAAGCAATGCTGCCAAAGTTGCTCTTTTGGTTTTTTGGGAGAGTAACGGAAGGATTTCAGAGGCAGAGCTGGTGTTTTGGCGTCATCAGATAAGGCATCTTTGCCAAACCAATGCCCTTTTCCACTGCATAGTGAGTTCAGACTGGCGGGGAAGAACTCCATCTACCTTCTAAAGAAATAGATGGACCATGTGGGCGGAGTCGCTGTCATAAGATCTCTGAAGGATAAATCATATGGACTGAAGATTCAACTTAACCGATTGGCTGTCGAATCGCTGACTAGTGTTTTTGATCACGGTGGATAATCACTTTAACCAATCAATAATTTAGGATCCATGCTTTTACCAACAACCACGTGACAGATCTTCAAACAGAGCAACTGGAAGAAATAACATGAAGTTACGGGCACATGCTCCGTCTATTTCATTTTAAGGTCGATGAAGAATTTGGATGTCAGCCACCTAGATATTTTTTTAATTTTTGTACAGTATCTCCATGAGGGTTCTCTTGGCTATGATATACATTCTGTGCGGCCTTTTAGCCAGCAGATTCACAAAATCTAATAGTACTTGAAGAAGCAGATTTGCAGAAAGAAGAATTACAAAAAACGAAGACAGAATCAAGATGAGAAATTGGAAAAAAATGTTTATCAGAATCAGCTAATATCATGAAGTCAAATCAGCTAAGGAAAGAATCAAACAAGTCAAAACAAATCTGAAGAAATCACCGTTATCAAAATTGAAGGAGAGTCAAATATCATCTTTGAAAGCGAGGAAAAAATTGGCTTCATACAAAACGCTCCAATCGAAGAAGCACGCAGAAGGAATTGAAAAGTTCTTTATGCAAATTCGAGACACTTTTTACCCGACGGCATCGATGTAACCATCGCAAAAGCTTTCGGGTTCAAAGCGATACCAAAATTCCATACATTCCCAAGTCGGTGAATGATCCTCCGGCGGAATTGGCTGAAAACAAAAAAACATTGGAAAAAACCTATTTCCACTTTTTCGTTTCATGTTGGGAAAAATTTAGGATCATGTTTGGATGAAATTACTATTTTTTATAACCTGTGATTGATATGGAAAGTTCGACGCATAAAAGTTATTTAAATAGTGGTCAACTTGTATGTATCGATGTTACTTGTAATGATTTCGAAATGCTTAGATCAATTTAGAAGAAAAGGGTTCTTGCATTCGAGAGTTACAATATTTATGCGCCTGTAGCTTTTGAGAAGGTATAGGAATTTGAGTGTCAACTTTTAATATTAGTCTGAAAACGTATGTAATCAACTATTCCTACTTCTTTAAGCGTTAGTGTTTTTTATACATACTTTTTGGTATTACGGATCCTTCGATTTCTCTTAGTATGATAGGACAACCTTGTCTCCTAGTCTTAACAGTTCTTTTCTATATAAACGATTGGACTTGATTCTAACTATCCGATTGCTTATAAAACAGGCTTTTGGAAAATACAGTTTTCTTCTTAGCAGTGGAGTGTGAGCACGGGAAAGCGCTCCTTAAATTTAATATTTATTATGTGTATATACACAATAACATTTACAAGTATGCTACAGGCGTACTTGTATATGTTATTGTGTCTTGTCTATACTATAATTAATAGGATATTAATGAATGTGTTCTTTAATTATGCATGTGCAAATTGTATCCATGGTATAGAGTATGATGAAAAAATAATTTGCAGTTGGGAAAAATTGGAGGAATGTAAAAATGAGAGTTGCATAAGCGTTCTTTATAGTTTATATAGTCTTTAGTTTATTTATAAATGTTTAATTTTTGTAACAAGTATTCGTCTCCATGCGCGCAACTGAAAAGCTAGTCTACAACTATTTAACCCTCTGGAAACGGGGACCGGCCGAACCGGCCGGGAGTTTCGAGTCACCTCATTACGAAAGGCTCGGATTCTTTCAGACCTCAAACTCCTGAAGAATCGCCGAAGCCCATTACAATTTCCATCCCCTATTTTCTGTGCTACAAAGAGACCCGTGCGTGAATAGCCTTATCTCCCCGTTGACAAAGATGTCAGGGTTATCGACGGGGAGCCTCGCAAATGGTTTATCCTCGAGCATCTAGTCTGTAAGAGGTTGAGTAAATGAAAAGAGATGCACTTAAAAAGTCACCGCCGCCCTTTCAGTTTACCCGGGAAGAATCTGTCCCTTCTAGGCATACCCACGACCCGACAATAGAAACCGGCAGATTAGGTGATAATGGGACGACACATATTCCCTCTCCTCCGTGGGGAAAGCATTGTAAAGGCCGTTTCGGCCGGTTTCAGTAAGTTGCCTGTAAAGCCGTTGGGCCGGCTGCCGTAACCAAAGAAGGAAACGATATTCTGCCACGACGTATACGGAGGGTTAATGCAATTTTACTGGTGACCTGATCAGCCGTAAAGTGACCAGAGAATCTTCATCTCCAGGAGCCAATCTCCGACAAATATGGGGCCGCGGTAGCCCAGTTGGTAGAGCAACGGATTAGCAACCGCATGGTTGCGAGTTCGAAACTAGGTAAAGCCAAAGACCGTCGTGTACGTGAGGACTGGTGTACGTTAAATATGTCGTGGCCTCAAATGTCCTCACGTTGGCGTTGTGTGGAATTTTGGAGAGTGGAGTGCCAGCTCGGTGTTGACCTCGTCATCTGACCGTGGTGTTGTCTTATGATCTTTCCCTTCGGGTTTGATCCCGGACCGTCGCCAATAACCCGTTGTGTTACTCCAGTACGACGGTAATTAAAATATCTACCTACCCGGACCGTCGCAAAAAGCTCATTGTGTTTCTCCAGTGTGATGCTAGCTAACTACCAACTAACTTCAGCAGGTTTAGTATCATTGGTTTAAATCACCAATACAAAAGTTTTGTAAATCAATATAAATACTTCACTCGCGCATGAGGCACACAAATCGATATCATGTGTTTATTGTCGAAGCAACAACGGATATAAACAATATGAAATCCACATTTTCGGGATTCATTCTCCAACTTTGCCGCCTAGTTTAGATGTGCTTGTTTTGAGCTATGAAGCTGCATAATATCTCCCGAAGTTTTTGCGAGATTATGCAGCTTCATAACGGAAACAGCTCGCCTCTCTAAATGAAATTCTTCAGCACTCTGATTACGGAAGGCAATCAGAAATCTGGAAGATAGAAAAAGAACAGAAAAGAAAATGTGAAAGTAGGTTATCTCGTAAAGAAATGCTGAAACGCCTTTGAACAAGAGGAAGGGAAGAAATAGACGTTCAGAGTATAATAGAGGAAACATGACGGATGCGCTTTTGCAATGTATTTTATTGAAATTAAGAATTAACATAAGTATAAAATGGACTAAATACTGTTATATATTTTTGGATCATTTTATACCAGTCGGAGTTATGAAATATGCACATCGATTCTTATATCCATTATATTGGGTTGATGCAAAAGTTCACCCTGGTTTTAGCGCTAGATGCATTGCATCGCAAAAACGAAGTGTTATTTACTTCACACGTGTCAAGTTTTGATGTTGTTTGAAAGAAGGAATTTCAGTTCGAAACGAGTTCTTGGAAAAAAATTGTTATTGGGTTGTGCTTTTTAAATTTTGTTAAGAATTAAAGATGGCAGAAAATAAGGAGCATTTTCGACATATTATGCTTTTTTATTTCGGAAAAGGCAAGAATGCTTCGCAGACGCAAAAGAAGATATGTGTTGTGTCTGGTGAGGTACCGTTGACGATTTTACGTGCCGTAACTTTCGTCACGTCGATCAGTTCTTTAGCCAGTAACCACAGAACTTCTATGAGCGCGGGAGTATGCAGATACCGGAGAGAGAGAAAGAAGGAGAAAGGCCATTGAACAGAAGGGCACATACTGTAGTGATTAAATGTAATTTTTAGTAAATAAATTTTTCTTCAATTTTTGTCAAAAAAAACCGCGACGAACTTTTGCATCAACCTAACAAATGGATTTAAATAAGGTATAAAATGTGAGCAATAACGCTGTCATTAATAGATATTAGCAACTAAAAACTTTAGCACAGAAGTAAGCACTGGTCTGCTAGTATTTATATAAAAAATAAAACACCACAACATTGAAACGAAGGTTCAACCCCTTAGCACGCACTGTACCAGAACAATCAATTCGAAAAGGTTAAAACTAAACTCTCCAGGCATTTACAAATAACCTTCCCTCTAATCTTCGTACCAAGTCTAAATAAACTATAATTTTCCGGTTTTACTTCCGCTTGGCATTTTTCCAACTTTTGTGATCTTCAGCGAACCATTTATTTCCTGCCCAATCCTCCACATGACTTTTCCCGTTTTTACTTCTTTCTTCCAATCCCACTCAAACTATCCAGGGCAAAATTTTCGCAGAGCACCTGCTTGCCGAGGACAGCATCGCGTAATTTTGAACCACGGTCAGATGACGAGGCAACACCTGAGCTGGCACCTCTACAAACTTTCACGGCAACGTGAGGACATTTGTGGCCACGACAGATTTAATGTTCACCAGCCCCTTTTGTACACGACTATCTTTGTCTGGACGCAGCTTCGAACTCGTAACCTTCCGATTGCTAATCCGCTGCTCTTCCAATTTGGCTACCACGGCTTCCTCTAAAACGAAAGTAGTTTCAAATATTTTATAAAACATTAGGTATAAAAACGAAACTTCCTCGCACGCACGGCATCCTAACGACGCATTCGAAAAAGTTAAAACTACACTCTTCAGACATTTACAAATAGCCTTCCCTTCCAATCTCCGTACCAAGTCTAAATAGACAGTAATTTCCCGTTTCTGCTTTCGCTCGGCATTTTTTCCACCTTCGTTTTTGCGATCTTCAGCGAACCATTTATTTCCTGTCCAACGCTCCACATGACTTTTTCCCGTTTTTCCCGCTTTCTTCCATTGCCACACACACACGATCCAGTTTCTTTCCGGTGTGTTGTTACTCAAAGGCGACTTACAACATCACGTTTCCCGGAGAATACAGCGCAGGACACGGCGATTACTCGCCGCGTTTCCTATTTCTCTCTGGCAAGACTCGCATTTTTCATGACAATAAAACCTCGCTCTAAAGACGAGGGAGGGGGGACCTCGGACGGGGAGAAACAAATCCTTTGGCGGCACTCAGAGTTTTATGTCTCCGTATAAAGTTCCCGGGAAAGGACGGATTCCAGTTTTTTAAAAAGTCCGATATATATAGGCACCCAAATACATTTCCCCTCTGTTTCTTGTTGGTATTCCGGAGCAGAGTCGGAAGACTCTCCTTTGATGGATTTGTTTCCCATCTGCTTTGAAGGGACGAGGACTAAAGTTGGACTCGGACAAAGGGATGACTGTTTTTCCGTGGACTCGGGCAACAAATCTCAATTTCCGTTGACCGGCTGACTGGAAAACTTTCACAAGAAAAAGGAAGATGCCCTCTTCTCCTGGCCTCGGCTTGTTTTCTTTGTATCATCCATTCGTAAGTAAAAGTAAACTTTTTTGGGTTGACCGATAGATGGATGCCGAGTTTTATTCTTTTTTTTTGAAATTTTTATTTCAAAAGAATGCTTGTTTTCTTTTAACCAGTATAAGGGGATGTATTCATGTTTTTACAAATAGACCACCCTCTGGGCAGCATGTTACCTCAGATTTTTTTTCTAATGCCCGACCAGTGACGTGGTGAGTCGAAGGCTAAAATCTACAGCCCAAGGTAATTAACTTCACACTGGAGCAACATATTGGGCTATTGGCGATGGTCCGGGATCAAACCCGAAGGGAAAGATACGAGGACAACACCACGTAATTTTGAACCGCGGTCAGATGACGAACAACACCTGAGCTGGCACCCCTCTCCAAATTCCACACCACGCCAACGAAACGATATTCGAAGCCACGACAGATTTAACATGACTATCCCGTTTTGTACACGACGGTCTTTGGTTGGATTCGAACTCGCAACTCTCCGATTGCTAATCCGTTACTCTTCCAACCGGGCTACCGCAGCCCGACACAGCCCAAATACAATCAAGATAAATTTTATTGCACAGAAGAATTTGCACTTGAATTTAAAATTATGGAGGATAAAACTATGGAATACAGAGATCTGGGTCCTTCGGCTGTGGACCCTGTAAAAAGGTATTAAGACGTTTCAGGATTAACTCAAAATGGGGATACCTCGTTCCAAAAATACCTCCGTACAAATCGAGAACTCACAGTCCTTCCAGGTGACACTGAGGGACAGTTTATTAAAGGGGCAGTCGAGCACTCCTTAAAATCATCAGGACGGGAAGCAGATCTTTCAGAAAGTTGACTGAGATTTATAACCGGCGGTCAGTGCTAAACCTACAGATGTTGACTGAAAAAAATCAAAACAGTGTTAGCTTTATCCCCGAGAATGTTAATCAAAATTTCTGTTTTCAAATCGGCTGGAACGTTTCTGATACTAAACGCTTTCTCCAAAGATTGAAAAAACAAATTGAAAGTTTCTGGCTTCGATGGCACAGGAATAGTTAAAGTTGTGATGCTCTTTATCGAATTCTCTAGACTATGGGACTGCAACTCACTTTTCTGACTTAGTGAACGTTGGGAAATATTTTTCGGAGATAGTTTCCTTGAAGTTTCGATTTCGAAATCCTTTTCCAACTGCTCGAACTTTATTTTACGTTCACGTTTCGCATTTCTTTTGTTCGACACAACCTTTTGACTTTCTATCCCCAACGATGGAGTTATATAAGCGAACGGACGAAATCGCAGTCACACTTGCAAATTTCACTTACTTTCAGTTAACACTTTTAAATAAATAACTCTAACACGCGAAGGCACAGTTTCACCAACCTCTTTCAGAGACGAGGATTAACTCCTCCTTTTTGTTTTCATTCAGCATGCTCATGCTTGTAATTAAATAGTCCTAGCTCCAATTTCCCAAAACTTTGCCCTGATGAAGGTAGAAATCACGGCAGCAGCTCCCACTTGTAGCACGATGCCTAGAGCGTGATGAAGATTTGAAGAAGCTGGATTACACTGAGATGAGGACTAACACAACATCGATTAAATACTAAAATAAGATATAGAATAGGTTACAAATAGATTATGGCAGCCTACACGTTAGCATATAGTTTTGTGAATTGTTTTTGGACGGCGCTCCATCTGCGCGTGGAAGCGTGTCGATCTGTTCCAATCTCAACTCAACTAATTTTTGAATTAATAAAGTTGCAGTTACAATAATTATTCTCTTCACGACCTCTGGTGACGGTATGGGGGATGGATCCTGCATATATAAAAATATGCATGTATATATGTAATGAATCTCAACCAAATTCGATACACACGTTGCCTAAATATGCAGTTCCGATTACTGAAGAAAAAAATAGTTCAAATTTCGGCCGCAAGTGGTGAAATTTTGCATTCCGGTTCAGATAATTTGTATATTGTTGAAATTATCGAATATCCTTCGCACATATATAAGGAGTCACACAGCATTTTTCACGCTTAGTGTCATGAAGCTCACCTTATCGGATCCCGTGTTACTTGTTAAACTCTTCTATCAACGAAACAATGCTTCTGATGCACTTAAGGAATTTCGGCAATTAAAAGACATGTAGAAGTCCACTGACGGTTTCTATCTTCCGAATATGATCTTGCGTTTTGAACAGACAGGCACTTTTTCTGTAAAACTAGGACGAGGTCGTAAACCAGCTAGACTGCAGAGAGCAGAAGAAATTCCAACTGCTGTGGTGGAGAAGAAAATAACATATACAGGTGGCAGCAGTAGTGCGTGGGCGATATCACGGGAATGGGATGTGTTGTATACGACAGTGTGGAGAGTCCTGCGAAATGTCTTGAAGTTTTACCCTTATAAGATATCCCTCACTCAAGAATTGCTTTTTGGTGATTATGATTAGCGGAAAACATTTCCTTTCATATATATCGCTCGGATGGCGGTGGATGATGTATGGCTCTGGCCAATACTGTTGTTGCTTATTTCCACGTCTAGCTCCAGCTAGACCAAATCCCCAAGTCCATTCACCCGCACAAAGTCATACACCAAAAGAAGTTCAGAAAACAGGTGGTCTCTGGACAACCACAGGCTCTCGAGAATGTGTGCTAAGGAGGCCTGGTCAGATTGGCATTTAAGGCAAACAGAATGAATCTTGCGACCACAGCAAAATGTGAGACACCTCAAATGGCCACTGAAAAAGCGGGAGAGTGCTGTCTGAATATGTCCGTCGCAATTGAGAGCAAGAGATTTTCCGGGGAGATCCCCACGATATCAAGAGTGTACCGGAGAAACGGTCCATGCCGTCTAATCAAGATTTTTTCTAATAGAGTAGGCCAATACTGTGGAGTAATGAGGCTCATTTCCATTTGAATGGTGTAAACACCCATAACTGTCGTATCTGGTCTGACACAAATCCACACGTTCGCTAACAACTTCCATTGCATGCCCCAAAAGTAACGATTTGGTGTGGCTTCACGACATCCTTTGTCATTGGTCCTTGCGTCTTTGAAGAAATATACATGCTAAGACCTCGGGGACAGTGACACATTTTGTTAATGGCTCCAGATATGGTCTAGAGCTTTGTAATTCCATCACTTCAACAGAGGATCTGCTAATCACTCTACAAACCTTCTGGTCTGCAGAGTGATTAGCAGATCTTTTCTAAAGTCATGGCCACCCCGGTCACCATATCTGAACCACTTGGATTTTTGGCTGTGGGACTATTTAAAGAGCCTCGTTTATCAGACAGAATTTCGCAACATGTGATGCAAATAAATTGTGTTCTGGTGTCGAGTTGCAGTAAATGCAATTTATAGAGCAAGGTGATGTAAGACAAGTTAGAGCTGTTTGTGTGATGTCAGTTTGATTACATATGTAATTGGAATAAAGATATTGCACTGTTCTTTTTTGCCGATACATGTTTTAAATTTTATTTCCACATGTGAATAAAGCTATTGCGCGTTAACTCTTTTCTTGACTATGCTTGTTCCATGAGTTCGGCGATATGCAAATTACCTGGACTGCAGCTCCAAATTTCACGTTAAGCAGCCGAAATTTGAACTGTTTTTTTTCTTCAGAAATCGAATCCGCATATTAATGAAATATGTGTATAAAATTTGCTTGCGATTCGCTTAGTAGTTTATCCTACTGAGAGATCTAAATATATGTATATATTATATATACATATGTATGTATGTTTATATCTATGTATGTATATATGAATGTTTGTATGTTTATATGATGTATGCTTGCATGTATATATTTATATGTATACATGTATGTATTTTCTTTACATTCAACTATAAGGAATTTAAACTTTTCTCCGAAGTAGTTGCTTTTATCGAATGTGGTCCATTAAAATGTATGGATTCTGTCGCGGAAATATCTCAACAGAAACAAGCTGTAGTGTTTATGTTAAAACCACGCCTATACACCAAAATAAAAGTTCAGTTTCGCAACTCCTGTGTGAAACCACACGCATACACCAAGCTGAGGCCAATTTAAAAGGAACAATATACGAAGTGTCCTCTTTCGTAGAAATGGCGTTTAAGAGCCGGCAATAAAGAGTTCTAAATGGGTTATCAAAAGACGCTTGCGAAAGAGTTTCGGAAGTTAATACTGTCCACGTCCGACCATTAAAACTATTCCAAATCTTGTGTTTTAGCGGTTCTACAGGCTGATTTTATTCATAGCTATTTCTACAAAATGTTTTATGACCCAGAATGTCTCAGATTCGCTCTCTCTGTCTTTGAGACCATGTAAAGGTAATAACAGACAGGATTTAAGAGGCAGCTAAGAATACGAATCCACTTTATTACCACATACTCTGCATAGTATTATGAATCTAAATATTCAATAGATTATTTATAGAGTGGATCGATTGATTTGTTCACTACGGAAGTCAGGTTGGATTCTGCCCTGGGCATATTTCTCTCTCCTGTATCAATAAAAACTTTGCTTGTGTGCACGTTCATTTGCTTTGCTGTTGATTACAATTTGACATTATTTGGCGTATTGACCAAATATGACCCTTGAACCATAAAACCCAACAAATAAAAGATGATCAAATTTAGCGCTTGTTACTTTGAATTTATTAGATTATCTTCCTGAATACATGAATTCCGATTAAACTCTGGTGTAAAAATATTCGTGGTCTGTCTAAATTTTTTAATTTCTTTATTTATAATTTTCTTTATTTCTTAAACATTAACTCCTAGTTCCAATAACAACTCCTAAAGCATACTTAAAATCTAGTTATTCAGTTTTAAAAGTTTTATATTACAAAATCGTACTTAAATTATTGTGAAAAATAAGTAGATTAAAATATTATTTTATTAGTTATTTTGATTGTCAGTTGCCTAATCATCCAAAGTAAGATGAGATTGTTGAATATAGAATGGGCTATATCAGCTATGGCAATCAAACGTTAGACATATGCAAAATAAATTATCCTAGAACACATTCACAATTACTTTTCAATCTATATTTAAGAAACAGATTGGCAAATTAAAGACCTTCCTGGCTCTATGAGTTTGCCCACTGCGCTAACACCTGCATGTTGTTGGTGAGCTGGTTGACCTAGTTGGTTGTACTTCTCTCTTGTGTAAGTAAAAATTTCCTTGTGTGCGTATGTCCATTACTTGACGTTGTCTTGCATTTGGCGCAGCTTGGCCAAATATGAACTTTGCGCCATAAAACCCAACCAAACGAGACACATTTCTTTCCATATATAACATCATCACGTTTTGAGGCAGTTCATTTTTGAATCTTTTCGTATTCACATTAAAATGATTTCCTAAAGTGATTCAGTACTAATTATCAATTAATACATACAGATCTTTATGTTTTCCGAAGTTGCGTTTTCATATTTAGAAAGGGGTGAATTAGTCTTTTTGATCTAGGTATTCGGGAAAGTTGAGAAGTACTTTTTAAAAAATAGAAACTAATCTTTGTATTATCAATTGCAGCAGTTAGTAACTGTTCGATCCTTGTTTCCAATGAATGTTTTTCGAAGATACTGTTGCCTGTGATATATTGCAGCTTTTACCTCTTGCAAATGGAAAAACAAAGAGATAAAAACATCTCCAATAACAGCCCGTTAATTTTTTTTTTATCAGGAGAAAGAAAGTAAGCTTTGAGATTAGATACGGTGCTATTTTTTAATTGACTTTAATTCAACTTTTGTGTAGACCACAAGTAATAGATATACTGAAGGTAGAGAAAATACTGATCATTGTTCTAAATAGAGTAAGAACAAGGATTAAGTAGATGGTACTGCTTTAACACAAACTTTCGGCTTAGAGCTTTTTCATTCTACTTCAATTTAAGGACTCTACTAGTTTTAGATAAAAAAATAGAAATTATATGCGCGTTTTGATAGTGTTATATAATTTTTAAACAGATTACGTTATGACAGTATTTCTCATCATCATTAAAATAAGCACTGGTGTCTGTCCTGTCGGGTTTGTGCACTACATGTTAAATCAATCAAACTATTGTTATACAGAGGCTGTTCGGACATTTTTGAACGATTTTAATGGACTGATTATCAATTTTTTGCATGAAATTTTTGTGTTTTAAATTATCTATTTGATATTCTTATTATTATTGTTAACTATATTTCTATACTTTAATTTCCATGATAATGACTTTTGTAGAATCGACAGACGTATTTTGTCCCATTCTTGTTCCACAGTTTCCAAAGTCCTTGAATGGTTTTCGGTTGACGTTTCCATGATGCTCTTTTTAAAAGTCCAAAAGCACAAAAGTCTATGGGTGAGCATCTGGAGATTTAGCAGGAATATCAGTAAAGGGCTGACTTGACACCAGTTTCTTGTTCCATTTTTTCCAAGAATTTAATAGTAAATTTAGATGTGTGGCTGCTTTCTTTACCCTGATGCAGCTCTACTGATTGTTGGCACTGTGGGTAAAGATATGGTATTCCTTTTTTGAATATTGGGGATAAAATATGGTCTTGATAGTATGTGGGGAGTTGATTTTTACATTTTCCACTCTATACTTTTAATTTTCCATTATATGCAAAACCGGCAACAATCATAAATTCATTAGAGAAAGTTTCTTTAGATTCTTTGAACCAAGTTTTAAGATTTTTCTCATCTTTTATGTAATCAATTGCTCTTTTATTATTGCAATCATTTAAATAAACCCACGACTCGTCTATTGTCACAACATTTTTCCATCTTTCTCCAGCTAAATGCTTCTCATGCAGAATTCTGCAGCGAGTTCTGCGTTCTGCAATATGTCGTGGAGATAGACGATGAACATTGTATTTTTTGGCCTTTTTAAGATTCAAATCACTGTTAATTATTTTAATTAAGTCGAAACTGAACATTTTAATGACTTTGCAATAGTCCTTTGACTTGGCAGATTCTCTTTTAAAATTAAAGATCTTACCTTACAAATATTCTCAGAAATTCTTTTCTAATTTGGATACGTATTTGGAAGTATTTTTCCACTTTATATTTTTTTCCTTTCTCATTAATAATATTACTTATCGTACCTTTAGATATCGAAAACCCAGGAATTTTACAGCGTTTTGAAATAATTGAATAATTCTCTTCGGAAAGAGTTGAAACATATCCTTCCATCCATTGCTTATTTAAAAGCGCCATTTTGAAAGTAAACAAAACTCTGAGTTAGCAGACGATAAGTTAGACTTTAACTATTTCATTGCTGCGAAAATAAAATTCTTTCGTAGCTTAAATTCTTTACAGCTCATCAAAATCGTTCAAAAAATGTCTGAACAGCCTCTGCACAAATCAATATTTATTAAAATGTTAAAATGGTAACAATTTAATACACGATAGCTACAAAATGAAACATGGCGCTTAACTACAAGAAAATAGATGCCCTATGGCTCATATTTAACATTATAGGAAACAGAAATCATAGCTAGATTCTGGACTAACGAATTACAAGCATTTTGTATAGAAAATTCTGAACACGTGAAACAGCAATGTTGGGAAGGATAAATTTATTGATGGAATAACATTACACTACTTCCCTTGGTGTACATGTTCTTAAGGTGTGTACAGGCTTCATGAACCTGAATTACCCTAGTGATATAATCTTTTCCCATGGGGTGTACTGCCTCTGGTAAACATGGGGTCGTGACCCCAGGATGCCCAAGCGATCTTTCTCTTTCTTCTCTTCATCCTTTCTTTCCACAATTACTTGGGGACGTCGTGGTTCAGTGAGTAAGTCCACTGTGCTAGCAACCTTCGAATTGTAGGTGGCGCAGATTCGAATCCTGTCAGGTACATTCCTCCCTGGGTGTATTTCTCTTCTGTGTCAGTAAAACGTTCATTGTGAGTGTCTATTACTTGATGTTTTCTTGTGCTTGGTGCATCATGGCCAAATATGGCCCTTGCTCCACGAAACCCCAAAAAACCAACCAACCTCCACAATTCCATGACATTGTCTGCCCTGTGCTTGGCGTAGTTTGGCCAAATATGGCCCTTGTGCCATAAAACCCAAAACCAACCAAACATTAGTTCTTTTGTATACTATCAAGTAGTGGGATTTTATTTCTTGTTAATTACCACCGCGGGTAAACTCATCCAAATGTACTCTACGATTTACAGCTTTATGCCATTTTCTGCCACTCTGTACAAAATATTAAAGTTTTGAGAAATTTTTTGCTCCTCTTTGCATATTAATGTAAATTTAAGAAAAGCCAGAAAAGAATAATTTGTGCTAGAATTCTAAGCCATATCTGAACACTTCGAAGACGCTGACAGAATGTACACTCTAGTCATTGCAGCTAAGTGACTAAGAATCAAGGGTGTCTGCAACATCAGTTTCCATGTCACAACTAGATTTTCAGCAATGCTTCAACACCCTAATTGTTATTCAGTCTCTGATAACATACCTGGATTTAATCGTGGACGAGTTTCGATGATTGGACCTGAATAAATATTTATACAAATGCTTTATGAATATTCATCCAGCTTTGGGGGATTGGATTTAAATCCTCAAGGAACTGACGGGGAAAGAGCTCCTGGAGACGGATAATTCGCTTCTTACTTAATAAATCTGAAGTCGAGATTGTCCGCTGACTTCAATTATCATCAAAGGGAACTGTTGCCAGTGCACGCGGGTATTTTGATAAATTTAGGGAACTAGATATATACGAATATAAAGTGATGTTGATACGGTTTGAATGTATTGGAGTTTTTAAGTGGGTCCACTAGTAGTGAACTGGAACCAGTCATTGTATATTTATTATTCTTTCGCTGGAATTTTTGGATTGTGAACAAAATTGATTTTGACAAATTAGGTTAACTTCATACATGCAATCCAATAGTACTTAAAAGCACAATATATAAAGTCATCTAAAGCACAATTTTTCCAAGTCCAAGACAATTTTTATACATTCTTCAGTAACTTTTAATCTCTTTTGACTATACTACATTTCCCATAAGTTTTGTGAGGCCACCACGATTCAATGAATTTGCCCACTGCTTTAAGAATCTGTGAGTTGTAAGTGGTGCAGATTCGATTCCTGTAACTACTCTGGAAATATTTGTTTCTTCGGTGTCAGTAAAACACTTTCCTTAAAGTAAAACTGTCCATTTACTTGATGGAGTAAACATGGCTTAGCGCAGCCTTGGTAATATATGTCCCTTGCACCATAAAAAGCCAACCAACCTCTAAGTCTTTCCTAATTTTTTTGTATCTTTTTGGTAGGTTGCCATGAGCATTAATTCAATCATAGTACACTGGTGTTCATAAATTAAGGGTCAGTTATATTTTTAGAGAAAAACAGATCTGAAAGGAGGAGGATGAAAGATATAATAATTAGAAATACAGGCACACTTCACAGAGATTTGCACGTATGAAGAAACAGACTTACTTGAATGTACAGGTAATGCATGCTAAATTAACAAAACATACCCTTTTTGGTCTTTGCTGAAGCAAAATGCCCATAACTTTTCGAATACTGTTCCCTGTCAAAGTATAATAGGATATGTCCACCTCTCACTGTAATGCACGAATGGCATCGTTTGCTTATGTTCTTCACAAAATTGTCCAATAAATCTTGAAATAGGTTTCGCCATTCCTATTTCAGTTCACAATAACCAGCATTCTTTTGGTACGCGGTGGGGCATTTCGTTCTGACATGCGTCTCCCAAGAGCGTTCCATACATGTTTTAAGGGATTGAGGTCAGGGGATTACGCATACCACTCCATTTGTCTTCAGTATATGTACCAGTAATACATGCTAAATTAACAAAACGTACCATTTCTTGTCTTTGTCGAAGCGAAAGCAAAATGTCCATAATTTTTCGAATACTGTCCCCTTTCAAAGTTTAATAAGGCATATGTACACCTCTCACTACAATGCACGAATGGTATTGTTTGAGCATGCTCGTCACAAGATTATCCAGTAATTCTTGAAGAAGTTTTGCCATTCCTGTTTTATCGTAACAACCAGACCTTTTTTTGGTACTCTTTGGGAGATTTCATTTTGCCCTGCGCCACTCAAGAGCATGTCATACATGATCTATAGGGAAGTTGAGTATGCATGCCACTCCTTGTGGTCTATTCCTTCTGTGTTCAGCTGGTCATCAACATGGATCAAACGATGACAACAGGCGTTATCATCCATAAAGATGAAGGAATTTCCAGTAGGACCACAGAAATTGCTTATATGAGGTACACACTGATAATAATACTGAGCATTCGGGATTCCACTTTCCAACAAGTAAAGTTCGGTCCGTTCATTCATAATGATACCACTCTAGACCATCATTCCCCCACCTCTGTAATGGT
This sequence comes from Meta bourneti, assembly GCA_933210815.1. NCBI lineage: Eukaryota > Metazoa > Arthropoda > Arachnida > Araneae > Tetragnathidae > Meta > Meta bourneti. Next base: position 101,406,194 of record OW119924.1, on the reverse strand, counting down.
ATACTTCCAAGATGTTGGTGGAAGAGGAGGCCATGCGGGGTTCACGCGAGATGTATTGGCGCTTCGAATCGAACGACAAGATCTACTTTCATCCGTGAACACGGCACTAGTCGTCAGTCCAGTTAGCGTGTTCTCAACACCATCGAAACCTATGTGCTTTATGTGATGTAGTCAAAGGAACGCAGTGAACTGATTTGCGGACATACAAACCTACGTAATTCAATCGCCTGGACACGGTCTAACGGGATATTAGGTCCCCATCCATTTCCTAAGCTTTAGTGTTAACAGTTATGGGGCGGCATCTTTTCGCCATATAACAATCTTCATGTGGGGTTGTTTTGGGTGGTCAACCGCTGCTGTACCGTCTTGAAGCAGTTCCACTTTCGGAAAATTGTATCCACAGACTACGCTTCGATTAACCTCGAACTCATTGGCTACATCTCTTGCTGAACGTCCTTCTTTCAATTTCCTTACATATTTTCTACGGGTAAAATCATCGATGTGTTCTTAGTGATATTGTGTCACTCGCCTTAACAACTAATAATCAACAAGACAGTTAAACATGAAAAAATCGGTCACCAGACACCCGCTTTAGCTTTTACCACCTTTCAGAAATCTTGTGCTACTACGTGGCTCCAAATAGGTTAAATATGGTCAACCAGTCGGACGTTTCTATATCTTACATCTCTTGTTAGCGTCAGTGGTTTTTGGCCACGAAAGATCAACTTTCGTGTCCGTAAATTTGCATATTGCGTCTGATCTTTGATTTAAGGTTATCAGTATACATGCTAAGGGGTGATGCTATTTTAATGAAGATGATATCTACCTTGTTGACTATTTTCTGTATTACTGTATTCATGGAGTTTCTTGCAGTTCTAAATATTGCTCTAAGGTTTATCGTTTCCTGAATTTTTGCGAAAGAACAGCTCTCTCGAGACCGAAATGTGCTTGTACCAGACACAACATAAAACATTGTTGACGAGCTCACATTAATGGAAAGTGTAGACTTCGGATATAGTCTGGCTCCAGCGAGTTTACAGTCGAGTCCCGTGGTTTTGAACTAGTCTATTCCTTAAATTAGGTGATAGGTTGAAACGTGAATAAAGCGCTTTCACAACTGGCGTCTTTAAAAGAGATTCAGTTTTTTCAAAAGTTTACTATTCAGGGCCGAAAGCGATAGCAGTGATAAATATTTCGCTAAGATCGGTCATTCATGCTTTTGAGTATAACAGTCTTCTCCAAACCAACTTTCCCACCTTTTCAAAAATCGATTATTGCAAGGTCGACTGCTTTCTCGTCGGAACCGTACTATGTACTTCTGCGAGAAAAATTTGGCACAAAAAATCAGTTCATGAATGACCATTACTTTAGAATCTAGCATCTGTATGATTATTTCATAATATTTTATCCTTTCCTAATATTTAAATCAACTACGAAAGGGTACCATTTGAACGGAACTACGCAAAAAGTATTTTTAGAAAACGTTTTATCGATAAAGACACATCAAAATTAAATGAATGTATTTTACACGCAACAAAAAGTGTGTACTTTTAGTTTTCATACGAGGACATAGGACATCTTCACCGCCCACTTAGAGAACTCCTAGACATCAGAATATTATTTGAAAGAATATTCAATTACTTTGCAGCCTTAACCTTCCTGGTGGCTGTTACCTAATCATTGGCAAAACTGACCAGATCTTGTCATCATAAAAAAAATCGGCAATATCCTGATGACGAGATATCTTTCCATTAGCAACATTGACTGGATCTTTACTGACGAGATATCTCGTCGAAACCACTTGGAGGGTTAATAGACCTAGAATACTTACTGAATATAGTTGAATTTACGTTATTCTGGAGCAATACAAGTGGCTTTGGCTACGGTCCGGTATTAATCCCGAAAGAAAAGATCCGTAGACAGCACCTCGTGATTTCGAACCACTGTCGGATGACGAGGTCAACACCTTCCATCTTTCTAGATTTTGGACACTAGACGTTCCACTGCACCTGAAAATGTTAAATTATCACAAATAGCTTTTAAAACAGAGATGTTGATTGAGTATAAATATTTTCACTATACCATTAGATATACAGGGTGTCCCAAAAAGGTTGTTCCGCGATTTATCTTTTTACCATTTGGAGATAAGTAGGCAATGTAAATTGCAAATGTGCACCAAATAAGGTAAGTAATTAAGATATGTGAATAAAATTATCACGTGATAACAATTTAAGCGGATACAGTTTTTAATTTGTATACCACCCCTCTAGATAAAAATCCGAGATAGCAAAAATGTTCCTTACCTGTATCCCTATCGTTAGTAAAAAACATATTTTTGTAGGTTGAATAGTAACGGAGATACAAGAGTTTCTATTTTAAGGGGGCCGTATCTAATCTAGAACGGAAACTGACCCATGGCCAAGAATGAAGAGCTAAGTTCTGCATTGCTGCAGATGGAAAAATTTCCTTTTATTTAAACCATTTTTTCTACAATATTTTTATTAAAGATTACATTGTCTACTATTATGCATTGCGATTTTCATCTGCAGTTGCAATACTACATTACTTTGCACAATGTTGCACTTTCTGACCGAAAAAAAATGCTTTTTAGCATTGTGTATGCGGTCCCTAATCTGACTGCTTGAACAGCTGTGCACAAGCGGTATAAGTCAACTTTTTTGCGTCCTTATGCCTCCGTTACTGTTCAACCTACAGAAATGCAGTTTTCTGCTAACGATAGGGATGCAGGTAAGGAACATTTCTGCCATCTCAGATTTTTATTTAGAGGGGTTGTATACAAATTAAAAACTGTATCCGCTTAAATTGTCATCACGTGATAATTTTATTCACATATCTTAATTACTTACCTTATTTGGTGCACTTTTGCAATTTACATTGCCTACCTATCTCCAAATGGTAAAAAGATAAAGTGCGGAACAACCTTTTTGGGACACCCTGTATAGTAGGAGTCTGTCAATATAATACCATCATTATATCGAATCATTCGAAAACAAACGAGATAATATTTATGTATCTCTCATTCTTAATATACCACCTCCATTGGCACATCTTTAAGTGTGTACGTGCTTCACGAACCCGAGGAAACCTAGTGATTTATTCTGTCATGGGGTTTACAGCCTTCAGTAAACATGGGTATAGCAACCTCAGGACACCCAGGTAATCGTCTCTACTTTTTCATTCTACCTCCCCTTTTCCTTTCTTTTTACAATTACTTCACGTTGTCTGTCTTGTGTTTGGCGCAGTTTGGCCAAATATGGCCCTTGCGCCATAAAACCCGAAACCTACCAACCCTTAACATAACTAGAGTACTTAGATATCTAGTCTTAATCCTTCCAGGGATGGTGAGATATTTGGCATCTCTCTGCCTCAGTAAGGGTTAAAATGAATTTAAGTAAATATTTTGAAGATACCAAACGAACTGTATCGATTCAATGTAAATAAATCCCTTGAGTGTCATATTTCCGAGTAGTATAGTGTTTTTTCCCACAGCACACTGCCTTCTCGTCAAAGTCGCATTATACTACCGCGTTATAAATTCATCCCTGAAGTATAATAAAAAAATCATGAAGCTATTAAAAACTAAAATACTAATAAAATATAACTGAGGAAATAAGTAGTAATGCTTCGGTAAATGTGATTATCACCATTTTCCAAAACCGATTTTTACTGATATTGATTGCCGGGCTTGAAACTCCATCAGTATGCTAATGAAAATAAATGGAGAATACTTAAATCACCATAAGGCGTTCATTGGATACAAAATATTTTCATGCTGTCATCAACATTTTTCAGTAAACTTCATTCGTCTCACATTATAACCGCTTAAAATGCTTTACTAAACTCTCGTAAGTAGTCTCAATATGCGGCTTTATTGAGTTTGGGAGAAACTTTGTTTAGCGTCCTAGATTATTTGAATGACGCGTTTGTCACATCATTTATCAAAGCAGAAAGATCTCATCGGTGTTTATGAGTTATGACCCTAATATATGGTTTAAAAATATTGAACAAAGCGCTTTCACAACTAGCGTCTTTAGCAAAGATACAGTTTTTTCAGAAGTTTACCATTCAGGGCCGAAAGCTATAGCAGTGGAAAATATTTTGCTACGATCGGTCATTCATGCTTTTGAGTCCCCCTTTTTCAAAAATAGACTATTACAAGGTCGACTGCTTTCTCGTCGTAGCCGTACTATGTACTTCCGCGAGAAAAATTTGGTACAAAAAGCCAGTTCATGAATGACCATTGCTTTAGAATCTAGCATCTGTATGATTATTTCACAATATTTTATCCTCTCCTAATATTTACATTAACTACGAAAGGGTACCATTTGAACGGAACTATGAAAAAAGTAATTTTAGAAAAAGCTTTATGGATGAAGACTCATCAAGTTAAATGAATGTATTTTACACGCAACAAAAAGTATGTATTTTTAGTTTTCATACGAGGAGATAGGACATCTTATACCTCACCGCCAATTAGGGAACTGGACATCAGAATATTATTTGAAATATTCAATTACTTTGCAACCTTAACCCTTCTGGTGGCTGTTACCTAATCATTGGCAAAACTGACCAGATCTTGATGGAAGAGATATCTCTTCCTCAAAAATACTGCCCAGATTTCGATCTTGTCATGATAAAAAAAATCGGCAATATCCTGATGACGAGATATCTTGCCATTAGCAACATTGGCTGGATCTTTACTGACGAGATATCTCGTCGAAACCACTTGGAGGGTTAATGGACCTAGAATATTTATATACTGAATATAGTTGAATTTACGTTACTCTGGAGCAATACAAGTGGCTTTGGCTTCGGTCCGGTATTAATCCCGAAAGGAAAGATCCGTAGAAAGCACCTCGTGATTTCGAACCACGATCGGATGATGATGTCAACACCTGCCATCTCTTTAGGGATTTCGGACATTAGACGTTCCACTGCACCTGAAAATGTTAAATCATCACAAATAGCTTTTAAAACAAAGATGTTGATTGAGTATAAATATTTTCAATTTACCATTAGAGATATATAGTTGGGGTCTGTCAATATAATACCATCATTATATCGAATAATTCGAACACCAAATGAGATAATATTTATATATCTCTCATTCTTAATATACCTCCCCCACTGGCACATCTCTGGGTGTGTACGGTTTCACGCAACTGTCCTTCGTGTAGCAAAAAATGACAATAGAATGCAAAACTAAACCACACCTAAAGACAGATGTTACAGAAACCCACTCAAATACCACAACTTCCTAACTGTAATTGCTTTTCTCACTTATTTTTACCAAAACGATCCACTTTTGCCATTGAAAAACCTCAAGATAAAATCGGAGACAAATTTTTCCAAAGACGACCCAAATATATTTCAGGAGCTTTCCAACCACTCGTCTGTCCAGTCCAGTTTCTCATCCGGCCTGAGGCAATGGAAATCATCCCTATCCTTCCATGAATACCTAATATCCGTCACGGGGCAACCCCACCATAAATAGAGAGAATCTGTCGATATCTGGCGTCCGTCAGACAAGTCGATTCTCTTGAATAAAATATGAATATCAGCATATTTCCGCTTGCTTCTCCCTGCTTTGCCGATGCCCACAGAAGACTCACGGTCGGCTGAGGGTTGGAGACTTAATTTCGAACAACCATCTGTCTACCGATGAGCTTATTACACAAATGGGGGAAGAATAACCCGTTGTGATAAAATGGAATTGAAAGTTTCCATGAGGTAGTTTTGATACCCTTTGAGATGCATTTAATCTTATGTCTGGTGGTATTTGTTACAGATAAACCTTATATTCAAGTCTCATAATACCAAATTTTCGTGAGATTTGAATGAAATTTAATAATATAACAGGTGGGTGAGTGGAGTTAAGTGGAGTAAGCATCTCGGGGTTAAAAATAACATAATTTATTGTACTATTTTACATACACTCAGCAAGTTTCAGCTTGTTTCTATCATAATTTGGGTCGAAATGGCGTCTGGTTTGGTCGCTGTAACCGAAAAAGTTGTCGACGGATTTTAAAATCGCTTGGTATGTAGGTCTAGGGTATGGCAGAGATTAGGCACACCAAATTTCAGAACGTTCCGTGACTTTAAACGGGAGAAATCGGGAAGAGAGTGCGGTTTTTCCATGTTTTCGACCCGTTTAACATGGAAAACCACTTTCTACCGACACTCCAATGGCTCTAACTCGAAAAGTTTTAGTTTGTTTTTAAAATCGCCTTGGACCCTTATTTAGTATAACTTAGTACTTCCAAATATACAAATTACGAGAAAACATTTAGTAAGACAAGGACCACACGCGCAGTTTCGCGTCTGGAGGGAACCGACAGAACTCCTCTTATAAGGAAGAAAAGGGTTATCAGTTCGATGACTCAATTGGCAACGTACCAAGAAAAGATTGAAAGTTTGGCGTAGTTAGCAATGCACCTATAGTTCAATTGTCTGTCAACACACCGATAGTTCAGTATGCTTTCAACGCTCTAAGTTCAATTTGTGCTACAATAAGGGAATTCTTATGATAAATTGCACAGATGAAAGTTTTCATTAGGTAGTTTCAAACCGTTTCAGATGCACTTAATCTTATGTGTGTGATATGTTATGGAAGAGAGGTATTAGTTATACCAATCGAGGGATAAAGTGGAAATTAATAAGTGAATTCATATAAGATTCCTTATGATTTCCACAGTTGAAAGTTTTGATACCCTTTGAGATGCATTCAATCTTATGACTGACAATAGAAAATTATTCAAGTCATACTAATTTTTCGTGAGATTCAAATGAAAATTATTAATATTTAAATTCTTAGTGTGGTTTCTGTTATGATAAATTGTAATTGAATATTTTCTAAAGATGATTTCCCTACCCTTTGAGGCACGTGTAAATTTGTTTCATAAGTGGTGGTATTTGTTATGAAGGAAAATGGTGTAATTTTTGAGATTTTCATGTTATTTGATTGAAGTCATGTCGAATTCAGAATGACATTTTCCTAACATAAAGATATTTTTGAAAAATGATGCGATTTTCGAATATGAGGATTAAATAAAAATTTATCTTGTGAGTGTTTTTTTAAGTTTTTCATTATAAGAGGGGGGGGGGTATTTCAATTAACGTCACACTGGAGCAACACAACGGGCTATTGGTGACGGTCCGGGATCAATCCCAAAGGGAAAGATCCGAGGACAACACCACGTAATTTTGAACCACGGTCAGATGACGAGGCAACACCTGAGCTGGCACCCCACTCTCCAAACTTCCACACCACGCCAACGTGAGGACATTTGAGGCCACGACAGATTTAACGTGCACCAGCCCCCTTTGTACACGACGGTGTTTTGGCTGGATTCGAACTCGCAACCCTTCGGTTGCAAGTCCGTTACTCTTCCAACCGGGCCACCGCGGCCCCTCATTATAAGAAACCTGGAATAAAAAATGTTTCCGATTAAGAAATAATTTAACCCTCTATGAGCAGAATTTTTTTCTTAAATATAAAAAAAATTATGCAACGGAAAATCAACAATTATAAACCTATATATGCAGATTAAAAAAAATTTACCAGTTTAAACAATTTTATTATAATTAATTCACTTTGTAACTTTGTAGTAACAACGGCTTACAATGTTTGCACTTCTGTGCATAAAAGCTTAAGCGTGAAATTCCATAAAACAGTTTGCACTTCGCGTTAAACATAGATGTACGAAAATAGGTCACAGGAGAGTAGGGTCCTTCGGAATTTTTAGGGCAATCTCCTTTCCAAGGGCGATGACAACTATTATTCGTCTGGGATACTGATTGCCAAACAATTTTTTGTGGTCCTGAATTTTCCTCATCTGATGATGATTCAGTACTAAATTCATCATCAGTGTCAATAATATTTATGCGTCGTCGTGTAAATACTACTGGATGATCTTCATCGGACTCAGAATCTAATAAAGAATCTTCGGATCTATTACCGATAATACGTCTAATTCTAATTCCTCTTTTATTTTTATGTGATTTTGTATCCATATTTTGTATATATGATATATCAATCTGAAAATAGAAGAGAGCACAAGCATTATCCTAAATATACCGAAGTCTACCATAATAGCCCACTGTAACCTGAAAGTCACAAAACTGTATCATATACAAATAGTAACAAAATGATTATCGAAATGCACACAAATAAGTTGTTATTGATATACAAACCCAGAGCTATTATGTACGCTTTTTTTTGTTTAGTAAACACCGACAGAAGCACAAATAATGTCAATTTCACAAGATGGTTCCGTTGGTTTCTTATCCGCAGACAACTTGAAAGGCATTTACTTTGATATTGAGGGTGCTGCCAACCATCATCAATATTGCTATTGGTTATCTCAGAGACATTATATAACAACGTATACGTCATCTTGTGAATAAACTAAAATTATTTGGTAAAATGTCGATATATTAGCATGTGACCTGAAAGTTACACGGGCCCAGGGTTAATTTATCGCCTTTTGGCGATTTTCGGTGTTACATTTTACTCTAACCACGTTAAAATTTCGTCAGAGTAACCTTACTAGTTACTAGTTACTAAGGATCACGTTGTTAAGTTTTGATCACATGATCCTGGGCACATTAAAAGGTTATCATTGCTCACTATACTTTTCTATTCTTGATTTTTTTTCTTTGGGGTTGATCCCGGACCATCGCGAATAGCCCGTTGTGTTGCTCCAGTGCGACGTTAATTCAACTACATACCTTATTAAATTATATTTTGATATTAGTTACTTGGATCGCAATTTAACTATTTCAAACGTAAAATACACCTGACTGAGCACTTTATGACGACTCCATAACTATAAATTTTTAGATGATCAATTCAGGCTTATTCGAGCAACATACCAACAGCCGTTTCGGGGATGGGGAAAACAGATTTTCCCTCCGTAATCAAAATCGCAAGATTCCCAATGCAAACATTCACGCATCGGGAAGCTCACAACCAGTGTTGAATTACATAGAGATTTATGAACTCGGAATTTAATTTACCCTGCGCAGAAAATTAATTGAACCGTCTGATCTCGAACATTTCTCTTGGAAGTCAACACCTCAGAAACTGCAACCATATGGTGAATTTGGAAGTGAAAGGCTTGGATCTCTGACCACGGTGATTAACAGGCTAATGGTTCATGAGAAATTGCTCTGGCTGGCAAGCTTTGATGAAGTAGCCCTTTGAAGCTTTTAACTCATTTCACCCGAAATTCTGCTTTCATAATTAATCGGTTTGATGGTGCTACTCTCGCTTTATTACCCAGCTAGCAGTTCTCTATTGATTCCACAGTGGTGCGATTGAATCAATGGCAAGCATCATGCTGATTACGCGTTTTTCGAAGGACATTGCTATTGAATTTGAAAGGATACCGATGAGCCAAGGTTTGTTGTACAATTCAATTAATAGCAAGCGTTTTCCTTTCGATCAGTTGATAACGCGTTTTTCTCAGAACCTTGCAATTGAATTTAAAAGCATTCTCGCGAAACTAGGTCAAGCCAAACACCGTCGTGTACAGGGGGGTTGATGCACGCTAAATCTGTCGTGGCCTCAAATGTCCTCACGTTTGCGGGGTGTGGAAGTTTCGAAAATGGGGTGCCAGTTCAGATGTTGACCTCGACATCCGACGCGGTTTAAAATTACGAGGCGTTTTCCTTGGATCTCTCCCTTAGGTATTGATCCCTGACCGTTGTGTTGCTCCAGTGCGACGCTAATTAACTACCTACCAGTTTGGTTGTCGAGGGGTGAGCGCTATTGGCTCATGATTTACATACTCCTTGTTCGAAGCCCGGTATAGGTATGGATTTTCGTAGTTGTTCAGAGTCCACTTTAACCTGACCATCAAAAAATGACGAAACATCCGGATACTGAGATAAAAATAACTGAATAATAATAATATTAAATGCAATTTTATTTTGCTTCCTATTGTGGAAGGACAAAAATGATATGGTTTTTACACTTATAAGTAGAATATCTACTCTAGACCTTAGGTTTGGTTCGTATGATCTCTTTTTGTTATACGTAGTCAAAACGGTTTCTTAGTCTACTTTTTTCTTTTCAACGTTATTATTAAAATATAAATCTTAGTTTGTGTCAGATATCCGTGGTCATCTGTTATAAGTTAGACCAAAAGCTTTGATATTGTAATGTATTTTACAATATATTTGCCAAACAGCTGTTACAATTCTCGAAGCAAACTATTTCATGGATTTACTCGAAAAACATCCTCATTGCAACATGCCGTCTTCCTTACATAACATCTAACCGTCTTCACCAATGGAACCTTTTCTAAGATTATTTCAATCAACAGGTTGGTTGGTTTTGGGGGTTTTATGGCGCAAGGGCCATATTTGGCCATGCTGCACCATACACAATACAATATCAAGTAATTGACTCAACACAGTGAAAGCTTTACTGACAGAAGAGAGAAATACACCCATACACCCAGGGAGGAATGCACCTGGCAGAAATCGAACCTGCGCCGCCTACAACTCGAGGGTTGCTAGCGCAGTGGGCATACCCTCTGCACCACGACAGCCCCGTTCAACCAACAGGTAGTAAGTAGGTATTTAATTAACGTTACACTGGAGCAACACAATGGGCTGATGGTCCGGGATCCAAAGGGAAATATCCGAGGACAACACCACGTAATTTTGAACCACGGTCAGATGACGAGGTCACACCTGAGCTGGCACCTCACCCTCCAAACTTCCACACCGCACCAACGTGAGGATATTGAGACCACGACAGATTCAGCATACACCAGTTTCCCTTGAACATAATGGCATAATGGTTGGATTCGAACTCGCAACCCTCCGATTGACAATCCGTTACTCTTCCAACAGAGCCATCGCGGCCCAATAATAAGTGGAATATGTCTCCTCTAGACGTAAGATTTGGTTCGTCACTCTAGTCTTTTTCTGTTACATGTTGCCTTATTATACGCCTCCAGACTGGGGAATTTAAATCCCTAATTTGTTTCTTTGTATCATTAAAATATAAATCTTACTTATGTCAGGTATCCGTGGCCGGCTGTTATAAGTTAGACCAAACATTTTGAAATTGTATTTTGCTTTACAATATATTTTCCAGACCGCTGCCACAATTCTGAAAGGAAAATAGACCCTTATCAACCTTTGATGGGTTTACTCGAAAACATCCTCTTTGCAACATGCCCGTCTTCCTTGCATAACTTTTAACCAGTTTTAACCGTCTTTACTAAAGGAATCTTTTCTAAGATTATTTCAACCAATAGATAAGGTCATATGGAATAAAAGAGCAATAAGACACTACTCGGAAATGACGCTTAGAAGATTAATACATAATTACTCGTCGATGTAATTACTGTGCAAATTTAATTTAATTCTTAAGGACCATCGAATTGAAAATAACGCTTGTTCTGAGATCATTTTTAACGGTTTCATAAACAGTAATACAAAGCTGGAATTGAGTATTTTGACATTAAATAATTAGTGTTTATTTCTTTTAGAGTCCATTGTGATGTTTAATGTTGACAATTGAAATAGAGCATTGTTATAATAGTTTATTATGCGACTCGTATTCAAATATTTCTTCTTGTGTGCAAACTTGGATTGAGGGGTCCTCGGACAACACCACGCAATTTTGAACCGCGTTCAGATGACGAGGCAACACCTGAGCTGGCACCCCACTCTCCAAACTTCCACACCACGCCAACGTGAGGACATTTGAGGCCACGATAGATTTAACGTGCACCAGACCCCGTGTGTACGACGGGTCTTTGGTTGGACTAAGTCTCGACCTCGCAACCCTCCGGTTGCTAATCCGTTACTCTTCAAACCGGGCTACCGTGATCCATGATAGTAATGATTATATTTTTAACATTGCACTTGTAAACTGTAACATAATATGGAATGTGATGAAAAATTAATTTGGAAGAAGAAAAGAACGAAAAAGAGTTGAGGATCCGCGTTCTTAGTATTTTGCGTCGTCGTTAGTTTATTAATAAATGTCTTAAATTTTCTAACAAGTGCTCGTCTCCACGTGCTTCTTCTGACCGTGGTTCAAAATTGCGTGTTGTCCTCGATCTTTCCTTTTGGGATTGATCCCGGACTCTCGCCAATACCCCGTTGCGTTTCCCCAGTGCGACGTTAATTAAAATAGCTACTTACCCAGTTTCCATATGTGCAACCCAAAAGATAAATCTACGATTATTTCACACAATCTTATCGATAATCGTATCACACGAAAAGTGAAGAGATCTTCATCTACAGATGAATTGGGAAACTGGGTTGACCACGACAACGTTCTATCACTGAACCGACGAGTTTATTTGCAGTGAAGCTTTGTGCAATATTCTCCTTTGAATGTGACGCTCGATGTGGAAGCGGATACCCCTAACTGTTACACTGGAGTGAATTCTCACTATAATGGGCCATATGTCGGGTAATGTATTAACTATATTATTATCGTTAATTATGATGGTTAATATATCGGGTGATGTATTAGCTATATTAGTATCGATATTCTAATGGTTATGTCAGTTATATCTAACTCTATTACATGTAACGTATACACTGCTCCGTTTACTATTCATCATATTTTAATAGATTGCCCAGTTTGCTTATCGCAATCGTCAAAATCTTTTTAAAAATCCTAATTTAAACCAACACGATTTAGTAGTAGGGAAATTCTCTTCTAATTAGTTTAAATTTTAAATAGCACTGTAATTTTAAATTTCATGTTATTTTTTATCCATCATGTTTTTAACTGTATCACTTCATTATGTTTCAAGTAAACATTTCTATCAGAATGTTTTAAACTACCATTTTACCAATTTTTTTTATGTTGGCGACGTCATGTTTTGATGTATTAACTGTTTTCATTCTTTTGATTAAAGCGCTTTAATTTTCTTTTTATACTGTGTGTCTACATGTTTTTAATCAACACTTGATAGTTGGTTTGGCTTTGAATTTGCATCCTTAATTATGTTTAAATCTCTAATTAATTTTTAATTAGTTTTAATTTTGTTTTTAATTATGTTTTGATTTGATTGTTTCATATTGCTTTGATTGTTGGTTTGGCTTTGAATTTGCATCCTTAATTATGTTTAAATCTCTAATTAATTTTAATTTTGTTTTTATTGGATTGTTTAATATCGCCTTTGGAACAGTTTTTCTGTTATAGGACCTTGTTATGAAGCCCAAATCAACCAACTATTATATAGACTAGGTTTACCTCTGTATACGCTACTTGTCTTGTTGAATCAAGTCTAGACCTACCTAGGTGTCTGGGTTTCTAGGTTACCTAGGTTTAACCTACCTGAATACATTAGGTGTGAGACAGCGAAAACAAACCATTGAAATTAATCGTTTGACACAGCTTGTCCGGAATTTGACCTTGCCATTAAATCCAAACCAATCAATTAACCTATTGTATAATTTAGGCTTACCTATTGTATAGATTAGGCTTACCTATATGTATAGATTAATCGACCTGTCTAGGTAAATCTAGTCTGTAGATTTATTACCTGTATAGACAAGCTTTGAGACAGACTAAAACAGAGATCACTTAAATGAATCAAGTTTTGCAGAATTTCTTTAGATAACAGAAATTCTCTTCCCCAATCACTAGGTAATCTAATAAAGATTTTACTACTTTACATAAAAATACACCTAACAACGCTTAATACAATAGTTAATTCTAAAAACTCTGAAAAAGATAAACTCAATCGGAGAAGCTATCAACGCATCGTCCAAGTAGGGTTTGAATTTTACCGAAATTTTTAATACTGGTAAGCTACTGACCTGAAATTCACAATTATTTCTACTTTGCCATATAGGAGTCACTGATGGCATGATTATAGCTTAAATCAGATACTGGTTCCAAACAATAACATTCAATGGGGAAAAAATCAAATATGTAAGATGATAGTGTAAAAGAATATCAACATTTAGTTTAAAAAAAATTGTTACTTCCATACAACAAAATAAACACTGCATAGTGACCAGGAAAGGTAGATATTCGTGCAAAGTCCCATTCGAAACGAGGTTGTCAAAGCAATCTGTCAGGAATTTCCCAATGAAATTTTAAAAATAGATTACAATCCGAAAAATTTGTTTTAAAATATATCTAGAAAATAAGAAATACAAGAACTATGTTTATAAGCGACACTTCTACTTATTTAACCTTAGATCCCTCGCGGCAAAAGATGCCATTAATATTATATTTCTGGCAACATAATACCCCACATCGGTGGTCGTCAAAGTGGTCGATATCGACCCCCAGGGGTGGATATAACATTGTTAGGGTCGATTCAGGCTCAGGGGTCGATGGAAAAATATAAGACGTCATTGTATGGGTAATATTTAATTCTGTTAAATTGGATTACCTTCATCCTGATGATAACACAATTAAGAGTGAATATAGAATTCAATGGCGATTGAAGGCTGAAACTTACTATTGAATTTAATTTTTAACCCAATAATCTTACCAAAAGTCACGAAGCACACCCTTCACATTGAACAACGTTAGTAAATGGTATACTAAGTTAATAAGTCTTATTTTCATATATATATGTAAGAATATTGTATTACTGTTATCTAAATTAAATGTTATATTTTACATATTATTTATCCCTCTTATGCAATATGTAATGTTAAGAAGTACGTCAAAAACAAAAATGTATCCCTTTGACCGTAAAGCCAATATAATATTATCTATACATATAAAGCAGAGTTGGCCGTCTGCTGTATGTTCTTTATACAAATCTACACCCTTTGATCAATCCACACCAAATTTGGTACATTTATACTTTGGAACCCTGAGAGTAATGCAAGTTAAATATTAACCCCGGTTCTCCTTAACCTAGGTGTGCAGAGGGGGCTAAATCAATTCGAAATTGCCATAAGAAAACATCGAGCATAAAACGATTGCAGTACGCAACTCAGTTTACTTTACCAGTATTGATCGAAAATCAAATTTTCTAATAAAATTGTTTTACCAGTATTGCTCGAAAAACAATTTTTTCCGAAACGTTACATTTAAACAATTTAAAATTCTAATTCTGTTTGAACTGCTTTTTTATTTCTTTCCACAATATGAATAATTTAGGAATATTTCAATGATGACAAATGGATATTTAAAATACTTAATTTTACACAACTTGCATTTTGTAATGGAACACGAAAAGCCAAAACAAAAAACTCATAAATTATAAAATCGTAACTTTGCAATTCGGTATCTGGCAACGCCAGAATTAATGTTTTATTTTATAAATTAGATTTAGAATTCCGTGTTTGTGTATTTGCGTTAAGACAGAAATGTTTCATATTTGAGCATTTCTAAGTTTTGTAAATTTGTGTTCTTTTTGTAAATAATTCATTATTGTCTATCAATAGTTTTCAATCGTCTTTTTCGAATTTATCTATTTCAGAATATTCTCATGACGTCGAAATTCGACACGCTTGCTCAAATCTTTCGTTTTTCAGAATTCTATTATTATATTATTATATATTCTATTCAATATATTTTTCAATGACCAGAATTTGGTTTCTGTTTGTATTTATGCGTTCCATTACTTTTCGTATTACAGATATATTTAGGAGTTAAACTGTAATGAATTATTTTTATTTTCTGCCAAATACCACTAGACATGGGTAATTTCTTGGTGGTATATGTAGTATATTTCGACGAACTTTCCTTAAGTCTGGTTAAATACGTTATAGTTTGTAGAATTCTGCTTCATGAAAATAAATGGAAACCTTTTCAAGTAAGGTGTATAACTTCTTATTTTCAAATGACTGGTAAAGTTAAAATAAGGTTATTCTAAAATAAGATATGTTACGTTAAATCAAATCGGGTAGCCACATACATTGAAGTTAAAAATATTTCTAAATTAATTTTGACATATTTTCATTACAAGACGATTAAAATCAAATTTAATTTACATTTGTTTTTCATGCTTCACGGGTATTAGTAAAAGTTGTACTCCATAGTCAAGTAACTACATTTATCATTCTAAATAGGTACGTGGTTTCCATATAGAAACTAAGTCTCAATTGAAAAAAGTACTTAAGGATTCGATTTAAAACTAAATTTTTCTGTTGGAGGAAAGAGATTTTAAATAAGAGTTTACTGATCTTGGAATAATATCATAGTAAGGAAGTATGTAAACTAGGACTGTTAAAAAATAGAATTTGTTTTGTCTTAAATGGCAGAAGGTCGAGGTTGCTTACTTGAAGTTGAAACTGTTCGTATACAACTTAGGTACCTGTGAAACATTCATTGAAAGCAGTGATTTTGAAAAAGTGCAATCGATTGAGTTTGCTTTGTCTACACTGATGACATTTGTTTCAAAAACAAGCTCCGATATTCCACGTGCGGCTGAATAGAATTTTCAGGAAAACAATGTGTTCAAATAAATTAACCACGAATGCCGTAACAATTTAATTTGCCATCCTCTCACAATGATAATGTAATTCGAAAACATCGAATCCATGGTGCAAGGGTACCACAAATAATATTGATTGGAAAACAGAGTGCAAGACAATAAGCTGAAAGTTCCTCATTTTTACTGAAAATGAGCTTAATCGGCATTCGTAAACACTCCAAAACTCAAAATCAACTTCTGAAGAAGTTATCTCAGAAAGAGCTTTTGTAGTTTGTCTTATAGAAAGAGTGTGATGAATATGAAATGGATTATATGAATGGATATATTATGAATACATATTTGCGTCCGAAGTAAATTGTAGAAGCTATGAAAAAGTTAAAACGATGTTAAAAGATATTTTCTGCACACTTAAATGATGCTTGCATTTTTCTATGAAATAGAATCAACATTTAACCAATTCAACCCGAGCATCACCGGGTAATTCTGCTAGTATACTATATTATTTATACAATAAACACTTCAAATATAAAATAAACAATCTGATGGTTGATGGTTGATTGGAGTTTTATGGCGCAAGGGATGAACAATCTGAAAACTCACATAAGCTTCTATTTTTCTTGTCCTATTATAATTACGTAATAATAAAATATGGGGTCAATAAACACTTGAAGAAGTCGACGGTCAAGGAAATTTGACGATCCCCATGCAAATGGCATTTGCTACTATTGTCCTGCTCCCGCTAGAAGGCAGTCAAGAGGTTTTGGTAGGTAGGTATTTAAATTAACGTCTTACTAGAGCAACACAACGGGCTATTGGTGACGGTCCGGGATCCAAAGGGAAAGACCGAGGACAATACCGCGCAATTTTGAACCACGTTCAGATGACGAGGCAACACCTGAACTTGCACCCCACTCTCCAAACTACCACACCACGCCAACGTGAGGACATTTGCGGCCACGACGGATTTAACCAGTCCCCTTTGTATACGACGGTCCAACCGGGCTACCGCGGATTTCATTATAGCTGTAAGTTATGTAGCTGTAGCTTGTAAACTATCCTGGGTGAATGTCTCGTTTCTGCGTTAGTAAAAATTTCCTTGTATACGTGAGTGCATTTACTGTCTGTCGACAACTAGAACTGCTCCAGACCAAAGTCTGTCTATCTGTTGACATAGGAACGAGACGTAGCCCATTTTCTATAGGAGCCTTGATTGGGGAGGAATCGAACTTGCACAGTCTACTACTCGCAGATCAAGATCTGGTCAGTTTTTCCGATGACGAGATATCTTGTCCATCAAGACCTGGCCAGTTTTGCTAATGACGAGATAACTCGTATGATAGATTGCAAGATAGCGCTTCCTCAGAGGACCACTGCTATCTAGACAATATACATAATGGATCCAAAGAGGATCAAGTCTATTTAGATTAGAGCCCGAATATATAGAGAGAAAATTTGTAAGGGGAAATGTCCACAAGGACAAACCTCCATTACGTTTCGTTTAAATAATTTTCTCAAAATATCAAGCAGTTCATTAAATGATGCTGGGGAAATACGGCAAAAAATTGAAACATTAGGCTTCCTTGATACTTGGATACATTGTGTGATATACATCCCTGAAGTGTAATAACAAATGATGAAGCTATTAAAAACTAAAATATTAATAAAATATCATAACTAAGGAAATAGGTAATAATGCTTCTGTAAATGTGATTATCACCATTTCCCAAAACTGATTTTTACCAATATTTTATTACCGGGCTTGAAACTCCGTCAGTATGCTAATGAAAAGAAATGGAGAATATTTAAATCATCATAAGGCATTCATTGGATACAAAGCATTTTCATGCTGCCATTAACGCTTTCCAGTAAACTTCATTCGTCTCACATTATAACCGCTTAAAATGCTTTACTAAACTCTCGTAAGTAGTCTCAATATGCGGCTTTATTGAGTTTGGGAGAAACTTTGTTCAACGTCCTAGATTATTTGAATGACGCGTTTGTCACATCATTTATCAAAGCAGAAAGATCTCATCGGTGTTTATGAGTTATGACCCTAATATATGGTTTAAAAATATTGACTCAGCGCTTCGAAATTTCTGGTTTGTGTAAGCCAAGTAATTGTTAAATGCATACCATTCAACATTAACCCTCTGAAGTATAACTCCACCTTGCAATCTACAATCTGTCCTGCATGACTCCTAAACAGCTTCGAACTTACTGACCAATCGAATCTTTACAAATGATTCTATTCCGAGAAAATGACCAACAGAATTTATCCAAAGGACTCTTTTCTAAGGAAATCACTCACAGAAGCATTAGAGAGGATTTTTTTTAAGAGAAAGGATCACTAGTATATATTTCCAAAGGATTCTTTTCTAGTTAAAGGATCAATAGAATCTTTCCAAAAGATGCCTTTTCTAAGGAAATGTCCGATAGAATATTTCCCCAAAGGATGCCTTTTCTAAGGAAATGTCCGATAGAATCTTTCCAAAGGATTCTATTCTAAGGTAAGGACTAACACTATCTTTACAAAGAATTCTTTTCTATTAAAGGAGCAATAGAATCTTTACAATGAATTCCATTCTTAAGAAAGGACCAATTTAATATTATGGAGTAAAAACAGCGCTACACTACTCGAAAATCTAGTAACGCTCAGAGGGTTAATTCTTTCTAATCTAGAGACGATCTGTGTATACGACCTCTGATAAAATATAAGTAATCAGGAAGAAAACTTTGCATACCCAGTTGTGTAACTGCACTGCAGAAGTAAACGATTAACAAATCTTAATTACGGAAGGAAAAATATACTAAAACTTTGAGCCCCAAATATGCAAAACCTGAACAAGTAATCATGATATATGAACAAAAAACGAATCTCTATGTATTCCTCTTCAGTGACATAGCAGAATAGCTGGACAAAAATGTGTTAAATTTGCTTCAAAATAAGTTTCTATAAGCTGCTTAGTTAGTTGCTTTTGGGGTTTTATGGCGCAAGGGCCATATTTGGCCAAATACTACAATTTCAAGCAAAAAAAAAATATCGTGAAATTGAAAAAAAAACAGGGATTGGGAATAGAATAATAGGATGAGAGGCAGAAAAATATCGCTTGGGTATCCCGGAAACACACTATTTACTAAAGACAATAGACCCCACGGGAGAAAAGAAAAGATCACTAGAATACCACGTGTTCGGGAAACCTGTACACACCTGAAGGAGATATGCCCCTTGAGGGCTATAAACTGGTAAGAGACACCGGATATTACTAAACTTACACATGGAGCTTTTGCAAAAGAGAAACTATGAAACATCATTCCTTGGAAAATTCCTCCCACCCATAGCTGGTACTAGAGACAACTTGGAGGTGACCTAACATTCGAGGGTAATATAGGTCAGCAGACTGCCATGTCTAGACTGGCCAGTGGACATTAGAGATCAATTTTATTTGATCATAGTATTAAGGTTTTCCCAACATGTCAGAAATTCTAGTCTTGTCACCTTTGTTTGAGTCTGTTCGAGGATGATCTTCATCTCGTGCACGTCTTAGACTTTTTGAAGGTGCATTATCTCATGAACATGGTCAATCTTGTTTAGATCAAGTTGGATAAGAAACACACACAAGACACGAGAAAATATAAAACATTAAATTATGTTAGTCTATCTCAAAATACAATAGAGGTTACTGTAGCTCAGTAGGTTTGCCCACTGCCACAGCAACCTGAGATTTGTTGGCGGCGCACGTTTTGTTCCTTCCTGGTTGTAGTCAAACTTTGTTAAGACGAATTCAAGGGATTCAAAGATTATACAAATGATTCTTGATTACACAGATATTTTCTGATTACGCAATTTTTGTCTTGAAATAGTTCTGTTATCGATTTTTGTGTTTTTTCATGACATTCTTTAAGAAAGTCTTTAATGCGATCAACGTTGTTTAATTGAGCAGATGAATTTTCACTGCCAAACAAAAAGCGGTGAACGGGTTCTAGGCCAGCAATAGTAGCTTCTTTTAAAGGTGGCTACACACATAACTGCAAGCTTGACATGATCAATCTTTTTGTACAAGCCAAACCCAATTTCCCTTTACCACCACACGATACAAGTATACTTGAACAAGCGCCAATTTATGCTTTCAAAATGTCGAGAGTTCGGACGACGATGCACTTGCTCTTGCTGCTTTTGTCTTGGTGTATAAGAAAAAATTGCGAAGGAAAAAACGTAACATGTGGTGTAAAGACTGGTTAATGAAAAGAAAAACCTATTATCACATTAATTTATTGAGTGAGTTGAAGATATATCCGCGTGATTGGCATAATTACCTCAGAATCGACGAAGAAACTTATTTGAAACTTTTGTCACTTGTAACACCTTCCATTAAAAAAGGATACAATCATGAGAAGCTATAATACCTCATGAACGATTGACAGCAACATTGCGATTTCTTGCGATTGGAAGCAGTTATGAAGACCTTAAATATTCAACTATAATTTCACCACAGGCACTAAGCTACATAGTTCCAGAAACATGCCATGTTATTTACGAGGTGCTGAAAACAAATCATTTAAAGGTAAGTAAAATTCTTGTTTTTAAATAATTTTTATTACAACTTTAAATTTTTACAAGAGATATACAACAGTAGAAAAATACAAGTTTGAAACGGTTGTAAAAATTAAGTTAGACATCGCTGAAACTTGAAATACACGAAGCGATTGACTAATTAGAATTTTCGCTTTTCCCGGTTATTACTGGAGAAAGAGGCTCATAATGCCATTGTCTGAGACTGATGAGGTTGAGGGTAATTATTATTAAAATGCTGCGATGCAGGAAATGTTGCTGATAATACGATTGAACATAATCCGTTTGCCCTAAGTTTCCAAAATTTGTTCGTCTTAACCTGCGATTAGTGTATCCCGGATTCTTAAACGAATGCGTTCACATCAAATTGTATATTCAAATAATGTTGATTGGAATTTAGTTCGCATTATCAGTAGTTGTATCAAGCGAGTTCGTCTTAATGAGGTTAGACTGCATTTCTCTCTTCTGTGTCGGTAAAGTTTCCTTGTACGTACGTTCTCATACTTGAAGCTGCTCGTCCAAATATGGTCATTTTGCCTTAAAACCCAGATATTTTATTGTGAATAAGTAACAAGAACCAAGCGTTTTCATGTTTCGATCATGAGAAAGGTGTTTTTTCATGATTTTGGTTTATTTTGAAATATTTTACATTCAAACGAAATCAAATTTTGCTGAATGTATTACGCTATTACTAAGAGAAAAGTAAATATGTTTTATTTCTTCCTAGGGCAGAGTAAATTCTGAATAAATGACTTTTGTTAGTGCGGAGAGAGTTTATTATATAATGTATGAGTTATGTGCAACTTAGCTATATGGTGAATGTTGGGTATTATTCTATTTACTATTCAAATCATAAAACAAACTCCGCAGACTGAATAGGGAAAATATCACTGCCTTCTACCCAAAGCTGTCATTTTCAATAGCAGTTATAATAAATTGAACGCGATTTAAACATTTAGTGAATAGACTAACCTTTTATATATCCACGCTACTTTATTCTCTCCCCATTTTTACTATCACGCTAACTACAATTTATCTTCCCATTCGCATTCAAATCTCTAACTACAAAACGAAACCGTTTGAGTGATACATCACCGGGATCCTCGTGATTTATCGCAGCGAGGGACTGCGTGACCTGGATTAAATTCAGCGGTTGTACGCGACGGAAGAAAATTCGGCGTTAATGTAAATGAATTGTCTGGTAGAGAAAATCTAATCCTTCCTCTCAGTTTTAAAGATAAGGGAAGCGAAGTAATATGTTCCTGCTGTCTGCGGGACAATGAAACGCGCAAGAAACGAGGTTTCAAAAGATGGCTGTCATTTTTCATGAGCGCAATCAGCCATCTCGCTTACAATGGCTTTAAATTTCCGTAATGATTATGAATCTGGGCGATTTTTGGGCTACCGGAAAGCGGTTGAGTTTTGGAATCAGTTGGCTCTGGGCGATGCAAACAAGACGAGTTGTCCTTAGGACGGTAAATTTGTATTAGTTTTGCAGAAAAGGTATTCATCTGGTATGACGTCTTTAATTTATGTAAATAAGTTTTTTAATTATGTAACTAAGATGAAAACAGAAAACAATTGGCGACGTCTGTTTGAGAAAACGAAATGATATGGTTCTGGCATTTGAGTTAGGTGGTTTTGAATGAATCTACGAGGGGAAGTCGAAAATTATCCGCACTTTATATTTTCAATCTATTTACACAAATGTAGAGGTTGAACAAGTTCGTCATTTTACTACATAGTCTCCTTCCTTTTCAATGCACTTGGGCCAGCGGTTCACAAGCTTGCGCATTCCCTCCAAGAAGGTTTTCGGTTGGTCGGCCTACTATTTATGCACAGCTTCTCCCACTCCTTTGTCCGTCTAATCAGCAAAGAACGCGCTACATTGTCGATGGTAACTCGTCGGTTTGCCAGTACCATTTCTCTAGTTTGCTGAATCTTCTCGTCAGTGGTGGAGATTGACGGGCGTTCTGCTCCTTCGTGCATCACGCTTGTCCGGCCTCTTTTAAGCTTCTCGATCCACTCATACACACTTCTACATGGTAGAGCACTGTCCCCGTATTGTGTTGTAAGCCTCCGATGAATTTCAGTCCCTGGCACACCTTCCGACCATAGAAATCGGATCACTGCCCTTTCTTCTTCCTTGGCGCACACTGTTAGCGGAGCTGCCATGCTTATACTGAAGCAGAGGCAAGAAAAGTGACGCTATCAAAGTCAAACTTCCCTCGGTAACGTGACCACAATAGTATCAACTTTAAGCATGCATGCGCAGAAGGCAGTGTCACAAACTTAAATATGTGTTATGGCGAAAGTGCGGATACTTTTTGACTTACCCTCGTACTTCTTAAATTAGGGGGCAGGTTGAAACTTAAATAATGCGTTTCCTCAATTGACGTCATTAGAGTGGTTTCTAGCTCAGAGTTTATTCGGTGCGGAAAGTAATGGCAAAGGGATTGCGAGTTGGCAAAGTAAATCATCATGGCAGTCGACATACATGACTTGAATATGGCAGCCATTTTCCCTGGCAAGCTTACCACTTTTCAGCACACACACAGATTTCCCCAAGGTCACTTAAAGATTATGAATTTGGGCGATTTGTGTGGTATCGGAAAGCGGTTGGGCTTTGGAATCGTTTGTTTCTGGATTGGATTTGGGGTTTTACGGCTGAAGATCCAAAACCGTACAAACTGGGCCGAAAGCAGGATGATACAAATTAAACCCTTGAAAGGCGTTGCGTTAAGTTAAAAATGAAAAATTGAATCAGTAATCAAATCCAGTAAATTTAGATTTGTTCTTTTGAATTTATGTTAGTTCATGTTTTGAATTTCGTAACTGATGACAAAAATCAAAACCTTTTTTCCACAGTTAGCTTATGGATCTATGATCTTGCGTGTATTAGTTGGCGAGAATGTGAAAATCTTCGTTAGCCTGATTCACCATGGGAAGTGGTGTCAGATTGCATCTACCAATGAACTGTGTGTGTGGGGGGACATTCCTTC
The DNA here is from genome assembly GCA_933210815.1 of Meta bourneti. Lineage (NCBI taxonomy): Eukaryota > Metazoa > Arthropoda > Arachnida > Araneae > Tetragnathidae > Meta > Meta bourneti. The sequence goes on along the minus strand of OW119924.1, from coordinate 101,382,213 downwards.
CTGGGGGGGGGGTTTGGGGAAGCATACCCTCATTTATGTGTCTTGAATAAACCAGGAAACTTCAAGCAGCAAACCTGACTTCGAGATTAGGATACGTAATCAAACGCTTCAGTGTAGTTTCTTAAAAGCCACGTCGACCCTTGGTGAAACGAAAACCGAAAACAATAATTGACCAAATAAATCATTATGGCGGTCGAGGATGGCAACCATTTCTCCTGGCAAGCTTACCGCCTTTAAACATATGGACTTCTTCAAGGTCATCTGTCGGTCTTCTCACCGAAGCTGCTCAGTAATTTAAAGCGGTAAGTTTTTCTTTTATGGAAAAATAAGGTGTATAATAGTTGTAGGGGGCCATCAAACTTGCGAATTATTCAAGAATTCGAATTGAAGAAGTTTTTATGGAATCGACGATTTTCGAAAATTAATACCAAATCATTTAAAGAGGGTTTACTTATTCTTAACAATTAATATAAGAGAAAATGAACAACGCTGGGAAAACATACATATATTTTATTTAAAGAGTAATCATAAAATAACGACCTAAAAGAAGGGTCCTAATTAAAGGTTTTTTTTGTACAAAAAGTTATTCTTCAAAAAATTTGTAATTTCAATTTAGTTACCTAATTAATCTTGGAGATAGGGTGCTACGTGTACATGTGCATACATGCACCGGATGTATTCCTAGAAAGAGTGAGTTCCCATCAAATTATCTTTTCTGTCATCGCTTATAGGGAAAAATGAAAGTAAGCTTGTGAAGAGTGTTTTGAGAGAAAAATATTTTAATTATATCCAAAAATAATTTTGAGTTAAACGCTCAGTCTTACATTAAAATTATAGGAAAATTCAGGGAAAAGAAAAACCCAATTATCGAATAATTCGAATTAAAAAAGTTCGAGCTGTACAAGTTTGGATGAAATTAAAAATAGGCGCTTGTGGTACTGTGGTCGCATTCAACAACTTCGTTAACACTCTTGGAGGTGATGTAGACCAGGTATTTTGCCATTATCAAAACTGGTCGATTCCTCGTCATTAGACGAAAACTGACCACATCTTGATCTCGTTATCATAAAAAAATCAGCAATATCTTGACGAGATATCGAGTCATTAGCGAAATTGGTCAGGTTTTGATGGACGAGATATCTCGTCGAAAGCACTTGAAGGGTTAATTGGGAAGAATATTATTTGGAATATAACTACATCATTACAGAGCTGAGTAGGTTATTGTTAACACTGTCTGCCTGCATAAGTTCTACATCAGTAGAAGATAGCTGGATTAGACGCAAAAGTAAACAAACATTACCGCCATCTATTGGCAATCAAGTAATTACGAATATTACGTATATGTCCTTGAGGAAGTCCGGGCCGCGGTAGCCCGGTTGGAAGAGTAGCGGATTAGATCAGGTGTGACCTTGTCATCTGACCATGGTTCAAAATTACTTGGTGTTGTCCTCGGATTTTTCCCTTCGGAAGATGATCCCGGACCGTCACCAATAGCCCATTGTGTTGCTCCAGTGCGACGTTAATTAAATACCTACCTAAGTACCTCCAGAAAGTCCATTTTTACTAGGTGATATAGGTTGTCGGAGAAATGGTTGTCATAAATAAAATCGTGTATGGTGCCATACGTGAAATCATGTTTGTTTCACTAGTTCGCTTCCTGAGCGAACGCAAAAAGAACTATATACAGGGTGAGTCTAAATTGTTTTTACAAAATAAGAGGGGTGATAGTACCCATCCAGACGAGCAATAATTACCATGGAACATAGGGTCGCATTCCACTCTGAGAGGCAGAAAAGAGTCAAATTAGAATTTCAGCATGAACTTACAACAGTGTTGGGAAAGCGAATGAACGATACCAAAAGTTGCATAATCTGATTTATTGATGAGAGAAAAACTCACAGCAAGTGCTCAAAGAGGCGGCCACGCGTGTCGTTGCACAGTTCACACCGGCGAAGGAATGACTGGCTCTCGAAGATTCCTGGTGTTGTGTTAATTTTGTCTGCGGCAACACCTATTCTCGTTACGAGATCTTCAGCCGAGTTCCACAGGCGTCTGGTACACTAAAGATATCATGTGCCCCCGAAGAAAAAGTCCAGTGGGTTGAGGTCCGGTGAGCGAGGAGGCCAAGCCACAGGTCCGCCACGTCCGATCCATCTAGCTTAGGAGATATGCTACGTAGGTAGGTACAAAACGACGATAGAGGCGATGACTTGTTCATGCTTGACACGTTTCGACTTTACTCTTTTCTGCCTCTCAGAGTGGAATGCGACCCTATGTTCCATGGTAATTATTGCTCGTCTGGATGGGTACTATCACCCCTATTATTTTGTAAAAACAATTTAGACTCATCCTGTATGTTTAGGAAGTACGTTCAAAGATGAAATAATAACCCTTCAATAAATGATTATCAAAGGAATTTAATATTGTAGGATATACAGGTAGGTATTTAATTAACGTCGCACTGGAACAACACAACGGGCTATTGGCAACGCTCCGGGACCAAATCCGAAGGGAAAGATCCGATGATAAATCACGTAATTTTGAATATGGTCAGATGACGAATTCACACTTGAGCCGGCACCCCACTCTCCAAACTCCCACACCACGCCAACGTAAAAATATTTGAGGCAACGGTAGATTTAACGCGCACCAGCCCATTTGTACTCGACGGTATTTGGTTGTATTTGAACTCGAACCCTCCAGTTGCTTATCCGTTACTCTTCCAACTGGGCTACCGCGGCCCGTAGCATATATATTTGATGGGCGGGAATAAAAGTACAAGTCGGTTGTGATGTGCACAATTTTCTTGGTGCGAACAGTACACATAACTTAATTTTGTCAGGGCCACATCCAAAATTTCTCCTAATTTCCCCTTTAAAGTTGTCAGATATAAGATGCAGAGCGGATTTTATAAATTTTATTCATTCGAAATATGCAATATTAAATGGTTTTGTTCAAAAATAAGTCATTTTTTGACTTGTACTGTCATTCCCCCATCAAAGATATAGGAAGAATAGTTTGTTTTAAAATATAAGGTATAATAAAATTAGCTTATGCGCTTAAATTATGATTTATGGGGACAAAAAATCAATCTTTAACTTTAATTTAAGAAATAATGTATAAGCCACTGTAAAGAGCTTATTAATAAGTCTTGCCGCAAAACATTTATTTTGCGTTCTTATTTAAAACTCAAGACCACCGCAAATCTGAAATACTTTATCGATACAATTTCATTCCTTCGTTTCTGTTTCGTTCGTATTTAAACAAAGCAATTATCACGAGCACTCTCTTTAACACAGAGCAAGAGATTCATTACGTCCCAAATTGAATTTAATCAAACCGTAAATGCTCGAAATAATTCAGGAAAACGTAATTCCGAAAATATTGACCCATAATTTATTCCCTCCAGCCTCCAATAGTAAAAACACAGAAAATCCCTCTCCTTAGCAATTACTCGCAGGAAAGGGAAAAAACACACAAAATGGCGGCGATTGCTGATACGTGCAGCACTTGGGAAGAGCATTAAAAACAGAGCAGGACGTTTTTGCTTAGTTTGAAGAGATTAACATCCATAAATCATGCAGTAATTTACCAAACGCATCGTTTTGGTGCTGCTAAATTATTTTTAAAAAAGTCTCAGGCGTATTTGTTCTTAACCGAAGATGATAAAAGGATGGTGTAAGAGTTGGCGAAAGATAAATTAATTACAAACGTTGGGGAAGAAAAACGACTTTTCCTGGAAAACTGTATTTCTTCCAGGAATATCTCGGGTTCCTCCATCTTGTTTCCCCCCCCCTGATCCTGAGTGTTTCGTCTGGAATAGTGTGGAAAGATAGTTTTTCACGCGCTTGCAAAAATCCATTCCAACTTTTGAAAGCAATTTTCCAGACTCGTTATTTTTTTTCGAGAAAAATAGTTAAAATAAAGCTGTATGAAAACTGCCCCTGTGACATTTTTGCATTTGCGTTGATTAAACATTGCACAAATTGCTGCTTCTTGACGGTTTAAAAAATGGGGAATGAATACAGAAAATGAGATTTAGGATAATGCTTCGCTAGAAAATGTTTTTTAAAATCACGTAGAGGGTATTATACATTCAAGTATATATGTTACCGTGAAAGAGACCGAAATTAGAGAATGTCAATATTCTCCGGTGAATGTCGACACATACCAAATACGTCGGAGAAAAACCGAATATTTGGTTATATTCTTATACATTCGAACCATCGCCGGTATATGTCGACAAGTGTGTATATTTCTGGTGGGGGTCGAAACGAGAAGGCGGAGAGGCCACAGCAAAAGAGGCCGCCTTCAGTTTAAGTTGTTGCAATAAATAAGATTGTTTAACTTTAATCACATAATTTATGTGTAAGTTCATTATTGGTATTATTTTCTTTTTTCATTTAGAATGTACTGTTCGTTTTAGGTTCAACAGTTTATTTACATGTGCTGTGTTACTTAAGCTTTCTCCTATTTTGATATATCATAATATGTTTTAATAAAATATGATTTTAAAAGTTGCATTTTTGTCTTAACGTAACAAAAATATTTTTATTCAACACTCACCATCAGTGCATGCTGAATGTCGACATTTGCCGGTGTAAGTGAGAAATAACGATATTTAGCAAATATTTCGGACATACACCAAGCGACTATGTGAATGCTGACATTCAACGGAGGATATCGGCATTTACCAGATATCGGTCTTTCACAGTAACATATGTACATTTATGCATATGTACATACGTATATGGCCCTCAGGCCCTCTTTAGGCGTGTACGGGCATCACAACTCCGAGGTACCCAAGTCACCTTTCCTTCCTTCTGTTTTACTCTCGTCTACCCCTAGGAAAGCATTAGCCCGGTTGGAAGAGTAACGGATTAGCAACCGGAGGGTTGCGAGTTCAAATCCAACCAAAGACCGTCGTGTACAAAGGGGCCAGATGTCCCCTTTGTACTGTTGTGACCCTTAAATCTCTCGTGGTCTCAAATGTCCTCACGTTGGCGTGGTGTGGAAGTTTGGAGAGTGGGGTGCCAGCTCAGGTGTTGCCTCGTCATCTGACCGTGGTTTAAAATTAAGTGTTGTCCTTGGATCTTTTCCTTCGGAATTGTTCCCGGATCGTAGCCAATAGCACGTTGTGTTGCTCCAGTGCGACGTTAATTAAAAATGCCAATACCATACCCTTGTCTACCCTTCGACTTTTTCATTTATCCCTCGTTGTGATTGCCTCTTAGGAGGTGAGGACTCCCATTGAGTAGCTTTTCGTCGCTCTGTTGTTATCAGCTCCACTTGGGGTGTGTGGCTCAGTGGGTTTTCCCACTGGGCAGGCAACTTTTGAGTTACAGGTGGCGGAGGTTCGATTCCTGTCAGGGTCCCAGGTTGTATTTCACTCTCTTGGGTGTCAGGAAAAACTTTCATTGTGTGTATATGTTTATTATTTGGTACTGTTTTTATGGTGCTTGACGTAGCTTGGCCAAATATGGCCCTTGCGCCATGAAATCCAATCAACATACTTATACGTGAAGGGGAAATCTTAGTAAAATAATAAAAAAGCAAGCCATATAACAAAGTCGCGTTTTTTTTTATTCAATATCGGCTTATAAGTCAAACACGAAGTCAAAACACATACTTATGAGAGAAAACGAAGGGGTAAGAATATTAATTTTAAGCAATGCGAAAATTGTAATTTTATATTTTAACAATTATTTATTAAACTTTGTATGTACTCCACTCCATTATTCAGATAAGTGTACTGTTATTATGATTACGTATTGCTATAGCAACGTATTAATAAAATTATAATAAGTAATGCATGTTATTTAATCAATTTAAACGTTTCTCATGTATATTTTCTGAGTCTGCCAAGAAGAAATCTTATCTTCATTCAAAAAAAAGTAACTTTATGGATTAGTCTAAGAATCCCATATTCTTGTCTAGAAAAATTAAAAATCATGTATTGAAATTTTTGGCAAGTGTGTTTCGCTTGTAACAATGATTTAATATAAGACGACGTTACTATATAAAACCAAAACCTTTAAAGTAATAGTGAAAAAGGAAGAATATATTTTTGGAAGAGAAAATATTTTTCTTCTTATCCTCACTGTCTAGACATCCAATTTACCAATTGTTTTATGTTACAGTTCGAAAACAAGCACTTTTGAACGAATTCTAAGGACACAAGGAAATATCCTCAGGTGTTCACAAACACAAAATTCAAAGCCATAACGAAATGTGATGACATGAATGGAAATTAATTAAGTATTCAGCTTGATACAAACAGGTTGAACCGGTTGAACACACAACGAGAACCTTGCAATGTAATCTACTCAGTAAATGACTTGATTCAGGTTTTTTCTAGTTGTCCAACTTGTTTTACTATAAGATGTTTGAATGTCACCTGAAAGATGAACTTATACTCTATTAAAGAAACCCGACGAAGCTCGAAAGGCAATTCACACACTCGAAAAAAAAAACCACAACCAATGATAATGGACTGTATGAAAGTTTTAATGTTGAATAATTATTCAATCACAAATGACAAATAAATAATACACAATTTCGAAAAATAAAACGAGAACTGAAATAATATTTATATATATACAGTGCAATAATAACTTAATTGAAAAAACAACATACTCATAATCACTCCGAACACCTTTTCGTTTGCAAATGCTGTGTCGTCTTCCATGACTACAGCAATAATGAAAATTGAAACACACTACGCAAAACGTATCTTCTGAGCACTAGTACACAATTAATTCGTGAGAATTACTTGGATTTCAACTTTGAAGGAACTCTTGGAAATAGCGTAAATTTTCTAAGCACAATTCGTGGAATTTCGTTTCAAAAACGGCAAATATCGTCGCTGGTAAATTCCAAATCTCCGGCTCGACGGACCAATATAATGAAGAAACCCGACGAAGCTCTGAAGGCAATTCACACATAGATATGTTTGAATATGTTTAATATTAGATAGATTGGATATGTTTATGTAATCTGTTAGTAAAAGTAATATAAAAGCAAACTGTGAATAGCGGACGTAATTTTAGAATTGAACGAAATTCAAATTTCCTAGAAAAAAATGGTTTTAAAATTCTTGTGAAATTATTCGATATTATCTTTCATTTCCTTTAATATTTCAGATAAAATTGCTTTCATCCAACTTTGTATATGAAATTTAAAAAATACACAAGATTGTGTACTATTTCTTATAAAATGCGACAAATATATGAAATTATATATCCAGGTTATAACCTCTCTCAAAAGAATACTAGAAAGACTATATAAAATATTCAATAAGATATATGGTTAGCAAGTCATGAATTCTTTCTTAGGAGTATTTTCTCGAAACATTTCGCTTGAACACAATTTCAATAGGGTATTAAAGGTCTCTTCACACTGGGAACAGAATTCGGGACAATCCGAATCCAGAAGAAACTGACTGACAAAGATTTCTGAAAGCCGCACATCCATAAGAAATAACCTTTTCGTCTTTAAGCCTTTCACACTGTCTGAAGGCGAAGTGTTCAACTTCAATGCACCGAATCTACATTAATCGGTTCTACTGGATTTAGATTGATTCGGATTGACCTGGATTATGTAGGTGTGAAGCGGTCCTAATGCACAGAATCTCACTAAAAACGCCGCATTTCGTTCCCATTGACTACGAAAGCAAAATACAAATAGAAAAACTTCCTCTGATCAACACAATACCAAACATCGATTTAGGGTGGAAGTTTCCAGAACTTTTCAACAACATTCATCGTCTTCGGAGATTTCCAGGAATCTGGCAACAGCCCTCTTCTTTACATCGGTAAGAAAAACACACAAAACTAAACTACATCTCTCTGGTAGTGAGCTAAAATTATCGAAATAAAGAACGGGAAGGAACAATAATCGATACATCAATATGTATCCTTGGAGAATCGGGGGGGCAGCGTTTGCTGCCACCGAAACAGGAATCATTGAGGTGTGCAGCCTAGACCAGTCGGTGGTATTTTCCAGGCGTTACGCCTCACGAAGTACCTGTAATAGTTTCCTTTCACTTTTAGAAGGTGTTATCTGTTCCTGTGGAAGAAGGCAGCGTTCATTTTCTTTGTTGTCTCAAAAATAAAAGGCTTAAAGTTTCCTACGACAGCGAGCAGCCGAGAACGGAGGAATATCACAAGAAACGCGTTGTTGCGAAGTTTCTGTGGTGTGGAAGTCATTTTTTGTTCCCCGAGGCATTCATTATTGAGAGTAATGGAAGTTATGTGTCAGGTTTTGTATTTTTATGGAAGAACGAAGTTTTTAGTTCCTTGTTGGTTTGGCTTGCTGCTCTACGATTACTTTGACACATATGGAGTAGTTCATAGTTTGAGTGGCGCAATATCAATCATTCTGTTCATATTTGAAGATGTGAATCTTTCATAATTTGTTTACATTTAGAAGTTGCCATACAAAGGATGAAGCGGTGATGTTAATCTTAGGATGCTATGCGATGACTCAAATGGGAATGTCTCCTCAGCATGCCACTTCAAAAGAAATTGCACAAATCGATGATTTTCTATGTTTAATTTTGGAATATGAAAGTCTAATTGACCTGTTACTCCATCTAATGTAGTACTAGCTTTACTACATTACTTCATCTGAGACAAACCAAGTCTGTATTCAGTAGTTTTTTAACCCTCCTGGTGGTTGTATCGACGAGGTGCCTCGTCATTAACAGAGCTGACCACATCTTAATCTCGCCATCATGAAAAATCGGTACTGTCTTGACGCGAATAAGACGACATATCGCGTTATTATCAAAATTAATCTGATCTTGAAGGACGAGATTTATCGTCGTAACCAATTGGGAAGCTTATAGACTGTCTCCTCCCATATCTGTTGTGGTCTTTATTGTTTGACACGCAGTGATTGTCCCCCATCTGAAGTAGATAGACTAATCAGTAAGGAACAATGTAGGCGAAATAATTCACGGGAAATGTTTGGTTTGATGATTTGTTTTTCGGTCTTTTTTACACGAAGGCTAATTACACCTGGACTCGAATGCCTTCTAATTATAGTTCCAGTCTAAGAAAGAGACTCGTTAAAACTGGAGCCACAAATATCAAATTTGGACTCTTGTGTAGCACACATAGGAAATATAAGACTAGAGTGAGTAATGGTAACCTTTTTTATTTGTCCATGATCATGTGACCAAAACTAGTAGAAACGTGACCTTTACACTACTTTCGTCTGCCTGGAGGAATCGAACATTTATCATCTAATTGGTCCAAGGGATTCAACTCAACTCAACTCCATCATAGGATACCGACCCTATGAAGGGTTTACGGTAAAAAAATTTTCCATGATGTGAAACATCACTAGATGAGGATGAGGAATAATTTTTTTGTGATGCAAACCAGAAATTTTAAGCTATGAAATGCACACGCAGGTGCTGCTCTAAATATATTTTTCTGTGAGGGTTTAAGAAGCAAGAGACTGAATTTAAGGGATGATATCTTTAGGTGAAAAGAGGTTAGGACCAAGGAAAATTATGCACATCAAAGTCGACAAAAATTAATGCTTCAATTCAAACTCCCTGGAGGCCAAAAATCGCACGATTTGTATGATTTTCCTTTGTAGTAAGGGGTGAATAGCCAGGTGTTTACGCTAGGCGTCACAGTGCTGTGTTGCTGGTTCCTTGATGTATGGATGAGTTTTGATTGGGCAGGTGGTAACATAGTGGTCGGGGTCTGCTTCCATGCCACAGATGCAGAGGTCACTGCAGTGAATATTCACACAGGGTCCAGGGGACAAGAGAAGATGGCCATCCATTGATTCATCAACTGATTGGTTAGCGCAACATAGTAGTAGACATTGGTGATATCACCATTTTTGTCGCCACTCTATAGAAACGTGCATCCGAACACTGCCCCGTCATAACATGTTATATCGCCAAAAGAAGCTATAAAATGCTTTATCCGCTAAATCAAATTTTCACGGAGCAGTCACTTGGCTATTAGTCGACATGGCTGTTACAAATTTTGAAGTTTCTCTCAATAACAATGCTCAATCAACTTATATCTCACGTCTGTGATATAGCAAAGAATTTTGACATCTGAAAATCGATGTTTCTTCGATGAAAACGACGCCTTATATTCAGTGGCGTCATATAATGAGTGCAGAGTAGAGTAATTACCTCTTGACTTTAGTATGTCGAAGGTTTAGCTGCAGAAACTCCTAGTAGGGCATATTCAGAATTTATTTCTCTATTAAAAATTGTTTTCCCGTTAGCGATCACCACTGCCTTTAACGAACAATTTTTTCTGTTTTGAGGAGGATGAGCTACCTCTGGTCAAAAACTTCGGGTGATCGCCTCGCCTCTTCAACCCTCCGTGTGATTTATATTCACGTCGAAAACCACCCTGTTGAGATCAATCAGCCTCTGATGAAAACACCTATTTCAAACTGTCACCACTTCTAGGCAAAGGGACCAAGATTCAAAATCTCTAAGTGGCTCTCTGATCTTTCCCTTCGGGATTGATCCCGAACCGTCACCAATAACCCGTCATATTCCTTCAGTGCGACTTAAATTCAACTACTTACTTAGGCAAGGGACAATTTGTTTTTCCAACTAGGATCTTAATTCCCCTTGGATTAATAGGGAAGCTTTGTCTCGGAGATATCTCATTAGCAAAATCGAGCAGATCTTGATGGACGAGGTATGTCGTCATTAGCAAAATCGACCAGATCTTGATGGGCGAGGCATGTCGTCATCAGCAAAATCGACCAGATCTTGATGGGCGAGGCATGTCGTCATCAGCAAAATCGACCAGATCTTGATGGGCGAGGCATGTCGTCATTAGCAAAATCGACCAGATCTTGATGGGCGAGGCATGTCGTCATTAGCAAAACTGACCAGATCTTGGGCGAGGCATGTCGCCATTAGCAAAATCGACCAGATATTGATGGACGAGGCATGTCGTCATTAGAAAAATCGACCAGATCTTGATGGACGAGGCATGTCGTCATTAGCAAAATCGACCAGATCTTGGTGGACGAGGTATGTCATCATTAGCAAAACTGACCAGATCTTGATGGACGAGGCATGTCGTCATTAGCAAAACTGATCAGATCTTGATGGACGAGGAATGTCGTCATTAGCAAAATCGACCAGATCTTGATGGACGAGGCATGTCGTCATTAGCAAAACTGATCAGATCTTGATGGACGAGGCATGTCGTCATTAGCAAAATCGACCAGATCTTGATGGACGAGGCATGTCGTCATTAGTAAAATTGACCAGATCTTGATGGGCGAGGCATGTCGTCATTAGCAAAACTGACCAGATCTTGGACGAGATATCACTTGGAGTGTTAATGAATTTAGTTGTGGGGATCAGGAAGAGCTTAAGAAAATCTCTCTTGACTTCTTTCTCTCTCTACCCCTTGAGGGTCACACGGTAGCCCGGTTGGTAAAGTAACGGATTGGCAACTGGAGGGTTGCGAGTTCGAATCCATCCAAAGACCGTCGTGTACAAAAGGGGCTGGTGCACGTTAAATCCGTCGTGGCCTCAAATGCCCTCACGTTGGCGTCGTGTGGGAGTTCGGAGAGTGGGGTGCCAGCTCAGGTGTGACCTCGTCATCTGATCGAGGTTCAAAATTACGTGGTGTCGTCTTCGGATCTTTCCCTTTGGGTTTGATCCCGGACAGTCGCCAATATTCCGTTGTGTTGCTCCAGTGCGACGTTAATTCAAATACATACCTCTCTACCCTTCGTTAGTCTATGCTACATAGTGGTTTTTATTTACTGTACAAAGTACAATTACTTTTTGTTTATTGATATTAAATTTCTTCATTTTCATAACAATTGCAAGCATTTGCACTTACGCCATACTAACAGCAACCCTCTAATGGAATAGACGAATTCTGTGGGTGAAATGCTGTTGTACGATCTCAGAATTGTAGTTTACATGGGGTTGGAAATCGACTAGACTAAATCGCTAATCGAAACGCAAACAATTGTTTTTCATCACGCTCGTCAATTTGTACTCCATTAGGATTCGTGCTTTCGCCCCATAAGACAGATATTCAAACCGTGCGATTGGGATAACTAACACGAAGCTGCACGTAAGTGCTCCGTCTATTTCAATAGAAGGTCGATGAACAGCGAGTGCCCCCCCATGTATGCATAATATATACATGGAAATTCATCACGGAAATTAATGTTAATGGGATAGTGAGGGGATATATCAAGCAATATATCGAATCAGGTCTTTCCTGGAACATTTCCCCTCCACCCCCAAACAAAAATCGGTATGGTATGTATGGTAGGTATTTTTAATTAACGTCGCATTGGAGCAACACAACGGGCTATTGACTATAGTCCGTGATCGAACCCAAAGGGAAAGATCGAGGACAACACCACGTAAATTTGAACCACGGTCATATGACGAGGTCACACCTGAGCTGGCACCCCACCCTCCAAACTTCCACACCGCGCCAACGTGAGGTCGCGACAGATTTAATATGCTCCAGCCTCCTTTGTACACGACGGTCTTTGGTTGGATTCGAACTCGCAACCCTCCGGTTGCTAATCCGTTACTCATCCAACCCGGTTACCGCTGCCCTATAAAAGAAAGAGACGAAGTTGAATTTGATTTTTTTGAGACACAAATTGAAATAACGCCTGCGTCTCACAGGTCTACGTGTGATTGAAGAAATACTACCACTCGAGTTCTCACCAGAGGACTGAACCAGAAACGGTGCATAATGGGCCCTTTATAATTGACGAGGCCGGCTGTAAGTAAAATTTTCTCGGGAGAAATGGTTACAGTCTTGAAGAAATATACTCTTTGTATAAAAAAGGAAGTCTGGGACAGGAGTCTGGACCACATTACCATTGTTAAAGAGGACAAAGACCTTAAGAGAAATAGCCTACTTTAATTTATGTAGGGAAGAACAGATAGCATTTTCAGGATTTAGAACTGGTCTCACCAAAGCAATGTAATATATGCTAGAGAAATAACTTACCCTAATTGTCACAATTGTCAGGGTAACAGCAAGGCTAGTTGTGACCCCGTACTGCAGTGTTTTGGGTGTCAGGAGTGGACATTCAATCCGATACATCTTTTCGGTATTTTTTTGCATAAGACATCACGGAAAAATCTATTTTTTTTTATCCGGGTTAAGATAGTATATGTATAAACTAGAAGATTTCTTTAAATTATGACTTCAAAAATCCAGGTTTTTTATAATAGGTCATTGGTTTGTGCTTAATGTCATTTCAGTGTGGAAAAAATCAGATTAAGCTATTGATTAATTATCTAATTTAGATTTAATTAGCTAATTAGCATGTTTTTGAACAGTGATATCCCGAATTCTAATTTGTTCAGAAAGACAATTCGTGTTGGAAATTATTTCTAGTACTAATTCTTGATGTTTTGAATCTCAATCAACTTGCTAGAGTGAATAGGGTTTTTTACAATTTTTTTTTCACCAAAATTTTTTGAGAAATTTTATCATTTAAAAATCAACTAAAAATTCATTTCTTATAACTGCTGAGGGTCAAAACAACCACTCTATAATAGAGATTATAATGATACAAAATAATTACAATAAATCTATTCATTGTTGAGTTATCACTGTTGGACAAAGTATAACATTGCAAAAACACAGTTCTTCAGAAATTAAGTTTAACGTTTTGGAAACATGTTTGTACATGGTGACAATACTTAACCAAAACTCCTTGCAGCTAGAAAACTATTTTGAATATTTACAAGACTTTAATATTGTTTGAAATCTGAGAAGTTGGAAAATATTTGGAAGCAATAAAAATGCATTAATATTCTGGTCGAATTTTTGATTTCTAGTGGAGACATACACCTTAAGAAAAAAATATAATTTACAAAATTTGGATAATGCGATATATGTATCGTGCAAGATATGCACATTAAAAGCGTAGTGTATATAGTTTTGCCTTATTAAGAGACAGATCACGTTTCGACGAGATCCATTGCAAATTAGAGTCACATAGTGAATCTGCCAAAGATTTTATGCTCACGTAAGTGCTTCTGTATTTATTTCCATAGCACAAATACCCATTTATCACGCTAACTTCGAGAATCTGTTACGGAAGACCTATAGATTATCACGCATACCATCGAGTTGAGCATCTTTGTTGTATTGCTTGCCCAGAATCCTTAGTAAATATTTTATTCGCGCCACTTCACTTCATCCCCACATTTCGGCCAATCAGTCGTTTGCCGGGTACGATATGGAACAGTTAATAAATATTCTAGAACTGGCGCCTGGCCCCCGAGAAAAATGTATAATTCATGAAGAGGCCGTTTATATTTGAGCTCGCGAGATCTACAAGGATGATTTAGTTCCCCGCGCCTCTTCGGCGATGGTTACGTGTTTTATACGGAGCCGTTTTTTGGAATTTGGCGACTCGATGTAAACGTCGGAAATCGAATTGGTTTTGAGAACGTTTTTGTTTTTCTGTTGGTCTAAAACAGAACTTCTCGAAGTTTTCCAAGGAGAGACACTGGGCTTGGCTTGATGGCATTTGCGTAGACAGAATCCATTGCCTTGTTGCTTGAGGCACTGATCTAGAATTTAGAAATCTCGAAAAGTGTGCCATCGGATCTTCTAAGCTTTAATTTGTTTTACAACATAAAAACTGGTAGGTACCGATTTCTTAAAAATAAGTACCCCCAAACAGTATAAAAATGAAAACATTTTATTTAATATTTTTGAATTTTCTCAAAGTTAGTGATGTTATTTTTTGATCACTGGTCATCAGGGTAGACATTGGTTATAACGTTGAGCGATTCAGGATGATTGTGTCCTGCAATAAGTGTGCTATGGAACTCATTAGACCCTCATTAGCGTTGAACGCCATCAGGAATATGTCCTTACACTTTTTCTTGGATAGACATATAGCTATCCAAAGTAGTGGAGCTTGAATAGTTCAAGTAAACACGATCGAGCACTAGGTCCAGTTTACGTTTACTTGGACTCATCATTGATCTTATAATGAAACAGACGGATGATGTGGACGGAGTCACTATCGTAAGATTTCTGAAAGATAAATCACAAATCGACTTAGCATAGACATGCTCCGTCTATTTCATTTTGAGGTCGATGGGACTCATTTGGTTTTCCATCGACCTTTTAATGAAATAGACAGAAATGTGAACGGAATCTCGTAAAATCTCAGAAGGATAAGTCACGTGCGCTCATGAATTGGCTTGAGCGGAGTGGCTATCGAAGCGCAGACTAGTCTTTTAAATCACGCTGGAATATCACTTTAAC
Source organism: Meta bourneti (assembly GCA_933210815.1). Taxonomy (NCBI): domain Eukaryota; kingdom Metazoa; phylum Arthropoda; class Arachnida; order Araneae; family Tetragnathidae; genus Meta; species Meta bourneti. Next base: position 101,366,929 of record OW119924.1, on the reverse strand, counting down.
CAATTCAGTAATTTACCTCACTTTAAGATTCATGCTTTTCCCCACAACCACGTGACAGGTCTTCAAACCGAACGACCGGAAGAAATAGCTTGAAGCTGCGCGCATACTCCGTCTATTCCATTAGAAAGTCGAAGGGTTTTCCCGTTTACATGCTTTCTTTTGAACTGAAGATTTAGTGACCCGTTCGTATAATCCCCTTCACTATTTTCCACCACACCTTCTATGTTAAAATGCACAACAGTAACTGTGCAGTGTCATTTTAATCTCGTTTTTCAATTGTTTGGATTGGCTTTTACCCTTCACCCTTCATTTGTCATTGTCACTTGTACGTATTAAATACCTTCTGTAGAATACAGGAACAAATGCGTGGACTCGGGAGTGATATTGAGACTCATGAGAGTTTCTGCCCAGAAGTAGTGCAGCAGCCCCTCGTTGTATCGCACCGCGATACATCACCATTTGGCTATTGCTCTTTTTTATTTATCCCGCGATAAATTTTGATTTCTGAACTACGAATGGAATCTTTTTCAATTTCTTTAGAATTGGGAGTTCAAAGGGGATTTGCTTCAAGCAGATTTCTATTCTAAAACTGAATTAGTAAAGAGGATTTAGATGATTTAATGAGAATGAGGACTTTCAAAAATATTGAACTGTGTGTTTTTGTCCTGTGATGTCCTTCTTTCCTGTAAAAATAAGCGTATTCTTCCTAGTCCCAAGCTTTCCTCATAAATAAAATTCAAATCTCAAGACGAGACACAACATTTATTACGTTACGCTGTAAGAAGGAAAAAGGAAGATATGTATATCAGATCAACAGAACAATTAAAGTATTGTAACTACTTTATGCATATTTTGATCTGTGAACTAGGGATGAAATCTCAATTTCTTTAGAATTCGGAGTTCAAAGGGGATTTGCTTCAAGCAGGATGAGAAGGATTTTCAAAAACATTGAACTGTGCGTTTCTGTCTTGTGATGTATATGTTTGCAGTAAAAATAAACGTATTCTTCCTAGTGAAGTTTTCCTCATAAATGAAATTTAAATCTCAGGACAGACATAATATTTATTACGTCACTCTGCAAGAAGAAAAAAAAAGGGAAAAATGTGCACCAGAGATCAACTAAAAGTTTTTGAAAACCTATTGCAACTATTTTATGCGTATTTTGATTTGTGAACTATGGATGAAATCTCAATCAATTTATTCAGAAATTGTAGTTGAAAGGGGGTTGCTTTAAGCTTATTTCTTAGACTGAATTGCTCAAGAGGATTTAGGGGTGTTGAAAGTGATAATGAGAAAGATTTCCAAAAATAGTGAATTGTGCGTGTTTTCCTGTGATGTCCCCATCCACTGAAAAGATAAACGTATTCCCTCCCGTCCTAATAAAGTTTTCCTCGTCAGAAAAATTCAAATCTCCCGACACAAAGTGAGACTTTTTTCATCAATAAAATTCAAATCTCACGACGAGACAAAGCGAGACATTTCTAATCAGTAAAATTCAAATCTCGGGAGGAGACAGCATTTATTACATTGCGCTGCAAGAAAAAAAGGAAGAATGTACATTCAAAAAAACAATTAAAAACTATTGTAACTATTTATGCGTATTTCGATTTGTGAACTATGGACGAAATCTCAATTTCTTTAGAATTTTAGTTCAAAGGGGATTTGCTTCAAGCAGATTTCTAAAACTGTATTAGTAAAGAGGATTTAGATGTCTTGAAGGTGAGAATGAGAAGTTTTTTCAAAAATATTGAACTGTGAATATTGAACTGCGCGTTTGTCCAGTTATGATCTCGTCTACGGTAAAAATAAACGTATTCGTTCAAGTAAAGTTTTCATCATAAATCAAATCTCAAGGCAAGGCACATTGAGGCTTTCCTCATAAATAAAATTCAAATATCTGGACGAGACACCGCATTTATTACATTACGCTGCAAGAAGGAAAAGGGAGAGATATACATCAAGTGATCTAAGACTAAAACAATTTAAAGAACTATTTTATACGTATTTTGGAGTTCAAAAGGGGATTTGCTTCAAGCAGATTTCTTAATCTTAATTGATCAAGACGATTGAGGCGTCTAGAAAACTTGAGTGAGAAGGATTTTCACAAACATTCTAACTCCTTTAGCATTGTTTTAAAGTGTCTAGTCATTGATTCAGGTTTAAATTGCAGTTTTACGTAAATAAAATAAAAAAAGCGCAATCGAATATGTATTATGTTTTTGTTTCAGTGTTATGATTCACTGTGTCAGATTAAAAAGACAGCTTTTTAAGGATTACGGCTCCCAAATGTTTATATTTCTTTGCTTCTTTCTCGAGAAGTGGACGTGCCGTGGTAGCCTGGTTGGAAGAGTAACGGAGAAGCAACCGAAGGGTTGCGAGTTCGAATCCAACCAAAGGCCGTAATGTACAAAGGGGGCTGGTGCACGTTAAATATGTTGTAGTCTCAAATGTCATCACGTTGGTGGGGTGTGGAAGTTTGGAGAGTGGAGTGCCAGCTGAGGAGTGATCTCGTCATCTGACCGTGGTTCAAGATTGCGTGGTGCTGTCTTTGGATTTTTCCCTTCTGGTTTGATTCCGGACCGTCGCCAATAGCTCATTATGTTACTCCAGTGCGACGTTAATTAAATACCTACCTACCGAATAATGTACTATTGCTTTTAACCTACAACGCCCATAACCAATCAGTAGCCACACCTTTTTATTGAAGGAATCTAAAAATAATCTATTGGCCAAGAAGTCCAAAACTGGTTGGCAGGGAAATCTGAAGGTTGCGTGGTGGAACCATGACCCGTAGAGTTCTGAAGAACTTTATTGATATTTACGAGGTCTGTTCTACAAAAAAGACAAGATAGCAGACGGTCTTGGTAAAGTAATATTTTTTCCATATCTCAACAGTGGTCCTCTAAATTTTGTCAACCAGGCATTTTTGCTTAATACACAAACACAAAGAAGCACATGAAATCAAACGCAAGATATTCTTAAACAGCCGAGATGTGACTTTTTCCCCCTCAAAATACAGCAATACGCGTTTTTTCTGAAAGATCCAATCCCAGAAACAGCACAGGAAAAGGTGAGAATCCCACGCAAATGTCATTGTTACTTGTTACCTAATAAATACCAACCTAGGACCAACGGGGAAAGAGCGTGCACTCCAAGGAAAGATTTGTGACTCATGATGGTTCCCGTCCACAGAATGGTGATTGGATTCTTAAAAAAAGAAAAAGTAGAGGAAAAACATTTTCCGGCCGACCATTTTTTAGGTTTCGGAGGAAACAAACAAAAAAGAGGGATATATTGAAGAGCTCCTCACGATCTTGAAATTTTTTCTCACTGGTCTATCTATTTCCAGCGTTTTTTTTGTGCTTTTTTTCGGGGGAAGAGTGTAAGAATTCTCATTCGTTTTCATTTCTCTCCCGTTGTTTTCTCCCGTTTCCGTATTTTTTACAGTCGAACGTCCTTTTCCTGCTCCTTCTCCATGCGTGAAATATGAAAGGGAAAGGACTCGGAGAGGATTCTTTTTTTCGGGGCGAAATTCTTTTTTTCTCTTTCCGAGAAGTGAGTTCGTTGCACAAAAAAGGAGTGCCTTTGTTTGCTCTCCATATGCAGTTATGGACGATGGATCTGCTCACGTCAAACGTCACTTTATAGAACATTATTTGTTGATGAGTGTTGGGGACGCGGTAGGAAGAGTCACGGATTAGCAACCGGAGGGTTGCGAATTTGAATCCAGCCAAAGAATCCTCCTGTCGATGTTTAATAGGGTAGGTGTACCTGGTGGGGATTTTGTTCTACCATACACATCCCATGCATGTTATATGGGGTAGAGGTCAGGGGAGTGTGCGGACCACTCCATTCGGTCTATTTCTTCGATGTTCAGCAGGACATCAACACAGACCGAACTATGTCAATGGGCGTTATATGAAGATAAAGGAATTTCTAATAGCACCACGAAAATTGCGTACATGAGGAATAACATCCTGACCATAAAGCTGAGCATTCAGTTCCCTTTTCCTACACACAAAGTTCGGTACTCCCATTCATAATCATACCGCCACAGACCATCACTCGACTACCTCAGTAATGATCAACTTCCAGGATGTTGGTGGAAGGATAGGCAGTGCGAATTCACGTCAGATGTATTGGAGCCTCGAATTCGACGACAAACAAAATCTACTTTCTTCCATTAACAGGACACTGTCCCATTGCTCATCAGTCCAACTGATGTGCTCACAACACCATCGAAAATTATGTGCTTTGTGTGATGTAGAACAATGAACAGTGTACTGGTCTGCGAGCACATAAGTCAACATGATTCAATCCTGGACACGGTCTGGCGAGATATTATGGTCTCCATGCCTACCTGAAGCTCTTTGGCTAACCATCTAGCATTTATGCGGCGAAATCTTTTCGACGTTATTGTCATACAACATTTTTCTGTTGATATTATGGGTAGTCGACTACTGCTGTACCGTCTAGCAGCAGTTCTTTTTTTGGAAATGTTACCATAGCCTTGAGACTACGCTTTGGCCCAACCCGAGAACTCATGGGCTATATCTCGAGTTGAACACCTTCTTCCGATCTCCTGCAACCAAAGACCGTCGTGTAACAAAGAGGGCTGGTGCACGTCAAATCTTTCGTGGCCTCATGTGTCCTCACGTTGGAGTGATGTGGAAATATGGAGAGTGGGGTGCCAGATCAGGTGTGACCTCGTCATCTGACCGTGATTCAAAATTACGTGGTGTGGTCCTCGAATCTTTGCCTTCGGGTTTGATCCCGGACCGTCGCCAATAGCCCGCTGTGTAACGCGGTGGTATGAGAAATGTATTTATTATCAACATGGTGTCAGAGAATCGGAGTCGCCTTTTGCTTTCCCATTTATTTAATTATATTTATGTTCATATGTTATTATGGGCACACAGGGAAGCACACCGGTATGAATCAAAGATATTTTAAGAATTTAGAATCAAAGTGCAGTATGGATATATAATTATTTACATCGAATTATCAAAAGGGTAAGTTACACATCGTAAGTGGATGGCGGCGCCTTCGTCGTCTGCCTCCGTGGAAAGTCATCGTCGTCCCTCTCTGTCTGTACGCTTATGTTTCTACGAAGGCAGAACGCGTTAAAACGGTCGTGTCCTCAAATGTCCTCACGTTGGCGTGGTGTGGAAGTTTGGAGAGTGGGGTTCCAGATCAGGTGTGACCTCATCATCTGACCGTGGTTCAAAAAGCTTTCTTGGTCCAGTGCGATGTTAATTAAATACCTATCTACCGAAGGCAGGACCATTGTGTCATTATACTAAGTCCTCTGCATGTCTCTCCTGATGGCTTAGCTATCAGCCATCCTCATTATTATACATGATGTTTCAAAGCTTCCTGTACAAACTTTAAGGGAAAGCTGGGGAAACAAAACGAAATCGTATTCGCTGTAAGGGGATTGCATGGGTACATTTAGAGCTTGTTGGATTGATAGAGTTGGATCTGTTGCTTGGTTACCATGATCATCAGATCTATCGTGCATTGAATTCTTCTGGTGATATCTCAAAGGTATCGCGTACGAAATCCTCATTCACTCCTAAGCTGACCTCATAGAAAAGTCGTTGTCATGATTGAAAGTGTCCGCGAAAGACCACAAAAATTTTGGAACATGTACTGCAATCCTTGTTTTGACGCTATCAGGCGTGCATTTCCGATGGCGATCGCAAATTTTAGCACCTACTGTGAAATTTACATTGGTCGTATTCAAAAATCTCGAGTTCATCCGTGTATTAGCAAATCAGCGGATCAGGGTAAAACCACGGATTATCCAAGATCCGTATTCACAAACCACGAATTAAGTGACCCACCAATTAGAGCAATGAGCTAGATGTGATTGGATAGTCTTCTCTCTATCAGGTGATGATGTTAGCATTTGGTTCGACACCGAATCTAAAACATTACATACTGGCCAAAGGTACTGATGTTCTTAAATTAAGGGTCTGTTATATTTTTAGAGAAAAACAAAATTCTAAAAGGAAGATGATGATAAATATAATACACAAGCACATAAAGTACAAGCAGACTTCATAGAGATTTTCAGGCATTAACATATGTGAATGTGTAGGGAATACATGCTAAATTAACGAAACGCACCATTTTTAGTCTTTGGCAAGGAAAAGCAAAATATCCATAACTTTTCGAATACCTGTCAAAGTTTAATAGGGTAAATGTCCCTCTCACTGGAATGCACGAATGGAATATGTTGTTCATGCTCTTCACGAGATTGTTCAGTAAGTCTTGAGGTAAGTTTCGCCATTTCTGTTTCAGCACAATAACCAAGCTCTTTTGGTACGCAGTGGGGAATTTTGTTCCCAATCGAATTGGACGACAAACAAACTTTACTTCGTCCGTGAACAAGACATTGGCCTATTGATCGTCAGTCCAGTTGGCCTGTTCACGACACCATCAAAGCCTCTGGGCTTTATGTGATGTAGTCTAAGGAATGCAGTGTACCGGTTTGTAGACATACAAATCAACATGATCCAATCGCCTGGACACTGTCTGGCGCTATATTATGGTCTCCGTTCTTGCCTGAAGTTCTCGTGCTAACCTTCCAGCAATTACGATTCGATTCGATTTCTTCGATAATTGAGGGATTTGTTGATCCAAGGTTGAAAGTGCTGTTGTGTTAGTGGCAGCAAATGTACAACTATTATATCAAACTAACATTAAGGCGGATAAAAATATTTACGTACGCCTGTCTTTCATTTCAGTACGTTAGTGTGCCCTCCAGCATATCCGGGTATATCTTATATACATTATGTTCCCGGATATGCTAGATATACATTCCATTGAAAATACGATTTAATTTATTTTGAGTTCTCTACCTCTGCATAAAGTTTGCTGAGGAAGTTCTGAAACACCTGAGTATACTATGATATGTAAAATTCGTTAGTTCGATTCTGTCAATAGAGCAATTTTGTTTCTGCGCATTGTCCTGATTTTAAAAAATGCATGAGTAGGTTTGTTTGATCTGTATCTCTTTACAGAGATGTGACTTTTAACGATCTATCTTGTTCTACGTCTGTGATATAGTGCTGCTCCCGTGAGAAGACGGTCAACCTTGGGTCAGTCGATTTCTGAATAGGTGTGAAAGATTGTCTCGGATAAAGGCTGCAATACTCAGAAACCAAAGTAACAGGGTCGGCGATCGCCACTGTTGATTTATCCCTCGCCAACTTTGGAATAGAATGATAAATTCGGTGCCTGAATCAGCACTAAAGACACCAACCAATTGAGAAAGTTTTTTACGTTTCCGCTAGTCCCCTAATTCAATTAATAGACTCGTTTAAAACCAAGGGACCCAACTGCCTTTTTGCCTGAGGGTACAACTACTGCAACTGTAACATTATGGCAAGTCGAAATGTTGTTCACATACTTGCTCATTTCCTCTTTGGAATCCTTTTGGAATCGGACGATAAAATCGGTGTCAAAATCAGCGCTAAAGACACCAATTTAGGAAGTCCTTTGTTTACGTTTTTCTACCATTCCCTTAATTCAGCTAATAGACTCGTTCAAAATCATGTGACCCAACTGCCTTCTCGTAGACGCCAGACTATATCTAGAATAGTTCCTGTTAAATAAAATAATTGTTACGATACTTGTTTCTTTATACTTTCAATAATATCTACGGAAGAAGCTGATGACCCTAAAAGCAAAACCTTTACTAAATTGTAGTCACATACCTTACATACCGAAGAACAACCAAACGTCTTTGAAAAAAACTCCAGAAAAATTGAGTATTTGGGATGTTAGGTATTTGACGCTACAAAATTAACTTCCTGGCCTCTAATATCTTTGAGTTCCATGTTTTGGAAATTCCTAAGCACGTCCAAATGGTCAGAATTCGCTGTCTGGTTAGGATAACAGATTACATTGAAAGATGTCAGGAAAGCGGTGCTCAAAGTAAACAGTCGTGACCTGTCAAAAGACAGAAGGATTCCCAGTGTAACTGTCTAGGATAGCGTCTGAATTGAAAATGGAGTTAATATAATGTTTGGAAGTGTGAAGTTGGTCGAATTCAGGCTGTTTCACATGCAAAGCCAATGAACTACCCCTAGTTAAGGAATTTTGCTGTCAAATACAATATTGTATTAGCTGAATACAACTGAAAAAGCCCAGTGAAAAATATCCATGCTAGAGTCACATAATTGTATTTCATGACCCTTGAATTTAATTGGGATAAGGTGTAATACATTTGAAAATTTTTGAAATTTGACTCTAAAAATCCAGTTCTTTTACGCTAGGCCATAGGTTTTAGCTTAAAACCATTTCAGCGCGAAAAAACAAAGCTCATAATTAATTAACTAATTTTGGTATAATTAGCTAATTATGTTTTTTGAACAGTGGTATCAAATTCTAATTGGTTCAGAAAGACAATTCAATTATTCCAAAAAATTATTCTTCGTTTTGACTGTCATTGAAGTTGATAGAGGAAATAGTTTTTTATACAGTTTTTTCACCAAGAACGTATAAAAGAAATCACGATTCTTTCAGGACTTTTAACATTTAAAATCAAATAGAAATTAACTTCTTAACGCCAGAATTAATATTTTTTTATAAATTAGATTTAGAATTCCGTGATTGTGTATTCGAGTTAAGACAGCGAAATGTTGTGGTCATATTTGAGCATTTCTAAGTTTGATAAATTGGTGTTCTATTTTTAATTAAATAAATCATTATTGTCTATCAATATTTTTCGAACTCCTCTATTTCAGTATGTATTCAAGAAGTTGAAATTTGACACGCTTGCTCATCTTTCGTTTTTCAGAATTCTGCATTTTTCAATGACCATAATTTTATTTCTGCTTGTATTTATGTGTGATCCAGTACTTACCATATTACAGATATATTATTTGGGTGTTAAATTTTAATGAATTGTTTTATTTTATGCAAAATGTCACTAAGCGTGGGTAATTTCTTGGTGATATATGCATATTTCGACCAACTTTCCTTGATCCTGGTTAAATACATTATGATTTGTAGAATTCTGTTTCATAAAAATAAATGGAAACGTTTTCAAGTAAAGAGCGTAATTTCTTATTTTAAAATAACCGGTAAAGTTAAAATAAAGTTATTCTAAAATAAGACAGATTACGTTAAATCAAAACGGATACGCTATATTTGATAGATATTTCTAAATTTTGACAGATTTTCATTGCAAGACGATTAAAATAAATTAAATTTACATTTTTTTTCATGTTTCATGAGCACTATTGAAAGCTGTACTCCATAGTCAAGTAACTACATCTACAATTCTAAATAGGTACGTGGTTTCCATATGGAAACTGAATATCTCAATTGAAGAAAGTACCATAAGGAGATTCGATTTAAAACTGAATTTCTGTTGGAGTAAAGCGAATTTTAAATACACTGCTGGCCACCGTAAATGCAACACCCTGAAGGAAGCATGCAAATAATATGAAATTTACAACATGCATTAGCGGAGGTGAGATATGCAAATGATTAGAATTTCAGCGCAGACGCACATCACGCGCGCCTGTGGCGCCACTTCAAAGCGCTATTTAAGGCTTGGAGATTTCGACGATTTCAAGTACGGCAATTGTGTTTTTCTTGTGGTTTTTTCAAAAAAACGATCAATTATGCCTCGTAGAAAACAGCGATCATCTTTTGATCAAGTATCCGAGTTCGACAGAGGAAGGATAGTGGCCTACCGAGATTGTGGATTATCTTTCAGGGAAATCGGTAGTCGTGTTGGACGAAACCAAACAACTGTAATGCGGATATGTGATCGTTGGATGCAGGAGGGTACGACGGACCGACGTGTTCGATCGCATCCACCTCAGTGCACCACTTCACGTGATGACAGGCATATTGTGCGTATGGCAGTGACGGATCGCTCAGCCACATCACGAACCATAGCACAGCACATTCAGTCTGTACCGCATCATCCAGTGTCTGCGCGTACCATTCGACGCCGTTTACAGCAGAGTGGTCTGTCCGCAAGACGTCCATTGCTTCGTCTACCCTTGACGCAGAACCACAGACGTTTCCGCCGCCAATGGTGCGATGAAAGAAGGATGTGGATGGCAGAATGGAATGAAATTGTCTTTACTGACGAGTCACGCTTCTGTCTGCAACACCACGATGGTCGGATTCGAGTCTGGAGACACCGTGGAGAGAGGATGCTGAACAGCTGCGTTATGCACCGCCACACTGGTCCTGCACCGGGTATTATGGTATGGGGCGGTATTGGATATCACTCTCGCACTCCTCTAGTACGCATTGCCGGTACTTTAAACAGCCAGCGCTACATCTCCGAGGTGTTGGAGCCAGTTGTCCTTCCTTACCTTCAGGGCTTGCCCACAGCCATATTTCAACAGGATAATGCGCGACCACACGTGGCACGCATTGTCCAAGGGTTCTTCGTCAATCGCCAGATTCAATTGCTTCCCTGGCCAGCTCGCTCTCCGGATCTTTCGCCGATAGAAAACATGTGGTCCATGGTTGCTCAACGATTGACCCAGAATACATCCCCAGCTGCCACACCAGATCAACTTTGGCAACGTGTGGAAGCTGCTTGGTCTGCTGTACCCCAAGAACATATCCAAAGTCTCTTTGAATCAATGCCGAGGCGTGTGGCAGCGGTGATCTCCAACAATGGCGACTACTCTGGTTACTGATTTTGGCAGGAATCACACTTCACAGAAGTCTATAAATTTAATCATTTGATACTTGGTTAACATGTTATCTACAAAATAAATTTTGTTGTGATATCTCTTGTCTTTCTTGGTGTTGCAATTTGGGTGGCCAGCAGTGTACAACTGCTGACCTTGGAAGATCACAGTAAGGAAGTATTTAAACTAGGACTGTCGAAAAATTGAAATTTTTTTGTCTTTGTGACAGATGGTCCAGGTTGCTTACTTGAAGTTGAAACTGTTCGTATACAACTTAGGTACCTGTCAAACATTCATTGAAAGCAGTAATTTTGTAAAAAGTGTAATCGATTGAGTTTGCTTTGTCTACAGTGATGATATTTGTCTTAAAAACAAGCTCTGCTATTCCACTTACAGCTGAATAGAATTTTCAAAAAAAAAATGTGTGCTTCAAAATAAAATAACCATGAATGCCGTAACAGTTTAATTTGCCATCCTCTCACAATGATAATGTAATTCGAAAACATCGAATCCATGGTGCAAGAGTACCATAAATAATAGTGATTGGAAAATTGAGTCAAGACTATACGATGAAATTTCCTCATTTTTCCTGAAAATGAACTTAATTGGCATTTGTAATCACTCCAAAACTCAAAATCAACTTCTGAAATCATCTCAGAAAAAGCTTTTGTAGTTTGTCTTATAAGAGTGTGATGAATATGAAATGGATTATATGGATGGACATATTATGTATACCAATTTGCCTCCAAAGTAAATTGTAGAAGCTATGCAAGAGTTAAAACGATATCAAAAAATATTTTCTGTACACTTAAATGTTGCTTGCATTTTTCTATGAAATAGAATTAACATTTAACTAATTCAACCCGAGTATCGCCGGGTAATTCTGCTAGTATATGTATAAAGCAGAGTCGGTGTCTGTCTGGTTTCTTGTCTGTCTGGTTTCTTGTCTGTCTGTTCTCTATACAAATCGACACAGTTTGGCTAATCCACACCAAATTTGGTACATTTATACTTTGGAACCCTGTGAGTAGCGTAAGCTACATATTAATCCCCGTTCTCTATAACCTATGTGTGCACAGGGGGCTAAAAACAATCCGAAATTACCATAGAAATAACATTGAGGTTAAAGCGATTGCGGTACTCAATGAGTTTGATTTTCGATCAGTACTAGTAAAACAAATTTTCCAATAAGATTATTTTACCAGTATTGGTCGAAAAACAATTTTTTATAAAACATATTTAAACATTTTAAAATTCTAATTATGGTTGAACTGATTTTTATTTCTTTCCATAATACAAGTAATTTATGAATATTTGATTGATAAAAAATGGATAGTTAAAATACTTAATTTTACGCAACTTACATTTTGTAATGGAACACGAAAAGGCCAAACGTAAAATTCATTGATCATAAAAGCGTAATTTTGCAATTCGGTACCTGGCAACGCCAGAATTAATGTTTAAATTTATAAATTAGATTTAGAATTTCGTGTTTGTGTATTTGAGATAAGGCAGCGAAATGTTGCGGTAATATTTGAGCATTTCTAAAATATTGTAAATTTGTGTTCTTTTGTAAATAATTCATTAGTCTATTAATATTTGTTAAACGTCTCTTTTCGATTTTCTCTATTGCAGAATATACCCAAGAAGTCGAAATTCGACACTCTTGCTCATACCTCATTTTTAGAATTCTGCATTTTTTCAATGATGGAAATTTCGTTTCTATTTGTATTTATGTGTTTCAGTATTTTACATAATACAGATATATTATTTAGGAGTTAAATTTTAATGAATTATTTTTGTTTTCTGCAAAATATTACTAAACATGGGTAATTTCTTGGCGGCATATGTATAATTCGACCAACTTTCCTCAAGTCTTTGGTTGAATATGTAATGGTTTTTATAGAATTCTGTTCTATAAAAATAAATAAAACATTAAAAACAAAACATTTTTAAGTAAGGTTTTTCCTTTTAAGTTAGGTAACTTCTTATTTTAAAGTGACCGGTTAAAATAAAATTTTAAAATAAATAGGTTGCCTTAAATTAAAACGGGTAGCAATACGTTGTAGTTTCGAATTAGAATTAGTCGAATTAGAAAGAAATTTCTAATTGTAGAAGCTATGAAAAAGTTAAAACGAAGGTAAAAAGTTATTTTCCATACAAATTGAATGATCTTTGCATTTTCTATGGAAGAAAAGTGGTTAGTCTAATCCTTTTCAATCAACATTTAACCAATTCAACCCGAACAACGCCGGGTAATTCTGCTAGTAAGAAATAAAGAAACGGAAGAAACACAATGAAAGGGTATAGGGATTTTGAATAAAAGCTTTTCCATTAGCTTTTTACTCATTCCCTCTTTCCATGATGTTATTTTAGCCATTCATATTTTAAATTAGAGTTTGTCATCGTATGATAAAATATTAGTAATAACAAGCAAGATAGAAAAGCCCCGTGGGAAATATTATTTTGAAAATAAACTGTATGCCTTTTACAGCTCCCCAAATCTGGCACTTCGAAGAGTTTACATAAATAACGAGACAGGGGATTTGTAGGGAAAAAAAGCATTTTTCATTGGCTTCATTTAATTCTGTCTTTTCATAACCTAGGTTTGTTTTGTCAGTTCATAAAATGAACTAAGAGATTCATTTAGTTAGGTTTGTTTAAAGGACTATTAAATACTCATTGTTGAAAAAATGCATAACAATATTTCTTCTAGACCCACCTCCTCCCAGCTCACCGATAGGTGTAGAGCCCTTCCTGGGACAATATTTCTTGTAAAACTACATTTTGTTACAGGTTTGAAGGTTTTGGGGTTTTATGGCTTGTGCAATGTTTGACCAAGCAGGAATAAAACTTGCGCCGTCAAAAACTTGCAGAGGTAGGTTGGTATTTTAATTAACATCGCACAGGAGCGACACAACGGGCTATTGGCAACGGTCCGGAATCAATCCCGAAAGGAAAGATCCGAGGACAATACCACATAATTTTGAAACGCGGTCAGATGACGATGACCTTGCATAGGGAAAACAAACCGAGCCACGGTAATCCGTTGAAGTTTGAAAGGAACTAGTATAATTCATTTTTATGTTTGCATTAATTTTTACATTAGAACAAAATTAGTTTTGGTTATACTTTGGTTGAATTTGGCTTAAGGTAACCCGGAGTTTACCGCAACGCCCTATGTTTTCTATGTGAAATTTGACGATATTGAAGATACATTTTCTCTGTTCCTATTGTACTTACAAACTTGGATTTTTTCGTGGGAATTATTTCAATACTTCTACATATTTTAAACAGCCATTTTATTTATAGCTGTTTTATTAAAAAAAATAAATTTAACAATAATACAAAAATAAGGTGAAATTATGATGTTTTGAAGTTTGAAAATTTTTATTTTAATAATTTATTAGAATATCATTAAACCCTCTGGTTAAGTTATCACTAATGGTCCTCAGATTATGTAAAAAAAGTTTCAAGTGTTCGAGACAAATGGTATTTGAGAAAAGGTACCTTTTGTAAAAAATCACTATTCTTAGAAATCACTATTTAAAGTTATTTTTTAATGCATTCCAGCACCATATGAAGGATCTCTGTATTTTCGCACTCTAAATCTTGCAGTTTTCTTTAAGATTGCCTTCTGCACCGCCTAGTTCTTTCTTCAGTCTCTTTTTCAGATTTATTTGCATTTCTTAGTCTTTCTTTGTCAATAGCAAGCATTGACGAATAAGCGTAATAACCTGGTGCAATACCCAAATCTTTGAGAATGTCCAATTTTGATATACTACCCTCATTGAAGGATAGCATTCATTTTGCAGAACGCGGCATAATCAAACACTATTTTATAATGAAATCCAATTTTAAACAACTATTTTTTATTACAATGTAAAACGTCTGTACAAAAATAGTAAATTATAACATAAAACAAACTCGGAAAAATTCTGCCAAATGATTAGAATTTAGAACAAATGTAAAGACTAGACACTACGGTTAAAATCACACTTCTAAGTACTGTTGCCATTTAGATAAAATGTTAAATATAATTAAATTAACAATGAAGAATAAACCTGAACAAAAATTAAATTGTAACAATTTAGTAGCGACTTCTACCTTTTAAAAGCCATTTAATGGCTTTGGAGACATGACAACAATATATTAAAAAATATTAAGAATACTTATACTATACTTAAAAACAAATTTATGCAGCGTTTTAAAGCTTAAGAACTGTAATATTTTTTAAAATTATAAATTCGAAATCAATTTTTTGAAGATTTTATTCTCCGGGTTACCTTAAATTAAAAGTTTTGATACGTTAAATTTCATTCGATTGAACAGAAGAGGATATAGACTAACTCATTACGTTTCACATAAATCAAAAATTATAGTTAAAATTCCTTTAAATTCTTTACATAGTCTTGACTCTTCTCACTCTTACTGAATATCACAAATAACCACACCATTCTCACACGGATTTCAATCACTTAAAAAAATTATTTTCCTTTCCAGAGGAAAAAACGAGTTCAATGGAACTTCTCAGTGAATATAAAAGAAACAAATCCAACTCATTCTACAAATTCAATTTCGAAGTTTTGGTAGGTAGTTAATTAAGGTCACACTGCGACAACACAACGGGCTATTGGCGACGGTAAGGGATCAATCCCGAAGAGAAAAATCCATGGACAACGCCTCGCAATTTTGAACCGCTGTCAGATAACGAGGTCAACAGGTGAGCTGGCACCCCACTCTCCAAACTTCCAACCACACCAACGTAAAGACAATTGATGCCCCGACAGATTTAACATGCACCATCCCCCGTTTACACGATGATCTTTGACTGGACCTAGTTTCGAACTCGCAACCCTCCGGTTGCTGATTCATTGCTAATCCAACTAGGCCCATTTGAATTTTTGAAATTTGTCTTAATTCAAAATTTTGATGAGCTGAATTTCGTTCGATTAATCATATGGATTAACTCATTACGCTATGCATTCCACGTTCCACGCAAATTGAAAAGTAAAAATCCCAATTGAGAAACCTTTAAATATTTTATCCGTAGTTTTCACTGTTCTCACTCTTACTGAATGCCTCAAATAACCCCTTCATTCTTACACGGATATTCAATCACTTCAAAAAAATTCTTTCCTTTTCAGAGGAAAAAAGAGTTCAATGAAACGTCCAGTAAGCGGCAGCGAATATGAAAGAAAGAAACAAATCCGACCCTTTCTACTCTCTTCTTTCTCTCCGAGTCAAGTAAGAGAAAAACCACACTCCATTTGTCTTTGGGGATTGAGGAGATTTTTACAAAGCCCACTTTATCCCCCTGCTTTCCAGTCGCTCACTTCACCCCCAGATCGGGAATGGACTTTCCGGGAGATGTCAAAGCAGCTTCCAGAATATGTTTTTGTTTTGTTACGTACACCCTTTCAACAAATGTCCTTTTCTTCCCGTTTCCTCACTCATGGGGGAAGTAGCCTAAATGTCAAATGCAGTTTCCGACAGTCGATTGGGTGATGGTTTTGTGCTCTGATGCACCCCCTCTGTAATTAATGTCATGTTTCTTGATAGGTTGTTCGCGATTCGCTGTTTTTGATGGGGTTATCTCTATTCATAAACCCATTTGAGATAATTTGAAAATGTCCGACGAAATGGGATGTGTGCTTGGGCGGAAATGTATGTTTATTCAGAACTACCTACAATTGGATTGGCGCCATGTTGAAGTTGCTATAAAAATGCATGAGTATGATCTTGAAATTGTTTTGCTGGTAGTCATAAAATTAAGTTGCAAATTGTAGCGCTTCGTGAGAGATCGATTTGGAGGTTTCTCGTCATTCCTTAGAGGAACTGTTGATGGACCCACAACACAAAAACCCATTTTTATTCATCAATGGCATTGTTTTTATAAATTGCAACTATATTTTATAATTTGACTTAATTTCAGCCCGGTTGGAAGAGTAACGGATTAGCAACTAGAGTGAACAACACATATTTCTAGCAGGAGTCACTTCATTATAGTTGTAATTGTGCATATTTCATTCCAAAGAATAAGAAGTAACTAAAACCTCCACTATATTGTCATATTCAACCCATTTTCATGTTCAGTATCCAATATATAGAAGCTTGGAGATTGGGGTGTCAGCTCAGGTGTGATCTCGTCATCTGACGTGGCTCAAAATTACGTGGTGTCGTCCTCGGTCTTTCCCTTGAGGATTGATCCCGGACCGTAGCCAATAGTCCGTCGTATTGCTTCAGTGCGACGCTAAGTAAAATACCTACCTACATGCATTTTCAATGGGTTTTGTTGTGTTGTACTTGATACGAAAAGATTGATCTGACATTTTTGATAATGTGATTATCAGCGAAAAAGTCAGGACTTGCCTGAATCATTCGGATGCATTTTTAAAAAACGTTTCAAAATGCCCAAGAGTTGTTGGATCGATCTTTCTGTATCAAGCACATCCACACTTCTGAGTCTATTAAAAAACCAATATATTCTTGTAGCTCTTTCACAAATCTTTCTTTATTTACTTTATTAATTCTTATGCTTATATGTATCCTTAAATTCTATTAATTATTCTTCAACTTCTATTCAACTTTTGCGAGAAGAAATGCTTGAGTTTGTCTGACGAATAGACAGCACTTTTAATGTGGAATTCAATAATCCTCTTAATTCAATAATTCTAACATTTTTAGATGCCAGCATATGGATACTATAACCCTTCAAGCTCTGATTGGCGAGTATGTGACAGTCTCTGCGTTATTCCGGCCTCTCCCTCCCTTATCGCATTCTCCTTATAATTGTAACACTTTAACAACTTAAATTAATTTAGCATCACTACAGCCAGCGACTTTTGACGATTACGTTTCAGTGCTTCAGGAGGTAGTTTGAATCTAGTTTCAGAGAGCAAGTTGGCAAGTTGTGATAATTTCCAAATATTATGTTCATTAACATTTTTAAGGATACAACTTATGAAGCATTTGGTTACCGTTCTAGAAATGGCTTTATGAATCGCCTTTTGTTTTAATGTTTGAATTGGTAACGAGTAGATATTGTTGATAGGATCCGTTAACATATTTCTCTAAAACAGAGTTGCTTTAAAATTACAAATGTAATGGACAATTTAAATAGGAAGGTCACCAGAAGCAAGAAACCAAAATGTTGAACCTCTTAAATGTTGTTTGGGACAGTGTTTTTACAATTAATTATCATTTGTTTAAGAGTTACACAATGGAAGTGATGACAAATGCTTTGCTAAACTCAGCTTGATGGCTTTATGAATTGTCTTTTATTTGAATGTTTGAATTGGTGACGAGTTGATATTGTCGATAGGATCCGTTAACCTATTTTTTAGAACAGAGTTGCTTTAAAATTATAAATGTAATGGACAATTTAAATAGAAAGGTCACCAGAAGCAAAAAACCAGAATGTTGAACCTCTTAAATGTTGTTTGGGACAGTGTTTTTACAATTAATTATCATTTGTTTAAAAGTTACACGATGGAAGTGATGACAAATGCTTTGCTAATCTCAGAAGTAGTATAAGTAAATTTATTTATTAATGGATTTATTAAATTGGATTCCTCTATGATATAGGGTGGAGTTATATAGATGGCTAATTTCTGAGCGAGTGTAGCATGCGCAAGATTTCCATTTGTGGAAGTATCATTAAGCAAATTTTAAGCCCGATCGCATGGTGCTGTCATCAGACAGCCTATGCGAAACCACGTGTTAAGTCGCACGTGCGTGTGCTATTTCTTTCTTCGCATTTAAAATTTAATTTCTGTTGTAAAGATGTCTTTTTCTCAAAAGTCTAAGTATCGGAATGTTAAACCATTTGATTTTTATTATTTATCATTGTTGTTTGTTACGTTTAAATAAATTATATTTTCTTGTTCCTGAGATGCTTAGGGACCGTCCTGGCTCAGTGGGTATGTCCACTGCGCTAGCAACTTTCGAATTGTAGGTGGCGCAAGTTAGATTCCTGTCAGGTGCATTCCTCCTTGAGTGTATTTCTCTCTTCTGTGTCAGTTAAAACGTTCATGCGTGTGTATGTCTATTACTTGATATTGTATCTTATGTCTGGCGCAGCATGACCAAATATGACCCTTGCGCCATAAAACCCCAAACAACCAACCAACTTGAGATGCTTAGTGCGCAGTTGACGACACGCACATATAACATCAAGTAATTTACTATCTCTAGCCAGCATTTGAGTAGGATTCTTCCGAAAGCCAGAAGCGGAAGCCTCAACTGACAGAGGTGACACCGCCATCCACTTACAAAGTGTAATTTACTCTGTACATAATTTGCTGTAAACAATTATCCATACTACGCTTTGAATCTAAATTATCAAAGCAGTGTTGATCTATACTGATGTGCTTCCCTTCATCCCCGTAATGATATACGAAGAAAGAATGAAATTAAATGAATGGGGAAAAAGGGGACTCTCCGAATTTTCTGATATCATGTTGCTGATAAATACATTTCACGCGGCACTTGCCAACAAATAATATTCTATTAATGACGCTTGACGTGAGCGGATCCATCACCCCTAACTGCAGACGAAACGCAAACAAAGTCACTCCATATTTGCCACGAGTTCAATTCTGAAAAATAGAGACAGAGGGACAACGATAATGACTCCGCCATCCACTTACCGTGTTTAACTTACTCTATAGATAATTTGTTGTAAATATATATAATTATCTATGCTACGCTTTTTTGTCTAAATTATTAAAATAGTGTTGATTCATTCTGATGTGGATACATGTGTCCTTCTCATCCTCATAATAGTAAATCGTGTTTGGAAATTTATATTTTGTTATGCAGCTCTTCTTTCTTAACCCTGTAAGTTATTTTGAACGGATAAATCGTCCATCAAGATCTGGTTACGTTTGTCAATGACAAGATATCACATCCATAGAGATCTGGTCAAGTTTGTCAATGACAATATGTCTTGTCCATCAAGATTTTGTCAAGTTTTTCAATGACAAGATATATTGTCCATCAGGATCTGGTAAAGTTCGTCAATGACAAGATGTCTCATCCATAAAGATCTGGTCAAATTTGTCAATGACGAGATGTCTGGGCCATCAAGATCTGGTCAAGTTTTTCAACGACAAGCTATCTCGTCCATCAAGATTTGGTCAAATTTTTCGATGACAACTAGTCTCGTCCATCGAGATCTGGTCAAGTTTGTCATTAACAGGATGTCTCGACCGTAAAGATCTGGTTAGTTTTGTTAATAAAAGATACATCGCGTCGAGGCAAAACTATCCTATTACTCCAAGGGGAATGAAGATCCAAATAAGAAAAGGATTTGTAACAGAGGATTGCCAGTATGACAGGTTTCTTCGTGAAGATAAACCACTGGGAGGGTTGAAAATGGCGGACAGGAATGATATTCATGACAAATACATCGATACGATAAGAAGTTTCATAGCTAAATCAATCTATTAAGAATGCTTTTTCCTCTATGACTTAGTACATAGTGTATGGAAATCAATATTTATGCTTACAGTTCTTAAAAGTAGTTCATGGTTCAAAATAAAGTGGTTGTCCAAAGATCTTTCCTTTCGGGAATGATCCCTCAAAAGTAGTTTTACATTGAAACATTAAGTGGCTTCAAAAACCGAAATAGCAGGACAACACACAATACATTGTAAGTTGAATGATTTTTGTTAAACGAAAGAAAGTGGATGTCTGCACAAAATGCTACTCATAAAAATAGTCTTCCATAAAAGGCTTCAGAAACGATCCACAGCCTAACGCTTGTTGCTCAAAATAGAATGTCCCGACACGGCATCCTTTATGCTAACGACAGGTAACATCGCCTTGTACAGTCGACACACAACCACAGGTGAGTACCGGTTCTTGTCGGAAAGCCCCTTGCATCAATTCTTCATATTCCGCAGGCACATCCATCTCTTTCGAGCTTCCTACGCTGTCGCAACCCTCATTTCCGAGAGTACCCTATAAAAGTAATAATCATTGTTCGCTTTCGTCACTTCTTTTACGCGTTTTTTCTTTCCTTTTGACAGGGCTGTTGCAACGAAGGCTGTCGTTGAGACAGAAATCTCCTATACTTTCTCAAATATGTCTGGAATTTATCTGAAAGCAGTCTAATATGTTATTAGATCGGATTTATAGTCTGTAAGTGCTTAAATTATAAAAACTATCGTTATACAAAGCAACGTTGGTTAAAGAGCATCAATTGAACTACACATACACATTACTTTATCAATTCAACTACACATATTATTTATCAATTAAACTACAGATACATTATTTTTTCAATTAAAATACAACACACACAGCGTCAGGGTTGCACGTTAGTGGTTTGGTTTGTTGGGGTTTTGGGGTTTTATGGCGCAAGGGCCATACTTGGCCTTGCTGCGCCAGATATAAAACATACAATGTCAAGTAATAGACAGACACACAATGAAAGTTTTACTGAGAAAAAAGATAGAAATATACCCAGGGAAGAATGCACTTGACAGGCTGGGCATGCATTTTTACGTAGTCAAGAATAAAATAGGAGTGGTAAACTTAAATAAAAAATTTAGTAAATGAATGAAATAAAAGCTGCCGTGTTTAACATTTACGTTTTTATAAATAAAATGTTAATCACATCGCAAACTAATTACATTGCTGCATGTGTTTCGATAAATGAACCCTTTTCAATTCCTGCAATCCCACCGTAAGGCGTACTATACAGCTTATATCTGCACTGGGTATACGAAATGTCCTGCTAACACGGATATGGGAATGTTTTTCCTCCCACGTAACGCGAAAGAGAGCTGGTGAATAAAAAGTCCCTCCATCGCGAGGAATGTCCTAGAGGTAGACTAGCTGAAATGGCCAGTCACCTGATAGTTCAAATAGAAAAGAACCAACGGCATATACTTACCCGTTAGTTAAATCTTTGCTAGAGAAAGCAGTTTCTAAGCGACGACCTCCCTGTTTGCCTGCCTTTTGTCGCGCTAGGCACCGTATCAGTTGTCCCGGGTCTGGTCCTCGCTCATTGTAACTATGTATTCCTGGGGATTCCTCAGGTACCTGAGTGACTTTCAGGGTCGGTGCAGAAGGGCTGCGCCCTCCAACTAAGAATTGTTGGGTTTTATCGATTGAAGACAGAGTTTTATATATTAAAAATAAATTTTATTACGTAGCCAAGTCTTATAGTTTAAAACATACATTTTAGAAAACAAGAAGTCTGATCAGCTCATGATCCCATTCTCTCTTCACTTTTATACATTCAAAGATTTACATTCTTCAAATTTATGTGCCCCACACGGCACTATAATTGGAGGTTTGAGACCGATTCCAACATGCGGCCCCATCGGTTGTAAAACCTCAGCAGATGTATTACAATTCAATATATATATATATATAAATCTAACAAAATATTTTTCTAATAATATTTTTAAATTTATTTAACAATAAAGGCTTTGTTAAAAAGTCAGCCAAATTATTTTCCGATGAAATATAATTTACGTTAAATAGTTCATCTTTTATTAATTTACGAATAAATTTGTACTTGATATCAATATGTTTAGTTTTCTGATTTTCCTGACTATTTTTTGAAAAATAGATAGCAGATTGATTATCACAATATACTTGGGGTCTTATGTGATCACACAAACTTAATTCATTTATAATTCTACTAAACCAAATAACTTCTTTAGTGCAATCGGTTAGTGCAATAAATTCAGATTCCATTGAGCTAAGAGTTATGCACTTTTGTTTAGAAGATTTCCATGATATTGGGATGTTACCAAAATAAATTAAATAGCCACTGCTTGAATGTCTGTTTGTGAGACCACATCCCCAATTTGCATCAGAAAAAGCAATCAAATTTGAACTTTCTACATTGGAAAGATTAATTTTAAAATCCTTTGTAAGAAAAACATAGTTCATAATATCAACAACGTAAGACCAGTGTTTGTAAGTATAACCATTACAAAACTGAGACATTATATTAACGGCAAATGCAATATCTGGTCTGGATCTATCTGACAAAAACGATAAACATCCTATTAAGGAACGATAGGGAAATTTCCTCATTAAATCATTTTCAATTATTTCTTCCTCTTTAACCTTATCAGGTAAGTTACAACCAATTTTAAAAGGTAAATTCACAAAACTTTTAGGAAGATCTTTGAATTTTGACATTAATTTTTCAATGTAGGTAATTTGATGTAAATAAATCGAATTTTCAATCTCTTGAAAGTTTACGCCTAACAAATATTTAGTTTTACCTAGGACTGTAAGATCCAATTTTTTGTCCAATAATTCGATTACTTCATTTATCAAATGTTCCCTTTTTGAAAACAACCATATCATCTACATAAACAATTAAAATTACATCTTTAAATTTGTAGACACAATTACACCAATTTAACTGAGAAAATCCTAATTTAGTTAAAATACCGTCTAATTCCAAATTCCATTCTCTACCACTTTGATGCAGACCATATATAGCCTTTTCCAATAGACATACTTTGTTTTCGGATTCTTTCAGCACAAATCCTTTTGGCTGTTTCATGTATATAGTATCCTTAAGGTGTCCATATAAATATGCACTTTTCACGTCAACTTGACAGTGATACCAACCCATAGAAATCAATAGTACAAACAATAATTTAACAATAGAAAAATTCACAACTGGTGAAAAAATATCTTTAAAATCAATGCCGGGTTTTTGCTTAAAACCTTGAGCAACAAGACGAGCTTTATACCTTTTAGGTATATTGTTTTCGTCCATTTTTAAGCTGTACACCCACTTACTTCCAATTATGGTTGTATTTGGGGGTGTGTCCACTAATTTCCATACTTGCCTATCCTTCATTATCTGAATTTCTTCATTCATGGCAATATTCCATTTAATTTTATCCTTACTTGTTTGCGTTTCTTCATAACTTTTGGGGATTTCGACATTGTAACACTGATCATACATGTCGTACATCTGTTGGTCTAAAAAATTAGATTCATCACTAGAAGTAGATGGCACATTAGAAATATCCACATTAGGATGTTCAGTTTCTGGCTTAAAATTGAAATTTACAGGATCAAACCTAATCTTATTTTTAGTACAGTACTTTTTAATATCATTTAAAGATCTCATTCTCAAATTTTCAGGAGAATAATAGTATACATCTATCCTATTGCTTTTATTTCTAGGTTTTTCGATTCTACGCCAATTTGAAATGTTAAGACTTTTTAAGTTCTCAGTTTTAACTAAATCTTTAGAATCTAAAACTTGAGTTTCACTTTCCGATTTTACTTTTATATTTTCATTTGATTGATAAATAGGAATATCAGAATTAAGATCGAAAGAAACGTACTCAAAGTTTTTACCAAATAGTACATCAACAGCTTTCTTACTTTCGTCGATATGAACATGGACTGTTTCAACTATTCTCTTCTCGTTTGGTACATATATTCTGTAACCTTTAGTTTTCAAACCATATCCTGTCAAAATACCAAGTTTAGCTCTGGGTTGTAATTTATTTCTCTGTATTTTAGGAATATGAACATATGCCAAAGAGCCAAAAATTCTAAAATGTTTTACTGATGGTTTGAAACCAGTCCATATTTCGTTAGGAGATATACCCTCAGTTAATTTATGTTCGCATCTATTTTTAGTATGAATAAATGCTAAAAGTGCTTCTGACCAAAATTGTGGTTGTAAACCACTGTCCTGAAGCATAGCTCTGACACAATCCATGGCTGTTCTATTGAACCTTTCTGCAACGCCATTTTGTTCAGGGGTATAAGTTGAAGTTCTTTCGATTTTTATTCCTAGATCATTTAAAAACTTTTTAAATTCTTTGTGACAAAATTCTAAACCATTGTCAGTTCGGACACATTTTAACTTAACATTTAGCTGTCTTTCAGCTTTAACCAAGTATTTTTTAAAGTAATCAAAAACTTCATTCTTATTTTGAATAATATAAACAGTTACTTTACGTGAAAAATCATCAATAATAGATAAAAAGTATTTGTTTCCACCTAGAGAGTTAACTGGAGCAGGACCCCACAAATCCATATGGATCCTTTCCAAAACATTTTTAGTTTTCCTTTCGTACATATAGTTTCTTTTTAAGGATATTCTAGTGGATTTAGCAATAGCACAAATCTTACAATTTTTATCTATATTCTTACAATTAAGTTTTTCAATTCCTTTTACACAATTAATTTTACTCATATTTTCAATTAAGGGCATGTTAACATGACAAAACCTACGGTGGGCTTTTTCTAGATCTAAACCAGTTACATATGTATAATTTTTAATCTTGGGATAACCTTTTAAGATATACAATTTTCCAATTCTGGGAACAGTAAACAAATATTTATTATAACTATTATAAATAATCATTTTGTTATTTCCCCATTTAATTTGGTTTCCCACAAGGTCAATACGAGCACCACTAATTAAATTTCTTCTCATATTAGGCGAGTATAACACATCTTTTAAAGTTATATCATAATTTCTGTTTCTATCTAAAACTGTAAATTGAATATCACCCATACCTAATACTTCCGAGGTGCTGTCCTTGTCTCCGACTAGGATCTTCTGTGGTGGTAGTTTTCTGAATGTCGTAAACATATCACGTTCTTTACAGAAGTGGGCAGTTGCAGCAGAATCAATGAGAAATTCCCTCGGTCTTTCATTTGGAAAATTTGAAACTGCATAGGCACGTTGAAGATCAGTTTTTGGATTGTCCTCCATATAAAATAATTCACCACCAGGTTTCTGCCGATTGCATTTCTTGAGCACTTCGATTCGTAATGTCCCGACTTTTTGCAGTAGTTGCAGAATGGTCGCGGCCCCATACGACAAACTGTCGACTTTCTTGGGCTTGAAGGAATTAATTCAGGGTCCAGTACGCATCTGCTGTGATCAGGAGTAGACGCCCGTGTCTCCTTGTATCTAGATGACTTGTTTCTTGTAGCATAAGCATCGGCCACGATACTTAATTTTGTGTCTTCGTCCTTCCGCTTCAGGTCGATCCGGCTGGATTCTGTTATTAAATGTTTAGACAAATTGTCTAGCGTGAACTCGTTGTCATCCATCCTGTATAGCAGTTGTACCAGATTATCGTATTCGTGAGGCAAATGTCTTATTAGTTGAAAGCAAACTAAGAGGTCTGGGATTTCGAATCCACCTTCTTTTATCTGTAACAGCTTCTCATGCACTCGTTTGCAGAAGAGTCCAATGGATTCGTCCTCCGGCTGATAGCGGATTGAAAAGAACTCGTCCACAAGGCCTGCCAATCGTGCTCTAGATGCTGGTTCAAAGTTGGTCTTTAATATATCCCAGGCTTCCTTACCATCCTCAGTAGATGAAATTAAGACTTGATATTTTCTGTCTATGCCCTGGTAGATAGTTGTATATGTCCTCTGCTTCCTATAACGATAGTCTCTTTTTTCTTGTTCTGGAGCATCTTCCAATAATAGAGGTTCCATTTTAGTGATAAATTCCCAGCAGTTCCGGTCCATTAGCAATACCTTCATGTCCGTCTTCCACGTGGCATAGTTGAAATCCGATAATTTCGGGAAGGAAAACATGGACATTTCTTGAATACCCGTCATACTGGATACCGGTAGTGGCAGAATTCAGGTTCAGCTTAAGGTCTGAGGCCCATAACCAATTGTTGGGTTTTATCGATTGAAGACAGAGTTTTATATATTAAAAATAAATTTTATTACGTAGCCAAGTCTTATAGTTTAAAACATACATTTTAGAAAACAAGAAGTCTGATCAGCTCATGATCCCATTCTCTCTTCACTTTTATACATTCAAAGATTTACATTCTTCAAATTTATGTGCCCCACACGGCACTATAATTGGAGGTTTGAGACCGATTCCAACAAGAATAAACGTCCGTCTATGGCGTTCAATCCAATTCAAACCTACGAATCTACACTTGGGATCTTTAGTTTCATTTGAACCCTCAACAAGTCTTTATGAAAGACGATTTATATGGAGTATTAAATGTTTTTAAGAAAGAGGTTTGTTGAGGTTTGCACGTAGACTTTCGATACCTCAGGAACGTTGGTCTTGTATGGCGATAAACTCCAGAAAAGTGATTCCCGGTGTCTTCTAATTGCAGACTACACCGCGATACCAGATTGAACCTGGCAACATTCTCGTCGCTTAAATCTCATTCTTTTGGAAGTCCATAACGCTCTTACTACATATTTGTTACTGTGAAAAATATACTTTAACTTTAGGAAAAGGAATTACTGCTTGTCACTGAAACAGTGGTTCTTTATATACATCTGTGCTACTGAATAGCATCCTCCGTCAAATCAAAATATAATTTCCAGACATAAATCCCTTTGTGAATACGGGTTCATTTTGTGCTTGCTACCTCCACTTTAAGTTGTACAGGAAAGTTTAAAATACCCACTATGTTCACTAATGTATATTGCACAGTATTTGACATTATTTTTATATCGGCGAATGGCAACAAATATAAGCGATGTAAAATCAATACTTGCAGAATTTATTCACCGGGCTTTCCGCTTCATTTAAATATGCTTGATTTGATCTATGGAGCTGTGTAATATTGCAAAAATTACACGGAAGAGCTTGCCACCTCAACAAAACTCTTCATCAGTCCGATTACAGAAGATGAAAAATCAGGGAGATAGAAATCAGTACAGGAAAGAAAATGTGAGCGAACGCGATTAAAGGATTAGACGTCAAAGGTAGGCAGTTGAATTAATGTCGTACTGAAGCAACACATCGGGCTATTGGGGACGATCCGGGATTAATACCAAAGAGGACAACATAATTTTGAACCACCGTAGAATTAGACGTCAAAAATTACTGAATGGCTTTTGAACAAGTGAATGGGATGCAATTGAAGGGGTCTTTTAGGAGTTAATTATAACATGTTTGTTTTTGTGCCATCCACTTTACTGAAAATGGTACAGCTGTACTATACGACTCCTTTGGTGGCAACGCTTGGCGCATTTCTGGGCGCCCTTTTTTAGTAGACCGCTATTTTCCAACTATTTCTGCTAATAGAAACATGTTTTTTCAAAGTTTTATATTTTTTCCCGTTAATTACTTTCCGCTAAAGCTTATTATTTTCCTTTAAAAACGATTCTTTCCCTGGCGACATAAAATGTGGGCCAAAAAACGCGCCAAGAGCGTTTCCACCAAACGTTACAGCTATATCCTGGAAATGAGATTTAATACTAGAAATATATACATGAAATGCTGTTTCATATTTTTGATCAATTTTGTTTTATTTGGAGGCATGGAATGTGCCTCATATCGTTGCTTATGTTAAATATAAATAGATTTAAATAAGAGTGAATCATGAGTAATGATACTGCCATGAATAAATGAAAGCAATGAATAAAGTTAGCGCAGATCCCATTGGGTGAATTTTCTAGCCTTACATTTTACTATGATATGAATAAATCAAATACTAGCTTTGGGGTTATTTTTTTGAGATGGTTATGTACTTGCATTTCGGTTTTTATGGGAACCTCACTTAACAAATAAAAGTTGTTTGATATATTGTTAATATACCCACCATACGTCACAAAGAGTTGGGATATATTGTGGTTGCATTTTGGCAGGTATTTTTAAAGAGATGTTGAATATTATAATGTTGCAACACATGAATTTTCGGATGTTGTGCGATTTCAATTTTACTTATGATTTTATTTCTATACCATTAAGAACGTTTGGGAAATTATAGTTCTAGATTAAAAAATAAAAAAGGGGTAACAAGGACTTATTTACACTTATAATTTAATCGCATAAGATAATTATTTACTTACAATTTTAATTAACAGACTTAGAATTTTACACTTACGATCAATATGTCAATATCGTATCCCGTTTGGGAACATACAGTTTGTTTTATTAAATGCAAATAAATTTGCAAGCAATTGAAAAAATTTGTGAATAAAAATTAAAAAAAACCCACGTAATTCCAATGAAGGACTTTATAAATCCCTGAACTTCAGCATGAAACTTGAATGTAGTAAAATAATAATTTGATAATCAATAAGTTAATAAGAAATTTCATATGTTGTATGAACATTTCATTCAATTTCTTTTCCAAAGGAAATTCAATAAAATTATCTATGAATTAAAAATCAATTTAACTAACTCATTCATTTAAATAATTTTTAATTTTTAAAATTTTCATTTAAATTCAAAAGGAGAAAAATCCCAAATTCAAAACAAAGAGAAATTGAGAATACCGAACTTCACACTTTTATCATTTCATGTTCTGATTGGTTGATGGATGCTTCTACGTCATTATCACGCAATGATCCATAGTAAGAAAGAATTGAACACACAAAGAATTTATTTTGATTTAACGATCAGTTAAAGAAACGTTAATTCCACAATAATCCCATTCACACCAGCCCTCCCTCTATATTACTCTATACTTAAAGAACGTATCCTTACATTAGAGTGTTTGAATCATCGTATTCATTGCAGCTATCTGCACGAAAGTAAAATTGGAAGATCGATTATAAAAAACACTGAAATATTCCCAAGAAAGATGATAAATTACATTTTAAGCTATAAATAAAAGCCACAAAAGACCAAGTTACCAATAGAGTAATTGAGTCTTGTCCTGCCATTAATACTGTCACTTACTTTTCCATGCAGAGTTCAATTAAGGAATTCCTTAAGAAATTCTCCAGAATCTCATTCGTCGGTGTCACATCCAAATCCTGAAAAGCCATTTTCGGCAAATTTCCCCATCGCATATCAGTTTTTCCACTCGTCAGCCGAAGAAAACTATTATCGCGTAAATTTAATTAAAGCACTCCGGGCGGATATAATCTTCTTTTATTAGCCAGCTAACAAGTATTTCGCAGTTCGGGCCCAATCCTTATCTGTGGACGCCATGTTGGGCTGCAATTTTATTTTAATCAATAGTCGTTAAGGGATGCCCTGTATCAAAATTCACTTATCGAACCGAGGGTTTTTCGAGTGTCACTCGGAAGTGAGATGATTGGCTGCGGAACAAAGGGAATAAAAACGCGCGAGATTTAGGGGTGAGGAGGATTCGAATGGAGGCTTCGGTGGAGAGCTTATTGTGTGTGTGAATGGAGAATTCCTGAGTGAAGTTGCTGGAAAAATCCGGGCTCGAAGAATGTGCCGGATATTTTCAATGCACATTTTTGTGCTTTGTTCATGTGGAGTAAAGGCACTTACTGCTTCTAATATATTTTGCAAACGAGTGGATCCGAATCTTGAGGAATAAAACAGCTACTATATTCTTCAGTGAGTGGTAATTTAATATGCATGAATAAATGCTTAAAAACGTGTAGATACAAGTATGCATAAGATTACGGTTCTCATCTTTGAGGATTGAAAGATCTATATATAATTTTAGGTAGGTAGGTATTTAATTAACGCCGTACTGGAGCATCACAACGGGCTATTAGCGACGGTCCGGGATCAAACCCAAAGGGAAAGGTTCGGTTCGAGGACAACATCAGGTAATTTTGAACCACGCTCAGATGACGTGGCAACACCTGAGAACCCCACTCTCCAAACTTCCACACCTCGCCAACGTGAGGACATTTGAGGCCATGACAGAATTAACGTGCATCATTCCCCTTTTGTACACGACGGTCTTTGGTTGGATTTGAACTCGCGACCCTCCAGTTGCTAATCCGTTACTCTTCCAACCGGGCTACCGGGACCCCTATAATTTTAGGTGAACTGCAAGTAGAGCACATATGAGAGGCTTTTTTGTCAGGTTAGATGTAGGTGGCGGTATTTTTGCGGCGGAATGGTTTCCCATACGTATACTGCACGGGAAGTTTGTTTTTGGAATGCGATTTCAGCAAGTCAACAATAGAAAGTAGTAAGAATTAATTCTGTATTGATACATTATATTTGATTGGTAAAAGCCTAGACATGGTCAAAGCGGCGATAAACTAAAATTTTAGGTAACCTCTGTATGTATCATACAAGAACATTTGGGCTGATGATGTAACATCTCCGTTTACCGTTTGGTTTGTTTGTTTACACAGAAAACTCTTCTCATAAGTGAATAAATGCTTTCGAAACAGATGCAAAATGCAAACCATTATAAATGAGAATGCCGTAACTGAAATGAATCAGGAACAATGCGAGTCAAATAAGTTTCAGTAACCGACATATATCAATTTGTGTTATTTCTGCGGATATATGATGAATTTCATGTAGTAGACTGGACAACTTAACTCCAGGCTTGCCGAGTCCACGTGCAAAAAATGACAACAATACAATGATTAGGATGCAAAGCATGGTTAGGATGAAAAAAAAAAGATTGACAAACCAAATCAGATGAAGAACCTCGACAAAAAAATGGTTGTTTCCGTTCCAACCTTTCGCTAAATGACAAATTTCTTTCCAAATGCGGTTCGATTCCTGTAAATTATACTAGATGTATTTCACTATTCTGTGTCAGTAACATTTTCCTTGAGCAAATCCTTTACTTGACATTATCTTGGGTTTCACGCAACTTGGTCAGATATGGCCTTTGTGCTTTAAAACCCAACCCATTTTCCAACTAATGGCAATCAATCATTATTAACAGTCGGGCAACGGTAGCCCGGTTGGAAAAGTAACGGATTAGCAACCGGAGGGTTGCGATTTCGGATCCAACCAAAGACCGTCGTGTACAAAGGGGGATGGTGCACGATAAATTTGTTGTGGTCTCAAATGTCCTCACTTTGACGTGGTATGGAAGTTTGGAGAGTGGGGTTCCAGCTCAGGTGTGACCTCGTCATCTGACCGTGGTTCAAAATTACGTGGTGTTGTCCTTGGTTGGTTTTGGGGTTTTATGGCGCAAGAGCCATATTTGGCCATGCTGCGCCAGACATGACATGCAATATCAAGTTGTAGAGAGACACACAATGAAAGCTTTAGTGACACAGAAGATAGAAATAAACCCAGGGAGAAATGCACCTGACAGAAATCGAACTTGCGCCGCCTACAACTTGGAGGTTGCTAGCACAGTGGGCATACTCACTGATCCACGACGGTGTTGTCCTTGGATCTTTCCATTCTGGATTGATCCCGGACCGTCGCCAATAGCCCGTTGTGTTGCTCCAGTGCGACTTTAATCCGATTCTGTTTCAAAATGCACAACTTTGAGCCTAACTTAAATAACATCGTTGTAGAACACCAGTGTTTTCCTTCTCTCCTCCCCGAACGGAACGAGGAACTGTTTATCACCTGTTTCCAAGGACGCATGGTCGTGCTCTCGTCTGTGCAAGTGCCTGTTTGAAAGTGAGCGTCCGTTTCTGTTAAGAAACGAGAGGGCAATTTTTCTGTTGTCAGTTTGGAGATGTGTACCGTTTTCGTTTCTTGTCTGTAAATGAATGTTGTACCTCGTCCTGAGATTTGATTTAATTTTTATATAGCTGGCCTGATAAGTTGCTATAACATTTTGTTAACCAATTGTGAATGAATCAACTAATTAATATCTTCTGTCACTTCTTGTTACATACTTATTAGAGTAGAATCTAAAACCACTGATATCAAGATTTGAAAGTTTATGTTGAATATGCAATCACAGAAGGAAAAAATTCTTTTGTGATGCGTATCTTCCACCAAAATGAGTAAATTTTAAAACACCCTGCATAATTTATGCACTTATGTTATTTGAATGTTTCATAAATGTTCTAAGCATTAAAATTTATTCAAAATAAGGATTTTATAAGACATCTTTCGAATTAGATTTAATTATTCATTCCCAACAATCAAGATATAAAATGGAATGGATACAGCAAAAAGTAGTGATGCCCTTCTGAAAGCGAGTATTAAAAGAAAGCACAGAAAATAAAATTACTACTTTTAAAAAGATTTTATTACGAGAAAACAACTATAATTAAATGTCTACATTTAATTTAGGTTTATAAAATTTTGAAATTAGTTTATGATGATTATTTTACATGATTGCTTTACAATGAAATTAGCATGTTAATTGAAGGATTCATCCTCGAAATTATTTTTCGGTAGACACGACTTAAAAATAAAATTACTATTCTTTCAAATATTTCTTTCCTGAATGGTAAATGAAATTAATCTCGAATACAATTTCCAAGAAAAGCAAAATGATAAAAGAAGCCAAAAGGGAAAAAATGTTTTGTAAAAGCTCAATACACAATTAGCATAACAAAGAGATACAATCCCCATTCTCTAAAAACCCAGTCAGGAATTTAAAATTCAAAAATTATGCTATCTAAATGGTGCTTGATGTGAAATAGAATTATCCACAATTTGCATAATTCTTTTTCATACTACGAGTGTTTCCTGCTTCAGCAAAATGGAGGCAAATAAACTTCTCTTGATGGACCTGCATATTAATTGCATCATTTTTGAATCAGTGAGTGGCATCGGCCGTGGTTGGTGGTAGAAGAAAAAAATGGTTCTTCTTTTGTGTTGAATGTTTTATGACCCTCTAAATCTCTCTTTATCTCAACTAATGTACGTGCTCGCGTTTCCCTCCATTCTTAGGGAAACAGAGCTCGGTTTTAGCTAAGAACTTTTACCCGAAGTGTGACCAGTTTCTTACTTTTGAATAAGATAGCATCTGAAATTAAGTTTCTTGTGAGATTTAGACACAGTTTTAATTTTGATGTTATATGTATTTGATTGACAATACTGTTCGTGGAGCATTCCGTATTATATGATTCGGATTGACTTATCAATATTACTGTATTTTTTATTCTTTAGTAAGACCTGCTTTAGAGTTTGACTACGTAGTCTTGAATCCATCCTATAAATGTCTCAGTTGTAAAAATGGAAAAACAATTCAAAACATTTCAAAGGCCCATTTCTGTTAAAAATCTGGGTGTTTCTGACAATCAACTGTCTTATTCATTTTTTGCGATACCAATACAATATCGTCGCAAATAGCCCGTTGTGTTGTTCCAAAGCGAAGTTAATAAAATTCCTACCTACCCAATACAATACGTATAATAAGCAGAACTGTCTTCGTGTTTAAATTTTTATGTAATTCTTTATACAAACAATTGTTCCAGCCTACTAGTTATATAAATATTCGAGTACCCGCTTATAATATTCGTTTCCAGGAAACTTTTTCAGCAAAAATTGTTTGAAAAATCAACCAGCTGCCCATTTTTCTCTAGAACGATCAATAGTTTACCCTTGCTATATTCTTAGACTAGTTAGTAATTCTATAGCTTTGACGTTTGAAAACTGAGTTTTTAACTTTTTTCTATTGGTTACTTTTTATCATAATGTTTTTCTTTTGTATGTAGTTTTTGTTCTATGTAATTGATAGTTTTGTGTTTATACGATGGATGCAATTTATGTTGCATAACTTTATTTATACAATATCTAGGTTAGGTTAGGTAGTTAACTAACGTCTCACTGGAGCTACACAACGGGCTATTGGCGACGGTCCGGGATCAATCCCCAAGGGAAGGATCCGGGAGGACAATTACACGTAATTTTGAACCACGGTCAGATGACGAGGTCACACCTGAGCTGGCAGCACACTCTCCAAACTTCCACACCACGTAAATGTGAAGATAGAGGCCACGACAAATTTAACGCGCACTAGCACCCTTGCACACGACGGTCTTTGATTGGACCTAGTTTTGAACTCGCAACCCTCCGGTTGGTAATCCGCTGCTCTTCCAACTTGGCTACCGCTTCTTTATACAATGTGTACACTCTTTATTTGTCTGTTGCATGTCCTGTACTTTTCATCTTATGTCGCTGTCATGTAACTCGAGTAATTGGCTTGATTGTACGAATAATTAAATAAAAATTGTCAAAAGGTTTGTTGCAGTACGTATTTTTCACAGGTAGAACAAAATAATATCGGGTTGATGCAAATGTTCGTGTCGTTTTCGGCGCTAGATGGCATCACATCGCAAAACCGAATTGTTATCTACTTCACGAGTGTAAAGTTTTGATCTTGGAAAGAAAGGGGGTATTTCAATTAACGTCACACTGGAACAACACAACGGGCTATTGGTGACGGTCCGGGATCAATCCCAAAGGGAAAGATCCGAGGACAACACCACGTAATTTTGAACCGCGGTCGGATGACGAGGCAACACCTGAGCTGGCATCCTACTCTCCAAACTTCCACACCACGCCAACGTGAGGACATTTGAGGCCACGACAGATTTAACGTGTACCAGCCCCCTTTGTACACGACGGTGTTTGGCTGGATTCGAACTCGCAACCCTTCGGTTGCCAGTTCGTTACTCTTCCAACCGGTCCACCGCAGCCCCTCTTGGAAAGAAGGATTTTCAGCGAGTATTTTGGAAAAAATTGCGTCAGTGATTTGTTTTCTAAATTTCGTTAAGCAATAAAAATGGCAGAAAATAAGGAGCATTTTCGACATATGCTTTTTTATTTCCGAAAAATAAAGAATGCTTCGCAGGCGCAAAAGAAGATATGTGTTGTGTTGAGTTTTGACGATTGCACTTGCCGTAAGTGGTTCAGAAAGTTTTGTCAGCTCTGGAAAGTTTCGTCACCTTAGCCAAAAATCTCAGAACTTCTACGAGCGTGGGATTATGCTGCTATCGGAGAGATGGAGAAAAATCATCGAACAGAACGGCACATACTCTATTGATTAAATATAATTTTTAGTAAATAAAATTTTTCTCCGATTTTTGTCAAAAAACGGGATGAACTTTTACATCAACCTAATACAAGAAAGAGAACATTGCAGAAATGTGTTTCGTTTTGTGAAAAAAATATATTTAATTTATATGGATCTAATTACTTAAAATTTATATAAGATATGCTCTTAATGTTCCAACGTGTTGCCGAGGGGTTAAAGGCGTTGCCCTTACAAAACTGATAAACTGATGCTCTTGGCTAAGAGTTTGAATCTCGTATGTGCCGAAGTCGAATTGACTGCTTGATGTTTCCTGGTTTCTGCAGGATGACACATAAAGGTCGGACAGCTACTCCAATGTCTACAGGAACAACAAATCTTAAGGTCCTTTGAGACAGCATCTTTCATAGTGAACCCGATTACCCTATTTTTAGTTATAGGTTGTGGAAACTGCGAAATCACGAAACAAAAAGGAAACACGAATTAACATTTTTGGAATAACTTTTCCGCCACCAACTTTATTTTCTTATATATATATAAATAAGTAAAACTACCCTAAGAATAGAATAGATTTCCCCGAGAAACAATTTTTGTTCTTATTTTTGTTCTTGTTACTATTTGCATTTTGTTTTTGTTTTTATTTGGTTTCTCCTTTTTTGATTTGTGGTGATGGTCTATATATATATATATATATATATATATATATATATATATATATATATATATATATATATAGCAACAAAAACCCCTTGGAGGGGACTGGATTTAAACTACATACAAGTTAGAGAAAAGTAAATTTGCTGGTATATAAATAGATAAGTTTGCTGGTATAGAAATAAAATTAATGTTAAAAAAAATTCGAATTAAAATAGTTGAAATATTATAAATTCTTTGTTGTAGTGACAGAAGATCAAGGTTGCTTACTTTACAAGTTGAAGCTATATTTATGTAACTTAGGTATATCTGTTAGAAGTTTGTTGAAAATAGTAATTTTTTTAAATCGCTGTCAAATCGATCTATCTTTTTTTGAAAAATAATAGGTTACCATTACTCTTTATCTGTACTGACGACATTCAATTTAAAGCAATTTTTTTGTTATTGCAAGTGCCACTAAATGGAATTTCGTAGAAACAATGTATTTGCTTTAAAAATAGTCATGAATATCTGATCAAATTAATTTGCCATTCTTCCATTAAGGATAGCAAAATTCGAAACTGTCGCATGCCTGTTGATGAGTGCTATAAGTCAAAAATTATTGGTAGGGGAAATATGAGTATGTGTATTTGTCGTAAATTCGTCATTTTTACGAATTGAGTTACGGCTATTCTATAGGAAATGAATTTAAGAAAGTGCATTCCTAATCCCCCAATCCTGCTCAAAATCAATTTTTGTAATAGTTACCTTAGTGTCACCTTTCGAATTTATGTCATACAAAAGGGGTGCGGTGTATGTGACATGTTTTATATGGATGGATATATGATGTACAAAAGTAAGTTGTAGAAATCATAAAAATGTCAAAAAGATGATGCAAAAATTATTCTCCTGAGACTTAAATGATATCGCCATTTTTTTTATCAAAAAGAAATGATTATTCTGGTCAATTTTTAAATCTACGATTAAACGATAAACCCGAATTAAGTCGAGTAATTGTGCTAGTAGTACATAAATACTTTTATACCATAGTAGAAAACGAGAAAATTTCCAAATTCGTGGATTTTGGGTTATGTCCTCAAATCACTTTGAGGTTAACGAAATTTATAATATAAATAAGTACCAAAGTCCTTCTGTCAATACGTTCTGAAAGAATAAAAAGTATTTTTGTGCACACTGTTTTAAAAATTAAAAGAATAAATACTGCTACAACAGCTGCTGCTGAGAAATTCCAAAATGGACAGTAGCTTTTCTACGAAGGTACAAAATTAGTGCTGTGATCAATTTAGAAAGAATTCCTTCATGTTCTCTATAAGAAGCCGTATGGTTTTCTACACAGAGTTAAAATCTATAAATAATTCTTACAAACTAATTATACATCATTATAAACTCATTATTTTTCAATACATAAATTTGGAATACATATAAGCGGATATATTCGAAAAACAAAATGCTTCATTACTAATACTATATTTAAGTGAAATCTAAAAAGGATGAGGGTAATTATTATTTCAACTAGTATTTATCATTAATCGTTTCCTCTAATTTTATTTGTTTCTTTATTTTTTAGTTAAACAAACTGTTATTGTTTTTTGGCAGTTTTAACATCCATTGTTAAAATTTTTTATAAGTCTTCCCAGATTTGTAAGAATAATCCCTAATTAAAAATCAATAATATTTACTACGAGAAAATTCTTTTACAAATTATAAATCACGTGAAAATCTGAAGATCCTTCCCCTCTAATTAGTTTATTAAACCCCTTAAGCTATTTTTGAAGAAATAAATTGTTTGGCTGAATAAGATTACTGATCTTCCCAGCAATTAAATTTTGTTTCTCTATTAATTAAGAAAAATTGAACGAGGATTATTAAGATTCATTTTAAAAGAAAACGTATTTCATTTACGTTAATTAGACGTATATATAATCTGACAACTGGTTTCAAATTCGATGCCTTATTTAATTCAGCAAATTGGTTTGGGATTTATTTCAGATAAATGCAAACCAGGTATGGATCTTTTCATGACAAAATAAATTGACAAAACGCAGCAAGAAATTTGCATGAATTGATTTTGTGATTTTGGATTTTAATGGATAAAGTCGATAAATTATATTGAATTCTAATTTTAGTAAAGGTATAAATATTTATGTATGACGACATTAGGAATTTATCTAGCAAAATGCTACGTATATGTGCAAGTCCTGTTTTTATTTATTTCTATTGGAGGAAAAGTTACGCTTTTCCGTGAAATTCAATCAATTTATCATTAATAAATCGAATGATACTAGATATGAGGAATCGGGTGGTTATAAATCATTTTATATCAAAACAAAGTTGAGTAAAACGTCTTTTGTTATGTTAATGAACTGGTTTTTTTTAAACATAGGTAAATGTGAAAAGTGAGTTGGAACCAGACACGTTGTTTGCAGAATATTATAAAACCAATAAATGCTAACTTTTCCGATTAGTGAAATAAACGCGTTTATAATGATATGAAAAACATGAAAACAATCACCATTGGGTTACAAAAGGGATAAATCTATTCAAACAGGGAACCTATTAGGGACCAGCACCAGAATGTGTGTTGTTCACACATTCGTTGCATAACACTGACAAGACTTAAAAACATCTCTAGAATTTGTGTTCTTATTGTTGCAACTGTTCGCACTAAGAATGTTCTTATCGTTACAAGTGTTCGCGTTAAGAATTCTTAGACTAAAAGTGTACCGCGCAACCTTTCTCCGTACGCATGTCAAACTATTTGCTCTGTATTCATTTACCAGTTTTAATTGTTATGCCTGAATATATTACCTTTCCTTGTTCCTGAGATGCTTATGGCACAGTTGATAACACGCAGAAATAACATCGAATAATTGAATGCTGCTAGCCAGCATTTTGAGTTGGGGTTCTTCAGGAAGCCAGAATCTGAACCACCAAAACACTGGTGACATCCCCAAAACACGTTACTTCAAAATTATCAATTTCTTTTTCATTACACCTTAAACATTAAACATGTTCTGCATGGTTATTAAAATCAAGTGGTAAAGAAAATTAAGTTTGCTGACTGAAATTTCATATTTTAATCCAATCGAATGTTTTTAAGACAAATTGAAACACGGTTTCCGTTTATATTGATTTACAAGGATTGTTGCCCATTGCAGCCCATTGGTTTAGGCTCCCAGCTCAACAGGCTCTAGGTTTGAATTCGGATTCAAGCATGGATGTTTGTAATACTTAAGAATCAACTTTACATATTGACTGACAGAATACATGAATTTTTTCAACATTTCGAAAGATACTAT
This sequence comes from Meta bourneti, assembly GCA_933210815.1. NCBI lineage: Eukaryota > Metazoa > Arthropoda > Arachnida > Araneae > Tetragnathidae > Meta > Meta bourneti. The sequence continues at coordinate 101,327,713 of OW119924.1, read as the reverse complement.
TGCTCGTCTCCTTGGAATAGGAGGCCGCTGTTGCCCGGTTGGAAGAGTAACGGACTAGCAACCGGAAAGTTGCGATTTTGTGGAGGGTGTGGAAGTTCGGAGAGTGAGGTGCCAGCAGCTGAGATGTTGTTCTAGTCATGATCTTGGTTCAAAATTACCTGGTGTTGCCTTCGATTCTTTTCCTTCGGATTTGATCCCGGACCGTCTCAAATAGCCCGTTGTGTTGCACCAGTGTGACGTTAATTAAAATATTTACCTTGGAATACAATTTTGAAAAGATTCTGTAGATATTTCTCTTAGAAAAGAAGGATAGCGAAGACTGCAGGTTGGAAATTGGAAGTGGCAGGTTGTAAAGTGTGTGCGGACCCTCGGAGGATTAAGTTGTAGTCGCGGTATGAGTCCTAGTGTAGCAAAAAATGACCGCAGAGGGTCAGACTAAACCGCTGTCCTGGATGGGCAGAACCAATTTCCCTTCTGATTATAGAACAGGAAACTTCAGTATAAGATATTTCAGATATTGGATGGAAAGGTTTAGAGAATTGGATCTAATTACACACATCAAGGATTTCAATTAAACTCGCAATCGTTTCTTTAGCTGATGCAGATTGTTGGTTTTGAGTAATTAATTCTGTGTGTGTGTGTGTGTGTGCAGTGTACCTCTTGACGAGTACCGGTTTCATTCAGAGACAATACCTTATCTGGTGTGCTGAAAGGAAAGAATTAGCTGCATCAAATCTCGATAACCCTTTTTCCGAGTTTCCAAATATATCCCTTTGTTCAACAGGTTGTGGGTTCTAATCCCCGTATTGGCATGGGTATCCATTCATTGTAATTCAGAACACACTTTAAGCCTTTCTACTTCGACTGGGACTCTAATTAGAAGGCATTAAGAGTCCCTGCCTAATTAGCTTTCGTGTAGAAAAAAGGTCAACAAATAAACCATAGAACCAAACATTTTTCAAGAACTATTTCGCCTACATTGTTGCTCGCTGGTTAGTCTATTCGCCTTCTACATCAGATGGGGATAATCATTGCGCAGGAACCAATAAAGAAGACAATAGATATAGGAGGAGTCAGTATAATAACCTTCCAAGTGGTTACTCCTCCTTCAAGTTCTGATCAATTTTGATAGTAACTAGATATCTAGTTATCAAGATATTGTCGATATTTTTATGGGGGAGACGAGATCAACATGAGGTTTTCCTTTAATGACCGCGATATTATCTTCTCCATCAAGATGTCGTCAACTTTGCTAATGACGAGATACCACGTCGAGACAACTACCAGGAGTGTTGGTTAATCTGTCGGTTAACCAACCCACCAGGTTAACCTGTCGGGAGACACGCTACACATTGAACCAATATGCGATAAACGGCAGACCGCACGCACAAGCATGACACCATGTTTTCTCTGCAAAATGAGAACACGCATGTACATGCCGGATGTTCATACAGAGTTAGTGAGCCTATATGGATAGAGAGATGACATAGGGAAAATGGCAGCCATGTTTTTCGACTGTTGCGGTGCCAACGCCGACGCTATGCAAAAGCGGGTTTCACTAGTGTTGCTAATCAGGTTATTTTGATACGAAGACTTCGGGTTTGGCGACAGTTTGGCGTTGGGTTTCAAATATTGATAGATTGGATTTTCTCATGGTATAAGAGTTGCTCATTTAGACCAGACCAGTTTATAAACTAGTAATATACAGAACTTAATCTGGTGTGTGCTTGGGGGTCTGAGTAAAAAAGTTTTTTTAAATTTTGTACATTGAGTTAGATTTGAATTAGGAACACTTTCATGTTATTCCAATGTGGGGCAACGTATTTTGCCCTGTAATTTTCCGAATAAATTATTCATCTAAAATATTTTTCCATAAGATAAAAGAGCTTTAAATCCTTAATAGAAATACACTAAAACTCCAATTATCACGACTGAGTACTGGACGTAATCCTGATATGAAAAAAAATCCGGAGAATTGGGACAGTCAAAAAACGGTTACGTTGTGAAATAAAACGCCAATATTGATCTAAAATAATTTGTGCTTATTTTTATTACGAGAATACAGTATATTTGAATGGCAACTTAATAAAAAAGTACGCCTAATGTACTGTATTTTAAAAGTAAGGTAAATAATTAAGTATTTTAAATATCCATTTTTTCATCATTCAAATATTCATAAATTATTTATATTGTGGAAAGAAATAAAAAATTCAGTTTAAACATAAATAGAATTTTATATTATTTAAATATAACGTTTCGGAAAAAAATATTTTCGAGCAATACTAGTAAAACCATTTTTTACGCTTTCCATTTTTGGCGGAATATCGTATCGTTTGGCGACATTTTTCTGATTTGGCGAGAATGGTCGACGGAATTTTACACATGTACCATTGCTTCTTTTTAGTTGTCTAAATTAATGTTATCAATAGTTTACACCTTATTTTGTTCATTAAGTGAATAAGTTGATTTGTATTAAATGAAAAAAGGCGTTCTTACATTCAAAATTATGTAAATTACAAGTGTATCCAAACAAAACTTCCAAAATCGCAATCATCAACGTACAACCGCCATGTTGAACTGACCTGAAAAGGAAAAACATGGCTGCCGACCGCATCAGCCAATCAGAAAATGTCGGGTGTATGTCACCTCTCTCTTTTTATATAGGCTCTCTATACGGAGTATCTTGCACTTTCTTTTCTAACAAATTCATATTTTTGACCACTTTCTCAGTTTTCCAGTTATGAACCATTTTGAATGAAATTCACCTAGATACAACTCACAGCACAAAGGAAACAGGACTGTTTTCAGTCTCTTTCATAACTCCAATATACAATTAACGGGGTCTTGCACTTTCTTCCCCAAGTTCATATTTTTAACCACTTTCTCAGTTTTCCAGCTATGACCCATTTTGAATGAAATTAATCTAGATACAACTCACAGCAAAAAGGAAACGTAGGACCGTTTTCACTGGCTCCATTCATAAGGCCAAACAACGTAGCATTCATAGCGTTACTACATTGCACGCTGTTCCATTATTAAACATCCGATAACATAGTTATAATATTTCACAAGCCGCGTCAAACTGTACGAAGACTCAATTTTCTTTTAATAATCTTACGCACGCTCGCGAAGAGTGGGATGCATTCTTTTAAAAAAATATCCTATTTTCAAAAATAGGTTTTTTCCTACCAACGAATTAAACCTTCACAAAATTTACTCTCAAGGAAAGTTCCCGGTCTCATTAAAACCACTTTTTCTCCATCTCCCACCTAAAAACGCCGAAAGTGGAGAGCTATTCAGGTTTCTATGGAAGTTTCCTTCCATACAAAATGGAAAAAAATTAAATAAATAACGGCGAACGGAGTCGCTTAATGCTGCCGCTGGATGAAGATGAAGTGGGAGTGGCTCTGCAGAGCACGGAGAACACGAAATTAATGCTCGCCAAAAAAGTAAGCTCTCTAGCCTGGTTCCGAGGACTTCATCTGCCCCATGCAGTGGGAATTCAATTTGGTCTGGAATAGAATATCTCGACTGAAGATGTGAAAAATAATGAAGTTTTAGGACAAATGAGAAATAAAAGTCAGGTTCCCTGACAGAAAATTCATTCTTCTTGAAATTGGAAGTGGCGCTGCATGTTTAGGATTCATAAAAATGAGCGTAGTTAAATTCTAAACATTTCTTCGTTCCGTCCATGGACTTATTTTTAAATCTTATAAATTTATACATGAGTATGATAAGTAGTTAATTACAGCAGAACCTTGATTATCCGAGTTCCGATTAACTGAGTGCTCGTGTTATCCGAACTACCGAATTCGATAATGAGTGTATTTTTAAGCTTTAAATAACGCTTCGAGCTTGAAGGTAGTGAACTAACGTCGCACTGGAGCAACACACGGGCTATTGGCGATGGTCCGGGATCAAACCCGAAGGGAAAGAACTGAGAACACCACCACGTCATTTTGAACCATGGTCAGATGACGAAGTTTCACCTGAGCTCGTTTCGAGCTTGAATGCGAACTTTGCGAATGAGAACTTTGTCCTTTACTGGTCTGGTTTAGTAGACACATGGTTGGTTTGGTAATGGTTAGAATTAAGATAAATAAACGCACTGTAACTAATACGTACCTCAAACTTTATTGCAATGAACTCTTAAAGGGCAGCTCAACTGTGGACAGAACTTATACACACAGCTAAACTATAGACAGAGCTTATACACACAGCTAAACTATGGTCAGAACTTATACACAGTAAAACTATGAACAGAACTTATACACGCAGTAAAACTATGGACAGAACTTATACACACAGCTAAACTATAGACAGAACTTATACACACAGCTAAACTATAGACAGAACTTATACACAGCTAAACTATGGTCAGAACTTATACACGCAGTAAAACTATGGACAGAACTTATACACACAGCTAAACTATAGACAGAACTTATACACACAGCTAAACTATAGACAGAACTTATACACACAGCTAAACTATGGTCAGAACTTATACACAGTAAAACTATGAACAGAACTTATACACGCAGTAAAACTATCGACAGAACTTATACGCACAGCTAAACTATAGACAGAACTTATACACACAGCTAAACTATGGTCAGAACTTATACACACAAATAAAACAAGTAAATAACATACAATTCTAACTAATGGATTCGGATCAATCATTGAGAGGTTATATCTTAATAACAAGATTTTGACTCACCGAATTAATTCTGCACAGCATGGATAGTTGCGTTTATCGATTTCGATTTACGGATGAATATGATTTTTTACTGCTTAAGCGTTATTCTTTGTTTCTTTCTAGCAAATTCTGATTGATTAATCATCCATTTAAAATAACAGAAACAGCTGTAGTAGTTGGTAGAACCGCGGATTAGCAACCGGATGGTTGCGAGTTCGAAACTCGATCCATCCAAGATCCGTGGGCCGATTGGATGAATAACGGATTAATTAGCAAACGGAGGGTTGCGAGTTCGAAACTCGGTCCAACCCAAGACCACGGGGGCTGGTGCGCGTTAAATCTGTCGTGGTCTCAAATATACTCACGTTGGCGTAATGTGGAGATTCGGAGATTGGTGTGCCAGCTCAGGTGTTGATCTCGTCATATGACTGTGATTCAAAATTACGAAGTATTTTTCTTTGGGATTGATCTCGTATCGTCGCCAATAGTTTGTGTTTATCCAGTTCGATGTTAATTCAATTACCTACCTACTACCTAATAAAATAATAAGCGCCATCTAGTGGCTAGACAAGAGAGAGTCTAGAGTTCGAATATATTCCGGGCCTTTTCACCTTTGATACAGGCCTCTTTACCTCTCCAGATCTCTTGAGAGGACATGTCCATCTTTTCTACGAAAGGTTTTGGACACGTGCCTTAATGCCATTTTAAAGGTGGCGAAGGTTGCTCGTGAATTGCTACAAGATCTCTAACCCAACAGATCACGACAAGGAGTACTCTACGATTTATATCTGTTGGAGTTGATTCAGATAGTCAAATTGAGAGAAATATCATTTTTAAAGAGTAAAAGTAAGAGAGTTTTTTTAAAGAGTTTTATCATTTTTTTACTCGGTGATTCTAGAAAGTCTAGTGATTGAGACCATATCAATAAATGTTCCGGAGTTAGTATTGTTAAATCCGATGAATTTGAGGTAGGTAGTTAATTAATGTCACTGGAGCAAAAACAATGGGCTATTGGCGATGCGATGAATTTGAGGAGATAGGATTTAGAGGTCTCGAATTCAATATAGCCTCGATTTGGTAGAAATAAAGTTGTCAAAAGTCCTCAAAGTTCAAAACTGCAGATTTACAAGCTCTAAATAACTCAAAGTTTGGAGAATAGGGAGGAATGAAATGTGAGGAATGTTCATAGATTGAGAAGAATCAAAATGTTGAACTTCAGTGTTTTGAAGACAGCAGTTTATTAAATTTGTTGACATTTAAATTTGTACGACATTTTTGCACATGCAGACGACTTGCGATTTGATTCTCAATCTGCTCTGAGGTAGGTTAGGTTTTGTAAGAAAAGGCCCACAAATGTCGATCCCAATTTTTTGGAGTGGATTTATACGTTCAGCAGACAAATCCGCTATTACTTGTTGGCATATGCTACGGCTTTTAGTATTTAGCAAGGAAAACACCTGTTGAGGAAATTGTCTAACCTTCTTGAATCAGAATTTTTATGAACCGAGTTAATTGTGGCCCTGCATGAAAATGCTTATTGTGGAAATGGTCAGGTATTAAGTTTGATCAAATCATTTTTGGGGAGTAAGATAGGATGTTCCTGATCAAGTTGGCTTTGCTTTCTCAAGTCTACCTCCTACAATAAGAGCATTTGAATTATTCGTGAATATTTTTTTGAAAAATTCAACCAGGAAGTCCACAATTTTTAGGCTCAAAAGTTGAAAAGTGGGAAAAGTCAATCGAGTTGCCGGGAAATAATATACAGTTCTAACAAATGGATTTGAATCAACCATGAGAATTAATAAGTAGTAAATTTCGATTCACCGAATTAATGCACAGCAAGGACGGTTGCGTTTATCAATTTCGATTTGTGCATTGATTTGATTTTGGCCTGCTTGAGTGATTTGATTCAATAACGCAGATTTTTTGGTGGCCAATTTTAAGAAACGTCGTTCTTTGTTTCTTTCTAACAAATTCTCATTGATTGATCATACATTTGAAATAACAGAAGCAGCAGTAGCCCAGTTGTTAGAGGTCGCGGGTTAGCAACCGAATGGTTGCGAGTTCGAAACTCGATCCATCCAAAGACCGCCGGGTCTGATGGGCGTTAAATCTGTGTTGGACTACAAAGTACTCACATTGGCGTAATGTAAAAATTTGGAGAGTGAGATGCCAGCTGAGATGTTGACCTCGTCATCTGATCGTGATTCAAAATTCTCATTGGTTGGTTGTGCAAATGAAATAATAAACGACATCTAGGGGCTAGACAGAGATTAAACAGCCTCATTAACACTAAAAGGATAGTTTTAAATTTACAGGTATAAAAATTTTCAAGTTCTAATGTTTTATTCAAATCTGAAATGTTTAGAATAGAAGTTTTAACATCCTTGAAGGAGATAGTTTGAAAATGGCTACACTCAGCACTGAATTATTGAGTTTTACCATAATTCGTAATGTTAGATATGTGTAAATAATGCGGATATTTAAGGAATCAGAAGTTTGACCATATATTTCGTGTCAAATTGTTGCAATTTTAAGTTATATTATTCTTAGATACTTGATTGCCGATATCTGGCGTTAAAGTTTGTTTCCTTTAGTTTATTTTTGATTAAACTGTGTTGCAATGGTAGAACATGCAGAAGATATAGCTCGACGATACTCACCATTGTAATTATGCAATCCATTTCCAATATACTTCTCAACTGCCAGTAAGTTTACTTCCAAGTTTTAAAGCTATTTCAAATGTTTTAATTTAATTAATGATGGAAGATGATTTAAGGTAATTTTTTATGCAATTTTTCAGAGTATACAGCTAAGCATACAGAGGCGTTACAGTGATTGGATGTAATGACAAGAAAATTTAAAAAAATCATTTAAACTAAAAAGTACGTGAGCAAATATTTTTATTCATGCAATAAAATGTTTACAACAAAAACAATCCAGACTCTACCCAGGTGTTCTAATAAAAGTAGTTCACAATATTCAGTTGTTATCAGAAAAACATTAAATGTAGAAATTGAACGTGGAAACAACCCAAATAAAGATTTGATTCCTTATTAAAACATTAGAATGGCAACAAGAGAGTTCTTATACGTTAAATTCTATACTAAATATTAATTTCAGAGAAATTTTACAAGTATTTAAGAGAACAAAACTAGAAGGAACGAAAAATATTAGAATTACAAAAAGGACTCTGATACTTTAAATTCTAAAATAGTTGAGAACAAAAATACAAAGTATCAGATTGAAAACTATAAAAATACAAACTGCAGAAAATATATGTGCCAATGTAAGGCTAAGAAAGTTTAGATGGACAAACAAGTTTGCTTTGAAAATTAAGTCTTGAACTACTAGCATTCATCGTGATCTTTGACACCAGAAAAACATTGGCAGCACTCAGAATAATCTCCGTTTGTTCACTGCGCACTTTATTTTCGGTGATGGTGGATTATGGAAAGGCTAATTTTGCGCACTGGAAACCGGTTTGAAGATCTTTCACGTGGTTGTGGGTAAACCATAAAACGCCTCTTATATACTCTGGAATTTGCTACCACTTTTTGTGTTTCATTTTCATTTTACAACTAGATAAGAGGGAGTGATATTTTTGATAAAATCGGCTGTGCACCTTTAAGTTACTAAAATTTTCCTAAATAATGTTGGCTATTTATCATAATACAAAGTAAGAATCCAAGATTCCCCAATCTTTTACGATTCTAAAATTACCGATAAACATTTCTGATGGTAAGAATACGGCGGGCAATTTCGACTTATTCTTAAGAATTTCTGAAGTAAAAACGGAGCAAATAAGAATTGGACGAGGAACCAATCAGCAAAAAAGCCTCATTTCCTTTTATTGAGCTATGAAATCGGTTTCGTCTGTTACGTCTTCCAGTGAATGATTCACCGCAGATTTTGTGGTACCCTAGATATTTTATTTTTAAAAACAAGGAAAAGTGGGGACTTATTGAAAGCGTCCTAAGAATTTACAACATTCTTTGGAATCAAATAGGTTCTTTTATTATTACCTAGCATTATTGCTTGGCGTTTCCATAGTAACGTTTGTCTCATTCAACAATGGAGAGTTGAATGTAGCAACTGATATTTTTGAGAGAGAAGGCACTTTTAAAGTACCTTAAAATATCTGGCACAACTAATTATATCAATATTGACGTGAATGCGAGTTCTAAAAAGGAAGATATTTTTTAAGGAAAATATGCTGTGATATATTTATAGAATTATAGTGCGTATTATAGGATTATATTGCATAGATGGAATATATTGCAGATAAATTTAGTTTTATATAAAGGAATGGTAATTTTGTCTTTATAAGATATAAATTTATGTCCTCCACTTCTAATTTTAAGGTGTTTCCATGGCAATAAGCCGATTCTATTTATATTTATTTTAAACTCGACTAAGGATTAAAGTTATTTCACTGAAATATTTCATATTATTTATGATTGTGTGTGTGCAAATAATAAAAATAATGGATAAAATTTTCCAATATTAACCCTCTGAGCTTCACGAGATTTACGAGTAGAATGTAGCATTACTACATACTACTGTATTGCTACATACGAGTAGTATGTAGCATTGCTGTTACGCCGTAGCAGACACAAAACCATATATAAGGTAAATTTTATCGATTTTCAAAGACGGAGCATATGGGCAGAGTTGCTGTTGTAAAATCTCAGGTGGGTAAATCACGTGGGCCTACGAATCGCCTTGGTCCGATTGGCTATTGAAGGGCAGATTAGTGCTTTTGATAACACCGGATCATCACTTTAACCAATCAATAATTTGTCCAACATTAGGATTCATGCTTTTTTCCATAACCACATGACAAATCTTCAAACCGAGAGACCAGAAGAAATAGCATGAAGCTGTGTGCGCATATTCCAAAGATCAAATTAGAAGGTCGATGGTACACTTGTGATGACATACATGGATCCCATTTCAAGGATAAATTTCTCGCACACAATAAATAAATTTTAAATCAATGACAGTAATAAATCACTGAGTAAATATCTGTGCAGGTAGAAACCTCACTTCCATAGGAAGTAAAGTTCCGCGAAATAACATGACGGTGGCGCCCTCGACATTGGTGTGTGTCAACAGTACCATGGTAACATTCCCGCTTCTTTCTTATAGCAACCGAAGAAGTTGAGAGATTTTCGTTTCCCTAGTAAACGAACACATTGAGAATTCAGATTTTGAATTTATTCTTATGGAAATAATACAGATTTTTAATTTTTTTCTTGAGCAATGTATGGAAAGCCAGCTTTTTCACTTTATCATAGCTTCAAATGTTCGAAATAAGTATAATTAAAGATTTTTGAATTACGAAAATTCACGTCCCAGTGTTTACCGCTTGTCATTTACTCTGTTTTGAAAGACCATTTACTTTTTTTTGCTATAATTATAAAACGAAATATTCTAGATATGGTACACATCAATTTTTTTCCAGATCTGAATTCCTCTTTTGAATGCGTCATCTGAACTTAAGCAATCAGTTTGTAAACTTTCTTTGATATCAGTTGCTTGTTTTTCAAACGAGATTTAAAAAATATAAATGCACCATAACACGCACCTTTTTGAATCAGTTAGATATAGCATTGTTGATCTCCATTGATATAATCTGTGAAGCATTATTTAAACTTAAATGTACGCAATAATTTTTTGTTCTTAAAATAACTGGTATACAACAAAAGAATACATACCCCACACAGGTGTTCAAAAAATAGTTCGAGATTTCCTGTTATTATTCCTTATTATTTCCTGCATGCTAATTTCAAACAGCTCTGCATCAAGACTTGAACATGGAGGTGCCGAAACAATAAACGAATTTCATATATGCTTTGCAAGCAATCTTTATAAATGTCTAAATTTACTTTCAGAATTAAATTTATGTAATTAACTTTATTGATATTCTTTTGCTGCATGGCAACAAAAAGGTAAGTAGGTCTGTATTTAATTAATGTCACACTGAAGCAAAACAACGGGCTATTGGAGACGATCCGGTATCAACCCGAAGGGAAAGATCTGAGGACAACACCACGTAATTTTGAGCCACGTTCAGATGGTGAGATCCCACCTGAGCTGGCACCCCACTCTCCAAACTTCCACACAACATTTGAGACTACGACAGATTTAACGCACCAGCCCCTTGTACACGACGGTCTTTGGTTGGATTCGAACTCGTAACCCTCCGGTTGCTAATCCGTTACTCTTCCAACCGGGCTACCGCTTCGGAGGCATCAAAAAGAAAATGAACCTATGTAAATAAGAACAGAGTGTTTGTACATTGAATATGTTGGCCCCATTTCAAGTTATTTATCAGCTTTGGGTCATTCTAATGCAAAATCAGTAGTTTGATGTCTATGTGTGTGCCCGCATAACGTCCAAACGGCTGGAAATATATACATAAAACTTTGTATACTGTGAGTACTCACACTCATGTAGTGACTGGAATTCTTTGCTTTAGTCCGTCTGTCCGCCTTCCTATGTCTGTTTTTGTGTTTGTGTAAGTGTCACATAAATTTTGTTCAATCTATTTTAATGAAATGTTATAAATTTTATAAAACATAGTTTAGTGAATACAGTATTTAAATTTCCTTTGCTTACATATTTAGGCATGTTTCATGCTAAATCATCTGAGTATCTATACTTAAATCAACTATAGTTTGGCAGTTTGGGAGAAGCTGGAATGTATATTGAGCATTGCGATTACTTGGATTGTTTCACCCGTATTGCTGCAAAAGAATTATTTTTCCAAAAATAACTGTTACGGAATTTAAATTCTAATATCTTACTTATTTTGTGGTTTCTGTTCAAAACTAAATATTTTAATTGAAAAATTGCTGTAAGGTGTAATGAAACGAAAGCTTGTGTTCGTTTACAACTTGCAAAAATATTTTATTTGTCCGTTCGGAATTAATTTCGCATTTTAAAACTTTGTTCTATTTTTAGTTGTAGATTTTCGCAACTACGAGATAAAAACGAATGACAAATTAATATCTTAAAACACAACTTTTCCCTGACGAATTATTTCATTTCGCTCTGTTTTTTTATTGTACATTTAGTGATATTTTTTATTAAATTTTAATTTCTATTCATCATACGCTACAACAACCCCACAAAGTAATTGATGACTGCATGCGGGTTGGAGAAAAGCAAACTTTAAACGTAACTTTTCTGATATTGGAAGAATATTAATATTAGAAAATATTGGAATTAGGATGTTTAAATATTGAATATTCTCTATTGTTGTTGACAGAAAGTCACGATTACTTAATTAACGAGTTGAAGCTATATTTAAGCAATTTATTATACCTGTTAGAAGTTGATTGAAAACAGAGATTTTAAAATCGATCTACCATTTTTTGAAAACTGATAAGAGGCTTTTGCTTTGTACGAACTAAAGATATTCAATTTTAAAACAGGTTAGTCTTTTGCTCATGCTAATAAATGGAATTTCAAGAAAAAAAATGCATTCCCTTTAAAAAAGGCGGCCGTGGTAAACCAGTTGGAAGAGCAACGGATAAGTAACCGGAGGGTTGCAAGTTCGAATTCAACCAAAGACCCAAAGGGAGGCGTACATTAAATCTGTTGTGGCCTCAAACATCCTCACGTTGGCGTGATGTATAAGAAAAAGTCTATTTAACGTGAAAAGAGTAAACGAAAAACTTGGTGATAATAAAAGTGTTATTTTGCTACTTGGTATATGCCAACGCCAAAATTAATTTTTAATTTTCTAATTTATAACGAATTATTTATTTTGTGTAAAGTAGCTAAAGGCACAGATTCATTCCTTGGTGGTTTGTTTATATTTCGACTAATTTTCCATAAGTCATTTTTTCGATACATAATGATTTATATAATTCCGTTTCATAAAATCAAGCGTTCAAAACAAAACCATTTAAAATAAAAAGGCAATGTCACTTTAAAAAGAGGTTAACGCTAAAATTAAGTAATTTTAAAATAAGACAATTAACTTTAAAATAAGACGTATAACAATACGTTGATACAATACAAATATTTGTTTTTTAATTTTGATGTAGGTTTCCATTACAAGGCAATTAAAATCAGCAAGACACATTTATTTTTCAAGTCTCAACTTATATTAATGGATTGTATTGAAAGTTGTTCTCAATAGTGAAGAATCAACATTTATCATTCTAAACGTAGTTTCCATTCAGATACTGGCTCAGTGGGTATGTCCACTGCTCTAGCAACCTTCGAGTTGTAGGTGGCGCAGGTTCGATTCCTATCAGGTGCAATCCTCCCTGAGTGTATTTCTCTTTTCTGAGTTAGTAAAAACTTTCATTGTGTGTGTGTCTATTACTTGATATTGTGTGTCTTGTGTCTAGCGCAGTATGGCCAAATATGGCCCATGCGCCATAAAAACCAACCAATCAACCATACTGGATATCTGAATTGACCAAAGAAAGTGCCACAAAAAATCGATTCAAAACCGCATTCCAGTTGGAGTAAAGCGAATTTTAAATAAAACTCCTGATATTGGAAAAGTATCACGATTATAAAATATTCCAATAAGGACTTTTGAAAATTTAAATGTTTTTTCTTAAGTGAAAGGAGATGGAGACTGTTTACTTTACGAGTTGAAGCTATTCTTATTCAACTTTGATATCTCAAACAGTCGTGGAAACAATAATTTTCTTTTTCAAAACCGCTGTAAAACGAACCATACGTTTTTGAAAAATTGCTATCGATTAGCTTTGCTTTGTCTGTACTGAAGATACATTTAATTTTAAAACAAGCTGTTATTTCGCGTGCGGAATAGTATTTTCAAGATTAGCGTAAAAATCATGAATACATACCCATAAACCATGAATAGCGTAATTGATTATGAATACAGTATCAATATGATTTGTCATCCTTTCATAATGATGGTGAAATTTGGAAATACTGCATCCCTGGTGCAAGAGTGCTACAAGTAAAGAGATATTGATAGGAAAACTGAGTTCAAAACTATTCTGTAAGGTAGTCATTTTTACAGGAAATGAACTTAAGCAGTTCGCAATCACTTCAAAACTCAAAATCGACCTTGGTAATAGTCATCGCACTATTGTAAAAGACCTATAGTACAATGTATGTGAAATGGATTATGTGGATGGATAAAGCAAGCATACGTATTTCTTGCAAAGTAAATTAGAAGGGATAAAATGTCAAAATTGAGTTTAAAAATTATTTTGCGCTCACTTTTTTTATAATTGCATTTTCTAGGATAATTGAATTATTCTATGATAGAGAAAAGTAGCTTTTCGGATCACTTCCAATCGTCATTTAACCAATTCAATCCGAACAACTCCAGCTAATTCTGCTACCAATAGATATTTGACAAAAATGTCAGTATAAAATTTTCTTGGAGTTTGTTAATAGATTAATAATATTCAAATAAAAACTATTAACTTCTATTAATTTTTCTATACTTCTATTGCCAAAGAGAATACATCCACACGAGAACTTTCAAGTGTAAGTCAAGTAGTCACCATGATTCCATTAACATATTGTGTGTCGATTTTATATTTTATAAAACATTTAAAATTTATTTTGCAAACTTTAACATTCTGGAAATTTAATATAAGAAAATATAAAAAAGAGTAGAAGAAACATGTAAAAGTAAATGATAAAGTTCACGCACTGTATAATTATACAGATGAAACTTTACTCACTCAAAATGGTAGTTAATATTAAAACCTAAAAAATAATAGCCAATATAAATAAAAACAGCTGATAAAACTGTCAATAACTATTTCGCTTAACGCTACTGTCCTTCGAGAACTTTATTGATGAAATATAGAGTAACAACTTACATGAAGCATTAGTTTACAGTATGCTTCGACAACTGCGAGATTTATTTGCATATGTTCTTACATTTGTTTCACCGCAGTGAAAAATAATTGTTTGAAAAATATATAAATCCCATCTTTGGGAAGATTTCAACAGACTAAACATTGGGTATAGATTGTGAGCATTTCTTGAGTGACCTTTAGACAGGTTAACGACCCTCAAATTAACAACAGCCCATACAAAATACAATATTCTAATTCCATCAAGTAACATTTCTCAAAATCAGGATGTTTATTTCGATAGTGCTGATTAGTTTAGCCGGCCTGCAGACCAGATATGACCCTCCGAATAGGTTTATCTGGATAGAAGACCAGATACGACCATCCAAATAGGGTTACCCGGCCAGCAGACCAGATACGGATAACAGATGTTCCTAGAGGATACATATTTGTTTAAAATACTTTTGAACAAATAATAATTTTAATAAAGAATAATTTAAGCTTAAAATAATTTATAAAAAAGTAGGCAGAGCAAAACGTAGCGTACTTTTGAAAATAATTACGTTGCAATTTGCGAGAGCAGATTTATAAATATATCTCCTAGTTAAATTAATTATAGTACCAAGCATAGAATTACAATATTTTTATTCACCTATTAAAAACTGCTTTATTTTACCTAGGCAAAATTTCTCTACCATGAGATCAGTTCTTTTTATTATAAGTTGACACAGATAAGAAGTTTATTTTTTTTAGCTAAAATTAGCGTCGCTTCCTATCTTATGAAAAAAAAAAACAATCTTTAACGGACCCAGTTACCTACAACGCTATTTGCATTTTTCACATCGCCTTCCATTTTAACCAAGACCGGTACCATCTTAATTGGATTCATCAGGGGTGCGTAACAAGTATCTTTTAGGGTCTCCCTTTCACATTAATGCATATACAAGGGCCCATTCCATCCTCCCCCTTGGAACACACTCAGATCGTTATTCCGCTGATGGACGAAGACTCCTTATCACTCGCAGCAGCAGAAAAAGTCGTAAAAGGATAATGATACAAAAATTCACGACCGGTCAACCGGAACCATTAACGCATCCATAAACCGGAACTTAACGGCCACCATGGACCGTTTTATTAAGTTGCGGAAGTTTTACAACTGTGTTCTGGGTGACAATTTAACAGCCACGAAATGATGCCTCGCTAGGGGGGCGACCCAGGAAAAACAGGAATGCATAGGGAAGCTCATTTTAAAATAACTGTTGGATTATCGGGAAAATATTTTATAATGGGCAATTGTGTCCTGTTTTTCGTTCTATTACCATCCCGATGAAGGAAAATTGACATTTCTGAAGTATGGTGGGAATCCGATGGGGATTACCTGCATTTATACTACATTTGTCAAGAAGAAAGTTTTACAGTATATCTGTGGTGCGAAGTATTGCTTCGGGGTGTTAAAGGAAACAAATTATCTCGTTTGTTCGCCATGATCACAGGTTTGTTTGGGTAATATTCGATAGATCTCCAATGCAAGACTTATAGCTTTGTGGATTTGCAATAAGATGAAGTACACTGCTGGCCACCGTAAATGCAACACCCTGAAGGAAGCATGCAAATAATATGAAATTTACAACATGCATTAGCGGAGGTGAGATATGCAAATGATTAGAATTTCAGCGCAGACGCACATCACGCGCGCCTGTGGCGCCACTTCAAAGCGCTATTTAAGGCTTGGAGATTTCGACGATTTCAAGTACGGCAATTGTGTTTTTCTTGTGGTTTTTTCAAAAAAAAAGATCAATTATGCCTCGTAGAAAACAGCGATCATCTTTTGATCAAGTATCCGAGTTCGACAGAGGAAGGATAGTGGCCTACCGAGATTGTGGATTATCTTTCAGGGAAATCGGTAGTCGTGTTGGACGAAACCAAACAACTGTAATGCGGATATGTGATCGTTGGATGCAGGAGGGTACGACGGACCGACGTGTTCGATCGCATCCACCTCAGTGCACCACTTCACGTGATGACAGGCATATTGTGCGTATGGCAGTGACGGATCGCTCAGCCACATCACGAACCATAGCACAGCACATTCAGTCTGTACCGCATCATCCAGTGTCTGCGCGTACCATTCGACGCCGTTTACAGCAGAGTGGTCTGTCCGCAAGACATCCATTGCTTCGTCTACCCTTGACGCAGAACCACAGACGTTTCCGCCGCCAATGGTGCGATGAAAGAAGGATGTGAACGGCAGAATGGAATGAAATTGTTTTTACTGACGAGTCACGCTTCTGTCTGCAACACCACGATGGTCGGATTCGAGTCTGGAGACACCGTGGAGAGAGGATGCTGAACAGCTGCGTTATGCACCGCCACACTGGTCCTGCACCGGCTATTATGGTATGGGGCGGTATTGGATATCACTCTCGCACTCCTCTAGTACGCATTGCCGGTACTTTAAACAGCCAGCGCTACATCTCCGAGGTGTTGGAGCCAGTTGTCCTTCCTTACCTTCAGGGCTTGCCCACAGCCATATTTCAACAGGATAATGCGCGACCACACGTGGCACGCATTGTCCAAGGGTTCTTCGTCAATCGCCAGATTGAATTGCTTCCCTGGCCAGCTCGCTCTCCGGATCTTTCGCCGATAGAAAACATGTGGTCCATGGTTGCTCAACGATTGACCCAGAATACATCCCAGCTGCCACACCAGATCAACTTTGGCAACGTGTGGAAGCTGCTTGGTCTGCTGTACCCCAAGAACACATCCAAAGTCTCTTTGAATCAATGCCGAGGCGTGTGGCAGCGGTGATCTCCAACAATGGCGGCTACTCTGGCTACTGATTTTGGCAGGAACCACACTTCACAGAAGTCTATAAATTTAATCATTTGATACTTGGTCAACATGTTATCTACAAAATAAATTTTGTTGTGATATCTCTTGTCTTTCTTGGTGTTGCAATTTGGGTGGCCAGCAGTGTATTTTCAGTTCGTTAAAATCACAAAAAAAAATCGATTACAAGTCTGCTTATAGAATTTCAGATGAAACTTTAGTTTAGATCGAATGCAATTCTTTAGGACATAATTTGATTGGACTCGGTATAAGGTAATACAGAGTGTCCTAAAAGTTCCCGTACTCCAACTTTAAAAAAATCATTTACCCGTGTTTATTTTTAATTATTGAATTTTATCGTCTGCTTATAATTTTATGGATTCTTTAATTTTTATGGTTTGGTTTTCTTCTCGCTCAAGTTTTGCGATAATAAAGTTCCATGTCATTTTGTTCTTCATTGCAAAATGAGTTTATCATGCATTCAGAGAATTGCGCTGCTTGTGGCTTATTTTGAATGTAAATCATATGAAAGATGTAAAGAATTTTGGCGACATAAATATCCAGATGATGCAATACCGAGTAAAGATACGCTATATCAACTCGTTCGGCGATTTCGTGAGACAGATTCGGTGGAAGACAAACATAGAAGTGGAAGTCCGAAAGTCGTTACACCAGACTTTGTGCAAGAAACTCAACGAAGGATATTGAAATCTCCTCATCAATCCGTGAGGCGTTTGTCGCAACAAATGGGCACATCACGTGGATCGATACATAAGGCTTTCAAGAGCTTTGCATTTTCGTGCTTATCGTGTAAAAATGTTACAGGAGCTAAAGCCACTGGACAATGAGAAGATTCTTTATTTTTGCCAATGGTTCGGGAGATTTATTCGCAACAACATCAACATTTTGGACAAAACATTTTTCTCCGATGAGGCATGGTTTCATTTAAGCGGTTATGTGAACACGCAAAACTCCCGCATTTGGGCGACGACAAATCCCCATTCATTAATGCAAAAACCTTTACATTCTCAAAAAATTGGCGTTTGGTGTGCCGTATCACTCAAAAGGATTGTTGGGCCTCTGTTTTTCGAGTCAACTGTTGATGGCTCTGTATACAGAGAACTTATCCAATAATTTGTTGCATTATTAGAAGTGAATGAACAAGATTCTTGGTTCCAACAAGACGGTGCAACCTGCCATACAAGTTATGAAACCATGGGCATGCTTCAAGATTTTTTTGTCGATCGACTCATCTCAAGAAATCTTTGGCCACCTCGTTTCCCTGATCTGAGTATCCCTGACTTTTTCCTGTGGGGATACTTAAAGAACAAAGTTTATGAAGACAATCCCCAAACAATAGATGATATGAAAATTGCCATTTCTCAAAGGATACAAGAAGTCACTTCCAGCATCTTGAAACACGTTTCTAAAAATATGCGCAAACGACTTCAGCTTTGCCTCCAAGAAAGGGGCGGACATTTTGAACATTTATTATAAATGTGAGTTCAAATTTTTTTCTTACGTTATGTTAAAAGTGCTTTTCACCATTAGCATAAACATAATTGTTTTAAAATTTGTTGTTTTTGTATAATAAATTCACGAATCATCAGTACGGGAACTTGTAGGACACTC
Source organism: Meta bourneti (assembly GCA_933210815.1). NCBI lineage: Eukaryota > Metazoa > Arthropoda > Arachnida > Araneae > Tetragnathidae > Meta > Meta bourneti. Next base: position 101,308,738 of record OW119924.1, on the reverse strand, counting down.
TGTATTTTCAGCATGTTTCAATGGTACACACCAGTAAGTATTTCTTGTGAACGGAAGTCAGTTTTGAAAGCAGCATGGTGAACTTCATGATAGTGCAAAAGCTCCAAAAGGGACTAATAAAAAAAGACTAAAACAAGATGATAAAACAGGTTTATAGCTATTTCGGGGAAAACAAAGCATTACGGAAGGCAACGCATTGTTTATATAATTTCCACGAACATGCTAAAACTATTACTTTTTAGCAAAAAAAAGTGTTAAATTGTTTTCTCTTTTTTATGTCATTTTTCATCGTAATATCTCAAAAGTGGTATCTTTGTATTTGATATTGTAAATCTGTTTACAAAACAATTCACTGAATCTGAAGTAAAGTTTCGTCGAAACTGATTTAAGGAAACTTCTGACCACCATCCAAAACAGTCGTTTTGCATCATATGCTGAGAATAGAAAAAGTTCGAAGGTTTTTCTTAAGTGGTAGACCGTAACCTTACCATTTTAGCCGGAATTGGATTCATTATCTCTATTTATATCGTCTTTTTATACCATTTGGATGAAGTTTTTTTATCATGATTTAGTATTGTTAAGAAACTGATTATGCAGAATTCTCATTTAAGGATGACTACCTTCACCTTGTCAGTTACAACTTATGGTATAGAACTTCGCTGCAGGCTAACTGAATTTGTAAGGAAAACAGTTTTACAGAACTTTCTAGTCAAGCGGAGGTGTTTGTTGATAGCACGTTTCATTTCTTTTTGGCCTTCTTTAATATACGACAACTTTTAAATTTACATCTAACACCAGTTTTGACCTTTTTCACCAATACAATCCTTTCTAGAAATCTTTAAACCTATTGATGCGATTTTTTTAGTCATTGAGTGGGTTTGGGAGTAAATCAGTTATGCACTACTCTGAACTCATGGAGTTCAGAGTTGAGGTTTTACTACAAATGAAAACACAATAAAAGAAAGAACTAGCAAGAACAGAGGAGAACCAAGATAGCACTCAGAAATAAATAACCAACGCCAAAACATAAGCATACTACAATCCATTCCCTATAAAAGAACCTAAGTCTTGTTTATGTTCGAATATAAAAGTTTTCTGACAATTTCCTTTTCGAATGCTGCCTAAAACTACTACAAAACCCGAAACCCCCATCCCATGCATAAAAACATTTCCAAGCACAAAATCCAAAGCATATCGATCTTCCCATATAAAAGCTTTCAGTTTCCCCGATTTCCCCAAACAAAATATAAAAGAAGAACAAATCCCTACTCCCGGAAACACAAATTATTTTCCCAGGAGTGTCCAAACTTTACAAACGCACAGAAAAAAAAAGAGTCCAGACTTTCCCAGGAAATCCTAGCTCGAGATTCCTCGGAAATGACTCCGTAATTCCAATGCTCCAGAATCCCTTTGATGGTCGTCCTCCATTGGGGATTCGTGTGTGTACAGGGGAATTGCCTCGCTTGATGAGAATCATTAAAACTTCAGTGCCTCTTCGATGATAAATAACTCGGCCCATGCTAATACAGTACTTAAGCGAGCAACGAACGCCTAGTCCGAGTGGAGCGTTTGAGCGTTCAGCGAAATTAGCCAATGTTAAACGCTCGTAATCCCTACGACTGACACTTCTCCCTCTTTTAGAGGGGAGACTTATGCATACGGAGGGATTAGTGCGGTGATTTCTGCTCTTCATTATTTAATTTGATTAGACGGGGAGAGAGATTGAATTAAGAAGGATAGCAATGACTCTAAGGCTTAGATTTTCCTCAGACGAGTTATCGGTAAGTGGTTGGCTTGAAATGTTGCCAGAGAGCTAATTGGGGGAAAGGTGGGGAGAAGGATCTTGGCCTTTGCTGGGGAGTTTATGGTTAGAAACTTAAAATAAATGTTTAACGCACTTAATTTAAATCTAAAGTACTAATTGCGTTGTAATTGGAGGAAATGAATTAGTGTCAAAACTTTGTATAGGTGTGTAAATAATTTTTGAACCTTCCTAGGGGTTCTAATGCATATATCCGGTCAGTCCTTGCATGACTTTTAACCAGATTTGACCTTCTTAACCAATAAAATCTTTCCTAGAATTCAATCAACCAATCGGTGTGGTTATTTAGTCATTATGTGTGTGACGTGAGAAAAAAGCAGTACTACATTACTCGAAAATCTCATGACGTTCAGAGGGTGACCACTGACCTTTATGGGATTCGGCACTACAGGGAGCGAATTGGCGGCTATTGGAGAGGAAACATCCAATGAGTAAGCCACGTTACTCGCTAAGGAGGGATAATCATCAACATCCATGGGCTTGCTAATCGGATGCGACCACCTAGGTGACAATCACTATAACTACTGTAACGTATGTGTTTGAATAATACTAAACATCTCAAATTGTGTTTTATTATCTCCGTTGTGAAATTAAATTGTACTTAACCATACCTTCCGTTCGGAGAGTTCATCTTCACGTCATTAGAAAGCGTCAAGGGCAAATAGTTTGCCAAATCTGAGAACTTATTTCGAACTGAGCAACTTTATCCAATATTTGTCGGAGCAAGGGTAGCCCGGTTGGAAGAGTAACGGATTAGCAGCCGGAGGGTTGCGAGTTCGAATCCAACCAAAGATAGTCGTGTACAAAGAGGACTGGGGCACGTTCAATCTGTAGCGGCTTCAAATGTCCTCACGTTGGCGTGGTATGGAAGTTTGGAGAGTGGGGTGCCGGCTCAGGTGTTACCTCGTCATCTTACCGTGGTTCAAAATTACGCGGTATTTTCCTAGGGTCTTTCCCTTTGGGATTGATCCTTGATCATTGTCAATAGCCTTTGTGTTGCTCCAGTGAGACGTTAATTAAAAATACCATGCCATACCAATTTTTGTCGTGATTTTTTTATAACGCGTTGTGATTTAACATGCCCTATCTTAAATGAACGTAGAAATGCAATTTAAGCTACACGAGGGGCAGGTTGGAAGACACCAATTGGGAAGCAGGAATCTATTCAATCAAATCACCCAAGTTCACAACTGACAGTGTGGAGAAGTTATCAGTTATTTATATGTCTGCGACAAGATTAAATCTTTCTATGGCGCATCTGTGTTATAAAGCACTTATAAACGAATAAATTTATGAAATGAAAAGCGAGGTGAATAAAATCTGCTTATTTATCATGCGTATACTTCCCACCCATTCAATATATTTTCTATATATATCTAGTGTGCGATATATTATATTTCTGGATGTTTTAGATAAAGCTGGCCCGCATTTACTTTTAGGCTAGCCATGTACAGAAAACTACAAGCTACCAGTCTGACATCGGTGAAAATCAATTCACCTTCAAGCGTTGCACAAAACAATTGTTATAAATTTAGGAATTGTTGTGTAAAATGTGACTTGGTTGGGGTCACAAAAAGGCGTCCTTGTATACAAACTTGACCTCAATGAAAATCGAAAAGCTTAACAACTTATTTTAAAATTGTAAATACTAAAATATTCCAAATACTTGAATTGTCAACCATTCTAGCTTGGTCTAGCCATACTAAAACAAATAAATACCATGCCTACAACAATTCCTTTTCTATTAAGCTTAAATTCTCAACCCTCCCTGGTTGGTTGTTTTGAGGAGGTGTCATTAGCAAAACTGACCAGATCTCGATGGAAGATATATCGCGTCGAAACCACTTGAGAGGTTAAGTATTGTATTATTTCAGCCTTTCATTCCCTTTTTATAGAACTACATATCAACCCACTCATTTGAATGTTACCGTCGCAGCGATAATTGCCATTTCACCATTACAAAATAAAACCAATCGCGATATCAAATCCATTCACAAATATGTTCCCAAGACCTTTTTGATTACACCTTCATAGACATTGTTGTTTCGATAGCTCGATTAGTGAACTGTATTCTTATTAACACAATTCGTTGAAATAAAAACAAGCTTATTCACAACAAATATAACAAGGTTGTGAAATGACCACTTTCTCATTAGGGCTAATAATCCCTCGTTAGGGCTAAGAAAGCACCTCTCTCCCGAGTCTAATGCCTGAATACCACCCACGCGCTCACACAGCGCCCTCTACAATATGTGGGAGACTTAACACTCCCTGCGCCTACACCCTCTACAATATATGGGAGACTTAACATACATATCGTAAGAAAATATGTTATATCTGGCCGTGACCACTACCATCTGAGGAGCTCATAGAAGAGCTGCTTATTCTAAAGGAGATTGAACCGTCATTCCAATGTTCAACCCACGACTACTTTCGGTAATAAATTGTTATTTTAAAAAAATTATCTAGATATGTTCTTTATGCTAAACATCAAAAAATGCAACACCATGAAGGAACCACCCTTGAAATTCTACAAAACCCATCATTCATCAGTAGCCAGTGCCTCCAGTGTGGAGGACTGATGTCAAACTCACTCGCCTTCGCATTGGACACACACTATTCACATATCGTCATCTTTCACTAGGAGAGAAAGCGGCCAATTGCAACTCATGCTGTACACCTTTTTCTGTTTATTATATTTTAATTGCCAGTCTTGTTTTTAATCATTAACGTCTCAAATGTTTTAAAAGTGTAATTTTAAGTCTGCGATATTTAGTTCGGGAAAATCCCCATTCAAACCTTTTTTTCATTTTTACGTTCAGTTGGTTTTTTAAACCTCATCTAATATTTTCCATCTTTTAAATTTCACACTTTCAAAATTTTATACATATGTAAATTAAATTCTTCAGTTTCATTAGATATGCAGCTGATGATGGTCTTGTTTTTATTATCCGACTATTTAAATATTTTTATTCAAATCTACACATTTTACATGTTTTAAATCTACCTTTTATCTTTGTCTTGGACTTGATTTTGAAATGTTTTGTGCTTTTATTGGGTTATACTCTGTCTTGTATTTGGCGCAGCTTGTTCGATTTTGGACTTAGCGCCATAAAACCCCAACACCCAATCCAATAGCCTTGAAATTTTCACGATGTGTAAATCATGGAGAATTGTGCAAATTATTAGCACTGCAGTGTATATGCAAATCATGTTTCAAATCATCATTGGTGCCAGAAACGCTGTCAGTTTTCAGCATGACCGCACGTAGCATGCAACGTACAGCAATTTCTTAATATTCATCAGATTTCACTACTTCCACGGCTCACCCATTCGCCAGATCTGTCGCCCATCGAACACACCTGTTCGATGATCCCATCGACTGGCACACTGCAGAACACCCACCGCTTCTCCAGATGAAGTTTGACAACGAGTGAGAGCAGCATGGACTGACATATCCCAAAGACATCCAAAACATCTTTCTTTCAATTCAGAGACGTGTAGCAGCAGTTATAACTGCCCATGGGGGCTTCACGAAATAATGATTTCTATGCTTTCCACAAGTCGAATGGAGTTATAATTTCAATCATTCAGCCCTTCTGCCTCTTGTTATTTGTATTTTAAATGTGGTTTTGACATCTTTTATCCTTCATGGTGTAGTTTTTCGATGCAGTGTTATGTTTAAAGGGAATACAGTACGCTTCGAATAATTAATTTTGATTTTACATTTACAACAAAATGTTTTAGTGTACCCTATTCCAATACCTATGAAAAACATTTTACATGGACAATAATTTAAAGAAATTCAATTAAAAATATTTCAAAGTTTAAAAATTCCTGCTCCTCAAAATTTAATTTTTTTCTTTGTTTTCCTTAAAAGCGATAGCATGATTTCGTGCATGGATTTGTACATACTACTCTTTTTAGTTCATTTATAAATATTTTGGTCACAGATACTATGAAGAACAACAAAAGGTCACACTTGATTTTATCCAATTTTTAAAAAATTAACTATTCTAAATCATTTTAAATCAATGCTGAAAATTATCAAATATATCATTAAAAACACAACCACAAAAAGGTTTAAATGTGTATATTAGTTACAAAAAAGACTTATTTTAAATACACTGTGTAGTCATGGAAAATATAGATTCGAAGGAAAAATTCAATGATTTGTTAAATAATGCTACTAAAGCTATGAAAAAATTTTCACACATATTTTATAAAGTTTTATAATAACAGTACATGTTTCACTAACGTACATGGCACGATATTGTGTGTTTATTTTTGAATGTAAACTTCGAATATAAACAATGTAAATGAACCGCTACGGATTCATTCACCGATTTTGCTGCCACTATTTGCTGCCATTATTTGCTGCCATTATTTGCTGCTCTTTTGCTGCTTAGTTATGCTTGATTTGAACTGCGAAGATGCAAGAAATGCTAAAACTACACGGAGGAACTCGTCTCTCTAATAAATTTCTTCATCAGTCTGGCTACAGAAAACAATGAGAAACCTGGAAGATAGAAATCAGCGCAAAAAGAATATATGAGTGAAAATAGGCTTAGAGTCCAAAAATGCCGAATAGCTTTTGAAAGGGAATGGACTGAAGTTGAAGACTTTCAGAATCTAATTGGGGTAACGACTTAAGAGCTCTTTCTGTCATGCAGTTTATTGGAAATAAGAATTAACAATAATAAGTGAATGAAATGATGTTATATATATTATTGAATAATTTTATTTCATTGAGAGGTATGAAATCCATTTAAGTAAATATGGATGCTATATTCTTGTTAGGATTGGAATCAAATATGAAATGTGAGTAATGACACACACTTTGCCATCAATAGACAAAGAAATTACGAACGGTCTGTTCGCTAATATAAAAACAAGAAACCATTCGCATTTTTTGTTAATTTGTAGAATACTGTCCCTTTAAAAATGGTACTCTAGAGCGCAAAAACAAGAGAGTCTCCTTAGTGATCAATTCCTTCTGTAAGTGAAAGTAGAAGAAACATTTATATTCTTATTATTATAAAATGTATCTCGGGGTCTCCATGAAATCAACAAATAAATATTACGCTTTTTATGAACAAAAGCGGCACTCTTGATATCCGAGTACTATGTTATGCCATTTGTCCAATCACCCTTCCTCCCTCTGATTACCAATATTACGCCGTCGCTCTGATTATGAAATACCCTGTCATCCTTTATCACCCTGATTATGAATTGCCCGGTCACTTTTTACCGTTATGATCACGAATTGCCCAGTTGCCCTTTATCGTCCTGTTCCACAACTGATCAGTCACCCTTTATCGACCAGATTACCAATTGACCGGTCATCCTTTAGCATGCTGATCACCAAAAGCCCGGTCGCCCTTTATCTCCCTGATCACCAATTCCCCTGTCACCCTTTATCACCCTGATTACGAATTACCCGGTCACCCTCTATCTTCCTGATTACCGATTGCTCGGTTTCCCTTTATCACTCTTATCACGAATTTCTCAGACGCCCTTTATCACCCTGATTACCAATTCCACTGTAGCCTTTTATCACCCTGATTACGCATTTCACTGTCGCCTTTTACCTCTCTGATTACAATTGCCTAGTCACCCTTTATAACTCTGATCACGAATTTCTCGCTCTCCCTTTATAGCCCTGATCATGAATTGCTCAGACTCCCTTTATCGCCCTGATAACGAATAGCCCGGTTCCCCTTTACCTCCTTGATCACCAATTGTCCGGTCACCCTAAAATATAAATATTACGCTATTTATATAAATCTCTTTTATATCTCTGATCACAGTCCGGTCACCCTAAATTATAAATATTACGCTATTTATATAAATCTCTATATTTATATAAATATCTTTTATCTCTGGTTACCAATTGCCTAGTCACCCTTTATAACTCTGATCACGAATTTCTCGCTCTTCCTTTATAGCCCTGATCATGAATTCCCCAGACACCCTTTATCGCCCTGATAACGAATAGCCCGGTTCCCCTTTACCTCCTTGATCACCAATTGTCCGGTCACCCTAAAATATAAATATTACGCTATTTATATAAATCTCTTTTATATCTCTGATCACAGTCCGGTCACCCTAAATTATAAATATTACGCTATTTATATAAATCTCTATATTTATATAAATATCTTTTATCTCTCTGATTACCAATTACCTAGTCACCCTTTATAACTCTGATCACGAATTTCTCGCTCCCCCTTTATAGCCCTGATAATGAATTCTCAGACACCCTTTATCGCCCTGATAACGAATAGCCCGGTTACCCTTTACCTCCTTGATCACCAATTGTCCGTTCACCCTAAAATATAAATATTACGCTATTTATATAAATCTCTTTTATATCTCTGATCACAGTCCGGTCACCCTAATTTATAAATATTACGCTATTTATATAAATCTCTATATTTATATAAATATCTTTTATCTCTGATTACCAATTGCCTAGTCACCCTTTATAACTCTGATCACGAATTTCTCGCTCTTCCTTTATAGCCCTGATCATGAATTCCCCAGACACCCTTTATCGCCCTGATAACGAATAGCCCGGTTACCCTTTACCTCCTTGATCACCAATTGTCCGTTCACCCTAAAATATAAATATTACGCTATTTATATAAATCTCTTTTATATCTCTGATCACAGTCCGGTCACCCTAAATTATAAATATTACGCTATTTATATAAATCTCTATATTTATATAAATATCTTTTATCTCTGATTACCAATTGCCTAGTCACCCTTTATAACTCTGATCACGAATTTCTCGCTCCCCCTTTATAGCCCTGATAATGAATTCTCAGACACCCTTTATCGCCCTGATAACGAATAGCCCGGTTCCCCTTTACCTCCTTGATCACCAATTGTCCGGTCACCCTAAAATATAAATATTACGCTATTTATATAAATCTCTTTTATATCTCTGATCACAGTCCGGTCACCCTAAATTATAAATATTACGCTATTTATATAAATCTCTATATTTATATAAATATCTTTTATCTCTCTGATTACCAATTACCTAGTCACCCTTTATAACTCTGATCACGAATTTCTCGCTCCCCATTTATATCCCTGATAATGAATTCTCAGACACCCTTTATCGCCCTGATAACGAATAGCCCGGTTCCCCTTTACCTCCTTGATCACCAATTGTCCGTTCACCCTAAAATATAAATATTACGCTATTTATATAAATCTCTTTTATATCTCTGATCACAGTCCGGTCACCCTAAATTATAAATATTACGCTATTTATATAAATCTCTATATTTATATAAATATCTTTTATCTCTGATTACCAATTGTCTAGTCACCCTTTATAACTCTGATCACGAATTTCTCGCTCCCCCTTTATAGCCCTGATAATGAATTCTCAGACACCCTTTATCGCCCTGATAACGAATAGCCCGGTTACCCTTTACCTCCTTGATCACCAATTGTCCGTTCACCCTAAAATATAAATATTACGCTATTTATATAAATCTCTTTTATATCTCTGATCACAGTCCGGTCACCCTAAATTATAAATATTACGCTATTTATATAAATCTCTATATTTATATAAATATCTTTTATCTCTGATTACCAATTGCCTAGTCACCCTTTATAACTCTGATCACGAATTTCTCGCTCCCCCTTTATAGCCCTGATAATGAATTCTCAGACACCCTTTATCGCCCTGATAACGAATAGCCCGGTTCCCCTTTACCTCCTTGATCACCAATTGTCCGGTCACCCTAAAATATAAATATTACGCTATTTATATAAATCTCTTTTATATCTCTGATCACAGTCCGGTCACCCTAAATTATAAATATTACGCTATTTATATAAATCTCTATATTTATATAAATATCTTTTATCTCTCTGATTACCAATTACCTAGTCACCCTTTATAACTCTGATCACGAATTTCTCGCTCCCCCCTTATATCCCTGATAATGAATTCTCAGACACCCTTTATCGCCCTGATAACGAATAGCCCGGTTCCCCTTTACCTCCTTGATCACCAATTGTCCGTTCACCCTAAAATATAAATATTACGCTATTTATATAAATCTCTCTATACTTATATAAATCTCTTTTATCTCTCTGATCACCAATTGTCCGGTCACCCTAAATTATAAATATTACGCTATTTATATAAATCTCTATATTTATATAAATATCTTTTATCTCTGATTACCAATTGCCTAGTCACCCTTTATAACTCTGATCACGAATTTCTCGCTCTTCCTTTATAGCCCTGATCATGAATTCCCCAGACACCCTTTATCGCCCTGATAACGAATAGCCCGGTTACCCTTTACCTCCTTGATCACCAATTGTCCGTTCACCCTAAAATATAAATATTACGCTATTTATATAAATTTCTCTATACTTATATAAATCTCTTTTATCTCTCTGATCACCAATTGTCCGGTCACCCTAAATTATAAATATTACGCTATTTATATAAATCTCTATATTTATATAAATATCTTTTATCTCTGATTACCAATTGCCTAGTCACCCTTTATAACTCTGATCACGAATTTCTCGCTCTTCCTTTATAGCCCTGATCATGAATTCCCCAGACACCCTTTATCGCCCTGATAACGAATAGCCCGGTTACCCTTTACCTCCTTGATCACCAATTGTCCGTTCACCCTAAAATATAAATATTACGCTATTTATATAAATTTCTCTATACTTATATAAATCTCTTTTATCTCTCTGATCACCAATTGTCCGGTCACCCTAAATTATAAATATTACGCTATTTATATAAATCTCTATATTTATATAAATATCTTTTATCTCTGATTACCAATTGCCTAGTCACCCTTTATAACTCTGATCACGAATTTCTCGCTCTTCCTTTATAGCCCTGATCATGAATTCCCCAGACACCCTTTATCGCCCTGATAACGAATAGCCCGGTTACCCTTTACCTCCTTGATCACCAATTGTCCGTTCACCCTTTATAGCCTTGATCACAAACTTTCCCGTAGAATGGCTCTTTATAGAACTTTAAACAAACCGACAAAATTCTTTTTCCATTCCACCATACATTCCATAACACCGTAAAAGATGACACGAGGGGGCCACCTGGAAACGTTCCGAACGCAAACCAGCCGCGACACAAATCATGAGTACCTGCGATCTGGGAAGCTCCACGCAAAGCCCCTCCGAGGTGTGATAAAACATGCTAATGAGACAAGTCCCCTGGCGACCGACAATTCTTTTCAATTGCGACTCCAGAAACAACAATCTCGAGATTCTGGCTGTTGTCTCGGATCTTTGTTTAGAGATCGTTGCGGATTTAAGGGGATTTCCTACGTCTCGTTTTTCAACGTTTCCGTTCTGACACGAAGATTCATGCTGCCATTTCTCACGAGAGCCGAGTCGTCTCCTTGGCTTGAATGTGTCAGGAGGATTGTCGAGTATGAGTGTATTTTTTTCAGAGATAGTGAAATAAGGCTCTATAGAACAGTAATTTCACAGTGAGAGGTAATATTATTGATGAGTGGATTGTTTTTTACTCAATACTGGATTATTGTACTGGATTAGGTAGGTATAACGTTGGTTAATCAGTTAGGTAGGTTAACTGGTTAAATCAGTGATTTTACAGTGAGAGGTAATATTATTGATGAGTGGATTGTTTTTTACTCAATACTGTATTATTGTACTGGATTAGGTAGGTATAACGTTGATACTTTTTATCTCGTTACTCGTGGTATGTAGGTACTTGAATCAACGTCGCACTGCATTAACACACCGGGCTATTGGCGACGGTCCGATATCAAACCTGAAGGGAAAGATCCGAGGACAACACCATGTAATTTTGAGGGCCGCGGTAGCCCGGTTGGAAGATGAAGGGGTTTCAACCGGAGGGTTGATAGTTCGAATCCAACCAAAGACCGTCATGTACAAAGGGGGCTGATTCATATTAAATCAGTCGTGGCCTCAAATATCCTCAAGTTGGCTTGGGGCGGAAGTTTGGAGAGTGGGCTGACAACTCAGGTGTGACCTCGTCATCTGACCATGGTTCAAAATTACGTGTTGCTGTCCTCGAATCTTGCCCTTCGGGTTTGATCGCGGACCGTCGCTATTTGTTACTGTAACTATCCGTTACTGCTGCTATTTGTTACTGTAACTATCCGTTACTGCTGCTATCCGTTAATGTAACTATCCGTTACTACTTCTATTTGTTACTGTAATTATCCGTTACTGCTGATATCCGTTACTATAACTATCCGTTACTGCTGCTATCCGTTAATGTAACTATCCGTTACTGCTGCTATCCGTTACTATAACTATCCGTTACTGCTGCTATCCGTTACTGTAACTATCCGTTACTGCTGCTATTTGTTACTGTAACTATCCGTTACTGCTGCTATCCGTTAATGTAACTATCCGTTACTACTTCTATTTGCTACTGTAACTATCCGTTACTGCTGCTATCCGTTAATGTAACTATCCGTTACTACTTCTATTTGTTACTGTAACTATCCGTTACTGCTGCTATCCGTTAATGTAACTATCCTTTACTACTTCTATTTGTTACTGTAACTATCCGTTACTGCTGCTATCCGTTACTATAACTATCCGTTACTGCTGCTATCCGTTACTGTAACTATCCGTTACTGCTGCTATTCGTTACTGTAACTATCCGTTACTACTTCTATTTGTTACTGTAACTATCCGTTACTGCTGCTATCCGTTAATGTAACTATCCGTTACTGCTGATAACCGTTACTATAACTATCCGTTACTGCTGCTATCCGTTAATGTAACTATCCGTTACTACTTCTATTTGTTACTGTAACTATCCGTTACTGCTGATATCCGTTACTATAACTATCCGTTACTGCTGCTATCCGTTAATGTAACTATCCGTTACTGCTGCTATCCGTTACTATAACTATCCGTTACTGCTGCTATCCGTTACTGTAACTATCCGTTACTGCTGCTATTCGTTACTGTAACTATCCGTTACTACTTCTATTTGTTACTGTAACTATCCGTTACTGCTGCTATCCGTTAATGTAACTATCCGTTACTACTTCTATTTGTTACTGTAAATATCCGTTACTGCTGCTATTCGTTACTGTAACTATCCGTTACTACTTCTATTTGTTACTGTAACTATCCGTTACAGCTGCTATCCGTTAATGTAACTATCCGTTACTACTTCTATTTGTTACTGTAACTATCCGTTACTACTTCTATTTGTTACTGTAACTATCCGTTACTGCTGCTATCCGTTAATGTAACTATCCGTTACTACTTCTATTTGTTACTGTAACTATCCGTTACTACTTCTATTTGTTACTGTAACTATCCGTTACTGCTGCTATCCGTTAATGTAACTATCCGTTACTACTTCTATTTGTTACTGTAACTATCCGTTACTGCTGCTATCCGTTAATGTAACTATCCGTTACTACTTTTATTTGTTACTGTAACTATCCGTTACTGCTGCTATTCGTTACTGTAACTATCCGTTACTACTTCTATTTGTTACTGTAATATCCGTTACTGCTGCTATCCGTTAATGTAACTATCCGTTACTACTTCTATTTGTTACTGTAACTATCCGTTACTACTTCTATTTGTTACTGTAACTATCCGTTACTGCTGCTATTCGTTACTGTAACTATCCGTTACTACTTCTATTTGTTACTGTAACTATCCGTTACTACTTCTATTCGTTACTGTAACTATCCGTTACTACTTCTATTTGTTACTGTAATATCCGTTACTGCTGCTATCCGTTAATGTAACTATCCGTTACTACTTCTATTTGTTACTGTAATTATCCGTTACTGCTGCTATTCGTTACTGTAACTATCCGTTACTACTTCTATTTGTTACTGTAACTATCCGTTACTGCTGCTATCCGTTAATGTAACTATCCGTTACTACTTCTATTTGTTACTGTAACTATCCGTTACTGCTGCTATCCGTTAATGTAACTATCCCTTACTGCTGCTATCCGTTAATGTAACTATCCGTTACTACTTCTATTTGTTACTGTAACTATCCGTTACTGCTGCTATCCGTTAATGTAACTATCCGTTACTACTTCTATTTGTTACTGTAACTATCCGTTACTGCTGCTATCCGTTAATGTAACTATCCGTTACTACTTCTATTTGTTACTGTAACTATCCGTTACTGCTGCTATCCGTTAATGTAACTATCCGTTACTACTTCTATTTGTTACTGTAACTATCCGTTACTGCTGCTATCCGTTAATGTAACTATCCGTTACTACTTCTATTTGCCGTGGTTCAAAATTACGTGGTGTTGTCCTCGGATCTTTCCCTTTGGGATTGATCCCGGACCGTCACCAATAGCCCATTGTGTTGTTCCAGTGTGACGTTAATTGAAATACCCAAATACCTACTTCTATTTGTTACTGTAACTATCCGTTACTGCTGCTATTCGTTACTGTAACTATCCGTTACTACTTCTATTTGTTACTGTAACTATCCGTTACTGCTGCTATCCGTTAATGTAACTATCCGTTACTACTTCTATTTGTTACTGTAACTATCCGTTACTACTTCTATTTGTTACTGAAACTATCCGTTACTGCTGCTATCCGTTAATGTAACTATCCGTTACTACTTCTATTTGTTACTGTAACTATCCGTTACTGCTGCTATCCGTTAATGTAACTATCCGTTACTACTTCTATTTGTTACTGTAACTATCCGTTACTACTTCTATTTGTTACTGTAACTATCCGTTACTGCTGCTATCCGTTAATGTAACTATCCTTTACTACTTCTATTTGTTACTGTAACTATCCGTTACTGCTGCTATTCGTTACTGTAACTATCCGTTACTACTTCTATTTGTTACTGTAATATCCGTTACTGCTGCTATCCGTTAATGTAACTATCCGTTACTACTTCTATTTGTTACTGTAACTATCCGTTACTACTTCTATTTGTTACTGTAACTATCCGTTACTGCTGCTATTCGTTACTGTAACTATCCGTTACTACTTCTATTTGTTACTGTAACTATCCGTTACTACTTCTATTCGTTACTGTAACTATCCGTTACTACTTCTATTTGTTACTGTAATATCCGTTACTGCTGCTATCCGTTAATGTAACTATCCGTTACTACTTCTATTTGTTACTGTAATTATCCGTTACTGCTGCTATTCGTTACTGTAACTATCCGTTACTACTTCTATTTGTTACTGTAACTATCCGTTACTACTTCTATTTGTTACTGTAACTATCCGTTACTGCTGCTATCCGTTAATGTAACTATCCGTTACTACTTCTATTCGTTACTGTAACTATCCGTTACTACTTCTATTTGTTACTGTAATATCCGTTACTGCTGCTATCCGTTAATGTAACTATCCGTTACTACTTCTATTTGTTACTGTAACTATCCGTTACTGCTGCTATCCGTTAATGTAACTATCCCTTACTGCTGCTATCCGTTAATGTAACTATCCGTTACTACTTCTATTTGTTACTGTAACTATCCGTTACTGCTGCTATCCGTTAACGTAACTATCCGTTACTACTTCTATTTGTTACTGTAACTATCCGTTACTGCTGCTATCCGTTACATTGTGTTGCTCCAGTGTGACGCTAATTGAAATAGAAATACCCAAATACCGCTATCCGTTAATGTAACTATCCGTTACTACTTCTATTTGTTACTGTAACTATCCGTTACTGCTGCTATCCGTTAATGTAACTATCCGTTACTACTTCTATTTGTTACTGTAACTATCCGTTACTGCTGCTATCCGTTAATGCAACTATCCGTTACTACTTCTATTTGTTACTGTAACTATCCGTTACTGCTGCTATTCGTTACTGTAACTATCCGTTACTACTTCTATTTGTTACTGTAACTATCCGTTACTGCTGCTATCCGTTAATGTAACTATCCGTTACTACTTCTATTTGTTACTGTAACTATCCGTTACTACTTCTATTTGTTACTGTAACTATCCGTTACTACTTCTATTTGTTACTGTAACTATCCGTTACTATAACTATCCGTTACTGCTGCTATTCGTTACTGTAACTATCCGTTACTACTTCTATTTGTTACTGTAACTATCCGTTACTACTTCTATTTCTTACTGTAACTATCCGTTACTGCTGCTATCCGTTACTATAACTATCCGTTACTGCTGCTATCCGTTACTGCTGCTATCCGTTACTATAACTATCCGTTACTGCTGCTATTCGTTACTGTAACTATCCGTTACTACTTCTATTTGTTACTGTAACTATCCGTTACTACTTCTATTTGTTACTGTAACTATCCGTTACTACTTCTATTTGTTACTGTAACTATCCGTTACTGCTGCTATCCGTTACTATAACTATCCGTTACTGCTGCTATTCGTTACTGTAACTATCCGTTACTACTTCTATTTGTTACTGTAACTATCCGTTACTACTTCTATTTGTTACTGTAACTATCCGTTACTGCTGCTATCCGTTACTGCTGCTATCCGTTACTATAACTATCCGTTACTGCTGCTATTCGTTACTGTAACTATCCGTTACTACTTCTATTTGTTACTGTAACTATCCGTTACTACTTCTATTTGTTACTGTAACTATCCGTTACTGCTGCTATCCGTTACTACTTCTATTTGTTACTGTAACTATCCGTTACTGCTGCTATTCGTTACTATAACTATCCGTTACTGCTGCTATTCGTTACTGTAACTATCCGTTACTACTTCTATTCGTTACTGTAACTATCCGTTACTACTTCTATTTGTTACTGTAACTATCCGTTACTGCTGCTATCCGTTACTGCTGCTATCCGTTACTATAACTATCCGTTACTGCTGCTATTCGTTACTGTAACTATCCGTTACTACTTCTATTTGTTACTGTAACTATCCGTTACTACTTCTATTTGTTACTGTAACTATCCGTTACTACTTCTATTTGTTACTGTAACTATCCGTTACTGCTGCTATCCGTTACTGCTGCTATCCGTTACTGCTGCTATCCGTTACTATAACTATCCGTTACTGCTGCTATTCGTTACTGTAACTATCCGTTACTACTTCTATTTGTTACTGTAACTATCCGTTACTACTTCTATTTGTTACTGTAACTATCCGTTACTACTTCTATTTGTTACTGTAACTATCCGTTACTGCTGCTATTCGTTACTATAACTATCCGTTACTGCTGCTATTCGTTACTGTAACTATCCGTTACTACTTCTATTTGTTACTATAACTATCCGTTACTGCTGCTATCCGTTACTGCTGCTATCCGTTACTATAACTATCCGTTACTGCTGCTATTCGTTACTGTAACTATCCGTTACTACTTCTATTTGTTACTGTAACTATCCGTTACTACTTCTATTTGTTACTGTAACTATCCGTTACTACTTCTATTTGTTACTGTAACTATCCGTTACTGCTGCTATCCGTTACTATAACTATCCGTTACTGCTGCTATTCGTTACTGTAACTATCCGTTACTACTTCTATTTGTTACTGTAACTATCCGTTACTACTTCTATTTGTTACTGTAACTATCCGTTACTACTTCTATTTGTTACTGTAACTATCCGTTACTGCTGCTATCCGTTACTGCTGCTATCCGTTACTATAACTATCCGTTACTGCTGCTATTCGTTACTGTAACTATCCGTTACTACTTCTATTCGTTACTGTAACTATCCGTTACTGCTGCTATTCGTTACTGTAACTATCCGTTACTACTTCTATTCGTTACTGTAACTATCCGTTACTACTTCTATTTGTTACTGTAACTATCCGTTACTGCTGCTATCCGTTACTATAACTATCCGTTACTACTTCTATTTGTTACTGTAACTATCCGTTACTGCTGCTATCCGTTACTATAACTATCCGTTACTGCTGCTATTCGTTACTGTAACTATCCGTTACTACTTCTATTCGTTACTGTAACTATCCGTTACTGCTGCTATCCGTTACTATAACTATCCGTTACTGCTGCTATTCGTTACTGTAACTATCCGTTACTACTTCTATTTGTTACTGTAACTATCCGTTACTACTTCTATTTGTTACTGTAACTATCCGTTACTACTTCTATTTGTTACTGTAACTATCCGTTACTACTTCTATTTGTTACTGTAACTATCCGTTACTACTTCTATTTGTTACTGTAACTATCCGTTACTGCTGCTATCCGTTACTGCTGCTATCCGTTACTATAACTATCCGTTACTGCTGCTATTCGTTACTGTAACTATCCGTTACTACTTCTATTCGTTACTGTAACTATCCGTTACTGCTGCTATTCGTTACTGTAACTATCCGTTACTACTTCTATTCGTTACTGTAACTATCCGTTACTACTTCTATTTGTTACTGTAACTATCCGTTACTGCTGCTATCCGTTACTATAACTATCCGTTACTACTTCTATTTGTTACTGTAACTATCCGTTACTGCTGCTATCCGTTACTATAACTATCCGTTACTGCTGCTATTCGTTACTGTAACTATCCGTTACTACTTCTATTTGTTACTGTAACTATCCGTTACTACTTCTATTTGTTACTGTAACTATCCGTTACTACTTCTATTTGTTACTGTAACTATCCGTTACTGCTGCTATCCGTTACTGCTGCTATCCGTTACTATAACTATCCGTTACTGCTGCTATTCGTTACTGTAACTATCCGTTACTACTTCTATTTGTTGCTGTAACTATCCGTTACTACTTCTATTTGTTACTGTAACTATCCGTTACTGCTGCTATCCGTTACTACTTCTATTTGTTACTGTAACTATTCGTTACTGCTGCTATTCGTTACTGTAACTATCCGTTACTGCTGCTATTCGTTACTGTAACTATCCGTTACTACTTCTATTTGTTACTGTAACTATCCGTTACTACTTCTATTTGTTACTGTAACTATCCGTTACTGCTGCTATCCGTTACTGCTGCTATCCGTTACTATAACTATCCGTTACTGCTGCTATCCCTTACTGTAACTATCCGTTACTACTTCTATTCGTTACTGTAACTATCCGTTACTGCTTCCAGGGAGTTACCGTTATCTAGCTAGGGCCGGTAGCTAGTTTGCTTTTGGCGTGATGAAAGAAATGTTCGCTGCTATCAGCATACGTTATCTCCTTGGGCCTGTAACTATTTCTTTTTTGGTTTTGATGAAATGATGTTTGTTGCTGTTAACACACATTATCTCCTTGGGTTATTTTACCTTAGGAGAAAGTATCGAAGAAGCAGAAACGAAAGACAATAATAGATACATTCCCTTTTGACTATGAGGAAGGAAGTTTTTGTCCATTATTTGAACGTGGTTCAAAATTACGTGGTGTTGTCCTCGGGTCTTTCCCTTTGGAATTGATTCCGGACCATCACTCAAAAGCCTGTTGTGTTGCTCCAGTGCGACGTTAATTAAATATCTACCTACCTAAAGGAAACGGCCTCAACAACAATGAGGCTAGTGAATACAGTTTTATCCTCACTGCAAAACAAAATGTTTCTGAAATAAAACAAGAAACACATTGATCGCTATAATAACATCACCAGAACTGACGTAAAACTTAAAAGTAAGCAAAAACGTAACAGGAAATGACAGTTGCACGGTAAGCAAGTCATTAATGAGCACGTTCCGGCATCCGATTTGTCGAGTTCACCGCCTCCTGCACTTGCCGATGTCGGAGGCCAGACCGATAAATCTGCCGCCTTACATGTGGAATCTTCCATTTGATTACATTGCATCCGCAGTCGGCGGTAGCAAAAACTCCGGTTTTGTTTATGTTAAAATGATTTTACTATTGTCATTGTTAGCACGCATGGAAGCACAAGCTTCACCTGTCAAGAGAAAATAATGAGACGAAGTGTGGGTTCCACAATGCTAGATAGGACGGGAACCAATATCTATAAATGCCCCATTAGGTAGGAAACCGACATTGCCTGAGATTTGAGACGCAAAGCTGGATGAATGTAGCATTGATGTGGATAAGAGGTTTTTGTTTGAGGAGAAATGATTTATTTATATAATGGTACATTGAAAACTTCCCAAACCTTTTCCAATAGCCCGTTGCGTTGCTCCAGTGTGACGTTAATTCAAACCTACCAAATTTTTCTATACGTAAAAGAAGTCTCATGTTGTTATAAGCTAATGTAAAAACACGAAAGGTACTTATTTCTTTGTACTCAAGTACTAATTAAATGTATATTTTTTAATATAAGATTAGGATCAACCCTTGTTTTACTTTGTTACCAACATTTAAAACAGTGAATACTCTTAATTAAAAGGGAATCACGTTCACACATACATATACGTGTTTAATGACATATATTATTTCAAATCGAAAGTTGTTTGAATGCAACATTAAAAATAATTTTTAGCCATAAAAATAATTTTTAGCCGTAAAAATAATTTTTAGCCGTAATAATAATTTTTAGCCATAAAAATAATTTTTAGCCATAAAAATAATTTTTAGCCGTAATAATAATTTTTAGCCGTAATAATAATTTTTAATCATAAAACAAAGAAATATGTCTCTAGCATTTCAATAAATCTTTCTTTCCTTGATAACATCTATACATCGCAGCATAGGTGTAATAAAATTGTGAATGCATGTATCATTCTCATATGCTACAAAATATGGTTGGTTGTTTTCTGTGTAGTGAAAGGACCAGATCTGACAAAGCTACGTCAAGCAATGTTTTCCGTCAACAAAATGGACCCCTACACAAGGAAATGTATCACTAACTAACTAACACCAACTCACATTCCCGTGCCTAGTGTCGTGAGACACTGTACCAGTTTAAATAAATGTGGTTGGGATGAATAGAGCATGCCACCGAGGTGACATGTCTATCCAGAATTTAGAGCACGTTACATTTATACATTATTATATCTATACAGTAATTACATCTATATTATACTAAGTTACACTATATACATATATACAACATGAGAGAAGAAAAAAAGTAGGTTTTTCAGTCTCTTTGGATGATCAAGTCCTGATGATTCTCAATGAATCTCATCATGTTAATAATTTTGATCCTCGAGCCCTTGGTAGTAGCAATGTTCCTGAGCCATGCGATTTGAAGGTGGTCGGCAGGCGTCCTCATATGCCATGATGCTGTAAGGGGGCAGACTGTAATGTAATGTAGAGGTGTGCCGATTTCACCACAGGAGCAATTTTCTGAACTGATTTTTTTAAACCTCGTTAGGTAGGATGGGAACGGACCATGCCCTGTGAAGAAGAGTGTCTCTTCCCTGGTCCAACTTGCCGATTTTAGTGACACTCTATGCAACACATCATGTACCATCCTACCTGTTTCTCCTTCATCCCATTCTTTCTGCCATGCACCAAGTAGCCAGCTAGTGGTTTCCCTCCTGCAATGACTTCTGGGCCATTTCACCCCTTCATCAATGCACTCCGTTGTGGTTGCCTCTTTTGCTAACCTATCTGCTTCTTCGTTACTTCATGGCCCGCATGGGCTTTAATCCAGCCTAGACAAATTTCCTTGTTGTTATTTAATAAACATTGTATTCTTCGTGCCAGTGGACTCGGCGTTTTTGGATTTCTAAGTGCCAGGAGACCAGCTCGGCTGTCTGACCAGATCTTTACATTTTTATCTGCTCTTGCTTCTGCCGCTTTTATGGCTGCTAAAATCCCATACAGTTCCGCCTGGAAAACGGAGTTGCTGTCTTGCATTCTCGTGAACCATTGCTGGGTTATACGCCCTCCTTGCATAGAACAAAAAGCACTTCCCACTCTATTTTCCATTTTGGAGCCATCGGTGAAGTAGCTTATGCCGGAGTGAGGTACTCCCACTGCTGGGTTTATTCTGTCATATGAAAGAGTTTTAGCTGGATGTACAGACCAACCTATTGCCCTTTCCTCGTAGTCATCTTTGTCATAATTTGCATTTCCAAGCTTTGTACTTATTCTCATTCTCATTTTGACGCACACTGCTTCTTTGGAAATGTATCACATAAACAGAAGAGAAATACACTCAAGGTAATTACAGGATGGTATAAGTAGGTATTTTTAATCAACCGCACTGGAGCGACACAACGGGCTATTGGCGAAGGTCCGAGATCTAAAATCCGAAGGGGAAGATCCTAGGACAAAACCAAGTAATTTTGAACCACGGTCAGATGACGAGGTCACACTTGAGCTGACACCTCTGTCTCCAAATTGTCACACCACGCCAACGTAAGGACGTTTGAGTCCGCAATAGATTTAACGTGCACCAGCACCCTTTGTACATGATGGTCTTTGGTTTGATTCAAACTGGCGACCTGCCAGTTGTAGACTAGTTAACTTCCTTTTCTTTACCAACGATAGCTTCGCAAATTGGAGTGCAGAGACACACACAACTAAGTGGACGCCGAATGGTGCGAATTGAAATTTGCCGTATAAATAAACTTTCCTCACAAACACAAACTGTCCACGGATCTTTCCCTTCGGTGGTTGCTTCGAGTTGTAGGCAGCGCAGGTTCGATTCCTGTCAGTGTTCCGCCTTGGGTGTATTTCTCTCTTCTGTCTCAGTAAAGCTTTCATTGTGTGTGGGTCTCTTACTTGATATTGTATGTCGTGTCTAGCGCAGCATGGCCAAATATGGCCCTTGCGCCTTAAAATCCCCAAACCAACCCTTCGGGCGTTGATCCCGGACCTTGGCGTGGTGTGGAAGTTTGGAGAGTGGGGTGCCAGCTCAGGTGTTGCCTCGTCATCTGACCGTGGTTCAAAATTACGTGGTGTTGTCCTCGGATCTTTCCCTTTGGGATTGATCCCGGACCGTCACCAATAGCCCATTGTGTTGCTCCAGTGTGACGTTAATTGAAATAATAAAAAAAAAAAAAAAAAGATCCCGGACCGTCGGCAATATCCCGTTGTGTAGCTCCAGTGAGACGTTAATTAAAATACCTTCCTACTCAAACACAAACTCATAAAAGACCAGCACCTGACATTAATCGGGCCGCTGGAAGAGTAACGGATTAGCAACTGGAGGGTTGCGAGTTCGAATCTAACCAAAGATCGTCGTGTACAAAGGGGGCTGGTACACAAAAAATCCGTCGTGGCCTCAAATGTCCTCAAGTTGGCGAGGTGTGGAAGCTTGGAGAGTGGGGTGCCAGCTCAGGTGTTGCCTCGTCGTCTGACCGAGGCTCAAAATTACGTGGTGTTGTTCTTTACCTTTGGGATTGATCCCGGATCTTCACCAATAGTCCGTTGTGTTGCTCCAGTGTGATTTTAAAATACCTACCTACCTGACATTAATCATCTGAACCAATCACCTACTGGTATATCCTCGAAGAGTGTACGACACAGTATTTGTTGCATATTATGCAATCGTTTACTGTTCTTATGCAATAATTCACGCATATTTCTATTCACGTTGGAGTTATGTGGTAGGTTGGAGAGTGGGATGCCAGTTCAGGTGTTGACCTCGTCATCTGACCGTAGTTCGAAATTGCGAGGTGTTGTCCTCGGAAAGTCTCCAATAGATCGCTGTGTTGATCCAGTGCAACGGCAATTCAACTATCCACCTACCACGTATATTTCAAATATTCGACAAAAACTTAAAGGGAGGTGCAACATGTTTTTTCATTCTGTAGATATCAATAGGAACGCATTCTTTCCCCTTTGTTACATTCTTTGAACACAAGTATTACAAAAGCATGAACGTTTCTTCTTTCACAGAAAGTCAAGAAAAGAAACGACCAGAACGTTCTCAAATAAATAAAATTCTTCGCATCCTTTTCAACTTCAAGGCTTAACACGTTCTTCAAAGCAGTTACTACGCTTTCCTAAGCCTAAATCCCAGTCCTTAACACGCAAAAATCTCCCTGCTTTTAAGCACCTGGCATTATTACAATGGTCGCAATTACTTTGAATTCACACGAACGATAAAACAAAACGAATAAGGCTTAATATATATTCCATAAGGATCCTCCAAAGACTATCAAGGCATTTCATTTAATAATAACGGGAGAAACAAGTTAATCAAAAAAGAGAAAAGAATGCCCATTTTGCCGTAGCCTCCTCGAAAGTTGCGAAGCATTAGATAGAAGTAATAATGAAAGCTTAACTTCTCAGCACTTACACCATTAAGTAGAACGGTATTATTATTATTAAATTACTTTCCTTATGAGCTAAATTTAAGTACCATTAGATATCCAACCATCCTGTGCCACTTATTCGCTCTTTGAATCTCATGAACTCGCGAATTATTACTTTCGTGAAAATAATGGGAAGTGTATGAAAAGGGGAAAAGGTGAAAAAACTTGATATGTATGAATTCTCGAATTACGAATTTTTTCCCCGATCTTTGTTCGTCCTTAAATTCTACGTGTCTGGATTGCTGATTGGTACCTTCCATCTATTCCTCTACTTGAGAAGGTAAAAATGAATACTTTTCGTCTTCCCTCGTTTTGGTAGCTACTCAGTTTTTTTATTATTTTCAATCATTTCCTGCTTTCTTTTTGGGGATTATTTCCCCGAAATGAAGAATGTTCAGGAGTGTAAGTATCATTGGAGAGCAAAGATGGATATTAATTGACTAGAGATTGATTCTGTTATTTTTTAAATGTTAATTGAAACTTTGCATGTGAAGTGCACTTATTCTTTGCACGGGGGAGATTTTCTTTTTAATGGTGGATTGTTTTCGAAGAATGACTGAAGTTGAAGTAATTGAAGCAAAAGCGCAGATAAGGTTTTTTTAATAGATAGTTTCTACTTGAAATTCGTTTAAAATCGACCCCCTCTTATTGTGGATCTTTGAGAATTCCCACTCCAAGTGGTTTTGACATTTCCATCCATCTAAATCTGACCAATTTTGCTAATGACGAGATATCTCGTCGAGACAACCACCAGAAGGGTTAAATCCTTTCTGTGATCTCTTTAAGAGCGGTTCAATTTTCTCTGTACCTTATTCATGATTGTATCATAAACTGTTTACGAATTTTAAGAATTTGACACTCATGATACAGTGTCCTAATAGTTCCCGTACTCCAACTTTAAAAAAATCATTTCCCCGTGTTTTTTAATTATTGAATTTTATCGTCTGCTTATAATTTTATGGATTCTTTAATTTTTATCGTTTGGTTTTCTTCTCGCTCAAGTTGTGCGATAATAGAGTTCATGTCATTTTGTTCTTCATTGCAAAATGAGTTTATCACTCAATTCAGAGAATTGCGCTGCTTGAGGCTTATTTTGAATGTAAATCATGAAAGATGTGGTCAAGTTTGTTAAAAAAATGGATAAGTATTCCATTACTTACAGCTAAAGTGATTTTAAACCTTCTGTTTAAACCATAATTGTACAGTTCAACCAGATTTAAACCTGGATTTGAAGACCTTTGCTGTGAGAACCAGAACGTGACTCACTTAGTCGAAGACGTGGACAATTAGAGGAATATACTTTTATGATACTGAGTAGACGATGTTTCAAGAAGAAAATGCTTCGGAGACCATTGAAAAGATTACAATTCATGGGGATAAAGTATGTAAACAGCGGACCAAATGTTTTTCGAAGTCGAACAATACAAGTGAAGGGGAAAATAGTTGATGTACACAAGCAAAAAGAGGTAAACAAACCAACGTCCTTGAAAAATACTAAAAAATTCTTACTTTGGGAATTATTTTTATTTCGTTTTGTCCAATGGACGTTTGGGAGAAACTGAAATCCATTTTATGTTATATTGTATATCAGTGCACTGTTAAGTGTTGTAGTTGAAATTCTAAGTTATTTGGTTAAAATTGTAGTTTTGGGTTACTATTTACTATAATCTACTTGGTACTGTAACATTACGTTGAAATATTAATCATGCATGGAAATTTCACGTAGTTACTTTCTGTTAGAATTAAAGTTAACTTTTACTATTTATTCTGCTTCTCACCATAATCATCTGAAAACTTTCAAATAAAAATGTCTTTCAAAAATATTTAACATTCTACTTGTAATTCATTTAATCTTAAAATGTAGGTCGTCGTCTGACCCTGATTCAAAATTACGTAGTGTTTGTCTTTGGATGTTTCCCTTCGGGAATGATCCCGGACTGTCGCCAATAGCCCGTTGTGTTGCTCCAGTGCAACGTTAATTAAAAATACCAATACCTTGAAACGTGGGTAGGTAGGTAATTTACTTAACGTCACACTGGAGCAACACAGCGGGCTATTGGTGACGGTCCGAGATCAAACCCGAAGGAAGATACGGGTACACCACCACGTAATTTTGAACCACGGTCAGATGACGAGGTCACACCTGAGCTGGCACCCCACTCTCCAAACTTCCACACCACGCAGACGTGACTTGAAATGTAGGACTAGCAACAGTATAATCATATGGGGACAAGCCTTATAAGGTACCAGTTGCTCTTATGAGAGGGATTTTCAGTGTAAGAATAGAAACCACACAGAAAGCGAAAATTTTACTTCCGCTACTCAAATACTCTCATATGTATCGGGGTTACCTTAAAATGTAGTTAATCGCCATTTTAGTGACGTTTCACGTTTAATTTAATTGGGGTTTACCAATGCACTCTCAGATATCAATTAAATTACGTGGTGTTGTCCTCGGGCTTTCCCTTCGGGATTGATCCCAGATAGCCCGTGCTCTAGTGCGACGTTAATTAATTACCATTACCATTACCTCAGATATCAATTCGAAATTTATTTGGAAATTTTATTGGCGAAGTGCTGAAGTCGTATTCCAAAAATAAGTCAACTGTCGTCATGTTTAGAATACGTACAGGAAACACTGCCTCCACCTTCATTTTGTTTGACAGAAAATGCCTCATACATAGCATGTAACAAACTTTAAGGTCAATTGATCTTGATAAAAACATTGAAATGGATTATGTAAGCACACGACAGTGTGATATAACAAAATGGTGGATGAATAGAACGGAATTGGAATCACTTTCTTGACTAAAATGTTGGAATTGTGACCGCATATGGCCTCAGGGTTCAGTACTGGGCAATTCTTATGTATTAGGTCATTAAGTAAGAAATATCCGATTACTTCAAGTATCAAGTTTGATACCCTTGGTCTCTGATATTTCACATTGACAGTTCTTTGAGTTTTTTTATTGTGAAGGTACGTCATCAGCCTTTCAGACGCACGTTTTGGTTTGTGATTATCTGTCGAATTGCCTTTTGCAGATTAAATTTTGTAAACCATGGATAAGTAAAAAAATCGCGTTTTTTTCGAATATGAGTTCCGTCGTGGAACTAATGCAGCACAGACAACTCGAAATGTCAATGAAGTGTTTAGCAAGGATGTGGCTAATGAACGCACGTTACGTCGATGGTTTGAGAAGTTCCGATCTGGCGAGTTTGATCTTCAAAATGAACCACATAAGCGACCTGAGAGAAAGGTGGAAAATGATGAGCTGAAAGCTGTGGTGGAAGCGGATACATCTCAAACTACGCCGTGAATTAGCACCAAGGTTTGACGTTACTATTCCAACAATATTAAACCATATGAAACAAATTGGTAAGGTTAAGAAGCTGGATAGATGGGTTCTGCATGAATTAAACGAGCGTCAGAAGAGAAATCGTTTCGAAGCTAGCCTTTCTTTGTTGTTGCGACATAAAGGCAATCCATTTTTACACCGTATTGTTACGTGTGATAAAAATTGATTCTTTTCAACAATCGCAAGCTTTCGGCACAGTGGTTGGGTAAAGATGAAATGCAAAAACACACTCCAAAACCGAATATTCACCAAAAAGAGCTAATGGTGTCTGGTGGTCCAGAGCTGGTGTTTTCCACTACAGCTCCATGAGACCTGGTCAATCGATTACGGCGGCTGTCTACTGTAACCAATTAGACAAAATGATGAGGGAGCTTGGGATTAAACAGCCAAGATTGGTGATTAGAGACAGACCAATCCTCTTGCAGGACAATGCTCGACCACATGTCGCACAAATAACGTTGCTCAAACTACGGGAGCTGGAATTGGAAACTCTCTGTCACCCACTGTATATTCCCCATACCTTGCACTACTTACTATC
The DNA here is from genome assembly GCA_933210815.1 of Meta bourneti. Lineage (NCBI taxonomy): Eukaryota > Metazoa > Arthropoda > Arachnida > Araneae > Tetragnathidae > Meta > Meta bourneti. The sequence continues at coordinate 101,280,876 of OW119924.1, read as the reverse complement.
ATTTCCTCCAGGCATTGGACCACTTCTTGCAAAGAAAAATATTTAATTCCAACTAGCTATAGAAAACGCCTTTCGCTATTTTATCACTACTCGCTCTCCAGGCATCTTCACTGCCGGCATTAACAAGCTACCGTTAAGATAACAAAACTGTATCGATAATTTAGGCGCATACTTTGATTTATTATATTGCTTCTTGCTTGAAATATAATAAACCAAACTTTCAGTTCGAAATCGGACATTTCATACTCAATGACCTAATATACAGCTCCATAGCCAATAACAGATATGCTTCGTTTCCATAGAGTTAGGTATGTGTCGCAACCTGACCAGACTTTTTGCTGAGAAGCCTTTCGGAGTCGATCCTACACCGTTGCCAGTGGACTGTGTTTATATTATTCGACGCCGGGAGGCGCACAAATCTGTTACGCTTCGAGATGAATATACATTCTTCGGGAGGCGAAAGCAGACGCTCGTGAGATCGGTTCAAGTGTAGAACATTAAAAACTTATTAGGCCTATTTATGCTTTTTCGTTTGACATGTCGGGAGCCATATGTAAGTTTCTACTATTAAATTATTTTTGATATAAATTAGCTGTACTTTACTCTCTCCAGAAAGTAACTAGGAAACAAATTCCAAGTATTAAGAAGCAGATAAAAAAGACTGGTAGTTTTTTAACGTTGACGATCTGCTATAGTATGGGTCAACGCTTACGTATATAGCTAATAATGGATACATTTCTTCTCCAGAGGGTTAAGGGGGCCATCGTGAGTAAGTGGATATGCCCACTGCGCTAGTAACCTTCGAATTGTAGGCGGCGCAGGTTCGATTCCTGTCAGGTACATTCCTCCCTAGGTGTATTCCTCTCTTCTGTGTCAGTAAAACTTTCATTGTGTGTGTGTCTATTACTTGATATTGTATGTCATATCTGTCGCCAAATATAGCCCTTGCGTCATAAAACCCCCAAATCCAACCAGAGGGTTAGGTACTGATTAATGCTTACCCTTATATGGCTCTATAAACATATATAGTTAATAGCAGATACGCTTCCTTTGCAGAGGAAACATATCTGATGTATTTTTGTTTCCTTTTATATTCTGCAGGATAGTGCTGTGGTTGCACATTTACGGCTTTCACAGTCACAATTGCACTTAGAAAGCTTAAGTCTTCTAATATGCCCAATCCTTAAGTATTCCCAAATGACGCCGTACACGTGCATTTTACTTCTTGGTCTCTTATCCCCGATTTCTTTTAAGTACTTTTTTGGGTCCGTTAAACTTTGAAACAGCATTTTCGTATTCGTCCTTTTGCAGGGCATTAAGTTTAATAATTTTTTTTTACACCCGGGAGTTTAGGTGCGAGCTAAACATAAACACACTCGCCTTTAACTAAGAATAAAATGCGCCTCTAAACCACATCAGACCGAAAAGTTCTTTTATGACGCAGGGAAGTTGCGTAAAAAGTTGACCAAGTTGCAATCATAAAAGTTGATAGTTCCATAAAAGGACACTTTATGGGTTTATTTTGAGGTGACACTATAAAGTTAATACGTTTTCTTAATTTGAATAAGATTCTTTATTCCAGCCGTTACGCCCCTCTAGCGCTCGCCGTGCGGGCGCGCGGAGCGCTGAAACGGGGAAGATCGGGCCGTTACACTTGCCCTTGTTGAAGTGATTTCTGTTTTTAATTAAATCTCCGCACTTTCATAATGAGGGCTAAGTGTCATCAAGTTCATGAAAACTGACTTGTCAAAATTCTCGAATGGTACTAGAAACGAGGGTTGAGTTCAGACTAGTCAAATATAAAACTCTTCGGACCCTTTTCATCTGCTTAGAATAAAAATTCAGCATCAACTGTGCTTGAAATTCCCAGTTAGAAATGGTGGTTGTGGTAATTAACTAAAGTCGTACTAGAGCAACGCGACGGGCTAATGGCGACGGTCCGGTATCAATCCCGAAACGATATATCGAAGAACAACGCCTCTCCTCGTAATTTTGGACCACTGCCGGGGTGGAGAGAACAACATCTGAACTAGCACCCCACCCAGTTAGAAATGGATACAACTCGAAGTATTTCGACAATTTCATTTTTTTTCGGTAGTTTTACGTTCTGTTAGTAGGTAGGTATTTAATTAACGTCGCACTGGAGCAACACAATGACTATTAGAGGCGCTACGGGATCGCTTCCGAAGGGAAAGGTCTAATGACAACGCCTCGTAATTATGAACCGCGGTCAAATGTGGAGACAGCATCTGTGCTGCTCTCGAAACTTCCACACAACGCCAACGTGAGGACATTTGAGACCACGTCGGATTTAGCGTGCACTCGCCTCCGTGTACACGACGGTCTTTGGCTGGACTGAGTTTCGAACTCGCAACTCTCCGGTTGCTAATCCGTTGTTCTTCCAAATGGGCTATCGTGGCCCTCTTTACGTTCGGTAAGTCGTGGTCTGAAAGTTATAAAAGTTACATTCTTTGACCTTGACTTGTAAATTACCCTGGGTACATTTACCTTTCTGCATCAGTAAAACCTTCCTTGGGTGTGAATGTCCATTACTTGACGTTGTCAGTCTTGTGTTTGACACGACTTGGTCAAATAGGGCCATTAAACCATAAATACCCACCAAACGGACCAAACTGTAATTCGTGGGCGATAATTGTTAAACCACTGTGGGGTACAGTTATACCATAACCATTACCCTATTTAATCCCTTTTCGCTAAGTAATTTTTAGTCTTAGTTTGTAGAACGCAAAAACAACCACCAAAAATGAACTTTCCAAAAGTAGGAATTGATCTAATTTAGAATTGAAAGATTTGTTTGTCCAGAACTAAACCTCACAATGAATTTCAAGAATGAATCTGATGATTTAAACAAATCTGAACTTCACTAATTCGGTGATTAAGTTACTTGACTCTTGAAAGGATTGATAATTGTTGATAAGTGGTATATATATATATATATATATATATATAGGGGGTCAGAATCAACCATACAAGGATCATCACTTCACTCCTTGAAGAAAACATCTCGAAAGAGTGCTGTCTGTTTTTCGATTGGACGTGGTATCATTCTGAATATGAGCATATACAAACTACAAAAGAGATAGTTTAACGCACACATACGCATTCGCATATCCATCTAGTGCTTTATTTTTGCACATATGTCTCGACTTGCTTTCAGATACCGGCAACGCCAGGGGCACTAAACGGATAGTTTATTTGGTATTTTTAGAACTGAAATTTTAAATGACAGGAAGTGACGTCATAAAAGTTTCGAAGCGAATACCTCCAGAATGCCACGTCTAATCGAAAAACGGATACTTCTTCGGGGTGATTTTTAATAAGGAATCGCGTGGTTTGATTATTGAAAATCCATTCTGACAATCCTGTATAGATTACAAACACATCTTAAACAACTTTCCCTAAATAATCTTTAAGGAATTGAGATAATTTATTAACAATAAATACCACCGTTCAGAAAGATTCGCTTAAAGGAGTATCTTTCAAAGTGCACTGTGACTATGCAAAAGTAACTGCTTTACATCTTGTGAGAACCTTAATAATTAGATTACCAATTGAGAACCTTAAGAAGTTACATAATCTTGAAACGTGTATCATGGATTTCTTGAAGCATCTTTCGTACATAGCAAGGCTCATGAAAATCTATAAACAATTTTAGTGTGTCATCACATGAATTTATGTAAGGATGACTCAAGGTGTAACTTCTAATATGAATTCTTGAAAAATGAAAAATACAAACTTGATCCATGCTTTATAATAAATCTAATTTCAAGCACTAGAACGATAAAGATATCTTGTTTTTATCTAAACGAAACAGGCGAATCTACTAAATTAAACAAACAAAGAAATATAAATTCGATTTGCCATTAATGCTAGAACAAAGCCTTTTTTGCAAATCAATTATCAGCTAAATTGTTTGTCAACCCTTATTAAAACAATCCTATGTGAAATCTTCACCCTCGTACTTTCCCTTTGTTTTCTATTTTTGAATGAGTCGTACTTTTCCTTTGTTTCCTATTTTTAGTGTATACCTACGTAAAGTTATTAAACTTCAGAATTTCCGCATGGATTGCAGAGCTCGGTCTAGACATGCCTTCGATCATAAATGGAAAAAATAATAAATTTAACAGGCATAACATATTCTAACAGATTTAATGCAATACATCATAACTGATGTTTATTCATAAATACTTGAATTACCTCCTTTCGAAATGCTTGTCATTCAGAGAAATTTTTAAAAATAGCACTTCGAGTATATTTTGAGAGGGATTCATTTTAGACTAACGAATTGATCAAATTGCGTTTAATCCACGAATATATATAAATTATATGCATTAATATTTTGTATTTCTCGAAAAGCTATTGTAGTTTCGCTTTCAATTCGATACATGACCTAACAATCTAAATACCAAAGGGAAAATGAGTGAGAAAATTAAAATACATTATTAGTCTTTTGTTTAAAAGCAGTTATATATTTGAATATATTACTAAGATGAGTGACATTAACCCTCCTAGTAGTTGTCTCGACCGGAACACATCCTGGAGGCTGTTGTCATTAGCTAAACAGACCAGATCTTGAAGGATGAGATACAGGATAAATTACCATGTATGTATATTTGGTATATCCTGCATATAGGCTAAATTACTCTGTATATTTGACTACTAAAAAGATACAAACCTTAAAATTATTGTAATTTATCCACAAACTGTTGTCTAAGAGCTAATTTTGCTGCCTAATTTTTCTTTATTGAATAATGGGCACTTGGGTAACTTTCTTAACCCTCCTGGTGGTTGTTTCGAGGAAGTATTTCATCGTAAGCAAAACTGACCAGATCTTGATGAACGAGATATCTCGTCATTATGAAAACTGACCAGATCTTGATCTCATCATAAAATAGGATTCACCTTGATGACGATATATCTCGTCATTGGCAAAATTGGTCAGATCTCGATGGGCGAGATAACTCGTCAAAACCACTTGGAGGTTTAATTAATAATCTGAAGGGTTGAAGCGCATGTATCTGTTCTGTAACCTTCAGTCTACCCTGCATGACGTCTAACCAGTTTTGAATTTTGATCAATAAATGTTTCCTAGGATTCTTTCAACTAATCGATGTCGGTATTTAGTCTTTTTGCAATGGGGGAAACAATACTTACTCCTGGGAATATTGCTACTCTCAAAGGATTAAACTCAACGTTTATTCCATTCATTTTAAAAACTAACACTACTTCGTTTTGACATTGTAAGATCTCAATCTTACAGTTCTATCACTGAATAGTTGCCTTGTAATTTCTTTACTGACTATTCAACAAAAGTTCCTTCTCTTAAACAGTTTCGTTCCAACACACTAAATCAGCTCAGACATCTACAAATTATAAGACCCAAATGGAGGAAAGCGCCATTATTACACAAAAACGTTTTCCCGGCCTGTTTTAACTAAGCAAGTTCGAAATCTAACGTCTTAGGGACTTCGATTTTTCAAAACAAAAACGAGACATTTCTAATCTTCTAAAATTTCAATGATTAACTCGTGCTAAGCAAATTCGTGGGATGCAAGGTGACTGAAAAACCCTGACACGAATTTGATTAAAATGTAGAATTTGCGTGCGGAAAGGCTTAAATGAAGAAGAAAAACCGAGTTGCACTTCTGAAGTGAAAGGATGAGAAATTGCCTAATTTCCTTCCCGAAAGAAAAATCAGCCTTTCTCTGAGAGCACTCGACAAAAGATTTCCACTAAAAATAAAACGCACAAGTTGTGTACTTTATAATAAGAAAAATATTACATCTCCTTACGTGCAATTTTAGTGAAACTCACAAATCAAGCATGTTTCGAACAAAATAGAATCTGGAGAATAAGATTGCCAGTACTGGGGATGAACACGCAGCAAAGCCCGTTTCTATTCCTTTCGAACGGAAAGATACAAGAATAAATTTAACATTAACCCATATTTCTTCCTTCTGGTTTCCCTTTGTTTTCATTGCATGATTGATTGTACATAAATGTCGAAAAATTGAATAAAAATATTTATCGCGAAACGATATCTATTTTGTATAAAAAATATATAGATTTAAACAATACATACCTGAATTTATCGTTCTGAAACTTGAAAAAAGGAAGAATAAGGCCATTTAAGTGAAATTTATTTCAATATTCACTTACGTTAGAATAGATAAGTGATTACATTTTCAGAGTTTAAGATATTCTTTTTTTTTTTAATCTACAGTTTCTCTAGTTTAATAAAAAGGCTCAACGTTTTCCCATGAACCAAAGTCAACTTCTGAGCAGTCTTAATCCATTCTGTACTAATGTGGTAACAGGTGAAAGATATGTCTTTAATCTGATGGTTAAGATGCAGTGTAGGGGATATTTTGTCACTGAGAATTCATATCACTTTTCTGTTGTAAGATCATTATTATTGAAGCATGAGTTGTCTGTGTTTATGGTTAGAAAACAACTAAATAAAGGAATACGAAGGAAACCTAAGTACTTCGTAAGACAGCCAGGTGTTAAATTTTACTGACGGATAAGTCAAGTCAGTGGGAATTCCTTCCGCTGCGTCATTATTGGACATAGTTAACTGCGGTAATTTATGATATATTATTATTCAATATCGCATAAAGTACAGCAGTAATTATTATATTATAATATTGAAATTATATTATAATATTGAAATTACTATATTATAATATTGAAATTACTATATTATAATATTGAAATTATACTATATTATAATATTGAAATTATACTATATTATAATATTGAAGTTACTATATTATAATATTGAAATTAGTATATTATGATATTGGAATTACTATATTATGATATTGAAATTACTATATTATGATATATTGAAATTTCTATATTATGATATTGAAATTACTACATTATGATATTGAAATTACTGTCTTATGATATTGAAATCACTATATTATAATATTGAAAATACTATATTATAATATTGAAATTACTATATTGCAATATTGAAATTACTATATTATATTAGTATATTATTGTACTATATTATATAATACAGCAATGACTATATTATTGCACTATATTATAAACAATTGCAAACACTTGAACAATTGTTCAATCCGTTGATATTCTTTTCGTGAAATATAAGTAGACTGATCACTATTATTGAGGGGAGCTTCAAAAAATGCGATCAACATGTTGACTAGCAGTCACGTGACTGCTCTGTGAAAAATTGATTTTTCTCCAATTTGGCATTTTATAGCCTCGTTTGGCAGCATGACATCTTATGACAGGGTAAATGTAGGCATGCGTACTTCTATAGCGTGGGAACAAAACAGTGAAATCGCCAAATTCTACTATGTCGTGAGGACCAATCAGATTATGAATCAATAAATGTATTGACGCTTTAGTCTGACGCCTTAGAACATATAGTCTGATAGACGCCTTCTCCGGTCCTGTGGACCAATCAGATGATGGATGTTCGTTTCACCCGGCTGGCGAAAGTAGACTAAGGTCACGTTACTACTAGTTTTGATCACATGATCTTGGGCATATAAAAAAGGTTACCATTGCTCACTTTACTTTTATATTTATCACCGTTTTGGGCAACGTTAGGCGTTTAATCTAAATGGTGTTAGCCAATCAACTATCATATATCAAATCGGAATTTATTCTTTGGAATTTTTACTCGCAAAATGCTGAAATCGCATACGAAAAACAAGCCAAGTTACATCACTTTCAGAATACGTCGAGGAAACAGTATTGCCGCAGATACACTACCGCCACCTATACTGAGCTTGGCAGAAAACGTATCATAAGGTCTATTAAATTACCTGAAATAAAGTAAAAACAAATTAAACATCCCATTAAACTAGATACAATTATCCAATATAAAGAACAACCCTCCTACAGTGTTGTTTTAGGAGCGTTTTTTCTATTTTGTATGCAGGTGACATTTTCGATACAAAAGCTCTGTCAGCACGAGAAAAAATAAATCTAACATAGTAAAGCAAAAAACTTTCATTGAAACCACCTGACGTTCAAAATCCCGTAATCTTCCATCCAAAAGACGAAATCGGAGAAGTCCTTCCACATAAACACAAAATTTTCCCAGTGAAAGAAAACAATTCCTAGATGGGTGACTTTTTTGTAGCCTTCAACCTGGATCTTCTTTTACGTAACACCTCATGTTACATGGTTTTTTGAATCGATATTTCTTTGAGGTAGGTAAATTGCTGCTACTGGATCGAAGGGTTCGGAAGTTTTTTAATGGTTTTTGAGGAAGATCGAAGCGGCTGTTTTGCTTTTGCAAACAAGGAGTAAAGAAGTAAATCCCTTTTACTCTTTCCACATTCAGTCTTGGTGGAGTGTGTTTTAGAATGTTTGAACTAATGCGAAGTATTGAAAGGAAGTTATGTTGAAACTGATTATCTGAGTTTAAATTTCGAAAAATCAGGAATATCTGAACTAAGATATCATTTGTTTGTAACGTGCTTTGGAATGCTTCCAGTGCTATGAGAGGCATTTTCTGTCAAGATAAATAAAGATGGTAGTGTTTCTACAGAGAAACGCATTTCCTGTACGTAAACCAAACGTGACGTCACTCGGCTTGTTTCTAGAATACGATTTCTGCTCGTCTCCAATAGAAATTCCAAACAATGAATTCCGAAGTGTTATGCGTATGATAGTTGATTGATTAACGCCAAACGTCACCGAAACGGCGATAAACTACATTTTAAGGTAATCCCTATATGTACCATGCGAGACCTTTGGACAGTGGAGGTAAAATGTTTTGCAGACCATCTGTTTTGTTTGTTTACTAGTAATACTTGTTTAAACGTTGATTCAAAGTGATAAAAATAACCACTTTTATCTAAAAAGAAAATGCAAACATAATTTAAGTGGGTGGAAAATAATTTCTTAAACTCCATTTTAACATTTTTATAGCTTCTGCAATTTACTTTGGACGAAATAAGTGCTTGTTATACATCGCACAAAATTGCAAGACAAAACTACAAAATGTGATATTAAGATGACTATTGCAGAAGTTGATGTTGAGTATTGGAATGATTATGAATGTCATTTAAGTTTATTTCCTGTAAAAATAACGAACGTACAGCAGTCTTGCACATACAATTTTGAACTATCTAAATAGATCAAATTTGGAAAGTCGATTTTTTTTGAGGTTTTAAAAGTACTCTGTGCCTCTCCTTAAAAAAACAAAATAACATGCTTAAAATAAAACTAAATTAATCTAGGAATTTAATTTACAATTATTAGTGTCATGGCATGCTTTTTTTTCTTCCTGAATATTTGTGAGAAAGAAATATTCAAATTAAGATTCTAAGAAGTAGCCATTTTGACTTAACCCTTTTTGCCCGACACGGGAGATATATACTAGCAGAATTACCTGGCGTTGCTCGGGTTAAATTGGTTAAATTTTGATTGAAAAGTGATCAAACTAATCACTTCTCTTTTTAAGAAACATGCAAGCATCATTTAGGTGAACGGAAAATAATTTTTCAACATCGTTTCAACTTTTTAATAGCTTCTACACTTTACTTCGGATGCAAATATGTATATATGATACATCCATCCATATAATCGATTTCCCATTCATTGCACTCCTGCTGTAAGACAAACTACAAACGTTCATACTAAAGTGAATAATACTACAGAAGTCAATATTTGAGTTTTCGAGTGATTACGAATGCCAAGTTCATTTTCAGTAGAAACGCCGAATGTCCGACGTATAGTCTTGCAGTTTTCCTATAAATATTTTTTGGCTTGTGGCATTCTTGAACCAGGTATGCGAAGTTTTCGAATTTCATCATCTTTATGAGAGGATGGAAATTCCTGATTAATTTATTTTGAAATAAATACATTTTTTTCTAGAAAATTTCATCTCTGCGTGGAATAACAGAACTTGTATTAAAAATATATGTCATCAGTGTAGACAAAGCAAACTCAATCGATTACAATTTTAAAAAAGAAGGTCGATTTTACAGCGTTTTTAAAAAGAAACACACTGATTTCAACGAATGTTTCACTGATATCTAAGTTGCATAAGAACAGTTTCAATTTGTAAAATAAGCAACTACGACCTAATGTCACACTAGACAAAATATTGCAGTTTTTCAACAGTCCTAGTTCAAATACTTCCTGTGTATTATTCCAAGATCAGCAGTCTTATTTAAAATTCGCTTTATATCAATATATATATACACACACATTCTGTTTTAATCAAATCCTTATGGCACTTTTTTCAATTCAGAGAATTTTTCAATTCGGTTTCTAAATGAAAACCGTACCTATATCGTCCGTGTAAGGGCAAAAGAAGTTATAATCAAAATGGCTACTTCTCAAAATCGTAATTTCCCTTTCTCGAAAATATTCAGGAAAAAAAAGAAGCACGCATAATACAAATAATTGTAATTTGATTCGTGGATTAATTTAGTTTTGATTTTAAGAAAGTATTATTTTTTAAATTATAAAGATGCTTTTGATTCCTTTGAATCCATCAAAAGTCAGACTTAACCCCTGTTCCCCTGACATGGGAGATTTAGAATGATAGTTGTAGTGACTTGAGAATGGACTAGAGCTTTCAATAATACCCATGAAAGATGAAAACCAAACGTAGATGTAACTAATTTTAATCCTCTTGTAATGAAAATCTGTCAAAATTTGGAAACATGTTCGAACTACAACGTATGGCTACCCGTTTCAATTTAACGTAACCTATCTTATTTTAAAATTATTTTATTTAACTTTATACCGGACTTTTGTATAGAGAACAGATAGACAGACGCCAACTCCACTTTATAGTATATGGGTGTATCCATTCAAATCCAAGCAATAAAAATTAAAATGTTCACCTCCCCACCTTCGATTTTTTTAAAAAAATTTAGTATATGGTAGCCAGTGGCGTATGTCAAACTATGCCATGTTTATTTTTTGCAAAATAATTTTTTCCATGGAAATAAGACCCTTTAAAAGGCGGTCAAAAATATTCAATTTTACTTTTCAAGAATGAAGTGTACCACTTAAAATTTTGCTACGTTTAAACTATTAGAGATAAACTTGTATTATTTTTTGCTAGTGATACTTAAATGTACTGCTCGTAATAATAAGTAAATTATCCTTTAAAATTGGATTAGTTTTTTAACAGTTTGGCATGGAGTTGCTGAAGTTTGGTTAAGATTTAATAAAAAAGCCATCTTTAAAATTTTTGAAACTTTTTGTGTAAGTTCATTAGAATGTTGTTAATGTATGCTAATATAGATAATGCAGTTTCTCAAAGATTGATTTTTAAAAGCACTCTACTTTTTATACTACTTTAAGATTTTTAAAGCTACTCTACTACTAAGCACTTAGTAGTAGAGTATTCCTCTACTGCTAAGTGAGCGCTCGAATCTTCTCAACTAGAAGCTCAAGCACCTTTTTCGATGCGATATTTTAACATGATTCATTATTTCTATACATATATTAATAAAGTGTATGGAACTAATATTTTTGATAATCCTATAATTATACCGTTAATAGTTTAAAAAAAGAAATCAGCCAAACTTTAATTATTTACCGCAGAACTTATTAACTAACTTCTAATTATTTACCGAGGAAATATCTGTGCCTCAGAACCAGACGAACGTAAGTCACATTATGCCAACTTTTCAGGAGAGTATAAAAACTGAAAAGAAGGATCTCGTTGCCTGGCTACAAAGCTAGTATTTGAATTAGCCTGCAAAAATTGATTGTTAACAATAAAATATACATGCTTTATCCATTGTTGGTTAATTTTTATGTAATTTTATAGCTTATCAAGACAGGACTGGACTTACGTTATTGTGGTTCTACATCAAAAACATGTTTTAGGACTTACATAGCACTTTAAAGAGGTGTCTCAAGTAAACTACTAGAGCAATCATAGTAACAATGTCTTTAATACAATCAAAAACAGAGAGAAAGTACAAAAACGTATAATATTGTATAAAAAATTTGTATAGATTGAGTGTTGTAAATGGCTTAAAAGCTACAGATTAAGCAAAAACATTGATCTTGAGCGGTTGAGTCATCCTCAGGAAAGTTTCCTTCCTTCTCTCCATGTGGAAGGTTTTCAAAGGGTCTATACTCTTCAGGAATCTACTGCATTAAATCCATGAGGTCTCTGTACTCATTACTTATCTTGTTTTTGGTTACTCTCAATTTTTGGATCGTCGCTGGCAAAACAACCCTTTGTTCTCTCTGATTTCTTTTAAATTCAACAGTTTTAAAGGCATCATCTGAGAAACTGGTCTAATAGTACAACTTGCTGTCTACTTTGCGAAGCTGTAACCACACTGCATTGGATATCAAAAATGGTTCTTTGTCTGTGTTTTTCTTCCTTGAAACAAATGGAACTTCTTTGCTCTTCAAGTAGAGAAGATCAAGAAAGTCTTCAAAGCACAAACTTCTCACAACAAAGGGGTTCTTTTTTTAACATGAAGCAATACAATTGGCCCAATAATTTGTGGTAAAAATAGTGTGGTTTTTAGTTGCTTTTTCGCTCTCTCTATCACACTATGCTTGCCATCTACTTCCATGTGGGTGTGTCCAGCAAGCAGGAACTTATGGTTGACTTCTTTTAGAGTATAAACTTTTTTCAACAGCCATAGGTACATGAAAATCATATTAATATTCCTGTTTTGGACACTGCAATTATCTGTCCACATTGTTAAGTTTTTAGTAGGCCTATCAGTATTTCGAAGCTCTTCATTCGCCCTTGTGAATAAACATGATGCTATTTCGTTACCTCCTCGACCGGCTGTAACTTCATCCCAGATCATACACCAAGTTTTGTCAACGGTTATGTCATAAATTGTACTATTTAATGTCCAGAGTTTTCTTGAGTAGAAACTTTGGGAGTTCTTCAAATCTGGCGTTGTAAAATATTTTTGGAGATCAGAGATCAGACATAACGACTCTCAAACCTTGATTAGCACGGCCTTTCAGTTTATCTTCCCTTTTTAATTCATACCTACGTGAAGCTTCTTCCAGGTGATTTTCTTTTTATAATTTAAGTTCATTGAGTTTTTCATCACTTTTTTCATTTTTAATTTCGCAGTCTAGTTTGTCGCAAACATAACAAGTGTCATTATCTGCTGAGTGGAAAGACAAGTTGAAATATTCATTGAAATAACCCACTTTTTCTCTGGTTTATTTTTTCTTTTTCGCATTCATCTACATACAGTGAGTACATTGTGGAAATGTTGAGGTGATTGCCCAAATATTTATATTTGGATCTTTCCCTGCTGTAGTGGCTTCATACACCGGAAACTTTGAAACATGGTTTTTGACCCATTCTAAGCTATCACTCGGTAATTTATTTGCTGGAATATGTTTTCCCCTAAGGTCTGGTGTTACCAAACCAGACTCACTAGCTTTTTTTAAAGCAACTCTCATGAAGGTTTCAGAAATAGAAAGCGTATAAGGAAAAACGTTTTGTGAACGATTTCATCCTTATTATTAAAGTTACAAATAAATACATGGCTCTCTGTTTTGTTTCTTGTGCCGTGTCTTTTCCGTTGTCTAACGACAGGCTTAGTTTTCATACTTGAAAGTATAAACTATCTTTTTGGGTGGATGGACTTATGTTTGTCTGGCTCAAACAAAGGTTAGAACTTACGCTCTTATAACCCTAGTAAATCATAAAAGGAGAAATCTTACGTTTTTATGGCTTGATGCAAAATCAGATTCTACATGCAAAACTGTAATAACCTGAAAATCGTCATTGTTGAACTTACGTTCGTCTGGTTCTGAGAGACAGATATTTGGGTTGCATATTGCTTCAGGACTTTGTTTGCATTAAAATTTTCACTTAATTTCACTTGCACCTGCTGCAACAAATTATAAAATAAGGCTACAAGATATACTATTCTGAGGACTCTAGGAGTGTTGATTGCTTATATTCTACAAACAACTGCGTTTTAACTATTGTTTGCAGCAGCAGCATAATTATGTAGTGTTGCTGCTGCAAACACTACATAATTGTTCCCCAGTTGCTCAGATGGGGAACAATTACGTAGTGAAACAGAAGCTTTTAATGTACCAATCATAGTCATGACGTACATTAAAAAGCCTTTACCTTTGTCTGATTACATCTTATTCCTATACATTTTAAATCGTTTAGTATGTAATACTCATTTACTCTTAATTCATTCTTGGATTCATTATAATTCATTCTGGGATTTTTTTGTAAAATTACTCTCTCAAACAAATTAATATATTAAGCAAAAAGCAATTTCATGGTTTCAGAAGAGACAAATAAATTTAATTATGTCTTTTAATGGAGGAAGGCATATGTAAATTTTCCTGAAACATCAAAAAATAGTTTTTAAATAACTAACAAGTTCACTCTTGTTGAAAGTTTTACAATGGTGCGTTCATATGACAAAGTCGGCCTCTTGTTATACACAAAAATCCAATCTCCTAGTATTGTGACATGAGAGCGCAACTTTTCAATTGATTGAAAGTAAGTTTCTACTTACGAAGCTGTATTTAGTTATGAATTGCATTCTTGAAGTTCAACATTGAAATAGTTATTTATTGAAGCATCCGTTGAAAGCTTTCTTGGAGTTTTTTGTGGTAGAAAGGACAGATTAAACACTTTCGCCGAATTTAACGAATCTCTCAATTTATTTTAATTAATAGTTTATTAACGTAACTAATATTCAAATTAGCAACTTTTCTTATCGTTTTAAGTAAATAAAAATTTATATCATTATTTTTATCTGCGATGTTGAATATATTACTTATTCTTATCTATGCAATTTTAGAACTGTTTTATGAGGATTTATAGGGTATTACGTTTTGTGCTACTAGTTTCAATACTGTTTAAATGTTTTAATATAGTTATAGGAAATTTATTAATATTTTAAATATGTAGTTTATTACTCTGATCCTTTCTATCAAAACAATTATAGTATATTTTTTAAATTTGGTTTTGTAGCGAGATGAACAGCAAAATTATGTTTCTGAAATCCTGTGTACATGTTTAATATATAATTTTGTGATAGACAATTTATTCAAATTAGGTAAATACTGTAAATTATTTGGTTAACGTTGAGAAAAAAGTATTTTTAGGCAAATACAGAAAGCGTAGTTCCCACTGACTGAAAGGGAATCCCGCTTTGATTTAGGGATTTCGAAAACCTTTTCGTCCTTTTATAGGGAATTTGACATGCACTTAGGGATTTTTCGTACTTCGAAAGGGAATTTGATGGTATTTCATTATTTTCTGATTGCGTCGGGTTTTCCGATCAGGGTCATTGCGCAAAATAATTTATTTAGGCTTAACTATTCAAAAACTGTAAAAGTGCTCACACTCTCTGCTAGTATATTATATAGGAACTTAGAAAAGAATAATCAGATTTTAAAAGACGGCTTTTGATGAAAAGGAATTTAAAATTCATCAAATTGAAAAATTCATATTTCCAATATTATTTACGTACCAATAATGAAATTAGTATAAATCGTTGCTCTTAAGTCTTACAATTCGGAATAAAATTGGATTATCTTAAAAACCTTAGGAGATATGCGATTTTTAATAAGATGATGTACGCTAAGAAATATAAATTTTAATTTATGACGTCACTTTCACAGCCCTGTATCTCGAAGAAAATTGTTTTTTCGAGATTATAAAACATAGTTTGATTCAAGGTTGTACAAAATGTACCAGTGTGCAAAATATCATTCGATTCGAAGATGATAAAGCGAACAGCCTTCATCGATTTGAATGGATTCACCAATATATAGATACTGAAAATATTTCTAATTCACAGCCGTGTGAGTGGAACAAATATAAGTGCCTATGAGTTGTAGGTAGTTGAATATATAACGCACTGGAGCAACACAATAGGTTTCCGGTGACCGTCCAGGATCAAATCCGAAGAGAAAGATCCGAGGTCAACACCTCTTTATTTTGAAACATGGTCTGATGACACCCGAGCCGCTAAATATTGGTGGTGTAGTGTTTCTGCAGCGATACTCGTTTTTTGTACGGATTCTGAACTTGACGGGAGTATGTTTCCATTGACCTTAAAATCAAATGGTTTGTTTTATTAACCCTCTGCATACGTCGGGGCAAAATATCGGTTTCTTCTCTGGTTACGGCAGCTGGCCCAACGGCTTTACAGGCAACTTACTGAAGCCGACCGAAACGGCCTTTAAAATGCTTTCACCCAGGAGGAGAGGGAATATGTGTCGTTCCATTATCACCTAATGTGCGGATTTCTATTGTCGGGTCGTGGGTATGCCTAGAAGGGACAGATTCTTTCCGGGTAAACTGAAAGGGCTGCGGTGACTTTTTAAGTGTATCTCTTTTCATTTACTCAACCTCTCACAGACTAGATGCTCGAGGATAAACAATTTGCGAGGCTCCACGTCGATAACCCTGACATCTTTGTCAACGGGGAGATAAGGCTATTCACGCGCGGGTCTCTTTGTAGCACAGAAAAGAGGGGATGGAAATCGTAATGGGCTTCAGCGATTCTTCAGGAGTTTGAGGTCTGAAAGAATCCGAGCCTTTCGTAATGAGGGGACTCGAAACTTTCGGCCGTTTGGACCGTCCCCGTATCCAGAGGGCTAATACAGTTCCCTTTGCTAACAAAAGTTTTAAAGAATAAATTCCGTATCGATGTACGATAGTTTATTGGTCAACGAAAATTAGATTAAACGCTAAAAGTCGCCAAAATGGCCGATAATTACTTTTTAAGATAACCCCGATATATATCATGCGGGTGTATTTGGACAACAGAAGTAAAAATATTCGCAGGCCATTCGGGTTTATTTGTTAACAATGAAAATCCCTTTTATAGAGGACGCCGTGATTCAGTGAGTTCGCCAACTGCGCTAGCAACATAGGAATTGTAAGTTGCGCAGGTACGATTCATCCCTGGATGTGTTTCTCTCTTATGTGCCAGTAAAGCTTTCTTTGTACGTATGCTCTTTTACTTGACAGGCACAGTTTGGCAAAATATGGTCCTCTCACCATGAAACTCAACCAATCATTCTCTTATTAATAATCACACCCTTTGAAGATTTTAATCAATATATTTAAGCAACGTAAATTGGTAGGTATTTTAATTAACGTCGCACTGAAGCAACACCACGGGCTATTGGTGACGGTTCGGGATCAAACCCGAAGGGAAAGATCCGAGGAAAACACCACGTAATTTTGAACCATGATCAGATGACGAGGTCACACTTGAGCTGCCACCCCACTCTCTGAACTTCAACAGAAAACGAAAATAAAAGTGATAAGCATTTTGATATCGTTTTGCTTTCGTCGAATAATATTATTATACGACAATATATTTCCCATCATCAAAACAAACATTTAGTGACAAAAAATGCAATTACGAGAAATGTCAGTTAACGAATCTCTGCTGTCAGTTGAGGATATAATTCCTAGGATTCCTAATAGGTGTGGATATTCAGTCATAAAATCTATTGAAAGCAGCGGTCAGATGACGTGGTCACACTTGACCTCGCACCCACTCTCTCCAAGCTTCCCCTGAGCCGAGGTGGCCCGGTTGGAAGACCAACCGGAGCGTTGCGAGTTCGAATCCAACCAAAAGAACGTCGTGTCCAAAGGGGGCTGGTGCACGTTAAATCTGTCGTGGCCTCAAATGTCCTCACGTCAGCGTGGTGTGGAAGTTTGGAGAGTTGCCAGTTCAGGTGTTGCCGCGTCATCTGACCGTGATTCAAAATTACGTGGTGTTCTCCTCGGATCTTTCCCTTCTGGACTGATCCCGGACCGTCGTCAATAGCTCGTTGTGTTGCTCTAGTGCGACGTTAATTTATTACCATTACCAGGCTTCTACACCAACTTGAGGACATTTGAGGCCATGACAGAATTAACGTGCATCAGCTCCCTTTGTACACGACGAATCTTTAGTTGAATTCAAAGTCTCAATCCTCTGGTCGCTAATCCGGCATTCTGCCAACCGGACTACCACTGCCCCGACGCACATTTAGAAAAATAGGTATATCAATCTTTCGAAGATAAAGGATGGATCGATTTTAGCTTTTTAATCGAAAATAATGTTTCTCAAGTCAGGCTGAAAATAGCTAAATAATTGATGTTTAATAATAGATTACCCTGGAAACTCAACTGTTACTTATTTGATACTTTATTAAGAACGGCGACGGGTTTCGCTTGACTTTTTAAGCTTCTTCAATCAAAAACTCGTATAAATAAATCTAGTACGCAGGTTTGAAAATAAGCATTTAACGAGATTTAAAATAACAGGCATTGTCAAACTATATGTTTTAAGTAAGGGTTATTAAAAATGGGAAATAAATTTTTCATCATTTCCCCATTTTAATGTTGCCCTGTTAAGTGTCGACTTTATTCTTGTATCTTCTTTTTACACACTCTAGAGTTTTTAATTTTGTTCATACTTTATATCATCCAAAAATGCCTCAGAATTTTTTCCTCGTTGTTATTTAAAAATAATTTTGGTTTAAAACTTAAATTTGAGCCTTACATTATTTTTACATACAAGATCCGTGTATGGTCTGTCCAAATTCTATTTGAAAATCTTTAACATTCTTCAACACATGAATTATATTATCGTTGACCCCGTCTTAACTTTCATGTTACGTAGTTTACCTCTCAATCTTTCAATCTGATTTTTAATCTTCTAGCCTCACAATATTTCCGTCAAGTTATGTATTGGGTTTACCCTTCAACACATTTTATAATGAGGTGTTGTCCTTGGATTGTTCTCTTCGGGATTGATCCCGGACCGTCACAAATGGTCCGTTGTGTTACTCTAGTGCGACGTTAATTAACTGCCTACCTAACGTAGCACATTTTATGACAAAATAGCCACACGCATTGGTTGAGGGAATCCTAAGAAACGTATTGGTCCAAAAGGATAAAACTTTTTTAAGGTGTGTGTATACACTAGACCATTTTTTTTAAATTTTGACTTTAAAAATTCAGTTTTTTCACAATAGGTCATTGGTTTGTGCTTAAACTCATTTTAGTGCGAAAAATTCTGACTAAGCTACTCATTAGTTATCCAATTTAGATATAAGTTAATTAGCATGTTTTTTGAACAGTGATATCTCAAATTCTAATGTGTTCAGAAGGACAATTCCTGTTGGAAATTATTCCTAATATTATTCTTCATGTTTTGACCCTCCATCAAGTTGCTAGAGGGAATACGTTCTTTCTTACAATTTTTTTTCACGAAGGAAGTCTAAAAAATCAAGATTTTTTTCAGGAATTTCAACATTTAAAAATCAACTAAATATTCATTTCTTAACCAATCACTTCGACTGAGGGTCAAAACATCCACTCTATTATATAGATTATAATGACACAAAAGTAATTATAATAGATCAATTCATTATTGAGTTATCACCTGCTCGAAAGAAGCATCCTATTCTAAAAATATAGTTCTTCAGAAATCGAGTTTAAAGTTTTGGAAACCTGTTTGTCTGGTGGCAGAACCTATCCCAAACCCTTGTAACTTGAAAACTATTTCGAATATTTACAACATCTTGGTATCGTTTTGAAAGCTAAGGGGTTGGATAATATTTTGAATTATTAAAAAATCAATCAATGTTTTGGTCAATTTTCGTGTTTTCTAGTGTATACACACACCTAACCAAAAGATATGGATATTTGAGCCATTGAGCATGTTGTAGGGTAAAAGGAATAGTGCACTACTCAGAAATCTTGTGACTTTCAAACGGTTAAAAACGCCAAAAAAACTGGCAATCGACCTATAATTTTATAAAACTAAAAGTGTTGCGTCACTTATTTACAGACTGAATGAAATAATATAATAGCATTTGGAAAATATTAGGCTTTTATTTGTAAAAAAAGAGTTCAGTTACCTTTTGTCTTCAATACAGCTTCTGTCCGTGTTGGTGTAGTCACTCTATGATTTGTTTATTAGCATGCTCTAAAACTGTTGAAAAGAAATGCATTCACAAATCTTGATGTTTTGCTGTTGTGGTTTGCTTGGTTCGACATTTTAATCCTCTGAAATTGTCGGGTTATTGTCGAATTTTAAACGCTACCAGGATAAAGATACGACAAATAACCTCATATTTGTAGCATATTAGAACCAATACCACTGACTAGAGTCCGGACTTCAATCCCATTGAAAATGTTTGGTATAATTCATCTTTGGATTAAACAAGATATACTGAGCAAAACATTACATAAAAATAATAATAAAGAAATATGCAATTCTGTGTATCTAGGGTTCCCAATGAAAATAAATGTCAAAAAAGTTACAAATAATAAGTGACGCAACACATTTGTTAGTTTAAATCAATGAGTTTCTAAGACAGTTAATAATAAATTAACACCTTTTTGACATAACTTTCGCTTGTTGACACTCGTAATCTATTTGTTCTTGATTTTGAGCGATTTTCTCAAATTATTGGTCTGTTTCTCCATCCTGCAAGGAGTTATTCTCAAAGCTAATTTTCATAGGAAATCATGAATGTGCTAATTACAAATATTGCGAATTGTTGTGTCGCGTCCATGCGACGTAAATTCAACTACCTACCAAAGATATTTTATGTACAAAAAATATACTTAAAGAAAAAATAGGCATAATTTAGTCAGAAATTATCGAAAGCTGATTATACCCCAATACCTTTTTTACTCTGTATATCCGCTCTGGAATCTGCAGTCTTCACTGCAGGACGCCTAACCAGTTTTTATCTTGATTAATCTTGGGAATTGATCGCGGACGGTCACCAATAGCCCGGTGTGTTGCTCCAGTGTGACATTAATTAAAATGCCTACCTACCTTGACCAATATAATTTTTCCTAGGATTCTTTCAACTAATCGATATGGTTATTTAGTCATTATGTGTGTGGTGCGAAAAAAGAAAATAATTGCGCTTAAACTGTGCCTTGTCTAATGTTTCTATTTCATACAATTCTTATTTTATGACCATAGTATTTCATGTACATAGAAAACAGCGTGAAATCGGAACTAGCAACTATAAAATTACGAAATAAGGTTTGTAAAAACAATACTGCACTACTCGGTTATTTCATGACGCTCAGAGGTTTAAAGTATTTGAATTACAGCCTCTCCAATAAACTAAACCCACATAAAATGAATCGATAATAATATACCTCCTTCAGGATTGATGTCCCATGTACATCCTTCACCGCCTAATCCTTCTATCTTTCAAAAATCTATTGAACGTAGTTTTCCTCCAAGATCAATTCAAACAAACAATGAAATTCAAGCTAAATGTAACCCTCTTCTCCGGCTTTAAAGTACTTTTTCAACCTGCAGGACTTTAAAAAGTAAGTTTGAACAACCAATTCAACTTTTTGCGATGGAGAGTTTTAAAAGATATACCCTCTCGAGATGAAAATTAAACCGTTCATTTTTTTACATAAAGGGTACAGATCGCTCTTAAATGCTCCAGCTAATTTAATTTCTTCCATTTGTACGAACTAACTTCATCCCAGCGGAGGAACATGGCTTTATCTCTTCCCTAGCTCAGCGTCTCAGTCAACATTACATCTATTAATGGACCGACGAGAAGCTAAAACGCACATATCTGAAGGAGGTTTTCAAAAGCTTTTTCAGTTTACCGTGAATCGAAAGATTAAACAGTTTAAGTTTCTGTCGCACAAAGGGGAATTTGGAGTTATTCAGTCATCTAAAACAGAAGAGTAACCGCGTATCTGAGGAGACAAGAAAAAAGCGCGATTTGATGAGGAAAGCGATGTATTGAGGTATGGTAGGTAGGTATTTAACGTCGCACTGCAGCAACACAACGGGCTGTTGGCGATTGTCCGGGATCAAACCCGAAGGAAAAGATACGAAGACATCAAGTAATTTTGAATCACGGTCAGATGACGTGGTCACGCCTGAGCTGGCACCCCACTCCCTAAACTTCCACACCACGCCACCGGGAGGACATTTGAGGCCAGAGCAGATTTAAAGTGCACCAGCCCCCTTTGTTTACGACGATCTTTGGTTGGATTCGAACTCGCAACCCGCCGGTTGCTAATCAGTTTCTCTTCCAACCGGGCTACCACGGCCCTTATGGAGGTATTAGAAATACTTGACTAAAAGTTTAAGTTTTACAATAAGTTACGCGTTTTTTATATAAAGGTATCTTGCAACTACAACACGGTAGAATATTTCTAGAACACAGAATAATGCATAAATAATGCATAATAAAAAACGTAGAAAGACATCGTCTAATGTTAAATTATCATTTTATCGGAGAAATTATCCTACATTCTTTCACTTTATATGCATTCTAACAGCATCTCCATATATGTATGGTCAATAGTGTGATATTGCTGTGGAAATGAGAAATAATTTAACATTTAAA
The DNA here is from genome assembly GCA_933210815.1 of Meta bourneti. NCBI lineage: Eukaryota > Metazoa > Arthropoda > Arachnida > Araneae > Tetragnathidae > Meta > Meta bourneti. The sequence continues at coordinate 101,258,505 of OW119924.1, read as the reverse complement.
AGGGCAGAAAGAATGCAAATGATTAATATCACTCGACATTGTTCTCACAAATTGAATTAGATGTATTGAAATTGTTCTTGCAAAGCTTAGTCATGTACAATCAATTTCAGTTTAGTCATACACCAATTAAATATATTAAATGTATATTACCGCCACATCTTCATTTACAAAAGTCAGTTTATAGCAGAACATCAGTGTTTTTCCTTCTCTCCTTCCCGAACGAAACGAGGAACTGTTTATCAGCTTTTTCAAGGACGCATGATCGTATCTCTTCTGCGCATGTGCCTCGTTTGAGAGTGGCTTCTGTTTCTGTTAAGAAGCGAGAGGGCAATCGTTCTGTTGTCCGTTTGGAGATGTGTACCGTTTTCGTTTCTTGTCTGTAAATAAATGCTGTCTCGTCCTGAGACTTGATTTTTATTTAGCTGGTCTCATAAGTTACTATAAGTTTATGATTTGGTGTTTCCAATCAAATAGCACATTTGAACCAATTGATAACCTCTTTTCTCGACTTGTCTTAACCCTTCTGGTGGCTGTCTCAACTTGGTGTCTCATCATTAGCAAAAATGATGATGATTCATGGACGAGATATCTCGCCATTACAAGAAAACTGACCATACCTCTATCTCGCCATCATCAAACAATCGACGATATCTTGATGACGAGATATCTCGTCATTACGAGATATCTCGTCATTAGCGAAATTGATCAAATCTCGATGACGAGGTATCTCGTCGAAACCACTTAGAGGGTCTATGATACGAAATCTACATATGCGTTTTAAAATTACCCTATTTCCATTTAACTCCTTGGAATTTGAGATTATCTCAATTAAACACGAATAGCATTGCTTTCTACATACTTTGCACAACGTTATCACGGTTGAAAGATCCCTCCAGTAAAAACTACCTTCACAGATACAACGTATACTATATCTAATAAAGCACCGTCGCAGAAAATCAGAAAAAGGAATCAAAATACTAAGTTTCGAGATTTGTGTGATCAATATACTTGAAGAGAAACTACCCAGGGAAGAGAGGGAATTCTCTATTTGCAGCATTCTCGAGTCGAGACAATTTTATCCGTCCGATGTTTAAGTATTTACTGAGTGGATGCGTTCACTCCTTTAATAAAAGTACTCCTGAATTACTGAGTTATTTTGCTTTTGTGCGCAAGTTTCGTACTCTTTTCTTTCAGTATCCAATTTTTGTTTTGCTGAGTCTATTTTATCCGTCACGAACCTAATTTTGCTGTGTGTTTAATACTCCGCTGTTGACTTTGTTCTATCAGCGAGTGAGTGTGGGTTCTGTATTTTTTGGCCATTCTGTAAAGAGCTACTAGTTTTCGCAATTTATATTGCTTTGTGAGAGCAGTGGTAGTTGGTAAATATTTTCTTTGGCAAAAATGGATTTTTCTCGACCAGCATTAAAATTAAGAGGTTTCAAATCGATTTTGAGTTTATTGCGTCGAGGCAGAAACCAACAGGTCCAATTAAATTTCAGGTTTATTGTAAAAAAGGGAAAAGATAAAATCTTAAATAATTTTATAACAAGAAAATAAAAAATATATACATACTCCATACAATTTTCACTCTTTCATGTGCTTATTATCGTCGTACGAATATTTTTAGACCGGTACAAAAAGTAATTGTCCACTGTAGGACTTATTTTTTATCCTACGCCAGATCTCAGCCTTTTTTCCATAAGTACCTGTCTAGCCAGCCTAATATAGTCTAGAAATATAAATAGAAATAAAATATGTGTAACTATCAACTTTATTATTCACTGCTGAATTAATTAGACAAGGCCAACTATTGAAGTGAGTTCCTGTCGTATCTAAAAGGTTATATAGTGAGCAAATAGAGAGTTTGACAAGCCAATTTGACACAGATGATAGATGCACCATCTCAACTATGCCCATGATATATATATATATATATATAATTATTAAAACAGTAAAGTGTAGTTCTGTGAATTTATCAGAAATAAAACCACCAGTATTCCAAAACGAAATTTTTAAGTGGAGCATGTTCAGTCCCTGAAAAGGACCAACTTGTACTAGTCATTGAAGACGAAATCAGGGAACTCTTGAACAGGATGACAAGAGTTCAGTCGTTCAGCGAGAACAGGGAACTCCATGAGTAGGCAACAGACATCTCCTGTACAACAATGAATATATTTAAAAAATAGCTTCCGTAAGAATGTGACACAATATTAAAATTTTTATCGAGTTCATGAAACAAAGGCTCCATGCAGTCAATTCACAAGCAAAAGATATATTTTTGAAAGCATTAATTGAAAAATACTTGTGTAAAATAATCGAAATGTGTAGGGTATGAATGCTTCAAAAAACTATATTTTCACATCACTCTATATAAGAGGCATTTTCTGCCAACCTAAATGTAGATGGTGGGTATTCCGTATGTGACGTAACCAGCTTGTTTTTCGCGTACAATTTCAGGATATCGCAATAGAAGTTCGGAAGAATGAATTCCGAATTAATATATGATGCTTAATTATTCGAAGAAATTAAAGTAAACTTCGACGTCACCAATAAGGCGATAAACGACATTTTGAAATAATACCAATATGTATCAGGCAAGAGCATTTGGATGTAGGGTGTAAAATCCCCATCTTCGGTCTGGTTTTTCGTTTGCACAGAAAATACCCTCTCATATGCATGTGTATATTTTCTTTCTATTTCTATGTAAATGCATTTTGTTCCTCTATGTAAAATCGTATGTCTCGAAAAATCAGTCTTTCGAAAGAGACTTCTTGTTAGTATGATGAACGCATTTTTTGCTGTATAACTGTATACGCATATTAACTCAATGTTTGTGTAGTCAGATTCCTAAATGCCTTTATATATGTCAAATATAAAGGCATTTTGTCCAATCTCAACTACTGTTTATTTACCCCCGAATGTATACTATGATGCAACTCCGAATCGCTTTATCAACAAAAGGATTTCTCTCTACGAGATTAATAGCTGTACTTTTCAGAGATTTCTCGCCAACTCTGCAAACCTCTCCAGCGAAACGTCGGATCTTAATATAAAATCTGCTAAGAAAAGCGATGATCTTTTAAAAGGAGGGCCATATAAACGTTGAGCGAGATTTAAAGAAGGAAAGAGTAAGATCTAAAACTCAGTCGTAAAAAAACTTTTCTTCCCCGATTTATAGTCTTTGAGTTGGAACAGCCATAAACTGGTATTTTATGCAGCAGCTATTCAATGAGCCACAAGAGGTAGGAAATTCCAACCAGATCGAAATGAAAATAAAGGTATTGAAATTGTATTGTCAAGTTTCTGTTTCTGACATTTCAGTGAATACGGAGACGATTGTATTTCAAGATACAAATAAACCTCCGATTTTAAGGTTTCTCAGTTAATGTATGAGAGCCATTTTCTGTCAAAATAAATGTAGGTGATGGTAGTGCCTCTACGGCGATTGTTTCCTGCATTTCTTCGGACCGCGGTAGCCCGCCCGGTTGGAAGAGTAACGGATTAGCAACCGGAGGGTTACAAGTTCGAATTCAATCAAAGACCGACGTGTACAAAGAGGGCTGGTGCACGTTGAATCCATCGTGGCCTCAGATGTCCTCACGTTGGCGTGGTGTGGAAGTTTGGAGAGTGGGGTGCCAGTTCAGGTGTTGCCTCCTCATCTGATCGTGGTTCAAAATTGTGTGGTGTTGTCCTCGGATCTTTCCCTTCGGGTTCGATCCCGGACCGTCGCCAATAGCCTATTGTGTTCCTCCAATGCGACATTAATTAAAATACCTATATGAAGCATTGACTTCAAAATGGTTGAAGTATTTCCTGGTAATCGCAATACTTCAGGTGTCCATTCAACTCTTCTTGAATTCTCGAGTGATTTTTTTAAAACTTGATATTAGTTGAGTCCGAAGATACAATGTCAATATAAGTTTATTTTCCAGTTTTCCTTTTAAGAAGTTCCCGGTATTTTTTGTGGTGTTTGTTTCTAATATCTTTGGTCTTCTCGATAGTTGACATATTGGAAGAATATAAGAGGAGTACCATGAAATGAAATTTTATTTACAGTAACCAGTATTGGGTACCAATTGTATACCAATTTGGTACCAATTGGCCCTTGGATGTATGGATTGGCGTACTTTTTAGAAGAGGTCAGGTACTTACCACCAGTGACCGAAAGTCTAGAGACGGGAAAGTCTATCCCCATACATTAGACGCATGTCTACCTTTTCTGAATTCGTAAAATAGTCCATCACGGCTTTCAAATGCCGGATTCCAGCGATGGAATCCGATGGAACGATGTTCAAGCGCGCCAAACCAAACAATGCAATTTAGGGACGAAAAAGTCCGGCAATTCATGGATCAACGCTGCCAAGCTTGCATTAATGTTATTTATTGATGGCACCTTTGAGCAGTTATTTCAAACAATCATTGTAAATAAGTAATTGTAAAATAATGATGCAAAAACATTTTGTTTCATTTCCTGCGCAATTCTCGTGTTTGCGCCTAAAAGCATCACTTCCGCCCATTCATAGCGAAATAAAAGAGGATTCTTCTAGTGTGCTCTAACACCTCTTGAAGTTTGCCCCATGACTTCTGAATCACCGGAATAAGTCCTAAAAGTTACGCAAAGGGACTTTAAAATTACGTATGGTGCTTTAAAATTCCATAAAACATAATCTTCAATGTTTTAAAAATGCTCCTTCGTCATAACATACGCAAAATATTCATTATGAAAGAAAAATCGAATTACTCCAAAAAGCACAAATTTCCGCAACTGGTTATAAAATTCTAGTAATTTAAGAGTCACCGTTTCGGAATATGTTAAAGCTTAAGTTATATATTGCTATATATTTACCTTTTACTTTCACTTATATGTTATAATTCCTAACGAAAACAATTTTTAAAATCAACTAATACAAGAAAATCCTAAAAAATACCAAAAATAGTCTCAAATATTGTTGAATTGCAAACTATATCTTCAAAGAATGCAGTTTTAAGAAAAAAGGAGAACTTAAATTTATCTGAAGGTTATTTCCGAGCCCCTAATCCAAGAGAAGTTCCAACATGAAAGAAAATAATCCTGCTTTTACCCTGCTATTATTCTCATAGTTAGTCTCCCCATGGACTTTATCACGGGGAAAAAGCATGTTGGTTTTTGGACTTTTATCCAGTATAATCGCAAAATTCTACATTGTGCGTCGATAAAAATTCCAAAGGATGAATTCCGAATTGATATAAACCAGCTGATTGGTAGGTAAGTATTTTAGGTATTTTAATTAACGTCGCACAGAAGCAACACAACGGGCTATTGGCGATCCATCCAGAAGGGAAAGATCGAGGACAACACCACGCAATTTTAAACCACGGTCAGATGACAAGGTCACACCTGATCTGGCACCCACTCTCCAAACTTTCACACCACGCCAACGTGAGCTAATTCATCGAGTAAACACAGTATTTAAACACATACATTTTCCTAATTTATTTTCTTACGAAAAGAGTTAGATCTCTCATATCGTCGGCTTTTGGTTCGGGCATGGATATTCTACGCAATTCGGTATTGGTATTGGTATTTTCAATTAACGTCACACTGGAGCAACACAACGGGCTATTGGTGACTCTACGCAATTCGGAATCTATTTTAAGCTGTAGGTTCTGGCTTAATTAGCCCTCCCTCCTGAAGCAAAAGAGGACCATCATTTGGCGACAAACCAAATCGTCTCTTTCCCCTTACTATCTAAACAATTGTTTTAAGGTGTTTGTATTTGCTTTATTTAAACTATCATGAGCACAAGCTTAGGGCCGCTCCACATCAACAGAATCTGGATCAATCCGAATCAGTTTAAATCGAGTCGAAACTGTCTAATTAAGGTTCGGGAAAACAGCTTCCATAATAAATAGCTTGTTCAGAAAAACTGCAAGAAAACTGCAAAACTGTTAGAAAAACTGCAAAACTTGCTGATACTGGTGGACGGCTTGCTCCATCGAAATGGCCATTGACGGTACATTCTAATTTTTTAAATCTATTTAGTCGTTTTGAATATTTTACTTCCAGTTTGATTAAGTTTATAACCTGTTTATCTAATTATCACAGTCCCTTAATCTGAATCGTTCCTCTTGCATCCAAATCCACTTTACTCATTTGCCACTGCAATCAGATGGATTCGGATTGACTGGGATTCTGTGAAGTAGCCTAGAATGGTTTTTAGAGAAACGAGCGATTTCTTAAGGAAGCGGCTTTCCTAAATCTTCGTTAATCAGTTTTTACCGAATTCAGATGGATTCGGATTGACTGGGATTCTGTGAAGTGGCCAGAATGGTTTTTAGACAAACGAGCGATTTCTTAAGGAAGCGGCTTTCCTAAATCTTCGTTAATCAGTTTCTACCGAATTCAGATGGATTCGGATTGTCCCGGAATCTGTTGGTGTGAAGTGTCCATCAGATTGCGTTAATCCGGAAAGTTCCTTTTCAATGCAACCGAATCTATGGTAGCTAGTTTCTACAGGATTCTGATTGCCCCTGACTCTGTTGGTGTGATATGGTCCTCGCATGGTTTGAAGTCGGAGCGTTCCACTTCAATGCACCCGATTCTCTATTCATCAATTTATACTGGATTTAAATTGATTCGGGTTCTGTTGGCGTGAAAAGGCCCTTAGTTTCAATATTGAAACAAATACACTCCTAAGCCCTGCCATTCTATCCTTTTAACACCACAACACTTTGTTTCTCATCGTATAGACAGCTCAGGCATGACCTCGTTATATGACCGTGGTTCAAAATTACGTGATGTTCTCGGATCTTTCCCTTCTGGTTTGATCTCTGATCTCAACCAATGGCCGGTTATGTTGCTTCAGTACGACGTTAATTAAAATACTTACCTACCGCATCGTAGACATTTCTTTTAATTCAGGAGGCAACCCAAAGAAAAGGCAACCAAAGATGTAGGTAGGTATTTAATTAACGTCGCACTGGAGCAACACATCGGGATATTGCCAACGGTCCGAGATCAATCACGAAAAGAAAGATCCGAGGACAACACCTCTTAATTTTGAACCACGGTCAGATGACGAGATCACACCTGATCTGGCACCCCACTCTCCAAACTTCCACACCACGCCAACGTGAGGACATTTGAGGCCATCAACAGAATTTGACGTGCCCCAGCCCCCATTGTACACGAAGGTCTTTTGTTGGATTCGAACTTGCAACCCTCCTGTTGCTAATACGCTACTCTTCCAACCAGGCTACCGCTGCCCGGCAACCCAAATAAAAGGCGATCAAAAACGAATTGAAACAGCTCAATGCATCTTCTCCTTAAAAACTCAAAGGGAAATTTACACTGCCTGTCCCTTCCGACATAGGTCGCTGTTCCGCATGTAAACCTTTCAGGGCCGCTTTACGCCAACATAATCCGGGTCAATCCGAATCAGTCTGAAACCAGTAGAAGCTGATTGACGTAGATTTGGGGACATTCAAGCGGAGCGCTCTAGATTCAAGCAGTGTGAGGGCCACTTCAAAAGAATCCGTATGAATCTGAATGCAGTAGAAATTGACAAACGAATATTCGGAAAAACCACTTTTGCAAGAAATAGTTAAGAACTTTCACACTGCCTGAATCCAGAGTGTTCAGCTTCAATGCCCCCGAATCTACGTCAACTAGTTTCATTGGATTCAGATTGATGATTGACCATAATCTGTTAGTGTGAAGCGGGCCTTGGTTTCAGAATTGAGACGAATCCAAATTCCTAAACACGCTCTAACCTATCCTTTCATCACCACAACGTTTTGTTCCTCATCGCAGACATTTCTGTTAACTCCCCAAGCTAACAAAGCACCTGAAAAGGAAGAAAAAAAACCAACCGTGTCGTAATCCTATATTTCCGTCTCGACTCAAAGAGAATGACGAAAATCGAACTGTTGACAGAACAGAAAGAAAGACGACCGAAAGAAAAGGCGATCAAAAACGAATTGAAGCAGCTCAATGCGTCTTCCCCCAAAAATTTCCACAAAGGCCGGTGTGCCCTCTGATATCGGTCCATGTCCCTCACGCAAGTCGGTCCCTGTCCTGGAGTTAAGTAAACACGCGTTTCAAACTCCGGGGCTTGTCCTTTTTGTCCTTTTGGAAGGAATTCTTTTCCCTCGCTGTCGACTCTTATCCGGCTGTTTAGCCGAAATGGGAATGGAAGGTTGCAGTGGAGTATAGCTACATCAAACAGTTCACTGATGCGGAATGGATTTCTTCATTTAAACACGGTTGAGACGAAGATTTTATTCAGCGAAGAAGCAGTGTTGGAATTGGAGTTCAATTTAAGAAATACGCGATCGAGGAAAACTTTCGATAAACAGTTTTTTTAATCTTATACCTTTTTATTAGAAGTCCTTTAGTGTCCTTGCCAAGTTGGATTTCAGTAAGACAATGCATCCGAACGTATTCCACCCCTTAGTTGTTTAAGCTGTGTAAAAAATTATTTTACCAAATCCTCATTCTTGTAAAAAATGTTACGATAATATTTGATTGATGTTTAATGAAAACTCCATCCTCTTTATAATTCTAGTGCTTTAACCCTGCTGGTAGTTTACCTTTACATCGAAAACTGATTTGTAGTGGTCGCACTTTGGTTTCAAAAACCTGTTCCAATACGTCCCCAGTTCTGGGCAAGGGACAATTCGCTTTTCTTATTTCCATCTTCATTCCCCTTGGAGTAATAGGACAGCTTTTTCTCGACGATATATCTCATCCTTAGCAAATATGACCTGATCTTGGACGAAATATACCATCGAAACATTTGAAGGGTTAAATTTTAAAATGGATATGATTAGGTATATATAAAGGCTGCCTAAAATATATAAATATTTTCTTATTTGACCTTCTGCTGTCAAGGAGTGCTCTTAATAGGCAATGGAAAAGTCCACCACTCTTTGAGAAATAAAATTTTTTGTGAAAATACTGGGATTCTACCAGGGTAAGTCAAAAATTTTCCGTCACTTTCACTATAACACATCTTTAGTTTTGTCGCACTGTTTTCTGCGCATGCGTGCTTAGAGTTGATACTACTGTGGTCACGTTACCGAAGTTTGACCTTGATAGCGTCTTTTTCTTGTTTCTGCTTCAGTGTAAACATGGCCACTCCACTAGCAGTGTGCACCAAGGAAGAATAAAGAGCAGTGATCCGATTTCTAGGGTCGGAAGGTGTGCCAGAGACTGAAACTCATCGGAGGCTTGCAACAGTTGACAGTGCTCTGCCATGTTGAAGTGTGTATTGTTGTGTGTCGATTTCACGAACTTCACACCACTTCAGTCCGATAGAATCAAATTCGCAGAGTGACAGCCACGAATTTTTTAATAATTTTTAATTAATTAACAGCCAATTATTTTTTATTTCACTTATTTCTCTCGTCCGTTTTCTTCTTCCTCGCTCCAGTAATGACGCTCATTTAATATTCGAGGAATCTTCTAGAAAGTTACGTCATGTGTGTCCGCCTGACAAATTATAGACAAGCTGGTTTAAAACAACGAATAAGGAAGACTAATTCTCCTGATTGACAACCCCCAGGAAAAAGTAAATAAATAACGCCGAAGGGGGAAAACGCTCTCTTCTAGCTCTACTCGCAAAAGAAAAAGGTTGTGTAACAACAGCCGGCCCACGTGGATTATCGCCGTGCCGTAACTGAAGAAGCGGTATGCTGAATTGATATCTAGACGAACGGGGCCCCATGCAACTACTAGATAAGCATGCGTCGTTTTTTTTAAATTTTATCGGAGTTAACTCCATCGGCTAAGGACTACACAGTCCTTAGGACATTATGTCCACGCTACACTCGGTAAACTTCTATTTCCTTGATGTTTTGTTCCTTCGCGAGTTTTCCCCAATCCTCTATCCTTTCATTTTTTAATCTCCTTTTATGGCGTCACCAAATTAATCTATGATCATGATATATTGTGAGTGAAGTATTCTAATTGTGTGATTTTATATTATTACACTGCTGGCCACCCAAATTGCAACACCAAGAAAGACAAGAGATATCACAACAAAATTTATTTTGTAGATAACATGTTGACCAAGTATCAAATGATTAAATTTATAGACTTCTGTGAAGTGTGGTTCCTGCCAAAATCAGTAGCCAGAGTAGCCGCCATTGTTGGAGATCACCGCTGCCACACGCCTCGGCATTGATTCAAAGAGACTTTGGATGTGTTCTTGGGGTACAGCAGACCAAGCAGCTTCCACACGTTGCCAAAGTTGATCTGGTGTGGCAGCTGGGGATGTATTCTGGGTCAATCGTTGAGCAACCATGGACCACATGTTTTCTATCGGCGAAAGATCCGGAGAGCGAGCTGGCCAGGGAAGCAATTCAATCTGGCGATTGACGAAGAACCCTTGGACAATGCGTGCCACGTGTGGTCGCGCATTATCCTGTTGAAATATGGCTGTGGGCAAGCCCTGAAGGTAAGGAAGGACAACTGGCTCCAACACCTCGGAGATGTAGCGCTGGCTGTTTAAAGTACCGGCAATGCGTAGTAGAGGAGTGCGAGAGTGATATCCAATACCGCCCCATACCATAATACCCGGTGCAGGACCAGTGTGGCGGTGCATAACGCAGCTGTTCAGCATCCTCTCTCCACGGTGTCTCCAGACTCGAATCCGACCATCGTGGTGTTGCAGACAGAAGCGTGACCCGTCAGTAAAGACAATTTCATTCCATTCTGCCGTTCACATCCTTCTTTCATCGCACCATTGGCGGCGGAAACGTCTGGTTCTGCGTCAAGGGTAGACGAAGCAATGGACATCTTGCGGACAGACCACTCTGCTGTAAACGGCGTCGAATGGTACGCGCAGACACTGGATGATGCGGTACAGACTGAATGTGCTGTGCTATGGTTCGTGATGTGGCTGAGCGATCCGTCACTGCCATACGCACAATATGCCTGTCATCACGTGAAGTGGTGCACTGAGGTGGATGCGATCGAACACGTCGGTCCGTCGTACCCTCCTGCATCCAACGATCACATATCCGCATTACAGTTGTTTGGTTTCGTCCAACACGACTACCGATTTCCCTGAAAGATAATCCACAATCTCGGTAGGCCACTATCCTTCCTCTGTCGAACTCGGATACTTGATCAAAAGATGATCGCTGTTTTCTACGAGGCATAATTGATCGTTTTTTTGAAAAAACCACAAGAAAAACACAATTGCCGTACTTGAAATCGTCGAAATCTCCAAGCCTTAAATAGCGCTTTGAAGTGGCGCCACAGGCGCGCGTGATGTGCGTCTGCGCTGAAATTCTAATCATTTGCATATCTCACCTCCCCTAATGCATGTTGTAAATTTCATATTATTTGCATGCTTCCTTCAGGGTGTTGCATTTACGGTGGCCAGCAGTGTATTTAGCCTAGAGTTCTTTTTCGTCGTAAATAAATTGTCTTGTTAACTACGGATTATCTTTCTTCACCATTTCGTTGGTTAGCATTTAACATGATATGTTAATTTATAATTAATGAACACTGCTATCCAATTCCTCCGCTCACGCAGTATTGCTAGCAGGTTAGCGTAAGTTTGGTCACGATTTAATCAAATCAAATTTCCACTATACGATCAATTACTGCTGTTGGAGTCCTTGCATTCGAACCTTGCGCGTTTACAATTTAATTTAACCAAAAAGGACCCAACAGTATGAGTGGATCGAGAAGCTTCAAAGAGGCCAGACAAGACACGAAGAAGCAGGACGCCCCTCAACCTCCACCACTGACGAGAAGATTCAGCAAGCTCGAGAAATGGTACTGGCAAACCGGCGAGTTACCATCGACAATGTAGCGCGTTTGCTGCAGATTAGACAGAGAAAGAAGTCGGGGAAGCGGTGCATAAATGGTTGGTAGACCAACAGAAAATCTTGGAGGGAATACTCAAGCTTGTGGACCACTGGACAGAGTGCATCGGAAAGGAAGGAGACTATGTAGAAAAATGACGAACTTGTTCAACACCTACATTTGTATAAATAGATTGAAAAATAAAGTGCGGATAATTTTTGACTTTCCCTAGTACAAATAAATCATCGGGCAGAACTAGACTGCAGAGACATGTGTCATGTTACGAGAGGAGCACATATCGAAAATTTATAAGTCGTAAGAAAGTTGAAAATTTGTAAGTGACTAAATCAGTTTCTAGTTCTTTTCGTGTAGTACTCATTGCTTCATGTGCAATACTTTATGAAATATAGTGTTTTGAAACTCGATGAATCGTTAACCCTGTACATTCACATATCGTCGGTTTAGAACAGAAACTCATTAATTGACACAAAACCAAATTTTACAGTACATCCGTTTAACGACTAACTATTAGTTTTTAGATCACAAATAAAAATTTTAAATATTTTGATACTGCTATCTTTTTGTTCAGATTACAATATGACAATGCAATTCTAATCATCATGAAAAGTAGCATTTAGCGTCAAAAAACGCACTTCCCAAAATTAGCATTTAATGAGTTTCTGCTATAAGTCGAATATATAAGTTGTAGGTTTTTACACACAATTTTAAAAACTTTTCAGCATGTTTCAGTTCATAAGATAAAATATTCTAAAAATGATAGAGAAGGATGTGTTTGATTCCTATACATTCCCCGATGGGCAACAATGGCCCTTGCGCCATAAAACCCGAAAACAACCAACCGTTTGGCAACAAAATACCTCGTGTACTTTTACAAGTGACATCAATATTTTTGGATTTTTTCGAGAGAATATCATGCCTTTTGTGTCTTGTATGTCATAAAAGTTTTGCTTTGTTAAATTGGTATAAATTCCAACTGTTCTTCATACGCATGACTGGATCTCACTAACCTAGTTACAACAGTTTAGAATATACCACAAAAATAAAAAGATGGTTTGTAGGATAGAACATATCTCAAACTCTTGATAATGGCATCCAAACTTTTATAAAATGAGAGTATTTTGTTTACCTAAAACAATTGGGCATTACGACTTAAAATTTTAAATTTATTATATTGGGGAAGACAGACATTCAAATGTTTTCCTTTTAAAATGCTACTAGTTCTTGTTTGTTCATTTTATCCATCTTATTCATCATTATTCACCACCCATTCATCATTATTCATCACTCACCATTATTCATCTTGTTCATTTTATCCACCATGACTTTTATGATATTCATCTATTTCATACTCTAAAATATGTATCATGTTATTGATCAACGCATTTTAAACGATAAAATTGTTTATTTCATGTTTTTACTCTTACTTATGTTAATGTTTTCACAGTAACTGGTATCTTTACACTATTTTTGCCATTTTATCTTCAGTTTGGTGGAGCTTGTCCATTTTTAGACGCAGCGTCACGAAACCTAACCAACCAAAACGAGTTACAGCTAATTTCTCTTAGAAGAACAAATGAAAAAATAAACTTTCTGCTCTAAGAACTCAAACTTCAGAGCAGCACATCTAATTCCAGATAAACAAGTTTCCATTGACAGTAAAATCTGATCTACACCTGTAACTCGGTTATTGTTTTCTAAGAAAACTTATCCTGCGATCGAGAACCATTTCTGCTCGACCTCTGCGAACCGAAGAAGAATTTACCCATCAAACCGTATCCTCCAGACACAAAAGCGATGGCCAACCATCCACGGGTCATTGGGGCCCAACGCAATAAAGCCCCCATAAATACTTCCACCCCAGACCTCGCAGACAAGAGTTGTTTCCTTTTCATATCACATTTATTCCCTTTCTTCATCCGATGCCAATATGATAAAGTGAACACTTACCTTCCTACACCCAGAAACCGTTTGCAGGCAACGAGTCTCCAGGGTGAGATCTGGAAGAAGATCCTTGTCGTCAGGACATAATGGCCAGGAGAACTGTAAAACGGTGATGGAGGACAGGTGTAAATAAAGGATTTAAGTGCCCCGAGAAAGACATAAAGTCTGGGACGGAATGATTTCCTTCTCAACCGCCTGTCGTCTGTTTGGAGGAAGATAAAAGCCAGGGATTATACTCGCCAAGATTATATGGCCACCATTCTTGCTGGATGGCTCTTCAGGACAACGCAACGTGACGAAGATCAATAACTTATGATCAAAAGTTTCGGTTCAAATTTGGAATTTAATCCCAAGCCACATTTCAATATATCTTCCTCTTGACTTGCAAGGATTTGGGATATGAGATAATTTTTTTTTGAAACCTTTGTGTACGTGTTCGCTTTAATAAGCTAGCTTGGATAATCATGTTTGAGGTTTCCATTATGATTTAGTTCGGTTCTTCTACGATGTAAAATCATTCCAAGGTTTACCCACAAAAGTATAATATCTCACAAGATTAGAGAAGTTTATGGATATCTATTTTCTCCTCTAATTTCTTCTCTATCCTCATCCATCCGACTCACCAGAGATTTAGAGCCTGTATTGGAAGGATTGCCTGTATTTATTGCTTGCATTTACCCTTTAATTTTAATATTAATTTCATGGATATATGTATACATGAAAGTGAAATTTTTCGTCTGTTTTGAGGAAGATAAAAGCCACGGATTAGTCTCGCCAAGATTATATGGCCTCCATTCTTGCTGGATGGTTCTTCCGGACAAGGAAATGTAACCTAAGATCAACAACTTATTATCAAAAGTTTTGGTTCAGCTTTGGAATTTAATCCCAAGCTACATGAAGTTTGTGCTTGTCTTGGAAGGATTTGGGATATGAGGGGTAATTTTTATTGAGACCGTGTAGTGCTGAATATGCTGATATATGTTCGCACAATCAAGTTTGAGGTTTTCGTTAAGATTTAATTCCGATATACCGTATAAAATCATCTACGGTTTACCCTAAAAAGTATAAAATCTCACAAGATTATATATGTTTGTGCATATCTAAGTATAGATTATATTTTCTATTTAATTTCAATATTAATTTCATTTCATAAATTCAAGTACACTGCTGGCCACCCAAATTGCAACACCAAGAAAGACAAGAGATATCACAACAAAATTTATTTTGTAGATAACATGTTGACCAAGTATCAAATGATTAAATTTATAGACTTCTGTGAAGTGTGGTTCCTGCCAAAATCAGTAGCCAGAGTAGCCGCCATTGTCGGAGATCACTGCTGCCACACGCCTCGGCATTGATTCAAAGAGACTTTGGATATGTTCTTGGGGTACAGCAGACCAAGCAGCTTCCACACGTTGCCAAAGTTGATCTGGTGTGGCAGCTGGGGATGTATTCTGGGTCAATCGTTGAGCAACCATGGACCACATGTTTTCTACCGGCGAAAGATCCGGAGAGCGAGCTGGCCAGGGAAGCAATTCAATCTGGCGATTGACGAAGAACCCTTGGACAATGCGTGCCACGTGTGGTCGCGCATTATCCTGTTGAAATATGGCTGTGGGCAAGCCCTGAAGGTAAGGAAAGACAACTGCCTCCAACACCTCGGAGATGTAGCGCTGGCTGTTTAAAGTACCGGCAATGCGTAGTAGAGGAGTGCGAGAGTGATATCCAATACCGCCCCATACCATAATACCCGGTGCAGGACCAGTGTGGCGGTGCATAACGCAGCTGTTCAGCATCCTCTCTCCACGGTGTCTCCAGACTCGAATCCGACCATCGTGGTGTTGCAGACAGAAGCGTGATTCGTCAGTAAAGACAATTTCATTCCATTCTGCTGTCCACATCCTTCTTTCATCGCACCATTGGCGGCGGAAACGTCTGTGGTTCTGCGTCAAGGGTAGACGAAGCAATGGACGTCTTGCGGACAGACCACTCTGCTGTAAACGGCGTCGAATGGTACGCGCAGACACTGGATGATGCGGTACAGACTGAATGTGCTGTGCTATGGTTCGTGATGTGGCTGAGCGATCCGTCACTGCCATACGCACAATATGCCTGTCATCACGTGAAGTGGTGCACAGAGGTGGATGCGATCGAACACGTCGGTCCGTCGTACCCTCCTGCATCCAACGATCACATATCCGCATTACAGTTGTTTGGTTTCGTCCAACACGACTACCGATTTCCCTGAAAGATAATCCACAATCTCGGTAGGCCACTATCCTTCCTCTGTCGAACTCGGATACTTGATCAAAAGATGATCGCTGTTTTCTACGAGGCATAATTAATCGTTTTTTTGAAAAAACCACAAGAAAAACACAATTGCCGTACTTGAAATCGTCGAAATCTCCAAGCCTTAAATAGCGCTTTGAAGTGGCGCCACAGGCGCGCGTGATGTGCGTCTGCGCTGAAATTCTAATCATTTGCATATCTCACCTCCGCTAATGCATGTTGTAAATTATTTTGTAAATTAATTCATATTATTCCGCATATGCATGTTGTAAATTATTTCATATTATTTGCATGCTTCCTTCAGGGTGTTGCATTTACGGTGGCCAGCAGTGTATTTAGATGAAAACGGTAGGTATGGCAGGTATTTTAATTAACGTCACATTGGAGCAACACAACTGGCTATTGGTGTCGGTCCGGGATCAATCCCAAAGGGAAAGATCGCAGACAACACCACGTCATTTGAACCACGGTCAGACGACGAGAGGAAAACGGATTCCTTTGTTACATCCGTATATTCTTCTACGGTATAAAACACTGTGGTTCAGACTATCAAGCAGCGGTTTTCAATGCTTTTCATCTCATTTCACACACAAACTAATTACACGAAAATCCTGCGTTACAACAAAATGTTATATTTTTTTGCAGATCTGACAAAAAAAAATCTTATTCATTATCTACCTCTTTTTCCTCCAAAGTGGCTTTTAAAAAATCTTTTCGAAATAATGTGGTTATGCTTTTCAACAATCAAGCAACTTATTATCTTATACTCAAAGTTATTTGAAAGGGTATTACTTGAAATTATTGTTGGACACACTTGTCGAAATTCCAAAACTAAACCAATGGAATGAAATAAATCTTAACATAATTTAAACCATTTCAACGTCCTTAAGATCCTTCAGTTCCTTTATTATGGCGCATATGTGTGTCGTAGAACTTCGGCTGAATATCACTGGTTAAAGTGAAAAAATTTCACGTGATCAGAGAAATGTGACGATAGCTAAGTATGAATTATCTTATACTTTCTCCTTTTCAATATTAAGGGCAGAGGTAGCCCGCTTGGAAGAGTAACTGATCAGCATCCGCAGGGTCGAATCTCGATGCAACTAAAGACCATCGTGTACATGGGGCTGGTGCACGCTAAATCAGCCGTGTCAAATGTCCTCACGTTGGCATGGTGTGGAAGTTTGGAGAGTGGGGTGCCAGCTCAGGTGTTGACCTCGTCATCTGACCGTGGTTCAAAATTGCGTGATGGTATCCTCGGATCTTTCGATCGGGTTCGATACCGGACCGTCGCCAATAGCCCGTGTTACTTCAGTGCAACGTTAATTAAAATACCTACCTACTTCAAATGTCCTCACCTTGGAGTGGTGAGGACAGGTGTGACCACGTCATCTGACTGTGGTACAAAATTACGAGGTGTCCTCGGTTCTTTCCCTTCGGCATTGGTCCTGGACTATCGCCAATAGCCTGGTGTGCTTCTTCAGTGTGACGTTAATTCAACTTTTCAATGGTAATATTAATTTGATAAATGTAAGTACACATGAAAGTGAAATTCAAATAGATTAAAACTAATTTCCTGTTTACATCCAAAGCAAAATAATACTGTATAAAAGATTACGACGAATTTTCATGAAATGAAATTATTTTTAATTCTTAATCTCAATGCTTGTCTTTTTGTATATATGTTACCGGCAAAGTTTAAAACGCCGGCATTGAATAGAATACCTAGGCATTTTATAGAACGCCCAGCGTTTTTAGGCAAAGTATGAAATATAAGAATTATATACTTTCCCTAGGCATTGTATATGATACCTAGGCATACTATAGGATGACAAATGCTATTTAGGCAAAGTATGAAAAAAAGGTTATGATAAGGCTGTTTAAAACCGTTCAGTCCTCAAAAATACAAATGTCATTTTGAAAAAATAATGAGAGTGCCATTAAGAAACTTTTATTCAAAATACGTAAAAAAATTAAAGTTGTACAAAACGAAATTTATGCCTTTCTTATTAAAGAAAACAAAATAAAATATGAACCTACTTGTTGCACCAAGAAAGGAAATAATTTTATTTTGAATTGCGCTTAATTTTATTTCTTATAAAAAGTAAAACAGGGGAATCGGAGATGTATTTCATACATTGCCGGTTTGTCATTTGGCATTCTATAGAATGCCTAGGAAATGTGAGAAATATTAATCATTTCATACACTGCCGGACAGTTTTCGGCATTCTATAAAATGCCTTGTTCTATAGAAAGCCGGATTTCAAACTTTGCCGGTAAAATATATACTTCGTACTCACTGAACCCAATCAAGGAAATTTTCAGAGTAAAAGTGATTGATAAATTCGAAGTAGAAGGATATATTTTAAGAGACATTTCTCATTCACTGAGCTATAATTGAGTGTCGCATGAAATAAAGTAATTTACTCTTTACATGTCTGATCCTTAAGAGAGAAAGTGGTATAACGTACTGCCCTGTTTGACTGGTTGCATTTTAGAAATATTTTCATTAAAATGCAATACTGTTAAATGGAAATTTCCATATTTCTAGCAGTTTATTTTTAATACCAATATTGTTTTTCTTTATTTTGTGTTACAAACAATAAAAAATAACGGCATACCTTAAAATTTGTTACCTCATACAATTTATTTTCCAGACGTACGAAAACAATTTTCATTTTCGATATATTTTCCATTTATGTTTCATAAAATGAAGCATAAAATATTTTATGAATATATAGTGAAGTGATTAATCCGATACAATTTATACTCGATAACATTTTCGTTTATCGTCTTTGGTTTGTTTTCAAAATGTATTACTATTATCAAACGTGTATTATTAAAAATTTAACTAAGGGGTTATGTGTTCATGTACACAAACCGTTAGCGCAGATCTTTCGAAAACAATTTAATTATAAGAAATCTAAAATTCTGAAGAGCTACTTACATATAAGGTACAGCCTTAGGGCTCCAAGAATTATTTTTGGACGTAAACTACCCTATCTTCCATCCTCTTATTCAAAAGCATGTTTACTCTTATTTTGATCTCATTAACTTTTCTATCTAGTTTAATAATAAATCCCTTTAATTTTGCACTTTAAGAGATTTCACGAATTTTTATTTTCCGATCTCATAACACACATTTAATTTGATTTTTCATTACTTCAGTACAAAAAGACTCAGAATAAGTGAAGGCTTTAATGGATATGGGGACATTCAATTAGACTTCCATTTATATTCCAGTTTTTAAAAGGATTGTTGAACCTTTCATGGTGAAAAAAACAATGTAGATGCATACGTGTTTGTCAAATTATTCAGCAATCTTTGAACGTAACAAAAGTTCAAACCTATGAAGAAACTAAATGATGAGGGTTGCAATAATATATGGCGGTAATTAAATACTGTGCATGTGGTTAATGCAATATATACATATGTAATTATCTATGCATTTACAAGTAAAAAACATGTTAATAACAGAATTTATTTTTCTTTCATACTTTGACTTCAATAGAAATTAATAAGGCTTGATATAGAGTCATAAGACAGAAAATAGATCTTAATTCAATTAAAGGGAGTGTAAAATAACAACACTCAGAATACTATAAAATAGTACACAATATCTAATTCAGATTTTTGTTACTTCAACACAATAAGAATATTTGATAAAACTGAAAAGAGATTTCCCTAAAATTTTAAATTGATAAAATCACAATGCTGGATTAAAAAAACATTCCTTTTGGTACTCGCATGCTCTTGGCTTTACATGGCACATGGTCAAAAACCCTCGACTCCGAAAAGCAGAACACGAGCGTTTTAAATCTTAACTACGTTTCCTCAAAAGTTCTAATACATATATTTACCCTAACAACTTTGGTGGCCCAGACCGTGAATTTAATTCGTTGAATGAAATCGAAACATGTTTAAAATATGCGCGAAGACAAGTATGAAACCACCTGCCGGATGCAGCTGTCAACACATTTTGGTATCAAAAGATCATTGGTAGGAAATTGAGGGATATGTTTATTTGAAAGAACGTGTTGTTTGTATAGGTAAAATAAATAAACGCGGTGAGTAGCTTTACCATAGATGCAGAAGCGGTCATAAAAAAGTTGACAGTGAATAAATTCTTTTCTATGTTATCCTCTGAGCGTTACTAAATTTCCAAGTATGTAGTGTTACTTTTCCCCCACAACACACTTAGCCTTTACGATACGGCGGTCAAATTTCGTTAAGGCCTCGTAGAACGGCATATTTAGCTTAACTTCCTTCCCCCTACAGAACTTGGGCGAGAGAGACTTGAATGACTTTTACGACTGACCACTTAGCGCGCTTTCCTTTCATAGTATTGTCCCAATGACGCTCAATGGAAATTGGGGGAATGGTTTAAAAATCTCTCGGGTCTCACTTTCCCTCCCGGCGTCACTTTCTATCTTCCCCATAGAGTTCACACAACGATAGACATGGGACGCACCGAACAAAAGGAAGGACCCTCTTAAAGGCCAGTCGCTGACAGCTCGTAGATGGTGATCGATGTCAGCGGTCACTTAAAAGGGGGAAATTACACCAGCAGTACCAAGCCGCTCTAGGAAGGAAAATTTTCATGTTACAACTGTTGTACCTGCCGTAGTCTAAAGGTTAATGAAAGATCAACCTCAGCTATATTGGTTGAAAGTATCCTAGGAAAAGTTCTATTGATCAAGAAGGTCAATATTGGTTAGAAGTCATACAGACAACGCTACAAGTTGCAGAACGGATGTATGAATGTCCACCCCTCAAAGTTTATGTGGTAAAGTAGATGATTATCTTCATTACATGCTGGACTGCACGCTTATACGGTAAATCTCCGAGAACTAGTGGCCGCGGTAGCCTTGTTGGAAGAGTAAAGGATTAGCAATCGGAGGGTTGCAATTAAGAAACTAGGTCCAACCAAAGACCGTCATATACACAGGGGCTGGTGCACTTTAAATCTGTCGTGGCCTCAAATGTCCTATCGTTGGCGTGGTGTGGAAGTTTGGAGGGTGGGTTGCCAGCTCAGGTGCTAACCTCGTCATCTGAGCGTGGCTCAAAATTACGTGGTGCTGTCCTCGATTCTTTCCCTTGGGAACTGATCCCTGGCCATCGCCAATAGCCCGCTGTGTTGATCCAGTGTGACGTTAATTAATTAATTACCATTGCCGAGAAGGTCTAGAATTCGTAAGAGATCAACCCAGTGGCATTAAGATTATCCGATGTGTCTCCGAGTGATAAGTCGCGTGGGTAAATTTGCGTGACAAAAAACACCTAGCTCCTTATGCCCAGGACTATAAAAACGGTACAGGCATCAGAACTAAGACAATGGGTGTAGGTTCACGTAAGTGTAGAAACTTGTTATGGTCATCGAAATAAGATATAGATGCCTATGTAAAAATTTTAATTTTAAAGCCCTGCGAACTTAAGCCCCAGCCAGGCTATGGTGTCAGGACGAACAGAGAGCTGACTCTATATGTCCCCCGATTTAAAGAACCCCAATTAGGGTCTATGTAATGTTGACCTGAAGTGCTCCTATAGTTCACAGTTTTCCTGAGTTTTCACACCCTGTGAAAAACGATTCTCGTACGTATTCGTCGATATATGCCATAACTCCTTTTAAGCCTTCCCTACATCTGTAATAACTTAAACCTCTGCAAACGTCGGGGCAGAATATCGTTTCCTTCTTTGGTTATGGCAGCCGTCCCAACAGCTTTGCAGGCAACTTACTGAAACCGGCCGAAACGACCTTTACACTGCTTTCCTCCAGGAGGAGAGGGAATATGTGTCGTCCCATTATCACCTAATGTGCCGGTTTCTAGTGTCGGGTCGTGGGTATGCCTAGAAGGGACAGATTCTTCCCGGGTAAACTGAAAGGGCGGCGGTGACTTTTTAAGTGCATCTCTTTTCATTTACTCAACCTCTCACAGACTAGATGCTCGAGGATAAACAATTTGCGAGGCTTCCAGTCGATAACCCTGACATCTTGTCAACGGGGAGATAAGGCTATTCACGCGCGGGTCTCTTTGTAACACAGAAAAGAGGGGATGGAAATCGTAATGGGCTTCGGCGATTCTTCAGGAGTTTGAGGTCTAAAAGAATCCGAGCCTTTCGTAACGAGGAGACTCGAAACTTTCGGCCGGTTGGGCCGATCCCCGTATCGAGAGGGTTAAAGCTGGTCTAAGACCTTTCGAATCATCCTGTAGACCAGGGGTCGCCAAACTTCTTTGACCGTCGAGTCCCTTTTTATCGACCTCCTTTATTTTACTATTACGTAATTATAATAGGACAAGCAAAAAAGACGCGTATGTGAGTTTTAAGATTGTTTATTTTATGGTTATAGTGTTTATTATATTGGCTTAATGTCAAAGAAATACGTTTTTGTTTTTGATGTCCTTCTTAACATTACATATTGGATAGGAGGGATAAATAACATATTATTTATTTAGATAACATTATACAATTTAGATAACAATTATACAATCCTCTTTATGCATGTGAAAATAAGACTTTCATTTATTTAGTACACAATTTTCTAACGTTGTCAATGTGAAAGGTGTTCTTCGTGACTCTTGACAAGATTAGCAATGTTGGGTTCAAAATTAGTAAGTTTCAACCTTCAATCGCCACTGAATTCTATATTCACTCTTAATTGCGTTGCCATTCAGGGTGGAGGTAATCCAAGTTAACCGAATTCAATATTACCCGAACAATGATGTCTTATTTTTTTCTATCAACCCTTGAGCCCGAATCGACCCCTGACAATGTTATATCGACCACTCTGGCGAAAACTGCTGTAGACGAGAAAAGATTCTTGCCTTATCCAGTATTTGACTCAGGTACCTTTCAATCCAGAAGCCAGCACCCTGAGCACTAGACCGATTGATCGGCATCTAACAAACCAGCCGTTCAAACTAACAAATATATTAAACTTTTTAATTTACATTTCAAAATGGTAATTTCCTTGGTTTGTCAAGAACGCTTTGACAAAGTTCATAATATCTCAATTTTTGTATTTAGACAACTTATAATTCATAACTTTTTAAGACTTTCTTTTCTAATCAATAAACAACAGTTAAAGTGATGTATATTAGTTTCTGAACGTTTCCATCATCGCCAGTTAATCGCGGAAATGCATCTTAATACCAGAATGTCGATGAATGTCCATCAACACAAATGATTGAAGATTTTTTTAACCCTCTCCCAGTGTCAACTTTATACATTTGGAACAAGTCCAACATGGAATTGAGCCAGCTTTCCTTAAAGAGACATGTTTATTCATTACTGTAAAAGGAAATATCAAGTTGATCCCGAAGCATTTCCAATGCATGGGGAAAATAGACGAAACGCCATAGACGAGAAAAACTATTCTCCTAACTTCGAAAATCTTCATTCGATGGCGAACAAGGGAAAACTCACAAAAGGAAAGCTATTCCTAAACGCGAAGATTTATATTAATGCTTGGGAAGAATAGATTGAGATTTGCGAACGGGGTTGTCAAATTATTATCCATGCCTCTTCCATTATTTCAGAATTTTTTCTTTTGCACAACACTTTCTCTAACAGCTCTCATAAATATGAATGTATTTAAGCAACTGCCATATATGTATATATATATATATATACATATATATATATACATATATATATATATATATATATACATATATATATATATATATATATATATATATATATATATATATATATATATATATATATATATATATATATATATATATATATATATATATATATATATAAGCGCGCAGTAGATAGCTATCATTATTAATGATTTGAAGAAAGAACATATTAACTGACAGAAATGTTGCTCCTTTTTACACTCATAAACTGGATTTTGGGCATGTTTCAGTTTTAGAAATTTATGAGTTGAACAAACATGCTTTTACTATAAATTCTGTGAATTATTGAATAAAGGCATACGTTAATATTTTCCACTTGTCAGATTAGACATAAATGAAATAGTAAAGAACGTTACTTATAGAGAAAGACTAAACTCAATATATCCTCTGAGCGCCACGAGATTTTCGAGTAATGTGCTATTGCTTTTATCATACAACACACAGAATGACTAAATAGCCACATCTATGACTGGAAAAATCCGGATTCTATTTGTCAAAACGTCATGCAGGGAAAACAGCAATTTGCACGGTGGAACAATGCGTTACTACTCGGAAATCTCATGACAGTCAATGTTCAAGATAATCGAGAACATTGATGCATTCGTTTCGAATTTATACAAGAAACCATCTTTATATTTTTAAGACTGGGGAGTTAAGAGCTGCATATAGTTGGAAACTAGCGATTTTTAAAAAGAATAAATGACGCGTTGTTGCTTCTGTGTCCCTTACTTTCTGCACAATACCGCCAATCGTCCACTAGAACCCTACAGTCCGCTTTGATGCTCTGTTATGGAAGTAATAGCAAAATTTTATCACGCCAGATGCGCTATATGGACAAAAGTGTTTGAACACTGCATGTTTACAGAAAAAGTGCTTTATTATTCTATTTAGTAACGGGTAGGCCCTCCACACGTCGAGGCATACTTTCCACAAGTTCTCTAATTCTGGGCAGGAATAGCTCGCCATGCCTCTTGCAAGGCTGTGAGAAGAGATTGTTGTGAAGATGGGCTGCGTGGCGGTGTCGTACCCGTCGCTCCAGTTCGTCCCACAAGTGTTCATTCGGATAGAGATCGGGGCTCTGAGCAGACCAGTCAAGCAAATTCACCTCATTTTCAGGAAACCAGTCCAGCACACGTTTTGCAGTATGACATGAAGCTCGATCCTGTTGAAAGAAACAACCATCATCGCCGTAGTATTGTCATAGTGTAGGCAAGGCCGAATTATCCAGAACGTCGAGGTACACGTCAGCGTTCATGGTACCAGGTACATAAGGCAATGGGCCGAGTCCTAACCAGGAAAAACAACCTGATTTTCTGCAGTGTCCAAATACTTTTGTCCATATGTTGGAGTGTCTCCTCACGATAACACTTGTTTTCTTTTAAGTTAACCTTAAGAGACTTTTCTTTTAAGTTAAGTTTTAAGTTCTTTTAAGTTTCTTTAATTGCCCATAAATTCAGCGTTTCATTAGATTGATGTAAAATATTTTACCAAATCTATACTAAATTTCAGTTGATGTTTTTAAGTCAACAAAGTTTTGCTTTGATGTGTCTGAAGTCCATTAGTCACCCCCTTAAGTGTTTGGAGTCACGTTACGCATTTTCACACATCCCGATTTTTGTTCAGAAACGTCTTGAGACATTAAGAAACCCCTTATTAGTCTCTTAAAATAATGTATATATATTCTAATATTTGACTCACAGAAATGTCATGTAACGAAAAACATTAACCCCCAGTGAAGCATTATACCCATCATTGTCAACAACACATATTTGCCAATTCACTAGATTTGTTCAGAAACGTCTTTTGGCATTAAAAACACCCGTTACTAAACCCCCTATAATCTATTCTTGGTTCTAGTATTTGACTGACATAAATATGCAACGAAAAGCATTGATCTCTAATAGAGCATCGTATCATCATCATTGGCAACCGACATTTCGCACATTCCGAGTTTCGTTCGGAAACGTCTTGAGGAATCAAGAAACCTGTTGCCATACTCATAACACTTTTTATTGGTTCTAGTAGTTGACTGACACAAATGTCATGTAATGAAAAGAATTAACCCTCAATAGAGTATTGTATCTATCACCGTCTACAGCAAACAGTGCCTACAACCCGAACTTTCTTCAGAAGCGTGTGAGACATAAAAACCCATTACCAGACTCGTAACATTTTATTGGTTATGTATGGGACTTATAGAAAGGTGTAACGAGAAGCATCAACTCAAATAGAGCATTGTTTCAATCACCGTCCAAAACACATTTCTCACACCTCGATCTTCGTTCAGAAATGTCTTGAGGAATCAAGAAACCCTCGGTACTAGACCCATAACATCGCAATCTTGTTTCATTGGTTCAAGTATTTTACAGACAGAAATTTCATGTAACGAAAGGCATTAATCTCCATGGAGAATTGTATCCATTCCCGTCTCAATACACATTTCCCACACCTCGTTAAGAAATGTCTTGAGACATCAAGAAACCTTCCTAGACCCATAACATGTTTCTTTGGTTCCAGTATTTCACTGACAGAAATGTCTTGTAACTGAAACCATTAACCCACCCCAATAGAACATTTCATCTATCATCGGATATAACACACATTTCCACATCCCGAACGCCCCGACCAAAACATCCCAGGACGAAATTAAATCGAACCCACAACGCTTTCCCTCTCAGATTGGCGACAAATTACGGATTGATTCAACCCCTGAAAAAAAGACGCTTTCCCAAATCCAATTGTCATGTAATCTGTAAGCAGCACGACACCGCCTGATAAAAAAAAGCTGCATGACGAAAGCGAATAAATATCGTAAGGAGGAACTCAATTTACACGCTCCATCTTCATCTCGGCTCCTTCGTTTGTCCCAGGAAGAAAGGAGCCCTTTCTTTCCTGTGATAAGGCGATCAGTAGGAGGGGCACGTCCGCACAGCCAGCGCTTGTAATCACGTTTTCCTCAAGCTGTTTCTCATGTAAGTAGCACTGATGTTCGACATCTTTTCGGACCCTTCATCTTATCACCTATTATGTGGGCCACGTAGAAGGCTGCTTGGACGTGATGGGGGTCCTCCGGTTGAAATGAGAATGGGCGAAAAGTTTGGCGTTACCTTGCTACGGTTCCGTTCTTCTCTTTTCCATTTATTTGAAGTGAGGCAATTTAATCCATGATTTTCATTTGGGGTTATTGGAGAAGCTGTTTTCCTTTTCAGGCCGTTCACATTGTAGGAATTGAGGGTTTTTTCAGGTCTTTGAGTTTTCGCAGAAAGGCGAAACTTTTTTTGTTTTAATCAAGATGAAACCGTCCCTCATAAATGATAATCCATGATTTTCATTAGGGGCTATTGGCGAGGCTGTCTTCCTTTTCCAGCCGTTCACATTGTAGGAATTGAGGGTTTTTCAGATCTTTGAGTCTTCGCTAAAAGGTGAAAATTGTTTTTGTTTTAATCAAGATGAAACCGTTCCTCACAAAAATGATAATCCATGATTTTCATTAGGGGCTATTGGCGAGGCTGTCTTCCTTTTGCAGTCGTTCACATTGTAGGAATTGAGGGTTTTTCAGATCTTTGAGTCTTCGCTAAAAGGTGAAACTTGTTTTTGTTTTAATCAAGATGAAACCGTCCCTCATAAATGATAATCCATGATTTTCATTTGGGGTTATTGGAGAAGCTGTTTTCCTTTTCAGGCCGTTCACATTGTAGGAATCGAGGGTTTTTTCAGGTCTTTGAGTCTTCGCAGAAAGGTGAAACTTGTTTTTGTTTTAATCAAGATAAAACCGTCCCTCATAAATGATAATCCATGATTTTCATTTGGGGTTATTAGAGAAGCTGTTTTCCTTTTCAAGCCGTACACACTGTAGGAATCAAGGGTTTTTCAGAGGTCTTTGAATCTTCACAGAAAGGTGAAACTTGTTTTTATTTTAATCAAGATGAAACCGTTCCTCATATTGAGGCGGTCTATTGCGTTGTCTCCTAGAGAACAAGGCCACAGCACTGAATCTAATGGCGTCCCATGAAGAGGTAGTTTTTAAGTTCTTGCTTCCCGAAAGCCTTATTCAGGAAATTTAATAGTTTCAAAAATATTTTGATCAACGGTCAAATTCTAAGGTCTCCAATTTGTTTCTGACAAACTACTTACACCAGAAAGTTGAAACGTCTGTCACTTCTCAATACAGTGGACTCCCTCTTAACCGGCCTCCGCTTTAACTGGCCTCCGCTTTAACCGGCCTCCGCTTTAACCGGCCTCCGCTTTAACCGGCCTCCGCTTTAACCGGCCGCCACTGACCAATTATGTACTGGAAATACAGTAACCTACAGTAACATGTGTTTAGTTTTTTTCCCAACGAAGGAAGTTCTTCCAGGTTGTTTTCTTAATTATACATATCATATTACAATAAAGTAGGCTATATACTTAGTTTTATTCTAATAAAAACGATTTCGAGAGTGTATTTTAATGCTATTAAGGGAACGACGGTTTAACCGGCCAAATTGTTATCCGGTCTGGGTCCCGGTCCAGAAGTGGCTGGTTAAGAGGGAGTTCACTGTATAATCTGTACACGAACACATTTTTCTCAGCGTCCTCACCATGATTCCATGGCCGTAAAGAACGCTTCTTTAGGGGTCTGTTTTATCCACTGTAAAGAGTTGATTCAAGAGCGGCTTGACTGGAAAATGGGTGACTATGGAGAGATATGGTTGAAAAAACCTAAAATCGTTAGGACTAGGGTCAGGTTAGTGGGGAGCATGCGAAACCACTGAGTCAAAGTTGTTGTTACAAAGATGATAGAGCTGAGAAGTTAAAATACTTAGAAAATATTGGTAAGTGTACTTTTCTCTTAACTGGAAAGTTAAAATGATTTTTTATTTAAATAAGCAGTAATTCCCAGCAACTTTTTATTAGCACTTAGTACCACTGCTTATATTTGGACACTCAAAAATATCATGGCATGATGCGCTCGTTGCAGAGAACTGGACTATGAATCTGGAACCTGCACCCAAAATCTCCACTGTATAAACTGAAAAGGCGACCATCCGGCTTTTTCAAGATTATGATCAAAGGGGACTAGGTTGTCAAAGTTGTTGTTACAAAGAAACCCTTGAGTTAGGATCGCTGTCTTGATGGAGAAGTACACATGCAATCTTTTCCGGTCATTTTTCAGGTCTTAACTCATTATGGTTTGCAGACCACAAGGAAATGCTAACTGTGGATGCGATATCCATCATACCTAATCTGTGTCCGTAACAACTTGCTACATTCAGGCAATCATGTTGTCTGTCCGACTGGTTCGTTGCCGAGGCTCCTTCGGTTCGTTGAAGTTCAGTCTACTGCTGTCGCCCCCACATTTTTCATATCCCATCACCAAATGTCTCACTCAACTGAAAATGAATCTCAATGGGTGTCACTCCACGCAAGTGTAGGTATTTTAATTAACGTCGCACTGGAGTAACACGATGGGCTATTGGCTACGGTCCGAGTTCAATTCCAAAGGGAAAGATCCGATGGCAACACCGAGTAATTTTGTACCACGGTCAGATGACGAGATCACACCTGAGCCATCACCCCACTCTCCAAACTTCCACACCACGCCAACGTGAGGACACCTCCACAGATTTAATGTGCACCTTTTGTACACGACGATCTATGATTGGATTTGAACTAGCACTTTGGATATATCTCTCGGAGCAATAACTATTTACGGAGCTTTTAACATGCAGAGTTGTATCATGTATTCGATTAAAGTTATTTTCCTTTAAGACAAATTCAGGTAACGCAAATTTTCGATTACCTCGAACAAGTTTCGAAGGTCCCAACATTCACGCTGCAAACCCTTGAAACAAATTTGCGGGAAGTTCGAGATTCGGATATTCTTCTCCCAGACTCTTTCAGAAAGCTCTTAAAATTTTGGAGTTTTCAGGAGACTTGCAACCCTTGACAGCTCCCTTTTGTCTAGATCCTCGCAATCCCATCTGTTGCAGAGACTAATAATTGCAGGAACTCCAGACATAGTAAAGTGCTGTGACTGTTATCTCCACTTAGACCAGTGGTTCTTAACCTTTTTAGTGATCGGCACCAACTTGAATCTAAAAATAAGTTCTCGCACCCCCTTGAAAAATGTGTTTCTAATTCGTTATTTAGGAAATTACTTCTATCGAAAATAATTTATTTTTTGAAAATACATACATTTACATATGCATACAAAACAATATCTCAATTTGTAATGGTTCAATTTGAATACAAGAATTGGCTCGTATTTCAATAAGATCGTCTTTTATTAAATCGCTGTAGTCCATCGAAACTTCTCTCGCATCCCTTAAAATGCTTTCTCGCATCCCTTAAAATGCTTTCTCGCACCACAGGGGTGCACACACCCCAGGTTAAGAACCACTTGACTTAGACACTCGTGTTGTGGAAGTTTGGAGAGTGGAGTACCAGCTCAGGTGTTCTCGTTATCTGACTGTGGTTCAAAATTACAAGGCCTTGTGTGTCCTAGGATCTTTTCCCTCGGGATTGATGCCGGACTGTCGCCAATAGCCCGTTGTGTTACTCCAATGCGATGTTAATTAACTGCCTACCTACGACTTATATATATATATATATATATATATATATATATATATAGACACTGATTTAATTTAAAATAAAATGTCCATATGAAGGCAGTAAGTGGAATAAAGCGTGGTAAGCGACTCGTACAAAAATAGGTATTTCTAAATAAATATTTTAACATAATTCGAGAATATAAGTAATTTTAGCAACAATATCTGAAGTAACCAATTTACCATGTTTATTTCAGATTTCTTTCACCATCAACGAATGTATTATCTTAACCCTCCAAATGGTTTCGACGAGGTATCTTGTCCATCAAGATCTGACCAATTTTTCTAATGACGAGACATCTCATCAAGATATTGCCGATTTTTTTCTGATAACAAGATCGAGATCTGGTCAGCATTCTAATCACGAGATATTTCGTCCATCAAAGTCTGGTCAGCTTTCTAATCACGAGATATTTCGTCCAGTCAGGTTTCTAATCACGAGATATTTTGTCCATCAAAGTCTGGTCAGCTTTCTAATCACGAGATATTTCGTCCATCAAAGTCTGGTCAGCTTTCTAATCACGAGATATTTCGTCCATCAAAGTCTGGTCAGCTTTCTAATCACGAGATATTTCGCCCGTCAAAGTCTGGTCAGTTTTGCTAAAGGAGATACCTCGTCGAGACAGCACAAGGAGGGTTTAACCTCCGAGGGACCTTTTCCACTATTCTTTCAACCAATAGACGAGGTTGTTAACCCTCCAAATGGTTTCGGCGAGATACCTCGTCCATAAATACCTGACCAATTTTCCTAATGACGAGATACCACGTCATCAAGATATTGCCGATTATTATGAAGACGATATCGAGATCTGGTCAGTTTTCTTCTAACTATCAGATATCTTGTCCAAGGAGGTCTGGTAAGTTTTGCTAATGACGAGATACCTCGTCTAGACAATCATCAGGAAGGTTAAGTCATATGCGTTGTGGGGGAAACGCAATGCTACAGTACTCAAAAATATTGTGAAGCTCAGGATTAAGTTGTCTAGTCAACAGATCTCAATCCTTTTACTGATGTAGTTTTCATGGTTTTGAAAGTTTGGTGATCCTAAATCTAAAAATAGAGTGAAATTTTAAAATAATTTCAATATAATAAGTAATATCCTTCAAATGAAGTGTTTTGTTTATTTTTGTAATTGTATTTGTGTGTGTCTTTTTGTATTTTTTGGATCATATATTTTCGTACTCTGTAATAGGACTTTTTTCTGCATGGAATAAATATAAAATTAACACTTAAATAAGTTTAACATACCAAAATATTGAACTTAAAATGAACAATGAAATCTACTTAAAATACTTGTAAGCACTTTTGAAATTAGTCAGTAGATTAATACTATTATTTTAATATATGTGCATAACATTTTAAAATTTCTGCTGTGTAAATTTCTGTTGCATAACCCATAGTTTTTAAAACTCTGAATCACGCATGGAAAAAATATTCTATATAAAATTATATCTATCGATATAAATGGGATTTACCCATATTATTTGTAAATACACTACTTAATCAGGACTTTCGTACATTCAGAATGACTGTATACATAACTTTTATTTAGTTATCCTAATAGAAAACACCACACATCAAGTACACATTAGTCTGTTGTTTCAATTATTATCGCAATGTAAACAATTGTACACATTTTATTGAATTGACTTTTTACGCAAGTAATTGAATCGACTGTTTACTAACGCAATAGACGAAATTCTTCGCACCACTTCATTTCGTTTCTGATAAAAACTTTTATTCGCAACTGCTTTAGATCTCGATAAAAGCGTGTGCGCTTTTAGTTTCTGAACGTAAACTGCAAACATAACAAATTTAAATTAAGAGTATATTATTATGGAAGATTGTTTATTCTAATATGTACTTTGAGATGTGATATATTTTTCCTTTGATGTTTGGTCATAAACTATGTTTAGTACATCAAACATACAAAGAGCTCATTAAATGTGAGGAGTATGCATATTTGTGAAATATTTTTGAATAGAGATAGAATATAACATAGAGCTTTTTATTTTGAGTTAGCAGTGCTTCGAGCATTTCTAGGGTGTTATAAATTAACACAAATACAGTTATGTATGTTTTGCGTATCAAAAATAGCCTACTGATTTTTACATTAGCTAATTGAATTTGGCATCGTCAAAATGGGATGGCTTATGTACGGAGACACAATCGCTATTGTTTGAGGCTTGAATCCATCAGTTTTTTAGGAAGGGTAAGATGTAAATGAAAAATGTCTTAGTGGTTATAAATGAAGCATAATTTTATTTATCAAAGGCCGATAACATTAGAAGTAAGATACATATGGCATAGTATGATGAGGTATCGATTATATGATGAGGGTTGAAATAATAATAGTGAGCATAGTGGTTAGTACAATATATACATATGTAATTATCTAAGCATTTTCAAGTAAAAAACATTAATAAAAACAAACTTTATTATAATTTCATGCCTTGACTTAAACAAATAAGGCTTGATATGGAGCCATAAGACAGAAAATAGACCATACTTCAATTAAAGGGACATGTAAAATAACAACACTCAAAATATTATAAAAATAATGCACAGCATGTTTTTCAGATTTTTGTTACTTCAACACAATAAGAATATTTGATGAAACTGAAATGGGATTTCCCTAAAATTTTAAATTGATAAAATCACAATGCTGAATTTAAAAAAAAAACATTTCTTTTGGTACTCGCATTCTTTTGGCTTTACATGGCACATGGTCAAGAACCCTCGACTCCGAAAAGCGGAACACAAGCTTTTTAAATCTCAACTCTACGTTTCCTCAAAAGTTCTAATACATATATTTAGCCCAACAACTTTTGCGGGACAGGTTGATTTTAATTCGTTGAATGGATTCGAAACATGTTTAAAATATGAGCGAAAACAAGTATGGAAAAACCTGCCGGATGCAGCTGTCAAAACATTTTGGTATCAAAACATTTTAGGATGAGTCATTCACAGGAAATTGAGGGATATGATTATTTGAAAGGAAGTAGGAAATATGTATTGTTTTTTAGTGTAAAATAAATGTGGTGAGTATCTTCACGCATAAGATTTACATTGATGTTTCTTACAAAAGTTAAATCTATACAACTGTTACCCATAGTGGGCGATGTGGAAATGTTCTTCAGGTTGAACTCAAGTTGCATATAGTATATAAGCGATTTGTTGCGTACTAGGATGTGTGTACTAGGATGCGTCTGTACTAGGATGTGTGGGGACGGAGCGCATGGGCTGAAGGCCCTCTGTCTCCATATCAGTTGCTTTGGTGTATGCGGACATTCGGACATTTGGTTTGTATAATTTTTGAGCTTTCGGTATAATTTGGGACTTGGAAGTCGAGCTGCTGGTTGTGGGGGTATCAACATTGAAATCACCGGTAAGCTTAATTGGTACACTGGTATTTACAATCTTATTGGGTACAATTTTCCCTAAAGAATATTTGAAAGTTGTCGCATATCAAGTCAGTATCCATCAGTTGAGGCGATGGAGCACTTGAAGTTGTGGCGAACTTAGCTACTACACCATTACAAAAATTAACTTACGATACTGTTGGAATCGGTCTCAAACCTCCAATTATAGTGCCGTGTGGGGCACATAAATTTGAAGAATGTAAATCTTTGAATGTATAAAAGTGAAGAGAGATTGGGGATCATGATCTGATCAGACTTCTTGTTTTCTAAAATGTATGTTTTAAACTATAAGACTTGTTTACGTAATAAAATTTATTTTTAATGTATAAAACTCTGTTTTCAATCGATAAAACCCAACAATTGGTTATGGGCCTCAGACCTTAAGCTGAACCTGAATTCTGCCACTACCGGTATCCAGTATGATGGGTATTCAAGAAATGTCCATGTTTTCCTTCCCGAAGTTATCGGATTTCAACTATGCCACGTGGAAGACGGACATGAAGGTATTGCTAATGGACCGGAACTGCTGGGAATTTATCACTAAAACGGAACCTCTATTATTGGAAGATGCTCCAGAACAAGAAAAAAGAGACTATCGTTATAGGAAGCAGAGGACATATACAACTATCTACCAGGGCATAGACAGAAAATATCAAGTCTTAATTTCATCTACTGAAGACGGTAAGGAAGCCTGGGATATATTAAAGACCAACTTTGAACCAGCATCTAGAGCACGATTGGCAGGCCTTGTGGACGAGTTCTTTTCAATCCGCTACCAGCCGGAGGACGAATCCATTGGACTCTTCTGCAAACGAGTGCATGAGAAGCTGTTACAGATAAAAGAATGTGGATTCGAAATCCCAGACCTTTTAGTTTGCTTTCAACTAATAAGACATTTGCCTCACGAATACGATAATCTGGTACAATTGCTATATAGGATGGATGACAACGAGTTCACGCTAGACAATTTGTCTAAACATTTAATAACAGAATCCAGCCGAATCGAGCTGAAACGGAAAGACGAAGGCACAAAATTAAGTATCGTGGCCGATGCTTATGCTACAAGAAACAAGTCATCTAGATACAAGGAGACACGGGCGTCTACTCCTGATCACAGCAGATGCGTACTGGACCCTGAATTAATTCCTTCAAGCCCAAGAAAGTCGACAGTTTGTCGTATGGGGCCGCGACCATTCTGCAACTACTGCAAAAAGTCGGGACATTACGAATCGAAGTGCTTCAAGAAATGCAATCGGCAGAAACCTGGTGGTGAATTATTTTATATGGAGGACAATCCAAAAACTGATCTTCAACGTGCCTATGCAGTTTCAAATTTTCTAAATGAAAGACCGAGGGAATTTCTCATTGATTCTGCTGCAACTGCCCACTTCTGTAAAGAACGAGATATATTTACGACATTCAGAAAACTACCACCACAGAAGATCCTAGTCGGAGACAAGGACAGCACCTCGGAAGTATTAGGTATGGGTGATATTCAATTTACAGTTTTAGATAGAAACAGAAATTATGATATAACTTTAAAAGATGTGTTATACTCGCCTAATATGAGAAGAAATTTAATTAGTGGTGCTCGTATTGACCTTGTGGGAAACCAAATTAAATGGGGAAATAACAAAATGATTATTTATAATAGTTATAATAAATATTTGTTTACTGTTCCCAGAATTGGAAAATTGTATATCTTGAAAGGTTATCCCAAGATTAAAAATTATACATATGTAACTGGTTTAGATCTAGAAAAAGCCCACCGTAGGTTTTGTCATGTTAACATGCCCTTAATTGAAAATATGAGTAAAATTAATTGTGTAAAAGGAATTGAAAAACTTAATTGTAAAAATATAGATAAAAATTGTAAGATTTGTGCTATTGCTAAATCCACTAGAATATCCTTAAAAAGAAACTATATGTACGAAAGGAAAACTAAAAATGTTTTGGAAAGGATCCATATGGATTTGTGGGGTCCTGCTCCAGTTAACTCTCTAGGTGGAAACAAATACTTTCTATCTATTATTGATGATTTTTCACGTAAAGTAACTGTTTATATTATTCGAAATAAGAATGAAGTTTTTGATTACTTTAAAAAATACTTGGTTAAAGCTGAAAGACAGCTAAATGTTAAGTTAAAATGTGTCCGAACTGACAATGGTTTAGAATTTTGTCACAAAGAATTTAAAAAGTTTTTAAATGATCTAGGAATAAAAATCGAAAGAACTTCAACTTATACCCCTGAACAAAATGGCGTTGCAGAAAGGTTCAATAGAACAGCCATGGATTGTGTCAGAGCTATGCTTCAAGACAGTGGTTTACAACCACAATTTTGGTCAGAAGCACTTTTAGCATTTATTCATACTAAAAATAGATGCGAACACAAATTAACTGAGGGTATATCTCCTAACGAAATATGGACTGGTTTCAAATCATCAGTAAAACATTTTAGAATTTTTGGCTCTTTGGCATATGTTCATATTCCTAAAATACAGAGAAATAAATTACAACCCAGAGCTAAACTTGGTATTTTGACAGGATATGGTTTGAAAACTAAAGGTTACAGAATATATATCCCAAACGAGAAGAGAATAGTTGAAACAGTCCATGTTCATATCGACGAAAGTAAGAAAGCTGTTGATGTACTATTTGGTAAAAACTTTGAGTACGTTTCTTTCGATCTTAATTCTAATATTCCTATTTATCAATCAAATGAAAATATAAAAGTAAAATCGGAAAGTGAAACTCAAGTTTTAGATTCTAAAGATTTAGTTAAAACTGAGGACTTAAAAAGTCTTAACATTTCAAATTGGCGAAGAATCGAAAAACCTAGAAATAAAAGCAATAGGATAGATGTATACTATTATTCTCCTGAAAATTTGAGAATGAGATCTTTAAATGATATTAAAAAGTACTGTACTAAAAATAAGATTAGGTTTGATCCTGTAAATTTCAATTTTAAGCCAGAAACTGAACATCCTAATGTGGATATTTCTAATGTGCCATCTACTTCTAGTGATGAATCTAATTTTTTAGACCAACAGATGTACGACATGTATGATCAGTGTTACAATGTCGAAATCCCCAAAAGTTATGAAGAAACGCAAGCAAGTAAGGATAAAATTAAATGGAATACTGCCATGAATGAAGAAATTCAGATAATGAAGGATAGGCAAGTATGGAAATTAGTGGACACACCCCCAAATACAACCATAATTGGAAGTAAGTGGGTGTACAGCATAAAAATGGACGAAAACAATATACCTAAAAGGTATAAAGCTCGTCTTGTTGCTCAAGGTTTTAAGCAAAAACCCGGCATTGATTTTAAAGATATTTTTTCACCAGTTGTGAATTTTTCTATTGTTAGATTATTGTTTGTACTATTGATTTCTATGTTGGGTTGGTATCACTGTCAAGTTGACGTGAAAAGTGCATATTTATATGGACACCTTAAGGATACTATATACATGAAACAGCCAAAAGGATTTGTGCTGAAAGGATCCGAAAACAAAGTATGTCTATTGGAAAAGGCTATATATGGTCTGCATCAAAGTGGTAGAGAATGGAATTTGGAATTAGACGGTATTTTAACTAAATTAGGATTTTCTCAGTTAAATTGGTGTAATTGTGTCTACAAATTTAAAGATGTAATTTTAATTGTTTATGTAGATGATATGGTTTTGTTTTCAAAAAGGGAACATTTGATAAATGAAGTAATCGAATTATTGGAAAAAAAATTGGATCTTACAGTCCTAGGTAAAACTAAATATTTGTTAGGCGTAAACTTTCAAGAAATTGAAAATTCGATTTATTTACATCAAATTACCTACATTGAAAAATTAATGTCAAAATTCAAAGATCTTCCTAAAAGTTTTGTGAATTTACCTTTTAAAATTGGTTGTAACTTACCTGATAAGGTTAAAGAGGAAGAAATAATTGAAAATGATTTAATGAGGAAATTTCCCTATCGTTCCTTAATAGGATGTTTATCGTTTTTGTCAGATAGATCCAGACCAGATATTGCATTTGCCGTTAATATAATGTCTCAGTTTTGTAATGGTTATACTTACAAACACTGGTCTTACGTTGTTGATATTATGAACTATGTTTTTCTTACAAAGGATTTTAAAATTAATCTTTCCAATGTAAAAAGTTCAAATTTGATTGCTTTTTCTGATGCAAATTGGGGATGTGGTCTCACAAACAGACATTCAAGCAGTGGCTATTTAATTTATTTTGGTAACATCCCACTATCATGGAAATCTTCTAAACAAAAGTGCATAGCTCTTAGCTCAATGGAATCTGAATTTATTGCACTAACCGATTGCACTAAAGAAGTTATTTGGTTTAGTAGAATTATAAATGAATTAAGTTTGTGTGATTACATAAGACCCCAAGTATATTGTGATAATCAATCTGCTATCTATTTTTCAAAAAAATAGTCAGGAAAATCAGAAAACTAAACATATTGATATCAAGTACAAATTTATTCGTAAATTAATAAAAGATGAACTATTTAACGTAAATTATATTTCATCGGAAAATAATTTGGCTGACTTTTTAACAAAGCCTTTATTGTTAAATAAATTTAAAAATATTATTAGAAAAATATTTTGTTAGATTTATATATATATATATATTGAATTGTAATACATCTGCTGAGGTTTTACAACCGATGGGGCCGCATGTTGGAATCGGTCTCAAACCTCCAATTATAGTGCCGTGTGGGGCACATAAATTTGAAGAATGTAAATCTTTGAATGTATAAAAGTGAAGAGAGATTGGGGATCATGATCTGATCAGACTTCTTGTTTTCTAAAATGTATGTTTTAAACTATAAGACTTGTTTACGTAATAAAATTTATTTTTAATGTATAAAACTCTGTTTTCAATCGATAAAACCCAACAGATACAATGTAGTAGTGTAACTCAACTCTACCATGGGGTACTTTTGGTAGTCAAAAGTTGCAATGTTTCACACGTGCTCACTAAATTGGTAACCGACGAACGTGATTTGAACACGCAAATTTTATAAACTTCGATGGATTATCCACGATGAGTAGTTTAATTCCAATGCGATGCTAATCACTTTCAACAACCGTCTGAGGCTCTGTGATAGCTCGTCGGGTAACATCTCCAGTGGTTTGAAACCTCTGACACAGCCTGGAGATCACACACTGAGGCACATTCAAATTTCGAGACACTTCGGTTTGGGATCGACCGGATTCCAGCATTCCAATAATTCGTCCCTTCATGAACATGTCCATTTGGCATCTTTGTGACATCTTTCGTCCTTATTGATTGTTAACAACTTTCCATACAACAGCAATTGCGAAATTTCTGTCTAAACTGACCATGCCGCTCGAGGCCGTTTTATACTCTTTCCAACGTGCGGCGGTGCTTTGCGCATGTCGACGTCGACAGAACTGTTTTGCATATGCACAATGTTTTACTTTCGTTCCACGATTCTCCACAAGTGATTTTTAACCATTGTATCCATATTTACTCCTATTTTTTCGCATTTTACGAATTATGCTTACCTTTTGGACATGAGTGTAAGTATTTGACATTCCTGGTTTTAAGTAATAAAGTAGTGAATTCCTGATGTCGAATGTAAGGAGTTATGATGAATGCATTCGAATAAAGAATCGAAAATATTCGATTCTTAAAAGTAGTCGAGGCCATCGAAAGTTCTCGAAAACTTGTATGTTTGGAGAGCATTAAAATATACTTTAGAATTTCATTGCAAGGTATCTATCCAAGATTTCTAGGATTCCGATAGTACTACTTAAATACTACTGTAATCTACTTATAAGAATTAGTTATAGGAATAGAGAGAGAATACTTCCGACTCGTATTCAATAAACACATCATTAGTAGTTCCATAAGAGTTCACTGATGTACTACATAAAGCAACCAGAAGGGCCAAATACTACACTCTATGAACTTGGATATAGTATTATAGACAAAATATCACATCTCTGAAGCATTGAGAGTGCTACTTTTAAAATGCACCACATGAAATAGTACTACCTGAATATTATCGGAATGTTATTGATAGCTTAGTTTTTTTCTAAGGTTTATTTCGCTGAACCAAAATAAAAAGTGCCTGATGGTTTTAGAAAACGGTTCTCAAACTTTTGGCTATTATTCGCGGCTTGCTTTCCTATGAGTAATTTTTTGGAGAGAAATTTTAGGAAATATTTTTGTTTTTCTCCCATGGATATGTTAGAAACTCAATTAGTCCTAAGTGTTACAACTTATAACACAATAGTTTCAGTTTTAATACTTTAAGAGAAAGTGAAACTAGATGGTTTTTTTCTTGGAGAATAGGTTATTATCAGAATAATTATTTGAGAATAGGTAATCTTTTTAGAGAGATACGTAACTATTATACAGGATGGGCGAATTTGAAAATTTAATATAAAATCAACCAACGACACATTTCAAAATTTAATATAAAATCAACCAATTGTCATATGAGAGTGCGGTTTTCATAAAATTGCTTTTCATGGCATCAAGTTTTTTATTTTGGCATAAAAAAAATCATAATTTAGCGCATAGATGCCACTTACCGAAAAACAATATAAAAATTTTACACAAATAATTACAATGCATACTAGAATTTATTAGAGCATTTTTGTCACTACATACTACCATATTTCAATGTGGGCACCCTTTGTAGCTTGAGCCACATCTAACCGATACTCAATTTCAATCCACGTATTTGCTAACATGGATTGTGGAATAGTGTTGATTACTTGCATGATTCGCGTCTTCAATGTTCGCCCTCCGCGAGGAGTAAACCTTGTCCCCCAGAAGAAATCAAGGGGGTTAAATCTGGAGAACGAGGTGGCCATAATAGTTTTTGCTCTTTCCGTAGGGGTCGTCATAGCTGGAATGGGGGATTGCAAGCTAACCTTACTAAGCTAGTGCTATACAAATAGCGCCATCTATGTGAAAACAATTGAACTATTTTTATGCCAAAATCTTGATGCCATGTAAAGCTATTTAGTGAAAAAGCACACTCATATGACAATTGGTTCATTTTATATTAAATTTTGAAATGTGTCATGGACTTTTCGCCCACCCTGTATACATCTGAAATTAGGTTATCTTATATATATATATATATATATATATATGTTTATATATATATATATATGTTTATATATATATATATGTTTATATATATATATATATATATATGTTTATATATATATATATATGTTTATATATATATATATGTTTATATATATATATATATATATGTTTATATATATATATATATATATATATATGTTTATATATATATATATATGTTTATATATATATATATGTTTATATATATATATATGTTTATATATATATATATATGTTTATATATATATATATGTTTATATATATATATATATATGTTTATATATATATATATATGTTTATATATATATATATATATATATATATATATATATATATATATATGTTTATATATATATATATATATATATATATATGTTTATATATATATATATATATATATATATATATATATATATATATATATATATATGTTTATATATATATATATGTTTATATATATATATATGTTTATATATATATATATGTTTATATATATATATATATATATATATATATATGTTTATATGGAATAAAAGACCCACTGATTTTTATAAAGAGGTGACAAAATACAGCTAGTTTCCAGATCTCGTTTATCTGCCATCAGTATTAATTTCAGTATTTTATTAATCATTTTCCTCATTTTCTGTTGCAGCTGATTTCGTACGTAAACTAAATCTTATTTATTTATTCAGTGACACTGCACATAGAATCCAATTATAGAAAACAAAGACACAGATAACACATTAACAAACATTCAAAATTAACAGAATAACTATTATATAAATTTCTAATTAAATAACCCGGCGTACTCGGGTTGAATTGGTTAACTAATTTCCGTTTTCGTTAATAAATTGTAATTTCTATTCATCCCATGTAACAACTCCCACACTCTAGTACACAATTGTTAAATACCCTATTTTAAAATGTAAATAAATGTCATATTTAACATTTCACATTTTTGTAGAATTTAAATTTTTAGTAAGAAAGAAGTCTAGAGTGAAAATGTTACCCAGAATGAATAGAATAGT
This sequence comes from Meta bourneti, assembly GCA_933210815.1. NCBI lineage: Eukaryota > Metazoa > Arthropoda > Arachnida > Araneae > Tetragnathidae > Meta > Meta bourneti. Next base: position 101,216,612 of record OW119924.1, on the reverse strand, counting down.
TCAGAGTATGCATATAAATGACTTGTATGCCATTTAAAAACAAAAGCGTTTCCAAAAATTATCATATAATGATTAAAACTGTTTTAAAACTAATTAAACCACTTACCTTAATTAGAGTTATTGAACGAAAAACATGAAATTCAAAATCCAGAAATACATCTTAGAACAGATTTAAAAAAAAGCTTCGAACGAAAAGTAATGAATGTATGTGTTTTTTCACAACAAAATAGATTCTTGGAATATAACGGACACAAATTTAAAAAAGCAAACGATTAAAAAAATACCAAGGTTGCTATATTAGCTACCAGTCCTATTTTAAAAGTTTTGTTCCTTATAGTTTTACTCTCGTCTGTCCCAAATATTCAGAATTGTTTTATATTTCGTAAAGAACAAATAGGGCTCGAAATAAATAAACTATTAGAATTTAAATTCCGTAAAAATAGTTTTGAAAAATAATTGATATTTCAGTAGCACTGGTAAAACAATTCAAGTAATTACCAATGCTCAATATACCTCCCAACTACTCCCAAACTACCAAATTATAGTTGATTTAAGTATAGTTACTCAGATGTTTTAACGTGAAACTTGCTTAAATATGTAAGCGAAGAAATTTCATATAACGCATTTCCTAAATAAAATGTGGTGTATTAATTATAAAACATTAAATTAAAATATGTTGAACAGATCTTATATGATACTTGTACAAACACACAGAAACAAAATTTAACATAGAATGGAAAGACGGACAGACAGACTTAAGTAACCAAGTTCAGTCACTAAATAAATAAAAGAACTCACAGTATGCAAAGTTTCATGAAAATATATTAAACCGTTTGGACGTAGAACGGGCACACACATACAGACAGACAAATGGACAGACAGACAGACACCAAACGCGCAAGAGACGGATTTTGCATCAGAAGGGTCCAAAACGGATAGAAAATTTGAAATGGGTCGAAAATATTCCATGTACAAACACTCCATTCTTATTTATATAGATAAAACATACTGAAAGGTATTCTTTATATAGTTGTAATGACGAAAATGAATTTTAAACTAAAAGTGTACCTACCTTAAAGGCGACTATTAGTATAAAATTGATTGTTGGATCGTAATTCTGGACAATAAACATAATTATTCAAAAGTTTAAAAGAAAAAGTTGAACGAGTAAAATACTCCACTGTTTTTCTAAAGAAATAAAATTAATTGAACGAATCAATGCAAGACAGAAGTTTTAGTAAAGAAAAATAAATACACCTTTTAAAGTAATCATAGCGCGAGAATTTATTTTGTACTGTTTCAATTCCGTGAAATAGTACAAAATAAAAATATAAGTTTTACACAAAAATATAAATAAAATTGACTTTTATAAAAATGGGACCAAATTAGTGAGCCATATTCTAAGGGTGATCTAACCAATGAGTTAAAAAATAACAAATATTTTCAAAGTATTTAGTTTTAATAATTATGAAACCGAGGTTTTTAACCCTTAATGATCCAAAACGTTTTGAAATACTATGCCTATGGTTAAGGACATTTCAATTCCCGATTCGTTTACTTTGTTCATTGCCATATTGAACTAACAAATATTTTCTGAGGTATTAGGTAACGATGGTTGTCATCAACCTCTTAACTATGTTAGCTTTATGCCAACTTCATCAATGATATACAATCACACAGTGTTTTGAATCGCTAGAACAGTATGTACACTTTACACAGATGTATTCGATAGAAAACATCCATAATCTAAACAGTTAATTCATACAGAAAACGTACAAGTGGTTTGTTTTGTCACTTTAGTCAGTCAGATCAGTTTTTGCTACACGAAGGCTTTTTTTCCCCGGGACCTCCAGGTGAGCCCTCTGTAGGGTTCACACGCATAATCCCTTTCTGCAACCTGCATTCCTCCTTGCATGACGTCTAACCCGTTTTAACCTTCTCGACCAATGAAATGTTTCCTGTTATTCTTTCTATCAAGATATGAGGTTATTTAGTCACATTGAGGGCTGTGAGGAAAAAACAATACAACATGACTCTGAGAGTCCTCGGTAAACTAAGGGTTAAAGTGAATTCCGAACTTCCATATCCAAACCCAAAGCCTGTTGAACTAAGGGCCTGAGTGCTAAACTAGTAACTGATAAATATATAAATATTGCCGAAAGATCTTCGTTATGTTTTAACAAATGATCTATTTATCATCGCTTAACTAAACAAAATGCCTCTATTTATAGGCACTTCAAAGATGTACAGTCGTGGAAAAAAAACGAACCACCCCCTTTATTTCGAGCACTATTCATAGTAGAGCAAATTCAAAGATATCATTCAATAGGGAATAACGTCTTCTATAAATTCAAATGCAAAAAATTGCATTAGGGGCCGTCTTCATATCAAATTTGAACAAAATTTCCAATAGAAACACCGTTTTGATGCCTTAATCAGATTTTGCATCGCTACCCAAATACAGTAACTCCGTCAATTACATCTTTCTCGCGGATGCGGATGCTTTTACAAGTATGACATAGCAATGATTGATTTCACTCGTAGCAAATCAAAGCGTCGCATTTATGCTAGCGGGAATTTTTAACAGTCTATTGTGCATGTCTAAGTTAAGTTGACCTCAAGTAGACAAAAACTTTCCCTAGATATATTCAAAATTCAATTTTAGAATGGCTCCAAAACAAGTCAAAATGGTGCAGTTTTGATAAAGTTTCAAAAACTGCCGAAAGGAATAAACCAAAATTTTGCACACCTAGGTTTAAAACACTGCCGAGTCGATTGCACTAAAAGTATATACACATATCAGTTCATTATTTTTCAATTATAAATTAACTAATTAACAGTAATTTGAAAATATTACTCTGAAACTTAAATAAGGCATTTTGATTTGGTTATTCAACACAATTTAGTATAATATAATAATTGCTTGATCGACTGAAGGTTTCTGAAGGTATAATAAAGACGAACATTTATTTAGCATTAGAAGCTCCGATTCCAACCACACTCATCTCAGCATAGATTTTAGCAAAATAGTTTTGCTAGAAATCTGACTATTTTGCTAAAATAGCCAGATCCAAATGCCGGAAATCAAGATCAAAAATAAGGATTCTTTAAAAAATTGGGTTGACACAAAATTCAATATGAAGACGGACCCTAATGCAAACAAAATTCACATTTGGATATAGTAGACATTATTATAAGTCAAATGACACTTTTGGTTTGATTGCACGACTCGAGGGACTGGAATGACAAGAGGTGTTAGGGTATTTTTTTGACCGAATGTACATGGTACTCTTGGGATATTCGCGTCAAAAGTCTTATGACATCCCTCCCTCCGGTCATGTGAACTTTCTGCGCTAGATCGCCAAACTATCCTTTTAGGGTCTCTGGGGTTGCCGGTGCCCCAAAGGAGTAAATCGATACACTCGTGTACCCAACCTAAAAATGCATATGAAAATCCTAATAAGTACTGTTAAACTATCACTCGTAATTTCGCATCTCCGGAATGCCACGTTCAATCTAAAAATCTACTATTGAAGTGAATACATCTTTAAAATAGGTTTAACCGCTGTAACCAGTTCATATCGATGGGTCGTGGCAAGTGCTTAAATTGAAGAGAACGACGAGTTCTACAATTCCATTTGACTAGTTGACAGTTTAAACCATTTGTGTGAAAATTGTGTGCAGTGGAAAGTGACGATTTGTCGAAGACTTCACTATGAAGCCAAAGTATCACACTAAATTTCAATTCCGGCATAAGAAACGTAAACAGGTTGAAAGAGCAGTTCAAGACGAACAAAATGATACCAAGAAGTCTGAACTTATGACAAATGCGGCGACGTCGCTGGACCATCTAACGAGCTGCCACCACGCTTGGAAACACCACCATCGACCTTAGCTTTGTAAGGAACATCAGCATCGACACCGTGCCGTTTGTCTCGTACTTTAGCTAGCACAGACCCATCATCCATAATGTCGCCATAGAATACTAATCATTGCCCACACTCTAACACCACTATTATGTATCCACCAAAATTGACTAAATAAATAAATGTCAAACAAATACCCGCAGTCTTCATTTTTCGGGTTGCATTTCGACCAAAAACCTTATGGTAAGATAATTGTGCGATTGCGATTCTGACCACCTGTGTTTTCCCTTTTGATAATTATATTTCTTCAAATTAAGTACTTATACATGAGAAGGATTTTCAGAGCAAACTAGACGAAAAACAGATTTTACTTCCCGCTACCCAAATGCTTTCGCATGATATACCTCGGAGCTATCTTAAAATGGAGTTTATCGCAGTTACGGCAAGGTTTAGTGTTTAATATATACTTGACTATCACACACATATCAATTCGAAATTTTAGGGTCACATTGGGGCAGTAGGTAGGCCAATCGCGGATTAGCAACCGGAGGATTGCGAGGTCGAAACTCGATCCAACCAAAAACCCTCGAGAACGTGAGAGCTGGTGCTTGTTAAATCTGTCTCAAATGACATCAAATGATCTCACGTTGGCGTGGTAGGGATGTTAAGAGAAGAGGTGTGCCATTTTGCGTTGGTATCGTCATCTGACCATGGTTCAAAATTACGAGATGTTTTCGTTCCTTCGGGATCACCTCACTATCTAATTCGGAATTCATTCTTTGGAATTTCTATGGGAGGACATGCCCATAGAAATGGCCGTGCTGAAATCCTTCTCGATAATCATGTCACGTTCGGATTATGTACAGGAAAGATATTCTACCGCAAAAACACTACAACCACCTACATATAGTTTAACTCAAAAAGCCTTCCTCTTATATACTGTGAAATTAAAAGTATATTCCTATCAATTTCGGGGGAAGCGAACCCTGTTAGTAGAGTAACGGATTAGCAACCGGAGGATTGCGAGTTCGAATCCAATCAAAGATCGTCGTGTACAAAGGGGACTGGTGCACGTTAAATATGTCGTGGTCTCAAATGTCCTCACATTAGCGTGATGTGGATGTTTGTAGAATGGGGTGCCCTCACAAGTGTGACCCCGTCATCTGACCGTAGTTCAAAATTACGTGGTATTGTCCTCGGATCTTTCTCTTGGGATTTGGTCCCGGACCGTCGCCAATACCCCGTTGTATTGTGTTCCAGTGTGACGTTAATTAAAATACCTACCTATCAATTTCGGAAGTCTTCAGTGGATGCTAATGCAATCTAATTTTATCCCTATTTATGTGGACTAAACTCTGTCGTATAGAGATATTCTTTTCATTTATCTTTATGCATTATTCCGCACATTACTCACGAATACATTGACCGATTTAAATATACGATACAAATAAACTTTGTTCACCTTTCAGCAGGCCATTCGTAGGCTTCGTACAAAGCGTTTTATGTCCCTTTTATCTTTTGTGATGCTTTGGACGGCGTCCAGCAAATTGCAGCCTCTTCAATGTAAAGTCTGTAGTCTTTTACTATTAGTGGCGGGGGAAGGCTCTCTTGTTATGCATTTATTCATGACCCCGTATATTTTAAACACCTAATGGAGGCAGCAACAAAGAACACTTAGGCAAGCTTCCAGGCGGTATTTATGCCGCCTCACTAAAGCAAGAGGCTACCGCATTAAACGGGGATTTGTAATGAAGTCGCCACTTTTGACACGGGAGAATTTAGATCGCAGTAAATATTGGTTACAGACCCTAGGATCTCACAGGAGGTTTCCTCTGTTGTAAATAATCTAATTTATTTGTTTCATAAAGAACTGTTTAGTTTAGGGAAGTCCAAGGTTTTTTTGGAAGTTTTGTATCTAACAATTCATAAAAACGAACATTAGTTTTCGATAAAAACGTATCTTCTAACGCAATAACGTTTTACATTTTAGTCTCCCTGTGTTTATTGCAGTCTAGACGGCTTTTATCACTCTCTAGCTTCTATCACAGATATCTCTCGTTGCAGTTATATTTACTTGGAATTACTCTAAATAGTATACGCCGTGTATATAACTTTTAAAATTTAGTCACTCACGTCTACATTTAAAATCGCACAAATTATATCTCGCCTCCAAAGCGAATAAAGGAAGTCGAAATATGCAGATCAACAGAAGACGAGCTGAATTTGTGTACGAATAACATATTTCTCGAAATATTAATGTGCTACATTTATTCATGAACGCGTATATTTTAAACATCTAATGGAGGCAGCAACAAAGAACACTTAAGCATGCGTATTGCTGGTATTTGTGCCGCCTTACTAAAGCAAGCGGTTACCTCATTAAACGAGGATTTGTAATGAAGTCGCCACTTTTGACACAGAATTTAGATCACAGTAAATATTGGTTACAGATCTCGGATCTTGCTGGAGATCCCCTCTGTTGTAGACAATTCAATTTATTTATTTCATATATAACTGCGTTTTAAGGCAATCCAAAGTTTTTGGGACGTTTTATGTCCATAACGCAACATAAAAATAAACTTCAGTTTTTGACAAAAATTGATCTAATAAAATAAAGGTGTACTCTTTAATCTTTGAGCTTCCTTACGTTTTATTGTAGTCTAGGCTTGGACTTTTTCACTCTCTAGCTTCTCTTATGAGAGACAAATAGCCCGTTGTGTTGCTCCAGCGAGACGTTAATTGAAGTACCTACCTGATGAGAGGCATTTTCTGTCCATCTAAAGGTAGGTGGCGCTGATGCTTCTGGGGTGATACGTGTTTCCTGTACGTATCCTGAGCATGGCGTCACTTGATTTATTTTTCGAATATGATTTCAGTACTTCGCGGTTGGTTGGTTTGTTGAGGTTTTATGGCTCAAGGGCCATATTTGGCCATGTTGCACCAGTCACAGGACATACGATATCAAGTAATAGACAAACACACAATCAAAGTTTTACAGACACAGAAGAGAGGAATGCACCTGACAGGAATTGAACCTGCGCCGCCTACAATTCGAAGGTTGCTAGCGCAGTGGGCATACTCACTGAGGCACAACGGCCCCTCAGTACTTCTGATAAAAATTCCAAATATAAATTCTGTATCGATAGGTGATGGCTGATTGGTCAACACCAATTAAATTAATCATCAAACGTTGGCAAAATAGCGATTGGCGACATTTTAAGGTAATCCCGATTTGTATAATGCGATAGCATTTTTACAGCAGAAATAAAATATTCGCAAACAGCTTGGCTGATTTGTATACACTGAAAATATCTCAGACCTATGAGAGGCATTTTTCGTCAGCTAAATATAGGTGGCAGTAGTGTTTCTGCGGTGATACATGCTTTCTGTACGTATTCTGAACCTGACTTCACTTGGCTCCTTTTTCGAATAGCATTTCAGCACTTAGCCAATAAAAATTCCAAAAAGAGAAATTTTAAATTGATATATGGTAGTTTATTGGTCAACACCAATCAGATTAAATACCAAATATTGCCAAAATTGCGATAAACTACATTTTAGTGTAACGCGATATGTTTCATGAGAGAGCGTTTGAGTAAAATCTTCACTTCCCGTCTGGTTTATTAGTTTTCACTGAAATTTCCTCTCAAAAATATCTTTCGTTAAAATTAAAGTTGCTTGGAATTACTCCAAATAATATAAACAATATAAACTGTGTGTTTATCCTTTCAAAATTTATGTTTTAAATATATACGGGTCTACATTTAAAATCTCACAAAATGTATTATGCTATAACTTCCAAAACGAGTAAAAAGCATCAAAGAATGCAAATCAAGAGACCAGCAGAATTTGGTTAGGAATAATGGATTCCTGAAAATAATTATAAACTACTTCAGACTCATGACACTATCACGAACCTTAGCTTAATACGGTCGTAGGACAATAGGCTCAGAAATTTCAGTGGGTTATGCTATTATGAAGTTTAGAGGAATGATAATTAAAATTAACGTCGCACTGGAGCAACATGACGATATACACACACACGCACACATATATATGTGTGTGTGCGTGTGTGTAATTGGCGTGTGTGTAAATTGGCAACCAAAAGAGAGGAGAATCCATTTGTATTGAATAATGATGGTTCCGCAAATAGAGGGATACAGAAAGTTCTATACCAATTCTTTATTAATTCAATAGACGAGTAGTTACATCATAAGGCTTGGAGGTTGTTGAGGGTTTGGAGTTTGGAACTGCTCTGAGGCTCGTGAAAGAGGCTCGTGAAAGAATGAATAGTTTTCAATGATCTCGCTAGAGGGATTAGGATTAAAAGAAATATATTGGACCAGTAGATCCAACAAGAAAGTTCATTGGTAGAAATCCGTGGTTTAACGAAGGAGGAATGTGATCTTACATATGCGATTTGAAAGCAGGAGAGTCCGTGGGAGGTCCAACATATAAAGCAGAGTTGGCGTCTGTCTGGATGTTCTCTATACAGATCTACACCGTTTGACCAATCCACACCAAATTCGGTACACTTATACTTTGGAACCCTGCGAGTAACGCAAGCTACATATTAACCCCCTTTCTCTTTAACCTAGGTGTGCAGAGGGGGCGAAATCAATTCGAAATTGCCATAGGAAATACATTGAGCATAAAACGATTGCGGTACGCAACTGTGTTTTACCAGTATTGATCGAAAATCAAATTTTCTAATAAAATTGTTTTACCAGTATTGCTCGAAAAACAATTTTTTCCGAAACGTTATATTTAAACAATTTAAAATTCAAATTATGTTTGAACTGATTTTTTATTTCTATCAGCGATATAAATAATTTAGGAATATTCGAATGATGAAAAATGGATATTTAAAATACTTAATTTTACACAACTTGCATTTGGTAATGGAACGCGAAAAGCGCCAAACCAAAAAAACCTCATTGATCATAAAAGCGTAATTTTGCAATTCGGTATCTGGCCACGCCAGAATTAATGTTTTATTTTATAAATTAAATTTAGAATTCCGTGTTTGTGTATTTGCGTTAAGACAGAAATGTTGCGGTCATATTTGAGCATTTCTAAGTTTTGTAAATTCGTGTTCTTTTGTAAATAAATCATTATTCTATTAATATTTTTCAAGCGTCTTTTTCAAATTTCTCTAATTCAGAATATTCTCATGACGTCGAAATTCGACACGCTTGCTCAAATCTTTCGTTTTTCAGAATTCTACATTTTTCAATGACCAGAATTTCGTTTCGGTTTGTATTTATGTGTTCCATTACTTTCCATATTACAGATATATTTAGGAGTTAAATTGTAATGAATTATTTTTATTTTCTGCCTAATACCACTAGACATGGGTAATTTCTTGGTGGTATATGTATATTTTGACGAACTTTCCTTAAGTCTTTGGTTACATACGTTATAATTTGTAGAATTCTGTTTGATACAAATAAATTTTTAAGTTAGGTGTATAACTTCTTATTTTAAAATAGCTGGCAAAGTTAAAATAAAGTTATTCTAAAATAAGATGTGTTACGTTTAATCAAAACGGGTAGCCATACGTTGTAGTTCAAAGATATTTCTAAATTTTGATACATTTTCATTACAAGACGATTAAAATCAATTTAATTTACATTTGTTTTTCATGCTTCATGGGTATTACTGAAACTGTACTCCATAGTCAAATAACTACATCTGTCATTCTAAATATGTACGTGATTTTCCATAAGAAAACTGAGTCTCTCAATTGAAAAAAGTACCTTAAGGAATCGATTTAAAACTAAATTTTTCTGTTGGAGGAAAGCGAATTTTAATTAAGACTGCTGTGGGATATTGGTATAATATCATAGTAAGGAAGTATGTAAACTAGAACTATTGAAAAATAGAAATTTTTTGTCTTAAGTGGCAGAAGGTCGAGGTTGCTTAATTAAAGTTGAAACTGTTCGCATACAACTTAAATACCTGTGAAACATTCATTTAAAGCAGTGATTTTTTAAAAAGTGTAATCGATTGAATTTGCTTTGTCTACACTGATGAAATTTGTTTTAAAAACAAGCTTCGTTATTCCACGTGCAGCTGAATAGAATTTTCAAGAAAAAAATGTGTTCTTCCAAATAAATTAACCACGAATGCCGTAACAGATTAATTTGCAATCCTCTCGCAATGATAATGTAATTCGAAAACATCGAATCCATGATGCAAAGGAATAATAAATACTGATAAAAAAACTGAGTGCAAGACTACTCTGGAAGTTTGTCATTTTTACTGAAAATGAACTTAAGGGGCATTCGTAATCACTTCAACTCAAAATCGACTTATGTAGTAATCATCTTAAAAAACTTGTAGTTTGTTTTACAGTAAGAGTGTGGTCAATATGAAATGGATTATATGGATGGATATATTATGTATACATATTTGCGTCCGAAGTAAACTGTAGAAAGTATTTACGAAAAAGTTAAAACGATGTTAAAAAATATTTCCTGTAGATATAACTGATGCTTGCATTTTTCTATGAAATAGAACCAACATTTAACCAATTCGACCATCATTCGAGCATCGCGGGTTAATTCTGCTAGTATATAGATATAGCAACGGTTCGCCAAAAGTTGCCCCCAAACATCATTATGATGTTTAGGTGTGTGTGGGTAATTGAAATGCATCATGTTAGCTTCTAATGAACTTAAATATAGCTTTTTATTGTTATGAAATTATCGTCCACCCTGTTAGATTCTAATTAAGTTAGTGCCACCCTTAAAGCTTGATTTTTTTAAATCTATTATTTTTGAATTTTATTTAGTTTTGTGTTTGGCTCAGCTTGTTCTTTATTAGACCTTACTTAAAGCTAAACCAACCACCCTAACCACCTGAGGGGTTTGCAAGCATATATCCGTTCTACAACCTGCAGTTTCCATGTATGATTTCTAATCAGTTTCGACCCAATAGAATCTTTCCTGATTCTTTCAACCAATAAATGTCATTATTTAGTCGTTATGGTGTGTTATGGGTATAACGCAATGCTACAGTACTCTGAAATATTGTAACACTCAGAGCGTTAAAACCACGGAATCATGAACAAAATAATAATTTCATGTGTAACGGGCTTAACTATTCTAAAGATTACAGTGGATCAGTTTCTTCCCTAAACTGCATCCTTTATTTAAATGGCGAAAAGAAATTCGAGAGTTGGTAGATAGAGTATAGTACCTCCTTAAGAGCTCCAACCTAGTCAATGACCGAAACTATTTGCAAAAGCTCCGGTTTCTCCAAGAACCCAAACTAGTACCGGAAATTAGGGTGGAAGGAGGCCTGATCCCCCCTCATCATTTCCTCTGGCTGGAAATTAACTTCCTTGATAAAAGGAAACGCTCCTTTCCTGGAAATAGAATATTCCCTCTCTGATGGAAAGTTTGGCAGCCCCTAATGTCCGCATTCGAAGCCTTCAATGAAGTGGCTTTTCAATTATCAGCCATTTCTGAGAATACAATGATGCAGTTTCCAGATCAATCCGCGATTAATCTCTTTCTGCTGCATCATTAGGGTCCCCCCAGTCTTTCGGAATGGACATTCTATCGAGGGAGGGAAAACGGAATTTCCCTTGGATTGGGATCCCGATGGTTTGGGTTTTGCCCTAAAATGTCTTCTTTGGAGAGAGCTTTAGTGGGTTTGGGATGGCTTATGCTGGATTCTTTATATTTTGTTTAATGTTTTCGAGAGGTATGTAATGAAGGATTCTTTGAAGTTAATTAATGAATCGAGTTCAAGACTATTAAGTAAATATGGGTGCGTCTTTGCATACTTGCCATCAGAAGTCGTATTAACAACTTCAGTTAAATGACCTCACTGATAAAATTCAGTTACAAAATTTTATTTTATGAAAGATGAATGATGTATTGAGAAAAGGAAAAGGACATCACTCCTCGAGAAAAGTGATGCAGCTCTTAAACGTTACATGCGAGCAATATATTGAGAACATTTTGAAGAACTAGAATTAGAAAGGACATTGCACCTTCTCCGGAAAAGTGACTCGGGTATAAAATCTTACATGCGAACAATGTATTGAGAACATTTTTTAGAACTAGAATTAGAAAGGACATTGCACCTTCTCCAGAAAAGTGACACGGGTCTAAAATGTTACATGCGATCAATGTATTGAGAACATTTTGAAGAATAAAATTTAGAAAAGCCATCGGATCTTCATGAGAAAAGGGATAGAATCCTAAAAAGTAAATGCTACAGGAGAGATACAAACATTTTTAAATCTTTACACGGATGCTATTTCTTAATTCGAAATTTATAGAATTAATATTACACATCTTTACTAAAAATGTGTAGTATATTTTATTTATTTTACGTGTATTCGAGTTTAATAAAATAGTTTAACAAAAATGAAATCTCCCTTTTGAGATGTTGCTATATACAAGAAGCGATATTCAAACTACATTTCGATAATTAAACAGAATTTCAAGTCTATTTGTCGCTTTGGAAACTATATTTAAAGTTGAGTTTACAAAGAAGCAAAATATTTTCTTCATACACGTTAAAAAAATCACTGAACAATTTTCCTTTCGTTAATCCACAGTTTATATGTTGCAGAATAATTCAAAGAATCAAAAAAGTAAGGATTAACTTTTTGTTCACAATTGTTTACATTCAAACTGAGTCTGAATGAGTTTATTAAACTCGAATACAAGAGAAATACTAGGAAATAGACACATTTTCAATGAAGATATCCAGAGAAATACATGTCAAATTGAGAAGAAAAATACCTTCTCTTAAAAATCTCATGTAACAAATACTTTTTAGAGTTGTGTCACATTTCTCTAGAAGGTGCAAATCGTCGTTTCAATTTTCAACCCTAAAACATTATTAGTGTTATAATTTACAGGAAATGTCATCATATTTTTCAATGAAAACTTGCACTTACCTTTTCACAGTGGATTAATTAACTTAAGATCTAGTACGTCTTCTGATGGTAAATATGCATAGATGCACCTATATTTGCCTACTTTAACTGTCTATAAATATATTAGCTAATTAACTTGCATCACGTTATAAGTTAATTAGCGTTCAATTTTCGTTTAATCACGTTCAATTTTCTGTATAATGTGTATATATTTGAATTCAAACTTCACAGTGCTGCGAACATTTGAACAGTCGAATGTGCCTACTTCTTTAAAAGGGTCACTTCCATACATACATAAAATTTGCTGCACTGTGATAGAAATTTCTTAATGCACGACGTTTTCTCGTAATATTTAATGGAACTAGTTTTCCTAATTTAGTAAAATTAGAGAGCGTCTTTGTTGGTAGTGTATTGATAATACGATGCACAATACTGCAGCGCTTCGTTTCCAAACCCGTTTGTAGCTGCTTGTCTGAATGCTAATTATTAACTACGAAATTGGCAAGCTACTGATCTTTATAAGTTTCAAGTTTACCTCACACACCTTTACTTCTTTGCTTCACATAACACGAGGAAATGTGAATTCTTAAAGGTGGAAGAGAGAGATATATAATAAAAGTGCTGAATAAAATTACTCATTACATGGAATATAATGTTCCATCTCAAGTTCATGTACAATGGGTAAAATTCAGAAATACATATTACTTTAATTAAATCATTACGAAAAGCCGATTGCCATAATCACAAGGAATTTCTTTGTTGCCAGCACATTTTAGTCATAACCACGGAAATTGAGGTAGGTATAAAATATTCAAACAATTTTCAGATTATGGAATACGTGGATTATACTTCACATTTCTGTATTAAATTTTTACTGGTTCAATGAATAAAGAGGTCGGTAAAAAAATCAAGTTTAAAAGAAATTCATCAAAGATTAAATAAACATAATACGCTGACTAGTCTACCAGCATAGCGTCATTTCTCAAAGTAAAAAGGCTTAACAATTTATTCTAAAATCTCATTCTTTAATCGCAAAAGATATTTTATTCACAGCGCGCATGCCCAGCGCGACTGAAAGAAGCGATAATTTAATTCAATCCGCTGCCATAGCCACGCGACTTAATTTCATAGGTAGACTGATGTCACCACAGTATATTCCGCTCAGTAAAAAAGTGACCCTCTTCTACCAGATGTAGACTTCAATAACAATCAAAACGACTTCCAACTAGATGGATAGGAAAGACTCGCCTCTATATCTCAGTCTTCCTATGGCTGGATAAAAATCGTTCCTCCCATTTTTCATCACAACACATGGAGACGAATATACTTGTTAGAAATATTCATACATTTATTAAGCTATGCACGAAATAAAACTGCAAAAAATACGGAGCAACTTTCTAAATATACACACTACCATTTCCCTTAAACTAATTTATAATCACTTTTCATATCATTGGTTTTAGTTTGCACGTGCATAGTTCAAAGTGCATTCGTTGACATCAGAGCTGTCGCGTGCATATTAAATATTAAAATCAAGACAACGTTTATTAGAATACTAGTAGATCCACTCACGCAAAAAAATATTAAAACGTGATACATTAATAACTACAGAATTCCCGATATATTCAACACATATTTAATAATTTTTATACAAATATAACAGGTCTGATAAGAAAAGCATCCTACCCTTGGCTTCTTTCTTATCCCAGTGTAAAAAAACAAACAAATTACACTGTCATTGGTCATTGAGTCTGTGAGAAAAAAGTTTTGGGGCAATAGAAAATGGGTCCTTGAAAATGTCTTCATGTATGACTCCAATGCAATTCAGGTCGTATAAGGGAGAGGTTGGTAATAAGCTGCACTTTATACAGGTGAGAAAGGATTTCGGTAAAGATGTCGAATCCGGGGGCATGTTTGTCGCCAAATGAAGATGGCGTCCAAAGCCAATATGGCTTTGGACGCCATCGCAATTTCGTTAAAAAAAACGCGGACTTTCCTACGTGAAAAACCTTTTGCATAGGGTTGCCATAAAGCTGGAGCAAAACGTTACCATGTTTGGCGATAAATCGCTAGTGCCCCGGATTCGACATCTCCTGTACCTTTTCATCACCTGTACCTCAGTAAAACACCAGGAGAGTTGCTTGCCTTAAATTTGCCCCGGAAAACTTTCTCTATGCTTGTTTCCCGCATGACATTTACGATAAGTCTTAACGGCTATTGCTAACTTGCGATAACAGTTATTATTAACTGTGATTATGAAAAGCTTATTTAATAATTACTTAATAAGTTTACAGTTATCTTTACTGTTTTTAACAGTCATCTTTAACTGTTAAAAATTGAAGTTGACAGTGAAATTAAACAGTAAATATTGATCATCCTTTCCAAATTTCTTGTTCATCAAATCTGGTCAATTTTTCTAATGACGAGATACCTCGTGGAGACAACCACCAAGAAGGTTAAGGTTCTTTGTAATCTTCTTTTAGTCAAGCAACAAATAATAGTTCCTGATTAACTGGAAATAATCTAGATTTACGAATAGCTATTTTCAATGTGGAGATGGTTCCTGATACGGACAACGACTTCAACATTGAATATCTCCTGATATAACGATAGTAAATTCATGAAATTTCATATTTAGATTAATTTGAGGATGTAGAATTTGATTAAGGCATCAAAATATGGCGTTGCCATTGGAGATTTGGTCGTTTATGCAAAATTTGATATGAAGACGCCCCTTATACGATGTTTTTGCTTTTGAATTTGTAAAGGACGTTTTTCCCTATTGAATGATAATTTTGAATTAGTTCTACTATGAAAAGTGCTCGAAATAAAGCGCGTCGGTTTTTTTTCCGAGTACTGAAAATTTTATAATTCATACATAGTATATATAGTTTTCACTATTTCTATATTTAATTTTCAATATTCTAAATACAAAATACTAAAACAATTTCATTTGACATATTGAAATCAACGATGTGTACCATTTTTGATACACATGGTCTGAAAATGATACTCGAAAGAGGCTAGTAGAATGTCAAAGAAGATATGGTAGCTTGTATCTGAAATATACATCCAATCAAAAAACGCTCTTTTTTCTCTCGTGTTGGTTTTCGACCAGAAATTGCGTAGTATGATTAGAATACGGTTGCTCCTGACTACTCTGTATGTAGAATGCTTAATGCTATCATCCCAAGAATGTTGTTGGCTTCAGTTTTTACTCATACAATCTCGAGAAACCGAGGTAGGTAGAAAACATTAAAATTA
Source organism: Meta bourneti (assembly GCA_933210815.1). NCBI lineage: Eukaryota > Metazoa > Arthropoda > Arachnida > Araneae > Tetragnathidae > Meta > Meta bourneti. The sequence continues at coordinate 101,200,580 of OW119924.1, read as the reverse complement.
CTTTTATATATATGTTCAATCGAAAAACGGACACTTTTTCGGGTTGAGTTTCGAGGAATCGCATAATAGGATTTCTGTACGGTTGATTCTGACTACCTTGTATATAGAATGTTGATTGTTATCACAAGAATGTTATTTATTTTTCACTCATAGAAACCCAGGAACCAAGTTAGGTAGAAAACAGTTAAATTACTTTTATATTCGTTTTAACTTCGTTCTATAGAGATTGTTACTCTACGATGCTTTGTGTCGTTAATGAAAATGTGTAATTTATTTTAAAAGAATTTATGAAACAACGCATTTAATTAAATTTTTCTAATTTCATACGCGGTACCACGCAGAATAAGAGAAACGAATTTCTAGCTAATTAAAAAGTAACTATTCTCTTAATGACTTTCAATCTGTCTTTCTAAGAAAAGAATAACGTGTTTGAAAGTCGGAAAAAGTTTAATAAACACATCGTGCAGACAAAAAACATTTCTTTAAGTAGAGGTTGAGTTTTATATGCTTCTTTTTGGCTCTTTTTCCTCCCTTTTCTAAAGTGGGAGCTTTTTTAGTTTGACATTTTTTTGGGAAAAAAACAGGAAACAACTGTAGTTTCCGCATTACTATTTTCGCCATTTGCAATTACTTTGTAATTTCTACACGCTCTTCTGAGTTTCTTAATTTCCTCTTAGACGAGACGGAAGTGACTTAATTGAACAGCCGAAATATGCGGGAGTCTAAATCCATTTTAATGTGCGGCGCAGCACATAGCTTAATTTCTCAATTGTCGGGGCAGTTTTTTGTCTGTTCCTCGACAGACTATTGTAGGGGAGAAAATGCTACTACTAGTTACACGCGTTATTAATGTATTAAAAAAACGCGCTCTGTGTTAATCTACTTTCCTTCAGTTCTGGAATTGTTTGTCTAGAAACCAAAAAGCACGTAAGCGTTCAGAGCATGAAACTTACAAAAATGTCTGTGCTGAAATAATTATCAGCAAGTTTGCTTATTGTGTTATTTTGTCTTCAGTTAATGACTTATGTTCAGATAAGTAAATTATCCTTACTGAGGACTCATTTGTTAGTCTCATATGGTTCCTGATGGTTGTTTCGAAGAGGTGTCCCGTCATTAGCAAATATGACGTGATCTTGATGAACGAAATATCTCGTCATTAGAAGAAAACTGACCAGATTATTATCTTGTCATCATCAAAAACTTGATTTACTAATGATGAGATACTATTTCGTCATTAGAAAGATTGGTTAGATCTTGACGAACGAGATATCTCGTCGAAATCATTTGGACGATGAATGTTTTCTATAATACAGAAAACATCTAATGAGTCTAGATATAATCTCATGATCTATGACGACCTGATTCTTGTTTGCAGATACGTTAGTACAATTATGTGTACTTGAAGACAACGGACAGAATAAACTTCTACGCATTGTTGTGAGGTATCTGGAGACTACGTCATGGCTACATCAGAAAGGGAATATAAGCACTAGCTATGCATGGTGGCGACAAATCGTACAGGGACATCCACAACGTTATCACCGTAGTAAAAAATGGCGACACGTAAGTCTATGTGTGCTAGCACTGTTCACCATAAGCGTCAGCAGTCAAAGAGCGAAGGCACTGAAACGCTGAATGAGATCGAATCATGTTTTCTGAGGAGTCTACACAAAATCTCGTAACCTAGGGCGGCCCTTTTCTTGTTCGCACATACAGTATAAAACAGCATCTGGAAGGGTGCATTGCAAAGAGGCATAGTGGTCCTATACCAAGCTTATTGCTTTGGGGTGTTATTTCATTACATTTACACTCTCACCTTATACGGATCACAGGCGCTATGAACAGTCAGTGATACATCACAGAAATCTTGGAATTAGGAGTCCAATAGCAATCCTAAGTATATAATATAGACCGTTCATGGATATATTTTAAGAGGACAATGTTCGTGCTCATATCGCCCGACCTGTTCAACATTTCATCTATGATCAATAAGTACGAATTCTCCCTTAACCTGTACTATCACCCAATTTGTCTCACATAGAACATGTATGGTATACGATTGCTCGAAAAATGATCCGTATGTCATCAATCACTCCCAGTCACAAATGACGAATTGTGGAAGCGTGTTAAATCTGGGTAAAATGACATTTCCCTGACAGCCATCCAGAATCTTCACAGATCAATGTCACGCTGTGTGTGCGAGCAGTTATAACTGCTACAGATTTGCGGACGTATTACTGATTTCAGCATGTTCCTTTTGACTTAAAGTTCTGTATTTTCAATAAGTTATGCATTGTACCACATCTCAAATGAAATTCATTGCTGTAACTCGTCTTCGTCTTGCATTTTAAATGAATAAATCTCATCAAAATATTATATCAATACCAGTTCTTCCATTTCACGATAGAACAACATGTTTTTATACATAGTGTAATTTTGACGCTAAAAACTGAACAATTACTTATGCAAGTTATTCATTTAACCTTTTCATGGGCGGTGAGACGCATGTCGACTCACCTCATGATAGTTAAGGATTAGTATATAAATATTCTAAGAACAGGCTGGCCCAAAAGTCACTTCGCCATTTTAAAATATAACTATTTTGCAATTTTTTTTAAATTTTCAGATTAATTATATGTGATTCTTGGAAAATAGTTATGGAGAAATTCATGACAGAGCAACGAGTAAAAATAATCCAATTTTATCTACAAATCAACGGTCAATTGTGCTAACCCAAAGAGCTTACATTCGTCATTCGTCAGTTGAGAACCCACCAGAGGTATGGTGGCAGCAAGATGGGGCTACTCCGACGATGGAGCTCGTAAGGAAACATTTTGGACTGCGGATAATTTCGTGAAACTCTGAATTCGATTGGCCTCCACGCTCACCTGACCTTACGGCTCCATACTTTTCTTATGAGGATATCTAAAAGAAAGAGTATACCGTAACAAACCACGGACCATCCAGCAATTGAAGGCCAACATCCGTGAAGAAATTGAAGGAATAAGCCAAGAAACATTACGAGAGGTGATGGAGTACACTTTAGAAAGAGCCCACCACTTTCAAGAACAAAATGGTGGCCATTCGAAGGATATTATCTACAAAACTAATTAAAAATAATTTCCAAGGAGTATATTTATTGTTTATAAAAGAATAAATGTGTATTTTTAATACATAAAAGAGTTATTCTATTTTTAAATGGTCTACTGACTTTTGGGCCACTCTGTATATTAAGGCTAATAAGGTATACAAATACCCAATCATTTGATATTCTGAAGTCTAGGAATGCTTTAGATGGACGAGGAAACATAAAAATGTCCTTCACCCCTTAAAAAACTTTGATAAGGAGGATTTTATTTAAAAAGTAGTACAGAAAACAAACATATTTTTCAGTTAAATCATCTTCCAAGTTGGAGTGGAAATTTGCTTATCATCATTTATATTCTATTTATCCTTTGTAAAGTTCAGATTGGCTGGATATTCTATAGTCATTTGTTACAAACCTAATTTCAACAAGATCTACCGAACACTTTTAATTCAACCACTATGTCCAGACAACTAATTCAACACGGGAGTTGTTTCACCAAAAGCGAGAGTGATAATAAATAGAAATCCAAGCTAGAAAATAAAGGATCAGCCTTCTAAGATCTTTTTCGTGTATCAGAGCTTTGTTGGAGGATGTATTTATACATTACAATTAGGAGTAGCTTAGCGGGCGGGATGCACTCCTTAACTGCAAAAGAAAGAAAAGGCCTTTCCTTAAAGATTTGAAAGTGCGGATATTTTTGTTTACAATAAAAATACCAGTAATCCCACCAATTTGATAGGGTATCATCCACATTGTCAAAGATGTCTCTGTGAGTAAGGGACAATGACAGAAAACGAATAAGCTATAATATTGATAGCCAGTATACTTTACGCTCACTATTGTAACTAGGTACACGATTCTTAAGTTTTTACCTATTCAGGTCTATATACTCTACTTTAAATCTAGCATAAACATATCTTTATGATTTGATATGCCTTGAATAAAATATGTAAATTTTATAGCACCTACAATTACTTAATTTGGGGTTTACGATCGGCTTTAGAACCTAAAAAGTGCCTAAAACGACTTTTGAAACCTACAAGAAACCTTTTTGAGATATTTCGCAAATGCATTTGAGTACGATTTTTGTGAATGAACTGCATAAAAAATATTAAACCCACGTGACTGTATATTTAGAATTAAAGACACATCTTACACAAAAAACCCTTAAAACCTATATTGCGATCACAATAAACTATTCTTATCCTTTTAATATTTTATTTGTTTATCAATAACTGACGCAAATGGGAAGACCCACTCCAATATCGTGGGTTTTGCTATTGAGACGAATAATGATATCAAAACGACGTAAATCCCAAATAAATGGATAATTTTTATATTTATTTTGTTGGTTAATCTTATATTGTTACTCCAACCGGTAAACAATAAAAAGAGATTACTGGAATTGACGCCCAAATCCCCTTATTTTGTTTGCAATATTTTTAAAAATGTGAATGAAATTAGTGTTGAATGTATTACGTTTGAATATTTCAGTTTATTTCGGTACAATTTAGATTAAATTTCCTGCGTTTTCCACATTCAAAAAGTTTCTCTACATCTTTTTGAAAAATGAATGCACTGCGGAAGGTAAATTTTGTTGAAGTTGAATGTAGAGGATAAATGTAGATTTGATATATTTCATTGAATTTAATCTTTGACGATCGATGGTAAAATTCATGAGAAAGCGATGACCAATGTTTTTGAGCTTGTGAGCATACTTGTATCCAATAGGTTGTGTTTGTTTTGGTAAGAAGCCCAGTTGGTTACTTTAAGGTAATTTTTTGCAAATTAGACCAGACAAGAATTCAGGACTTCAAAATAATGAAACAACTTAATCACGTTTTTCATGGAAAAGTAGAGAGTAATCCTAGTAAGATGAAGAGGCAACGAAATTTATTAAATAAATTTATTTCCCTCTTGACACCATGTGCATCTGTTGCACGTTTTCTTCCGGACTAAAGCTAGTTCTTTCTGAAGATTGCAAAATAGCTATTCTCCAAAGAATTTTTCATCTGTGAAATTTAATTTTGCTTAGATAAAGTTTAACTTTCACAATGTAAAAGGGAACTATTAAATTTTCACTAATTCAGATAAACAACGCTGCAGGAACCTTAATGCAATGTTTAGTAGTCTGCTGTAGAGATTTCGAAATCTTTGTTCTATCTTCTAAATGTTGAAACCAAATATTTACTGCTTTAAAAATGTTACTATGTTGTTTAGCCTCGCACGTATCAAAATAAACTGTTATCTAAAATTATGGACTGTATTTTAATAGAACTCTTGATTAAATCTAATTTTCTATATCATAATGTGTAATTAGTTAATTGACAAAACAAATTCGTATCTGCTTTCTCGCTAGAACTCTCTAAAGTGTAAAATTTCCAATCTCTTATGGTAAGATCAGAGGTTTTGTCAGCAATTATGGTAAAAGCCTTACATTATGTCGAAGGTTAGTTCTGGAAAATTGCTTTCAACCTATTGTGAAGAGTGCTATCTGGTGTAATTGTCAGCTTATCTAGTATTGTTAGACGTTAATTCCAAATAAATTTCGTTGATTTTTAATTTTAATAAAACCCGTGGATGGTTTTTTTGTCGTTCTGTGGTTGTTTATCGCTTTAAGAAGGTTAATTAAAAGTTACAGAGAACTTCAATCTGTAAAAAAATATTATTGATGGGCACTGTTGCTGTTTAAAACAGCACTGTATTTTAACATAATTTTTTTGCAATTATATAGGTATGTTTCCAAAATACTATTGTCAAAAATTTCTATAAAACTAGCAGAAGTTCCCTTTGTTGCTTGGGTCCGAAATGGTTAAATTTTGATTGAAAATTGATCAGACTTATCACTTCTCTTTCATAGAAAAATGCAAGCATCGTTTAAGTGAACGGAAAATAATTTTGAACATCGTTTTAACTTTTTAAAATGTTCTACAATTTATATCAGACGCAAATATGTGTGCATGATACATCCATCCATCCATATAATCCGTTTCACATTCATCACACTCCTGATGTAAGACAAACTACAAAAGTGTATATTAAGGTGGACTACTACAGAAAGTCGATTTTGAGTTATGGAGTGATTACGAATCACTCCATAGTGCACTCCATAGTTCATTTTCAGTAAAAATGAAAAACGTCTGGCTTATAGTCTTGCTCTTAGTTTTCCTATCGATATTTTTTGACTTGCATTCTTGCATCAGGGATACGATGTTTTCGAATTTCATCATAATAATGAGAGAATGGCAATTTAAAATATTTACTGTATTCGCGATTAATTATTTTGAAGCAAATACATTTTATCTTGAAAATTCCATTCAGTGGCACATGGAATGAAGGAGCTTGTTTTAAAAATAAATGTCATCAGTGTAGACAAAGAAAACTCAATCGATTACAATTTCTCAAAAAACAGAAGGTCGATTTTACAGAGCTTTTAAAAAAGAAAATCACTGCTTTCAACGAATGTATCACAGGTATCGTAAGTTGCATAAAGAACAGCTTGAACTTGTAAAGTAAGAAACCTCGACCTTCTGTCACTTAAGACAAAGAATTTCAATTTTACCAGAAGTCCGCCCTAGTTCAAATACTTCCTAACTGTGATAGTATTCCAAGTTTATCAGTCTTATTTCAAATTAGCTTTTATCCAATAGACATTCAGTTTTAAATCGAATCCTTATGGCAATTTTTCAATTCAGAGATTCGGTTTCTAAATGGAAACCAAATACCTATTTAGAATGATAGATGTAGTTACTTGACTATGAAGTACAGATTTCAACACTTTGTGTGTCTTGCATATTTTATTTATTTTGATGAAATAGAATTCTACAAAGCATTAGGTATTCAACTAAGGACTTTAAGAAAGTTTGTCAAAATATACATATACAGCCAATAGGCTACCCATGCCTAGTGATATTTTGCAGAAAATAAAAATATTTTTCATTAAAATCTAACTCCTAAGTAGTATTTCTACAATATATAAAATACTGGAACACATTAATACAAAGAGAAATGAGATTCCGGTCATTGAAGAAATGCAGAATTCTGAAGAACGAAAGATATGAGCAAGCGTGAATTTCGACTTCCTGAATACATTCAAGAATAGAACAATTCGAAAAATGAAAAATATTGATAGACAATAACGATTTATTTACAAACAGAACATTTTTTAAAACTTAGAAATTCTGGAATACAATCGCAACATTTAACTATCTTAACTGAAATACACAAACGCAGAAATCTAAATCAAATTTATAAAATATAACATTGTTTGTGGCTGTTCGTGTTAAATAGACTTGGTCATTACAAAATGTAAGTTATGTGAAATTAAATATTTTAAATATCCTTATATCATCAATCAAATATTCGTAAATTATTTATATTTCGAAAGAAAACAATTTTTTCTAGTTCAAAATTAAGTATTAGAATTTAAATTTTTTAAAAATAATTTTTTGGAAAAAAGATTATTTTCCAGCAATACTGGTAAAACATTCTGAGTTACGTACCACAATCGTAATAATAATGCTATTCCTATGGGGATTTTGAATTGTTTTTAGCTCCTCTCCATTCCCAAGACAAGTAATATGTGGCCCATGTTACCAGCAGGGTTCTAAAGAATAAGTGTACCAAATTTGGTGTGGATTGGTCAAACAGTTTTTTATATACATATTACCTTATTATCTAAAGTGATATTTTTATTAAGACAATTTTTAAAACCTATAAAAACCTAAAACAAAAGCTGGAAAAACCTACTCAAGATTTTCAGCACATAGAAATCCAGGGCCTTATAATTTAAGTGAATAAATAGTCATGAGATAAATTAACAAGGGATGTTTGAATCAAGAACAGCACTGGAATTATATACTTGATAGATGCCTACAAATTTAATAATCATCAGATTACTGTAGGAAAAGTTCGTTTTTCACTATTTTACACAATTGCTGCATCATTGCCATAAAATCTTGCATTCATACTCTTAAGTCGCTACAATCTGAAATTCTTTTTAAGATAAAGAAATGTTCCAAAATAACGCAAAACAGTTCACTTCATTTTAAAATCTGTTAATATAGTTATTTGTTGTGAGTGTTTTGGCGGAACGTACTTCTTATACGTATTCTGGAGTTGGATTGTTTTACGATTTCAGTTTGTCGCCAATAGAAATTTCAAAGAGGAACTTCTAATTGATGTATCATAGTTAATTGGTTAAAGTTAATTAAATTAAACGCCAAATGTCATCCAAACGGCGATAAACTACGTTTTAAGGTCAGCCCGATATGTATCATACGAGTGCAGTAGTAAAATCTTCACTTTCCGTCTGGTTTGTTTGTTTATACTGAAAATCCTTCTCACTCAGACATTTTTATTGCACGATTTAACATTTTGTTCCTAAAAAGGTATGAGTACACTATAAGAGGTAATGCCAGACTGAACAAACAACCAGACGGAAAACGAACTCACCCTTCCCCTACCTAAATTCTCTCGCGTGATACATATCGGATATATTATCATAAAATGCAGTTTATCGCTGTTTTGGCGACGTTTGGAGTTTAGTTGAATTGGTGTTGACCAATTAGTTATCAAATCGGAATTCATTATTCTGAGTTGTTTTATGCGACGTGTTTGAATATTCGATACACAAGCAAGTAACGTCAAGTCCGGAAATATGTACAGAAAGTACGTTCGGCGCAAAAGTACCACCACCATTTACATTAAGCTTGACACAGCAAAAGGCTCTCATATAAAACTAAACTATAAATACTGAATCGAGATTTATAAAAGTTTTGGAAGTAATAAGCGAAAGGTATTGTGCAAAATGTAAACAACTCTTAAGAGTTTCAGATTTTTGCACGCATACGTTTACCGCATTCATAAGCAAAGTTTTATGTTTCAAGGAACAAGCATTTTAAATATTTTAATGATAAAGTCTCTTTTGGGTGATTACGTCCAAAGAGAAAATCAAGAACTTCACATCTGCCTTGCAAACTTTCGATGATCACTTAGGAAATTCTAGTTTAAATTTCACATATACACATTGTTCATTTTAAAGCTAAATCATATAAAATTCATATCTTTACGAAAGCTTAAATCTAACAAATTTTTACACAATGCCTCTGTAAATTTTCGACAACTGTAAGTTTTGCACATATATCTTTTCCCCACGGAGGAGTTTCATAATGCTTCTATATCTTTTTCTTGTTCTATACTCTACAAACATTTCATTCTTAAGTATCCTTTTCACCATTTCATTAAATGATTTTTCTCTCAGTGAACAAATATTTCATACCCTTTAACGACAGTTTTCTCGGATGTTTCGTTATACGTTTTCACCATCTCCCTACTAGCTAATGGCATTTTAGTCTCCAGAAATCATTTTCTCCAATATTATAATCAACATTTTTCATCATCTCTTTTGTCTGGCTTCTATTAGTGTTTCATGCCTTATAAGTGTAATTTGTTCTACATTCTTTGTCGATAACCTTTTTATTTTCTATATTCTTTCTGTGGGATTAATATCCTATTAAGTTATGACTACCTTTCTGTACGTCTTTCTCAAGCCCTGTTATGCAGATCAATGTAAGCACATTTCTAACAATTTATCAGTTTACGTTACGTAAATATTCTCCGGAAGCTTTAAATGTAATAAATTATATAGACACTGTTAATACCACTATATTTCACAGCTCTTCTCTTCTAAATCATCTTTATTACAACCGTAGCGTTTTGGACTTATTTTATTTCCTGATAGATCTACATACTTCCAATAAAACTAGCAAACCCGGGCATAGAATCTGCGCTAAACTTTCCTAATTGCTTGTATCTTTTGCTCTGGCAAGGTGTCGTTACACACATTTTATATCTTACTAGCTGTATGGCCCTGCGTTGCGGAGGACAACGTGTTAGTAAATACCCCCCCCCCCCTCTTGGATTTTTTACTCTTTTATTTTGCATGCCTTCTTATAGATTCACTGTTATATAATTCTATAAAAATTTATCATTATTATTATTCGGATTTAAAAGTTTTATGGTTTAATGTGTCACGGGATAACTGATTGGTAGTAAACGACATATTCGATTTTTCGCCGTCTCATTGCAAGTCTTCTTCATGCAAATTTCCCAATTTCACGCTGACGTTCAGCTTCGACCAGTCTTCTATTGGTAGCTTGCTCCTTAGATTCATTGTGACGTCTTTCACGTAGTTTATATTTAGCTGAATTGCTTGTTATGGAACGTTTTCTTTTTGGCATTGTCGTTAAAAAAAAAGAGTAATTACAACGCAAAAAAACAATCGCTATAAAAAAGGCAGCAGTAAACAATTTGAAATTCCAAATTACGATGGATTTAAGAGTTGAGTTGTACAGGTTTTCTGTATTGGATGTTAAATAATTATAAAAAAAAATGCTTATTTAAAGAAGTAAAATATAAGGCTCGAAAAAGTAGTGTATTAAATGTTTATTTAAAGCAGTAAATTGTAAGAAGCGAAAAAGTACTGTATATTGAATTTTGAACATTTTCTACGTTTTTTCTCGAATTTAACACGAATATTTCAGTCAAGTCTGACAAAAAACATAATAAAAAAGTTGGGGCAAAAACCGCTACGGAAGCGTTACGGAATCAGCCAGTGACGTCACGGCACTTTGTCCAATCAGGTAATTTTTTTGAACATTTTATGTTAAAATTTAAATTCTTGAAAATTTTAAAGGGGCGAAATAACTTTTCCAGTTAATTCTGCGTATTTTGACACCTCTCTCAGATCTCTACGTGCTGAGGTTGAGACGAAGATAGATTTCCAACAGACAAACTATCACACATTAATAGTGTAGATTTTAATAAATTTACAATGAATATAGTATCCCATATTCACGTAATTGGATTTCATACCTCTAAATAATGCTGTAACATATACAAATATATGTTACAGCATTTTATTTTTACTGGTGTTAATTCTTACTTCCAATAAAATGCATAGCGAAAAGCCACACATTAATCATGTTACCACAATTCGATTCTGAGCGTCTATTTAAATTTCGCTTTGTTCAAAGACTGGTGTTATTTGACACTAAACTTTATTTTCGCTCAAATTTTCTTTCTGGGCTGATTTCCCTCAAGATTTCCTCTTTTCTTTCTGTAATCAGAATGCTGAAGAATATCATTAGTGACGAGCCTCTCCATGTAGTTTTATCATGTTATGTAGCACCATATCTAAAATCAAACATATTAAGACCAAGATCGAATATCGGGTTCTGCAGGTGCAAACAATAGTCACTCCATGTCTGGCGAAAGACTGTACTACGCACTTCGAGATGAAGGGGCACAATTCAAGAAGTCCCTACTTACAATAACCCTCGCTGATGGTAGTCAGGCGGAGAAGGAAGTTCACAAAACCTGTGTAACCCTATGTTTAGAAGGACGTTTCTTCCCATGAACCCTTTTTGCCCTCCCAGAGTACAAAAGAAACCACGTCCTTTTTAGGAGCAGATTTTCCGAGGAAGGCTGGTTTTGTACCGACTCTTCGAGACTACGCCTGGTTCTACAGCGATAACCCAAATGAGTGTTTCCATTTAGTTGAAAACGTTAAATGTAACACTATGACATCTACGGAAGTGCTATACTAACAAATACTTGTCTACTTCATCCAGACGGTGAAAATCTAACTGAAGATCAGAGCAGCAGATTAAGCACATTGCTGACTCATTACGTAACTAACTTCATATTTGGGGAGAACCAACAATATACATTGAACTCAGGATCAACACATGCGATGACCCTCCAATTGCTACAGTCCCTTATGGGCTAAACCCTCCCTGCCAGAAAGAAATATGCTTATGAAGAAAGGAAAATAGTTCTTCAATGTGCATCTGGAGTTCAAGTGTGGGTAACCTCACACACCGTGAAAGTCAAGAAGCACAAAGTCAAGAAGCTCAAAGTGAAGAAGCTCAAAAGAGTTCTTTGACGTGCATCAAGTGGGTGTAACTTCACACACCGTGAAAGCTAAGAAGAACAGAACCAAGAAGCTCAGATCCTTGAAGCTCAAAATAGTTCTTCGGCATGCATCTGGAAATCAAGTGTGGGTAGGCTCACACATCGTGAGAAATCAAAGCTCAAAAGAGTGCTTTGATGTGCATCTGGAGATAAAGTGTGGGTAACCTTACACACTGTGAAAGCCAAGAAGCTCAAAAAAGTTCTTCGACGTGCATCTGAAGATCAAGTGTGGATAACCTCACACACCGTGAAAGTCAAGAAGCACAAAGTCAAGAAGCTCAAAGTGAAGAAGTTCAAAAGAGTTCTTCGACGTGCATCTGGAGATCAAGTGGGGTAACTTCACACACCGTGAAAGCCAAGAAGAACAGAACCAAGAAGCTCAAAAGAGTTCTTCGGCATGCATCTGGAGATCAAGTATGGGTAGCCTCACACATCGTGAGAAATAAAAGAAGCTCAAAAGAGTGCTTTGATGTGCATCTAGAGATAAAGTGTGGGTAACCTCACACACCGTGAAAGCCAAGAAGCTCAAAAGAGTTCTTCGACGCGCATCTGAAGATCAAGTGTGGGTAACCTCACACAACTTGAAAGCCAAGAAGCTCGAAGCCAAGAAGCTCGAAGCCAAGAAACTCGAAGCCAAGAAGCTCAAAGCCAAGAAGCTCAAAGCCAAGAAGAGGTCTGCGAAAATTTGCACCTCGTCCAGACGTACCCTACTTCCTATTGACCCAGCGCTCTGCAACGAGTTATGAAGTTGTAAATCCTACTTCTCGACATCCCTGTCGGAACATGCCAGACATCCGACTTTAGTTCTTTCCTTGGCACCCTTCAAACTGAAAACGTACCAATCGACTCAATGCAAAAGCCGAATAGACTATATGACACTTCCAGCTGCTCTCAGAGACGTCTTCGTAACCAGGGACGAGAGTAAGGACTCGTATAACAAATGAACCGTGAAATAGGCTGCGAAAACTTCAATCTGTAGCAGGTGAGTGACCGGTGTGATGCCCGGTTGAGGAGCAATAAACCTACGCAATCTGTTGAACTTTCAAATTGAAAAGAACATCAGTTCAGATAGAGTTCCGATCGCCAGCTGCGAGATGAAATATTGAATTATACTTTCTCCCCCAGATGCGTTTTTATTTTTGGTACAGCTGTACTATATGCCTCGCTTGGTTACAAGGCTCTTGGCACGTTTTTTGGTCACGTTAACTTTCTACACTTTTAGTAGAAAGTTATGGCAGGTGAAGGCAATCCATCTTTATTAGGGTTATTCCCGTTTTATGCCAACCTCGGTAAGCGAAAAGTTTAAATTTTCATTTCGAATATCCTAGAATGTTCTTTTCATTTCCTTTAAAATTACTTTCCGCTAAAGCTTATTTTCTGTTTAAAAAAAAAACGATATTTTCTACAAATTCTTTCCTTGGCGACATAAAAAGTGCGCCAAAATACGTGCCAAGAGCGTTGCCACCAAACGAGGCGTATAATACAGCTGTACCTTATTCTTTAGCATACGTGATGGTGTTTATGTATTTTTACGTTTTACCCTTTCTGGTGGTTACCTTCATGAGATATTTCGTCATTAGCAACACTGACCAGATCCTGACGGAGGAGATATCTGATCCATCGAGATCTCTTCGTTATTAAAAACTGACCAGATTTTGACCTCGTCATCATCGGAAAAGCGACAGTATCTTGATGACGAGGTATCTCGTCATTAGCAAAATTGGTCAGATCTTGATGGACGAGATATCTCGTCAAAACCTCTTGGAGGGTTAAATTGTCTTATATGAACTCTCGTAATTAATTGGATAGAGCGGCTCTAGTTAATTATTACTTATATAATGTAAACAAAATTAACTATAGTGTTTGAAAATTGAATATTAGTGATGATTCTTAATTCCTTACTTACATTTCCAGTCCTTACAATCCTAAAAATTAAGATCTGGCGCAGCATCGTCATTATGGCCCTTGCGCCATAAAAAAACCCAAACAACCTAAAAATTAAGATTTAGTACTAATTTTTATTTAATTTAACTCTTCGTGTGCTTCATCTGTGATAATAGTTATTCACAAATGTAGAACAACCAAAAAGCCATGACATGATTAAGGCGTGATCGTGAAGCGAGGGATATTTTCTGAGAAACTGGGTCGATTCATGAAAAATATAACTGAAAATCTCATAATATTAATATTCTACGATTTTGGGGGGCGTATAACAAGCTGTTCAGGGCTGCAGGTCGCGGTCTGGTTAATCTTCGTGTAGCAAAAAAATGACCAAATATAGACAAACCAAAGTATATAAATTAAGGAGAGTAAGCACAATGCAGGCAGTTTCATTTAGAGGTTTTGAGCTCTATGTTTGTAAGGACTGAAGATAAGAGAACGTGTACTGTAAAGGGGAAAATTAATCAACAAACTCTCTCTAATCATCCTATATAACTTTTAACTTTAAATAAATTTGAAATTTATTGATTTAGAAACACTTTACATTGGTACAATCACGGAAAAAAATACGAACCACCCTCTTTATTTCGAGCACTATTCATAGTAGACAAAATTCAAAGATATCATTCAATAGGGAATAACGTTCTCTAGAAATTCAAGATGCAAAAAAATGCATACGAGAACGTCTTCCTATCAAATTTTTGCACAAACAACGAGATTTCCAATGGAAACACCCTGTTTTGATGCCTTAACCCTCTGCATACGTCGGGACAGAATATCGTTTCCTTCTTTGGTTACGGCATTCGGCCCAACGGCTTTACAGGCAACTTACTGAAACCGGCCGAAACGGCCTTTACAATGCTTTCCCCAGAAGGAGAGGGAATATGTGTCGTCCCATTATCACCTAATGTGCCGGTTTCTATTGTCGGGTCGTGGGTATGCCTAGAAGGGACAGATTCTTCCCGGGTAAACTGAAATGGCGGCGGTAACTTTTTAAGTGTATCTCTTTTCATTCACTCAACCTCTCAGACTAGATGCTCGAGGATAAACAATTTGCTATTCACGTACGGGTCTCTTTGTAGCATATAAAAGAGGGGATGGAAATCGTAACGGGCTGAGACGATTCTTCATGAGTTTTAGGTCTGAAAGAATCCGAGGCTTTCGTATCGAGGGGACTCGAAACTTTCGGCCGGTTTGGCCGGTCCCGTATCCAGAGGGTTAATCTGATTCTACATAGTTAAATTAGTCTAAATATGAAATTTCATGACTTTACTATCTTTATATCCTGAGATATTCAATGTTAAAATTGCTGTCAATTTCAGGGATCATCTCTACATTGAAAATTGCTATTCTTAGATCGAGATTAATTGTAGTTATAGCTATCCGAATTTCAAATTTAAACACTATTTCAAAAGTATTTGTCTTTGATGCGCGTAAATGATCTGCGCGTGCAAATGATCCGAGAATTATATTATACGAGCTCAAACGATAATATTGTGAATTGTAAACCTTAATTAAAATGTGATAATAGGATTTTGGAACTGAAAACAATTCGAAACGGAGAAAGTGTCGATCGATGTTCTGTATAACTTTGTATCGTCTTTAGTATTCTTAATAAATGTTAATTTTTTAATTAGCTTTCGCTTCTATCTATCCAACCAAAAAGTCTACCTTCAATTATTTAGTACAATCGCACTGATATTCCGGTGATCCAAAAAGTGAATAGAGTGAGTTATTCAATTAATCATTTATTAGTAGAGTTTATCTATACGACATATAACTGGTAAAATGTATTTTAGATTAAAAAAACAGAAATGTAATTTCCAACCATTTTTCAAAAATTTAAACATTCCTCAGGTTTGTTAGACGTTTTATAGACTTTTGGTTGCCCCATAAAATCGTCGTAATAAGGAAAATTTAATGTAACGCATAAACAGTTTGGAATGATCTGAAATTTTCCATGGTCATATTAGAAGTCCTTCTGATTCGATTCCCATCAAAATATAGTATTCATAATTTTTTCAAACATTAATATAATAATTATTATTGCATACTAAAAACTATTTTTAAAATAAAATAGTAGGTGGAATTTGTTTGGGTTGCTTAACAGTAACATGGTACAAAATATCAGCGCTACAGAAATATTATTTAGGAAGATATCTATAAAAGTCTGAGCAAAACTGATTTAATATTATGAGCTCCAATCTTTCTGAACTCATAAATTCGAAATGGTAAGACCTAAGGACATGAAATTTGGTATCTGAAGTTAAATTGTGATATAGATTCAAAATTGTGTGTCAAAATAGAGGGTTTTCATTGGATATTATAGTTAATGCTCAATTTAATATGAGGACGACCCCTTATGCAAATTTTATGTATTTGAATTTATAGAAGACGTTAGTCCCTGTCAAACGTCATATTTGAATTTTTTCTACTGTTAAAATTGTTCGAATGCAGAGAGGTGATTCGTTTTTTCCCTCGACTGTACATAGGCATAATTTTTACATACGCAATAATAAATCGTCAGAAGAGTTCCCTGCTCTGATTAAATTGCTCTTTTATTTGGTTAGCTTTGCAATTGAATCGCTCGATCGAATATCGGCAAATGTATTGAAATCCATGGAAGAATGGTCTATATAGTATGAGAGGTCGATTCCAACAGTTAAATATCAAGGAAAACACTATATTGTGTTGCTTGTAAGCACCCAATTCCATGAACTCGCGTTCTCGGATGTAGAATAACGGTCTTTGTGGAAATACCCGCCTCTCGTACTTGTTTATGGGGAATATCTGTACCTCTCGCTTGTGGTTTGGTTCATTAATTATTTTCTTACATTATGATGTATTTTATGACCATGGAGAAAGGGGAAGGTAAAACGTTCTCCATTTGTCGTCAATCGCCTTAACTAACTTAGCTAAATTTATAAAATGGTGAATGGAATTCAGGTTTATGTTGCACCTACCCTTGTGACATTAGTATCAGAAATATTGAGAATTTTCTGCTCCTGCAAAATTAGTGGTATGCGATATGACAGATATTCGGCAGGACGCTTCAGATATGTCTTTGTAGCCTCTTACATCAGGCTAAAACAGTTTGGATAAACAATTATTAAGGATGTCTTGTGGAAGGTCGATAAAAGTAATTCTAAAGCGTTTTTCTAATCATTAGTAGGTAGTTTTTGAATTTAGTCACACTGGAGCGACACAAGTTGACGACGGATTCCGGACAAAAAGATCCTAGGACACCTCGGAATTTTGAATCACGGTCAGATGACGTTCTAATCAATGTAATTTATTTTTTTATTAAGAGGCTTATAAATCTTAACAATATGGTTGTTAGCATTTGATTTGTGAAAAGAAAATGCATGTTGCAATTGTATACATGCATGATCTTTAAGCGTAGATGCAACGAATTTATTTGAATACTTCAAAATAAGTCTGTAATTTAATACCAGACGAAGATGTATTTCCTTAACCATTGAATAAAAGCCTAAAGTATCAAATACAAAAACTAAATTTAGTTTATAAATGTTCGTGGCATTGAGAAATTAGTTTCCTGATACAGATATATGTGACTGCAAACAAAAGTATCTTCTCCCAAAAATGCTCCTATAACATTCTTAAACGGAGTTTATCCAAGTCAAGTGTTCATTCTCCATGTTTTATTGCAACACTATATTCACCTGAAAGTTGTTCCGGCATCGCAAATTGTTTCCGGAAGACCTGTCCCTTCTTTTACTGTAACCTCTAAATGTGTACAAGCTTAACCACTTTATATGGATGCAATACAATTAAAGCCATACTGCTTTTATGGAGCTTCCAGACTAATGGTATGATTATTATTGATTAAGGCAGCTTGTCTCTTCTGACTACTTACGTGGTCGTAAAGGTTTAATGTTACAAGAAGTGAGCGTCTTTAGTAATTCAAGTCTACCGCTCTAATCCTACGTCTCTGGAGTATAGTTAGACACTTGTAATGATTTAGGAGTTACGTAATGCTTATTTAATGGCTTATGGCATTTCGAGAGGGTTTGGTGTAGAGAAATAGTTTACTGTTTGTGTGAATCATTTGCAATAAATCCTTTAAGGGGACAGTGGACATTCAAAATCACCAAAATCGATAGATTTGAATTTTAAGCGTTAAAAAGTAATCGATATTACTCTGTGGATAGCAAAAATATTTTTTCAATGACTATTATTTTTTACAGAATTACATAGACAACAACATAGAAGTTATAGTAGATAAGAATAAAGTCGACTCAAAAAGGCGTTTTTCTCCGATTGATAATTTTTGACCATTCTGTTATTTAAAATTTTTCCTGAGCTTTTGGTTTTTATCAATTTACTTGAATTTTTTGTATAATCCTTTCAGTCTGTCTAACGATAATATATATATAAGTACAAATGAGAAATTTGTCACTCTTCCGAAGTTTAAATTTTTGTTTTAAAAGGTTGCTTAACCGATGCTTTTTTTGCAAAATTTTAGGTGTTTTAGTGCAAATTGTTTTTGCTTTGTAGTTGATTGATACACTTACCAAATTGAGTTAATTTGATTATATGTATACAAACTATTATATGAATTATAATTTTGACAATACATGGGAAATTAATGCACGTGAAATCTATCAATTTTATCTAAGTTAGCAAAATTTTTGACAACGTTTTATGTATGATTTTTGTTCTAAACTTTACACATACGTTTTAAAGTAAAAAAATAGTCTGTACAAATGTCTACAATTGGATCATAACTGGAAAAGTCTGCTTCAAAAGTCCACTCTCGTTAATGGCTTATGACATTTTGAGAGGTTTGGTGTAATGATATAGTTTACTGCTTGTGTGAATCATTTCCTAGGAATCCTTTAAGTCTGGGAAAAGCTCAAGTTTCAGTGAAGAGAGGTACAAGTTTCAAAGTTCTGTAAAAATATTATTTTTTAGCGAGGTGTTTTCGAATTCAGTACTTTTATAGCATGGATGTTATATTTAAAAAGTAAAACACTTTAAAGCCACTATCAGTAAAACTCTTATGTTTGTGAAAAAATATAAGAACTCATTTGGGCCAAATGTTTTGCAGTCCCGTAAGATATTAAAAACTAATTACTCTACAATAATGAAACTTTACCACACTTATTGTAAAACCCCCATTACCTATAAAATTACTTATAATTATGATGACGGCTCACAATTATTTGATTTGTGGTCTTACAAATGTATAAATCGTACATCATTGATGCACATATAAGAATATTGCAAAAAAACATAACAAGTATTAAGCTAAGATTTGGAAACTAATTGTATAGGTAATGAGTCCTACAAGTGTACAGTTTCATTATTGTTGAGTAATTATCGTTTGAGTTATCATGCGGACAGCAAAACAACACTAGGCCAAAATTGGTTTCCAATATGTTTTTTCATAAACATAAAAGTTTAAATGCCAGAAGCTTCAAAGTGATTTTCTTTTTAAATTTAACATCCATACTATAAAAGTAGTGAATTCAAAACGAATCCACCAAAAAACCTTCCGTAAACAACTTTGAAACACCTACCTCTTTTCACTGAAACTTGAGCTTTTAAAGTTACTGTCCCCCTTACTGTAATTCTTTAAATGCTTGTGTATTAGATATGGTGAAACGCGGTCGAATTTGTTTAAAAATTATTTAATTTCAATGTATTATTTTTCAGCTTTGGACAAGTGTGTTCACAAATAATTTCAAGTAATGCCCTTATAAATAAATGTAATATATTTGTATATTAAAAAGTATCATAAAAATTGTTTAAAAAATATTTTTAAAAGTCACTTTGGGAGCAAAACGCAGATAGGTATCTACTACATTTATTTATTTCATAAATCAATCAAAATAATGCCTTTTTTTCGTCAGATCCGCAAAAAATATGTTTTTTGACATGCTGTATAATTTTAATAATTAGTTTATGTATTTCATGAGATTGGAAAGGTTTGAATTGCTGCTCTAAGTCAATTTCTACCACATGGAAGCTAATTAGACAAAGCCTACGACAAAGTAAATACCACTTAAGACCAAGTACCTCTCTAAACATACAAAACCAATATGACGTATTAGTTAAATAGACGTAGAATTCCTTAAAAGCTTTTGCTATGAATGTATATGAGGGGGCCAAAATGCCCTTTAGCTAAGACCCGCCTACGTGATTGGGGATCTGCTCGCTGGAAAATTCCTTTGGATTCAAGGTAATGGACTGTATGAGATATTTGATATAAATATAAAATTTATTTACACGATAAATTGAATAAAGGCAACGTCATTTTTCCATAGTTAACTACAAAGAGGTTGGGAGTACGGTAGTGCGTCCGCTGAGATCGAATGCTATCTAGCGTCTAACCACAGGGCGGGAAATATATTGGTGAAGATAATTGCCACCATAGACACCAGGCTCCAACATCCCGCTCGGCGTTGCAATGTTTACATTCAACATGGTATACAATACAAAATACTTAATAATAAAACAATAAAAGAAAATATGAATAGCAAAATACAGTGGCACCTTGAGATACGAGTGCCCCAACATACGAGTTTTTTGAGATACGAGCCGTCACTAGGTCGATTTTTTGCCTTGAGGTACGAGACAGAATTTGAGATATGAGCCTGTTTCGGTGACGTCACAACCACCACTCCGCTCAGATTCCCGAGTCTTGCGAGTCGTTTAGTTCACATGTTTACCTCACCTGATTAAATCAACCATTTCTTAATTTGGTTTGACATTTATTGTCAACTGCCTCAGGGAGGCCCGAGTCCCTTATTTTTCTTTTCATTTTTCTTTTCTCCGACCAGATGCTTCAATTCTAAAAACGGAAAAACAGGGTGGAAGTACAGTCATTTAGCTAATTTTTTTTTCGTATAACCATGGGTCCAAAAAAGGTGAGTGTATAGAACAGTGGTGAGAAAAGGAAAAAGGTAATATCCATGGAATTAAAGAGTGAGATAATAGACAAACATGAGCAAGGCGTAAGAGTAATCGACTTGGAAACGCAGTACGATCGCACTACTTCTATATATATGTACTATTCTGAAGCAGGACTCGATAAAGGCTATAACTCCAGCTAAGAATATAATTCCAGCTACAATATTTGTTTATTATAAATACATTATAACAAAAATATTGGAGTGGTTTTTTGGAGGCTGGTACGAATTAATATAATTTCAATTAATTTCAATGGGGAAAATTGATTTGAGATACGAGCATTTTGACTTACGAGCTTGATCATGGGATGAATTAAACTCGTATCTCAAGGTACCACTGTACTAAAAACACGAAGCACATCTCTTTTGCACTAAAAACAATTCCAGTTTATAAGCGTTTAAATGCAAATCTGGAAACAAACAATATAAAACTAAAATAAAGTTTGCTTTACAGTATATATACCCTTCATTGGAAAGAGAAAATTTAGAATTTTTTCAATGGGAAATAGTTCTTTTTTCACCCTAATTCCAGAGGCCTTTTTTTCGCCACTTTCGCTTCAAGTTTTTCCTTCGCACCTTCTGTGTAATTAACTTAATTACAAAATGAAGCTCTCTGCGACGTCTACCTCATCTGCCCAAGGAAAGAAAAAAGGATTCATGGAATAGCTTCAAAACTACTTCAGAGAATTAAAAAAACACAAAAATGCCGTATTTATAACGAAAAAGAATTTCCAAGAAAAACACCTCATAAAAGTTTTTATGAAAATGTTGCTTGTATAACGCGTAACGAAAAATATTCAAATCTTTAGTTATTAATTATTAATTCTTTTTCTTCCACTCTCCATTAAAATTTATCCGAAATAGATTTAAAAGAAAATTCTAAGAGCTTATATACTTTTTTAAACCTAAATTAATCACGAATTTGATTAAATGTATCAATTTGTTTAGCTATTTTTAAAACACTAAAAATAAATCGTGCTATTTTTTATGCATACACAAACAAATCTGAGTCTCATCCAAAGCTGTGTATGCTATACTAAAATTAATGTCTGGTTTTAAAAAAGACTAACTCGTATTTTTGGAGTTTTATTTTCCAGTTGTCTGACTTCAATATATCACCCCTCACAATAACTGAGACACTATATTTAAATTTCCTATAATTCGGCTTGATTAATTTTCGCTCTCTCTAATTGTACATTAGTTCATAGAACAAAGTCTATACGAAATAAAATTATCCTCAGATTTCGAGAATCCCCCTTTTAAACAGGGCGATTATAAAACATGTATAATAAATCTGCTTTTCTGTTTATTAATTTCCATGTATTCAAATTCATTTTGAACTGTATTAGGCTATTTTCGTTTGTGTCTTGTATAGTCTATAAGGATAATTTAAAAGAAAAAATTACCAAGAACGGTTTATAATTTATAAATTTTGCATGCTAAACAGAAATGTATCAATTGTTTCATTAAGTTTAACCAACTATACAATTCTTTTTTCTCAGCGAGATATGTATAAACACTTAAAAATATTTAAGTTATTTATTTAATTTCTTGGAAAAATAAATGTAACAAAAGCCCTCTAGCCATCCTGGTTTCTTTGATTCGAAAACCGCTCTTTACTGGCCTGCTTCTGATCCAAAAATGAATTCAAGACGCTTACAAACTTCTGGAAAAAATAAGTTGCTTTTTTTGGCTGCATCTTTATTCTTTCTTGAATTTAACAAAACGCTGAGATAACAATATTTTCTCTTGATCAACACTTTCGAGTTCCACAACGGTACAACAGGCCTAACAAACTCAAGCATGTCTCATCCTTCTGTGAGGTGCACCTACAGTGGATCCCTTCACACCTGGAACTCAGAGGAAACGAAGTAGCGGATGATTCGGCGAAGGAGGGTGTCGATGAACCATTGCCCAATACCCACTCATTTCTTGAGCTTTACTCTATTAGAAAAATATTAATAAGAAGGCATGGATCGTTCCCCAGGTATACTCTTGGAATCGTGGGGATGGCCCCGGAAGATCTCTTGCTCTCAATTGCGACAGACATATTCAGACAGCGCTCTCCAGCTTTTTCAGTGGCCATCTAAGGTGTCTCACATTTTGCAGTGTTCGCAAGATTCATCCTGTTTGCCTTAAATGCCAGTCTGACCAGGCCTCCCCAACACACATTCTCGAGTTCCTGGGGTTGTCCCAAGACTACCTGTTTTCTGAATCTCTTTTGGTGTATGACTTCGTGCGGGTGAATGGACGTCGATTTGGTCTAACTGGAGCTAGACGTGGAGATTAGCAACAACAACAGGCTCTGCGTTTGAATCTCCGTCTTGGCATGGATGTTCGTAATAGATCGGAATCAACTTTAAGCCGTAGGTTTTGTTTAGTTAGGCCTTATTAGCAAAAAGTGACCGTAAAGGGACAAACCGTACCTATCCACAATGACCCCCTCTTCCACCCCTATTTCCTTCCTTTCTTCAGGCTCGGAGTCCATCTTTATGTGTTTGTTCGGGTTGATTGGTTTGTCTCTCTACGGCTATTCCGTTAAGTTATTTGTAAATTACAACTCTAGTTCTAGAAAACGTAAACTGGATTGGATTTTAGTCTTATGATACAAGGTCTGAAAACTGACAAATTGCGCCAATTCAAACTAGAAGTATAGGTCTATGCCCGATTGCTGAAGCACGACAATGTAAAATGTCAAAACCATACCACGGCATATTGCTAATAAATTGTACAAAATCTTTTCAATCTTCATTAGCTAAATTTATTTTTAGTTTGACGAAGCAGTTTTTTCTGAAACGCAGATCGTAGATTTTGTAGATCTATTCCCATCATTCAACATATCACACCCCAGCTGCAATCGCATCATAACTCAAAAAATGAATTTCTAGTTTTATGTGTCGAAAGACTATACAGGCGTATTCGGAGCTCATGCGACAAACTGGGTGTTAGAACACACTAAATGAATCGTTTTTTCGCACTGCAATGTATGGACGCAAGTGACGCGTTTAGGCGCAAACACAAGAATTGCGCAGGAAATGAAACAAAATGTTAATTTACATCATTATTTAACAATTACTTATTTACGATTACTTTTTACAATAACTGCTCGAAGGTGCTACCACGAATATTAATACCAAATTTAGATCCTGCTGCATATAATATCCCGCCAGAGCATAAAATTGTTCGTATCAAAGCAAAATAATTTCTTACTAAATTGAATTCCAATAATTGAAGATAAATTGTTTCAAAGAGAACCGAGAGTGCTTCTGTCTTAACTCATAAAGCCACTTTAAGTCAAAGACCCCTGATACTAATCCAGAACTTTCAATGGACGGTTAAATCTCCATACCGAACCAACTACTATTTCATCATTAAGGCCCCAAATATGTCTCTAAGACTTGAAATCAAACCCCTCTCTTTAGTCCGGTCTTCAATCACATTAGACAAAAATGATAGAACCTAACGAGTTTCGGCGCATAATTCGACTAAATCAGCTCCAGCCCACCCCCAACAATCCCCAGAAGCAAAAACAAACTTCGAAACCCATCTCTAATCTGTCTCTCCTTCGCGAATTCACCTCAAGGCAACTTCCGAAAAGAGAAGGGGTGGGGAAGAATTCAAATCCCCCACCCTTATTCAAAGCAACGGTGGCATCACTAATGACGAGGTTGCCACCGAGAGAAATCGGAGTTAAAATTGCACCTAGGATCCAACGAAGCGAAGTTCCAGGGCCCATTCAAATCCGGGCACCCTGGCTTTTGGTTGTCCATTTCATTAGGATTGTTCAAAGGCGTCTTTTTGAATGGCTTAAGAGCGAAGTATCGCGATTTATCTAAATGGATGGGGCAGACTGTTCTTTTAAAGCGGAGACGAAAATGGCGGGATAGGAAAATGGCTTCCAGTTCGAGAGGGAACTGATTACAATCTATTACGTGTGGCCGTGCGAGGAAATTGCTTTCTTCCCTTTCCTAGACTAGGGTAGTGGATTTGGGGAGAAATGGGCATGTTTAAACGCATTTTGTTCTTTACTATAAATGAGTCCCAGTCTACGGGGAAAGGTTTGAAGGTGTTCATCGTTTTCGATTCCGAGATTTCAAAATATGGATTTGGTATTATTGGGAGGACGCTTGCAGACACATCAGAATAAAGCGAACAAAATTTAATTGAACAACACAAAAGAAGCACAGTGTGACAATGTTTGAAGGCGTTCAGTCGCTTTCAATTCCGAGGTTTTAAAATATGAATTTGATATTATGGGGAGGAGCATACTTGCAGACATATCAGAATAAAGCGAACACAATTTAATTAAACAATACAAAAGAAGCACAGTGTGACAATGTTTGAAGGTGTTCAGTCTATTTCGATTCCGAGGTTTCAAAATATGCATTTGATATTATGGGGAGGAGGATAATTGCAGACATATCAGAATAAAGCGAACACAATTTCATTAAACAACAGAAAAGAAGCAGTGTGACAATGTTTGAAGGTGTTCAGTCGCCTTTGATTCCGAGGTTTTAAAATATGAATTTGATATTATGGGGGGAGTATACTTGCAGACACACCAGAATAAGGCGAACACAATTTAATTAAACAACACAAAAGAAGCACAGTGCGACAATGTTTGAAGGTGTTCAGTCGCTTTCATTTCCGAGGTTTTAAAATATGCATTTGATATTATGGGGAGGAGGATACTGCCAGACACATCAGAATAAAGCGAACACAATTCAATTAAACAACACAAAAGAAGAACAGGATTACAATAGCATTTACACTGTTTACACAATTAAAAACTTTTGACACTTCTTTATAGAGCAATAAATAGCCCGCTGTGTTGCTCCACTTACCTACCCATCAACCTCATTATAGACCTATAAAAGACGAGTGTATTCGAATCCAAGGTAATTTCGTTGAATAATCGTACATTGCGTCGTGGTACACGAGTCGGGTACATTGGCACCGATATCACAATGTCTTCCATAAACATGAAACACAATACACAAGAAAGTAAGATAAAGAAACCAGGAACACTGGGTCGTGACCCAATCAAAATTTCCCTAAAGCAGTTCTCTACGGTACAGAACAAGACGTGCTTCAAAGTCTCTTCCTTAGGCAGACAGGGCATTTATCTGAATGAACCAGTTGAAATATGTGCAAATAGGTTTGATTGTCAGACCTACCCACAGGACCGTTTTGAGGGGCTATAAAATACACACACATCCGGACGCGCTTTATAACTTGATCTACGGGCTGGAATCGAAAGGCGTGATTTCTCTCTTCCGTATCAGTAAAATTTTCCTGATGTGTGTCCATTTACTTGATGTTGTTTGGCCCAGCTTGACCAAATATGGCCCTTGCGCCAAACCAATCCAACTGAAATCGAATCCCTCCAGATCGGATGCAGTTTGGCGTTCAATTTTGTTTTTTAATTGCCCTAATCCAAGTCTATGTTTCTTTTTTTCGATCCTCCCCATCCGTCTCACCAGAGGTTTAGAGACTGTATTGGTAGGGTGGGCAAAAAGGGTAGGTAGTTATTTAATTAACATCACACTGGAGCAAACCAACGGGCTATTGGCGACGGTCCGGGATCAAACCCGAAAGGAAAGACCCGAGGACAACACCACGTAGTTTTGAACCACGGTCAGATGACGAGGTCACATCTGAGCTGGCACACCACTCTCCAAACGTCCACACCAGCCAACGGGAATTTTGACAATGAGAAGCATGAACGATAGGCTATTTCCGTGCACAAAACTACTTTATAGCTACAATAAATATAATAAACGCATATAAGGGAATACTAGGATACACAAAACAATTTTGGCTATAAAAAGCACAAACGATAGAATATTCACATACGCAAAACAATATTGGCAATAAGAAGCACGAACAATAGAATATTCACACATACAAAAGAATTTTGATATTTTTCTGTTTGTTTTTCTATGTTCTGAAGGTTATGTTTCGACGAAAATTTCAAGATTTCAAATCTACGAAACATTTTACCCCTGATTAGAGTCTAATACATGCGGGCACCCCAACACGGTAAGTTTCGTATAAAATAAAACTTTCTATCCGTAACTAATGTTTCTGCGAAACGCATTTTTGTTGCATTTTATGGGAATCATCCTTATGGCGAACATAAATGTATTCATCTCTTTTCTAAGGGTATGGTTGGTCGCTTCTAACGCAAAGGCCAGATCTGGCAAAGAAATATTTTTTCCGTCAAGTAAATGGTACGTAGTTGAATTAATGAGCAACACAACGGGCTATTACCATCGTTCCGGGTAGGTATTTAATTAACGTCGCACTGGAGCAACACAATGGATCACTGGCGACGATCCGGGATCAATCCCGAAGGGAAATATCCGATGAAACACCTAGTAATTTTTAACCACGGCCAGCGATCAAAACCCTTCGGCTTTTGATCCCAGACTGTCTTCAATAGCCCGGTGCATTGCTCCAATGCGACGTTAATTAAATACCTACCCACCGAAGTATGACACCACGTAATTTTGAACCATGGTGAGGTCCAAAAGGGAAAGATCAGAGGACAACACCTCACAATTTTCAGTCAGATGTAACACTTAAACTGGCATTCCACTCTCCATACGTGTACACTATGCCAACGTGAGGAAATCTGTGGCTCCACATGAGGATAAAGAAATGCAGAAAAGCAGGAAAGAAATTATCAGAAAACAATCAAATGGGAAACTCCATTACACAACAGCCAATTCGTTCAGTGAAAAGAGTTTCTATTTTGGGTGGAATTACACGCAAACCACTGTTCAGGATCAGAAATAAACCCGAGTAGGAAATTTGAGTTGAACTATTAAATAGCTTTTCAATCCTCAAACTTATTTATAAACTCGAGTTTTCCCACTCAGGTTTATTTTAGGTCCGGAACAATGTCCATATAATAGGACAAGAAGTAATTGAACCAGTCGGATTCTTTTCCTCCCAAGGAAGTGGTGAGTGAGTCTGAAATGTGCAATAACGTTGCGTCGATGCTATTTGTGTTGTACACTTGTAACATACATGTCTATGAATAGGGGCCGCAGTAGACCGGTTGGAAGAGTAACGGATTAGAGACCGGAGGGTTGCGAGATCGAATCCAACCGAAGACCGTCTTGTACAAAGGGGGCTGGTGAACGTTAAATGGCCGTGGCCTCAAATGTCCTCACATTGGCATGGTGTGGAAGTTTGGAGAGTGGAGGTGCCAGCTCAGGTGTGACCACGTCATCTGATCGTGGTTCAAAATTACGTGGTGTTGTCCTCTGATCTTTTCCTTCGGGTCTGTTCCCCGACCCGTGGGGGTAGGTTAGGTATTTTAATTACCGTCGCACTTGAGCAACACAACGGGCTATTACCGACAATCCGGGATCAATTTCCAAGGGAAAGATCCAACGACAACACCATGTAATTTTGAACCACGGTCAGACGGAGATAAATAGAAAAATCTCCATCTAAGCAGCTCCATCAGTACATGTTATGAGGCTCGACGGATAACACACTGAGGAATGTTGCGTCGAAAGGAACCATTGGATCCTCAAGGGATGTTGGCAGGGTGTCCTTGGACATTCATCCTGTTAAGGAGAATGGGAGAGGTGAAGAAAAAAGGGACTTTAGTAGCAGAGACAGGAGGACGGATGCATGAGGGTCCTTTTCGTAAAGGAACTCAGATTTGAGAGTCATCTTCCTTTACGAAAGGGAAGATGACTCTCAAATCTGAGTTTTGTATGTCGAATTTGGAAGCACCTTATAAGCCCAAACAAGTAAAATCTGGAACTCGTACTTCACACGCGTATTTATAGTAGCTCTGGGTGAAGTAAGATGCTGGAAGCTTGTAGGTAATTACTTTTAGCTGTATGGGGGTCATTCCCAAAGCTGTGTCTCATCGGACATTTCATTCGCACCTACCCATTACAATGTATTTATTGTCATTTCTTGGCTATTTTATAAGGATGTATATACGATTCCAAATCTTTTGGAAGATCGAAGCGAAAAGGACCCTCGAGCGTCTGCACCTGTCTCTCCTAGTCAAGTGCCTTTTTTCTTCACCTCTCCCGTTCCCCTTACCCGGATGACTGTCCAAGGACATCCCAAGGACAATATTCTCAAGTGTGTTGGCCGGAGAACCTCCCACATGTTTTCCAAGATTTCAAATAAAAACAGGTTTTCTTCTTTTGTTGTTAATTTCGGATTACTTTTCACACAGATTAGCAACCGGAGGGCTGCGAGTTCGAATCCAACCAAAGACCGTCGTGTACAAAGTGGATGGTGAACGTTAAATCTATCATGGCCTCAAATATCCTCACGTTGGCGTGGTATGGAAGTTTGGAGAGTGGGGTGCTAGCTCAGGTGTGATCTCGTCATCTGACTGTGGTTCAAAATTATGAGGTGTTGTCCTCGGTTCTTTCCCTTCGGATTTGATGCCGGACTGTCACCAACAAGCCATAGTGTTGCTCCAGTGCCACGTTAATTAAAATACCTACCCCCGATCAATGTAGGTAGGTAGTTAATTAACGTGCCCTGGAGCAACACAACGGGCTATTGAATCCGTGATCGGTAGGTAGGTATTTTAATTAACGTCGCACTGGAGAAACACAACGAGGTATTTGGATCAAACTCGAAAAGAGTCCGTGATCGGACGGAAATAAATAGAAAAATCTCGATATGAGCAACTCCATCATTACATGTTTTCAAAGAATTGAAACATAAACCGGTTGTCTTTTTTGTTGTTAATTTCGGATTAATTTTCACACACGAAAAAGGTTCGTTTCTTTGTATATCCAAGATTAACATAAAGTCTTTAGTGCAATTTCCGTAAAGAGGTCAAAGTACCATATAATTTTTGAAAATATTGAATATTTAACTGTCTTACAGTTTTGACCTTTATCAGTAAATGTGCTAAATTAAACCATAGAAGCAATTTTGAAGAAGTCAATCAGTATTTATGCAGTAATTTGAGAGACGTTGATGGCCATGCTTACATGACAACTAGTCAGAATATATTCCCTATTTCTTGCAGAATTAAAATTGAAGTAAATGTAACCAAAAAATATAGTCGACCGCTTCTCTATTTATTCAATAGTATGATTTGTCTTGATTTACATAATACTTATGTTTATGATAAATTACATAACTAAACAAATACCTTTTTGATAAATTAACATCTTAATATAGTAATAAATTGTAGTTCGATTTATATAAAAAAATGAAACAAATCATTCTTACAATGTGATTTGTAAATAATTTTTACAACAGTTAAAATTTCCTATTCTGAGACTATTTTTTATCAATATACTTATAAAAATCTATGGCTTTTCTCTGTAAATCAGATAGAGCTTCAAAATTTCTTTCATGTCTTTAGACGTGTTTAGCAATATGCTGTTTGATTGTCTGAGACAAATGAAATTCAAGAATTAAATTTTTAAGAGATTTACAGCATTTTAAAAGGTGGTACCTGACAAAATATAATTCTTTATCCTATGAAAGTGTTTTAACTAAAGAAAATATACATACAAATTCGTGTAGTAGTTGAACACTGCTTTTCTTAAATTCTGTTGCATACATAATAACCTAAACATAAAACTTTAGCTTTATTATTGCATTTCTGAATTGATCTCTAAAATACTCCATCATTCTGAAAAGCCTATCACGGGTTTACGATAAAATTCAGAGATCGGTCAAAAATCATCATAGCCTGATTCTTTTTAAAATTATTTTCCTTTGATTTATATTGTTGTGACACCTCATCTCCAATTTCAATAAAAACAAGCATAAAATATTATGCCATAATAATATAGAGTAGCACAAGTGCTTAGTAATTAATATTAATTGAAAATAAAAACTGTACAAGATAAATGAACCCTAATTTAAGCTCTATAATGAATCAAATTAATAACCGCCAGGGGAGGATAACTAATTTTAATTATTAAACTTACAATGCATTTATATTTTATAATGTATACTTAAAGTAGTATTATTAGAGAAAATAACATATGATTTTTAAAATTTCAACTAATGTAATTAAAACTGTTTACCTTATTTTGTATAGCCCGGTGTGCTGCTCCAGTACAGCGTTAATTAGCTACCTACCTTCCAAAATGTTTCCGTTTCCTAACAGGGAATAATAATCGTTTAATAAATATATAGCTAAACGTTTCTTAACTTAAATTCAGTGCTTACATCTACATGCTTTGAATTTAGCATGATTCAAAAAAAATTCTTAGCAGTTATTTTTTGACTGCTAATTTCCGGTATACAATACATTAAGCAATAAAAAGCTGAACAATTTTTATTAGCAGTGTATATTTGATGTCTAAGTTTAATTGAACAAACACCTACATGCATGTAACGAATAGCATAAAATGTATAAAAGTGAGAGCGATAAAAAATAAATTAAACACAGAATCTTTGAATTTTTATGAAAAGTGGGATAGGGTGGAGTAGTTGTACATAAAGAGTGCGAACAATATTCTGGTGTAATCAGACATCGCAAATATTTTGATTAAGCTCTTGGCCCTTAAATAAACCTGCTCGGCTAAAGTAAATTTTAACGTTTAACCAACATGTAAATTTTTTCCCATCCTCCACATAGCCAGTCCGTCCCTGCTAATATTAAGTGTCCCAATAAAATATTTAGTTAACTCCTTGTAATGTTTAATGCTTATGTGTGCTATCGGAGCAATGAACTTTTTAAACGGATTATCACCATTATTTCGGCATACGTATCATGGTGGGCTTCTTTAAGGGGGGATCCCAATAATAAAAATACAGATTTCGATCAGTATTTTGCAATAACAAGATTTAAAAAATTTCTTGTTGGAATATTTCCTAAAATTATGTTACAAATAAAACATTATGGAATAGTGCAGTTTCTTTCGATTCGGCTATTTCGGTAAAATGTCTTAATATTTCAGTGCAACAATTTAAATTTTGTTCAACTGTAAAATGGGTGAAATGCAACATAAATACAATAGCCACCTCCCCTTTATCCTAAATAAAGAGGATCAATTTTTTCCCAAGTACCAATATTCATCTAAACACACATGGATAGACACCAATTTTTGACAATAAAATAGGCATATCACATTTTAACATCTGATCAGATTCAGTCATCAACGATGTATGGAAAAACATTGCTTACAAAAGAAGACTATTTAAATGGTGGTGTGAAGAAATTTATTAAAGTAAGTAAAGTTTATGTTTTTACCCGAGAATCAAATCGAGAACCAAAAAATCAACTATCGAAAAATAAACGTACAATTGAGAGACAACTGTCAGTGAAACTGGACTAGATTAGAACAGACCCCAGCTATGATACAAGCCAGGGTTCATAAGGGGAGAAACATGTACTTAACTAATGGGGGGAAGGCTGGGGATGATCAACGGTATAATTCACTGTATGTGTAAGAGAAATCATCTGAGGTTCCATGTATATTTTTCGGTGTTGATAAAGCACGAGTTAGTTGATTAACTTCAATAATTTAATCCAATACTACAATGGTTTATACTTAGCATTCAAATGTAATAATCATTAGTATATCCTTTAGATCGAATTCTCCTTTACAATCTCTTTTTTACTAACGATGACATCTTTTCACCTGTGTGGTATTAAATTAATGCTGCCATTAACACAATAGGAGTTTTTGGACTGGAAAACGAAACGATTATATACCTTCCATTTAAGATTGAAATAATTAACATCTTCCGGTACTTACGGATCCTAATCACTACTTAGGGGTTGGGCTTGTGAACATTTCCCCTTGAAAAGATTCTTCCTCTATTCAAGCTCTTATCTAGATGGCCATGATCTTCCCTATATCATTTATACTTACTACATTAACAATGAAAAGCACATAATGAATCCTCATAAAAAGTAACTATCACTCATATACTACCATACAGTGAAGATGTCCCTCCCCTCCTCTTCTTTTTTTCTATGTATACCCATCATATCGTTCAGAAAGAACCAGAACAATTATCAGTTCAAAATCCGAAAAAATATAAATATTGGTAGCTTTCGAGCGCCTTCTAAAGCATGCATGTAAGCGAGAATGAACGTGAATGGAGGACCCTCATTCGAAAGCGACCGCAACGCCGCAGGTAAGGTGGATAATCACTTTAACATATCAATAATTTGTCCCACAATAGGATTCATGCTTCTTTCCACAACTTGAATTGACTTGCTCCGTTTGGCTATCGAAGAGACTAATGTTTTTTTAATCAGACTGGATAATCACTTCAACCTATCAATAATTTGTCCCACAATAGGATTCATGCTTCTTTCTACAACTTGAATTGACTTGCTCCGTTTGGCTATCGAAGAGACTAATGTTTTTTTAATCAGACTAGATAATCACTTCAACCTATCAATAATTTGTCCCACAATAGGATTCATGCTTCTTTCCACAACTTGAATTGACTTGCTCCGTTTGGCTATCGAAGAGACTAATGTTTTTTTAATCAGACTGGATAATCACTTCAACCTATCAATAATTTGTCCCACAATAGGATTCATGCTTCTTTCCACAACTTGAATTGACTTGCTCCGTTTGGCTATCGAAGAGACTAATGTTTTTTAATCAGACTGGATAATCACTTCAACCTATCAATAATTTGTCCCACAATAGGATTCATGCTTCTTTCCACAACTTGAATTGACTTATTCCGATTGGCTATCGAAGAGACTAATGTTTTTTTAATCAGACTGGATAATCACTTCAACCTATCAATAATTTGTCCCACAATAGGATTCATGCTTCTTTCCACAACTTGAATTGACTTATTTCGATTGGCTATCGAAGAGACTAATGTTTTTTCAATCAGACTGGATAATCACTTCAACCTATCAATAATTTGTCCCACAATACGATTCATGCTTCTTTCCACAACTTGAATTCACTTGTTCCGATTGGCTATCGAAGAGACTAATGTTTTTTTAATCAGACTGGATAATCACTTCAACCTATCAATAATTTATCCCACAATAGGATTCATGCTTCTTTCCACAACTTGAATTGACTTATTCCGATTGGCTATCGAAGAGACTAATGTTTTTTCAATCAGACTGGATAATCACTTCAACCTATCAATAATTTGTCCCACAATACGATTCATGCTTCTTTCCACAACTTGAATTGACTTGTTCCGAATGGCTATCGAAGAGACTAATGTTTTTATTCAGATTGGATAATCATTTTAACCTATCAATATGTCCCACAATAGGATTCATGCTTCTTTCCACAACCACGTGGGAGCCGTGGCTCAGTGAGTATGCCCACTGCGTTAGCAACCTTCGAGTTGTAGGCGGCGCAGGTTCGATTCCTGTCAGGTGCATTCCTCCCTGGGTGTTCAAACTGTTTAGTCCCTTTAAAGGACAGGTTCGGGGACTCTCCTGGTGGTTATCCTCCCTGCGTGTATTTCTCTCTTCTGTATCAGTAAAACTTTCATTGTGTGTGTGCTTGCATTACTTGATGTGCATTACTTGATTTTGTATGTCTTGTGTCTGGCGCAGCGTGGCCAAATATGGCTTTAGCGCCATGAAACCCCAAAGGCAACCAACCCACAACCACGTGACACCGTGACGGATCTTCAAACCGAGCGATCGGAAGAAAAGACATTAATCTGCTCTCACATGTGCCATCTATTTCATTTGGAGGTCGGTGTTATCTAGACATTTGCATAAAAAAATTATCCTTTACACATGATTCTTATACCCATAATCGGATTAAACATTTTACAAGCGTTGCTGTCTCAGCCTTTTGCGTGCTTCAATCAAGAAGTTTCCACATGCTATTCAATGCTCACATATATTTATTAAAGAAACAGTACTGCTCTATCCCGCCAATTAGTTTCCTCGGCGTCTCGAAATCAACTGTTCGGCACGCAGCGAACTGACACAATACCCCCCCAAACGAACACGCCCTGTCCCGTTATTGTGAGGATTGATTAAAAGCCTCACTGGAGCAGTGAGCAGTTATTTACAGGGCTTTGCCGCATGCATCATCCAATGACAGGCCTCGAATGACCGCCGGAGTTGCATCGTTGAGCGTTGAGATTCCGATTCAGCCTCTAATCACATGTTAGACTCGGTATTCAATCAAGCGTTCGGGCTCTTTGCGACTGGAATAGACCGAAGAATCCGACGCTGAATAGTTTCTGACGACGCCCGCACTTGGTTAAGTCAATAAAACTCGGACGCCTTCCTTTGCTTGTAATGGACTTGGACGTTAAATGCTGTGTTGGAGAGGAAGGTTTTCTCTTATCGAGTGCTTGGAAGGGGAGAATGTAAATGTCAACATGATCCCAGTTGGTGGGATGGAAATTCAGAACTCGCGTGGCCTTATTCAATCATTACTCTGAGAATATTACAGATTGCTTAGACTTGTACTTTGCAGCATATTGCCGGTTGTAACTTACACAGGAAACCTAAATTCAGAAATGCAGATCATGGTTCGATTGGTAGGTAGTTGATTAACGTCGCACTGGAGCAACACGATTGGCGACGGTCCGGAGGAAAAGATCGAGGACAACACATCGTAATTTTGAACCATGGTCAGATAACGAGTGTTTCAATCAGAAATGTTCAACCCTGACCATATATTTTCTAGATAGGTAGGTTAGTAGGTATTTAGCGTCACACTAGAACAACACAACTGGCTATAGGCGACGGTCCGAGATCAAACCCGAAGAGAAAGATCCGAGGGCAATACCACGTAATTTTGAACCACTGTCGGATGACGAGGTCACATCCCCATTCTCCACACTTCCACACCTCTCCAACGTGAGGACATTTGGTGCCACGAGAGATTTAACGTGCACCAGCCCCCTTTGTACACGACGATCTTTAGTTGGATTCGAATTCGCAACCCTCCGATTGCTAATCCGTCACTCTACCAACCGGGCTACAGCGAACCTGTATCTTCTTGGAAAAATGATGTTTGGATTTTAACTAGACCACGGGACATGATACAGCATTGTCGTTTCGTAGGTATGTAATTAATTGTAAACGTCGCACTGGCGCGACATAATGGGCTATTGACGGGAAAAATCTCAAGGGAAAGATCAGAAGACAATGCCAGGTAATTTTAAACCCCAGCACTGTCATTTGGAGTGATAAAGGTATGTATGATTGATGTATGTTATCTAAATAAACATAAATAAAGTGGGTTTCTACATTGAATATTTTTACGCCATTTCAATTCATTTATCCGTTTTGAGTCATTTAAATGAAAATCTGGTTTTCGTGTTTTGTGTCTGTTTACGTATGCCCGCACTACGTCCAAATGTCTGGGTGTATTTTCAAGACACTTCGCATATTGTCAGTACTTGCATTGATTTAGACACTGAATTTCGTTCAGTCAGTCTGTCGGTCGTCCCGTCTTATGTCCGGTTTTGTGTTCGTATGTTTGAAAGTATCTCGAAATTTATTCAATATAATTTCATAAAATGTTAAATATTTTAAATATATATATTAGATTTGAGAATTACATTACTTAAATTTCCATTGCCTTCGTTTTTAGGTATGTTTTTCAAGCTAAAACAGCTGAAAAACTTCTTAAGGTGTACGTATACGTTTATTTATCGATTTTCGGTCAAAAAACTGATTTTTTTATATTGACGCAGAAATATTGTTTGAACTTTAAGCTTTCTAAATCACTTTAAATTTTGTCTCTAGGTCGATTAGAACGCAAGTTATGAATTTTTTAGTAATACATGTCAGCTATCTTTTAAAAAGGAAGTATCCGTCTGCATACCGGAAGTTGCTCCTCCGTTTCGAAACTAGCTACAAAAACACCGAAAAAAATATTTTTTTAATACTTTAAAATATGTCGAAACATTTATTTTAGTATTTTGAGACTTTTTAAAATTAAAGCGTCTGGCAATGATTTTATCTGTGTTTTTAGTAAGCCAAAATTGGGGCTTCATGTTTGGTATTTACATTTGAATTTTGTTTTGCGCGTATGCTTTTCTTTGTTGAATTCTTACATTTAAAACAAGTTAAGATTTTCTTCTAATTTCCTTTTTAATAATCTTTAGTAGTTTTTCACCTAATTTACAAATTATGGGTAAAACTACAGATCCGAAACCCAAGAGACAGTTTCATGGGAATCGCTTTTCGAAAGAGACTCGATCGCTCACGGCAAGTGAAATGAAACTTGAATTGCTTCCAAATGACTGTGGTTAAAGCCTCTGCAGAATTATCAGGAAACCGAGTATTTGATACTGAGATATTGGCGGATGTTTTTTCAACAATTTGCTGCCCTTCTTGTTTGATTGGTATTGATATTGGTATTTTCAATTAACGTCACACTGGAGCAACACAACGGGCTATTGGTGACGGTCCGGGATCGATCCCAAAGGGAAAGATCCGAGGACAACACCACGTAATTTCCTTCTTGTTTGAATGTTGGACTGTTGTTGAAGGAAGATAGCCGATTTGGTTTGTGCTCCCATTTTTGCCTTCAATGCCAAAACTGTGCATTTATAAAAGGGGTTTCCTCTTCAAAAAAGATAGAACACTTGCCAGAAATAAACACTCGTTTAGTCTACGGGTTGCGACAACTTGGCAAAGGTGTGAATGGAGCTGAAAAACTCTGTTCAACGTTAAATCTGCCACCTCCACCAAGCAGAAACTCTTATGCTGCTCATGAAAAGAAGCTTTTAGAAGCTGTTCAAGAAGTCTCCCAAGCCTCGATGATAAATGCCGCAGAAGAAGTTAAGCTGTTAAAAGGGAATGCTTCTAATCAAACTCAGGAATGCGGTATATCTGTTGATGGCACTTGGCAGCGCAGGGGCTATTCTTCGCTGAATGGTTGCGTCTCTGCAATAAGCATTGATACCGGAAAGGTTTTAGATGTTGCGGTGCTGTCTGCTTATTGCCCAACCTGCAGAAAGCTTCAGAAACTCCCAAAAAAAGAATATGAACAAAAAAGGCAGATCATGTGTGCCAATGTAATTATAAAGGATCCGCACATCACATGGATACTGTCGGTGCATCACGAATCTTCAAAAGGTCGGAAATTTCACGAGGCCTTAAATATGTCCAATATTACGGCGATGGTGATTCGAAAGGTTTTACTGAAGTGAAAGACACCTATGGCAAGGACAGTGTCACCAAACTTGAATGCATCGGGCATATACAAAAAAGAGTGGGCACACCTTCGACAGCTGAAAAAAACAACAAAAGGACTTTCGGGAAAGGGAAAACTGACAAATACTTTTATCGACCGACTTCAAAATTACTACAGCATAGCTATTCGTGATAATGTGGGTGATATTGACAAGATGCAACAAAATGTTATTGCTGTACTCTTTCACTGTGCATCAACTACAGTGAATCCTATGCGGACAGTGTCCGA
Source organism: Meta bourneti (assembly GCA_933210815.1). NCBI lineage: Eukaryota > Metazoa > Arthropoda > Arachnida > Araneae > Tetragnathidae > Meta > Meta bourneti. The sequence goes on along the minus strand of OW119924.1, from coordinate 101,162,274 downwards.
CTGGTGAAAAAAGTTGGTGTTTTCATCAAAGAGCTATAGCACAAGGTAAAACTCCAGAGCAAAAATGTACAGGCCTCCCCAAATGTGTATTAGCTGCTGTAAAACCAGTATACTCGAAACTTTGTTCTCGAGAACTACTAAGCAAATGTCTTCACGGAAAGACACAAAACGCCAATGAATGTTTTAACGCTTCCATTTGGCAGAGGATTCCCAAAAATGTGTTCGTGGTGTTGAAACAGTACGTCTGGGTGCATTGGACGCAGTAATTCAGTTCAATGACGGGTTTCGGGGTTGCCTCAAAGTACTACAAAAACTTGGTTTTAAAAATTTGGGGACATACACTGAGGAACGTTACCATCACTTTGACAAACTTCGCATGAACGAATCAATACGACATGGTACCCCTATGGCAAAGACGAAGAAAAATTCCAAAAGCCATCAGAAAGAAAAATTCTACCCAATCTGAAAAGACAGAGGGTGTCTCTTACCAATCAGGTGGATTTTAGGTAGGTATTTCTCAATTTTTAAAAGGAATTTTGTGATAATATTACGTTTTCAGCTTTTTCTCAAAACCACTATTTTCAAATATGTTACTTTCCGCAAAACACAATATATCCAAAAGTTTTCATTCAAATACCAAGAAATTTTCTGTGTGTTCCTAACTAGCAAATTTAGGACTTGAACTATTATAAATTTATGTTGGCAATTTAACATTTTGTGGGATTTTAAAGTATGAAATTGACATATTTTTTTCCATTTTTGAGCATTTTGAAATGCGTTTGCATATATCTTCACTAAATTTAAAGATAATGCTTAGATGATAGTTAAAGTCCAGCAATACTGTCTTTTAAGTGTTTTTAAGTGTCATTATTTGTAAAATAGTGTTTTATTCTTTTAATTTCACGTTTTGCGTAACTATCACTTTTTGAGCTTTTTTTGACAGTTTTAAGCCATTTCAAATATTAAATAATAAGAAAAATTCAAAATATTAAGAAATTTTTTGTCCTCTGTTGTGTTACATTGTTGTTATAACTTAAAATGAAATGAAAAACAAAAAAATTGAGAAAATATGATTATTTTGAAAATCGATCTCCGAACGTATACGTATACCATCAACCTTAGTTTGGAAGTTTTGGAGATGCTGGAGTATATATTAAGCATTGCCGTTATTCAGCTTGTTTTACCAGTACTGTTGAAAAAACAATTATTTTTACGAAACTTAAGTTCTAAGACTTTTACGTATTTTGAATTTATATTTTCTTTTCGAACTATAATTAATTTTCAAATATTTTGGATAGATGATATCAAGAGAATAAAACATCCAATTTTGCATTAGAGCAACGTAGAAATTAATTAATTTGAACCCAAAAATGCAAAGATGTGTGTTTATTTTCTGGATGGCACATGCGTATATTTCGACCAACTTTTCTCAAACGTCCTTGGATTAGCACACGTGATTGTATAATTTCTTTTTACAAATGGAAGTAAAACAAGCACAAAACATTTGAACTAAGACTGGAAGCTAATTAAATTTACTAAAAGTGGTTTAAGATTAGTTCTCTTTACAAAACAATTTTAAACTCATTAAAACTTGTATTTATTTTCCATGCTTCATATAAAATCACTTGTTTTTATTTAAAGCTGCATTCAAAAGGCAAGTAGTACCATTATTCTAATTCTAAACAAGTTCGTGGTTTCCATTCAAAACTATACTTCTGCACTGAAAAAAGAGCGTTAAGGTTTTGACGGTAATCAACGAAACGAAAACACGCATTCGTTGACTATATGCAGTAATATTATTTTCGGATTTTTTTCACTCGGATTTAATTTCGCATTTTAAAATTTTGTTCTACTTTTAGTCTTAAGTTGTGGCCATTATGCGAGATAACGAGATAAAAACGAATCACGAATTAATATCTTTAGGAAAACTTTTCCTTCGACGACTTTACATTCGTTTTATTTGCTCTGTTTTCCATGGTTTAAATTTAATAAATATTTTTTTCATAAATTGTAGTTCCTATTCATCGCACGCAACCACAACTCCACAAATATTATAATCAAAGCTGCATCTAAGTTAGAGTAAAGCAAATTTAAAATGTAGCTTTGCCAATATTGAAAGAAAATTAAATGTTAGAAAAAATTCGAATTAGGACTTTTTAAGTATTAAAAGTTTTGTTATAGTGATCGAAGGTCAAGGTTTCCTACTTTACGAGTTAAAACTATATTCAAGCAACTTATATCTGTTAGAAATTCGTTGAAAACAGTGATTTTCTTGTAAAAAAGCTGCTAAAATTAATCTACCATATTTTGAAAAATGGTAATAGGTTACCATTGCTTTGTCTATATTGAAGACATTCAATTTTAAAACAAGATATTTTGTTATTGCACGTGTAATTAAATAGCAATTTAAAGAAACAATGGTATTAGTTTTAAAAATTAGTCATGATTATCTTGTCAAATTAATTTGTAAACCTTTCCTTAAGGATGGCGAAATTCGAAAATGTCGCATGCCTGGTACAAAAGTGTCACAAGTAAAAAACATTGATAAGACAACTATGATTGCTAGAAACCTCATATTTGTCATTTTTACGATTTGAGTTAGAGCAATTTTACAGCGAAGGAACTTAGGAAGGAGCATTCATAATAGTTCTGAAATCAACTTTTAATAGTCGCCACCTTACTATCGCCTTTCGTAATTTTGTCGCATAAACAAGGATGAGTTGCATATGAAATGGATTATATCGATGGATATCCATCTATTCGATTTACGTCTAAAGCAAGTTGCAGAAATTATAAATATGTCGAAAGACAGTTGGAAAATTATTTTCCTGACACTTCTAAGATGTTGGCATTTTTCTACCTTAGAGAAAAATGATTATTTAGGTCACTTTTCAGGACACAATTCCGAAGGAAAAGATAGATTTAAGGACAACGCCTCGTAATTTTGAAACATGATCAGATGACGAGGTCAACACCTGAGATAAAAAAAAGAACCAATATCTACACAATTCTTGACCCGCCGAATCTAGTTTTCTATGGTTGTAAATTTAATAAATATTTCGTTATTAATATAATTGTTTTATTAAATTGTAATTCCTATTCATCATACGCAGAAACAACCCCACAAAGGAATGGATTTAAAGCTGGATGCGGGTTAGAGAAAAGCAAATTTTAAATGGAACTTTGCGATATTGAAGTAATATTAATGTTAGAGAAAATCGGAATTAAGACTTTTTAAATATTAAATTATTGTAGTGACAGGTCAAAAGTTAAAGCTATAATTAAGCAACCTATAATACATGTTAGAAGTTTGTTGAAAACAGCAATTTTCTTTAAAAAAACGCTTTGAAATCGATGTACCATTTCTTGAAAAATTGTAATATGTTACTTCTGCTTTGTATGCACTGAAGATATGCAATTTTAAAACCAGTTCTTTTGTTGCACTTGCCAATACATGGAATTTTCAAGAAAAAATGTAGCTTTAAAAATATTAATATCTTATCCCTCTCCTTCTTTTCGATCCTTCCCTTAAAGATGGCGAAATTCAAAAATGTCTCATTCCTCATTCAAAAGTGCCACAAGTCAAAAAATATAAGTAGGAAAACTATGAGTATTTTACGAATTGAGCTATGACAGTTTTACAAGAAACGAACTTAAGATGGGGCATTGCTGATCCTCCCAAAGAAAGATACAAAATCGACTTTTGTATCAGTCAACTTTTGTAGTTTTGTCATAAACTGGGTTGCGAAGTATGTCAAAGTATGGATGGATATGCATGTAATTCAATTTGTGTCCAAAGTAAGTTGTAGAAGTTATAAAAATGTTGAAAAGCAGTTAAAAAATTATTTTCCACATACTTAAATGATGTTGGCATTTTTCTACAAAAGAGAAAAGTGATTGTTCTGGTCGCTTTCAATCTACAAGTGAACCAATTCAACTCTAGTAAGGTTGGGTAAATCTGGTCGTAACATTATAAGAAAGCAAGAAAAATCGAATTCATTATTACTTAGGCAGGTCGCACAAATGAAACTGCAAGAATGTGCCTAATCCCCAAACGTTCCCGTGTTTGTACCAGACGGATACCACAACATTCTGTAAAAGCCTGTCAAACTGTAAAAGTCTGGCTCGTGAAAATATAACATCTTTCTTTCTTGCATTTTTGTGGACGTACATTAATATGTGAGCAATTTGGAGTCCGCTACTTTCCTTTAAAATTTGTACAGGAAGCTTTGAAACACCCTTTAGATTACATTAAAATTCGATTAATTTAACATTAATTTCGAAAAATAAGAAAACATTAAAGTTCGCATCTGGTTTTTTGCTTATCACCATTCACCAACGCGAGGACTATTTGAAGTTGTAGAAATTGGTCCCACTTAAAAATACACAGATGGCCTCTCATGTGAGTTGTTACTGTATCTGGACATTCGATACTCAATTAGAGGAAACCGACATCAAAACTGCAATATGCAGTCTTTCAAAACATATATAAAATTTAAGGATCATACGATTGCGATTGTGAAATCTGAGTCTGGAGGCACAGCTGCGACAGACTGCATGTCTCTTGTATTATGTATGCATCGCCATACCGGTCACTCCCCGGGCGTTACAGTATGGGACGCCATGGAATTCTACTGCCGCGCTCGCTGTTATACCATTTATGTTTTTTAGCTTCAACGTTTCTAAAATTTTATATTTCTAAATTTCTGCTTTGATAATTGGGGTTAGACTTACTTCCGGCTTAAAATGGTGTCGCCAGTCCGTTTTCGATAGGTATGGTATGGTAGGCATTTTAATTAACGTCGCGTTGGAGCATCTCTACGGGCTATTGGCGACGGTCCGGGATCAAACCCGGAAGGAAAGATCCGAGGACAACACCACGTAATTTTAAACCACGTTCAGATGACGAAGTCACACCTGACCTGGCGCCCCACTCAGATCTTGATCCAGAAATCTCACAATTCAATCCATTCCAGTATAAAAGTATGTTAGAATTAGAACTTCAAGATTTCTCTTAGCTAAACGGAATGATTTGAGAGACAAAACACCTAGCTTAAAACTTGCAAAGGGGGTCTTGGTAGTTTCTGCTGTCGATTCCAAGCCTGAATCGTGGAAGGAAATAGGGGTTGAGAAGGGGAAGACAGTTGCGGATTGGTTTGTCGCTCTATGGTCACTTTTTAGTAATTAGGCTTAATTAGACCGGCTTAAAGTGGATTCCGAATTATGGTGAACATTCATACCAAGACCGGGATTCGACCTCAGAACATGTTGAATCGAGGGGGTCATTGTGAAAGTTGAAAGTACACTGCTGGCCACCCAAATTGCAACACCAAGAAAGACAAGAGATATCACAACAAAATTTATTTTGTAGATAATATGTTGACCAAGTATCAAATGATTAAATTTATAGACTTCTGTGAAGTGTGGTTCCTGCCAAAATCAGTAGCCAGAGTAGCCGCCATTGTTGGAGATCACCGCTGCCACACGCCTCGGCATTGATTCAAAGAGACTTTGGATGTGTTCTTGGGGTACAGCAGACCAAACGTTGCCAAAGTTGATCTGGTGTGGCAGCTGGGGATGTATTCTGGGTCAATCGTTGAGCAACCATGGACCACATGTTTTCTATCGGCGAAAGATCCGGAGAGCGAGCTGGCCAGGGAAGCAATTCAATCTGGCGATTGACGAAGAACCCTTGGACAATGCGTGCCACGTGTGGTCGCGCATTATCCTGTTGAAATATGGCTGTGGGCAAGCCCTGAAGGTAAGGAAGGACAACTGGCTCCAACACCTCGGAGATGTAGCGCTGGCTGTTTAAAGTACCGGCAATGCGTACTAGAGGAGTGCGAGAGGGATATCCAATACCGCCCCATACCATAATACCCGGTGCAGGACCAGTGTGGCGGTGCATAACGCAGCTGTTCAGCATCCTCTCTCCACGGTGTCTCCAGACTCGAATCCGACCATCGTGGTGTTGCAGACAGAAGCGTGACTCGTCAGTAAAGACAATTTCATTCCATTCTGCCGTCCACATCCTTCTTTCATCGCACCATTGGCGGCGGAAACGTCTGTGGTTCTGCGTCAAGGGTAGACGAGGCAATGGACGTCTTGCGGACAGACCACTCTGCTGTAAACGGCGTCGAATGGTACGCGCAGACACTGGATGATGCGGTACAGACTGAATGTGCTGTGCTATGGTTCGTGATGTGGCTGAGCGATCCGTCACTGCCATACGCACAATATGCCTGTCATCACGTGAAGTGGTGCACTGAGGTGGATGCGATCGAACACGTCGGTCCGTCGTACCCTCCTGCATCCAACGATCACATATCCGCATTACAGTTGTTTGGTTTCGTCCAACACGACTACCGATTTCCCTGAAAGATAATCCACAATCTCGGTAGGCCACTATCCTTCCTCTGTCGAACTCGGATACTTGATCAAAAGATGATCGCTGTTTTCTACGAGGCATAATTGATCGTTTTTTTGAAAAAACCACAAGAAAAACACAATTGCCGTACTTGAAATCGTCGAAATCTCCAAGCCTTAAATAGCGCTTTGAAGTGGCGCCACAGGCGCGCGTGATGTGCGTCTGCGCTGAAATTCTAATCATTTGCATATCTCACCTCCGCTAATGCATGTTGTAAATTTCATATTATTTGCATGCTTCCTTCAGGGTGTTGCATTTACGGTGGCCAGCAGTGTATCTGGTCAAGAGAAGAGATTGTTGTCTCAGCGCTTTGTTAAATTCAAGAGTGAACGAAGAGGCAAATAGAGAAGCAACTTGTTTTTGCCTGAAGTGGGGATAGTTTGTAACAAGTTTTGGGATCGAAAGCAGGCCACTATAGAGTGGTTTTTGTAGCAAAGATAAACCACCATCATGTTTAATGGGCTTTCTCTTATGTTTATTTTCTAAGAACTTAAGTAAACAACTTAGATATTTTAGTGAGTTTATATGAATTTCCCAGTTATTATTCAAACACGGAATTGTAAAGCTCAGTTGTAGAAACAGCGTCAAAAGATAATAAATCACATTTTTTTATGTATTCTTACATGTATATGAATATATTATCATATATTTGTTTTCCTTGTATCATCCAATTAATAAATCTCACAATTTGTTACGACGAGATATCTCGTCCATCCAGATCTGGTCAATTTTGTTAATGACGAGATATGTCGTCATCAAGATACTGTCGATTTTTTGGATGATGACAAGATCAAGATTTGGACAGTTTTCTTCGAATGACGAGATATCGTAGATCAATGCCAGGCCAGTTTTCTTCTAATGACGAGATATCGTCGATCAATGCCTGGTCAGTTTTCTTCTATTGACGAGATATCTCGTTGATCAATGCCTGGTCAGTTTTTCTGAGACGAGATAACCACTAGAAGGGGTAATAAGACTCAAATATCGCGTATGTTTATTACCACTTACGATCTCATTCAATTAATATATTTTATGTTGGCCATATTTCGTTTTGTATATCCACGTCATTTCGGGGTAGTGATTCATGGGTAAAATTGGTGTTATGGTTTCTAATAAACACCTACCACCTCATGGGATCCCGGTCGTCTCCAATAGCCCGTTGTGTTGCTCCAGTACGACGTTAGTTAACTACCTAACACTTCATGGTATAATTGATACAGTGTACTGATTACTTATTTTATTTTCCATACCACAATCATCTTAATTCAACCCTATTTCGGTCACAATAATCTTGTAGCAAAAAAATGGCCATAGAAATCATAGCTCAACCTGTCCGTTAAGTTGGAAAAAGCAGATACACATTACTGAGTTTACTTACCAAACCTCAATCAGCTCACCCTAAACCTATTTCAATCTAATTAATCTAAGCGAAAAGTGACCATTGAGCGACAAACCTATCTGTTAAGAGGGTAAAGCCAAGTTCGACACATTGCTTAGTTTACTTCCCAAACCTCGATCAGCTCACCCTAACCCTCTCTTGGTCTAATTAGTCCAAAAGTAAAAAAATCACTTCATGGTATAATTGATGTAGTGTATACTGATTAATTATTTTGCTTTTCATACCACAATCAGCTTAATTCAACCCTATTTCGGTCACAATAGTCTTGTAGCAAAAAAATGGCCATAGAAATCATAGCTCAACCTGTCCGTTAAGCTGGAAAAGCAGATACACATTACTTAGTTTACTTACCAAACCTCAATCATCTCACCCTAAACCTATTTTAATCTAACTAATCTAAGCGAAAAGTGACCATTGAGCGACAAGCCTATCTGTTAAGATGGTAAAGTTTGGGAAGTAAACTAAGCTATATGTTAAGTTGGACATATAGCTTAGTTTACTTCCCAAACCTCAATCAGCTCATCCTAACCCTCTTTTGGTCTAATTAGTCCGACAGTAAAAAAGAATCACCCTAGAGCGACAAACTAAACCAACCCCTGTTTTTTCAATAAAATAGCCAAAATCTTAAAAATCCTCTGAAAACCAAAGCCCCCTGTGTTGCATTTCCAAACTAAAATCAACTCCAGAAAGTCGACGACTCGAATTACGAGTGTCCTTCCCCAAAGCACTCCCACCTCACCATCCCCCAAAACAGCCCCGTCCATCGGCCACTGTTCCCACCATCGGATCGGACCAGGGTAGGCGGGGCAGATCGATGCCTCAGTTTCCCAAGAAGTTCGCAGAGGGCTCTGGCGGTGCTCCCATCGGAACCATCACAAGAAGCATCCGAGGCACTGCCCCGAGTCGAAAGCGATGCCGTTGCCAGTCGCAGCACGGAGGCTGGGCTTCTCCTGCTTGTTTGTGTGCGTCGCTGGGAAGAAGTAAATAAGGATAATGTGCTGCGAGTTCGGGGGCCCGTAGTTGAGGTCTCGGTGGCCGGTTGTTCCGGTGTGCTGGTATTTTTGTTGGAGAATTGCATTGACTTTTTGAGTAGGTGGTGAATTAACGCGTTTTTACCACGAACTGTGAGAGGACTGAGATGAAAGTGGTGATTCTCTTACTTTGATAAAGGTAAGCTTCTTTGTTTTCTTTTGATGGAGTCTGGAAAAGGGACCTACAAAAATAATCAAACAGTGTTGAATTCTCTAACCTGTGTTCCACATATTTAGTCACAAATGTTTCTTATCGCACGCAACATACTTTTTAATTTCAGTTTTGCACTTTGCTATACCCAAGAAAACAGAGCTTACTAACGAAATATATGAACAGATCTTTGAATGTAAATTAAAATCGTTTTGAGCTATTGAAAGCCGTACTTATTTAGAAGTGAGACGATGCATGTTGAATTTTTGTATCCTTTAATGCTTGTTGGCTTAGAGGAGAAATTCATTTACCGATATTGTTTCGGGGACATAAAGCGCTTATTTTCAAGATGAGGAGAAATGCATTGTCACCATTGTAATCTGTATAAAAAATATATTATCGCCATCAAAATGCTTATGATTTATATTTTCTCCCCTAAAAACTACTAATTAGTCTTTAAACTGCTGTATAGTAAAACATTTTCAGTAAATGGGTTTCTGCTCTAATCAGAAGGTAATCTGATTTAAATAATTAACGCTAATTAAATATTGTCATTTAATCGGTATCTACATCAAACTGTAATCATATTGATTTTAATAAATAAAAATAAATTCATCCAAATGTTTATTACACTTAAAACTTTTGTTTGTTTCATCAACTTAATATTCAATCAAACTGTAAAACTTAACGTTCATGTGTTTTAATCTGGTTAAATGTTTCTATCTAAGCAATAAGAAATTTAATTTGCCGTAAATCTATCTTCGAAGTTTTTATTTTGTTCATGTTCAAAATGCATTTAATAGAGCTAAAATTATTCTCAAATTTAATTTAGTCTAAATTAATGTTAATGTTCAGAAGAACGCGTAAGAATAATTTAATAAAATATCTATGCGTTTAAAAAGTTTGGGAACGTAATGGAATGTCGCATATTACAGTTGATTTCATCACATTTATTTTTAAAAAGTGTATGCGTCCCAATTAGAGTATGACGCAATATTTATTTATCTTTTAAGCTGATGCTGATGTTTGAAACCATAACTTCATCATATTTTACCCAATATGATATTTCTCTATATTTTAAAAATTCCGAAGTAAAACACGTAAACAAATTTTAAAAATTACAACTTCAAAGTTATCCCATAATATTTAAGCACTTATAACAAGGAAAACATTAAATAAACCAGAAAATTACTCGCCTCTTGTTACGCATAACTCAAAACATTTATAGTTTCTTCTTTAAAAAGTTGATAGAAATTTTCGGACCATTAAAAAATTGTTTCATCTACAGAATTGGAAAGGTTTGTAAGTTTTTCAATTTTTACCGTAAAGTTTATTGATTTTTACACCCTTTAAAGTGTATAACTTTTAAGGTTCTTTGACGCATTGCGTATGAAGATAAATCATGTGCATACACACACATTTGAATAAACATTCCTATGATTTCTATGATTATTGTTCCCCATTTAAACAAAATAAGGAAAAGAAAACAAATCTAAAACAAAATGGGAAAGCAACAATTTCATAAATGATATTTGTATGCCAAGAGAGGAAGAACTAATTAGTTTGCTTATGTGACATTTCATTAAGTGGTAATGTGGATCAAAATAAAATTATAAATAAGTCTTTAAATTCTGTACCACTACATATTTTTTGAGTTAAATTTATTGACAAATTTACGGATGTAAGTCTATGTGTTTGTTAAGAAATAAAAGTGCCAAAAAGAGTAGTCTAAACGAATCGTTCAAAGAAAGTTTAAAAATTGCTGCATTTATAAAGGAAATGTAGCAAGGAATAAGAGGAATAACACATTTTGTTTAGAATAAATTCAAAATGACAACATTGTAAGCCTTATTTTGAAAATAAGTTTTTTACCCTATTTCTTTTAGACCCTTTAAAAATCTTCCAAATTTCAAATTAACAGAAACACAAATTAGTCCAGTTAAATTATCGTTTGAGCCTAATGAAAGAAAGGGATTGAAGGGAAAGTGCTCCGGGGAAACTTCCCTGAATGTCCCCAAGAATATCCCCCAAATCCAGTTTAGGGATTTTCGGATCTTTGCAAAAAATTGTCCACCACACACACACATTTTGAATTTTACATATTACTTTATAAAGTGGCTTTTATGTATGTGCAAGAGCATAACGATGTAATGTAAAATTCTGAATTTATTTTATCTTGGGGGGGGGGTATTTCAATTAACGTCACACTGGAGCAACACAATGGGCTATTGGTGACGGTCCGGGATCAATCCCAAAGGGAAAGATCCGAGGACAACACCACGTAATTTTGAACCACGGTCAGATGACGAGGCAACACCTGAGCTGGCACCCCACTCTCCAAACTTCCACACCACGCCAACGTGAGGACATTTGAGGCCACGACAGATTTAACGTGCACCAGCCCCCTTTGTACACGACGGTGTTTGGCTGGATTCGAACTCGCAACCCTTCGGTTGCTAGTCCGTTACTCTTCCAACCGGGCCACCGCGGCCCTATTTTATCTTGGAGGTAAAACGTTTTCTGTAGAACAAAAATGTGAACACTTTTCAATTTTATAGCCCAAAATAACAAAGCAGGTCTGATAAAATATGCTAAAAAGTACCCCTTAATACCTTCAAGAAATTTTTCGAAAATCTAGTTGCGGGTTTACTAGTTTTTACTAGTACTCCCCTGTTAGATTTTTTACGACGCTTTCTCAGAAATTACCCTACGCTTGTTTTTATCTTAGAAACTTGATTTTTTATTAAGCATTTTTTAACAGGAGTTTTATGTTTGTGAAAAAGATCAACGTTCTAATTTGAATTATTAATTTTGTTCAGTATAAAAATATTATATAGGGAATAAAATGTATATTTTCAAATTGTCAGTGCAAACGTAGTAGCAGCAATTTAATATGGTCTGGTGATCTCCCTGAATTCCGCCTTCGTTAACTAACCGGGATCAAATTACGAGGTGTTGTCCTCCGATATTTCCCTCCGGGATTCATCCCGGACAGTAGCAATAGCCCGTTGTGTCGCTCCATTGCGACATTAACGAACTACTTACCTGAATACCTCCAAGAATATCTCAGAAAATCCAGTTGATAAATTTTCGGTATTTTGAAAATATTCTTACAATTTAGATTTTTTAAAGACATGTTTATGGTGTGAAGCTCTGGGCGGAGTTTTATTCGAAGATGACGCATCCAAATGAAATGAAACAGAATATTTGTTGTTATACCATTTACAGATGTATGAGCAGAAATTATAAAAGATATTTAGATGTGTGTACATCCCCTCTTCCTATTGCATTCTTAACATACACAAATCCGAGATGCTATTCATGGAGATTTCAAAATCAAATCAACAGGCGACGAAGCGGCAAAACTCTAATGGTTCGAATCACATGCTAATTTCAGTCTTGTTTCCTGTTTAAAGATGAGAGATGAAGTTGAAGAATGTTGTGAAGATGTGAAGATATTGTGATAAATTCAAACCAGATTTTTCACAGACTGAGAGAAATGAAGATTTGACAAACTGTTTATTACCTTAGTAAGGTAGTGACGCTGGGCACTCTTGCAACCATCTGATCGAATCTTTAACCCTCCAAGTGGTTTCTTCGAGATATCTCCTCCGCCAAGATCTGATCAATTTTGCTAATGACGAGATATCTCGTCATCAAGATGTCGCCGATTTTTTGGTGATGACAAGATCAAGATCTGGTCAACGTTCTTCTAATGACGCGTTATATCATCTAGACATCCACCAGGAGGTTTAAAGATATACCAACGCTAATGGATTTTGTTTCCAAACCCAGATGAAATGCACCTTCACCCATACCTTCACTTCGAAAGATTTAGTGTCTGACTTCAATCTGAAGGTTTTGCACATGGTGTGATCCCCAAAGACATGCGTAAATTTTCAAAGGCTTGGGCTCTTCTCTTTGGGTGCATACAACATACATTTTGGGTGCATACAACATACATTTTGGGTGCTAGCCACCTTAAAAGTAGCGAATGTAATTGAAAATCTTTCCGCAGTCCAGAGGGAATCTTCAGAGCAGCATATAGACCTGATATTATCAAAACAAGATCGGGAAGGGAGGCAAACATCCACAAATTTCTATTCTGGTTCCATATTAGCCATACCTTCAAAAACCTCCAAGGACTGATATCTCTCTCTAGAACTATTGGAAGCTTTTCAAAAATTTGCGATATATCTATTGAAATCGAATTGTCATCATTCAAAAGTGCTGTTCATAAGCTCTTCAATGAACTCTACTACCAGCATACTTTACAGCAAAAACCTGCTGCTGTAAGCAAGGTTGTAAGAATGAATATTGAAGATATTCTTATAAATCAAAACCAAATTTTTCAAAGAATGCTGTACGCTGGGAAAAGTGAAGAGTTAGCAAACTATTTATTGTATAAATTACCTGCTTACTCACCTTCATTGTCCGATAGTACATCAACCTGTAAATGTACATAATTATCACATGTACATATTCTGGATTTATTTACTTATAAGAGAATTGTCTGTTCCACACTAAATACAACCCATACAATTGGTTATGGTCATATTTTCCAATGTCGTAAAGTTACAACCAGCAATATGCAGCCAAATATGTGAGCAGTGTAAACTTTACTTTGGATCATTACGGAACATACCACATATTAATTTTGAGGGGATTCTATCGTAAGAGATGTCAAACACTTTCCAAGAGGATTAAAAACCTCAAATGATGTGAACGTTGATGGCGAAGTTTTCATGTCGTGACAAATGAAAGAATGTCGTTACAAATAATAAAAAAGCAACATTCATCTTACTTTTAAAAAGTTATATGCAAGCTGCTGGGTGGCAGATTTTCTAGATAACTGGAGGCGCAGACACTCTAATATCAAGAGCTTCTGAAAGAGCATTAACATGTTGATCAGTACTGATTGGAGGGATACTGATCTCTTAATCTTTTTGATCACTCATGACATAGTTATGCTGTTGCCGGTGTGAAAAGGAAAGGAAAGCAGGTCGCATTTACAGCAGTCAGAAGATGCAAAACCAATTAGGCATGAAGGAGTACACGATGTTCCTCCAAGTACCAGGCATGATTCCACCCCTTCTTTCAAAAAAGTCAAGACTTTTTTCAAACTGCTTGCTATAAACAATACGATTGGTCACTAAAAATGCCTTTAATTGTGTTTCATCTTCCTCGTATTAATTAAAACGCCAGGTGGAAAGTTCTTCCTTTCTGTTTACATGGATTTAACTCTCCACGTGGTTTCGACGAGATATCTCGTCCATCAAGATCTGACCAATTTTACTAGTGACGAGATACATCGTCATAAAGATATTGCCTATTTTTTATGATGATGCGATCAAGATCTGGTAGGCTTTCGTTTAATGACAAGATCTGATCAGTTTTCATAACGTCGTGACGACTTTTCGAGGCAATCACCAGGAAGGTTAAAGCACAACCAATCTTCACACAGCAAGATAAAGCATTTATAGGAAGACGTGGCCCAACAGAAAGTCAGTGGTACCTTCAACTTAGCATTGCTCCCTCCCACCCCAGCTACAGTGTGTCAGCACTCCTTATACACTGCTGGCCACCCAAATTGCAACACCAAGAAAGACAAGAGATATCACAACAAAATTTATTTTGTAGATAACATGTTGACCAAGTATCAAATGATTAAATTTATAGACTTCTGTGAAGTGTGGTTCCTGCCAAAATCAGTAGCCAGAGAAGCCGCCATTGTTGGAGATCACCGCTGCCACACGCCTCGGCATTGATTCAAAGAGACTTTGGATATGTTCTTGGGGTACAGCAGACCAAGCAGCTTCCACACGTTGCCAAAGTTGATCTGGTGTGGCAGCTGGGGATGTATTCTGGGTCAATCGTTGAGCAACCATGGACCACATGTTTTCTATCGGCGAAAGATCCGGAGAGCGAGCTATCCAGGGAAGCAATTCAATCTGGCGATTGACGAAGAACCCTTGGACAATGCGTGCCACGTGTGGTCGCGCATTATCCTGTTGAAATATGGCTGTGGGCAAGCCCTGAAGGTAAGGAAGGACAACTGGCTCCAACACCTCGGAGATGTAGCGCTGGCTGTTTAAAGTACCGGCAATGCGTACTAGAGGAGTGCGAGAGGGATATCCAATACCGCCCCATACCATAATACCCGGTGCAGGACCAGTGTGGCGGTGCATAACGCAGCTGTTCAGCATCCTCTCTCCACGGTGTCTCCAGACTCGAATCCGACCATCGTGGTGTTGCAGACAGAAGCGTGACTCGTCAGTAAAGACAATTTCATTCCATTCTGCCGTTCACATCCTTCTTTCATCGCACCATTGGCGGCGGAAACGTCTGTGGTTCTGCGTCAAGGGTAGACGAAGCAATGGACGTCTTGCGGACAGACCACTCTACTGTAAACTGCGTCGAATGGTACGCGCAGACACTGGATGATGCGGTACAGACTGAATGTGCTGTGCTATGGTTCGTGATGTGGCTGAGCGATCCGTCACTGCCATACGCACAATATGCCTGTCATCACGTGAAGTGGTGCACTGAGGTGGATGCGATCGAACACGTCGGTCCGTCGTACCCTCCTGCATCCAACGATCACATATCCGCATTACAGTTGTTTGGTTTCGTCCAACACGACTACCGATTTCCCTGAAAGATAATCCACAATTTCGGTAGGCCACTATCCTTCCTCTGTCGAACTCGGATACTTGATCAAAAGATGATCGCTGTTTTCTACGAGGCATAATTGATCGTTTTTTTGAAAAACCACAAGAAAAACACAATTGCCGTACTTAAAATCGTCGAAATCTCCATGCCTTAAATAGCGCTTTGAAGTGGCGCCACAGGCGCGCGTGATGTGCGTCTGCGCTGAAATTCTAATCATTTGCATATCTCACCTCCACTAATGCATGTTGTAAATTTCATATTATTTGCATGCTTCCTTCAGGGTGTTGCATTTACGGTAGCCAGCAGTGTATGTGTATTTTCAAGTGAAGCAGTGGAGGTATAAGCAACTACCACCAATGACAACAGTACAAGCAGTTATGCCAGAAAACCTTTTAAAATTGATTATGTGCAATTGCAAAATCTCATACAACAAAGATTATGAAAGCAAAAGAGGGCTTGAATTATCTTCTATGTGTAGTCAGTGTGCAGGATATGGATGCAGCAGTAGTCCATTGGCGGTTGAGGAATGTGATTACGCCACCACCATTGAGTTTTAAGTATAACTGCAACTGACGATACCAGGAAAAAATAATTTCAGAGTTATAAAAATTCAATATTGTAATTAAAATGTATACATTTTTTCACGTGCTGTAAGTCCTAGTGAAAAGGAATATTAAACAAAAAGAATTCAAGTCTAATGAAAATCTTTCTGTATAATGATACTTTCCGTTAAAGTCTCAAACAGTTGTCGGAATGTTGGTCGAAATTTCACAATATTCTGGTTAATCCGTGATTGATTTTGGGTTTTTTCTTCGAAACATTCAGGAAGGTTTCCAAAACATTTCCATGTTAGTCCATTTTGTATTGTAAAGAACTACTAAAATGAAAAATATTCAACACTTTACTCCAAATAATTTTTATTTTCAAGGTCGTTGTCCGCCGTTGTTCCTATAAATTTCTAAAGTGTACTGCATTGCGAAATAGTGCGTGTATGTGTGTAGGTAGTTAATTAACGTCGTACTGGAGCAACACAACGAGCTATTTAGACTATCCGGAATCAATCCCGAAGGGAAATATCCAAAGCCAACACCTCGAAATTTTGAACAAGGGTCAGATAACGAGAACAACACCTGAGCTGACACCCAACTCTCCAAACTTCCACACCAAATAGGGCTTTTAGAGAACCCTGGAATTTAAAAGTACAAAACCAAACATTTATTACAACTGCATATTTACATGACGTCGACCGTTGAACTGACGAACTTTGTTCTGAACAACCTTTATCGTCCTTCCAAATCAGAATTCCAATTCCGGTTAAAGATAAAATCGAAATTGCGCGGGAAAGTTGCACGCCAATAAAAATATTAAAATAAAAATAAATTCAAACAACAATCGCGAGTTTGAACTCGCACGCTTCAACCGTCATGGCTACAAAATTTTCAACACAAAACATTATGTGGTACATGAAAACCCTTTTTAAAAAGGTATTTTCACAAAAACAAGGTGTCTAAGTCAAAATATTTAGGCGAAATAACATTTTCTGTGAAAATATCGTAAAATCCCAAAAAATCAAAAGATAAGCATTTTTTGAAAATACCGGGAAACCATGCAAAAAGATTTTAGGAAAAATTTTTTGGAGGCATTCAGGAAATTTGACATTTCCCTTGAACATTTCCGAATGTGTTTTCCCTACTTCTTTGTTATGTTGGACTGCAAAAATGAAAAATATTCATGATTTTACTCAAATATATATTTTTTATATTTGAAAGCTCTATTAGAAAGGAATACTTCATAAGAAATCAACTATCTAAGTCAAGCATTTCGCGTGTGATGATAATTTCTGTAATATAAAATCCAAGATATCGATTATTTTGTGAAAATACCTGAAAAACCGCAACCGGATTTTCTTGGATCTGAGCATTTCCCCATTGGTTGCGCTTTGTTTTTAGGGTGTCTGGGTTTGACCTATTTTGACCTAATTTGACTGAACTGAATAATATTGATTTGAATATTTTGCATATTTTAGAAAATATATTTTCAACTACATAATCGAGTTTCGTAATCATACACTTAATAGTAACAACAGTACATGCCCCAGGAACAGTTCTTAATAAAGCTACGACTTGATCTCTTTAGAAATTATTGTAATCAAAAAATTGAGACAGATTTCATTGTAAAAAAGGATCATAGAGAATATTCACACGTCATCTCATCAACTGTGGCTTGAAATCTTTTCACTTATGAAACTAATACCTAGTTTAGCATATTCAAATACGGAACAAAATTTGATACTCATGAGAATTCTCTATATTGGTAATTTTATTGCGGCTAGTATTCAATAAAGTTCAATATTTATGTTGGATTTTGTTCCAAGATTAGAATCAGTTCAAAATATCAAGTTTTAAAATGCCCATAGGAAGGAATTTCGAAGTATTTTATTTCTAAGTCTCTCCATTGTTATTTAAGTAACCATCATTATAAATCATTTTGTGTAATTTAAATAACTAATGGTTCTTAAGATTAGCTACAAACGTAATTGATTAACCCTTGTCGACGCATAATTAAGAGCCACTGTTCTGCGCAGTTAGATTTATGGATTTCTCTAAGCAGCAGCTAAGAGTGGACAGCCATTTCAAATGGGGAAAATGGTCGCTTTTTTAGACCTCCAAGAGATTTCAACGAGATTGCTCCTCCTTCAGGATCTTAAAATTTTTGCTAATCACGAGATACCTCGTCATCAAGATATTGCTGATTATTTTTATGATGACGAGATCAAGATCTGGTCAGTTTTCTACGAAGAACGAGATATCTCGTCCATCAAGATCTGGTCAGTTTTTCTAACGACGAGATACTTCCTTGAAACAACCACCAGGAGGGTTAAGAAAGTTACCTAAGTACACATTATTTAACAAAGAAAAATTAGACAGCAAAATTAGCTCTTAGACAACAGTTGAACAGCTCTTAGACCGTGTGAATAAATAATAACAATTTTAAGGTTTGTGTCTTTTAATATCCAAATATACAATTAACTAATTGTATATTTTGAATATATTATACAATTAATTTATTAAATGAAAATATATTATATAATTAAATGCGGAGTAATTATATAATAAATTTGGAATACATTATGTGATTAAATATTACACAATTTGGAATTTATTATACAATTAATATATATTTAATTTCAATATCCAAATATTTTGAATATATACAAGGTATACCAAATATACATGGTAATTTAGCCTGTGAAAAGGGTATACCAAATATATAGAGTAATTTTGCTTATATAGAGGATATGTCAAACATACGGGGTTATTTAGCCTATATACAGGGTATAGTAAATACAAAACCTTACCATAGTATACCAAATAATACAGGGTATAGTAAATACAAAACCTTACCATAGTATACCAAATAATACATACTATACCAAATATACAAAATAATTCAGCCTATATGCTGGGTATACCAAATATACAGGTAATTTAGTCTATATAGGGATAAAGCAAATTAAGCTAGATAATCTGAATTGATAAAACGCAGTTGTGTTGTCTGTCATTTGCATAACAGAAAACCTACGCAACGCAGAAACTCGAAATTTTGCACAAAGGTAGCTTGCATATCAAGAATAAGTGTTTCGATTTTCGAGTTTGTGAGTTTTAGATATGAAAATAAGTGGGGAAAAATCCGATAAACGAATTTCCGTACGTTGGCCAATAAAAAGAGCGGATTCTGCATGAGTAGAATCAGTTAAATTCAGATTGTTTTTACCAGTATTACTGGAGAAACAAGTTTATGAAAAAAAATATTTGTACAGTATCTAAATTCAAATTACTTAAGTTTAAACGTATTTGTTTATTTCTCCAAAATATGAACAATTTACGAATATTCGAAAGATGATATAAAATAATAGAAAAAAAATTTCATTTGAAAGATTCATAATGATGAAAACTAATCTTAAAAATAAAATTGTACCACTATTACGACTTTAACTTTCATTTCGTAGGAAACGAGTCTTTATTTAATAAAAGAGCAAGAAAAAGAAACACTGCAATAAAAATTTAATTTTGCTTCTCGGTAAATCCCAGAATCAATGTTTTAATTTAATTAAATTTTGAACTCTAAGCTATATTTCTGAGTTGAGACAACGCAATGCGTTCATATTAAAGCATTTCCAGGTATGATGAATATGTGTTCTTTTTGTAAATAAATCATTACTTTTATCGGTATTTTTTTCTGAGTATTCTTGGAATCACTCCACTACTGAGTAGACTAGAAGTTGAAACCCGATTCATTTCTCACATCTTTCGGTATTCAGAATTCTACATTTTTTAAAAGATTAAAATTTCGTCTATGTTTCTTAAGCTACTACTACATTTATGTGATACATTATTTTATGTCATAAATAAATTATTTAGGAGCTAGATTTTAACTAATTACTCTTTTTGTGCCCAACATCGCCAGATACATTATTTCATTTCTTAATGGTATGTTAATTTATGTGTGATCTATTATTTCATGTCATAATTAAATTATTTAGGTATTAGATTTTAACTAATTGCTTTTTGTGTCTAATATCTCTAAAGACATGAGCTCATTTCTTGATGGTATGTGTGTATTTCTACAACTTTCCTTGACTTAACGGGCCATGGTAGACCAGTTGGAAGAGTAATAAATTAGCAACCGGAGGTTGTTCGAGTTCGAAACTAGGTCTATCCAAAGATCTTCGTGTACATGGGGGCTGGTGCACATGAAATCTGTTGTGGCCTCAAATGTCCCCACGTTGGCGCGGTGTAAAAGTTTGGAGAGAGGGATGTCAGCTCAGGTGCTGTTCTCGTCATCCGACCATGGTTCATAATTACAAGGCTTTGTCCTTGGATCTTTCCACTCGGAATCGATCCCGTACCGTCACCAATAGCCCGTTTTGCTGCTTCAGTGTGACTTTAATTAACTACCTGCCTACCTTGGTTTAACGTATATAGAGAATTCCGAATTATAAAAGGAAATCAAATAATCATAGCAAACGTTTTAAAATAAGACAGCTAATCGTACGTTGTAATTATTCATTTCTTAAATTTTGACATAGGTTTCCTTTACGAGACTATTTGATTCCGTAAAAATAGCCCGTTGTGTCGTTTCAGTGTGACGTTAATAAAATACCTACCTACCTTGATTCCTTAAAACTTCTTATTTTTTATCTGTCGAAATAAATTATTGGGCATTATTGAAAGATGTATTAGTAAAACGTTTGTTTTTTTAAAAACAGAAAACGCTGTCAAACTACCTACATTTTCTGAAAAATAATATAAAAAAATCGATTACCTTTGTTTTGTCTATGAGAGCTCAGTGCAAAGAAACGAACCATCGGAAGACGAGGATTTTACTTCCGGTTATCCAGTGCGGAATACGTACATTAAGCAAGTTCTAACACAAAACACCAGCGCCATCAAAAACCATTTAGCTTTAAAGAAAAAGCCTCAGACGGAAGATATTTAATTTTAAAAGGAGCTCTGTTATTTCATGTGCCAGTAAATGGAATTTTTGAGAATGTATTTGCTTTGAAAGAAATTATTCATGAACATCGCATAAAATAAATTTCTCATTCATTCGAGAAATTCGGAAATATCGCATCACTGATGCAAGAGTACCGGAAGTTAAAATATTAATATGGATAGGAAAAATGAGTACAATACTATTCGCCGTAGGTTTGTCATTTGAACCTGAGCAACGCCAGGTAATATTCTGCTAGTAACGAAATATTATTCAAATTCGCTGTATAGCCTGCTTAAGTACACCTTGTGGTCAAATTTGGATATACATTTGATAACAAGCGTGGAAATTATTTTCTACATTATCAACTTATCTGGTGTGGTCAAAGGAAGTGGTTTGCTTTTGGTCAAACCACATGAAATTTACAAATATCCCCATGTTTTCATTTTTAGGACAGGTCGTATTCCATTCGTTAGATGTGTCGTATTTAACAATCTATACATATATAGGGCAGAGTTGACATCTGTCTGTTTGTTCTCTATACAAATCTACACTGTTTGGCCAATCCCCACCAAATTTGGTACACTTATTCTTTGGAACCCTGCGGGTAACGTAGGCTAAATATTAACCCCCATTCTATTTGTCTTCGGTGTGCAGAGGGCTGTAACGTCCCGTCATCCTGGACAGAGCACTTGCTAGGGGGCGCTCTCTCCCGGTTTGGCTGTGCAGATGACGTCAGAGTTAACATCTACAGGAGTCGCTTCTCAAGATGACCTTGGAGGTTTTTTAGAATCTTAGAGTATGGTGCAATCGCAGATGGGGCGGTTGCGCTGAAAATCGCTCAGTATCATATCGTTTATGTATCCCGTCTGTAAATTCTTAAACTGCAGCTTTATTATTGGAATGCAAATTTTTATGATAATATAAGATTACTTTTATAGAAAGTGGTCTTTTTTTATCGTCGATATGGTTCAGGGGTCTAAAGACAATTCCAAATCCTCATAGGAATAGCATTGCGTATTTATACGATCAATGTCACACCAATTCACACTAAATTTGGTACATTCATACTGTAGAATTCTGCGGGACACATAGGTTATACATTAATTAACCCCGTTCGATTTGTTCTGGGTCTGCAGGGGGCTTAAAACAATTCGAAACCTCCATAGGAATAATATTGAGTAATATTACCATGAATTATAAACAATTCAACCCGAGCAACACTGGGTAATTCAGCTAGTCATTTTCTAAAGTTCACCTATAAGCTCAGATCATCTATGATCAGATATTCCTCTAGAAACTATATTCTTGTTTTTGAGCTTAAAATACGAAAGATTCCATTGCCTACAGGAGGACGTTTACAGAAGGTTAGTAAACATTTGCACACATTGGAAGAAAAAGACTCATTGGAAGAAAAGAAAGGTTTAGCTCTACTCCACTCCAAAGAGTCATCCTTGTGAAAGTGTTTTGAATTGAATTATTCGTAAAGCATACCCATAGAGCAATAAACTGTTTCATTTATCCATTAAGCAGAATATTAACAGATGTATTAAATAGCTTGAGTCTTAAGACGAAAATTAAATATTTACAAACGATAGGAATGCCATGTAATAAAATAAATGTAATACGTGCTCTCGGACAAACGAAAACGAATTTCAAACGTCATTTGGAATTAGATTTGTTTTTCTGCCATTCAACAATTCGATTTGTTTCTCTACTATTCTTCAATTCGCTTTATTTCTTTGGTATTCAAGAATCCGATTCCTTTCTGAGCTGTACATTGTGCGTTTCCCTTAACAAATGTGGTAGAGTTATTCCCTAATAAACCATTCAATAGGGCTTTTAAGACTGATAATCTTTCAGGAACTTCACTTATAACAAAGCACATTTTGAGGTAAGTATTCCAAGAATTAATAAGGCCGCTGTAACCCAGTTGGAAGAGTAACGGACTAGCAACCAGAGGGTAGCGAGTTCGAATCCAACCAAAGACCGTCGTGTACAAAGGGGGCTGGTGCACGTTAAATTTGTCGTGGAATCAAATTGGCGTGGTGTGGAAGTTTGAAGAGTGGGGTGCCAGCCCGATGTTTCTCCAATGCGACGTTAATTAAAATACCTACCCACCAAGAATTAATAAATTTGTGTTTTAGCCTCTCGCCTGATAATTGAATGAAAAGTCATCTATTTTGCAACTTTGTTCGATAAAACTAATTGAACATTTAAGATTAAATAACGGGAGATGGTGTCAAATATCACATACTCCCCATTCGGAACTTAAACATGTTTAAAGTTAAGGGCTTTTTACTTATATTAAGTCCCGTTGAAATAAGGATACAAGGAATAGAAATCATTGCAATTCAAGTGCGTATTATTATCTCTTGCGATGCAATCGTAAATAACGAGTACGCATTGAAATATACTTGATACTCTTCATTGTTCAATCACAGAAATTAGGAAGCGTGATACAATCCGAAATACTCATAGAATAAGTCAATCCATAAATTCTCCCAATTCAAAAATACATCTCAGACTCAGTAATAATCTCGCATAAACTCAGAATTGAATTAAACTTGCAGCTCAAAACTACTTCACAATTAATAATTCCAAATGGAACTAAAAGATTAAACTTTTTACTGGCGTTGCCAGATGGTAAATTACTTATTAATAATTTTATACTATCCCGCGCGTGTTACTACTAAGTTTCTGTATAAATATCGTTTCCGCTTTTTACTATTTTATTATAACTAGCAGAATTTCCCGGGGTTACTCGGGTTGAATTGATTAACTAACTTCAGCTTTCGTTAATAAATTGAAATTTCTATTCATCACATGTAACAATTACCACACTTTAATAAAGGTACACAATTGTTAAATGCACAATTTCACAAATGTTAATAATTGTCATATTTGACATTTGACATTTGTGTAGAATTTAAATATTTAGTAAGAAAGAAAAGACTATAGAGTGTGCCAATGTTACCCAGAATGCATAGAAAAGTTCAAATTACGCATATACTTGCCTTGTATGTAAATTAAAAACAAAAGCTTTTCCCCAAAATATCAAACAATGATTAAAAATGTTTTTAAAACTAATTAAACCACGTACGTAAATTACAGTTATTGAACGAAAAACATCAAATTCAGAAATACATCTTAAAACCGATTTTAAAAATCATTGAACAAAAAGTAATGAATGTATCTGTTTTTTCACTATAAAATAGATTCTTGGGAAATAGATAAAATAGATTCTTCTCTTTCTAACGGACACAATTTAAAAAAAAAGGCAAACGATGAAAAAAAATGTATGTGATGCTTGTACAAACACACAAACACAAAATCGGACATAGAACAGGAAGGCGGACAGACAGACACTCAAATAAGTTCAGTCACTAAATGAATGTAAGTAGTCACAGTATGCAAAGTTTCATGAAAATATATTCAATAGTTTGGGCGTAGAACGTGCACACACATACAGACAGACAACAAACACGCAAGGGACGGATTTTGCATCAGACGGGGGGCCCAAAACGTATAAAAACTAGAAATGGGTCGAAAATATGCAATGTACAAACACTCCATTCTTATTTATATAGACTAGCAAAATTACCCGGTGTTACTCTGGTTGAATTAGTTAACTAACTTCCGCTTTCGTTAATAAATTATATATCTATTCATCAAATGTAACAATTACCACACTCAGAATAGTTTGTCAATGTTACCCAGAATGCATAGAATAATTCAGACTATGCATATAAATGCCTTGTATGTCATTTAAAACAAAAGCATTTCCCCAAAATTATCATGCAATGATTAAAAATGATTTTAAAACTAAACCATTACTTACCTTGATCACAGTTATTAAACTATAAACATCGAATTGAAAATCCAGAAATGCATCTTAAAACACATTTTAAAAAAGTTTCGAACTAAAAGTAATAAACGCATCTGCTTTTACACAAATTAAAAAAAGCAAACGATTAAAAAATACCAAGTTTGCCATATTAGCTACTAGTCCTATTTTAAAAGGTTGTGTTCTGTATATTTTATTTATAATGGTTTATTCTCTATTGTGTGTCCCAAATATTCAGAATTTTTTATATTTCGTAAGGAAAATATGAGGCCCAAAATAAAGTATTAGAATTTAAATTCCGTAAAAATACTTTTTGGGAAAAATAATTGATTTTTCAGCAACACTGGTAAAACAATCCAATTGTAATGATCAATATACCTTCCAACTACTCTAAGATTACCAAATTTTGTTAGATTTAAGTATAGTTACTCATATGTTTTAACATGAAAGCAAAGAAATTTTAAATAATGTATTCACTAAACTGAAGTATGGTGTATCAAATATAGAACATTGCATTAAAATATATTGAAAATAATGTTATGTGACACTTGTACAAACACACAAACAGAAAATCAAACATAGAAGAGGAAGACGGACAAACAGACTTACTCAACTAAGTTCAGTCACTAAATGAATGTAAGTACTCACAGTATACAAAGTTTCATGAAAATATAGTTAACAGTTTGGACGTAGCACGGGCACACACATACAGACAGATGGACAGACGTACACCAAACGCTCAAGAGACGGATTTAGCATCAGAAAGGCCCAAAATGGATAGCAAACTTTAAATGGGTCGAAAATATTCAATGTACAAACAAACACTACATTCTTATTTATATATGCTATCGTTTGCCTTACTCGTTTCCTTATGAGGCAATTTATGCCAAGCTAAATATAGGCGGCGATAATATTTCTGCGGCCATACGTGTTTCCTGTAAGTATTCTAAGCGTGACGTGATTTGGCTTATTTTACGAATATGATTTCAGCACTTCCCCAGTAAAAATTTCAGATAAATTCCGAATCGATATGTGACAGTTGATTGATAAATACCATTTACATTAAACGCCAAACATTGGCGAAACGGCGATAAACTACATTTTAAGGCAATCCCGAAATGTGTGATGCGAGGGCATTTGGACCATCGACCTTCTAATGAAATAGACGGAGCATGTGCCCGCAGTTTCATGTTATTTCTTCCAGTTGCTCGGTTTGAAGATCTGTCATGTGATTGTAGGGAAAAGCATGAATCCTAAGTTATTGATTGGTTAAAGTGATTATCCAAAGCGATCAAAAACACTAGTTTGCGCTTCAATAGTCAATCGGCTAAGTCGATTTGTGATTTACAATTTAGAGATTTTACGACAACGACTCCGCCCACATGCTCTGTCTATTTCATTATAAGGTCGATGCAAGTTTGTCTTCTATATATTATGATAATCTACACTATTAATGTGTGATAGTTTGAATGTTTGAAATCTATCTTCGTCTCAACCACAGCACGTAGAGATCTGAGAGAGATGTCAAAATACGCAGAATAAACCGAGAAAGTTATTCCGCCCCTTTAAAATTTTCACAAATTTAAATTTTAGCATAAAATGTTCAAAAAATTACCTGATTGGATAGAGTGCCGTGACGTCACTGGCTGATTCCGTAACGCTTCCGTAGCGGTTTTTGCCCCAGCTTTTTTATTATGTTTTTGTTGTCAAACTTGACTTAAATATTCGTGTTAAATTCGAGAAAAAAACGTAGAAATTGTTCAAAATTCAATATACAGTACTTTTTCGTGTCTTACATTTTACTGCTTTAAATATATATTTAATACATTACTTTTTCGAGCCTTATATTCACTTCTTTAAAAAAGCATTATTTTTTATAATTATTTCACATCCAATACAGCAAACCTGTACAACTCAACTCTTAAATCCATCGTATTTTGGAATTTCATATTGTTTACTGCTACCTTTTTTATAGCGATTATTTTTTTGCGTTGTAATTACTCTTTTTTTTTTTTTTTTTTTTTTAACGACAATGCCAAAAAGAAAACTTTCCATAACAAGCAATTCAGCTAAATATAAACTACGTGATAGACGTCACAATGAATCTAAGGAGCAAGCTACCAATAGAAGACTGGTCGAAGCTGAACGTCAGGGTGAAATTGGGAAATTTACTTGAAGAAGACTTGCAATGAGACGGCGAAAAATATACTATGTCGTTTACTAACAATCAGTTATCCCGTGACACATTAAACCATAAAACTTTTAAATCCGAATAATAATAATGATAAATTTATAGAATTGTATAACAGTGAATCTATAAGAAGGCATGCAAAAAAAAGTAAAAAATCCAAGAGGGAGGTATTTACTAACACGTTGTCCTCCGCAACGCTGGGCCATACAGCTAGTTTTATCTTAATAATATGCGTTGCTTTAAGTATCCAATTTAATTTAAAAAATTCTTAAATTTTTATTAAATATTAGCCTTGCAACACTTCACAAATAAGAAACTAATTCAATCTTTCGCAATTATATTCATTTTCTGGGAAATAGCAGTTGAAAATGGTTCTAAGAAAATATTAATAAACTCCAGCATAAATAGCAAGCAACAATACAATTTGTAATCAAATTCATTTTTTGAATATTTACATACCTTTATCTCATATTCAAGAAAATATATTAATGTATGAATAAAACTTCATTATACTTGAGTAATGCCATTTTACGTAGCTTATATCGCTTATTGGCTTACTCAAATTGAATCATTTAAATATTACTTTACAAAAGAAGATGACTTGGTATTGAACAGTTTTTGCGATGATATGAATTTCTTAACTTTTCTATTCATAAATATTTACTCATTTTACGTATTTGCCGAAGTTAATTTCAATAAATTCATCAAAATGAATAAACAATCCAATCTTTAAATATAATAAATTTAATTTCCTGAAATTCCAATTCAAACTTTTCTAGAAGTAAAAAATCAAATTAAAAGTCGAAACACCACCATTTGCTTTAATCTAAGTCAGATGAATTATTTGTAAATTTACTTACAAAAACAATTATTTTATATATAGGAAACTTAATGATAATATCATAGGCACGTTCCTTCAGTTCACTCGAAAAAAACCCTGGTATTTTTCCAGTAACAATAATAATTCACCCATTCCAATATATTAACAAATTTATTTCATTTTATTCTTATTTTCAACAACTAAACAATTCGGTTATCCACATGAATATTGTTCACTTCCTGAAAAGAAGCTTGTGGCGAATTTAGCTACCCCTACAAAAATTAACTTACGATACAATAGTATATAAAGCAGTGTAACCCAACTCTACCATGGAGCACGTTTTAGTAGACAAAAGTTGCACTGTTTCACACGAGCTTGCCAAATTGGTAACTAACGGACGTGATTTGAACAAGCAAACTATATTAAAAACAAACTTCGATGGATGGTCCACGATGAGTAGTTGAATTGCCAATGCTAATCACTTTCAACAACAGTCTGAGGCTCTGCGATAGCAGACACTGCTCATTTTCCTATCATGGCTTCACTCAATTCGTTGCTGTTCAGCCTTCTCTTCAAAGGTGACCCACATTCGGTTGCTAAAGGCAACACAGAACAATTACAATCACAATCTTAAAATTGCTTGACCACTCATACGAAAGTACACCCGTGATCTTAATCCAGCTCTAACTGTCCCACGCAAATGGCAATCACTAAACTAGTGGTGGCATTTATCGAATTCGGCTACCGCTAAATTCTGGAGGGGGAGTATTGTGGCGAACTTGGCTACCACTACAAAAATTAACTTACGATACAATAGTTTTTTGCAGTGTAACCCAACTCAACCGTGGATCACTTTTTAGTAGACAAGAGTTGCACTGTTTCACATGAGCTATCCGATAATTTCCAAAATACATCATTAAACATCAAAATGTCATCATATATAGTTTTAACCAAGTGAACTATTCACCAAATGTATTCACTCACAATAGATAATTGACTCATATTCGAGCTGGTAAATATGAAACTATTTTACTTCAATAAAATAAATTATTGCATAAATGTTAGTCTTGCATATTTCTTTAACTCCCATCGCTTATGTCTAACTCAAATTCAATCCATTTAAGAATTGAGTTTTTTAAGAGATTGAACTTTTTCAAATCTGTTCTTATTTTTTCCATTTAAAAAAATGACATTTACTCATTTAATATATTGAAATAACTTATAAAAGATAAGTATAAAGGTAAACGTACAAAGTTTTAAAACTATGGAAATATTAACGAGCAATTTAAGAGAGAAACAACAATAGTGTTCATTTTCTAATTGAGCCATATCCTGAGTATCCTATCAAAGTATCGTCATTTACAAGTCTAAATCTAATTAGTGAATTCAATATTTTTCGAAATAAACTTTGAAATATACGTATATCCAAACACAAACGAACAATTTAGTAGTTCATATTATGTTTACTTTCTAAGCGAAACAACTGAACTTTAACCAAAGAATACCGTTATTTATAAATATAAATTGAATTAATAGAAAATACACACATCGGTTTACAAATGAAACACATTAAATCAAAAAACAATTACTAGAAAGCGAAGCGAGTAAATTTCAATTCCTTATTCTTTACTCACTGAACCTGTTTATCAAGAAAAAATCTAATCTCCAAGCAAAAAAAAAAGCTGAGTGAATTTCCTTATTTTCAACATCACATTTTGGTTTAGAAAAGCAAAAGCACGCAGATTTTGAAAGCTTTGTCTTAGAGTGTTTGTCTTCATCTAAGTCGACTATATAAAGGACGATTATTTTGTGTTTAAAAAGCTAACAATACGAAACAGCATTTCTTACTCTAATAAAGAAATTTTGGGATAAATACCAGCTTCATGTCTCAGCTCCGGTTACTTATTAGTCTAAAAGATAATAACAATACGCTACTGTTATTTCCTACTCTAATAAAGAAACTTCGGGATAAACACCAGCTTAATTTCTCAGCTTCGATCGCTTACAAGTCTAACTCAAATCCAGTCACATTTAACAAACGACTGATTTCAATGTTCAATAGAAAATAAATTTGGATATTGATCTGAAATCCTTATCATCTTCCATTAGCAAACACAAAGCAAACAAAGCGCTAAGCCTCAAATTTGCGAGATTAACACCGGTATCTCATTAAGCGGTTTCCTGCATCACAATACGCCCTTCTGTTGCATCATCCGAAAGGGACGTAAACAGTTTACCGCAATTAAAAGCTTTACGAGTTTTATTTCTTTCCATTTTGCTTGGAATTAATTACATCGGCATAAAATCCTTATGGTTAATTTAACAAGTGCGACGGCTAATTTGAGTCATTTAGGAAGCAAAAACATTCTGCGTGCACATTTTCCCCTTTGGAGTTGCATTGTTTTAATTAATTAGTTACCAGAGTAAATGTATGAGAAGATCTAATTAAAATATCATTTGTTTATCTTGCAGGCATTTATACTTGTTTAATTAGTGGAATT
Source organism: Meta bourneti (assembly GCA_933210815.1). Classification (NCBI taxonomy): domain Eukaryota; kingdom Metazoa; phylum Arthropoda; class Arachnida; order Araneae; family Tetragnathidae; genus Meta; species Meta bourneti. The sequence goes on along the minus strand of OW119924.1, from coordinate 101,131,742 downwards.
TTGGGGAAAAAATATATTGGGTAGCTGATACAACTGGCCTTTGATGAATTTTTAGCTTTAAATATGTATTGAGGTAGGTTTCGCTTTATACGAAGCCAAAGGCAGTTTTTGTAATATTTTCAATTACCATTTCGTTTGAGAATTTATTTGTTTATTAAATTTAGCTTTAAAGTAAATAGAGTTAATTTATTTCTTGGTAGTAGGCTTCATTTCATGCGGTTTCAGTATTATGAGATTATTTGTATTATTTTCTCAGTGTTTGTTCAAATAACTCGAGAACGGTTACTTTCTAGTTGGTCGATGATTATTAAGTATTTACGTTGCAATATCGATAGAGAAATGCATCTAAGCAGTTTATGTATGATTGATCCCTTTTCAGAAATTTTAGATAATGCTCTAGAGGCATATTTAAATTTAAACAAATTGAGTTGTATTGGAAATGGTATCACTTCGGCTTAAAGAGAAGCACTCTAAGCCTAAAATAGTCCCGAGAAAACGAAGGGGGAAAACTTCTACTCATTAAGCTAAACTCGTTAAGTATGTTTTTGAAAAAGAAATGTAAAATTTTTGGACTTCACCAGTCAAAAAATTACAACATTCTGGTCACAAAAGCTAATCTTGCACATTTTCACTTAATGTTTCATTCGTAAGTCCGACAATATATTTGGTATTAAAAGAACCTTTAAACACGCAAGAATAAATTAAAAAAAGAAGTTAAAAATGGAAATGTTTATGTAACCCTAACTATTATATCAATGCTTTTTCTTGCCATTATATACGTATATTTAGATTCTGTATACACTTATCAATTAGTTATTCACTGTTGTACAAGTGCGGAGGTTTTTGTTTTGTGTGTGTAGTTTTTCACACATTATAATGTAACTGTATCTTTTAATGGAAAGAATAGATAAAAAGATGAAATCTATGTTTTGAACTTGCTGAGGCATAGCTCTTAAGGAATGGAATTTTGTGTATCTTCGCCTTTCAAATGAAACACACTAATTCAAATTTTCGAGATGTGCGTTTTTTAGCTTTTCTAGACCAAAATATAGTGAATTTCAGACTGGTGATGTGCCCACAAACATTTTTTGCTTTGCGTGACGGCATCTTGAGAAATACTCTTAGTTACTATAGCTGGGGGTTGGTGCACGTTGAATCGGTCGTGACCTCGAATGTCCTCAAGTTGGCGGGTGTGGAAGTTTGGAGAGTGGGGTACCATCTCAGGTGTTTACCTCATCATCTAACCTTGGTTCAACATTATGTGGTATTGTACTCGAATCTTTCCCTTGGGGATTGATCCCGGACCGTTGTCAATAGCCCATTGTGCTGTTTCAGTGTGACGTTAATTAACTACCTACCTTACTTTGTGTAGTAAAGAGAGTAGAATCCCCCTAATCCGTTTTCTCAATGATATGTTTTTTGACATAGTGTGTTTCACCTGTAAACCGACGTTATCTGAGTACATAATGATTAAGTACAATGCGTAATTAGACGTTGTTTAATTTGACTTCATATTTTATTAGGTGTGCATATATCATTAAATTTCACTCCATAGCCTGAAACTTCCATTGCATTTCTTTGACCTGATAGTATAAACATTTTCAAACTTTATTTTAGGAATCGTACATTTTCTGTTTCAATACCTTTAACACAATTCACATTATTAACGACAAGCTATATTAAATAGAACGCTCCATGCCAGAAGGTATTAAGGCAACTTCAAAAATCCGACTCATTACATTAAAAGGTCTTTATAATTGGCTCTCTGAAGTGATTACATAAAACAGAAGCCACTTGGAACAAAACCTTCCCTAAATTAATAAGTTAACAGCAGCAATTACTTTCACATTTTATTCAACAGGTAGCGTTCGTTTACATAAGTGCTCCAATTTGCAAGACGTTTCTTTTTCGAAAAACAAATTGTCTAAAGTAAAAGACAAACTATCCCTGCAAGAGAAATCTCTTTTTTTCCTCGCAGAAATCCTCGATGTCGCTGTTTTCCCTAAGCGCTCAGTATGTCACTCTGGCACAAAGCTTGGGGGTTGTAGCAGACGAGAGGAAATCCAAATTCTCCGGAGACTAGCTTCTCTTGTTCTTTCGAATACAAAGTGTAAACAAAGGCCTCACAGCGGGGCTTCCCGTTGTTTACCTTTCGAATACTTTTGTTTGATTCCTGCGTTCGAGAACAAGCGAGATCGGAAGAATTTAAGAGCATTTTGTAATACTTTGCAGCATTCGCAAATCAGACTGGTCCTTACTGCGTGTTTCTTTTTCGCGTGTAACTTGAGTTTTTGCGAAAATAATGTTGAAAAGGTTTGGGAGAAAATACTGTTTCGTTTTTAATCTGGAAAGCCATACAATAGTTCTTACAAGTTGGAATTGGGTAAAGCTCTCAGTCGCTTTTACTGTTTTGTGAGTATTCTGTTTTTTCGTAATTTAAATTCAAAGTTAATGTTATTTTCAGCTCTTTGATGTCAGATAATATTGAAATTAGATCTAGAAGAGCTTTGTTTTAATGGTTTGTCTTCATAAGTTAGAATTACTACGATTGGAAGTCGTTGAAATATAAGGTGATGTTTATAGAAATGCAAATATAAACGAATGAGATCAGGTATATAAGACAGAAAATATGATTGAGAGCATTTAGTATTCGCAAATCAGACACTAGTTCTTACTGCGTGTTTCCTTTTTCGCGCGTAACTTGAGTTTTTGCGAAAATAATATTCAAAAGGTTTGGAAGAAAATATACATACCGTTTTGTTTTTAATCTGAAAAGCCATGTAATAGTTCTTACAAGTTGGAATTGGTTAAAGGTCTGAGTCGCTCTTATTATTTTGTGAATATTTTGTTTTTTCGTAATTTAAATTAAAAGTTTATGTTATTTTCAGCTGTTTGATGTCAGATAATATTGAAATTGGATTTGGAAGCACTTTTTTTTAAAGATTTGTTTTCGGAAGTTAGAATTATTACTTTTGGAAGTCATTGAAATATGAGGTGATATTTATAGAAATGCAATCATTAACGAATAATCAGGTATAAAACAGAATGAGAGGGATTTCCAGTAAACAAAGCACCTAGAGACAAGGATTTTACTTGTTGGCTAATACGGAATACTGTCAGAAAGCCCGTTCTACCACAAAACTCGTCATCTATATTTAGCTTCACAGAAAAGCTCAGATTGCTTTCAAAGGATTTAAATTACGTTTATTTCAATCGTTTGTAAGAATTTCATGTTTAATGGATCAGGGGTATGAAATTTGTAGAGCAGATTGTTTTGCAAAGTTTTCTGGTGTTCATAGAATTGGTATATAAAGTCTATTATAAAATGTTTAGTCGAGTAATAATAAATTTCCTATGTAGTGAATATTACTTTTATAACTTCATTATAATTCTACATTAAATTTTTATGTAAATTCAATATAATTTTCTTGCGCAGTATTTTTCAAACTTGCACAATTGACACCCTGTTTGCAGCGGCATCACCATAATTAAAACTTCTTAGCCAAAAATATCGAATCGAAAAGCGGTTGAACTAGCTCAATCCGCCTTAAAAATTAAGGGATACAAAGGCGTATAATTTGTCAAAGCGACTTAAGAGATTCAAGTAAATTTGCACTTCCGATGTTTAAAGCCCAGGTACTACAGCGAAATTATATATTCTTCCCGGGAAACATAAAGGTTGATGAATATTCAGTACTCTTCAATGTATTTAGTACAAGTCGGAAGTTAAGCTTGAATTTAAGTGACCTCTTCGACATGCCTGATATTTAGCTCATGTGTAAGGTAATGGACCTTTTATTTCGCGCGAATATTTTATTTAAAAGCAGCATCGGTTCAAAATTGCACGGATTTTACATGCAGATTTCACTTGAATTATGCGCGAATCAACAGCATACTGTGTTGAGTTTAAATCTTGCGCTTGTCCATTGACAACAGTGAAAGAAGATTCCCAAAGAGCAAACGGACTATCTTTATAAAATTAAACGGCTAGAGGAATTAGGTTCCTATACTCGATTTCTTGACATTTACATAAGGTCATGGATTCCTACATATCCGAACGAGAAATTCTTCCAGTTTCCTTCTACCCATACTTGATTTGTGTGGTAGCCTATGCAGTTGCCAACTGTTTCGCATGCCTAGATAAAGTATGCATATTAAGTGGGTATAGTATTTCCATAATAGATTGCCAACTAATTTCGTGCATGAATTCAAATTATCAGCTTCTAGACAAGTGATATGGATTTCTCCAAATGTTTGTGAAGAATCCTTCCAAATTCCGAGGCCGTCGCGACTCAGTAGGTATGCCCACGGCTCTTGCAACCTTCGAGTTGTTGGCGGAGCAGGTTCGATTCCTGCCAGGTACATTCCTCTGTGAGTGTATTTCTGTCTTCTGTGTCAGTAAAACTTTCATTAAGTGTCTATTACTTGATATTGTATGTTTTGTGTCTGGCACAGCATGGCCAAATATGGCTCTTGCGCCATAAAACCGCAACAAACAAACCAACCTTCCAGGTTTCATTCGGAGATACTTGATATTAGTGCGAACCAACTGCAATAGCTAATATACTAGGAAAGTTCTGGAAGACTAAACGAGATATTTTAAAATATCAAACATTCGGAGGAATTCCGGGCATAAGGCTGCAATCCGGAAAATGAGAGGACAGACTTGGAAGCAAAGAGTGAAACTATGCAGCTTGGTTTAACCGACCCTTTTCAACATATTGAAAATGTGTTAAGAATGCAATGAAATCATACTGGTCTGGAACTAGGAAATATCAAACAAAGTCCATGATACTCGGCCATCTATTACCGTATTCAGCAATACAAATTCATGTAGTAAAATGAAGCACAATTGTCAAAACTTTGCATAAGTCATACGCATTTTACACATAGACATTTATATTCGGAGAACCTTCTCCATTGTTATCGACTTTTTATAGTAATTTTACTGTTCGACAAATTTTGACTGAATAAGATTTCAACAAAATAGGCAAACCGGATTTCAAGTTTATAATTCAACCTTAAAAACCCTTTTAGGTGAGTCTTACCACATAAATTAATTTTTATTGATCAGTGACATCCATTTCATAAATTATATTTAGATTTGTTTCCCTTGCCTAATTCAAATTTGAAACCGTAAATTACTGAAATTCATATGAATTCATTTTCATAATTAATATTTTAAATTTTCTGTTTTGTTCTTGGCCAAATGTGGTCCTTGGGTCATAAAACCAATTCAATCTACTAATCCACGGAAAGCTGAATGAATCAATACTCCATGGATGAACCAAGAACTCCGTTCTCAGTTACATCATGCACATTCCGATGATAGTTCCAAAGAGCAGGGTCACCTTTCACTCGAAAAGTATCTATAAAAGCTTTATTTAATTTCATGATCCAAACTGCATTTCACAAGACGAAGAAAGCAGAACCGTTTCTTGGAGTACGATTCATAGATCTAAGATTCTGAACAGAGATAATATTTCCATCCGACTCTAAACGAAACGAACGCAGAAAAAAGGGACATAAATTTAATTGAAAAACTTTCCGATATCCAATACTGGCTGGAGGGGGAGCAGAGTGTTGTCTTTCAATCGCTCATGGAAGCAGCAGCAACAAAAATAAACGACTATCCGAAGCACATTTCATCAAATCTCTCCAGATAAAATAATGCCTGTTCGGTAATGCGATTTCTTATGATTTCATCCCTCTCTCTCTCTTCCGACGACCCCACAGCGCTTTGGCGAAAATCCTTGGAAACGGCGATAATTTCACACGCTCGCCAAGTAACCTTGCGGATATTTTCCCGATTTTCCGATATGGATCGCGATCCATCTTCCGGAATGTGAGGGGGGGCTTCCTGCCTTACCCCGCTGCTAAATAAGAAATACTCCGGAATGAGATCGTATGTTACGGAGATTCCGAAAAATCCACGTAGATGACGGACCGCTGTAATCAAGTTGGAAGTGAGATTTCCTTCTTCCTCCAATCGGGAACGCTGTGACCCTATTGAGCACTTTGGCTTTTCGGGAGTAGGACCTTTAGCATCTGTTGGCTAACTATCGGAAAACGGAATTTTTGCTTCTGAGTCTTTGGTGACGAAAAGGAACTGTGTTTGAGTACATTCTGCAGAGTGTAGGCTTCTTTAAAACATGGTAGATTTTTCAATTTAGGTGGAAATTTATAAGTTGAGACAACTAACGGAATAATTATTGGATTACTTATTAAGATCTAAGTATAAACAGACAGGACTCGAATATAAATTAGAATAGATTCTCTATTTCGATAAGACTTTTATGTAACGTAAGGAATATGTTTTTAATTTCTTATGTTCACTGACAACTTCGATACTACAAGGGATGAACTTACGCTTAGGTAGGTTGGTAGGTATTTGATTATCTTCGCACTGGAGCGATTGGCGGGATCCGGGATCAAACCCGAAGGGAAAGCACCGAGGACAACACCTCGTAATTTTGAACTACGGTCATATGACGAGGTCACACCTGAGCTGGCACCCCACTCTTCAAACTTCTACACCACGCCAACATGAGAACATTTAATCCACGGCAGATTTAACGGGCACCAGTCGCTGTGTGCACGACGGTCTTTGGCTGGATTCGAACTCACAATTTTCCGGTTGCTTGTCAGTATTCTTCCAACCGAACTAAGGCGGTGCCTGATGATGAATTGACGGGAACTGGGGTTTGGGAAAAGAACAATAATGAAGTAGGCTTTTGTACAGAAGTGGATTACGTAACGAATATTTATAAAACGGACTTTAGCATCTGTTGGCTCGCTATTAGAAAACAGAATTTTTGGTGACGAAAATTTTGTGTTTGAGCATCTTCTGTAGAGCGTTAGGCTTCTTCAAAATGGGGGAATTTCCAATTTAGATGAAGATGTATAAGTCAAGATATCTACTGGAATCATTATTGAATTATTTAATAATCCTAGGAACGAAAAGAGATTTCAGTTGTTATGTAGCTTTACCCTACAAAATACATAATGACTAGATATTCCCATCGATTGGTTGAAATAATCCTAAGAAATATTCTATTGCGTAAGGAGGTTTAAACTGGTTAGATTGCAGGTTGTAGAACAGATATAATGCGTGCGAACCCCTCAAAAGATAAAGAAAAGGTAGTAAGTGTAGATACAAGATGTGAATTTAAAACATAGTTATTTCTCCTCTATTTAGATACGACTTTAAAGTAGCGAAAAGAATAATTATTTATTTCTGATTATATATTTTTAACTGAATATTTGTGAAGGAACATACAGTGAATTAACCATAGTTACATCTAAAGGACAATCACCAACATCCATGTGTTTACAAACCGAAATTCGACCCTGGAACCAACTGGTTGGCAAACGAACGCTAAGACCACTATACCAGTTATGCGGCTTGCTTAAAGAGTAACAATGAGAACAACAATAGCACGCCTACTAATGTAACAAATTTGTTAAACTCACAAAGAAATTGAAGCGCTATTTTGCTAATGATTCTTAGGGCTTCCAAAATAACAACTCTCTCATAACCATTATATTTTGAGGAAAATTCTCTATACTGGTTCTAAGTTTCGGTTTATTCTTTACAGAGCTCTGTTTTAAGCACATTTTTGGCATTACAGTATTTTCTGTTACGGTGATGCCCTTTTATGTCAACATGTAAATACTTCCAAACATTTCCTTCACAATTTATTTAAAAAAATTTGTTAGAATATGTTCTTATTTCTAACAGAAGATAATAAATTTAAGAACTAAATCAGGTGTCCCTAAATGTATTGACGAGAGGAACTTTTGGATATTAGAAAGCACACCACTATGGATATGTGACGCCATTTGCAACTGCTGTCGTCGAATAAATAGATTCCTAAAGTAGATAAAAAATAAAGCTAAATTAATATTTATTAAAATATAGCGATGAAAACAGGTAATGTTTCGGTAGACGGTAATTTTCACCCATCATCAATACTGTTAATTCATTAAGGTTTTTAAACCCTAGTAGTAATCCACGTTGCTGTTGGTGACATTTTTTCGATGATTCTTCGTTTCCATGACCTCAAACAATGAAAAAAAATAATCAGCCGACAAAAGTAATTTCTATTATTTTCAAATATTTCAGACAATATCTGAATATATTTTTTACTCCAAAAACCTCAATAAAAAACCCGAAATAGTAATAAAATATCCTAGCGAAGAAAATCGGTTGTGTTTCGGTTAATGGTAATTCACACCAATCATCAATGCCGGTAATTCATTAAAGTTCATTCCTAGTGATTCTCTACGTCTTGTAAAATTACTTTTTGTGACATTTTAGGGATACTTCCTTTCATGATTTCAAACAATGAATAAAAAATTAATCAGCCTACGAAAGGAAACTATTATTTTCAAATATGTCAGACAATATCTGAATTTTATTTATTTTTACTCCAAAAACCTCAGCAAAAACCTTAAATAGCAATAAAATATCATAGCGGAGAAAAACGGTAATGCTTGGGTTATCGGTAATTCTCAACCAATCACTGATGCAGGTAATTCATTAAAGTTTTGAAGTCCTGGTGATTCTTTACGTCTTGTAAAATTACTTTGGTGACATTTTCGGGATACTTCCTTTTCATGACCTCAAACAATGGGCAAAAATTTGAGCAGTTGACAAAAAGAAATTATTTTCAAGTATTTCAGACAATATCAGAACTTTATTGTTATTTTTACCCCAAAAACTGATGTCTCGGAAGGGATTTTTACCACTATTGAACGAAAATTGATGGTGATTGAAATTGAATCTTCAGCATAGGTATTTTTTTAACAATATAAAAAATAACATGAAGAAATAAATAGTCTGACAAAGAGAATTGGGACTGAAAATAACTGAAATTCTGATTGATGAATTAGGGTTTGAATTTACATCGTTTTTTTTTTCTGTACTGTGATACCTGTTTTCAAATAAAATATAATATAATATTAAATAGTATTGATTAAGTATATCAAGTGTCGTAAGCTATAAGAGATAAGAAGATGGGAAATGTTGACAGCAACTATTTTGATAATACAAGTTAAATGTTTTATTATCTGGTTTTTAAGTAACCTGAAGAAACAACGAATAAATAATACCTACTGATTACGGATTTTTGAGGAATGAAGAAAACTGTTGCAACCAGAACAATTTACGAAGCAATTTCTGAATACTCAACATATTAAATATTAAATTGTGTCAAGATTGTTTTGTTAGATTAAGTTTCATTTCTCAGCCTATTCAACAATCGAAATATTCGAATCCGAAATGATTCATACCGAAATGGAATACGGGAGGTGTATTTATAGTTACAAAAAGAGACATTTTTCATCGTCGAAACAGTTGAAGAAACAAATGCTCTTGAAGTGGAAAATGGCTCTTTAAAATAGCAGGAGCTTATAAAAACAGACATTTTATTCTTATTTCTATAACACGTTCGTAAGATTTATTTCTTAAAGCCTATTATTATTGCTTTAAGAAATCTTGTCGGAAAATAGATTAAGGTCAAAAGAACATGTTTATGTATTTACAATCAATGTTTACATATTTCAGCATTTGAATCAACAGTCATGGTTACTAAGAAGTAGTAGCGACTAACCATTACATATCCTGTTTCGAATATTTATATACAATGGGTAACAAAAGTATTCGCCCATTAGTAGTTTTAGTTTTTAAAGTATTTTGTTACTATTTTCATGAATTTTATCAGGATGTAATGTTGAAATTACGATTTAAAATTTTCCCAAGAAAATCTCTGTCTTCTTATTTTAGCCTCCCTTACAAATAATCGAATAATTATTAAACATTTTGATAAAATATTTAAAATATAAAGTATAACCCATGAAATAAGTGAATAAAAGTATTCAGCCACCTACAATAAAAATTACAAATGTGGAAAGAAAACATAAAATGCATGTCTGTAAGATTTGTTTGCATTTTGTCTTACAACTTAGATTTTTTTCGAGTCTAAATATTGTTTGCACAAGGTATTTTGTTAAACTGGAATCTATTTCACTCTATTCTGCTCGAAGGTAGATGGATTTTCAATGTACTTCGCTATTTTATCATGTAATTTTTTTGTGATTTCTTCAAAAGGTAATTATAGAATACAAATAATCAAAATTTAGGTTAGATTAATCTTTTAAAACCAACAAGACCTTTGTATGGAAGTCAATACTTTTTGCATTGCTGACATGATGAACCAAAATTCGTACTTTAATTCAAATTTCAGCCAAAAAATATTCACATTTATTTTAAAATATCAATGTATGTATATAAATATGTCAATGTATCAATGTAATAAAAGTATCACTGACCGAACTTTGATTTGACTTCTTTCACACATTTTTTTCTAATTTGCACATTTCCAAAGACATTAATTCAGCTTTGAAAATTGATTGTCAAAACTTCAATTCATCATTGAATATTACCTTTCAATTTGAAAGAAGCTCAAGTCAAAGTGTGATCTGTGGCCTCTGTTAAATGCAGTGTCTAATGATTTAAATGTGTGTATCGGCAGTTGGAATTTATTGCTAGTACTAAGGTGCAGTTTGTGTAGATTGATCTTTCTAATAGAAATTTGAAAAATTTCGGCGGTACATTTGAATTGAAGTACATATTTTGGTCCACCATGACAGTAGTGTTTGTCTACAAAGGTGTAGTTGGTATATAAAAAATCCTAAAAGACCTAAAATCTGACCTCACCTGAAAGATTTTTTATCCTATTGTTACCTTTATGAAGAAACCTGAAGAAATCATACATTTATTATGTCATAAAATAGTGAAATTCATTAGAAATCAGTCTTCACATAGAATACAGAGGAATTTTTTGAACGATTTTAATGGACTGAAAATAAATTTTTTACATGAAATTTTTGTGTTTTAAATGTTCTACTTGATAGCCCTTATTATTACCCCCTTGTTAACTACTATCTTTCTACACCTTAATTTCCATGGTAATAATTATCTTTGTAGTATTGACAGAGGTATTTTGTCCCGTTCTTGTTCCACAGTTTTCCAATTCCTTGAATTTTTTTCGGTCGACGTATCGATAATGCTCTTTTTAAAAGTCCAAAAGCACAAAAGTCCATGGGTGAGACATCTGGAGATTTAGCATGAATATCAGACTAGGGTATTGATAGTTTCTTGTTCCATTTTTTTCAAGATTTTAATAGTGGATTTAGATGTGTGGCTGCTTTCTTTATCCTGATGCAGCTCTACTGATTGTTGTCACTGTGGGTAAAGATTTGGTATTCCTTTTTTTAATATCGGCGTTAAAAAATGAGCTTGATAGTATGTGGGAGGTGATTTTTACATGTTTTTCCACTCTCTTTACTTTTAATTTTCCATAACATGCAAAACCGCGACAATCATAAATCCCTTAGGGAAAGTTTCTTTAGATTCTTTGAACCACGTTTAAAGATTTTTATCCTCTTTTATGATAATAAAGTGTTCCTTTTTTTATTGCAATCATTTGAATACACCCACGCCTCGTCTATTTGGTCACATTTTCCATCTTTCTCCAGCTAAATGCTTCTCATACAGAATTCTGCAGCGAGTTCTGCATTCTGAAATATGCCGTGGGGATAAACTATGAACATTGTATTTTTTGGCCTTTTTAAGATTGAAATCACTGTTAATTATTTTATTTACAGTTGAAACTGAACATTTTGTTGACTTTGCCATAGTCCTTTGACTCTGCGGATTCTCTTTTAAAATTATAAAGATCTTACCTTACAAATATTCTCAGAAATTCTTTTCTTTTTTGGATACGTATTTGGAAGTATTTTTCCACTTTTAAGTTTTTTCCTTTCTTATTAATAACATTACTTATCGTACCTTTTGATATCGAAAAACCATGTCTTTTACAGCGTTTTTGAATAATTGAATAGGCATAATTCACTTCGGAAAGCATCATAACACCTTAAAGCTTAAAATAAACAGCCTTCCATCCATTACTTATTTAAAAGGCCATTTTGAAAGTAAACAAAACTCTGAGTTAACAGACGATAAGTTATAGTTCAACTATTTAACTGCTGTGAAAATAAAATTCTTTCGTAGGACATAATTTTTTACAGCTCATCAAAATCGTTCGAAAAATGTCCGAACAGCCTCTGTAGCATAAATAAGTTCCAGTTTGTCCAAATAACTGGATCAAACAATGATATTTAAACTCAAAACAATCTAAGGTGTAAAAGAAATAGCAAAACCCAATCTTAGAACTGAAAACTTTACAAAAGTGTATTTCCATAATCTTAGTACTAAATTTCAACACTTTAAGTCTGTGTCAAATGTGTGAATACTGACCTTTTTATAAAACCGTGGACTGCACTAACTAAAAAAAATACATCTATTTTAGTGGTAAAACTGGATTTACAGCTTCTTTAAAGAATTCATAATTTTATTATTTTATGCATGGAAGGAAAGTTATTTCAAATCTCACCAACAGTGTGAAAAACAGCATTTAGTTTCACACAAAATCTAATATACAACAATTTAACTCCCAATACATCAAGAATTGAGCGTTACTTCCAGTAAAAAAGAACTTTTTAATGTTGCATAATACTGAGGTCAACCAGATTGTAAAAAATCTACGAAATACTCTTAATGAAATTTCATTAATTAAAAATAATGATTTTACTTACATTTTTTATATTGAGCACGGCTACAAAAAGGACAAACTATTGCAACATTGATTGAACTTTTTAGAAAACTCTTCAGTGCTGGAGTTGTTAAAGAGGACATTAACGATGTTGAAGGTAGGAAGTTATTGAACGCAAAGTAAAATGCGAATTCAAAAAACTAAATCGATAGCCGTTAAGAGTCTCATTTTGTTAAATACACACATTAGCACGTGGTGTTTAAAAGGACTTCACGCTTTTTAATCACGTGAAGAGTCCTTTTAAATTTTTACGCTCACTTAATTAGTGATAATTACATTGTAAAAACAAGTCCTGAGTCTGCAATTACGATTTATGTTTTCTTCTTTGAACGGAGAAAAGGGGGTTTCATTGCCGTGTAGGATTGGGTTAAGGAGAAGTCAGGAATCAGAATGAATTGCGTTTGTTTTGAAACTGGGGATGAGGCACAAAGCTAATATGCTTCTAACAGATCCCATTTGTAAGGTGAACATAAAAACATCAGTGAATAAATTTCAGTTTATTTTCACATGAATTACGATCAATTTCTATTGGTTAACAATTATCTAGTAATTGTTTTCTCTCGACAAAGCTCCCTCACGTTGGAGAGTGGGATGCCAGCTCAAGTGTTGACCTCGTCATCTGACCGTGATTCAAAATTAAGAAGTGTTGTCATCGATCCTTCCCTTCGGGTTTGATCCCGTAACTTTGTCAATGACCCTTTGTGTTACTCCAATGCGACGTTATTTCAATTACCTACCACCCCTCGAGAAATCAAAAAATGTGTAGGAAGCGGCAGATTTATTTATATTTATTATTTATTTTAATCGTCTGAGAGTACATACACACGATTCAACCTTGAAACCTTCAATCTTCTCTGCCATAACTTCTAACAAATTTTGGCCTAGGCCAATAGATCTTTCCAAAGAATTCTATTCTAAGTAAATGAGCAATAGAATATACCCAAATGACTCTATTCTAAGTAAATGAACAATAGAACGCTTCAAAGGATTCTTCTCTAAGAAAAAATACCAATCATTCCAATGGATTTTAGTCTAAGGAAAGGAGAAATAATTTTTTCAAATGTTTCTCTTCTAAGGAAAGGAGCAATAAAACTTTCCAAAGGATTCTATTTCAAGTAAAGGACCAATAGAATATTTCTTAAGATAGAAAAAAATCCATTGATTATTCCAACCAATAGATGGAGTTATTTAGTTATTAACTGTGTTTTGGGGTAGAAGCAGTACTACACTATTCGGAAATCAGACTCTCAAAATGGGTTAAAGATGCTAATTAACTCCTGGTTGTTTAGGTAATTGTTGATAAAAACGTAAGTGAATCCTTTCTTATCATTTTCCCTAAAAATTCCTAGGAGGATAAATGAACAATTCAGTGTGAAAATAAAACGAAATTTACAGATAAATATTTAAATTACCATTGGGAATCTACTGTCCTCTAGTTTGCAGTTGATTAAAAATGCTTACCAGTTCAAACATTTGTATTTATTAAAAAAGTATTTGGCAATTGTTCAACAGTAAAATAAATTCATTTATGGTACATGTTGAAATTTCATAAATTGTCTTCCGTAAGAAATGTCAATTTAAAAAATAACCGTCTCATTTCAAATGCTCCGAACTATTTTCCTCACAATAGCTAATTAACAAAATTTTAAATATCCACTGAAATAGTTCATTGATTCGAAATAGTTTAAATCTACGAATGGAACTAAGAAAAACGTTCTCATTAGGGCACTTCTAGATTCTCGGAACTTTTAACGTGACTGAAACGACGCACTTCAATTACCTTGTTCAAACGTTGATTCAAAAACTCAATACTCTATAAACCTTTTTCCTAAACTAAACAACCGACGTACTTCAGTATATTTATCTAGTACCATCCCCCAAAGTAGCTCCTAACCTCCAGTTCCCGGAATAGAAGATTTCAAAAAAACTATTTTCAACGCAATCAAAGCGGAGAATAAATTAGTGTAATAGGACAATTCCTAGAACGATTCATATCTCGATGTCTTCCAAAGACAAATAAGCCCCAACATCCGATCTTTCAAATTAATATGTGTTATAATCATAGCTTACTCAGCAATATCAATTACCTCTTGTAAGAAATGTCAATTTAAAATCTATCGCCTTATTTCAAATGCTCTGAACAAGATAGTTAACTTGCAAAATGTTAAATCTCCACTGAGATAGTTCATTGATTCGAATAGTTCAAATCAAGTTTTCCAGGTACGAATGAACAAAGGAAAATGTTCCCTTCCGAGCACGTATAGCTTCCAGGTACTCATAAATACCTGAAACGACGCACTTAAAGCAACTTGTTCAAAAGTTGATTCAAACCCGAATGCAATACCCCGCAAACCTTTTTCCCAAACCTCCAACAACCATCACATGTCTTCAGTATATTTATCCAGTACCAACAGTCCCCAAAATAGCCCCTAATCTCCCGTTCCCGGGATACAGGGTTCCCAAAAAGCTATCTCCATCGCAATCAAAACCGGGAATAAATTAGTGTAATAGGACAATTCCTTGAACGATTGATATCTCGGTGCCTTCCAAAGACAAACACGGACCGACTTCCGATCTTTCAAATGAATGTTTGTCTTTCGTCGAATCGAGATTTAGGGGGCTCTGATGTGTCGTTCCTCAACTGAGCCTCAACCTAGGAAGATGAGTGTCGCGCGTATCGGTTATTTACATTGTCGGGCAATTATTTGAAGACCGGGTGTCCCGCTACCCTCCGCCTGGTACTCGACGGTTGGAGTATCTGGTTCAAGGGGTCGTGTAAGAAGTGCGGAGCGCTTCGTGATGATAGATGCATGTGGTACTACGCATGGAATGGAATCGGGTGGATAGAATGGAAGGGGTTCTTTTCATGCGTTTGCTTGAATGTTTTTACAGAAACAAAATACTCAATATCCGTGTCTGATTATTCTTTATTTAGCCAATACTGGTAGAGTTATCCGGCGTTGCTCGGGTTGAATGGATTAAACGTTGATTTAAAGTGGTCAGAATTATCACTTCTATCGTAAAAGGGGAGCAAAGCCCGGAGTCACTTAAAAAGGGATGCTTTGAGTTTTTCTGTACTTGTGTGAGGCCGGGCCGAAGAGATTAACACAAGTTAAACCCCGAAAACTCAAAGTAATACCAGAAAGAAAAATCATAAAAAAATATTACCTATTACCAAGGTTAGGAAGGAAAAATCAATAGAATAGCCAAAGGAATTACCTTTCCGAATGTTGCCTCGCAAGCCAGGAGAGCAAAACACTGCCAGATCCGTCCTATCTGGAATAGCGGATTTAAAAAGAACAAGAGGGTGGCTTGGAGATAACATGAAAGATTTGTACAAGTGAAAGGGAGGGGAGGAAGGTAAATTTCAACAAGAAATTAAAATTGTGACAAGAAATTAAGATTGTGGCAGGGGTGAAATTGATAGAATAAAAGAGAGCAAAAGGTGAAAAATAGAATTATGACATTTTCAAGCAATAAAAGTTATAATACAAAAAGTGCCAATGACCTACGGTGAATACTTTATGAATGTATCAAATGTTAAAGCATTGTTTCAAATGGACTGTACTGGATCAAAAATAAAGGTGATTAAAATCATTTAATTAACTGTAACCAAAAACTCACAAAATGGACATTGGTTCTTTTTTTACCAAAATACAAAAATAACTATCTAAAATCTAACTCCTAAATAGCTTATTTACCACACAAAAACTATGGAACATTTTAATACAGCTATAGCAGCTTTTCTAGCAGAAATGAAATTCCGATCAGTGGTGCAGATTTCTGAAGAATCAAAGATGTGAGCAAACGTGTCAGATTTCGACATTGAATCTGCTCGGAAAGAAACAATTCAAGATTGTTAAAGAGATTGCCCTTCTAGACAAATAAACAGGGGTTAATATGTAGCCTATGGTATCAGAAGGGTTCTGAAGTATAAATTTACCAAATTTATTGTGGATTGGTCAAACGGTAGATTTGTATAGAATACAGACAGACATAACAGACGCCAACTCTGTTTGATATATATAGATTTTAAGTATCGTAAGTTTGGATATTTTAATAAATTCTTCCTTTTGAGAAAGCGTTGAAACAAATTATAGGATTATAATTATTTTAGCATTTTATTTTCACATTCACAATGAGAACAAGATACATTTTGGGGAGATGAGATATTTTTTTTTATTTTTTAGGTTTCAAAATATTTTATTGAGTTTTATAAAGTTACTATGATTAAGTATAACTTCATCTCTGAGGGCAATATTTTACGGAGTTAAGTATAATATATCCTTGAGTTGAGATATGAGCGATTATGAATCTTGCACCATAAAACCCAAGCAATAAACGAACTTAGAGCTCACTTGGACAATTCTGGATTGTTTCTTGAAAACGCATGATGTCGTCTTCCGTTCGCACACTTCAATATTGTCTGTTTCCCTAACAGTCATTTGTAACAGATCCTGTGCTCACAAATTTTATAAAGTCGACGGATAATTAAACGACTTAGATCTAGTTATACCATTCTTGAATTTATTCTTCACTACTAACCATCCTTCTTTCTTTCAAATTTAGTCGTGTCATCGTATTTTGTATGGAACAGAATAAAGATAATATTATTTTATAAAATACTGAATGCGTATGAAATGCTAAATTATAAAACGTATCATATTTTTATAATACAAGATTTATATTGAAAAAAATTAAATTAAGTGGAATGAATAAACTCTAATAATAAATATTTGTTGTTTTACTTATGCCTAATGAAAGAGCTTGCCAAGTCCATAGGTCGAACACGCTCAAAAAGTTCAATATTAGACGAGGACAAAGATACTCTCTTGCTAGACCAGCTCAGACCAGAAGATGACTCGGTAGGCTGGTTCAGGGCAAGTTGGAAATGTCTTATAGCTCAGAAAGATGGATAGAGATCGGATGTGCCTGCACATAAGTCTAGAAAGGGCAGTCTGACATTTTCTGTCCCCAAATATATTTGAGCGAGGCTCTAATGTGGTCACTGGAACCAGAAATGAGCTGTCGGGGATCTCCGAATCATTTCAGCTCTTTATGACGAATAACTCTTGATAGGTGTGTGAAAAAGCTCGGGCGTGGTCTCCATGGAAAGTCTTCCTTCATTAAGTTTGAGATCTATATGAGATGAAATCGATTGGCGATCTAGGTGATTAGAGCATGTTATGCATTAGAATTGTTTTAAATGTCCACTCCAGTTTTGTCTCTAATTTTCCTCCAACGACGTAGGTATCCTATATGGTTCCTCCTATCTGAAAGGATCCAAATATCAGTATGACAATCTAGGAAAATAACGTAGCTTAAAGCTTCATCGATGGCTATTAGTCCTGAGTAAAGTTTACCAGAGCGTAAGAATTCCATGGAATGCATTCCATATTGTATCAGAGATGGCGTAGATTGCTGAAACCAAGTTAGCTCTACTTCATTTCATTCCTGTCGGAATTAGTACTATATCATTCCTCGATTCCATGCTTCAGTTGAAGTGTAACAAATAATAGCTTGTTTTTAATTCACATGAAACCTGATGAAGCCATTTCTCTAAATGTTCATTCCCTGCAAACATCCCATCCTAGTTGCTCCATCCAGCGCGAAAACTATTAAACCCTTAAGATGGCATTCGGAGTGTGGAAAGGTGACGAGAGTAGCTGTTCTTAATTACAGAAATTAAATCACTTCCAATCCTATAAATAATGCGCCTCTCCAGATAGCCGTAATTAACTGTTTGTCGAAAGCGTGTCAGATGTTACTAACCTCCCCCAGCGGTAATCGCTTCTTCTGTAATGAATAAGAAGAGATTAACCTGACTCCCCGAATCACAGCTCTACGAGTTTCAGAGACGATTAATAAGGAGAGCAGGAAAAGCAATGACGGTTTAACTCATCATTCTCTAAATTAATTAACGAAATTCTCTCTAGGACGCGCAGAAGGGCGATGGATTCATATTTTCGCAAAATACAGCCGTTCACCGGGGACCTTTTAAAATGTTTTGAGCTTGCGTCTCGAAGTCGTTAATTAAGCGAGCTTAATGAAGCTCTACCGAATATCACGGTATTTCTTAAGATATTCTTAAGATTTTCTTCTCTTTTAAGATATTCCAAAGAAGGCATATATATATCTCTCTCTTCGGAAACAATAAGTAGTTTAATATTCAGTGAGGAAGTATTCTTTCTAAAATAATCGAGCCCAGATTGAATACGATTTCGAAGATACCCGTCCCTCTTGCTGTAAATAATGACTGCATTTGAATAGAATTAAATATTTTTCTGGTAAAATGTGATTGTATGGACGAGTTTAATTTGTCTGAAACGTCTTATAAACGTGACGATAAAACTCTTGGATTTTATAAATCACCATTTATTGTGACAAATAGCGCTGCGAGAACATAAAATGAAGGTTCCTGATTCTGGTAATTGAATTTGCTAAAATATGTGGCGTTGCCTTATAGATAGCGAACTGTGAAATTTATGTTAAAGCTTTTATACCTAAATACATGTTAAATTCAATTTGTGCGTGTAGATTTAATTTGGTGAAAGTATTTATCAAAGTAATTGGGTGAAGTTTGAAGTATTAGTAATAAATTAGTTTTGTTTAATATACAAGCAGTGCTCATCTAATAAGTCTTAGAGATTTCCTAAAACATTTTAATTCTAATGCTAATTTGAATGAATAGGTTTTGGATCAATTTACAATAATATATTCCGCAACTATAAATCTGAATGTCGAATTCCTCTGAAACCTTTGTTCAGAGGTTTAACGCGTTTACATTTATTTACACTATACAAGAATGATAAATTTTAAATTGTAGTTAACAAGAATTGTATTTTATTTATCTAGATCAGAAAATATAATGTTTATAACGCATAAGTTTTGTAAAAATGGTAATGTTGACTTTTCCTAAAAAGAACTAACTCATAATTCAAATAATATAATGATTGAAATATTGTTAATTCTGACAAAAACATGAAATAAGCTCTAAAATGTTTAGTAATATAAACGTTTCAAGGTAGATGTAAATATTTTGTGGATACATTTTGATTAATTCCTTATTTTAGTTATCTATTAATTTTGTATGAGAACTAAAATGTTATTCGGAAAGGTGTGATGCTTACTTGTAGGATATCTAAATACTTTTTCGAATCAAAATGCAAATATACTCATATATGGAGACTTTCGGTTGTTTTGTACTTCATATGAATATTTGTATGTCATATCAATTACATCAATTATGTAGGATAATTAAGAAAGAAACGTTATGAAAATATGATTTTCTTTGATGGTTATATATTTGTTTTAGAAATTCGATTCTGTTCTTGAAAAAAGATACATTGATTATCTACATTTTCAAACGCCCTATTTCATCAGTTTGTTTTCAAAAATTTCCCTCTGAAACGCAAAATAATATATCAGAAAAAAATTATAAAAAGTATTAACATATACAGTACATAAAGCCTTATCGTTTTTTAACTTTAAGGAAGCATTTTATAAAATGCTTCACGATTAAATCTGTTTTCAGTAAATGTACTTATAGAGTGCAATTTTAAATTTCATATTTTAATAGGAAAGCCTTCTTGACCAATAGAATCTTTCCAAAGGATTCTTTTACGAGGAAATGTGTAGCAGAATCTCTCTCTTTTTAAAGGATAATATCATAAGCAAATGATAAATGGAATTCTAAAGGTTATATATATATATATTGTCACGCTAAGAGGGTTAAGCCGTTTAATTAGCCCTAAATACCAAAGATGATCATAGTTAGTCCGACAAAACAACCCTTCAATAAATTTTATTCATCTCAGTTAGTTTTCAATTTCTTCCATAGTATCGCAACACATTTCATCGGAGCCAAGGCTTGAAAGATGAGCCATCAACATCAACAAAAAGACAATTAAGACAAAAGAAAGCGGCGAATACTATTTTTGTCCTACTGGATTTGAAATCTCAACTACTACACACCAAGTAGTAGTTGAGATTTCAAATCCAGTAGGCGAACAACGCGGAAAATCCCTCTCCGTAATTAAAGAAATCCCTAAATCAATTACCTATAGTGCTTGAGCAGGGGAAGGGGACATAAGCTGATCAGTAGGAGGGACACGTCCCGGGAAGTTAAAGCTTGTAATCACGTCCTTGGAAGCTGCTTTTCCTGTAAGTACTGCTCTGCTTCACATCCGCTTGTGTTCCCTTTTCTTAGGGATTTTTTCTCGCGAGTTTGCACCTTTTTGGACGAGGATGCTTGCTTAAACTGCAGGGCTTGGAGTGTTCATTCTGCGGGAGTAAGATGGGGTGTAGGAAGGGGGAAGGCTGAGATGTTTGGATTTAGGAGTGCTGGAATAATGTATTTTAAAGTTGCGAAAAAGTTGTTTCAGATTCCACCGTAAAGGTTAAAGCTGTGGGTTTGGACTTTTCGCAATTATAATTATTTTTCTTCTTACCTATTCTAATCTATTTTTTCTATCTTTTCTTGATTAATTACCTTGTTTTAGTGAAAATACGTGACTCAAGTAAGGACCAACACAAATACACTGCGATTTACATTTCATTAATTTCGCAATTAGAGAATTTTAAAATATTGTCATTTTATTTGATATCCTAATGGAGACTAATCTAGAGGTCAGCGCGTTCGCTTCTGGATTGAATTCTTCCTGGTTCGAGTAAGGTGAAGACAGCCAATCCGCCAAACCTCAAATCAAACCAAACTGCACTTTATTGTACCCTCTAACACATTCCAGTGGTGCTTGCGGACATACATCCCTATGTGAATACGGATCAATTTTTCATTCCATACTTTCGCTTAATATTTTTACAGAAATTTTGAAGCATCTTGTAGGTGCTGAACATGTTTTACAAGCCCGGACGTATTTTTATAATACGAAATTTATTTTATACATGATCCTCTTATAGAACTAAGACACTTTCAACTAAAACGTTTGCCCCAATACTTAAATTAGTAATATAAAAACGATACTTTTAAATGAAGTATTCTAAGAGTTATTTTAAGAATATTCTAAGAGCTATTCTATGAATACTCTAGTTATGTTATGAATACTCTAAGAGTTATCTATAAATACTTTAAGAGTTATCTATGAATACTCTAAGAGTTACCTATGAATACTTTAAGAGTTATCTATGAATACTTTAAGAGTTATCTATGAATACTCTATGAGTTATCTATGAATACTCTAAGAGTTATCTATGAATACTCTAAGATTTATCTATAAATATACTCTTAGATACTTTTACAATACTTTAAGAGTTATTCTAAGATTTATTGTGTGTGTAACAATACGAGATAAGTGTAAGAAGAGAAGAGAGATTCTATGTAGAATATTTAAGAGTTATTCTAAAAATATTCCCAGAGTCATTATAAGAATACTCGAAGAATAATTCTAACAATTTTAGGAGTTATTCTAAGAATATTTTAAGAGTGATAATAACGATGTATTTTAACAATATTTAAAAATTATTTTAAGAAATATGCTAACTATACTTTAAGAGTTATAATAACGATGTATTTTAAGAGGTATTTTAAAAAATATTTAAAAATTATTCTAAGAAATATGCTAACAATATTTTAAGAAGTATTTTAGCAATTTTTAAAAGTTATTCTAAGACTAATCAAAAGTTATTCTAAGACTATTCAAAAGTTATTCTAAGAGTTACTAAAAGTTATTACTTATTCTACTTATTCTAAGAGTCATTATAAGAATACTCGAAGAGTTTTTCTAACAATTTTAGGAGTTATTCGAAGAATATTTTAAGAGCTATAATAACGATGTATTTTAACAATATTTAAAAATTATTCTAAGAAATATGCTAACAATATTTTAAGAGTTATAATAACGATGTATTTTAAGAGGTATTTTAACAATATTTAAAAATTATTCTAAGAAGTATGCTAACAATATTTTAAGAAGTATTTTAGCAATCTTCAAAAGTTATTCTAAGACTATTCAAAAGTTATTCTAAGACTATTCAAAAGTTATTCTAAGACTATTCAAAAGTTATTCTAAGACTATTCAAAAGTTATTCTAAGAGTTACTAAAAGTTAGTTTTATACCACTTTAACTGCTTTCTTTTTTTGACACAATAAGTCTACGAAATGAACTATTCAAGTAATATTTCCCAAAAGCCCGGTAACACTGATGATAAAATACAACGATTTTTATGCATGGCATTCATCGATTATTTTACTTAGAAGAAGTGTGAGTTTTTCAATAAACGATGTCACTCCCAAGACTTCACTTTCTCCTTCTCGATTATTTTACTTAGAAAGATTGTGAATTTTTCAATAAACGATACCACTTCCAAGACTTCACTCTCTCTGCCTACACATTATCCAATAGCTATTTAAAAACCACGCTTTTTAAAATACGTGCTCAACGCCCATCGCCAAGTACCGGCATCATGGAACTCATGCAGGAGGTGTCTCCCATTTCTTTCTTCGAGGAAGAAAGCATTCGAAAACTGCCCCATCTCCCTTTCTTCTAGGCAAGTAGCGCGGTGAGAACGCCGGAGCGATAGGAATCTGCTGCGCCATCGTGCTCCAGGGCACCTTGCATTCTTCCCTTTTGGAAATTTGTTCGGTTATTCGATCCTGTTATGATTCTCCTTCATTAGTAGCCCGAGGGGGTTTGAATCGGCCACCGTCAACCCCCTCCCATCCCAGTCGCGTCCCGGTCTTTTCTGCGTTTTCCTCTAAAGTGATGGTAGGCGTCTTCTGAATTTTTATTCACATGATTATTACGTTAATGGCATGCTTTTTACTTGTGAGCTTGTGGAATCAATATGAGAATTATGTAGCTTTCCTCTTGCATTGATATGCTGCAGAATTATAACGATCACAATTCAATTACTTTTTGATAGAAAAATACCAACATTAGTTTTGTTTTGGCAAAGAATCCCTTATGATCGTTGGTAATTCTAGGTGAAAATATATATGAAGAAATGATTGATGAAAAGTCAGATGAAGAAATGAGGTGTTTTCTCATTCTGTTTTCCAAACAGTAATTTTCTGGAAACATTATAGGAGGACTGTTAGTTGAACAACAATTGCAATGTTCTTTATGCAATAGACTCTTCTTTTATAGCAATCTACATAACATAGGCATGAAATATTTTGCCAATTTCCAGATTTTCTCTCCATAAGCGTGGGAAAATAGTCTCATTTAGCAAAAGAGGACAACATTTTTCCGTGTCACCACCTGGTTTACATGATTATTGCGTGCCAATCTTGGTTTTGAACACCATGGATCAGCCAGTAGATGTGAATTTCGCAAAGGACATTACATTATGCCAGCTATAACACATATATATATGTATATACCTATACATAAAACTGAAACACATGGATGTAAACCAGGTATATATATCCATGTATTTCAGTTTTAGTATCCAACACCACGGATCAATCAGTGGCTGTGAATTTAACTAAAAGGGATATTACATTATGCCATTGGGGCCATATATGTATACCTGGTTTACATTAATGAACATCAGTCTTGGTTTTCAACACCACGGTAAGCCAGGGTGTATGAATAAACTATTAGAATTTTTATCTATTTATAGTTACAATTTTACCATGTTATCTTTACCAGATATATCTGCAATACAATTTCTAATGGAAAATAAATATCTTCTCAATGCAATAAATAATTTTAAATTAAGTAAATAAATATTTCAAAAAAAATATTTTGAAACTCAAAACAAAGAGTTTTTTAGGAATAAATCATATGTAAACATATTTTAAAATAACATACTTTTCAATAGTTTATATTATAGCATGATTTTAGGAATTTTCATTCGCTATGAAAATACTTCGATCCCACTCCAAAACATTGAAATATTTTTTGAAAAATAAGTATACCTCAACATCATCTTCTACACTAGTATATCTATTATAGGGGAAGCATATATAGAATAGATTCAAAGATTTGATAATAAAAAAACCAATTCCGGTAGCCGTTAGCTCGATAACCATCGGAGCCGCTGTAGTCTCTCAAATTGCTATTTGGAATTTCAGAAAATGCTATGCAGACAAAAAAATATCGCCTTATGGAAAGTAGTTTTCGATATCCCATGATCTATTCACTACTCTCACCAAGAAAAATGTACTCAAAGGAAAATATTTTTAGAATTCAAAATGAAATCAAATAGACTGATGTGCGTAGAAACTAGTTTGTTCCTCAAATGCGGTATGAAGAATAAATGTGAACTCTTTTAAAGTTGGTTTTTCTTCCAATAAATATTTAACTTCCTTCATAATCTTCATCGTGGATGAAAATCGTATATCAAAGGCTATATATAACCAAGAAGTTTAATACTGTTATAGTTTTATTCTCTCTCAAGTGAAAACACATTTGGAAATTGTAAAATAAAAAATTAGTTTTTGTACCAGTCGTTTGAATGTAAATGTCCTAATAATTAATCAATGATTGGTTCAGTAATGATGCTTTGTAGGTTTTTGCTAATAATATTAACGAAAATTGTTTTGTAATTGTCTACCTGGAATTAGAGAGATTTTCAGTGAAAACGAACAGGACAAAAAGCGAAGGGTTTATTCCCACCAACCAAATGTTCTCGCGTGATACATATCGGGGTTGCCTTAAAACATAGTTCATCGCAATTTCGCCAACATTTGGCGGTTAATATTTTTTTGCCTTGACCAATCAACTCTCATACAGCAATTCAGAATTCATTCTTTGGAATTTTTGTAGGCGACGTCAAGTACAAAGAAAACATTTTCTCTAAATAATTTCAAAAAGGAATGAACTAAAATTTTGTACACCTAGATTTGAGACACCAATGAGTAGATTGCACTGAAAATCTATAGACCTTTAAATTCATTATTTTTTCACTTATGGAATAATTAATTAATAATAATTATAAAATATTGCTTTGAAACTAAAATAAGGCGTGTTTCTTGTTTGGGCTATTCAATTGTTTTTTAACATAGCAATTACTTTGATCAGCTGATTATTTTGGACGGTATAAGAAAAAGACTGAAACCCTTTTTTCATTAGAAGCTCTGAATTTCAATCACACATATTTCATCATAAATTTGAGCAAAATCAATACGTATTTTTCATGAATTCTTACTATTTTGATCCAGAAAATCAGAATCTGTAATCAAAAATAGTTGTTAACCAGTAAGAAAATTTGAATTGATACAAAATATAATACGAAGATGGACCCCTTAAGGTAAGCGCACCATAGTCCGCATCGTATGGATCGCATTTTAGAATTACTTATATTGTTTTGAATGAGACTGCGCATACCTATCCTCATCGTACGTATCGGACGTCGGCAATTCCGACGATGATTCCGGAGAGACAATAAAATCCGTTCCGTCCGTACAATGCGAATGACTCATCCGAAATTTCCGAGTAGTGTGGGCACCGGATGTTGACGTTATACATTCAATTGTGTTTCTTATTCCCTTAATCCAAGTTTCTATCTTTGCGATGGTTTAACATAGAGTGAAAATGGTCAGCGGATTTAAATCTGCGTAAAATTTTGTCAGATCGATACCAAAAACATGATTTTCTTTAATTTTTTTAATAATTTTTTTCAACAGTCGTAACTAATTATTTTAGATATTCCTTTTATACTAAGCAAAAACGGAAGTATTGCCTCCAAGGGAATATCGACGTCATTTCCCGGTCAGTTTCTAAGTGCAATGCCGATGCTACGAATGCAATGTGCGCAGTACACTAAATTAATCCGATCCGTGCGATGCGTGCAGTTCGTCCGATGCGGAATAGTGGGCGCTTACCTTTATGCAAATAAAATCCATATCTATTTATAGTAGACATTATTTCAAATCAAGTGAGGCTTTTGGTTTCATCGTACACCCCAGGGACGCGAATAACAAGAGGTATACTGATACTTTTTGACCGACTATACGTACTACAAAATAAAAGTAAAATTTAATTCCCAGCTTTCATTGTGACTTATACCCATATTCTATGGATTCAGCTCTATTTCTTTAAGGATTATAAGGATTGATGCGGTAGGAAATGTAAAAGAACGCGTACTTAAGTAGTGTAACGTGATTTTTGTCACGCAAAGGGCGATAATTTTGCTTTATAGCCTTTAAAATAGACACGCAGTTCAGAAGACCATTTGAGAGGGGGTGCATAGCATGTGTCTATAAAGCATAAATTGGCGTGCATGAATTAGCTGCGTATAAATTTTGAAGTAAGGTTGGGTAAAAATTATTCAAATTCTTCACAGCGAAATAGATTTAGATTCAAAAGCAGTGAATTAAAAAGGTGGGGTTTGAAGTCACGTAATTTGTCTGGCGTACTTTAAAGTCTAAAGCAATGTTCTGTCTTCCGGTCTGGAATAGCTTAAAAGAACGCAACAAAGTAACCAATTCTGTTTTTCGATTAAGATAATTACTGTGAAAATGTTTCTTTGCAGTCTACAAGTGTATTTGGGTATATCCATTTCCTTCTTGGGTCAATAGTATAAGATATCACCTGGTTAATTAGCTGCGTGATATTTCGAGAAATACTTGATAAAATATATACGTAGGATCAAAACTACAATACTAAGATGGAAAATTAATTGCTAAGATTGAAGTTTTAAATCCAGTTCTTTTACAAAAATGCGCTTGTTTAAAAACCCGCTGTGGACGTCTAGACAGAAGGATTAAATTTAATATAAGGGCTCTGAGAACATAAGCTTCGTTGCATCTGTCTGATTGAGAATGGAGTTTAAAATGTAACTCAGCTATTTTTAGGGAGCACTGAAGGAAGTCACAATAGCGGGTACCAAATACCCAATGGGGGCTCTGTTTGAAGAAGTCGGGGTTACTTTATTTATGTGCGGAAACATAATATTAATAAGGAAGGGATAAAAATTAAGAAAGTCGATGAGAAACGCGACTATTTCATTTATGTATTTATCTACTATGTATTGTATTTGAACAAAGAAACATCAGAGCTATAGAATAGTCGTGATATATCTATAAATCCTTAAGGGGAACTTACTTAAAAGGAGTAATTGAATTGAAATTAAAGTAATCGTATTAAAACTAAAATAAAATTGTATTAAATTAAATATATTTATCCCTTTTAACGCAATTATCCATGTTAAATGTATTAAAAGGGATAAATATGTCTAAATCCTTAAGGGACCGTAAACTTAGTCTTGAAAATCACCAGAATCGATCCAAAAGTTGACTTTCTAATTTTAACGTTACAAATTAATTTATTCTATTTAAATATATTTGTATAATGTAGACAGCAAAAAATGATTACGATTGTTTTTGACAGAATTGTATATATAATAATATCAAAGATATGATAGATAAGCATAGTAAGTCTACAAAAATGCGACTTCTTATTGAAATTTTTTGACATTCTTCCAATTTGAAAATGTTCCCTGTTCATCTGGTTTAAATTGACTTATTTGAAATTTTTTTGGGATAATCCTTCTAATCTGTTGTATTTATCTGTGTACTTGGAAAACTCATCATGCTTACAAATTTTTTAATTTGGTTTAAAATGTTGCTGAACCTGTGTGCCTTTTTAGCAATATTTTAGGTGTTTTAGTACAATTTTGTCTTGATTTACAATTGAGAGATAAACTTACCAAACGGAGTTAATTATATTTATATGTATGCAAACTATTATGCGAATTAAAATTTTGAACACTACATGGAAAACAAATGAACATTGGACCTATCAGTTTTTGTTAATTTATCAAAATGTTTGACCGCGTTTAATGTAATAACTATAAAATGACTTAATATCTTTGAATCAAAGTTGATATACAAGCCTTTTAGTAGAAAACAATCAGTCTGTACAAATTTTTTAATAGTTGGATAACTACAAAAATTTGTTTTGAAAGTACTTCTCCTTAAGCATAGTATATACGGTTTGAATAGAAAAACTGAACTAAACTTGACTAGATGTGTTAATTTTATCTTTAACATTTTATAATCAAATGTTTACAGTTCTTTATTCAATGTTTTTGTACTTTGTATTCGAAATTCTTGGCCTCAACAGCATGATTACCACACTTTTCGCGAAAATGAGATTTCTATAACACAAGTTAGGTTGGCGCTCTGTCTTGATATCTATCTCCTTATTCAATTAAAATTCTAATTGATAGCAACATTATGCAGAAAGTTAGTTATGTTATTGCTCCAAGGCTTTTTTGGCTGTTGTATATCAATAACAAGATAAGCCACTGTCAAATATGACCGACTGCAATAGACATGCGTTTCCAAGAAGAAATCATTTTCTTTTAAAAGTTCAAATACCAGTTCAAGCGATGATTTCCGTTCAGCTTTTCATGATAGTGATGAATAAAATGATTTCCAACCTTCAAATAATGATTCACCATCCGTATATCAAGTAAGTTGAAGATAAAATAATGTGTGGCTCAATCGACAAAAATGTATAAATTGATCAATCAGTAATGGAAAATATGGCACAAAATATGATCTAAACTATGATTGCTGTGACAAAAAATGTAATAATGCAAAAGGTAGGTTAGCTTCTTAGTCGTATACACAAATTATATACAATATGATTAGTTCCCTCAAAGGAATTCAAACTAATATCAACCGCTGTGTCCCAGCCCATAGTCAAAACATAGTCACAGCTTTTGAAAACACCATAGAATTTACACTCCTACATGATCCATACCCAATTAACTATAAACCACTGAGCCCAAGTGAGAATACGCAATTTAGTTCTGTCACGGAGAACGGTACCATTATTAAACAAAATCGGTCCCAGACTTGTTAACTAAGGTATGCTGTTCCACATGTTATCTTTGTAGAGATCACTGCTTCACCCGATCCCTTAATTATCGGATACGTATATTTTCCCCCTCGACGACTTTGAATGTCTTCTAGATGAATTATCTCCCTTTGACTTTACCGCGGGGAATTTCATATTCATGGGAGACTTAAACTCCAAGTACCTACTTTGGAGCTATGATAATAATAAAGACGAAAGAAGACGGAAAGTGATCCAATTTTGCATGCTAAATGGGTTATCCATTCTTAATTCTCTGACTACGAGCCAATGTTCGTGCCTATTGCACACTATACTAACTCCTGAAAGGATCTTGAATCATGTAGTGATCATAGATGCGAGGTCGTGGCGCTGAGCCTCAACCCAGAAACTTCGCCTGGACCTTCAGGACCAAATATAGACTAGAAAAATTTCCTGAATACTTCAGAAAACATGTATCTTACTTGAAGGCTTATACCCGTTCTGTAGGATTTGTCAGGGATAGTGACCGATTACTCTAAAACCCTCAATTCAACTGTGGTTGAGGATACATTCGCACAAATAAATATTCAAGGACAAAACAAGAGTTATGACGTCATGGTGGAAACGTGGTCTGGTATGCGAGCGTAATCGTGTCATGGCTTTGTATAAAACCGTAAAATCCCTAAGAAAGAATGTAGTTTCCGAGTCCTAAATCCAGGCCGCACCGAGAATAAAAAAACTTCCTAAAATAATCCTGTACGCATCCCTTTTCATGAGGTAAAGTTCATTGAACATCTGATCTTCTTGTCATCGCTTTTCAAGACCACAGGATAGATACAACAGACCACCTCCGGCCAACTAGGGATCGTCAGGAATCCAATAACTGAATCCTTGAATACTCACTGGATACATAGTCGCATAGAAGGGAGGACTTAAATCATGGATGGAACTTTCCACCCCAGATGGAATATTTCAACACCAAAAGGCGTTTTCTATGCCTGTACTTCGAACACATCGGAAAAGAATGCCGTTGCAAGTCATATGAGGTTCTCTTGCCAGACACTGAGGAATGGTGGCCGGGAGGAACCATTTGATCCCCGAGGGAGTGCCAGCGTGGGGTGTCCTTGGACGGGGTTGTGAGGAGGAGAAAAGAGCATTGCTGGGGTGAAAGAAATACTCTAGGGTTGGATACGGGAAAGGAAGGATGTACAGAGGGTCCTTCGATGTCCTTGATTTAAAAAGCACATCTAAGAAGTGTCATTTTTAGTGGTAGTAGGGGAAGGAAAGGAAAACCTTCATCTTATTGTAGAGAGAACCACGAAACAAACTCATGACAGCATCAAACCAAGTTGCTACAATTGTATTCGCAAGTTTTGACACAACACCAATACAGAGCACCCATCGTACCATTCAAAATGCCCACCTTTCTGAACCATATGGACAACACAGACTTACTACCAAATATAGCAATTAAACCATAGCAAATAAGAACAACACGACCATGTTAGGTTTGTGTATCAACACAAATCATAGTCTTGCGGGGCACAACCAGGCGGGTTGACAACCACTGGCAACGAGATAGCAGACCACTTCACCAAGTTTGCTGCTTTGTTGTTGTGATGAGAAAGAAATTCATGTACTCTTTTCTTAAAAAGACTTAAAAAATAATATTATTGGCAGTACTATTAGAACGAGGTCTTCGATACAATACCTTCATCACACACGTCAACCCTCACAACGTAAATTACTTATAGACATCTTATTTTTTCTAACTAGCCATGCCTTTCCTGCACTGTCTTCATCGTTTTAAGCTTAAAAGCACCCCTTACTGGCTCTCTGAAGAGCTTGGCCACGCAGATCATAGTTATTTTTTAAGAGTCAATTATCAAGCAAATACCACTTAAATAAACAATCACCGAAAAACAAAATCCAGTGGCTAACAAACGTTTGCAGGAATCCAACTCCTTTATGCAATATTAAAGAGCCTTTGTATTCTTCAGAATTATCGAATACCATCAACTAAGTACTATCATGTAATCCCTTTTCCTATAAATACCCGCTGCATTTCGAACTCAGCAGTGGTGCTCGGTGATCTCTACTTTGTTACGAGATGGAGGTCTTATCTGTTTTTTCTAGCACTAATCTTTTCCTTCAACTTTTTCTTAAGCTGGGCCGAGACCTACTGGCCTTTGTTTTTCAATGTGTCTTTTCCCTTGTAGTGCTTTGTTGGTGAATCGGGTGGTGAGGTCCATGCATGTATGTAATTTGTGGCTTGTCGCACTGTTGTGACAATAGTTCTTAACAAATATAAAATTCAAGAATATTCATAAATAATTATATTTTGTAAACACAAATAACTAGAATTATGTTTATTTTTCCTATTCATAAGAGTAGCCCAGGTGGAAGAGTAACGGATTAGCAACCGAGTTCGAATCCAACAAAAGAACGTCGTGTACAAGGGAGTGCTGGTGCATATTAAATGTGTCGTGGCCCCAAGTGTCTTCACATTGGCATGGTATGGAAGTTTGGAGAGTGGGGGCCAACTCAGGTGTGACCTCGTCATATAACCGTGGTTCCAAATTACGTGGTGTTGTCCTTGTACCTTTCCCTTTGGATTCTGTCCCGCACTGCCACCAATAGCCCGTTAGGTTGTCTCCATTGCGCCGCTAATTAAATACCTACCTACCTATTCATACCAGCCCTGTCTGTAAAAGTAAAAATTTGCATAAAATATTAATTATTACCGGGATAATAACCTAGTTAATTTTAAATGTGGCACACTCTGCACTCTTGCCTTGCAAAAGAAACCGAAAGATGTGAAGACCTTATTACCATCCACTCCTACAATCTACCCTAATTACTTCAATGGAATGTTAACAAGTGCAGAAGATGATAATGAGATGTTGAATCGAATTTTCTTCTTATGTAAAAAATGCTTAAAATTTTAATTGTCATCTAACCTTTTACATCTTCATAGCCTTAAAATAGCTTGCCGACTTGTTTAAGGGCAACAATGATACAAGTCGCTAAAAAGGGGGCATAGTTGCAGAAAGAAGCAATATATTAAAACTTCTTGAGTACTGCGCATTTATCTAAGTGTCAGTACAGAAAGATAACTTATTTTTCATGATGTAGTGGAATATGGATAGCATTTCACAAAAAATTATAATTACAGAATTTTTCAAGTCAAAAATCGTGCAACTGAACATTTTGTGAAACTTGCCAGGTTACGCCAAGTCCTTCCTATAATATAAGATAATACAACTTTATAAAATATATCCTATATATTATATAAAGTTAATGCTAATTGGAAGTAATTAAGTTTTCCAAACAATGATTATATCAACAAATTAACTCTCTCTTTATAACATGCTAAAAGTTAAAACGCACTATTAGTACAGAAATTTATAGAAGAAATCTAAAAGTTTGAGGCTATTCATTCATAAGCCATAATTAAATCCTAGAATATAAAAACGATATTTAAATATGTTCAAGTTTATGAATTTAGCAAAAACTTTTAAAATTTTCTTTGTATGACAAAAAGTAAAAATCAGAAATATAAAAATCCAGTTAAAGCTTACTTTGAACACACTTTAATGGTATAGCACAAATATCTTTTTAGTGTTGTGAGCTCGGTTTTCATCCGATTTCAAAGTATATATTTTCTCAAATTCTTAAAAATCAGGGGTTTGGGTTTCAAAATAAAAACGTACTAGAAACGTAAGAAACTAAGTTCTGAACATCCATTCACTTGTTTTATTATTAATTTGCTTTCATTTTAATAAAAACGAAATTATTTTAATTATTTGTGATTAACTCATTTGTTAATTTGGTGTCTATATTTAGAAGTATGAAACCCATTGCCATTTGAAATAGGAATACAAACCTATCGCAATATAAGTTCTCCCACGCCCAATACTGAATACAAAACACTTCTGCTTCACGGAAAACCTACTACTACACAATACCTACTATACAAGAACCTACTACTACTACTAAACAGATACAAGATACTAGAAGTGGTATGGTGTATAAAGATATTCCTACCACCAATGATTTTATGGAGCAAAATCCACTCTATATTTAAAAATGTGAAACCCATTGCCTTTTGAAAAAGAAAAACAAACCTATCGCAATATAAGTTCTCCCACTACCAATAATAAATCCAAAACACTTCTGCTTCACTGAAAACCTACTACTACACAAGAACCTACTACACAAGAACCTACTACACAAGAACCTACTACACAACAACCTACTACTACTAAACAGCTACTAAATACTAGAAGTAGTATTGTGTATAAAGTTTGCCTACCAGCAATGATTTATGGAGCAAAATTTACTCTATATTTAAAAGTATGAAACTCATTGCCTTTTGAAAAAGAAATACAAACCTATCGCAATATAAGTTCTCCCAAGACAAATACTGAATCCAAAACACTTCTGCTCTACAGAAAACCACATTCTCTGTATTTAAGAATTGGGAAAAGGCGATGGCCAATACCGCAGTTGGACAAGCCATAATTTACGTCCCCTTCGTTCGATAGATCGCAACATTGAACCTTCGCGTGTTCCAGAGTGTTCTGGAATTGATTGAGATCTCCTGAAGGATAAGCTGTCCGACATGAAAGATGCGCTTCATAAAAGGGACCCCAACAACACGGCCTGAGTGACAGATGAAAAATGCAACATTTCTGCCACAGATGGCGGGGCATCTAAATCATCCCCTTCCACATTGATCCAGATACAGGTCTCTTAATTACGGGTGTCTCGACATGGGAGTATACTTTGATGAAGTACGGAGAAAGTCACTGAAAGTTCGTTACATTGTACACTTTGTTCGATGCTCCAAGTTAATGCTGGGGATTTTCTGCGATGCACATTCGCCCTCGGCCATACGACTCAGACGGCCTAAATTACGTTATTTAGTTTTGCTTCAAATGTCGATATAAAATATTGGGGTCAATTTAATCTTTACGCTGATGCTAACAATTTTGCTTTAGCGGTGTTTCGAAATGTCTACGATAAAATTGTTTTTGTGACTTTATGAGGGTACTTGAGAACAAGTACTATATACCTGAAGAAGGCTTGATTTCGCAAAGCAGTCTGCATTTTTTCTTGATATCCATTCTGAGTGGTTAGGTAGTTATTTTTAATTAACGTCGCACTGGAGCAAAACAACGCGCTCTGGGCGACGGTCCGGGATCAGACCAGATCAGAGGACAACATCACGTAATTTTGAACCACGATCAGATGAGGAGGGCACACCTGAGCTGGCACCCTACTCTCCAAACTTCCATACCACACCGAAGTGAGGGTATTTCAGGCCGCGATGGAGTTAACGTGCACCAGGCTCCTTTGTTAACGGCGGTCTTTGGTTGGATTCGAATTCGCATCCCTCCGGTTGCTAATCCGTTACACTCCCAACCGGGCTACCGCGGCCCCTCTGGGTGATTAGAGCTCTGGTCGAAAAAGTGTTTGTGCTCGAATAGCGGTCTGGGCATGAATATTCGTATTGTTTCGGAATCCACTTTAAATCGTCCTCTTTGTCTAATTACCCCTTGTAGAGGAAGCATGACTGAACAGCTACAAATAACAAACCATTCAATTGTAATTATTATTAATAATCGTGGAAAAATTGTCCTCATCTTGGACAACTGGGATTGGACAATATTAGTCTGAAAAGAAAAAATAATATCGTAGATTTTCATACCTTTTTTAATTCTAAATAAAAGTTTAAGGTTTCCAATCTCTAAAAATATTTTAACGTTCACACGTCACGCTAGACAGAACCTAGCATATTCTCCGTTATCATGTATTACTTATATAAAAGCTCCGCTATCATTTATTACTTATATAAAGCATAATGCATCCTAGAAGTCTCAATCAGATATATGAAAAAACAAATTTCATGTAACTAATAATTCCCAAACGTGCTGCTTGAATTAAATATATATATATATATATATATATATATATATATTTCTATATATATATATATTTCTCTCTCTCTCTCTCTCTATATATATATATATATATAGAAATCGGTGAACTAATCTCATCGCAAATGGTTTTATATTGTTTATATCCATTTGTTGTCAGTATACAAATAACGTCAAATTCTGTCCCACATGTTAGTCAATATATATAGAGGGATTCTAGGGTTTTATTTTAACAGTGGGTTCTCACCAACAAAAAGTGGTTCAAAATTACGATATATTGCCCACGGATTCATGACGTGAAATATAAGTAGATGCATTCCTATTAAAAAGTGTCCTTCAAAAAGTGTAATCAACATGTCGACTAGTAGTCACGTGACGGCTCTGAAAATTGACTTGTTTCTCGCCTATCATCACCTCGTTTGGCAATATAACATATTATGACAGCATTGATAAGCTCTAGATTGTTTAGAGAGTGAGATAAATTCTATTTTCTCTAGAGTGGCGACAAAAATGATAAAATCGCCAAAGTCCATGTCCCATGGACCAATCAATGAATTAACAGATGGTTGCCTTCTCCCATCCCGTGAAATGTTCGTTTCCACTCTACATACGAAAGTATGGTCTAAGGGTCACGTTATTACAATTTTTTGTCATATGATCCTAGGCACATAAAAGGTTATCATTACTCACTCTATTTTTATATTTCCCTTCGGGATTGATCCCGGACCGTCACAAGTAGCCCATTGTGTTGCTCCAGTGTGACTCAAATTCAACTACCTCAACAACAAAAATACGTTTTTCTGTCCCACAAGCAATCATTTACAAAAAGGCCTTTCATCACTAATTACAACTCAGCCTTTCGAGCACCGCACTTTGTTTGATTAGATCTGTACTAAACGTCTTTCCCAGCCTCCCTCAGACATTCATAAAAATCAGTGAACAACACCGAAAGTTAAGAAAATGTCACCTATTTGACATAGACTCTCCCCAGCGAACTGAAAACAAAATCACGTCCTTTCTCTCAAAAGTTTTCTGGAATATTTAGCTACGTGAAACCCGGTATTCGGAGCTGTCCCTCGCGGCAATTATCTCTTCAAATGTCAGTAAAATGTTTCGTATGCAAATTGCCGTCGTCCGTCGCCATGGCAACAGCTAAACATAATCTGGATCAAACGCCACGGAAGAGACTTTGACACTGAATAGCCCCTGTGGGAAGGTACTTCAAAATTTCCGACGAGGCATAATTTCATTATATTTCATGAATTAAATCTAATTATGTGGAATTTCCAACAAAACACCAGGGGGAGGTTTTATGCATAAGCGGTTCGTTATTGCAATGAAAGGAAATTAATTTTCATGAACTGTTAGGTTTTTATTGATTGGAGTTATCATTTGTATGTGGCTGTCGTTGATTATCGGGAATTAACCCATTGATGCTTGGTTTCCACGCTCAAGGTGTCCGAAATGGGTTTTGATTGGAAGGAAAACATTTTGATGGCTGACTTGAGTTTCCACTCAAGGACTTCAAGATTCAAGATTGTTGAGTGCTTTGAGGTTTATGGTTGCGACGTTGTCGACCTTCACCTCTATTGCTCGAGTCTGATTTTGTTTATTGGTAATCAGAACAATGGAGTTGTTGAGTTTAGAATTTGTTCGTAGAGATTAGAAATCGGATTAGCCCTCTAGTTGTCGCTTTGTTTTCAAATGCTCGGGTCATCAGATTGCAGAAGTTATCAGTATATGCTGTTTGGAGTTTTAAGGATTGGAAATTTTTTTCGTTCTTTATTGAAAGATTGAATCGGAATAATAAGGAGAGTGTGATTGACATTTAAATCCTGTATCTTGTTAATAAAACATCTTCTCTTCTGTTGTTTGACCATTTGCAAATATTTGGTAAATTGAGAATACTTCCTAAAATCGAGTGATATTTGCTTGTTATCCATTCTTTAGTTAGTTTTTCTTTATCGATTTCAATTATTCGTCTTGTCAGATCTTCTGGAGATATCCAATCTAAAAAGATGTCTTGATGATTGATAGCTTTTCAAAGTTTATCCGCTTTTTCATTAATATCTATGTTCCGGTGGCCTGGTATCCAAAATAAAGTGATGTTGATTGATTTGAATTGTGATTTAACTAATTTATTTCTTAAGCGAATAATTACTTTGGGAGATTTAATGTTAATGTTGGTCAACGCTGTTAGAACAGATTTACTAGCAGAAAATCGCGTATTTTTTGTTCGGGGTTGTTAAGTCGTCTTTTGCTTGACAAATTGCTAAAGCTTCTGCAGTGAAAATGGCATTAATGTTTTTAATTCTGAAACTAAAGGAACTTTCTTCTGACTAACCAGCAATTGAAGTGAATGCAACCGATTTTGAAGCATCTGAGGCAATTAGATGGTAATCTTTAAGTGTTCTGTCTCTGAATTATTGTAAAAGTGGATTGATTGTTTCGGGAATAAGATTTTTATTTTGGAAATCATAATCTGAGATTTTAAACTGGAACTGCAAGGACTTGTTAATGAATAAATGAAGCAGATTTAATGCAGTTAACTTAAAATATTTTCGAAAGACGTAAGATTTTATATAAATGATGTAATCGGTTGATGCAAAAGTTCGTCCCGTTTCTTTCGACAAAAATTGAAGAAAAATTTTATTTATTAAAAATTACATTTAATCAATGTAGGATGTGCCGTTCTGTCAGATGACCTTTATCCATATCTCCAGTAGCTGCATAATCCCGCGCTCATAGAAGTTCTGAGGTTTCTGGCTAAAGAACTGATCCAGGTGACGAAACTTTCTGAACCACTTACGGCACGTGGAAACGTCAACGGCACCCCTCACCATATACAACACATATCTTCTTTTGCGCCTGCCAAGTATTCTTGCATTTTCGGAAATAATAAAGGATATGTCGAAAATGCCCTTTATTTTCTGCCATTTTTAATGCTTAACAAAATTTAAGAAACACAACCAAATAACACAATTTTTTCACCAAGTACTCGCTGAAATTCCTTCTTTCAAACTTACACGTGTGATGTACGTAGATAACACTTCGGTTTTGCGATGCAATGTCATCTAGCGCAAAACCGGGACGAATTTTTGCATCAACCCAATAGTTTCATTTAAAATCCATGAAAGAGGTAAAATTTGAACGTCCACAATATTATATAGTGAGACTTTAATTTTGCTACATTATTTAATGTCTTGACAGAAATTTTGTACACCCATGATCAAATACTTTTCCTTTGCATTTTTCTTTTTAGAGTACAGTTACGTTAGTTTTAATTGGAAATTAATGCTTTTTAACAACGTTTAGTTATCGTTTCATTTGAACAGAAAATATAATTTTATTCATAAATTTGCTTAATTCTGTGTATCCTTCAAAAACTTTAGAGCGTACAGATAGCTTCAACAAGCGAAATCATTGGTTTCTTATTCTTTACACGTCAAGCCTAATTTCTTACATTCGCTGTCTTTTCTATTTCATTTTTTTTCAAAAGTTTCAGTTCACAAAATTACCTATATTTGAACATTAAGACGAATTAATTTAATCTATAATATTTTCATCACGTGACTTTGGATCAAACAAATTTTTTATTGATATCTCTTAGTATCACGAGATTACCGAGTAATGCATTCGTTTTTAGTACCCAACTCATGTTGTTAGCTACATGCTATGCTGTACTAAATATACACTCCTATAAGTTGAGAAAGAATCCTAGAAAGGATTCAATTGATCAGGAAGTTAAAGATTGGTTAGAAGTCATGCCAAAAAACTATATATTGCATGGAATTTTGCAAGGGCATGGATGATTCTCATAGAGTTAACACGGACACATTTTGCATACTAAGACGATCATATCATCTATTATCGACCTTTTAAGACCTAAACCTGTTTCCCTCAAATATTTAACTTATATTAGTTTATTAATTCTCACAACTAATGTCAAAATTAAACGCTCATAGACTTTTACAACTGAGTATCAGGGTTTAAAGGGTTAAACACCAGCTAATACCGCATAAAGTTCAGCCTCCACAACCCTTAAAAAGCTTCTTGACATTGTCTACTTCAAGAGGCATTGAAGAGCCAATTTTGTCTAAATCCCCACAGGAAATCCCCTGAGCCATTTTCCTTCATCCCTGAGCAGTCGACGAACCTTGAGTAAAATGTTGTGACAATTTTATTTTACTCTGACGTGGGTCACTAACTTGCAGGACAATGTGTACGTTTTGAGATATTGATTACTCACGCTAAGCAACAAGCTGCCTTTCCCCCAAAACATATGCTCAAAATAAATATCCCTTCGTAAAACATTGCTGATAATTGAAAGATAGTACTCATTTATTTGCGATGAACATAACTTAAATGGTATATATAGCAGTACAACTAATCTTAATCATGAAGTACGTTTTTGGTAGATAAGTGTTTCGCTGTGTCCATACAATCGTCCCACATGTTCGTAGGTATCATTTATCAAAACACATGCAGTTATATAATTAGTTGGGATGATTTCTATATTTACTTCTGACATTAACATCATTAAATTGCTACATTTATTTTTACTGAACGTTTTTATTTTACTTTTAGCCCCGCCGTTTTTATTTATATTTTATTACTTATCTAGGAATAGGCAAACTTGTACGCCAAGCACACATACCATTCAAGAACTGGCCTGTTAAAAGTGCGAGTACTTTTATTAGGCCCGTTCCTGAGGCCGTTCCTTTTATCCCGGATCGTCGCCAATAGCCCGTTGTGCTGCTCTAGTGCGATGTTAATTAAAATACCTACATACCTACCTTTCATCAGGCCATTAAAGTGATAAGTACTCTTTAGTACAAAACACTTTTTAGTGGAACTCCTTTCGAAACTTACGAAAAGTGTTCCCCTCTATATTATAATTTTAAATTACTTTCCACTTTGAACAAACTCATGTATCAACTGACCGTGGTTCAAAATTACGAATTGTTGTGCTTGAAATTTTCCCTCGGTATTGATTCCGAATCTTCGCCAATAGCCCCTTGTGTTTGCTGTCCTAGTGCGACGAAACTTCAACTACCAACTAACCACTTTGAACGCATGGAGGACTTTATTTTTTTATAGAACATTTGATGTCACGGCAGATTTAACGTGATCCATCCCTCAAGTACACGACGGTGTTTGGTTGGATCGAGTTTCGATGTTGCAATCCTCAGGTTACTAATCCGCGACTCTACCAACTGGTCCCCCAAACTTGGAGATACTGCCATATTGATAAGCTTGGCAAAATGAAAATTGTAATACATAAACATGTACAGAATAGCACAATGTTGCCGGCAAAGTTTGAAACGCCGGCATTATATAGAATACCTAGGCATTTTATAGTGCCCGGCATTTTTAGGCAAAGTATGAAATATGATAATTATATACCTTCTCTAGGCATTGTATATAATACCTAGGCATTCTATAGAATGACAAATGCTATTTAGGCAAAGTATGAAAAAAAAGGTCACGATAAGGCTATTATTTAAAAACCTTTCATTCCTCAAAAATACAAATATTATTATATTATTTTGAAAAATAATGAGTGTCATTAAAAAACTTTTATTCAAAATTCGTAAAAAAAATTAAAGTTGTACAAAACAAAATTTATGCCTTTCTTATTAAAGAAAACAAAATAAAATATGAACCTACTTGTTGCACCAAGAAAGGAAATAATTTTATTTTGAATTACACTAATTGGAAACGAATCGGAGATGTATTCATACATTGCCGGTTTGTCATTTGGCATTCTACAGAGTGCCTAGGAAATGTGTGAAATATTAATCGTTTCATACATTGCCGTCCAGTTTTCGGCATTTTATAAAATGCCTAGGTATTCTATAGAATGCCTAGGTATTCTATAGAATGCCGGATTTCAAACTTTGCCCGTAACATATATACTAATGTGTATCATTCTTCAATTTAACAATTTCTTTCACACGTTATTTCCCTCTCCCGATTCGGCATCCGGCACAAATTGCCTTGCTTGAATTGGGATTCCCACGCAGAAATGGTCCGCTTCACGGTGCGTTTGAGACTCGTTGGAAGCTGCGATAAAACCGTCGGAAGAATGGGGCATTAAGGAGGCCGTAAAAGATGGTGGGCGGTAAAGAATAGTGGTCGAAAACCCCAAACACCGCCTTGAGAGGTATGAAGAAGTTAATAAGTTATCAAGTGCACTACCTGGTATTGGAAAGAAAGCAAAAGCGTGGAAGTTTATCTCTGGTTTTCGTCTCAACCTTCCCGATGCTTTTTCAACACCTCCGTTTGCTGCGTCAATGGGAATCATGATTCCTTTTTATGAGCACTTACATTTGTGCCATAGAAGACTTATTTTAAAGAGATTTCTCCAAACTGGTGTACGTTAAATTTGCAGTGATCTCAGTATGCTCAAGTTGGCGTGGTATGGAAGTTTGGATAGTGGGGTGCCAGATCAGGCGTTGACCTCGCCATCTGACCGTGGTTGAAAATGATGAGGTATACTGCCCTCAGATCTTTCACCTCGGGACTGATCCCAGAACGTCGCCAATAGTACGTTGTATTACTCAAGTGCGACGTACATTCAACTACCAGCCTGGCATGCTACAACATAATATTACCTTCTGGTCTCAATCCTGTTCAAGACCAATATTGGTAATCAAAATCACGCTAGTTTTACCTTATTGTATTATATTAGAACTACACAACATTTTTACTGAAATCCTTTTTATAAGGATTATTATTCAGTTAAAACAAATTAAGCACACATGCAATGGGCTTAAAGGTTCGAAAAGAAACTTGAGTGTTCGTATAAATTACATGATGTACATTATTCACAATTATTACAATAAGTATGATAGGCTTTTTTTAAAAAGCTAATATAAATGGCACCGGCAAGTATAAATATACCGGTTCCCTTTCTTCTTGGTAGTGTTTTAGTGGTAGAACATACTTCCTGTAAGTATTCCTTATTAGGTAACCGGAATACGGAATACTTACTTCTACTCTTATCATTCTTCATAACCACTCTCAGCTTTCTTTTCACATTTATCCAGCTGCTAAAAGCCACACAAGAGAATCAAACGCTCTCAATCATACATTGCAAGACCACGTTTATGGAACTAAGCCCGTTATATTATTAATAAAGCTCTCAGTCTTACAAAATCGATAATCAGTCAACTAGTGATATCATCTATTGAGTTCAACCACTAGCCGCTAAATTCTAGAGGGGGATATCGTGGGAACTTAACTTCCGATGCGCTGATGAACTTACATTGGATACGTGCAACGAGTCTCAACCTTGAACTTCTTTCTGATAGACTGAAGTTTTACGGTTTCACGCTCCACTTTAATATTTTCCTTTATCCCCATAATGCAGCTTAGTGTTATTTATATACCAAACACCAGTAAGTACCTATTAGTAACGCCGGTCACATGCGCACAAACAACAAGCACATCGTCTTGAAGATAAATATTGATGCAGACAAGAGCAACATTCCATAGATACTAATGATTAACGAGCTATAACGGAAGTAAGGAATTATGTCAGGCACAGCGCAAGTAACCCAATGGAGGAAGGATTTGCTTTTTTTCTGTCCATTAGTGCCTTATCTATCTGGATCTGTTAATGGTATGGCACGTAATTCCATGCTTACAACATATAGGGATTGCATATTGGCATTCCCCCCCCCACGTTATCTCTATACCTTTAACAGGAGAGATCGTATATCTACGCTTACTTAGAAGCATTAGTATCTGCTATTTATTGTAGCATTAACAATTAATCATCGGTTTCGATGCTTTTTGGGATCTCCGCAGAGTCTACCGGTTCCGTTTTTCCCTGGTATAACTGAGTAGATCGGTAGGTATTTTAATTAGGATCACACTGAGTAACGCAACGGGCTATTGGCGACGGCCCGATGGGAAAAATCCGAGGACAACACCACGTAATTTCGAACCACTGTCAGATGACGAGGTCACACTTGAGCTCGCATCTGACCGTGACTCTCCAAACTTCCACACCAAGCGAACGTGAAGACATCTGAGGAAACGACGGATTTAACCAGTCCCCTTTGTACACGAAGGTCTTTGGTTGGATTCTAACTCCCAACCCTGCTATAAGTGGGTTGTCAAATTTAGTCAGTGATTCACGAATATTTACAACAAAAGTTGATAAATCTCTGACTGAATCTTGTTCTCTTATCTAACTTAGATATGAATTTTCGGCGAACAAGTTAGGTTTTACTGAACTAAATCAGTGGTTTCCAAGTGGCTCAACGGTTTTGACCACTGTCTAGTATCTACGGGTAGTAGGTGGCGCATGTTCAAATCCTCCCCGTTGTATTTCCCTCTTTTGTATTAGTAAAACTTCCCTTCCCGTGTGT
Organism: Meta bourneti; assembly: GCA_933210815.1. Classification (NCBI taxonomy): domain Eukaryota; kingdom Metazoa; phylum Arthropoda; class Arachnida; order Araneae; family Tetragnathidae; genus Meta; species Meta bourneti. The sequence goes on along the minus strand of OW119924.1, from coordinate 101,087,991 downwards.
ATGTCCATTTACTTGACGTTGTTTGTGGCGCATACTTAAGCCATAAAGCCCAATCCATGCTATCAGTGGTTCCCAAACTTTGCAGAGGCTCCCTGGAGCAACAGTATCTGGTTTACAGGGACACCGAGAAATATGGCAATATTACAACACTTTAACTTTATGGTTTTACAATCGGACCATCGGCGTTGTTAGGAATTACATCTAATAGGTAATCTTCCAACTGTACTGAATGCACAATAGACGAAATTGGGCAGCATGGAACTGACTTTTGGGTATCAGGGAAAGATGAATATCCGCTGCTAAGTGGTAACTGGTGTGTGTTAAATATGTCGTGGCCTCAAATGTCCTGACGTTGGCGTGGTGTGGAAGTTTGGAGAGTGAGGTGCCAGATCAGGTGTTATCAGGTCATCTGACCTTGGTTCAAAATTACGTGGCGTTGTCCCCGGATCGTTCACTTCGGGATTGATCCTGGACCGTCGCCAATAGTCCGTCGCGTTGCTCCATTGTGACGTGAATTAACTATCTACCACATCCATTGGTTGAAAAAAGTAAAATTTATTGGTCAAGTAGGTCATAACTGCTTAGAAGTCACGCAGGATATACTGTTGGTTGAAGAACGGACAAATGAAAAGTGTAATATTCTGAGTCAATGAGCGCTTTATTAGGAGGTGAGATATACGTTGTCCCACTGCATTTAACTCTCTGCATACGTCGGGGCAGAATATCGTTTCCTTCTTTGGTTACGGCAGCCGACCCAATGGCTTTACAGGCAACTTACTGAAACCGGCCGAAACGGCCTTTACAATACTTTCCCCCAGGAGGAGAGGGAATATGTATCGTCCCATTATCACCTAATGTGCCGGTTTCTATTGTCGGGTCGTGGGTATTGCTAGAAGGGACAGATTCTTCCCGTGTAAACTGAAAGGGCGACGGTGACTTTTTAAGTGTATCTCTACTCAACCTCTCACAGACTAGATGCTCGAGGACAAACAATTTGCGAGGCTCCCCTTCGATAACCCTGACATATTTGTTAACGGGGAGATAAGGCTATTCACTTCCGGGTCTCTTTGTAGCACAGAAAAGAGGGGAAGGAAATCGTAATGGGCTTCGGCGATTCTTCAGGAGTTTGAGGTCTGAAAGAATCCGAGCCTTTCGTAACGAGGGGACTCGAAACTTTCGGCCGGTTGGGCCGGTCCCCGTATCCAGAGGGTTAAAAAAAACTGAAATCTAAAATGCGGTTATATCTGAAGTGTTATTGAGCACGGAAAAGGTAGTGAGAAAAAGTGAACCACAGGCATTTATCAAAGTGTAGCGACCCGCTGTGGGTTTTCCCTATCAGAGAAGGTGGGACGTTTGGTATCTTACCCTCTTTGAAATGTTTAATATTCCAAGTGATTGTGACGAGGTATCGACGATTTTTCATGATGACAAAATCGAGATCTAGTCAGTTATTGCTATAGACGAGACACCGCGCCGAGTTTATTACCACGAGGGTTAAAGCTAGACATATAAATTATTCTAGATATGTCATTGGCTATTAAGGAATATAAATGTTCTCATTTGATATTCTGATACCTAGGAGGGCTGTAAATGGGTGGGAGATAAAATGGAGGCCACTCATTGTTGAAAAAGCTAAACCCATTAAATTTTTGTTTTGTGCAAAAATATTAATTTAAATTGATGGTCCATGCAGAAAAATGTTTTTAAAAAAGATACTTACGTAGTGTTTTTGAAAGAGCTAAACTGAAATTCTTCAATGCAATCCAAGATATGTCGTAAGCTACGACATATTCAATGTAAAACGCGTTGGTGGGAAGATACACTGAAATCATTTTCTCAAAACCACTTTGTAATCATTAACTTCCACGTTTACCATTTTCAGCACACTGAAACTATTTATCAGGTCAAGTGATTTATGTTTTATACATTTTCAGAATGAAATAAACTTGATTGCTATATTGTGAATTTTGTATAAATATACACTCATGCCCAAAAGTTAAGCATAATTCGTAAGATGCAAAAAAATCGGAGTAAATGTGGATACAATGGTTCAAAATCACTTGTGGAGAATCGTGAGACGAAGGTAAAACATTGGCATTGCAAAACTGTTCAGTCGACATCGACATGCCAAAATCACCGCCGCACGTTGGAAAGAGTATAAAACGGCCTCGAGCTGCCTGACCAGTTTAGACAGAAATTTCGCAATTGCTGTAGCAAGGAGCGTTGTTAACAACCAATAAAAACGAAAGATGTCACAAAGAAGCCAACTGGTCATGTTTGTGATAGGACGAATTATTGGAATGCTGGAATCCGGTCGATCCCTAACCTAAGCGTCTCGAATTCTGAATGTGCCTCAGTGTGTGATCTCCGGACGAAAGCAGAGGTTTCAAACCACTGGAGATGTTACCCGACGACCACTACCAAGGGTAACAACCGCTCGGCAAGACCGATATTTGGCGATAACTGCGCGACGTCAGAGGAACTTTTCTGCCAGACAACTGGGTTCAGCCTTGGCAAGCGCCACAGGTGTAATAGTTTCGAGAAAATCTGTTTACAGGAGGCTCAGACACGTTGGTCTCTATGCTAGATGACCAGCAGTTTGCATCCCCCTGACGTCTGCACAGAAACGCGAGCATTCAGAGTGGAGTTTGGAACATCGGCAATGAAGTGGACAGCAGTGAGGCAATGTCATGTTCAGTGACGAGTCCAGATTTAGTCTGCAAACTGATCCTCGTCGTACCACGATCTGCAGAGGTCGTCGAACGCGTTTTCAACCAGAAAACATCACGAAAAGACATCGTTTTCCTTCAGGGGAGTCGTGGTCTGGGCAGGCATCATGCTGGACGGCCGCACAGACCTCCACATCTTTGACACGGGGTCTGTTACCGGTCAAAGATACAGAGACGAAGTCCTTGAACCTACCGTTCGCCTGTTTCGAGCTGCTGTCGGTCCTGGTTTCATATTCACGGATGATAACGCGCCTCCTCACTATGAAGCCCTGTTCGATACCTTCTTTCAAAGTGAAGATATCCACCTCATCCAGTGGCCTGCCAACTCTCCTAATCTGAATCCTATAGAGCATGTGTGAGATAGGCTCGGGAGACATATTGCAGCCCTCCACTACCGTTCAAGCTCCATTCCGGAATTGAAAATTGCTCTCCGTGAAGCTTGGAACTCTTTGAGCACACAACTTACCCATACCCTCATCGAAATTATGCAAAATCATTGTGCAGCATGCGTGGCTACCAGATGTTCCCCCACACAGTATTAAACTTCAGTATCACATTGTTTTAATCATTCTGTTTCACTAAAGTTGACACTCGTATTGTGAACCTTTTTCTTTCAACTCTTTTCTTTGGATACATATGTATACATATGTATATATACATATATATACATATATATATGTATATATATATATATGTAATATATATGTATGTATATATAATAAGTAAAGCTACCCTAAGAATAGATTTCCCCGAGAAACAAGATGAAATAAAATATGTAAATGTTGAGTGAGCCCGCTTACTTTGTCAAGGGGAGCAATTAATGATTTTGAAAGATATTTATCAATATTTAATAGCAACATATTAGGGCGATTGACTTGCTTTACACGGCTAGTTGACATTAACTGATTCAGCATTGCCAGATATTATAAATCACAGAAAAGGAAGTGAACTTTGATAAACCAAAAGAACTTATAATCTCATGTTTACGTTTAAATTCAACACGATCTTGAGATGCATAACCATAAGCAAGCTTGCATATTTTAATATTGAAATCAAGAAAGCAGATATACAAATAATAAGTAAAATAAATAGATATTAGCTACTTTTCACGTAAAATTCTTAACTATTTATTTTAACCAAGTAATTGGTGTACTTCGGCTTCTAAAATATTTATACTAGATTTACCGATGGAAACATTTAAGGTTATCATTTTCTCGTACCTTCTTAATAATTAATTATTTATTGAGCTTTTTGCTGCAAAATGTGTAGTTACACTTAACCACAACATGGTTGTTTGTTTCTCGGTTGTCAGAAGTGTTCTACCGCACATAGTATTCAAAAACTCTCGTACCTCCTTAATAATTAATTATTTATTGAGCTGCTTTTTGCTGCAAAATGTGTAATTACACTTAACCAACATATTTATTTCTCCGTTGTCAGAAGCTTACTACTGCAAAAACTGTTTTGGAATTCTATTAAGCACGATGCTTGAAAAATTGCTGAGAAAGGATGAAAGACAATTTTAATTGGTTACTTCGATAAATATATGTAACGAATAAAAATAGAAATGCTCGGAGGCAGTTAAAAAGTATCTTTAATTTGGCTCAGTTATAATTTTTTAACAATTCATTTAATAAGTTTCTAGTTTATCGCTCGAATTTTTATTTATCACGTTGCTGAAGGCTTTGATTTTTAAAAAGTGAATAGTATATACAAAAACTAAAACAAAGACTAAGAAGCTTAAAGGCAAAATAAAGAAATTACCATATTTAAATTAGTTTTAATTCGAAAAACATTTTATCAACGGGTACTCATACATATTAATTAATTAATTTTTGTGAAAGAAAGTTTTTAAAAATTAAGTTAATTTTTTCAACCAAATCACACAAATTTTAAAATAATAGTAAAACAACACTAAATGTAAACGATAACAAACTAATATAATAATAAATATAGTGGCATTAATTTTATAAATTCGTTATTTTCCAGTTAGGTTCACATGTACTTATATGCCGTTAAATATGTGTGACTTTCAAAACTCAATTATTCAAGTTTTTAATTTGTTTGTTAAATTCTTAATTAAGTTGAGAGTTTCTTGCATGTTGACTATTCTGTCATAGCGCCATATTTTATTTGTTGGAAGAGGAATGTTTTTAACGGGTTCATATCACATAATATTATGATGAAAGAAGTTATAAATTAGTTTAATCCATTATGTAATTGTTTTAAACTATTCACAGATGCTATTTTATTGGATTGTTAGTAAATTTGTTGATTCATTTAATATGTGAGCTTTTCAGTCAACTAAATCTCTCAGTCAATCAGTTGTTCAATTCAGTCAATAAAACAGCTTATCCAATTTAACATCCGAACCCATCCTAGGTAGCCCGGTTGGTAGAGTAACGAATTAGCAACCAGAGGGTTGCGAGTTCGAATCCAACCAAAGACCGTCGCGTAGAAAAGGGGCTGATGCACGTTGCATCTGTCGTGACCTCCAATGTCCTCGCGTTAGCGTGGTGTGGAAGTTTGGAGAGTGAAGTGCCAGCTCTAGCGTGACCTCGTCATCTGACCGTGGTTCAAAATTACGTAGTATTGAACTCGGATCTTTTCCGTCGGGTTTGATCCCGGACCGTCGCCAATAGCTCACTGCGCTGCTCCAGTGCGACGTTAATTAAAAACATCTACCTACCGAACATTACTAAGTAATATTCATCGGTTCTCTACCGCACTCACCTTGCAATGCATCCAATGCACTCCTTTGCATCAAAACTATATTAAATAATAACATAACAAATAACTAATAACAAAACTTTCAGTGGGTTCAAAGTATTAGTATTATATTAAAATCAATTATTAATAAAACATAACCACACAGATGACAGAAGACTGTCGTTAATGCGAAAGAATAGTCCGGTGTGCTGCTTCAGTGCGACGTTAATTAAATACCTACCTACATTAATGCGAAAGCGAAATTTTATTCTGCCTCTTTTCGTGGTTTGTAGATATATATAGATTTGTCCACACTGAATCTGAATATTCTGGGAACCAAAGCATCAACGCATGCGAAATTTATAGGTTTTTGGTAATAAGTAATAGTCACTATACGTGTGAGTTTAAATTGTTTTTACAAAATAAGAGGGGTGATAGTACCCATCCAGACGAGCAATAATTACCATGGAACATAGGGTTGCATTCCACTCTGAGAGGCAGAAAAGATTCAAATTAGAATTTTAACATGAACTTACAACAGTGTTGGGAAAGCGAATGAACGATACCAAAAGTTGCACAATCTGATTTATTGATCAGAGAAAAACTCACAGCAAGTGCTCAAAGTGGCGTGTCGTTGCACAGTTCAAACCGGCGAAGGAATGACTGGCTCTCGAAGATTCCTGATGTTGTGCTAATTTTGTCTGCGACAACACCGATTCTCGCTACGAGATCTTCAGCCGAGTCCACAGGCGTGTGGTACGCTAAAGATTTCATATGCCCCCAGAAGAAAAAGTCCAGTGGGTTGAGGTCCGGTGAGGCCAAGCCACAGGTCTGCCACGTCCGATCCATCTTGCTTAGGAGATATGCTACGTAGGCAGGTACAAAACGACGTCAGAGGCGATGACTTGTTCATGCTCGACGCGTTTCGACTTTATTCTTTTCTGCCTCTCAGAGTGGAATGTGACCCTATGTTCCATGGTAATTATTGCTCGTCTGGATGGGTACTATCACCCCTCTTATTTTGTAAAAACAATTTAGACTCACCCTATATAAATACAGACTATAGTAGAGTAAGAGATAAAAACATCAACCAAAAACGTATTGCCAAAAATGTAAGAGCAAAAATAACTAACATAGATGATATGATAAAACTAGTCGAAAGGTATTTAGATAGGTGCAAAACGTCCTCCAACAAAGGACCAAAATGGACGACATAAGATAACTCTAATTTTAATATATTATCTTTTTACAGTGCAATCACCATTCCTTTTTGATGTCTGAATACGGTGAACTCTTCTCTGCACCAATATCTATCTGTCTATCTATCACAACTGCCCAGAAACAAAGTTCTTTCGGTCAAAATAGAAGCAGGTCTAGTGTATTTTGAGTGGGGATGAGTCGCATGAGGTTTTGGTGATGAGTGATTTGTTGACGTTTTGTATAAAGATCCATTGAATCGCGTATCCTCTTACCTCACCCTCTCATCTGACTGTGGTTCAAAATTACGTAGTGTTATTCCTTCTTCTTTTCCTTGGGGATTGATCCTGGACCTTCGCCAATAACCCGTTGTGTTGCTCCAGTGCGACGTTAATTGACGACCTACCTTACCTTACCCTGTAGAGACAGGTTGGTATTTTAATTAAAGTCTCACTGGAGCAACGCAAAGGGGGATTGGCAACAGCGCGGGATCAAACTCGAAGGGAAAGATCCGAGGACAACACCCCGTAATTTTGAATCATGGTCAGATGTCGAGGTCGCACATGAGCTGGCACTCTCCAAACTTCCACACCACGCCAAAGTGAGGACATTTGTGGCCACGACAGATTTAACGTGCACCAGCCCCCTTTGTACACGACGGCCTTTGGTTGGATTTGAACTCGCAACCCTCCGGTTGCTTATCCGTTATTCTTCCAACCAGGCTACTGCTGGCCCCCTGTAGAGACAATTCTCGCTAAGTGCGCCAATGTGTGAAGCGCAGAGGAATCAAGAATCCCATATGGGAAATGGGCACTCATTTCTACGGACATATAGCCATAGACTTTTTGTCTATAGCAGTCATCCTGGTATACAGACTGCAGCCCCCTGTAGAGACAATTATCGCTAAGTGCTCCAATGTGAGAAACGCAGAGGAATCAAGAGTCCTCTATGGGAAATGGGCACTCATTTCTCGGACATATAGCCATAGACTTTTTGTCTGAAGCAGTCATCGTGGCGCAGACAGTAGACCATTTTTGTAATCATGTTTATAATCTTTATTAGGCATTTTTAGCTTATGTTGTTGATTACGGTCTAGAGCCATGCCAAGCTAGCTGTCCTTCCACATAAACAATTGGCCAAATGTGTCCTTTGCCCCATAAAACCCCAAAACTACCAACCCACATAAACAATAGTAATTTCAGGAAGCCGGTCAAGTAACTGAATTTTTAGATATCGTACCTCCGTTGAATAGGCTCTGGGTTAGAATCCCGATCTATGCATTGTGGTTCGGAATCTCCTTCAAGACGATCGCTGTCTAATTATACCTCGTGGAACAAAAAATGACCATATAGCGACAAAGTGGTTTGAGTAGATTGTGAAAGCCTCATCGGTTTCCCAACCGACTCACCCGCTGGAAAACTCGTTTCAAATTTCCTTTCGTATCCGGAGAAAACTATCAGAACCTCAGAAAACAGACACAGAGGAAGATTAAGTGCATCACTCACCCCTCTTTGGCATCATCTGGTGAGCACAGTCCCTAATCCCTGGGAGAGAGGTGGACGAGGAACCACGGTGGAATCTCGATCCATCTGTCACTGGGGTCGACGGCGATTCCGGAACGGAAAAACGAAGAAAGCGATCGTTTGTGCGAGATATAGCCTCGCGACGACCATTATCGAGTTTACCTGAGTGGCACGCTAACAGATTGCACATCGCCTTCGTTTTTCGAGATAGCCCGAATTATAAATGATTCACTGGAGGGAAGTCGGTTTCCTCGATGTTCCAGATGTCACGGTTAAGATAGATATGACGGGGATGATAATGGACTCGGAGTCCGAAATAAAAGATTCGTTGTTTCAAATCTGATTGGTAGGCAACTGATTTGAAGAATAGTCCGATGCTGTATGCACAGAAATAAATGGATGGATGGTGTGATGCAAAGCGTCTTCAAGTGCTCACTCGCTTAAAGCTCCAAGTGGTTTCGATAACGTAGATATGTATGACTTGGGATGATTGTTCCTCTAACCATAATTTGGCGTGTCTAGATTTGTATAGCTGTCCTGTTGGAAGAGGTCAAACCCACGAACACGAAATGAACGGGTGGCACTTATCAGAAAGGAAGCACAGACAGCGTTCTCCTCTCAGAGACGTTTGTAGACATAAAAGGGGTCCAATTGAATGCCAGATAATCAAACCGCTATTGACATGCAGGATCCAAGACCTCATGAGGTTTCCTTCACACACGGTTTCTTCCATCTGTCCAAAATACGCTCGAAACGCGACTCGTCAGACAAGACTACTCCTTTCTAGTCATCAAGTATGCAGTGGCGGTGTTCCCGGTGATGCGCATATTTGTTTGTCGAGTTTTCATTAAGGGTACTCGAATAAGGTGTCTGCTCTTAAAGCCCATATATTCGAGGGAACGTTGGACAATCAATCCTCATGCTGATGTTTCAGGGCCCAGCATTAAATTCGGATGATAGTTGAGGTGGTGCTGCACGCCTACCTCGTGAAACAATGCTTGCAAGCCGACTCTGGCCATGTTCACCCAGAATCCTTTTACGGCCACAGTGCTGTCGTATGCTACAGGTTTTGCCATAATTTGTGCAGACCAGACTACTCCTTTCTAGTCATCAAGTATGCAGTGGCGGTGTTCCCAGCGATGCCCATATTTGTTTGTCGAGTATTCATTAAGGGTACTCGAATAAGGTGTCTGCTCTTAAAGCCCATATATTCGAGGGAACGTTGGACAATCAATCCTCATGCTGATGTTTCAGGGCCCAGCATTAAATTCGGATGATAGTTGAGGTGGTGCTGCACGCCTACCTCGTGAAACAATGCTTGCAAGCCGACTCTGGCCATGTTCACCCAGAATCCTTTTACGGACACAGTGCTGTCGTATGCTACAGGTTTTGCCATAATTTGTGCAGACCAGACTACTCCTTTCTAGTCATCAAGTATGCAGTGGCGGTGTTCCCAGCGATGCCCATATTTGTTTGTCGAGTATTCATTAAGGGTACTCGAATAAGGTGTCTGCTCTTAAAGCCCATATATTCGAGGGAACGTTGGACAATCAATCCTCATGCTGATGTTTCAGGGCCCAGCATTAAATTCGGATGATAGTTGAGTTGGTGCTGCACGCCTATCTCGTGAAACAATGCTTGCAAGCCGACTCTGGCCATGTTCACCCAGAATCCTTTTACGGCCACAGTGCTGTCGTATGCTACAGGTTTTGCCATAATTTTTGCAGTCACGGTACGCTTGAAATGGTAGTACGTGAAAATACGAACCTCTCCTTTACCTCCGAAATGCCTTGACCCAACTCAAAAGCTCCAACAACCCACGTACACTACGCATGCAACCATATATTTTACTTCATTCAATGTTTATATACTGCAATGAATTGTTGGTGGATGGTAATGGTAATTAATAAACGTCGCACTAGAACAACACAACGGGCTATTGACTACGGTCCGGGATCTCAATCCCCAAGAGAAAGATCCGAGTCAAAACCACGTAATTTTGAACCACGGTCAGATGACGAGGTCACACCTGAGCTGGCACCACACTCTCCAAACTTCCACACCACACCACACCAATTAATTGTCGGTGGAATCCAAAGCACCTTTATGCGTGAATTCGCTCGCTGAAACATTTAAATGTTCTCCCCGGTGATATATTATAAGGAAATGCGCTCAATAAATAATGATAATTTGATCTGTCCAATGACCCGATATCTATATACAGTGCAATGCGATATTGATGCAATGCTATGTACCTGCAAGTACCAATTCTCCCCCTGAGATATTAGTTGGTTAAGGTAATTGCTCTGAGACCTGGTGAACTGCGTACCATGTAACTTATCTGTTCAAAATCTGATTGGATAGATCAAATGTAAAAACACGACAGCAGAAGAAATCTCAACCTCTGCCTTTCTTATTGTAGATTGATTGTCTATAAGTACAGATATCCTAGAGTAATTCTTGCATCTCGCAACTATTTTAACCGATATTTATGAGATTTGAAACTTCGGTTTTATAGATTAAATATTAAATTTGAAGTTGCAAAAATTACGGACATTTCTCTCTATAATGTGTGTTGGCTTTATTCCTAAACCCCATCAGTAATCATATATCTGCTACACCCATTGACCTTCTAATGAATTAGACGGATCATGTGGGCGGAGAAGCTGTCCTAAGATCGCTGAAGGGTAAATCACCTGGGCTTACGAATTAACAAAGCCGATTGGCTGTCGTATCGCTGACTAGTGTTTTTGATTACGGTGGATAATCACTTTAACCAATCAATAATTTAGGATTTATACTTTAACCACAACCGAGTGACAGATCTTCAAACCGAGCAAATGGAAGAAATAACATGAAGCTGCTGGCACATGCTCCGACTATTTCATTTTAAGGTCGAAGGTTACACCATGAGCCGAGCACTTGAACTTAGGCTAACAGTTGTTGTTTTGTTCAACGGCCATGTTGCTATTTAAATGTTTTTATGATTTAGATATTAATATTTGAAGGTAGCAATGTGTTCACTTAATTCCATACATCCTATCAATTACCATCTCTACGTGTCTGGAGCATCAAATACAACACAAGCTTGCAAGACGATAATTTATAAAGAACTTCAATACAAATTTCGCTTCAAAGATGTTCTAGTGTTTTAAAATTTATAACATCATTTCTAATCATCCAAATCCATAATCTTAAGTATTCTTTTAATCCAATCTTGAAGTAAATATCTCATCTAAACCATGAAATTTGATTTTGGGGATGTAATATAACAGCAAGCACTTGTGAGGGATGAAAACACAAATAATGAAAAAAAGGCAGTGAACTTAAAAGCAAGTGATTATCTTATTTCACAAGAAAAAATTCGCATTACGAAATTTTAGAATTGCCTTTCGTTGTATTGTAGGTCATGCTCAGTAATAATAGAAACTGCTGATATTCTGTTACAGTCAAAGGTAGTTTAGTCCACATGAAATTTTAAAAGAGTAGGAATCTAAAAGAAAAGTCTTTTGGATGACAATCTAAACTCTTCCAGACCTTCACCTCTCCGACTCACCAAACGGTGTAGAGTCTATTTAAGAAGAGGTGGGGTAAAAGACTTTCCCAACACTGAGATGCCCAACAAGAAACCAAGCCCACCACACATGGAGAGCACCACCTCTCCCTGTTTATGCGGCATTTATTTTATACATTTAAGCACATAATAATAGTACCATGTGAGCTAGAACATCAAATGATATTGTACAGTTGAGGTACAAAATTTTGATACATACAAAATGCAATTGCACAATAAAAACTAGTATGATAAAATAACGCAACATAATAATAGTACCATGTGGGCTAGAACATCAAAAATATTAAATAGGTATGGGACATAATTTTGATATACACAGAAATGCAGAACAAAACATGCACAAGAAGAATAACATAACAAATAAATATTGTTGAATGTACTAAGAATAATTATTATATAATGAAATGATATAAAAAAACCATTTAGTATATAATACTATGACAATGTATATACAAGATATGACATTAATATGTACAGAATTTAACAGTTAATGCTTAATAATGATACAATTTATATACAATGAATAATATGTAGGACAGTGTGAATATAATGTATCGCTATCACATTCCGTAGTCTGTATTTGCTATTAATAAAGTTTGTTGGCGTTTGAGGTTAGGACATTTTTTGTCCATGCATCCATGGTTTCTATTGTATTTTGTATTGTGTTTAACGTTCTAGGGCGGTGCAATTAGAGCAATTCTTTTCATTGGTGCAATATTTAGTGATATGATCTTTTCCATATGATAAACAAATATTTTTGTTAGAACACTTGGATTTGGTGTGGTCAAACTGGCCACACCCGGTTCATTGTCTAATGCTATGAAAATCGTCCCGACGGACCCTTTGACAACCTATGAAAAGAAACTTCGTGGTCATGACCCTTTGGTATATTGATGGGTTTAAGGTAGCCACCCAGTGATTGCCACGGGCGGCTGAAATTTTGAAGTCGATTTTAATGTTATTCAGCTCTCTGATGATTTCATTTTTAAGTAGGAGGGCGTGTGGTAAATCAGCGCCCTCAATTTCGGAGTCGACGTTGAGGAGGATCACCCGAGGTTTCCTTTTAGTGGGTCGAGCCACTTCAAACCTCTTGGTGATCTCTCCTCTCCTTGCCAAATCTTCATTCAGAGGATCGAGATCTACCTGTGAGTTGAACTCAATTGCAATACCACCTCCATTAATTTTGCGCAAGTGTTTAATTTTGTGAGTAGTGGTTTTGAGGGTGCCCTGTATTGCAGATTTGATAATACTAAAGTTGCTTTCCTCCTTTGGCTTAAGAAGGAGGACATGTGACTGTGGCTTATTTGATTGTGTTGGTCTACTCGAAGAGACCACAGCAGCAAAAGAGGGATCCGAGGGTGTAGGGACGGTATGAGATTTGTCCTGTAGTTTCGTGACTATGTCGAGAGTTTGTTTAATACCATTATTAAAGGTTTCTGATAAGATATTTAAGGTTTTATCTTTTCTGACAATCGGCCGCGCAAAAAAGAGTTAGTTGTTTCAAGGTCCTTAATATCAGTTTTTGCAGAATCTAAGTCTATTTTACAAGATTTTAGCTCTTTTTCCAAAGAGGTTAAAACTCTCTCTAAACTCTTGGAAAATCCTTTCGAACATTATCTATAATAATACGCGCTTCAAGAACACTTTTCACTGAACAATATGAAAGAATATTTTTACCATGCCTTACTAACGCTAATTTGTATTAGTGATTCATTAAATCACAAAGAAAAAGAAAAATTAAGTCAGTTAATTCAATTATATTCTCTAATTGACTTTCCAGGTGGAACTATTCTGAATTAATAATTTTATCTCTACCTTGTTAATTTTCAATAGGCTGTCAAGAGGATTATTCAAATTTTTGAGAAAGCAGTGTGTTTTTTATGCTTTTATAAAATTAGAAATAGAATTTAAGTAAGCGAAACTACAAGATTATCTACACTTGAATTATTTTAAAACGTGTGCATAAACTAGCTGTATTTCAAATAAGACCGGGCGTGATACTAAGCTTTATTAATATCAACTCGTGAAGAATTAGTTCTATTATATTTCATTAAGGTCTCTGTTTCATAATTTGTTAATTGTTCTTGTTCGTTTTTGATCTTGTACTGAAACTTGTAACTTTGTCGAGTAAAAATAATTTAATTGCGTTGAAGTTACTTATTTTAATATTCTTATTATAGTTACTTATTTTATTCTTATTATAGTTACTTATTTTAAAATAAGTTCATGTAGAAAAGTTACCTTTATGTATAAAAATCAGCCCTAATGTCAAGTGGAGCATTAAAAGAAGTACCGGACCGTAAAATAAAAAGTTTGAAAAATTGCATTTAATTATTTGTGCTCACCAAATCACAAATAATTACTTTTTCCCGCATAACTATGAAATTTTCCGCACTAGACCTTTTACATAAAATGTCGTCTAATTAGCCATTGTTTCATAAAAACAGCATCAGACGAATCAGATTAATTGCAGACAAGTATCTAAAAACTGCAAAGGGTTGTGAACCAGTGTATCAACAGAAAAGCAGTTTGGAAAATTCAAGCTTTTGCTTCAGCACGAATAAAAAGAACTCCATCTTTTACGATATTAATTTTTTTTCCTCTATAATTGTATAATAACATTGTCTTTTAATTAAGTGTAATAAAAATTAAAATAACAATTTCGACTTTTGATAGTACATATTGTTGTTTGGAGTTAATTAGACAAAAGCTAAGTACAAAAAATTAAAAGCTTAAAAAAATGTGTTTTTGCATAATATTTTTTATAGAATTAAAATTCCATCAGATTTTTATAAAACTTCGCCCACAGAGAGAGGTTTTATGTCTTCCACGTTTTTGTTAACTTTGCTTTTTGAAATCATGAACTAGAAGGAAGTAGTTTAGACGAAACAAGTCCCTTTTTAAGGAAATCAATGTGTTGATTAGTTTTGTCCGATCAAAATTTTTTACGGGTTGTGACATTCCTTCTTAAATATGATAAGCTACAGATGGGGAAAATCCTATTTAGAATCGGCCTGTAAAAGCACGAATAGTTTTTCGTTGTTTTGAAGTTGAAAATATCATTTGTAGGAGTCGATAGAAAATTGAAATAAATTAATAAGCAGTGTGATTTGAAAAAAGTTACTACTTACATGCACTTCTTCACCTCAACATTCTTGGAAACCCGCAAAGTTCACTGGAATTCCATTGCATTTTAATGGTTCAAGACTTAATAAGACAACTCTGACGAGAATAAGAAGCTGACACAAAAGATATCTAGCTAGCTTGGAGATAATTTAAATACTTGTCCATGATCCGCAACCTCAGCAACTTTTTTCCATATTTTAGATTGCCAGTGTTCATTTGGGACAATGGATGAATAGGAGTTTGTCGCCGAGCGACTTGAAAGTCACGGTCTCTTTTATATATATTAAGAGAGTATATACTTACCCACATTAACACATTTCAGATCGACAACACCCTGCCGCAACTCTCATGAGATCGCAAAACGAATGCCATTTATATCACCCACAAAAATTGCGGGTGATAGTTTCTGAATGAAGTTTGTTAATGTGGGTAAGTTTATACTCTATTCTATAGTTTTGTATGAGTGTTGTTAAGACATGAACTGTTAAGTTATTGTGTGTCCTTGGTTATTCCGCATTGCCTTGACTTCTCTTCCTAATTGACCTTTTACCAGTTTTGTTGTTCTAATTTTGCCTTTCTACTTATGGTGTTTGAAGGGTTTGTGGGTAATTTCGGTGAACTGCCGCTCACACGCAGAAAACACCATCTTGTGTTGTCTGGGTGAGGCTCATTTTTTTCAAAATTTTATCGGTATTCTTAAGTTTAAATTCCTAAATTTCTCTTTGTTTTTGTAATCAAGAAAATTTCGAAAAAAGTGAAGTGTTGGTGGATGAGGGCGTCATCAGGGAGGAGCCTCACTCAGTCAACGCAATATGGTGTTTTCTGCGTGTGGGCGGCAGTTCACCATCAGTAGCCCCCACACACCTCCAAACACCATAAGCAGACAGGCAAAACTAGAAAATCAAAACCAGGGGCATCTAAGCACACACACACCAAAGACAAGTACAATACAAAACTATAGAAGAGAAAACAAACTTACCCACATTAATAAACCTCAGCTCGACAACAACCTGCCGCAACCTACATGAGGACCTCCAGCAAATGCCATTCATAGCGATAAATCGGAACTGTAATTCAGATTCCGACTCGCAATTCCGAATCGGTTTATCGGAATCGGAAACCGAAAAGATTGTATTCAAATTCAGTCTTCTAATAAATTAACAGACCTATTATAATTAGTGTATCAAATAGAATTGATATTCAACAGGAAAGTCTCCAAAATAAGCCATTTTGTTAAATCATCAGTTAAATAATATTAGTATTTTTAAATCTTTCAAAAATAATCTTATAAAAAGAGTGAGGGTATTTATTATTAAGAAGTGTGTTAATGAGATTATTACATTGCAAAAGAAAGTTAGATTTAGAGTTGCGAATTTTATTGAAACCTACCAGTTGACTACAATTGTATTGTAATATATTCTTTTAGAAATATTTGAATCCCAATATATTAATTTAAAAACTGGAAATTCAAAATCATCCCTCTTATGAATATTAATATCAGTTTTATTACTTAAAGTGGATATATTCAAGTTTAGAAAGACGGCTATATTATTATCTGAATTAGTTTTTAATAAATATAATTCATCTGGGTAAATAGATTCCCATAGGTTAGCAAAATTACTATCGTTAAAAACAATTAAATCATCAATATATCTAAAGGCAGAATTAATTTGAAGGCAAATTTTTTTTCATAATATTGTGTTGACTGGGTGAAGCTCCTCCCTGATGACGCCCTCATCCACCAACATCGCTTCATTTTTTGAAATTTTCTTAAATTATTCTTAAAATTTCACTTTGGTTTTCTTTAATTGAATTATTTTGCTTGCCATGCTATGTCTGTGACTTCGGAGAGCATGCATTGACAGTTTTAAATTTGGCTTCTGTTTGACTAATGTTTATGTCCCTGTCTTTTTGGTTTTTCACTTGTTTGCATTTTTTACCTTTAGCTTTTTAAGTGTTTTGCGTATTTGAATTTTTGATTATATATATAACAAGTATAAACTACCATAAAAATAAATTTTTTAATGAGAAACACGAGAAAATGTGATGGGAGTGATTCCGCTTACTTTGTCAAGGAGAGTAAAGCAGGGGTTACTTTTAAGGGAAGAAGCTTTGAGTTTTTTTTGTACTTATGTGAAGCCTATCCAAAGAAATTAACACAAGCTACTGCCGAAGATAAGTGGAGAATAAAAATCATAAGACATAAAACATGAAATTTGAAACAATGATAGAACAACATAAAAAGGAATAAAAACAATAAAAAAATATAATCCTACCATTCAGAAATGCCGCCCTATCAAGTTATTTTGGAGATCTGTTTGTTGCCATGTGCAGGAATAACGAAGATCGAGAAATTATTTAGTACCGTTGGAGGTTTAATAGTAGAATGAGAAAATTTGAACACGTGAAAAAAAGGGGGAAAAGGTAATTTGAAAACTTAAAATTATAAGCGTAACAGGGATGAGTTTAAAGGAATTTTGGAGAGCTATGGTGACAAAAAAATGTAACGAAAAGAAAATATGGCGGTCTCTAGTGGTGGGGGAAAAGAGAAAGCAATTTTTTTTATGTGAGGTTAAAAAATAAAGGGAGGTAATGAAAATTATGGAAAAAACTTTTTAAGAACTATATACACATATATATATATATATATATATATAAATTTATACATACAAGCGAAATAAGATCAAATGGGATTCGTTTGACAAGTTTCGCCTCTTTGTTTAAACATGCTTGATTTGAGCTATGGTGCTCTGCATTCTATACGATTAAAACTATCCAACCAAAGACCGTCGTATACAACGGGGGCTGGTGTATATTAAATCCGTCGTGGCCACAAATGTCCTCACGTTGGAGTGGTGTGGAAGTTTGGAGAGTGGGGTGCCAGCTCAGGCGTGACCTCGTCATCCGACCATAATTCAAAATTATGTGATGTTGTCCTCCGTCTTTCCCTTAGGGCTTGATCCCGGATATTCGCCAATAGACCAATGTGTTGCTCCAGTGCGACTTTAATTAAAATACCTTCCTACCTACCGTAATATGCTTGTGGATGCTGATTACAAATGGATTTAATGAAATATGAATAACGACACTGCCATCAATAGGTCGAAGCAATTAAGAAACTTTAACGCAGACGCTATGCGCAGCTCTAGTTTCTGAGTATTTTGGATTTGGAATGCATTAGATTTTACTTACATTCGATGTCATCAGAATAGAATGATTGATTGAATAAATAATATAAACATACCAATCTGACAGAAGTGGTAATACCATTTGACCCACCTTGCATTCTGTGAGCTTTTGTTAACGTCTACATGAATTATTATTATGGTTGATAAAGGTACAACCACTAACAGAATAGCAACTGTTTACAAGCAAAGATATCTAAGTAATTGGGGTGACGCGAGAATAAAAAGAACCGAAGCAACCTAATCTCTTTAAGAGGTGCAGATTACATTTTTTTCCTACCTCCACCCAGGAACAAGTTTCGCAGGTCCTCGAACGTGGCGTGAGGATGTGAAAAAGTACCGACTCGACAGAAGGAATGGGAAAAGACACGGGAGGGGAAAAATTCCCTTTTCTGGGAGCATCAGCGAAATGCTTTCAGGAGTTTTAACCCTTGTACTCCTTTTTTCCCTCCGCACCCAAGATAAACTACGTCTTCTCTCCTGATGAAACCCTCTGCGCTGAGGAGAGCTTTTTTTTGTCCTTTCATTACATCTAGTGAAGGGACACGAGGAGAGAAAGAACAGGAGCTTTGAAAGAAGGTGGGAATGAAGAAACGAATGTAGATTGGGTTGTTTTGGGAGAGGTTAATCACCCTGTCCACTGACGTATTTCTTGGCTTGTGCCGATTCCCGGTTTATACGCTTTTTTTATAAATATCGTATACTTAAAATTCGAGATTTGTGATGACCTATCCAGTTTTATGTACGTGTGCTTACCCCTCCTGGTAGTTGCCCCGACGAGGTATCTCGTTATTAGCAAAACTTGCCAGATCTTGATGGATAACATACCTCGTCAAAAGGAAAACTTGCCAGATCCTGATGTATGAGATACCGCGTCATTAGAAAAACTTGCCAGATCCTGATGTATGAGATACCTCGTCACTAGAAAAACTTTCCAGATCCTGATGTATGAGATACCTCGTCATTAGAAAAACTTTCCAGATCCTGATGTATGAGGTACCTCGTCATTAGAAAAACTTGCCAGATCCTGATGGATAAGATACTTTGGCACTAGAAAAACTTGCCAGATCCTGATGGAGATACCTCGTCACTAGAAAAACTTGCCAGATCCTGGTGTATGAGATACCTCGTCATTAGAAAAACTTGCCAGATCCTGATGTATGAGATACCTAGTCATCAGAAAAACTTTCCCGATCTTGATGGATGAGATACCTCGTCATTAGAAAAACTTGTCAGATGTTGATGTATGAGATACCTCGTCATTAGAAAAACTTGACCATATCTTGATGATGAGATATTTCGCCATTAACAAAACTGGTCAGATCTTGATGGAAGATACATCTCGTCGAAACCACTTGGAGGGTTGAGCATGTTAAAGAAGTTTGCTTTAACACATAAATTCCTTATTGGGTGTTCTACATCCTCAAAAGCTTCTATGCCAGTCATCTTATCTCTACATGCCAAAATCATCAATCCACATGCGTATATTGCTTGCATTTGTCCCACCATTTTAGAAACTTGCCTTAAATATCGTGTCAACCGCCGTATTAATGAAACGTTAGGTTTGATTTATACTCGTATATAAAAATCAGCCTTAATGTTAGGTGGAGCGTGAAAAAAAAAGAAGCGACAGACCGAAACAAAAAGTTTGGACAGCTAAATTTAATTATTTGTGCTCACAAAATTCATATATAATTACATTTTCCCCGCATAACTATGAAATTTCCTTCACTAGACCTTTTACACAAAATGTCGTTTAATTAGCCATTTTTTCATAAAAAAGAGCATAAGACGAATCATATTAATTGCAAACAAGTATCTAAAAACTGCAAAGGGTTGTGAATCAGTGAGTCAACAGAAAAGCAGTTTGGAAATTTGTTAATAATGTAAAGAATTGTGTAATAACATTGTCTTTTAAGTAAGCGTAATAAACCTTAAAATAACAACTTCGGATTTTGATAATACATATTGTTGTTTGGAATTAATCGAGACAAAAGCTAAGTAAGAAAAAACTAAAAGCTTAAAGAAACGTGTTTTCATATATTTTTTTGTAGAATTAAAATTCCATCAGATTTTTATAGTGCTTCATCCACAGAGGTTTCACGCCACGTTTTTTGTTAATTTTGCTTTCTGAAATCGTAGAGGGGATGTAGTTTAAACGAAACAATTCCTTTTTAAGTAAATTAATGTGTTGATTAGTTTTGTTCCATCAGCATTTTTACAGGCTGTGACATCCTTTCTTAAATATAAGTCCACAAATGGGAAAATCCTACTTAAAATCAGTCTATAAAACACGAATAATTGTGTTCTTGTTTTGAAGTTGAAAGCATCATTTGTAGGAGTTGATAGAAAATTGAAATAAATCTATAAGCAGTGAGATTCTAAAGAAGTTGCTACTTACATGTACTTCTTCACAGTATCGCATTCTTACGTATCGCCTTGAATTGTACACCTTTATAGGATGACCTCCCCACACATTCTGTCCATTAATAGCCCGAGAACCTCCGTTATCCTTCAAGTGATTTAGACGAGATATATCGTCTATCAAGATATGACCAATTTTACCAATGACGAGATATCTCTTCATCAAGATAATGTCGGTTTTTATGATGACGAGATCAAGATCTGGACAGATTTCTTCAAATGACGAGATATATCGCCCATAAATATCTCGTCAGGTTTCTTCAAAAGACGAGGTAACGTCCTCAAAGATCTATCGTTCATAAAGATCTGACCAGGTTTCTTCTAATGACGAAATATATCGTCCATAAAGATCTGGCCAGGTTTCTTCATATGACGATATATATTGTCCTTAAAGATCTGGTCAGGTTTTTCCTAATGACGAGATATATCGTCCATAAATGACGAGACATTTCGTCCATAAATGACGAGAAATATCGTCCATAAATGATGATATATATTGTTCATAAAGATCTGGTCAGTTTTCTTCTGATAACAAGATATATCGTCCATAAAGATCTGGCCAGGTTTCTTCTAATGACGAAATATATCACCCATAAAGATCTGGTCAGGTTCTTTCATTTGACGATATATATATTGTCCATAAAGATCTGGTCAGGTTCTTTCATTTGACGATATATATATTGTCCATAAAGATCTGATCAGGTTTTTCCTAATGACGAGACATATCGTCCATAAATGACGAGACATAGCGTCTATAAGTGACGATATATATTGTCCATAAAAATCTGGTCAATTTTCTTCTGATAACAAAATATGCCGTCCATAAAGATCTGGTCAGGTTTCTTCCAATGACGAGATATATCGCCCATAAAGATCTGGTCAGGTTTCTTCAAATTAGGGGTATATCGTTCATAAAGATCTGGCCAGGTTTCTTCTAATGACAAGATACCTCGTCGAGGCAACCACCAGTAAGGTTAACTATTGCATTATTCCGTTATTTTTAGAATTAAAACCAGTGGATTATCGTTTATTTCTGTTGAAGTCTTGGTCGGATGACTAATTGCTGGAGTTCAAATAATAACCCCTTCCTTTGCAACTCAGGAAAAGTAGAGCGGAGAATTAGGGGAGAACATGTTAACCATTTCATTAAGTCTGCTACAAACATCAAATACGTATAATGAATATTGGTAGAAGCTTCCAAATAGATAGCGTTGCTTAAAGAAACCGCGGATAGGCTTCACAAGAAACAAAAACTGAAACCCTTGTAACGTTTCTCTTCACAGACTCTTTCCTTATTGGGCGTTCCACATCCTCAAGAACTTATCTTTCAATTATAATCAGCGCTTAGCATCTTATCTCCGTCTTCCAAACTCATCAATCCACTCCTTGCAAATTGCCCCCATTTGTCCATGGTTAGGGATGACCTCCCCACACATTCTGTCCATTAATAGCCCGAGAACGTCCGTTATCCTTCAATGATTTAGACGAGATATCTCGTCTATCAAGATATGACCAATTTTACCAATTACGAGATATCTCTTCATCAAGATAATGTCGGTTTTTATGAAGACGAGATCAAGATCTGATCAGATTTCTTCAAATGACCAGATATATCGCCCATAAATATCTCGTCAGGTTTCTTCAAAAGACGAGATAACGTCCTCAAAGATCTAGTCGATTTTCTTCTAATGACGAGATATATCGTTCATAAAGCTCTGGTCATGTTTCTTCAAACGACAAGATAGCGTTCATAAAGATCTGACCAGGTTTCTTCTAATGACGAAATATATCGTCCATAAAGATCTGGTCAGGTTTCTTCATATGACGATATATATTGTCCTTAAAGATCCGGTCAGGTTTTTCCTAATGACGAGATATATCGTCCATAAATGACGAGACATTTCGTCCATAAATGACGAGACATATTGTCCATAAATGATGATATATATTGTTCATAAAGATCTGATCAGTTTTATTCTGATAACAAGATTTATCGTCCATAAAGATCTGGCCAGGTTTCTTCTAATGACGAGACATATCGTCCATAAATGACGAGACATATCGTCTATAAGTGACGATATATATTGTCCATAAAAATTTGGTCAATTTTCTTCTGATAACAAAATATGCCGTCCATAAAGATCTGGTCAGGTTTCTTCCAATGACGAGATATATCGCCCATAAAGATCTGGTAAGGCTTCTTCTAATGACAAGATATCTTATCGAGGCAGCCACCAGTAAGGTTAACTATCGCATTATTCTGTTATTTTTAGAATTAAAACCAGTGGATTATAGTTTATTTCTGTAGAAGACTTGGTCGGATGACTAATTGCTGGAGTTCAAATAATAACCCCTTCCTTTGCAACTCAGGAAAAGTAGAGCGGAGAATCAGAGGAGAACATGTTAACCATTTCATTAAGTCTGCTACAAACATCAAATACGTATAATGAATATTGGTAGAAGCTTCCAAATAGATAGCGTTGCTTAAAGAAACCGCGGATTGGCTTCACAAGAAACAAAAACCGAAACCCTTGTAACGTTTCTCTTCACAGACTCTTTCCTTATTGGGCGTTCTACATCCTCAAGAACTTATCTTTCAATTATAATCAGCGCTTAGCATCTTATCTCCGTCTTCCAAACTCATCAATCCACTCCTTGCATATTGCCCCCATTTGTCCATGGTTAGGGATGACCTCCCCACACATTCCGTCCATTAATAACCCGAGAACCTCCGTTATTCTTTAACGACCGCATTATTCCGTTATTTCTGGAGTTAAAACCAGCGGATATATCGTTTATTTCTGCGGAAGGCTTGGTCAGGGAAGACTAATTGTTGGAGTTCAGATAGGAACCCCTTCCTGCTTCAACTCGAAAAAGGTAGAGCGAAGAATTGGGGGAGAGCATGGGAGGCACACTTAATTATACGCTTCCGAAGGTAAGTATCAGATTTTGGGTCATCACTTAGAGTGGATATCTTGACACCGCAGGCGTGGTGATAACTCATTATTATCACTTCAGGAGATGTTTTAAATTCGAGGAAATATTGGGTGTTTGGATATTGTTAATATTCTGTGTGCTCCAGACCGAGGCGCGGCTTAAAATATATTGGCAATTTCGGGAGAAAAAATTATCATTAAATGTGGGGTGCTCGCCATTTTGGAGGGAATAAATTTCTGCTCTAAATCTTTGGTAATGAGGTGTTCTTTTCGTTAATCTCCCGAACAGAATAGGCGTTGTTTGGTGTTGGGTTTATTGGAGAGGGAGGTGATTTGAGTCGAAAATAAAATCGGGGTTTATAGATAAGGTTCTGGTCGATGATGGAGATTTAGCAAAACATGTTTATCGAAATGATCAACTAAGGAGCAGTTATTAGAGTTCATTAATTTTCAGGTGAACTTATTACTTTATTTTAAGCTGAGGTAACTTATAAAAACGTGTGTTTTAATGAAATATTCGTTAAAATTACGTTAAATAGTGTTTGAAGAGCAGAAATGTTTATCTTAATGAATTTAAGAGTTACTCTCATAGTTAATAATTATTTTAAGTTGATTAAAACGCACTCGCAAATATTTGATAAGATATACTTTGTACTTTTTTATAAAATTGTCTTTAGATATAAATGATGAAGAATTAACTTCGTTAAAATTTATTGTATTTTTGAAATTGAAAACGTAATTTAAGGGGAAGGTAACTTAATGAATATGTATTTATTACTAATAATACCACGTGAATTCATGTGCTATGATAGTGCAATCAATCTCAGTCGCATAAAATAAATCCCCAAGAGAATCACAGTTGTTATATGATTTTGCATAATGTTTAGAACCAAAATAAATTTTATTCTAAATGAGATACGAATTCGTTCTGAGCCACGTGACTGTAAAAATGGTTATGGTAAGCAATCGGTTAGAAAGGTACTCGATATGATGTCTTGTATGACAAATACGAACTCGTATCACTAAGTTTTTGGTTGGTCGCTTTATGTTCATTGTTTGCTTAAGAGGATTTAATTATGCAGAACCTATGACTGAAAATGGATACAAACTATTAACTAGACGAATTCAGTTTTTTTCCCGTTTTATGTAAAAAAAATATTTGGTATTTGGTGAAATTAACCAATAACCCAAACCGTTTAAATGTAAAACGTTACTCGGATTTAAAATTTCTGCCTACTAGGACATTATATCTGTCACCTATGAAATAATCGTACACAATTTTGTCAAGGAAATGGCTGTACTTTTTACTATTTATTAATCAAACGACTTTTTTGAACTTCAACTATATTCCCTTCAAGTAAGCTTCTAAATGTGACCAAGCAAACCCCATACTTGACGTCTTGATAGATGATCTTTTTGTATGGAAAGAAAAAGACATGTACCCAATAATTTGGTATAAGCTTACTTGAAGGAATGATACTTCAAAAAAGTTTTTTGATTAATAAAGAATAAAAGATACAGCCATTTCCATGACTAAAATCTGTTTACGATTGTCCCATATGTGACAGTGTAAAACTAAACTTCTGGATTCCTACAAGAAATACCACCAGTAGCAGACTTTTTTATGTGGTAACGTTTCATCAAAGGTAGGTAGGCATTTTAATTAACGTCGCACTGCAGCAACACTGGTGACGGTCTGGGATCAAACCCGAAGCGTTTCATCAGTCTCACAAAACTATTTTACCTTTTCATTAAGAAAAATTTATCAATTGTTAACGGACAGGCAGATTCGTCACTAGGAGGATATTAGCCCCTAAGGATGGATAAATGAAGATAACGTGTGACAATTATGCTAATTACAACTGAAAATTAGTTTATTAGAATTGAAGTTAAATGTTACCTGGGTTCCAGGTTTCCCCTTTCTACTACTGAAGATATCAGTCGTCTAAACAATACTATCTGATTGGAAGCTGCCTCAAATAATATTCATTGCAATCTGCTTATTAAAGGATTGCAATTTGGCGTCACATGTTTAGTTACAATTCCAATTGATAAGATGTTTGGGGTTTGTCCCTCTACCGTCGTCTTTTATTACACGAGGTATGATTAGACCGTCATTTGAAGGAGGATTTGCAGTGCTGTAACTTTACATTGGACATGTGATAGAAAATGTGGTCTAACAAACACAAAATTAGTCTGACATTCGTGTGTTATCAAATTCATTGACGTTTACTCAATAACAATTTCGAAAGTAAAGCAATTTTAAAGTTTTAAGAATGGTAAAAATTAGTTAGAAGTGGTACACCAGGTGTGGTGATAAAGATAAACAAGGTTTATTTCTATATCATTCCTCCTAGATATGCTTCCAATTAAAATTTAGTAAAGTGTGTGTTGCAGAATTAAATAAGGACACATATCTCTTCAAGGAATTTATTTTTAGAAAATTAATTTAACCAACAATATAAAAGATTTCAACAAATCACATATATGCATCATACAGTCTTCAATAACCAAACACAAGTTCATATTTTATCCGTTGATCACTGCATTTACAGATCAGGGTATATAGAGCTCTTTATAAAAATCTTATAATTGCTGACCTTTCATATGTGACGGCCATGAACACGTATTACAGTGAAGTAACTTATATTTAATGTTCATTCACTGTGACTTTAACGTGGGAAAGGTATCAGAAAATCTGAAATTATAAGAAAGTTGACTTCTTTTTAACATTCCTCACTTTGTATATATAAATCTAAGCAAACATTATTTACCTTTGACGTAGGACTTCGTCTAATCCCGCGGATAGTATGAGGGGACTTTCGGTAGATCACGAGACAAAAATATGTCCCAATGGAAATCGTTAGATCTTTAAAAAAGTTCCGAACAGTAGTCATGTTAGCATATTAGTAAACAGCATGGAGTCCTATTTGCAAACTGCGCCATACATCGTGGAAGTGACGGTCCTCTCTCTTTGGACAGGGGAAATGATGCAATATTCATAGGTGTGTGTGACGTCACGTTTGACTCAGTCTTTCTCGGCAGCCGTGAGCGCAACCCTACTGTGCGTAATATCACTTTTAATCTCTCGACGAGATCGATTCAAATAAATGAAGAACATTTTGCAGTGGTTTGAACTGAAAATTTGAAAATCTTTTTGTAAACCGGTGAACACTTCCGGCAATATCGCTGTTTATCTGGACTCATTCCCTCTAGCGAGATCATTGAAAACTATTCATTCTTTCAAGAGCCTCTTGGGCTAAGGAGCCCTTAGAGCAGTTCCAAACTCAAAACCCTCAACAACCTCACGCCTTGTGATGTAACTACTCGTCTATTGAATTAATAAAGAATTATTATAGAACTCTCTGCCTCTCCATTTGCGGAACCCTCAGTATTGAATACAAATGGGATAAATCATTCTCTCCGGTTACCATACACCACTATTGCCACTCTCGTCACGACTGCAGGCTTATATTTTCTGTTATTATGACACATACATATATATAATTTTAATGCATGCGTTCCAAACATTGAAAGAATTAAATAAAGATCAATTCATTTGAAAGTAAAACTCCATTTATGTTACATCACGTCCGAAAACGAATTCCCTTTAGAATATCTAATATTCCAATTCGAGTCACAAAGAGACATCATTTACTTTTTCCTCTTTAAATTCATCGTCTGATTTATTCTAAAACAAGAGAAACGAAACGAGAAGAAAAAAAAAAGAGCAAACGTTAAAAACGTTTTCTCCCGCGATGTGTGTGCAGGTTTTTTACTCCCCTAACTTCTCCCAGCTTACGCCTCTGCTATCTCCTCCAATTTACGATCTAAGCTATTAAAATTACTTTTCATTTCCCATTCCGCGTGTTACGGAATCTTTCCGTTCATTTTTTGGTTTTATTTCTCGCTGGTATGTGGCAACAGAAAAATGTGGTATTGGCGTCGAGCCAATATGGCGGCCCGCCAGATGACGGTTAATATCGCGGGCCACAGTAGTTGACTGGATAAAATATCGCCCCGTTCTCGATGCTCGATCTCTCTTTTTTAAATGTTTTAGTAGCACTATCATCTCGTGTGTTCTGTTAAGTGGCGAAGTGTGTAAAATAAATATTAGAAAGCGGCTCGTAAAGTGAAAGTAAGTGGAAGAGGAGGTCTGCGGCGAAAAGAAAACGGGGCCCAGGAGAATCCTCAACGTGATATTACCTGTAAATAAAAATAATTCGGTTTTTAAACTTACTGTTCTAGGCTGAATTAGTATTTGAAGAGGAACATCAATTTTCTCTCCTGCTCTCAACAGGAATGAAATCAGATCAATAAGATGCTGAAAATGGTGACGATAATCAGTTTGGGTTTTTGTTCTTTTGGGGGCGCAATAAAAACTAAATATAAATTATTTTTTCTTAACAATAGGAAATGAAAAGCGATTAAATAACTTGTGCACTCCGTGTACCGATTGCAGTTACTTCTTGCGAATATAGGGAACGCGGTAGCCTGGTTGGAAGTGTAACGTATTAGCAATCGGAAGGTTCAAATCCAACCAAAGACCGTAGTGTACAAAGGAGGCTGGTGCACTTTAAATCTGTTGTGGCCTCAAACGTCTTCACGTTAGCTTGGTGTGGAAGTTTGGAGAGTGGGGTGCCAGCTCAAGTGTGACCTGATTGTTTTCCAAAATTACGTGGCTTTGCCCTCGACTTTAATTAAAAAATATCAATCCCAAACTTGCAAATATAATTAAATAGTCCTGTTCAAAAACAATAACTCGAAGTTTCGGTGCTTTGGTGGTTTTGTATTCTAAGCCAAGACTCAAAGTTTCTGAGCAGAAAGGGATTAACTCAAGTTATGGTTTTGAGAGTCATCTTTGGCTTAGAGCAGAAAATCATTAACTGACAACACATCCTATTAAAGACTAACTATTAGTTTTTTTGGTAAAAAAAAAATTATTGATTTTTTGATATTGTTATATTTTCTTTCAAACCGAATACTACATCTTTTCGTTTCCTGTGTTATCATGAAAATAATCATGTAGTGCCGAAAAATGCCTTTCCTAAAAATGTTAATTTTTAAGTTTCTGCTCCAAGTCCACGATATGTCCAACACTCTCAGGTATTGGAGTCTTAACGCAAAGATAAGCAAAACTCTAAAAATTCGAGTTACTCCATCTTTGAAGTAGACCATCCAATCAAATAAATTTCGGGACATTCGTTTCGCTGCGTTAACACAATGTCTTTGATGCATCTAAAACAAAATTTATCAAACATAAAAAATAACCAGATTCCAGCTAAAATGATTGAACTGGGTTGTGGAAAAAACTGTTACTTCCTTCTCTATTTAAATTCCTTTAAACCATCTAGTATGCAAAAGTTATTATATGCATTCAAAGGAAATGTAAATCATTTTTTACTTATCTATTTCTCTTCGTCCTATTGTTTTGAGTAATTATTTTAAAATTTGACTGGGTTTCATTCACGCAATCTAATCCATAGAGGTAGGTGAGAAGTTAATTAGCATCCCACTCTCCAAACTTCCACACCACGCCAACGTGAGACGTTTGATTAAAAATATATCTTTTCTCTTAATTCGAGTAGAATTCATGGAGACGGTTACAGCGGTAAAATCTAACATCTTTATTTTGTAATGAAATTTACCAGAAATGTTTATAATAAACATTCGTCTCATTAGTCCTTAATGAACTTTGAGCAACAAACTTATAATAAATATTTTGAAGGAATGTAGTTTCAGTAGAGTGCGTGGAAACTGAAGGGAAACTGATCTGAATACCCTTCATATTATATATAAGATAGAGAAACAGATACATTGCTGCTTTCAACCTATAAAAAGCTCACAAGATAAAGAATTGCTAGAAAAATATTTATCTCCCATTTGGGGCCACGACTGATTTAACATACACCAGCCCCGTGTACGTGACGGTCTCTGGTTGAATCGAGTTTCGAACTCGCAACCCTCCGGTTGCTAATCCGTTACTCTTCCAAATGGATTATCGTGGGCCCCATGAACTAGAAAATTACCTATAAACTGGCGTACTAGACAAGAAAAGGATCTCGAATTTTTGTCATTTGAGCTTAACGGTTGTCAAGTTCTATGTATACAGGGTGGTCCTAGTTCCAACCACAAAATTATCATACCCCGTGATTCCTTGCCAAGAACTAAAAAGTGTCCGTTTTCGGTTGAACTGGGCACTCTTGAGATAGTCGCATGTGTACCTTTGACGGATAGTTTAACACACACATTCTAATTTGCATACCTATGCGGTATTTTAGTTTTGTACGTGTATCTCGATTTACTCCTAGGTACATGCAATGGTAATTACTCAAAGTATCCAAAAGGATAGATTGTTCAGTGTTTCATCGTTGAAATTTCAAATCACATGAAGTGACTTTATAAAATCTTCGACTCGGATATCTTCTTGCGGCCACTGTCGGATATCTTCTTGGGGCCCAGTTGGAAGAGCAACGGATTGGCAACTGGTTGCGAGTTCGAAACTCGGTCTAGTCTAAGACCTTCGTGTACACTGGGGCTGTTGCACTTAAATCTGTCGTGGCTTCAAATGTCCTCACATTGGTGTGGAAGTTTGGAGAGTGGGGTGCCAGCTCACGTGCTGTTTTCGTCATCTCACCGTGGTTCAAAATTACGAGGCGTTGTCCTTGGATCGGATCCCTTCGGGATTGATAACGGATCGCCACCAATAGCCTGTTGTGTTTTTCCAGTATGACTTAATTAACTACCTCTACCGGGTATCTTCTTAATGCGACATCAAAGTGAAACACGGGCAACACTTCTTCAGGTCGGCTCTCGACAAAGAATCACGCTGTATGATTATTATGATGCTGATTTTCACCATCCTGTACAAGAAGGACTTTCAGTGCAAAAACACCAGAGGAAAATGAAAATTTTACTTCCACTACCCAACATCTCTCGCATGATACACATCGGGATTACCTTAAAATATAATTTATCGCTATCTCGATGTAGCTTTGCATTGAATCTAACTGGAGTTAACCAATAAACTATCACCTATCAATTCCTATTTTGTTCTTTGAATTTTTATTGTCAAGGTGCTGAAATCGTATTCGAAAAACAAGTCAAGCGGCGTCACTTTCGAATACGCACAGGAAACAAATTCTACCGCACAAACGCTACTGCCTCCTGAAATAGCTGACAGAAAAAGCCTCTCCTAACATTTTTAAACGCTAAAAATACTAAGAACGGTCGATCAAGAGTTGTTTAAGCGAACCTCTTGTTATCTAGTATCAAAAAGCACACAGACACAGTACACAAGACATCATTGAACAATCCTAAACCCGAAATTGACTCAACTCGGAAATACCGCTTTCTTCACCAGCGCATCGTTATAGGTCCACTTGTTATTGACAACAGATGTTTCATACTAAATTTTTACATAGAAATCATCTAAATTACTCGATTTCAAAACAACAAGTTATCTGAACTAAGTTCTTAATACACCCTAACTCTTCTTCGGAACAAAACCTATTTAAAGCGTCAATCGCATCGATTGTTAACATCAGGGATATTCTCTCTCGATAACGCCCTACACAATCATCCCCGCTTATAAATTATGCCCTTCATTAAACAGAGAAGTCTGTTAAGTGCCTTAAAATACGAATTATTGTTTTATCGACAAAAAGCCTCCTGGGACAGGCTGGATCTTCTAAAGAGTATTGAGCGAGATTTTGGGCTTCTCACTTCTGAACTCGTCGTATTAAAGGAGCAAACATGTAAATGACTTGTATGGATTTCCTATATTCCGATCACACACTCACTGAGAATCAAATTATTGGAAGAGCGACGATGAAATACTGTATTACTATTATTTCCTCAAAATTTAGAGTTTCGTGGGGGTGGTTTAGTGTTAGGGCAATAGCTTCGGAAATTAAAAACGCCCTTTGGAGACTTTTTTTCGTATTTATATATAGGAGACTGAAAATTATTGGTTTGTGGGAAATTGAGCTGTTGCATTCGATCGATCCGAATGTTTATTCTCATACTTAATATGAGAAAATTTGTTTTCCTCTCTAATATCGTATCGTATTATAATATAATATTTTTATTTATAAGTTTAAGGAGGTAACCTCCACGAGGAGAGATGCCTAAAAATATGTGTTATTAGCCTAGATTTACTTATTTTCGGTAATTTAAATATGTTATTGTTAATGATTTTAAAATATATTCACATGCTTTATGAAACTACTAGAGAAAAATGTAATATTAACTTACCCAGTTGTCTTCTAAAAAATCAGAGGTTATGTCAAAGTTGCATTAATGTTTCCCATTCATCAGATCAATCTTATTACGAAGTAAGTCTAATCATGAAAATTTCCTCAAATCACAAATAAAATACATGTTTAGTGGTTTTTGCGCGTTTATGTTTGATGTGAAATCTATTTTTATTAAATGTCTACAATACTTTTCCATGTTCTTCAATCAAGTTTTCAGATTTGTAAAATATTATTTTCATAAATGTTGTTTTAATTATCTAACGTAGCAATAAAAGAAATTTGTAATTGATTATGACAAAAGTATTTTGAAATTGCGATTATCATTTTACTCATGAACTTTATAAAAATAAATTTAGTATCAATGTTTAGTTTTATTGAATTAAACATCATTTTTCTATGCCTGCTATTACTTTTATAAGATAATCATCGGCTTACATCTATTCAAAAAACAGTTCTGAGAAAACGAAGAGGAAAGATTTTACTCTATATGGTGGTGTTTCCAGAAAAAATCTAACCTTCATTAATTATTAAAAATTCCTCGATTAATCTAACGAAAAAATACTTAGTGGATTTCACCAGTATAAATATTACCACATTCTGATTTAATTTTTTCCTAATTTTTTCAAGAAAGAAACTCATATCTTTAAAATTTTATTCAGTATTCTTCACTTGTAAGTCGACATTATATTTTCAAATCAACAGCAAAAAAAGTTTCTAACTAATTTATCTAATTGGTGTGACATTTTTAAAGAGTAAACTTCGCCATCAAAATTAAGACAACAGAAGAATTTCATTTGGTAGCATAAACTAACACCTAAAAGCACAATTTAATTTTCATTTGTGATTTTGTTCCCAATATTTATATCTGTAAATCGAATTAGTTTTTAATTAACTAAAATATTACTTTAAAATCTAATACCTGCGGTAAGTTTACTGTTAGTTGAATTACACTTGTTTTTATGAACTATGCTCAAACAAAAATGCGCCTACGTAAGTATATAAAATTCAGGAAAAAGTATTTAAAGTAAACATTATATCTCAGAAAATATTTGCTGGAAACATTTTGAGTGTATACTATCAAATAGAACTCTAAACAGTTTTATAAATAATGAAATGATATCTTATCAACAGTTTATAGGGCAATTTCTGGTGTACATCTTTGAAATAAACTCCCATTTCCTTCCACAAAATTATCTAAAAATGTCCGTTTGATTAAAAATAGGTAGGTTGGTATTTTAATTAACGTCTCACTGGAGCAACACAACGGGCTATTGGCGACGGTCCGGAATCAACCCCCGAAGTGAAAGATCCGAGGACAACACCACGTAATTTTGAATCACGGTCAGATGATGGGGTCACACCTGAGCTGGCACCCCACTTTCCAAACTTCCACTCCACGCCAACGTGAGACGTTTGATTAAAAATATATCTTTTCTCTTAATTCGAGTAGAATTCATGGAGACGGTTACAGCGGTAAAATCTAACATCTTTATTTTGTAATGAAATTTACCAGAAATGTTTATAATAAACATTCGTCTCATTAGTCCTTAATGAACTTTGAGCAACAAACTTATAATAAATATTTTGAAGGAATGTAGTTTCACTAGAGTGCGTGGAAACTGAAGGGAAACTGATCTGAATACCCTTCATATTATATATAAGATAGAGAAACAGATACATTGCTGCTTTCAACCTATAAAAAGCTCACAAGATAAAGAATTGCTAGAAAAATATTTATCTCCAACATAAGGTATCGAATTTCCAAACATTTCTCCAAAAAATGATATTAATTCATCTCCAAAGCAGAACAAAAGCGAATTCAATGGCTTTAAAAGAACCTCAAAATCAGACTTTCGCGACGATCACAATGCCTATCATTATGATCCCGCCAACTAAAAAATGTTTACTCTTCCACAGTACCACCGTATAATCATAGAAAAATTATTAACTTATTGTCTTTGAAGACCTCTAGTCTTGTATTTCCCTCAGAACAATAGTGATAAGGATACTTAAAGAGCGAGTGAAATATCTTCTTGGACTTTTGTGATCCGCTTCCTGTTTCCTAATTATTGTTTTGAACTTCAATGCGCTGCTCAGATAAAAGTTGTCCCTGCTGTCATTAACACGGTATCGTTCTTTTATTAATGGTTAATGGTGCTCCTAGCATCGATTACAGATAGATTTCCTTCCTCGCAGGGGGCTAGTGGTATCGGATTTCAGAAGTTTTCAATTACCTAAATTTAATTATGGAGCGTCTGTTTTGTTGTTGGGAATTTGGGCATTTTTATAGATGTACACTGGCGTGCAAAATCTTTTGGAACAGAAAGAGTTTCAGCTGCTACTTTGATGTTAATTGACCTGTATTTGGGAAAGTGATAAGAATCGATCAATCTATCAAACCGATGTGTACAAATAAGAACAGGAACGATCAGTAAAAGTCTGTGAACTAAAGTGATGACACTGCACTGGGTGCCATGAGATAGGATACCTGTGAAACTTAAAAAAGAGAGGAGGCTGGCCCTTCGTAGGGTGTATGTCCTATCGAATCTGATGCAGGCGTTTGCATACAGAGAATGAGGTTAAGGATGAGTTGCGACAGCAGAACCTTTTCTTATGTTAAGACCTCTGACGTCGCGATTCCGAAATTTGAGTATTCACAAGTTTTCCATTGAATATCCTCTGTTATGCAAATGCCGCAGCCAGTTTTGCTTAATTTTGAGGTTGTAACCTCCAAAAGTAATGGTGTTTCTGATATTTTGCGTGTCATTGTTTGTGAATTTATTAAATTTTGAAAATAACATCTTGTTTATGAATGAAAAGTTGTTTAAAAGAATTGAATTGTTATTCGAAAATTAAATAATTAATTAAAATTATTCGGAAATTAAATCGAAGTTGCTAAAACATGTGTATGATTAAAGTAAGTATACATTTTGTTAATTTCAAACATCCACAATGTTTTCGACATATTGTAAAGTATGGATGACTGTAGCAAAAATAAAGCAATGCTGTAAAATAGGACTAAATTTAAAGAGGTTTGCCTATTGATGTCACATGTTTTTAGAACGTTCTGGGTGCTGATTAGATCAAAGTACTCGCGCGTGGGATTGGTAACTTAAAATCTCCTTTATTTTCACAATGAATGAAGAATGAATTATAGCCAAAGTTAAAAATTGTGTGATCAGCGAGATTCAAAAATTAAAACAAATTTGTTATAAGGTGTGTATGATTATACAACGAATATACATTTTGTGAATTTAATCATCCACAATGTAGTGAACATAATAGTGTAAAATATAGATAACTGTAACATAAATAAAATAATAATGGAGAGTAAGGCTAAATTTACAGTAACATACTTTATTGTCTTTTGATGTCCCGTGTCTATGAAATGATGGGTGGTTATTGGATCAAAGAACGGGTTTGATTGCATAATTTAAGAACTACTTTATTTTCGCAATGAATGAAGAACGAATTTAAATCAAATAAGAAAACGATAAGATATCAGAAATCTAAAATTATTTTTGACAGCAGCAATATTTTAACAATTCTGTTAGTTTTTTTATATAAACTGTACTGTTTCTTGTTTATTCGAGGTACATTTTTTCATGCTGCTAATGTTGGTCTGGTTGTTAATCTGATATTGTAAATTTATTTTCATTGAATTCTATTTTGTCTTGAGCTTGGCGTTCCTGATTCATGTTTGGATTTTGCACCAAAATAACCCAAAACCAGCAATCTGAACGCTAAAACAGAGCATCCAAAAACAAAGTTCGCACACTCGTGATCGAAGCTTTAGTTTAAAGCTTAAAATAACTCGGTATCTAAATCGGCTCAGATAACACGAACACCATACAGTAACCTAGAATTACCCATAGAAATATACAGTAGAATATTGATTATCCGAAGTAACGTGGACAGAGTCCCGCTAGCAACAAGAAACTCGGATAATACGGACTTGGAAACATAACAGCCTATTTAAAATAAAGAAAAAATTACTAAGCAACATATTATTTGTACTGCTGGAAGGTTTCTAAAGGAAAGATTAATAATAATTTATACTCTAGTTCATGTCAGAGCATGCATTCATTATAATAGTTTTACAAGAAATCTGGATGTGCGTTATGTACCGCTTAAACTCTCTTGAGAAGTCCTTAATGGTGTTTTGTTTCGCAGCACTTTCACACACGGAAACTCAATAAATACATCTTTCACATTTTAACGCAATCTAAACTACGTTTTACTTTTCCCTGTTGAGATGGCATATTTTTAACATGTTTACTTTCCCTTACTTTTGAGCATGGACAAATATGGCCTTTGCGCCATAAAACCCCCGACAACCCTTACTTTTGACGTGTTTATTTTGTACTCATATTGTTTACCTATATATTTTATCACACTTTTAATGCCGGTTTGGTTGTTAATCTTATATTTTAAATATATAATAGTTAAATTTTTGTCTTTCCACTGATTCATTTTTCGATTTTGTGCTATAAAACTCAAACCAACCATTGTAAGGTTAAACCAAAGCAGTCTAGAACAAAGTTCTCACACTTGTGATTGAAGCTTTATTTGAAGCTTAAAGACTAGTTGTCTGATTCGGCTTGGATTACAAGGACACTCGATTAATCAGAGCTCAGATCATCAAAGTTTTACTATACATAATATTATAACAATATACTTAATTGCAACAAATTCCATGGGGATGTCACTCAAATGTGTCAAAAATATAAATTTTGTAAAATTACGGTGGGAAAATCAGAAACTACACACTAATCGATTAAAAAATTTTCAAAGGACATCTAAAAATATTTTATATCAGCGTTTTCGCGACTTCTAGAAGTGTTAAGTAAAGTCAAATATAATAAATGTTACTGCATGCTGCAAATCGAAGAACTCATCTCGAACTACTCAGTATACTTCTCAAAATTATTTTGAAGCTTTTAGATAGGTTTTATTTCAATAAATAACAATTAGATATATTGTGGCCATACAGCATATAACTATAACATGACTATTAGACATGTTGTGACCGTATACTATCAAAATCTTTTTAGTACAGAACTAGCGATACATAACAAAACATAAATTTATAGACTTCCCTAAAAGGGAAATAACAAATGATACCCCCACGAAAAATCAATCCTCTCAAAACGAGAAATTGAATACGTTCGTCTCATCCGATTAATCGTTCCCGGCATCGATACAAACCGGAATCCGTGCACTCGAAATTTTCTTTCCTTGGATAGGAGGGGGGAATGAGGAGTATAACTCATCCTTCTTCCTCCACCCTATCCGCCTAATGGTCATCGTACGGTGCTGACCACAAGACCCCGGAAGTTACGGTTATGGTGATCTAGATGGTGTCTGTTTTGCGGGCAATTATTGTAAAACAAGGCATTTGAGAAGTTCCAGAGCCGGCGGCTGAGAAATATAGCTAAAAGCCCTCATCTTGACATGGAAGCTATGATGCTCCTAGCATGACCATTACTGGGATTTTCCCTCTCCATTACAGAAGGGGAGATGTCCACAGTTTCGTAGGAAAGAAGTAGGTACTCGGTTTCAGTTGTCTGCATTTATGGTTTCTCTAATGCTGGATTGTTCCACGCTACGTTTGACTAATTAAGCAATTGATGTTTTTTACGGCAGGGAAAATTTTATGATCGAAAGAAAATAAACGTAAGGTGAAACATAAACCTTTAGAATTTTACGTTTGGATAGCCCCTCAATCATATCAAAAGAACAGTGCTTCCTTTACTCTAACTGAAAACAAACTATCGAATGTAAAGTTTCTGGCTGATATCATTTAAAAGTTTTTAAAATGTTTATAATGTATAATACGTTGACTAATTTTGTATGTAGAAATCATTTTCAAATAGTTTAAGGCTCCTAGTTTTATATGAGAGGGCATATGTGGCGATTTTTGATACATAAGTAGTATTAGTTATTCATGAAAATATGGAGTATCATTTGTATAATTTCGTTTAACTTATGTAGTTCAGATTTCTATGAAACTTAATTCTTTTTCAATTCCAAAACTCGTGAAGTAATTTAAATGATTAACTCATATTTTTATTTTTATGTATCTTAGGAGTTTTACCTGACTTGATTTTCTCTTTAAAAATTGATTCTGACAGCGGTAGCCTGGTTGGAAGAGTAACGAATTAGCCACCTGAGGGTTGCGAGTTCGAATCCAACCAATGACCCTCGTGTCGTAAAGGGGGCTGGTGCATGTTTAATCTATCGTGGCCTCAAACGTTCTGGCGTGGTGTAGAAGTTTGGAGAGTGGGGTGCCAGCTCAGGTGTGACCTCGTCATCTGACCGTGATTCAAAATTACGAGGTGTTATCCTCGAATCTTTCACTTCGAGTTCGACCCCGAACCGTCGCCAATAGTCCGCTGTGTTGTCCAGTGCGACGTTAATTATAATACTACTTACATTTAAAAATTGATGTTCATTGATTTGTGTTTGGATTCTCTTATGGTATTCTAATGTTTAAAATATGTTTTCTATCTATGTAAAGACGGCGTGGTAATCGATAAGTCAACTCTCTGCCCGTCGAATCAGTAGGCTCTGGAGTTGAATCACTCTCTGGTCACTGATCTGGTTCGTAAACCATGTCAAGTTAAAGGTCTCAGTCGAACTAATCCTAGTGTAGCAAAAATGACCGTAGAGTAACAAACCACACCAATTCATCTGCATAAAAATGTTCACTTTTTTTAAAACGCTTATCTGACAAACACCGTAATTATCATTAAAAAGACACATTGAGTCAAATTATTTAAATTGTGTTTCAATTATCACGGGATACTTAACAGACCGATACATATATACAGGGGAATCCATGACCAGACATCAAAGGGGTCACTAAAATAAAAATAAAAATTTGTCACAGAATATATATCATGAAATGTTGCGAATGGGAGATAGACTTCTCTGTCTGTCGTATTTCCAAATCTCATTTTTTTAATTTCCTCATTCTCAATGTGGATTTTGCATAACAGTGAATACTGAGATGGGCTGACATGCATCTAATGGCTGCCAATGGAAACGGAAGAGCTGCTGACAGCATTGTACCATGTGGGCTTTGTAAATAACCGAGTGCCAAATCGTCAAACAATTGAGCACTTGCACGGCTAGACGTGTGAAGCCAGAAAATTCCATAGCGGCAGGCACGATGCGGGTTGACCGAGAAGTTCGAGCACTCCAGAAATGGAAATCTTTGAGAGGTTGAGAGAAATTCCAAAACAAGCGAGAAGCTACACGTAGCCTGCTATTGGTCAATCCATTGTACGGATGGTATTGCACGAGCAGAAATTGCATCCCTTCCATTTTAGCTGAAAGTTTTTTCAAACGTTCACATTTTTAATGATTTGGCGCTTGCCAATTACGGAAATCTTTGGGAAATTCTTCCGCTTACATTGACATCCGATACGTTGGATATATGTCAGCCATTTTAAAATTCGTTTAATGTTCCATCATGAGCGAAATCTGCTTACGAATAACGAAGTTTTCAGAAAGAACGATTTGCAAACGCCTTCTAGAACCTTAAACGCAACAGTTTCGTACATAAATTCTTTGAAAAAAGTTTGTTTTGACAATTCTTTCTATAGCCCTTTAAAGTTTGGCTTGAAAATTTCGAATCACCCTGTATTTTAAGATTCTAGTTACGACAATTTATGATTTTTTCTTAAAGTATTTTTCCGTAGAATAAAAATCGCTTTTTGGAAAGGAAAATAGATCTTCAGAGACGTGCTTTAGATTTCCACTTTTCTCTGACGCATTCCACTTCTTTTGGGTGCGATACATGCCAAGTTTCAAAATCTTTAAGCCTTTTAACGATACTTTTGAGAGGATTATATGATGTGGGTACTGCTTGTTAAGTTGCCCTGGAAACACCTGAACTTCAGAAGCAAAACGGAGATCGTTCATTAAAAATGCATTTCAGTCGTCACGTGCCCGATCATGAGAAACAAGTTGAGCCTGTTTGCTTGAGACGTTTAGGGCTTAAAGTACGAAGGATTCCATCATATAGCGTATTCGTGTTCTCGTTGATTTTCCAACTTAGCAAACATATTTAATAATGGAAAATCTTTTTTTAAGTGGCTATTTATTTCTCGTGTTGTTTGAATCGGGAGTATTTATTTTGTTTTTCATTGTTGAAGGAACTGGAGTTATGTTTTGCTATTTCTAAATCGTATATCTGCTTATCTTTTAAGGATGTTTTTCTAAGATAGAAATGTTTAGTGCACGCTTTATTTTATGACGTAATCCCCAAGCTTTGCTCTTCAGTAAAGTCTCCTGTCATATAAGTCAGGCTTTTCCAGTGCCTCCTTCAAATATACTCTGATGAGCACGATGCAGCCATTTTGTAGTGTTTTGAAAGAGTCACAAATTAAGAAGTCGATTAAACAGAAACCGATTAATTAACTTTAAATTATGGTTTATTTACAGGTTGGTTATATAATTTATAGGAAAGTTTTAAAAGAACTAGGTTAGTTAAACTTAAGAATTAACTAACAAATAAACTATTGTCCAATCACAGCGTCCTCATAAGGCCTCCCTTCTGGTCTGGTCCCACTCCTTAAAAAAAGCCCGTTGGCACACAAATTGCCAGCTG
Organism: Meta bourneti; assembly: GCA_933210815.1. Lineage (NCBI taxonomy): Eukaryota > Metazoa > Arthropoda > Arachnida > Araneae > Tetragnathidae > Meta > Meta bourneti. The sequence goes on along the minus strand of OW119924.1, from coordinate 101,047,713 downwards.
TCGATGTTTTAAAGTTCCTTGGGGTTGGACTGTATAATACATTATTGTTGATATATCACTTCTTGTCAGAGACCGTTTTTCATAGGATGGTGCTATACTAACCATGGAGTCCAGAAACTGGAGTATTGGCCTACATTACATGGAATAAGTCGTTGTACGCTTTTTCATTTGGAAAGCCTACACTAATATCGCTGGTGACAAACTATTGCCAAAGTGATATACTTTATTAGCAATGTGATGCAGTTAGTGTTTTAAAAGAAAAAGTACTCCTTAGTTTAAAAGTTTACATTTATAACCTTTCAGAATTCTTTGATAATGATTTTCTTAACAAACCTTTACCAGTGGAATGAACTGCATTCTTAAAATTAAATTAATGACATTTTCTACAAAGTAATTATATTTCTCCATACTTTATACATCAAGAACACTCTTGAGTACTACGAGTTTCAACGAAAAAAGTGTCGAAAGTTCTTAAAATGATTGTACTAAATCAAATCAGTGTTTCTCTTTTTACATCATAATTAAATATCAGCAAGTGTTTTGATAGGTTGATACTTGATATAATTTTTGTTTTATTCCATGCAAATAAACTTGTTCGTAATATGTGATTGATTCATTTTATTTTGATCAGTATGACTCGTTATAATTGTATTTAGGGAATATTTCTAATTATAGTATTATTTAAGTACAGTAATTGATAAATTTGGAATGTTTAAATAGCCACTGATAATAATTACATTTTATTTTTTAATGAAAATCGATTATTTTAATCATATTATTTTAGAACGATTAAATAAGAAAAAATTACTTTGATAAAAATCATTTAAACACGACGTAAATGTTGCAAAAGTCGCTCATTAACTCTTAATTATCTCTAGAGAGATAAATTTTATTAATCTTTGAGCTAAAGGGAACAGCATAAAAATGAAAACACTTTTTCTCACAGTTATTCTCTAGCTACGCATTGTTTCACATTCACTCTGTCTATTGGCTGAATTAAGAACATTAGACGGCTTGTTTACGTTTCCTCTGTAAATGATGTTTCTCCTTTGGTATAGAGTGGTTGTTGGAAAAGTACTCAATGCAGAATCTTAAAAAAGCGAATTATTAAAAATTAGCATGCATATCGTTACAACTACAGCAAAGGCACCAATCTGCATTATGGCAATTTTCACCTAACTGCATTTTTTGAGCCACCACTTCATGTTTTATACTATCACAAAGCCACGAATCATCTTGATTCTTAGTGGAAATGCCTACTTTCATAAGAAAACAACCTTTGAGTCGTAACTCGATTTTTCCCGAACTATCAAAACTTTGAACGCGTTTTGTAGAAACGTCAATTTTGCAAGGAAATACTTTATTGAGAAAGATTTTTCATGTTATTTTTAACGTTTAAGACACGATAACAGATTATTTTAAACTTGTTTTTCGGAAATGATGAAGAGGTTTTATTCTTATAGTAATAATACATTTTATACTCGTAGATACAGGTATACAGAAACATGCTTCTATGACATTCACTTTCAAGAATATTACTCAGATGACAGTGTCTCTAGCTTTATTCTCTTTTAAATCATAACAAATGCTTTGTTTCAACTTTGATATTAAGATGTAAAGAGATCGTGATTGTATTTCTTGCCTTATCTAGGTTCTAATTTCTAAGATAAATTAAGTTTCTTATTAATATTTATATGAATATGTTTTACTCGTTCGCGTTCAGTGTTTGTTGCAGAAATATTTGTAAAAAAATAAATAATAGTGATATTTGTAATCCCATGCACATTTCATAGAAGGTAAATAAAAAATATTTGAGAGAAAAAATTTGTAGACGAGTAGGAATTTTAAAATTATTGAAATATTTTTATGAAACTTGAATTTTTTAATTATTGTGAATGTAAAATTATTAGCTTTCTTTTGTAATGTACATTTAATGTGTATTGGAACAAGGTACATTAAAACATCTTGTGAATATGAAAACAAAGAAACATTTAAAGGGTACCGTGTTCCCTTAAATAAGATACACTAAAACATTATGTTGTAAATGTAAAACCAAGCATAATTGTTCAAAAAGTAGTCTTCTCAAGAGGAATAGAATCACCTTGATTCTATGAAAGGTCACTTAACCCTCTTTGTGGTTTATCTTCGCGTCAAAAATTGCCCTGTTGCATCCAGTGCAGAAAATTGCCCAGTGCAGAAACCTGTTCTAAATTGTCTCCAGTTCTAGACAAGGGCTAATTTGTTTGTCGTAGTTGGATGTTCATTCCCTTGGAGTTATAGGACAGTTTTGTCTCGACGATATATCTCGCTCTTGGCAAAATTGACCTAATCTTGAACGATATATCGCGTCGAAATACTTGGAAGGGTAAAAGGTATTGAAGTTTTACCAAATTATTTATTTGCTCTATAGGGTCTTTTATTACCATTTCAAATCGTCTTTACTCTAAAGCAGGGGTCGTCAAACTTCTTGACAGTCAACCCCTTTCTTGACTTTTTAATCGACCCCCTCAATTTTAATATTTCGTAATTCTAATAGGAAAAGTAAAAAAGAAGCTTATGTGAGTTTTTAGATTAGTTATTTTATAGTACAGTGTTTATTGTATGTATATTGGCTTAACCTCAAAGGGATACATTCTTGTTTTTGATGTCCTTAATATTACATATTTAATAGGAAGGATAGATATAATATAAAATTTAATTTAGGTAACAAAGTAATAATAATACAATGTTCCTTATATACAGGGTGTCCCAAAAAGGTTGTTCCGCAATTTATCTTTTTACCATTTGGAGATAGGAAGGCAATGTAAATTGCAAAAGTGCACCAAATAAGGTAAGTAATTAAGATATAGGAATAAAATTATCACGTGATAACAATTTAAGCGGATACAGTTTTTAATTTCTATACAACCCCTCTAGATAAAAATCCGAGATAGCAGAAATGTTCCTTACCTGTATCCCTATTGTTAGTAAAAAACCATATTTCTGTAGGTTGAATAGTAACGGAGGCATAATGACGCAAAAAAGTTGACTTATACCGCTTGTGCACAGCTGTTCAAGCAGTCAGATTAGGGACCGTATACAGAATGCTAAAAAGCATTTTTTTCGGTCAGAAAGTGCAACATTGTGCAAAGTAATGTAGTATTGCAACTGCAGTTGAAATTCGCACTGAATAATAGTAGACAATGTAATCTTCAATAAAAATAGTGTAGAAAAAAATGGTTTAAATAAAAATAAAAGGAAATTAATTTACAACGCATGTTCAAAATGTTTTCCATCTGCAGCAATGCAGAACTTCGCTCTTCATTTTTGGCCATCGTTCTAAATTAGATACGGCCCCCTTAAAATGGAAACTATTGTATCTCCGTTACTATTCAACCTACAGAAATATGATTTTTTACAAACGATAGAGATACAGGTAAGGACCATTTTTGCTATCTCGGATTTTTATCTAGAGGGGTTGTATAGAAATTAAAAACTGTATCCGCTTAAATTGTTATCACGTGATAATTTTATTCACGTATCTTAATTACTTACCTTATTTGGTGCACTTTTGCAATTTACATTGCCTACCTATCTCCAAATGGTAAAAAGATAAATTGCGGAACAACCTTTTTGGGACACCCTGTATATGAAAATAAGACTTTGATTAACTTGGTATACAATTTACGACGTTGTCAATGTACAGGATGTGCTTCATGACTATTGACAAGATTAACAATGTTGGATTCAAAATTAGTATATTTCAGTCTTCAATCGCCACGGAATTCTATATGCACTCTTAATTGCATATAGAATTCCGGATGGAGGGAATCCAAGTTAACCAAATTAAATATTACCGTACAATTGCTTATATTTTTCTATCGATCCCTGAGCCCGAATCGACTCATAACAATGTTATATCGACCACTTTGGCAACCACTGCTTTAAAGCATAGCATAACTTTTAAGTAAAACGTAACTTTTAAGTAAAGCATAACTGGCTTTAAGTAAAGTGTAACTGACTAACTACAAAAAATACAACTACATATAAAAAGGTAAAAATAATGATTTTTCTAAGGCAGCAGCTGTTACTGAAATAAGCACTAAAGATTCTTGTTGCAACATAAGACAAACAAAAGCACGAGCATCCGATTCCTGACATATCACGTGCTTTTGTACAAAAAAGGCTGGTTGATAGACATCATGGAATGCGGCATCTCAATGTAGGAAACAGCAATTTCCTCTTATTTGTTCCTTCTGTTTGGCAACTGGGCGAAAACAACGCATTTCGCTCTCGACAGCAATTCTTTCCCATGTCTATCAAAAACAATTTACGATCCAGAAAATTGCGGATTCTTAATTCTGTGACTTGAAGATTCCGGAAGTATTCGAGAGGTAAATAAGTTTTGGAATTTATCGGAGTAGCCTTTATCTTTCGTAACAGAATGCCTTTAACGGAATAAAGTTCTCGTTTCCTAAGAACTGGATTTATTAGTATTGATGCGTGATGTTTGTTATTTTCGGTTGTTCTGTTATTATGACAGTGTGGATTCTCGAATATGCATTTGTATAAAGTGGCGACAAAAATGATGAAATCGCCAGTCTACCATTAAGTCGCGCGGACCAATCAGATGATGAATAAATGGATGGGCGTAATCTTCAATTCCATGCACCAATCAGATGATGAATGTTCGTTTCCTCTGGTAGACGAAAGTAGTCTAAAGGTCACTTTACTGCTAATTTTGGTCACATAATCTTGACCAAAAAATGTTTAACTTTACTAACTCTACTCTTATATCTCCTCTATGATCTAGACAGTTTGCTTTTCCATTTCAGTCAGTTAGACACATTATACCTCGAGAAAAATGACACTTCTGTAAAAGTAAAATTTAACATGAGAGTTAAAAGTAGCATTGGTGTAGCATCCATGAAAGCCTTGTATCTCATAGTAGGAAATGATTAGAATTCCGAAAAAAATGGTGGCAAAAATAAAATAAAAATCGACAAAATCTGAAACAAAAGTGACATTTTTAACGTAAATCTGAATGAGGCGCCAGTTTTTATTTTAACGTCCTTGATTTTCTAGGCAAAATTCCAAACCAATGTCGACGCATGATTCTTTTGGCCTCAAATGATTTCTTACAATGATTAGTTATTCGTGTTTGTCCTGCGCAATGTATACAGTCAGCACAGACTCTTCCCCCAACCCCATGCTTCTTATTGAGACTGGCATCCAGTTCATATAATATGCGCAGTGTGGGTTTCTGCACCACCCTATTATCATCTCTTGAGACTTTGACAAAGTCGGTCATCGAGTTCTGAGACAGCGTTTGGATCATCCATGTAAAGTTGCCAAGATTGGGCACAATTGCTGTTTTAGGGCTTCTTTTTAACTTAGGCCTAAATATTGTCTTTGTGGAAAAGACACAATGGTGAATGGATATGACAAACAAGATTGTCTAAGGCTAAGCGTTAATTTTTCTGCTTTCACTCAAATCTCATCATCCCCAGTTCTCAGTTTCGCCGTGCTACTAAAAAGGTGTTTTGCAATTTGATATTATATGTAATGTCTAATACCTTCCCGGTTTATTCAGCTTAAATCCTTGAGTATTATATTAATTTCGCCTTCCGTGTTCTCTTCCTCACACTCCATTCTGCCCTCTCCCTTCAATAGTATTGTCTCAGCGATAAATTTCCTTTTTACATTGCCAAATCAGGCCCCATAGATTCCATACCCCAAATACTTCATTTCTTGCCTTGTATAGCAGAACTGAACAGCTTGTTTCTAAAAGAAATGAAAAATTTACAGAAGTTGTCATTTTGATAAGGTAAGTGTCAACAATATATAACTGCCTTTTTAATAATAATTTCTGTCAATAATATAGTACTGCCTTTTTGACTTGCATTGCAGAATCAAACAACACGTTTCCAAAAGGCATGAAAAATTAACGAAAGTCGACTTTTAGATGAGAGGCGTCCGCTATGTATAGTAATATATTTCCAATGTAAATAATAGACACTTTTGCTCCATCCATAATAATCAAAATTCCGTAGGGATTTAAACTGTCTTCTAAAAAAGTTGAAAAGATTCATTCAATGCTTTTCGAAAACAAGCTCTTTAGTGCAACAAAATAAAATCTTCATTTTCAACTATTACTTTTCTCGAGGAAGTGCAATATAGACAGGATCCTGCAACATTGACTTATAAAAGGATTGCTTGTATTTTTCAGTTTTCTACTTAACAAATTCATTGGTACTGAATCTTAACTGCGGCATGTATGACATTTAATGAATATTTTTTATTCCGGTATACCTCTTTATCTACAAGGGAAAGTCAAAAATTATCCGCATTTTATTTTTTCGATATTACACAAATGAAAGGGTTGAACAAATTTGTCCTTTTATCTTGTCTCCTTCCTTTTCCATGCACTTGGTCCAGCGGTCCACAACCTTACGTATTCCCTCCAAGAAGAAGGTTTTCGGTTGGTCATCCAACCATTTATGCACCGCTTCCTTCTCTTCTTTGTCTATTTAATATACAGAGAACACGCTACATTGTGATGGTAACTCCATCAGTTTGCCAGTACCATTTCTCGAGCTTTCTAAATCTTCTCGTCAGTGGTGGAGGTTGACGGGCCTCCTGCTCCTTCTTCGTGCATCACGCTTGTCCAGTCTCTTTTAATCGATCCACTCATACACGCTTCTACGTGGTAGAGCACTGTCCCCGTATTGTGGTGTAAGCATCCGATGAATTTCAGCCCCTGGTACCACCTTCCGACCCTAGAAAACGGATCACTACTCTTTATTCCTCCTTGGTGCACACTGCTAGAGGAGCAGCCATGTTTACACAGAAGCAGAAGCAAGAAAAATGACGCTATCAAGGTCAAACTTCGGTAACGTGACCACAGTAGTATCAACTCTAAGCATGCATGTACAAAAAGCAGTGGGACAAACCTAAAGATGTGTTATAGAGGAAGTGCGGATGATTTTTGACTTACCCTCGTAATTACAAGGCGTGCACTACATTCTTCTATTCTGACCCCCATTTTCCCAGAGATAAAAAAATAATCCTCAATACCCTTCTAGTGGTATTGAGGATTTAGAATGCATATATAGTGTTATCATTAAATCCACTGAATCTAATCAGATTTTGTACAGGAACTTTCTCCGCTGGGAATGAATTTTTACGATGAAAAATATTTTTCTCCAGTAACATTTTTCAGTGGTAGAGAACATCACTACTGTATTCTGTAATCTGATTTTATCGTTTTTCATTGACAATACATTTTACTGCCGAGTATTTGTCATTCTACAATCAATTTTATTCATATATATTTTTTCTACTAGCATTCTTCATTCGAGCTATTCTCTATAACGTTCACACATTGCTAATGTGTTTTACTAGGGCATGTGCTGCATTCATAATGCAGTATAAAATTCCTGTGTATCATTTTCATATTTTTAATCCTTTCTTTATACTTTCCACGCATTGTGTTCGCTGCGTCACGAAACATAAAATAAAGTTATAGTATAGAGTGAATCGAATTAATTTTGACAATATGTGCTTGTGTTAACCAATACATACGTACACAAACTAAAATGTTCAAACTGAAAGTCATCGAGCGTTTACCAAGTTTAAAAATGTTCTGTTACTTTGTTTTTCAACGTTCTGAAAGGCCGTAAATTTCTTTATTATCCTATAAGTGATTCATTTTAATATACCTAAAATACACCCTTGTCTGTCCTTAGGATATAAGGTGCAACTGAAATGATTTGAATACATTTTTGTTTTGAAAAGGTAAATACGAATATTCAAAGTGACTTATAACAAATGAAGGAAATTCTCGGTAATAATTTATGTATGGTTGAATGCAACGTTTATCAGTTTTTAATTTCATACCAAAATTTCCTACGACTAATTTCGATCCTTTAGAAAATTTCAGTTTCTTATAGCCATGCAAAATTTCAAGAACGAAGATCTTTTTGAAATCTGGTTACATGGAAGTGAATCTGACGATAAATTCTCAATAATTTTTAGCAAGAAACACAATTGGTGATAATATTAATTCTTCGATTGAGTTTGTTGTATTAGTCAGGCGCTCAATACATTAATTTAATGTATTGAGAGCCTGAGAGTTATGTATTAGATATTTCTCAGGCGTATGTATTGAGCGCCTGAGAGGTAATGTATTAGATACCATAATGGTATTAGATACCATAGAATGAAGCAATGAAATTTAATAGCTTTGTTGTACACAAACAAACCATTTTTACCCAAATCGGATTAATTATTAAAAATTCGAAATAAAACTAACCTTAATTACTTTCATTTCGTCTCAAGAAAAACTAATTGTTTTCCACGAATTCCCTTCATTAATTTTGGTCAATAAGTATTATTTTACTAGAATTGAATAAAAAAATTTATTAAATGATCCTTAATGACTTGAATTTCGTTTTAGGAAACATTAAGGCTAATCATTTTTCAATACCCTAGTTTCTTCAATTCTGGCCTAAAAAGGGGGTCTCAGAAATCATAGTGCATCCTTGGGTGCTTGATACACACGATATTTAACTCAAAACTAAAACAAGGTCACCGTTACCCTTATGTGACTTTCCAATGCTTCGCTACTGAAATATACACGCATATTTACTTTCTGTAACCTGCACTTTTCCCTGCGTGATTTGTAACCAGTTTTGACCTTCTTGACCAAAAGATAGTATCCTAGGTTTCTTTTAACCAATGGATGTGGTTATTTAGTCAATGGATATAATATAGGGTTAAAGTAAATACTACAAAACTCGGAAATCTCGTGACCTTGGAATGTTTATCAACCAAAGCTAATAAATGTTAATTCATCCAAAATTTTTATGAAAAAGAATGTAAAATGATGCTCATGCTCTGCGTGGCTCAGAGAGTTTGCTCACTACTCTAGCAACCTGTGAATTGTAAGAGGCTCAGTTTCGATTCTTTTAACTTACCCTGGGCGCATTCCTCTCTTCTGTGTCAGTAAAAAAATTCCTTGTGTGTGTATGTCCATTACTTGACATCGTCTTGTGTATAGAACAGCTTGGCCAAATATGGCCCTTGTGCCATAAAAACCCAACCAACCTCAGGTTCTGCATGGACAAGAAAGTTTTGGCCAGTTTTGCTAACGACGAGATACCTCGTACAGACAACCACTAAAAAAAGTGATTTGTGGTAAAAAGCAATGCTACATTAAGTGATTTATGGTAAAAAGCAATGTTACATTAGTAGGAAATCTCTTGACACTCGGGAGGTCAATCAACTAAAGTTATTTAATTAACACATTTTGTTTCGAAATATTTTTGTACTATGGTACAAATGGTAGCCAAGGTCCGTTTAGGAAATTTTTGATAGCACCCGATATAGCAATTTTATTTTTAAATGTTTAATACAGCATACAAAAAATATTTCAAATGCTTTGATTATTCCGTGATGTTATTGAAAGGACATTTGCACTTTTATCTATAACTTTCATAATCTTGATTTATGAGCGCATATCAAAATCAGCAAATTTGTACATTGGCCTTTTTCCCACCAAGATACAGGGGCCGCTGTAGCCCAGTTTGAGAAGCAACGGATTAGCAACCGGAGGATTGCGAGTTCGATACTCAGTCCAGCCAAAGACCGCCGTGTACGCTTGGGCTGGTGCATGTTAAATCTGTCGTGGCCTCAAATTCCTAACGTTGGCATGGTGTGGAAGTTTGAAGAGTGGCGTGTCAGCTCAAGGGTTGTTCTCATCATCTGACCGTGGTTCAAAATTACGAGGTGTTGTTCTTGATCTTTCCCTTCGGGATTGATCCCGGATCGTCACCAATAGTCCGGTGTGTGACGTTAGTTAACTACCTACCTACCACCAAGGTGCAGATTTATGAATAAGAATAGAAAGCAAATGATGTTCACGTTCCGCATGAACTAGAAACTACATGTTGCCACAAAGGGGTAGCGAACTAAGCGCCAAATAAACGTCACAGTACCTTCTTTATCGATCCTCTATCTTCAAGTTGTCCATAAACAGAATGTTTCCAGCTCGGTACAGCGAAGAAGGTATCAATACTTCAAGACCCTCTCCAAACTGCGAAATTACTCTCAATGCTCCCTTTCCCTATTGGAAGGCGGAAAAATTCAAGTAGGAGATCGTAAGAGCCTATGATAAAGACCGTTCTCCTCGCAGTCTAGAGCTCGATAAACACGGTAATAGAGCTCTCAACAGCGAGGGTATTTAACACAGAAATAAAACACGGACACCGCTTCCCTTATCTGGAACTTTCCAATGCTTCCTCGCAGAAAATCACCTCGGCCGTGTCCTCCTTCATCTCCTTTTAGTGACCCCACCATTCTCAATCATGAGAGATAGCGGTCATGGAGTTTTATGACTCCCATTGTTTTTCGTTTTCCCTGCAGCGTCGGTGGCTTAATCTGGCCTCGGGGAGCCTCGGAGAGAAGTCCCGCTTGTTCGGATATTTACAGCGGAGTCGGAGGCAGTTTGTTGGGGCTGTGTTTTTGTTTAATCTCTCAAGCAGCGGGGGAGGGTATTTATGGCGCGTTTTATACCAATTTAGGAAATGCTGGTTCCCTTGCGTTGCCGTCCCGGGGGGAGGGTCGTTCCCCGGGTGGATGTTAAAAAAGGGATGGGGCGAGGATAAGCTGGCATCTTATCAACTTTTCAGCGGGTCATCAGACTTGGGATGTTCAGTTTATTTCTTTTAAGTAGCGCGTTTATCGTACTGGGCGGGATTTAACGTTGTATTTCGGATTATATCAAGGTACGCGGTGCGGTTTTCTAGGATGCAGCTTATATATATATATATATATATATATATATATATATATATATAGCTTTCAAATCAATTTCGATGTTTTAGACTTGGGGAAGGGTGAGAACCATGGGATTGCCTAATCGAAAAAATTTCGAAACGTAGGTAGGTATTTAAATAACGTCGCACTGGAACAACACAACGGGATATTGGCGACGGTCCTGGGATCAAACCCAAAGGAAAGATCCGCCAATATCACCTCGTTCTCTGACTGTGGTAGTTTTGAACCACGGTCACAGGACTAGCTATCAGAGGTGAGGTGAGCTATCACCTCACCCTCCTCACTTCCACACCTCGCCTGCGTAAGGACATTTGAGGCCATGCCAGATATAACGTGCACCAGCCCAGGTGTACACGACGGTCTTTGGTTGGACCAAGTTTCGAATTCGTAAACCTCCGGTTGCTTATCAGTTTCTCTTCCAACTGGACTACCTCGGCCGCTAATATATTGGCTATCTTTACATGAGTTTCGCACAGGTAACTTAGCTTGGTAGATGTGCGTTTTATGTCATACTGTTATCCAGGATTTGATTCCCATTTTCTTTCAATTTTTTCATTAATTTTATGTACGAGGATGCAATAGTTCAATTACTTAATACTAATTAATAGTCTTCCACAATTCATCTTTTTCAGTCTTAAAAATTCATCATTTACTCACAAGAGTGTATGAAGGTTTATTGAATATACTACCTCTATTTATTTCAAATTAAATTACTATAGTCCGATTCTTCAATGCTTTCTGATCTTAGTATTTAAAAGTATAGTGTACATGGATTTTTAAGTCCTTTAAATTTATTATTAAAAATTATTTTCAGGATTGTTTGTTACTCAACCTGAAATACAACCCTTGTTTATACACCTGATTAAAACGACAAATATTTTCAATTTGCAATCTGCATTTAAGGACTTGAGAAGCATAGCTTAAGAAGGGAATTTGTTTATATAACAATGATAGTCAAAAACTAATAAAACACACAATTTATTATGAAAAAATAATAAATCATAATTTCCGATAACAACAAAACAATCTGGTTTTTATTGGAAACTTGTAAAAAACTTTTACTTACAAGATAGACTCACTAAAATGTGTGTAAGAATACAAGCAATTAACATATTTTCGTAATAAACCACGGGGCCGTCTTGGCTCAGTGGGTACGCCACTGTGCTAGCAACCTTTGAGTTTTAGGTGGTGCAGGTTCAATTCCTGTCTAGTGCATTCCTCCTTGGGTGTATTTCTCTCTTCTGCGTCAATAAAAAATTTTCTTTGTGTGTGTCTCTTGATATTGTATGTCGTGTCTGACGCAGCATGGTCAAATATGGCCTTTGCGCCATAAGATCCCTACAATAATAAATTACATTAGCAAATTTAGACTCCTAAAAATATTATCAATAAATTATTACCAATACCATTTGACTAGATTATCAACTAGTCTTCTTAAGGTGTATGTATACACTAGAACAATTTTTTTTTTAATTTTGACTTTACAAATCCAGTTTTTTCACAATAATGTCATTGGTTTGTGCTTAAACTCATTTTAGTGTAAAATATTCTGATTAAGCTACTCATTAATTATCTAATTTAGATATAATTAGCTAATTAGCGTGGTTTTTGAACAGTGATATCTCATATTCTAATGTGCTCAGAAAGACAATTCCTGTTGGAAATCATTCCTAATATTATTCTTCATGTTTTGACCCTTCATCAAGTTGCTAGAAGGAATACGTTCTTTTTTACAATTTTTTTCGCGAAGGAATTCTAAAAAATCGAGATTTTTTCAGGAATTTCAACATTTAAAAATCAACTTAATATCCATTTCTTAACCAATCACTTCGACTGAGGGTCAAAACATCCACTGTATTACATAGATTATAATGACACAAAAGTAAATATCATAGATTAATTCATTGTTGAGTTATCAATGTTCGATTGAAGTATCCTAATGCAAAAACAGTTCAGAAACGTGTAAAAGTACCTAACCCAAACCCTTGTAACTTGAAAACTATTTCGAATATTTACAAGATCTTGGTATCGTTTGAAAGCTAAGGGGTTGGGCAATATTTTAAATTATTAAAAAATAGATTGATATTTTAGTCAATTTTCGTGATTTCTGGTGTATACATACACCTTAACAAATGGGGAATGACTAATTAAAAATTCCCATTCACTAGCGACTAATATAAAAATACAACACTTCATAAGCCTTGTGCTTTTACTTTGACTAGCAAATAAATTCCAACCCTAGCGCTTATATCTAATTAAACGCAAACCTTTGATTCGCTGACATCTCTGAACGCATAAAAACACTAGGTACGAACTCTCATTAATTTTTAGGTTCTTCAAATTGCAAAAATCGAGTGTGAGCTTATGAACCAACACCGGTGGCTTTCAAGCGTACTGACCGAAAAAGGGAATTTCCCTGCCCGATTTTTCATTCGCAACCACTCCATTAATTACCAGTCCGCTCTAAACTGTGCGTCAACGGGGTTCTCGTTTCATGGTTAGAGCCGCTCTGACCTTTCGTCGGGAGAGGAATTCCGCAAAACAGGAGGAATTGAACAGGGGCACTTAGTGGGAATTCTTCGTCTTCGAGATGAGTTATGGAGCCGCGACTGGAATTTTGAAAGCTTCATTATTAGTTCATTAACGAGAGCGAAGAAAAGTAGCAGAAGTCATAAAAGCGTGCCATGAGAGAGTGCGATTATTTATCGGAATGTGAGAGGGTAAGTATTTCACTCGAGAGTGAATTTAAAATTTACTTTCGAAGGGAAGAAGGAGCGTGATTCATGCATCTTGCTACTGAAGCATACTGAAAACTCTTAACTTTCTGCATCACGTTTTTATTTTATTGGTAAATTATATTAATCTTATTTATAATTAATTTCCAAATTACTATTTCATGATGCCCTCAGGGGCATGTGTTCTTGAGGTGTGTACAGGTATCACAACCCCGAGGTGCCCGAGTGATCTGTTCTCTCTTCTGTTTTACCTTTGTCTACCCTTCTGCTTTTTTCGCCACCTCGTTGTTGTCTTGTACAGAGGCTGTTCGGACATTTTTTGAACGATTTTAATGGACTGAAGCTCAATTTTTTACATGAAATTTGTGTGTTTTAAATGTTCCATTTGATAGCTCTTATTGTTAACTATCTTTCTACATATTAATTTCCATGATAATAATGACTTTTGTAGTATCGACAGTGGTATTTTGTCTCATTCTTGTTCCACAGTTTTCCAGTCTTTGAATAGTTTTTGGTCGACGTTTCGATAATACCCTTTTTAAAAGTCCAAGACACAAAAGTCCAATGGGGAAACATGTGGAGATTTAGCAGGAATATCAGTAAAGGGTATTGACTTGATACCAGTTTCTTGTTCCATTTTTTCCAAGAATTTAATAGTGGATTTAGATGTGTGGCTACTTGCTTTACCCTGATGCATGTCTACTGATTGTTGGCCCTGTGGGTAAAGATATGGTATTTTTTTTTAATATTGGGGATAAAATAGGGTCTTGATAATATGTGGGATTGATTTTTACATTTTTTCCCTCTTTTTAGTTTTAATTTTCCATCATATGCAAAACCGGCAACGATCATAAATCTCTTAGAGAAAGTTCTCACGTTCACTTTGCTATAGTCTTTTGACTTGGCGGATTCTCTTTTAAAATTCAAGACCTTACCTTACAAATATTCTCAGAAATTTTTTTTTTTTGGATTCTTTTTTGGAAGTATTTTTCCACTTTTACGTTTTTCCCTTTCTCATTAATAATATTACTTATCGTCCCTTTAGATATCAAAAAACCATGATTTTTGCAGCGTTTTTGAATAATTGAATAAGCATAATTCTCTTCGGAAAGAGAGGAAACATAGCCTTCCATCCATTGCTTATTTAAAAGCGCCATTTTGAAAGTAAACAAAACTTTGAGTTAGTAGACGATAAGTTATACTTTAACTATTTAACTGCCACGAAAATAAAATTCTTTCGCAGCATAAAATTTTTTTTACAGCTCATCAAAATCGTTCAAAAAATGTCCGAACAGCCTCTGTATTTGGCGCAGCTAAGCCAAATGTGGCGCTTGCGCCATAAAACCCACAAACCAACTAACTATTTCATGATAATTTTTTATCTCGCCTCTCCAATTAAAGGGAGCGGTAGCCAGGTTGGAAGAGTAACGGATTATCAACCGAAGGTTTCCGAGTTCAAATCCAACCAAAGACCGTCGTGTGGAAAGTGGGCTGCTGCATGCCAAATCGGTCGTGGCCTCATATGTCCTCCCGATGGCGTGGTGTGCAAGTTCGGAGAGTGGCGTGCCAGCTCAGGTGTGACCTCGTCATCTGACCGTGGTTCAAAACTATGTGGTGTTGTCCTCGGACATTTTCCTTTGGGATTGAAACTGGACCGTCGCCAATAACCAGTTCTGTTGTTCCAGTGTGACGTTACTTAAAATACTTAATTACCCTCCAATTGAACATTACTCATCACGGCTGGTGGGTAGGTGGTAGTTGAATTAACGTCTCACTGGAGTAACACAACGGACGATTGGCGAAGGTCTGGGATCAATTCCAAAGAGAGATTCGAGGACAACATCGGTGTTTTGAACACAGTCAGATGACGAGGTCAACGTCTAAGCTCCTTCCCCACTCTAAGAGCTTCCGCACGTCGCTACCATTGCGGTTTTGTGAACCACTTTGCGTTACACTGTTGAACCAAGGAGGTGGGTTCACGCTACACCTCATATTATTATACATTGCAACCTATTTAAAGAGAGAGAGGCCACACATTTATTCAGGACGGACAAACATCCAAGCCTTACCCCTAATTCAAACCAGAAAGCCTTTCGATCAAGAAACCAGCATCATGGCCACTAGACCGATTGGTCGACAGTTTATTATCGATTTTTCAAGTTTAAATGTTACAGTATAATTGTTATAATCGACTTTTTAGGTAGGTAGTTCATTATGTTTTGTTAATTTAACTCGTCTTTTCTCGTTATAGATTCCACTATATATTATTAAATTATAATATATTAGATAATTTAATGTTGCTACTATATTATTGTTCACGCATGGAAGCTCAAGCTGTACCTGTACTACCACAATATGATTGATTGACGTAAGGCTAACATCGGTAAATAAATATTATCGGTAATATACGTTATCGGTAAATACATAGATTAGGTAGGATATCCGCATCGCCTGAGAATCTAAGAACAAAGTTGGTTGAGTAGAATACTGGTATGGATGAAAGAGATTTGATTTAAGAAGGAAGGATTCCTCTTTTGAAAATTTCAGAATGTCGTATAGAAATATTCCAAACCCTTTCCAACGGGTAAAAGTTTAATGTAATTGAAAGTAACGTTTTAGATTGGACGGTCGGTATTTAGTTAACGTCGCAGTGGAGCAACACAAAGTGCTATTGGCGACGGTCCGGGATCAGACCCGAAGGGAAAGATCGAGGACAACACCACGTAATTTTGAACCACGGTCAGATGACGAGGTCACACCTGAGCTGGCACCCCACTCTCCGAACTTCTACACCACGCCATCGGGAGGACATATGAGGCCACGACCGATTTAGCATGCACCAGCCTCCTTCGAACACGACGGTCTTTGGTTGGAATCGAACTCGCAACCCTCCGGTTTCTAATCCGTTACTCTTCTAACCTGGCCATCGAGGCCCCGTAACATATTCGGACAAAAGATCGACAAATTTTTTATCTAAAATGAGAAGTTTAGTGTGTGTAACAAATTCACTAGGTGCTCAATATTATACAAGTATACCGTTATTTTAAATCGACACAATTCTGACTTTTTCTACCATTTTAGTATAAAAGACATAGAAGATTCTAATGTTTGATTAATTATACCCATATGAATGCTAGTCAACTATGTCGTGTTTGATATTTGATTCATTAAAAAAATAATTCCTCTACTTTTGGGGAAAGTTTTTAAATCAAGTGTCTTCCATATTATGTACTTTTACCTTACCTATTTTCGCGCTTACAACACCTGTGCACTTTGCCGCAAATCTTATGAAGCAAAAAAAATTTGAAACGTAATATTCCATTATTTGCCAGAATTTCTTTAAAACCCATTTTCCATTTTCATAAATTTTAACTCCCTTTATTCTAAATAATCGCGATCAATTTACTCCCGCTTTATTTACGCAACCTGCTCCCCAGCAAACATGGCTTCGAAACCAATCAATCCCGCTTTTATTATGCCGAGTTATAAAAAAACAAGCACTCCCTAAGCCTATCCAGTGAAAGCCTGATTCATATCCAATAAACACTCCTACGCTTTAAATAAGACAGTCGTTGAGTCTTCAAAGACTCATAAAACGCACCTATTGAACTCGCTCCTCCAAAAGGCTTTCTTCACCTCTTTAGAGCCTGGCAAGAATTTGAATGAGATTTGTCCAATCCTCCAGCCTCCTAAATTGATTCACGGGACAAACACACGTCCTGTTCTCCACACTCGCTTCATATATATCCTCGAGTTCTTTTGGGTATTTTTTGCCGTGATGAGGTTTCAAAAATTTAATTTCCTAACTCCAATTCTCTCTCCTTGGAAAAGAGAACACCGAAAACATTCATTGATTTCGAAACAGTTGGAGAGAAAGGTTTGGGGAAGAGGGAGAGATCGAAATGTTCTCTTTTTTTTTTCCTCCGGTGCTTAAAATGAGAGTTTCAATTTTCTTTTTCGGAGTGTTTTGCAGTCGCTAAAGGAAATCCATCGAATTTCGGAAGTATTGCGTAATGTTCGTGGGAGCAGAAGTTTAGATTATTCGATTTTGAAAGGGAGCGAGTTCTGGTATTCGAGAGGGTATTCCTTTGCTTTCGAACGAATTACTTTGAGCTGTGAATGAGTTGTGCGTGTTTTATACGCGTTTGAAGTCTGCTTTGTGTCTGTCGTGGGAAGTGTATTGTTTTTTTTTACACCCGAGATGAAATAAACAAGAGTCAGGATTGTTTTCAACTGCAAAATTGAAAATTTTGTTCAAATCTCTGCATCGGAATCAGTCATATATGGTTAAAAAATAGTTAATATTGATGAGCAGAAATAATTAAACATTCGATGGTAGGTGGGTATTTTAATTAACGTCGCACGCAACACAACGGGCCATTGACAACGGTCCGGGATCAAACCCGAATGGAAAGATCCGAGGACAACAACACGTAATTTTGAACTACGGTCAGATGATGAGGTCACACGTAAGCTGGAACCCCACTCTCCAAGTTTCCACACCACGATAACGTGAGGACATTTGATGCCGCGACAGATTTAACGTGCACCAGCCCCCTTTGTACACGACGGTCTTTGGTAAGATTCAAACTAGCAACCCTCCGGTTGATAATCCGTTACTCTTCTAACAAGATACCACGACCCTAAAAACATTCGATGGGAAATATTTAAAGATTTGTTTGGGAGAGAAACTCACAAGCATCAAAGCGTAACAGAGAAAAGAGGAATGGGAGGACAAATAAGTAATAATGTAGAATAATGAACATAATTTGAAGTTTTATGATTTGTTATAAGATGCTTAAATGCATTAAATTCGATGTCATTATCAAAAATACAAATTTTAATGAAAAAAATATTTAAAAATATTGTGACATCAAAGTCTAATGGCGTTTTAAAATCTGGAACTCGTGATGTTTTCTTTCAATTATTATTGATATTGGATATTGATATTAGAATAATTAGATATTGGAACTTTAAATGTACGCTAATAAGAAGGCAAAGGAAAGAATCTTAAATTTTCGTGGAAAAACTCATTATAATTTCAAGTTTAATGAAAAGCTGTTTGATATTACTATCATGCATCTATTCACACATTCAAAACGAATCTATTTATAAGTATGTTGAGAAATTTATGGGGTAACATTGCTAGTAAACTGTCTAGTCACTGTCTATGGTAGTACATACAAAAAATGTTTAATTTGTTTATAAAATTTATCCCATGTGGGAAAACATCCTTCTATTTTCATGTAACCTAAAATTATGACAAGAAATATAGTTCTTGAATAGTGTTTACTCTTCGTTCTATATCGTAAAACTGAAAGAAGAAAGTAGTTTTCTGGTATATTACATGGCAAATTGATTTTATATTTTGCTTTTTGTGAAGTTGTCAGAGTGTGTTTTGGCAGCTGTTCTGATTTCATTTAAACTGATTAATGTTCAGATTTGTTAATAAATCCATATTGGTTATAGCGTTTAGTTTTTGTTCTGGTTTTTGTATTGAATATCAATTTCATTTGAGTCTTCATATATTATTTACACAAAAAATTAATCTTGTCAGAAGAATGAGATGAAGTACTTTTAGTCTGCTTTAATGAAAATAAATTGAATGAAAAAAATTTTCTTGGATTGTTTTTAGTCTAGATTTCAAAACGAAATTTGAAACAATGTTTATTTATATTTATTTAAAGAACTATTCATTATCAGCATTTGTGCATTAACTTTTAAGATATTTAATGTAAAAATAAAGCTAATATTATAATTAATTAATTTGAAAGTTAAGTCAATATTAATGCCTGAAATAAGTTTGAGATTTGACAGCTATATATTAACAGATGCAATCAACCACGTAGATACGATTTTAAAAGTAGCAAGCCACTAACATATTTAATGGGTTTTTTAATGTTAGCAGACAAATCAGGTTTCACATTACGTATTCAAAAGCAAAGTAATAGTGATTGAATCAATACAGCAAAGCACGAAAATAATTAACAAACTTAAAAAAGACTTCTTAAACAACTGAATTCTCTAAACTTATAATTAAAATAAATGCACATAATTGAAGACCTTATTACATTGGGCTAAACAACATTTCTTTTAAAATGGGGAAAATTAACCGCTAAAGTCACTGGAGATACATTCGGGCTTATACCGAATGGTAGCATATTATAAATATTTAATTTTCTGTTTCTTATCCCTCACCGACTAGCTTTGAAATATAGACTCATAATGATAACATTGGATTAGTTCAACCTCTGAGACTAATAGAAGACATGGTTATGGTCTACCTATATAGCATTTGTGTTAAAGCCCCTTGTTTATAGTAAGGTCTTCTATAGAATTATATCTTCCAACTACACATAATTTCAAAATGATGTGGTTTGTTTTGTTGCCGTCCTTTAAAGAGAAACAGGTAGTGGAAAGCGAGCATATATAGATATAATGAGGGTCTGGTGAGAAGGCAGATGACCTTGTATGAGTCTTATTTCTGGAAAGGTAGTAAGACGCTCAGGGGAAAGGTCTTCAAAATCATGTTTGGTGTTAGCCATGTGGTATGTCTCACCACCAAATAAAGTACTATTGTTTCCGGCACGGAAGAATGCATTCAGAGCCAGAATCCACGCTATAGCCGCTAATTGTAGAAGTGCCTTGTTTAATTGGCTGGCATATCAATCATCGGGTTTCAATAACAAGACAAAAGGGCCAATCAGAAAATACAAATATGTACCTCCAACTGTTCAGTACCAAATGTAGGAACTTTTCGCCTTTGTGATTTCATCCCACAAACAATTCTTTACAATGAAAATATTTAATAATTTGAAACGTAATAAGCAGACTGCACATTCAACCCCAAAACTTTTCATATTTTGGTGCCCCTTCTAAAGCTTTTTGGCCCCCTTCTTTGGAAAGCCTATGTGACAAACGTCAACTCGAAAAGACCTATTTTGAGGTACCACCTTTTCGACGCTTATTGTGTGGTTCTGGTGAAAAGGCAGATGACTTTGGGAGAGTCATTTCTAAAGAGGTAAAAAGCTCTCCATCAGAAAGATCTGACATACGAATAACCTCGTGTGACGGTTACCATGGGTGATTATTCGTTTCGTTATGTAACACTGTTGTTTCTCACAAGGAGCCAAATTCAGTGCTAAAGAAAGTAATCAGGGACACGCATTGCTTACTTTTGACCAGCTACCCAATCTAACGTGCGGTTCAAAATTACAAGGTGTTGTCTGGGCCGTCGTGGCTCAGTGGGTATGGCCACTGGCATAGCAACCTTCAAGTAGTAGGAGGCGCAGGTTCAATTCCTGTCAGGTACATTCCTCCTGATTGTATTTCTCTCTTTTCTGTGTCAGTAAATAACTTTCATTGTGTGTGTGTCTATTAATATTGTATGTCTCGAATGGGTGGCTAAGTCAGACTGTTACAGAGATGGCCCTCTTAGGATCAATAGCAAACACGTTCTACTCATGTAAAAATGGGATAAGAAAGAAGGTGTTGTCTTCGGATCTCTCTCTTCGGGACTGATCTCGGGCCGTCACCATTAGCCATTTGTGTTGCTCCCGTGCGACGTAAATTCAACCACCAACCTAATCCAACAGTCTCCTTCAAATCATGTGATTAAAATGACGATTCATCAGAGTCAGACTATGATATGGATGTCGCTCTTGACTGGAATATTAAAATATTAATAACAATTTATAACTAACTGTTATAGCAATTAAGTCATGACCGTTGAGCAAACAAACTGGCAGATGAGATATGGAGCTTACAATATTGACTACATTATGATATTCCTACGCAAGGGATAGTTTTGACATGAATTCGTCTGTAAAAGCAGACTTAGTTGCTAGTACGGAAAGTTGAGCATTACAAAAAAATGGACATCGAGTTCCGTCAAATAATTTCTTTTTTTTCAACACGAACCAAACCAATCTAGTGTCATTCGGTAGCTGAGAGTACAAAGACTTTTTAGTGATCTTTTAGTAGTACGCCGTGGCGAAAGGGGAGAGCTGGGAGGAAGCTTCGGTTTGGAGACAAACTTCAAATCAGTATAACTTGGGACTGCAAATCGCTATGACGT
The DNA here is from genome assembly GCA_933210815.1 of Meta bourneti. NCBI lineage: Eukaryota > Metazoa > Arthropoda > Arachnida > Araneae > Tetragnathidae > Meta > Meta bourneti. Next base: position 101,026,083 of record OW119924.1, on the reverse strand, counting down.
CGAAATTGGTCTCAAACGAAAGATAACGTTGAGATCTGTCGATTTAAGATACTAGAAATGAAATAGAATACAGTGCTTGTTGTGGATGGCAGTTGAGAACTTTTAAAGTCTTCTCAAATTTGTCGAAAAGCCAGGCACATCAAACGGAACAACTCTTCAGCGTTTGATAAATACTGAATAGACAAATAAATTCGTCTTCTTTTTTAAAGATAGGTACCGTAGAAACATCTCACATCTTGAGCTTCAATGAAAAATGAAATTCGTTTCTTGCAGCAACTGCTTTTATCAGAAGCCCTGCATTGAAATTAAGTGCTCCTTATTACAAATCTTACAAAAGTCTTCCGAGAGACTTGCATAATGCACTTGGAGTGTGCTCACACTCAAAAACAAGAGTAGAGTTCGTTCCAGTATCCTTCAACTGGATAGGTTACCATGGGAACTGATAACAATAATCCAGGAACCGATAAACAGATTTCATTCCTGTTTTTCTTCTTCTCTATCTCTCTCATCCCGGCGAGAAACAAAAGAAATATATTTCGAGCAGTTTGACGAGGGTTGGGGAGGGGGGTGGGCGAACGACAATTTCGGGATACGGAATCAGGAAAAGAATTTTATAGCCGGGATCGTGATGACTTTCGGACGTGCAGCCCGATTTATGAGGGACTAAGCGTCCTCCCCGATACAGCGGAACGTGAAAGTGCGACGTTGAATTTATTACGTCTTTTTAATAATCAATGCTATCGGTAAAATATTTTAGCACTGGAGCATTCCCCGAAAGATCCTCCAACGAGGAAAGGACAATTTCAAACAGCTAGGGTACCTCCGTATAAAGGAAACATGATAGAAAAGGAACACTGGGAAAACCGAAACAGGTCGACACGAGTTATGTTGTCAGGCAACCACTATGAGCTTTCTTATCTTTGATCAAATTATCTTCTCACTGATAAATTGAAATTTTATACCTGTAAACAGAATCTAAAAACTCAACTTTTTATGAGAGTTTTTCTTTCAAGTTTAATGTAGAGGGGCTACTGTTTCGGTAACTTCTTTTATAATTTTACTCGAGAGCAATTTCAGCATTGTCGCTGTGTTAAAAATAAACGCCAAACACCATCAAAAGGCTGATTAATACATCCTCTACTTCAAAAGGGCCGCTGTAACCCATTTCGAAGAGTAACGGATTAGCAACCGGAGGGTTGCGAGTTCGAAACACGGTTCAACCAAAGACCGTCGTGCATGCGGGGGCTGGTGCATTTTAAATCTGTCGTGGCGTCAAATGTCCTTCTGTTGGCGGGTTGTGGAAGTTTGGAGAGTGGGGTGCCAGCTCAAGTGTGACCTCGTCATCTGACCGTGGTTCTAAATTGCTTAGTGTTGTCCTTGATCTTTCCTTACGGGATTGACCCCAAACCGTCGCCAATAGCACTTTGTGTTACTCCAGTACGAAGTTAATTAATTTTTCTATTATTAACTTAAAGTTCATTAACTCATATATTAACACCATTATTTATAAACATATATGATAATCTCTCTGATAATCCACCAGCACTGCTTAATTTTTTGAAATATTCTTAAATTACCCTTAACATCTCCCTTTAGCTTTCTTTAATTGAATTATTTTGATTGCCATGCTATGTCTGCGGCTTCGCGTATGGATGGGCAGTTCTGACTTTTGTTTTTTTGGCTAATGTTTATACCTCGGTTTTTTGGCTTTTTACTTATTTGTATTTTTTAGCTCTTTAGCTTTTTAAACGTTTTACATTTTTGAATTTTTTATTATATATGTGTGTGTGTTTTTGTGTTTGTGTCCGGAGTAAAAAAGGGATACTAAACTACTCGTTAATCTCGTAATGCTCAGATAGTTTGGCCCTTTGAGAGTTTGGCGTATGTGGGTGGTTCAGTGGTAAATTTCAGTAACACAAGTCCTAGATAAAATAACTAGTTTATTAAAATCACAGTAACAGACATCTTGCAGAACATTACAAGACGAAACAGTATTATTAGGGCTGCAACCCTTACACGTTCTTTCTCATCAAGAAGTTCGTAACAGAAGAAGTTCCACTTAAATGCGTAGAATATGCATTCAAGGCCAGCGCCACACTAGCGCCCTCTAGCGCATTTCTAACAGAGAGGTTCACACGCATATATGCATTCTGCAACCCGCAGACTTCCTTTCATGACTTCCAACCAAATTTGACCTTCTTGAGCAATATAATCTATAGGACTATTTCAACAATTAGATGTGGTTATTTAGTTATGTGTATTGTGAGGTGAAACTAAACTACACTACCAAAATCTCGTCACGCTCAGAGGGTTAATCATCAGATGTTCATGTGCATATATCCGCTCGGCAACCCGCAGACGTCCCTCTATGACTTCCAACCAGTTTTGATCTCCTTGAACAATAGAATCCTTACTACACTACCCGGGAACCTCATGACGCTCAGAGGGTTAATCATCAGAAGTTCATGTGCATATATCCGTTCGGCAACCCCCAGACGTCCCTCTATGACTTCCAACCAGTTTTGATCTCCTTGAACAATAGAATCCTTACTACACTACCCGGGAACCTCATGACGCTCAGAGGGTTAATCATCAGAAGTTCATGTGCATATATCCGTTCGGCAACCCCCAGACGTCCCTCTATGACTTCCAACCAGTTTTGACCTTCTTGATCAATTGGATCTTTCTTCGGATTCTTCCAACCGATAGAACCAAATAGTGGTTATTTATTCTTTATATGCGTTATGGGGTAAAAGCAATACAATAGGGAAATCTCGTGACCATCAGGCGGTTAAGCCGCATGTCCCGGTCAAATAAACTCTGGCAGAAACTTGATCAATGATAAACTAACTTGATGGGATATTAATATTGCATTCCCACACATTATCCTGCCATTAAATATTGTGCTGAAATCTCCGTGGACAAATCCTGTCCAACCGGAAGCCAGTCAGCTGTATTCCAACTTGGCCATGCGATCTTTGCCGCGAGCTGGGCATTGTCCATCCGAACGCCCCTGGATGCCATCCAAATCGGATTGGCCTCCAACACTTCACTAATCATAACCGTAATCTTGCGTGGATGGGGCGTCTGTTAGCATCCGTTAAGTAACGAGGCCTTTCACGACACGAGATTACGGAAATTAATATTCCTTACGGCGTTTTGATCGCTGTGTGATGCGCATTAATTTCCGCCCACCGGCTGCGCATTAAGGCATGCAGTGTCTGGTGTCGTGGCAAATCCTAATCAGGATCCGCAATGCCATGTATCAAAGATAATATTGGCTTAACCAATGTCGTAAGCAAAAGACTCTTCTCTAATTAGGTGTTGTGTACGATAGGTGGATGTATTTTGTACATTGCTGCCGACGTTGAGGTAGTTCGATACCTAAATAGCGAAATGAGTATATTTTATATTTGGTGTATTATTGAGGGAATTAGTGAGCCATTTGAAGGCATATATGGGAGAGATTTTCAGTATAAGGAAACAAAGCAGACGGTCTGCGAATAAATTATTTTCGCTACCCAAATGTTTTCACATGTTACATATCGAGGTTACCTTAAAATGTGGTTTATCGCACTTTTGGTGATGTTCGGAGTTGGAATTGGCCAATCGCTTATCGTTACCAATCATCGCTTATCGTTAACTTCATCTTGAAATAAGAAAAAAAGCTAACTCACCGGAGGCGTCTGGAAATCTGCAACTGTTGCTTATTTTAAAAGATCAGTTCAAACGTTTCCATCCCGCTTCTGACACCATTTTTGTAGAATACCGCGAATCCAGGAATTTTAGTATCCAAAAAAAAGCACTCAGACTCAATTTTTAACACAAACATATATTGAGACGAAGGATTACATTTAACATAGAATATAGACATTAATTATTTCATCGTTTAACATAATTGTCCGTCGTTAGTTCTACGTCGTGCACAGTCTAACACCGTCTGCTACTCTAGCGTTGGCCAGCTGTATCAGGTCTGGTGGCGACTGAGGCGCCATTCGCAGCGGGTGTCATAGGCCGGTACCACATTTATTTCAGCTTGCACAAATGCTCTCGCTTGGCAAATATCGAGGTTACCTTAAAATGTGGTTTATCGCAGTTTTGGCGATGTTTGGACGAATCGCTCTATCATTATCAATTTGTAATTTTTAGTGGCGAAGTACTGAGTTCGTATTCGAGAAACAAGTCGAATCATGTTGCTTCTTGAATAGGTACAGAAAAAATGTTCCGCCGCAGAAACAAATGCTACTCCGATTAGAAGGCAGACGACCTTAAGTCAGTATTTCTGAATAGGAGTGAAAAGGTTTTAGGAGAAAGGCTGCCAGAAGCAAAAACATAAATGGTGATCATCGTTGGTGGTTCCACTTCGCGCCAACTCATTACCATTGTTGTGGCTTTCGGTTGGTACGTATTTTTAATTAACGTCACACTGGAGCAACACAGCGGGATATTGGCGATGGTCCTTGGATCAACCCCCTAAGGGAAAGATCCAAGGACAACACCACGTAATTTTCAAACATGGTGAGATGACGAGGTAATACCTAAGCTGGAACCCCACTCTACAAACTTTCACACCACACCAACGTGAGGACATTTGAAGCCACGATAGATTTAACGTGCACCAGCCTCCTGTGTGCAGGACGGTCTTTGGTTGGATTTGAACTGTCCTGTGATCTTTCTCTTCGGGTTTGATTCCAGACCGTCGCCAATGTGTTGCTGCAGTGCGACGTTAATTAAATACCTACTTATTACTAAAAATAAAGTTTGAATCCCCGAAAGCATTGGGAAAAGGTGCTGACAAAAAAATCGGGTACAAAACTTATGTAACGCCATTAGGTACCTTGAAATTAATTATTTGAGAAATGAATTAAAAATTTATTTTATTCCGTCAGATTCTTCAATAATTAACGGGTGGACTTAAGAAAAAATGTGTCCCTGTTTTCGAAATTAAATATAAATATCGTAAACTGCCAAGGACCATTTGTGTTTTTTTTAATTATTATTATTTTAATTAGTTATTTCTAAATTACTTGAAGAAGGATCTCAAGAGAAATTTTTTAAAAATTATCGGATTTCATAGCCTTCAGTTAAATTGTAACTAATCATTAAATGAAGACTGAGTTTAACAATTTTTATCATGTTAAGTACATTTAAAATGCCCTTAAGTTTAATAGGCTATCTCTTGAGAACTTGTAAAAATGATAGATGTTGTTCACTTGGGAATCAATTAAACTGAGTCGAAAATAAAATATCGTTTTCGCGTCATAGAAATAAATATGGCAAAAATTATAAGTTAAGCATATTTTCAAAACTTGTTCAGTTTTCGCATAACAATAACTAATAACTGTTAAAATACAAATGTACAAAGAAAGAACAAAATAAATGCAAAAAAAGCTAACTTCTTTGTTTTTCGTTTTCGTAAATAATAGAAAAATAAATATACGAATCTTTCAAAAAGAGTCCATTTTTCTAATGGATGCATTCAAGGAAATAAAAAATTAAGATATGCTAGAAAAAAATCCCAGAACTTTAATGGATTTGAAATGAAGTTTATAATAATGCCCCCCCCCATTTCCATGAAATATTAAAAACTTATTATGTGTAATTCTTTGCGTTGAAGGGTCGCAAAAAGTTTGGAAGTCTGCATTCACCGTAGGCCATTATTTCAATGCGGGCTCAGAGAAAAATTAAACTGGAATATTTTCCTAAGTAGAGGAGAAAAAGGGTAAGAGCACCGGTACTTCGGTTTAGAAAATATTTTCTCCGGAAAAAAGATTGAATCGAAAGACGGAATGAGAAAGAAAAAGAAAGCAAATCATACCCCGTCTTACCTTTCTCTAATGATTGAGTTAATGCATTGGCCCCTAGGGTATTTGGGCATTTATTTCCCATTAATTGTTCGCGGGGACTCGAAAATGACAAAAAAAATACTAAAAAAGTTACGATAAAAAAGGAGGGGAAAAAGTCTTGTATTAAATTACCTTTTTTTACGAATTGTGATTTTGTTTTATTTTCCCGCATGTGTGCTAGGGTAATGAATACAAATTAGCGCACTGAATTTTTACCCATCAAAGAATATTTCAAATCATAACTTAATAGTTTATGGTGCTAGTTTCAATTGCATCTAAGGTAATTTTATTTTTTGAGTAACTAAATGCCTTGGTATAGTTTCAAATCCTTTGACTTAGAACTACGTTTATCTATGCGGGTAGCATGATCTGATATAAGGCCGACCGCCTGTGCCAAAAACAGGTCCCGTTTGAATTCCTTATATCGCTAATTATACGTACTGGAAGTAATCGTGTTACAAATTCGTAAACACCGTAGAGTTCAATTCACAAACTGTGCAATTCATCTTGTGCGCACGCTTCCCGTATGGATGATGCAATGTTACTAGGTATGCACTACGTTTGACAGTTTATCTCGGCAATCGTGGGCACAATATGACCATGCGATGTATCTTTTAAAGTTCTTGGCGAGATATATTCAGATATACGAACATTTTGCATTAATTAATTTGAAAATTGTTTTCTTGTGAAACGGTGAACACTGTTATAACAAAGTAAACAAATGCTTTGTCGCATTACTCACATAGCCAAATTCAATTCTCTGATCTGCAAGTAGTAGTCCTTAGCTCCAAACTGACGGTTCAATCAGAGTTGGGCCTATTTTTATTTGATTTCTGATGAATACATAAGCAAAAGTCATGGTCGTATTAATCTGAACAGATTTAACCCTCCTGACGTTTTTCTCGACGAGGTATCTCGTCATTAGCAAAACTGACCAGATCTTGTTGAACGAGTTGTCTCATCCATCAAGTTCAATCGACATTGCGCTTTTTTCTTCCAAAATTTACTTCCTTTAATAGAAAATTGAATTTAGTTCATTTGGTTGACCCAAAGTAAAATGGTTTAAATAAAGGCGTAAACTCAACAAAAACCTCACACACAATCGTGAGTAGATAGTGAAAAATATAATGCTCCTAAAGGTGATTTTTGGAAGAAAAAGTGAAATGTTATATCCTCGTATAAAGTTTGGATTAAACTACACACATATAAGAAAATGGGTGGGTTGTATTCGAGGACACAAAAAACCGCAATCGCTTAAGTCATGAATCCGTCTTTGTGTTACATATTAGAGAAAGGGTAAGATATAATAGCATACAGTCTTGGTGGTTATAAGTGAAGTATAAGTTTATTTAGGTCGATGATAAAGTTTGGTATGGCAGAGTATTTACATTGATATTACTTACAAAGGTTAAATCTATACAAATACTGACCACAGTAACGGGCGACGTAGAAATGTACATCAAGTTGAACTGACTTTGTATATAGTCTATAAGCCATTTGTGTTAGGCAACATCTACAACGAAAGCACCGGTAAGAATGGGTACACAGGTATCTGGACTCATATTGGGTACAATTTTCCAGATACAATCTTTCAAATTTATCATATTCCAAGTCAATAACCATCGATTCAAGCGGTGCCACAATCAAAGTACTCGCGCCTTCGTTGACGCGCTTGGATTTCTTACGCTCTCTGTGCAATCTGCAGCGTTTGGCATTATTCGATTTGGGCGCTTTTCCGATTCCTTTTGAATTTTTCTTTACCAATCATGTACGTTTCTTACATTTCTGTTCATATATCTTTTGCAATTTTTTCGACATCTGAATTTTTTTTCCAATTCAGTATAAGTATCGATTTATAACTTCATAAATTTTATTTTTTTGGTTATTATTGTTAAATAATGTAATAGATCAAGTAATTCTCTACAAATTGACACCAATTCCAACGTCCTATCTCTTTGCGATTCAAAGTTGCATTGCCTAAATGCCGTTCTGAGTCGCCATTTTCAGTGTTCACGCGCAAACCTACCCCCTCCTCTCTCTGCATACCCTACCATCCTTTATTTTAGATGGAATTATCCTATATCCGACAAAATTTTGGCCGCTAGAATTTTTGTAGATTACACCGAAACGTATTTAAAGACGCATTCACTTCAAAAATTGAAATGGTAGTGTGTTCAAAGGTACAGTGGCGGAAACAAAAACGAACCACCACCTTTATTTCGAGTACTATTCATAGTAGAGCAAATTCAAATATATCATTCAATAGGGAATAACGTCCTCTACAAATTAAAATGCAAAAATATTGAATAAGGGGCCGTCTTCATATGAAATTTTGCATAAACAACAAAATTTCCAATGGCAACACCATGTTTTGATGTTTTAATCAGATTCTGCATTAGTCTAAATATGAAATATCAGGAATTCACTGTGTTTATATCCGGAGATATTCAGTGTTAAAGCCATTGTCCATTTCAGAAATCATTTCCACGTTGAGTCGCTATTCGTAGATCGAGATTATTTGTAGTTAATCAGGAACTTTTCATTTGTTGCTTGACCAAAAGTATATTACAAAGAACTTTAATCCCCTGATGGTTTTCTCGACGAAGTATCTAGTCATTAGCAAAACTGTCCAGATCTTCATGGACAAAAAATTGAAAGAATGATTTTTCCACCTTTTGTATGCTCCTTAAAATCACCGTAGTTATGAAAATTTAAGTGTAGCAGAAAAACTATTCAGAAGATAGATAATTTTTTATAATATTAAGTCTTTCTAACTGGATTGATTTTTCGAATATTAATTTAATAATTAATATTTCAAACGAAAAACTATTTAAAAACTAAAACATTATATACAATTTGTGTGGCAATAATAATAGCAACATGCTACAAAATGTCAGCGCTATAGGAATATTATTTTGGAAGATAACCAAAAAAGTCTGGGAAACTGATTTCACATTAGGAGCTCCAAAGTTTCTGTATTCATGAATGACATGAAACTTGATATCTGAAGTTAAATTATGATATAGATTAGAAATTTTGTATCGAAATAGGGGGTTGCTATTGGAAATTACGAAGTTGGGGCTCAGTTTAATATGAAGACGGCCCCCTATGCAAATTTTATGCATATGAATTTACAGAGGACGATATTCCCTGTCGAATGCGATCTTTGAATTTGTGCTACTGTTAAAATTGTTTGAATGAAAGGGGTGGTTCGTCTTTTTTCCGCGATTGTAGAAGAGAGTCCGTTCAATGGCACATGACCGTCATGTACCTTTGAACAAATGTTTTGCACTTGTATTTTTGCTAATGAAATTTATTTCGGAAATATAAAGAACAGGGTAACGAGGAAAAGGAAGAAAAGAGGAACAAAATCACTATATCTTGAACAGAATTGGTGAGAAAAATCATTTACAATTCGCATAATCGCACGAGTTGTATGTTGTTCCATCTTGTTGAAATCACATGTGCCGTGAACCTTATTGATTTGTTTCAGGCAGAAATTTTGAGGCATCGCACAAGTTTACAATTGACAGTAACCTCATTTTCATTAGCGGAAATTGCAAAGAATGATTCAATGATGCATCCATTCCAAATTGCAGATTAAACAGTTTCGCTACATGGAGAAGAGGCCTTTCATAAATTTACCTTAGATTTTCTGATTCCAATAACGGTGGTTTGTTTACGTATGCACTGATGACGAAATGAATTGCAAAGGAATATTGAACAAATCACGAGGACGAAAGAGCCCGAATTTGCAGTACGACCAGAGGTGGTTATGCCATAAATTGAATAAACAATGAGTGAAAAATAATAATGTATGTTTTATTTAAAGGTTATTACTAAACAAAATGGTGCCCTTCTTAAAAAAACACTTTATATTTTCAAATTTGACCACATTTTGCCAATCATTTTTCGGGACCGTTGAAGCTCACTCGATATACCCACTGCGCTAGCAGCCTTCGAGTTGTAAGTGGCGCAGGTTCTATTTCTGTCAGGTGCATTCCTTCCTGGGTGTATTTCTCTCTTCCGTGTCAGTAATACTTTCATTGTGTGTGTATGTCTATTACTTGATATGTATGTCTTCTGTCTTGCGCATAAAATCACCAAACCAACCAATCATTTTTCACCTTCGTGCACAATCCCCAAAGCACATTAATTCCATCTCTATCCAAAGCACCAATCCATGATCGTCTGGTGCGTGTGGGCAGGTGCACGCTAAATCTGTCGTGTCCTCAAACGTCCTTACGTTGACATGATGTGGAAGCTTGGAGTTGTTGAACTCGTCATCTGAGCGTAATTTAAAAGTGATAAGATGTCGTCTTCGTATTGGATGTTAGGTTGGTTGGTTTTGGGGGATTTATTTATGGCGCAAGGACTATATTTGGCCATGCTGTGCCAAATCAAGACATACAATATCAAGTAATAGACACACACAATGAAAGTTTTACTGACACAGAAGAGAAATACACCCAGGGAGGTATGCACTTGACAGGAATAAAACCTGCGCCGCCTACAAATCGAAGGTTTCTAGGGCAATAAGCACACGCTCTGAGCTACAGCCCCGATTGGATGTTGGGGTTTTATGGCGCAAGGTCCAAAAGCGGACAAGCTGCTCCAAGATGCTGTCCTTGAATCTTTCGATTTGTGATTGATCCCGGTGCGTCGCCAATAGCCCGGCGCATCGCTCAAGTGAGACGCAAATTCAACTACCTACCTTCAGAATCGATGCCACACCTACCGTCTGGAATATTAGCGTCCTTTTCATCCCTCGTGAAAGAAGCCGTGTTGTCCTGTCCCTTTCAATCCCGGCCAAAGAACCGGCTCCGAAGTTTAATTTGGGATCCACTTCTCGCATAATATCCGTCCAAAGCTTTCAGCGAGTCTCTACTTACCGGCATAATGTTGCCCAGAGGTGTGTGTGCAGCGCCTCTAATGATGTTTGATGCGCGTAATGGCAGTGGGATATTAAACCTTTTGCAATTTCCACTTTAATAAGCGTGCCGGAGACTCCGTGTTGCAATTGTCTCTACCCCTACTGCACTGCTGTAGGAGCGTAATTAAATATAATCTGATTTTCTGCTCAGCCGATATGGGGAGTATTTAATTTGGTAAGAGTATTAACGCAGCGGGGGATATGTGAGATGGAATTGGGTGGATTCCGAGATTGGGGTGATTTTCGCCGATTTCGACTTGATTCGGAGAAGGGCTGTGAATGTTTACAAATTTTAAAACAGCGCAACCCTGATCTTTGTGCAAACAAACTAACCAGACGGTCCGCGAAGATTTGAATGCCGTTAACCAAATGCTCTCGTATATGATACTTATAGGCGGTACCTTGAAATGTGGTTTATCGCCCTTTTAGTGACATTTGGCGTTTAATTTAATCGACGTTGACCAATCAGATATCATGTATCAATTCGCAATTCATTCCTTCGAGGTTTTATTGGAGACGTCCTGAAATCCCATTCGAAAAACAGGCCAAATGACGTCACGTTCCGAATAAGTATAGGAAATCCATTCTGCCGCAGAAATGCTGTCGCCACGTGTATATAGTTTGGCAGAAAATGCCTCTCATACATGGTCTGTCTTGTGTTTGGTATATTTTCGCCAAATATAGCCCTTGCACTTTCAAACAAAACCTAACCAGTCTTATATTGCCAAGCTAGTCTATAAGGTGGTATAACAAGTTCTTTCTAATTGACTGTTGTCAAAATATTGCGTTAATAAGTATCGGATATACTCAACAACTCTACGTCAAAAGCTATTTATAGACACATAAAAATTTTATTATAAAATCATTTTATATATAAAGCAGAAAATCTATCTGAAGTAGCAAAAGCTCTCAAACGCCAAAATCTGGAGTCGTGATATTTTTACAGCTTATTCTGTCTGGAATTTACAGGTCAACGTAACTATTTTCAGCTTGCTACGTTGTTCCTTTATAACAATAGAACTTCAACTTAATGCTGAACATTGTTAATAAGAGACCAATTTAAACCAGAAGCAATACAAAACGTCAAAAGCTGTGTGTAATTATTTTCAGCCGCACCAACCTCGTTCTACCTGTACCATAAGTAAAACTAAATATAGAGAATTACGCTAGAGACAAATTAATACAGAACAACAAAAGCTGTCACAAGCCGATCAATCGAAAGAGGAAAAAGCACAATCAGTTGCAGTGGAAAAAGTTCAAAAACTGTTAGTCGAAGCAACGAGGAACTGCTGAGGCAACAGAGACACGACGCGGCTTCGTTTGTCTCAAGCAACAGACCCTCGAAAATCTCTGAGGAAACAGGCGTGACTTGTTTTATATGTAGCAGCAAAAAGAACACTGAGCATGAACGTCATGAAATCTGCATTGCTTATTCTGTCTTTTGTCAACTTAAATATTTTAAGCTAGCTATGTCGTTCCCTTATAACACAGAACTTAAATTTAAGAACGTTTCGCAAGAGACGATAAAAACACAATGCTTCAAAATGTGATGAACAATTTTTCAAAACTGCCTCGAAAATGTACAATTAGACTACTTACAACTGTTGCGCTCTGAACATCACTTAAGAAACAACTCAAATTTAAGAAAGAACGTTTCGCAAGAGACACGATAGAAACACGATGCTTCAAAATGTGATCAACAATTTTTCGAAACTTAGTGCCTCGAAAATGTACTTTTAGACAACAATTGTGCTCAGAACATTACTAGAAATAAAATGATAAGAAATATCACCTGTACATCGGTGGCAAAATACATACGTGGAAATCTCATCGTTACAATTTTACTCCCTCCTTAATAATACAGACCTTTGAGACTACCTTAGCTGTATCTTCAAATAATAACATCACAGGGGAGAGTATGCCTTTCTGCTGTAATCCCTGGAGTCTTGCATCCAATTTCTTTAGCGAGGGGGCCTTTATTCGAGTAAGTCGGGACTTCCACGATTTTGTTCAAGATCGACTTTCTGCTTTTCTGTCTCTAAACTACAATGTAGATAGGTATGATATATTCCGGAGCATAAAGCAGGTGAAGGCGAAATTGCATACATGTTGAAGTATCGTAGTGGGAATGTTCTGGAAGAAATAGACTGAAATAAGAAAGGAACATCCGAGGTAAATTTAATGATGTTAGTTCCATATGTGGGTTGAAACAGCACAGACTAATCAGAGAGTTCAGCTATAAAGCAATTTCGACTTAAATAGTTTTTTGGTTATGCATAGTATAGATTGTTCATGCGTGTACTGTTGTGCTGAATCAGGTTGCATTTTGTGGTGCAAGGGCCCTATTTGCCAAACAACGTCAAGTATGCCTTAACAAACTCAAGCATGTCTCATCTTTCTGTGAAGTGCACCTACAGTGGATCTCTTCGCAAGTAGACATCAGGGGAAACGAAGTAGCGGATGATTTGGCGAAGGAGGGTGTTGATGAACCATTGTCCGATAACCACTCATTTTTTGAGCTTTATTCTATAAAAAAAAATCTTGATAAGAAGGCATGGATCGTTCCCCCGGTACACTCTTGGTATCGTGGGGATCACCCCGGAAGATCTCTTGCTCTCAATTGCGACAGACAGATTCAGACAGCTCTCTCCCGCTTATTCAGTGGCCATCTGAGGTGTCTCACATTTTGCTGTGGTCGTAAGATTCATCCCGTTTGTCCTAAATGCCAGTCTGACCAGGCCACCCCAACACACATCCTCGAGTACCTGGGGTTGTCCAGAGACGACCTGTTTTCTGAACCTCTTTTGGTGTATGACTTCGTGCAGGTGAATGGACTCATGGATTTGGCGTAGATGGAGCTGGACGTGGAGATTAGCAACAACAACAACGTCAAGTATATGAATAGACACACATGGAAACTCTATCAACACAGAAGAGAGAAATACACCCAATGGAAGAAAAGAACCCGAACCCCTACAACTCGCAGGCTAGCGAACACACTGAGCCACGTCGAACCCAAGCTGATTCAAGAACTTGGTTCGTTGGAATATCAGGTCAAATTTCCCTCGTGTTTTGTGGTTCCAAGCACTAAATCAATTTTCAATTTAGAAATGTGATTTATTAATATCGGGTCAGCATAACTTTTTATACGAATTTAGATGATCGAAATGGGCAATTCTCTCTACCTTGAAGATAAAAAAAATCGAGAGATCGAAGGGGTTGAAGAAAAGAGAGATCTACTCGAGTCAACTGGTTCGTGGAAAAGTAGGCAGGATTCATGCATTATCCAGGAGAATTCATCTTTTATCCGCTGCTCATCTGAACCATTTCCCGCAGCATAATCTGATCAGTTATGGAATCCTTTCATGTCTTTTTCAGACATAATCTCCGTCCTTTATCCTTGAAACCCCCAGATCCCCTCTCTTTTAAGGGATCTCTCCGAAAGTCCCTCGTTAAAAACGTCCCCTCTTCGCTCTCGACAATAAATCTGGCGTCGAAATCTCTCCCCTCCGTAACCAAATCTCAATTTTTACAGGGCCGCCGATTGGAAGAGTAACAGACTAGTAATCGGGGGGTTGCGAGTTCGAATCCAAGCAAAGACCGTCGTGTACAAAGGGGGTTGGTGCACTTTAAATCTGTCGTGGCCTCAAATGTCCTCACGTTGGCGTGGTGTGGAAGTTTAGAGAGTGGGGTGCCAGTTCAGGTGTGACTTCGTCATCTGACCGTGGTACCAAATTACGTGGTGTTGTCATCGGATCTTTGGGTTTGATCCCGGACCGTCGCCAATAGCCTGTCGTGTTGCTCCAATGTGATGTTAATGAAATACCTACCTACCTACCCAATTCTTACAACCAAGCAGAAAAAGAGAGGAATTCACCACACAATATGCGTATTACACAATAATGAAAAATCGACGTGGCAATTATGAATTAGTGTTTCATCCTCATCACGGCAAGTGCGTGGATTCTAAATGTAGACCTAATCTTCTATTCTGTCATAAGTCTATCATCATGAAAGCGTTTCAAATCATGGTGTGCATTAAGATCATCGGCTGATCTGAATATTCTGAGCAAAAAGTATGTAATGTGATAACGCAATTCTACAACCGATCTTAAATCATCGACCTTCTAATGAAATAGACGCATGGCCAAATATGGCCCTTACGCCATAAAAAAAATCCCAAAACAATGAAATAGATGGGGCATATGCGCGGAGCTTCATGCTGTTTCTTCCGGTCGCTCGGTATGAAGATATGTCATGTGGTTGTGTAGAAAAGCATACCTAATCTGGATTAAATTATTGATTGGTTAAAGGGATTATTCAACGTCGTTGAAAGCCAATCGGCCCTAGGCGATTCATAAGCACACGGAACTTAGCATTCCGAGATCTTACGATAGTGATTCCACCCACATGCTCTATCTATTTTATTCCTTAAATTATTGACGATACACATTTTTAAGTAACTGCATTGATAACTTCGTCAAACTTTCAATTCCTACGAAACTGCATTTATGTATTTATTGTGCAATCTTTAAAAATATATAACGCTATACTTTTGCAAAGAGATGAATGATCCATTCAGAGATCGATTTGTTCAGGTTCCGATCTCCGATTTTTTTCTATCTTGATATCGATACATATGGCCGATAACAGTTATGACCTATCTTGCTCTCGATCATGACGATTGAATTTCTGAATGTTGTCAAATGATGGATCCCGTTTAAAGAATATTTGTTTTAATTTATTTATTCAGTGTCACTATAGAGAGAATCCAATTACAGTACCATTGATGGATAGAAAACAAAAAAGATACAGATAACATTTGTAAAACAATCAAACAGATTATTTTGAAAAATAGTAACGAATTGAGAAATATATATAAATTATCACAATAAATACTATTATATTAATTAGGAAATCTTAATATAATTGTAACGACAAAAACGAATTTAAAGATGAGAATATTGGCATAAAATTTAACGTTGGATTATCCTGGTATTAATATGAAGCGCAAAATCTAAATCACAAAGTGTTTTTTTAATACATTAATAATAAACTTTTACGGGAAATAAAATCTTCAGCAGAGATTATTGTGGAAAAGGTTGCACGTGCTACCCTGAAGTTGGTATTTTCGTGTTGATTTGCAAAAACCCGTACGGAAATGTATTTGTTTTTTTTTATGTGTTTTATTTATTTTTAACAAAATATATTTATTAAAATGCTTCTTCACGGAAGTTACTAAATACTTTAGAAACAACCTGTAGTATTGCAAAGCGTGCGAATCATCGGAACAAGTGTCTGTTGTAAATCAAGCACTGCAAA
Organism: Meta bourneti; assembly: GCA_933210815.1. NCBI lineage: Eukaryota > Metazoa > Arthropoda > Arachnida > Araneae > Tetragnathidae > Meta > Meta bourneti. Next base: position 101,009,982 of record OW119924.1, on the reverse strand, counting down.
AATAAAAATATAAATTGCCGATGGAATATAAGGAACACTGGGAATTTCTTCAACTGTGTCCCTGTGCAGTATGCCTTTTATTACGAGAAGCAATTGTTACTCGAAGATCCATCCGCTTTCTGGTACCTTCATCTGATGGATTGTCTCATGAATTTCACAATACGCCCATCCCCCAATACCGCTTCCTCTTCTTTGTCCCCCGGTGTGGTCAAACAACGCTTCGGAAATCTTTCAGGGAATAACAAATTGAATTCCCAACGACTCCTATGTATTATACAGCTACAAAGACTTTTCCTTAAGTATTTATTGAACGGCGTTCGAGAAGAAAATATACAGCTCTTTATCGAACAGAATGTCGTATGGGAAACAACAATCATGTCCTGGAGTAAAAAGCTCCCAGAAACCCATTATCGTTCCGAAAACGGTCGAATTCGAGGACTGATGTCAGGGAAGTTCTTGTTTTATTTATTTACACGACGTACATCCCAATCTTTGATACAGCGAATCGTTGGTGTGTGAAGCATCGCAGTACGTGTTTATTAAGCAAGAAAAGAATCCGAAATCAAATGCGTAGCTGTCTTTATATTGCTTGAGATGTTTTACGTGATGGAATGTCCAGTACGTAATTGGATGGTCTTATGCCAGAAGATACCAACCCAAGTTTTCTGATTTTGACGTGATAACAGTCCCGAAGAAGTCAAATTTCAATAATTAATTGAATATCTACATGACCAGTAAGATTTAGTGGGTATGGCAAACTGCAAAATGCAAGGGGTTAATGTTTATTTTAATTATAATGCGTTCAAACTTCAATCTAGATAAGTTTCCCAAAGTGGGCGGAATACCTCCCCTGTGAGCACTGAACTAATTTTGGGGACAATGCTGAGCCATGGGAAAGAGGATGGAGATTAAGAAGCAAGCCTACTTAATTCTTGTTGCCTACTGGCAATAAGATCCTAAAAGAATTATCGCTTCAAATGATTGAGTAAACACTCATCCACTTGCCTATGGAGACAGATTCCTGTTTAAATAGATCGTACAATCTCTTTAACTCAGTTGTAGAGAGGGAGTAAACAAAGATGATTCATTTACGAGAAATCTGGATGAAGTTAAAGTGTGACAGTTTATTCGACAGATTTGTATACGGAATTGAATAAAAATAATTCACTGCTGTAAGGGGGGGGGGGTATTTCAATTAACGTCACACGAGCAACGCAATGGGCTATTGGTGACGGTCCGGGATCAATCCCAAAGGGAAAGATCCGAGGACAACACCACGTAATTTTGAACCACGGTCAGATGACGAGGCAACACCTGAGCTGGCACCCCACTCTCCAAACTTCCACACCACGCCAACGTGAGGACATTTGAGGCCACGACAGATTTAACGTGCACCAGCCCCCTTTGTACACGATCACTGCTGTAAGGAAATAGGCTGAATTTGATCAAAAGGAAAGCTGTTATTTCCGCATTTGTGTCAAAAAATGGTTTTGTACAAAAAAGCAATTTAGGACTTGAAGAATTTTACCGTTTCCGAATCTTTCCTCAATGGAAGAACGTGATGATGGCATACTGAAATCCGTTTGAAAATATTCTTAAATGAAGATTCTCCTGATTAGATTTTAGACCTATTATCAAGTGCTGAAGAATCAGAATTGCAAGTATAGGGAATTAATTGAAACGGATGAATTCAGCAATTAAAAGAGGAATTAACGAAATATCAACAGATGAAGAGTTAAAATTGAAATTCCACAGGTTCCAATAACGGGTACAGGTAAGCAGATACTCTCATTTATCCTGGACTGAGGGCTGTGCAAGAAAAATTTTGATTGCGCTTCAGTTAACCTATTTAATTGGACGTGGGTTTAGTGACGTAACACGAGTTTTAATGAAAAATAACCCTCCTCAAATAGATAACTGGAAATTCAAGGATGATGCTGACGAAAATAGAACCTAATATAGACAAATTGGTAGCAAAACACTAGACTCATCCTTCTGATTGGTGATTGTTTTCAATTTAACGATTTGATTGGTATTTTTTACCAGTAGTAAGCAATCAAGTGCATTTATGTGAAATTTGTATTTTGTTTCAATTATAAATAGCGTTATAATATAATTGCAATTCCAGATTGTTTTATTTCGAAACTAGCTTTTGGAAATTTTAATGTTATACACACAGCTGCATACCTATTTTGGTGAAATCCAAGATCTATATATAGACAACAGCTGCAGTTCTGATTTATTGTTAATTGAATGAGTTTTCCAGAATAGGCGTCACAGAAATATCAGAAAAGGGGGCGTTGGTGACAAAAATGTTTGGATAACTATAAAAGATCTTTGATAATTCTAGATCTTTGATACTTGGTTTTATAGAGGGATGGGTTTCTTCCAGTCATAATCCAACCAAAGTAAGCGTAATGAGTTCAGAAACTACAAACTCCTTTAATCATATGCTTTGTACATCACCATTCACATTTCTTATTACATGAAACTTTAAGAAATCAACGTATGATTAAACGTTTTAACCCTTTTACTTATTTTACGTTTACTGAACCCTTATATTTATTTAAACCTTTGAGGTCATTACACTAAAAAAGATTTTGAAAAACTTTATAGTTGACGAGCTGCAGCTTATATATGAATGTATTTTGCTCGCAACAAAAATTTTTTAGTTTTAGTTTTAAGTTAAAAGTGTTCCCTTTTATTTTCACGCCGGTTTACTGTACTCCTTGATATCAGAATATCAAAGGAAAGGATATTTAATTATCTAGCCTTAATATACCTGCTATAACCATTTCAAGGAGGTGGTTGTCATACGTCTGATCTACCCTGAAAAGTTTCAACTTGTGTACCACAACTTTTCCACTTTTACGACTTAATTCAGTTCTCCCCGAAACTAGCTGAGCCATTCATTTTAGTTTTTTCCATTCACAAGCTATGTGACTGATTGCAAAAACCTTTCATCGAACTCATTTTTCATGTCTTGTTTTGTCTACATTTCTCTCGTTAACTCGACGACATTCAGTCATATTCATGTATTTGTGAGATTATTTTCAAAATGTCTGTCGTGTCCGCCGTGTCTCGGTAGATTTTCTCACACTGCACTAGCAACCTGCGAGTTGTAAGCAGGCTTGATTCGTGTAACTTACCCTATGTGTATTTCTCTTTTCTGCGATCGCAGAACTTCCCTAGTGTGTGCGTGTCTACTTCCTGACGTTGTCTTCTGTTGGTTGGTTGGTGTCTTCTGTTGATGCGTGGTTAAATACAGAGGCTGTTCGGATAATTTTTGAACGATTTTAATGGACTGAAGCTCAATTTTTTACATGAAATTTTTCTGTTTTAAATGTTCCATTTGATGGCCCTGATTGTTAACTATATTTCTACACCTTAATTTCCATGATAATAATGACTTTTGTAGTATCAACAGTGGTATTTTGTCCCATTCTTGTTCCACAGTTTTCCAGTCCTTGAAGAGTTTTCGGTCGACGTTTCGATAATGCCTTTTTTAAAAGTCCAAAAGCACAAAAGTCTATGGGTGAAACATCTGGAGATTTAGCAGGAATATCAGTAAAGGGTTTTGACCTGATACCAGTTTCTTGTTCCATTTTTTCCAAGAATTTAACAGTGGATTTAGATGTGTGGCTGCTTGCTTAACCCTGATGCAGTTCTACTGATTGTCGGCACTGTGGGTAAAGATATAGTTTTCTTTTTTGAATATTGGGGATTAAATATGGTCTTGATAATATGTGGGAGTTGATTTTTACAATTTTTCGCCTCTTTTTACTTTTAATTTTTCCATTATATGCAAAACCGGCAACAATCATAAATCTCTTAGAGAAAGTTCTCACGTTCACTTTGCTATAGTCTTTTGACTTGGCGGATTCTCTTTTAAAATTCAAGACCTTACCTTACAAATATTCTCAGAAATTTTTTTTTTGGATTCTTTTTTGGAAGTATTTTTCCACTTTTACGTTTTTCCCTTTCTCATTAATAATATTACTTATCGTACCTTTAGATATCGAAAAACCATGACTTACAGCGTTTTTGAATAATTGAATAAGCATAATTCTCTTTGGAAAGAGAGGATACATAGCCTTCCATCCATTGCTTATTTAAAAGCGCCATTTTGAAAGTAAACAAAACTCCGAGTTAGCAGACGATAAGTTATATTTAACTATTTATATGCTGTGAAAATAAAATACCTTCGTCGCATACAATTTATTTACAGCTCATCAAAATCGTTCAAAAAATGTCCGAACAGCCTCTGTATTTCCTGACGCTGTTTTCTGCTGGTGCAGCGTAGTTAAATATTACCCTTGCTTCTTAACCACGCTGTCAATAAATGATGACTATGGTAGTGTTGCTTTCCACCCACAACACAACATAACGACTAACTATACACATCTATTGGATGAAGGAATCATAGGAAATATTCCATTGGTCAAGATCAAAACTGGTTTGAAGTCATGCGTGGAAGACTAGGTTGCAGAACGCATTCATGTCTCCCAGAGGGTGAAAATTGAAGTTAAAAACACTTCGTGTCAATAAATAGATGACTATGGTAGTTCTTATTTTCCTCCCCAACACACATAATGACTAACTAACCACATCTAATGAGTGAAAGAATCCATTAAACATTCTATTGATCAAGAAGATAACTGGTTTGAAGTTTCAATGTCTGAGTTTGTCTCTCACTTGATATTGTATGTCTTGTGTCAGTCGCAGCATGGCCAAATAAGGCCCTTTTGCCATAAAACACCCAAAAGTAACCTGGTTTGAATTAGGGAAGACTGTATGCTTCTGAGCAGAAATATATATGCTTGTGAAATTAGCAGAGGGTTAAAAAGGATTCAAGATAAGTACGTCTCTGTCAATAAAGTGTCTATAATAGATCAAGGAAAAAACTAGAATACAAATATTCAAAAACGATGTAGCTATAATTGAGTGTAATCGCTGCAAATTCTACCTTCCAGCAACAGTACCTCAGCTTTGCCAAACGTCCTCTAAGGCAGGTCTGCCTGAATCACCTGCGTGCCCCTCAAATGATTATTACAGCTTTCAGGGGGCCATTTTGATTCAACTAATAAGTTCCCAACGTTTAGTAGCCGTTTACTCCCTCAGACACACCCAAGAAACTCTGAATATTTTATGTGGAATTGAGAGAGCTCTTCTACGACGAGAGACTTTATTAAAGAGATCTAAAAGGGGACGATTTTTTTTATCGCTGTTTTTTTTTTCTGTTTCAGAGACGGAGCATCAAGCGCAAGATTTCGAGCAGCACGTTCAATTTTTCCGACGTCACCTGACGCCGTAGGGGAGAAGGTGTAGGGGAAAGTATACGGGAGAGGGAATTTCAAAGGGAAAAAACTCAACTGGTTTTTCTCCCGTTTTATCGTCTGTATTTTGATATATCATCTGCATTTTCATAGCAATATATTTTCGGAGGAACTGCTGCACTATCCCTCGAACAGTTTTCGTGTTTTCTTCTGTGATTTTTTTTTAGTTGATAAATGTTGGCAGCGAGTACGTCAAGGGGGCTCCTGGGCTTCTCGTGCGAAGAATTCGAACTCGGATATATATGGAGGTACGAAGAAGTGTGTACATTCGCGTTAATAATCTCGCACTTCCGCTATAAAAGGGACCTGGATTTGGAAATGCTGAAATAGCGTGTTTGTATAAAATGCGAGCGACTTGGAATTAATCTACATAGAAAATGTTTCGAAATGTTTCTTAGGGGAAATTTGACCTTTTTATTAGGACATACTTTTATTTATGGCAATACAAGATATGCAATTTTAAAACTTTTCTCCAAAAAAAACGATACTTTGAATACGTTGGCCTCATATTAGTGGTATAGAATTTAAGTTGTGTTTTTATACGCAACTTGACTATTAACCGTTTTAATACAGCATAAGGTTCTCGTTGTTTTTCAATCAAAAAGTTCGTTTTTCAATCAAAAAGTTTGTTTTTCAATCAAAAAGTTTGTTTTTCCAATCAAAAGTTTGTTTTTCAATCAAAAAGTTTGTTTTTCCAATCAAAAGTTTGTTTTTCAATGAAAAAGAGTTGAAAGTTTCAATCTTTGTTTCGCAAGTATTAAAAGGCACGCAAGTTTCTCTTGTTTCAAGCAGTTATTTTAAGCCGGTCTAATTAAGACAATTCGTAGCAAAAATGACCGTAGAGCAGCGATTTTAAACCGGTGTGACGCAAGAAGTTCATTCGTGTGCCTTACGGATGGTGAAACGGTTTAAATTATGTAAGTCGTTTCATTTCAACCATTTAATTTTGAACTTTTGACTAGTGTGCTCACAAGTAATTTCAAATGATATTCGTATTTAAATAAAAATTAAATAATTTCGCTTATTATTTTGAGTAAATAATTTTGAGCATTATTTTTCATCACAAAATATCGTTAATGAATTGTGTTTAGAAGAGATTTTTTGCATCTACTTTGGAGCAAAAAGGGAATAGGAGTAATTTGGAAAAGTTTATGTACAGAATAAAGTTTTTCCTATTTTTCTCAGATCAACAAAAAGTTTAACAGATTTTTTTGGCATGCTGCAATATTTAAGTAAATAGTTTAACTGTGCCATGGGATTAAAAAGGTTAGAAATCGAAGTTCTAGATGTCTCATGAAAAACCGACCGTTCATTTCATTAGTTGTATAATAGCAGACTGCATTTGTAATATAGGACGAGTTAAAAAGATATTATCACTTGTATGAGATTGGTATGTTTTTATTATTTATTCAATTGATCATGTTATTATTATAACATTAACTACAAATAAAACTAATGCATTCATTCAACCTGCGCTCCATGGTTCTCAATACAGATATGGAATCGGTTAAACATCCTAGCTTGTTCATACATTTCTGTAGGTATAGGGATAGAGCAGATGACGTTGATGAGTTTCTGTAGGTTCAGAGCGGATAACGTATCTTATGCTTTCTATAGACGCTATTGGTATTGATTGCTAGGTTCAGCAGCATACACGAATTCTTTGACCGTTCCTCACATCAGGTCACAGCACGTCCATAGCTCGTTAGGTACAGAGAAGGTAGTTCGTTATAGAGCTCTATACCTAAGTTGTGTTATAAGAGCAAGTAACATAATGTTATGCGTTCTATAATGTAATACTATCTATAACGTCATTACTAGTATGAGGTTTCGTGGCATACGCGAGTTCATTGACCATTCATCGTATGCAGAAATCGCAGGGGCTCAATTCAGGTGACAACGGCCCAGACATAGTTCCACCTCTTTCAATTCAAAGTCTACTAAATATATCTAAGTACCTTCGAACTTGAAGGGTGTGATGCGTGAATGCACCATCCAGTTGAATATACTGTTTCTTAAGATAATTATAGACAGCTATAAAATTAATATAAGTGTCCCATATTCAAGGGTTGGACAAAATAATTCGAACACCACTAGTGTAACACAGTTGATTTTAACTATTCCTTACACGCCCCCTTTTGTTATCAGTCATAAAGTTTGCATCGCTATCAATAATCGTTAGTTTTCTTGCTGCTCAAATAATTATTGTTGTTTTTGTGGCGTGATAAGTCAGACCTGACGGACTTCCCAAAGAGGCCTCAAAACTTGCAAAGATCGTCTAAACATCCCCAGACAGAAGCAGCTGTGGTCGAAAGGCAAATCTGGATGTCAGAGAAAGAACACTTCGAATTGTGGCCAGCAAACATAAAACTACGGTGTTACAAAGTACTGCAGAATTGAATACCAGTGTAGGTACCAACTTTCTTTTTCCCCGCATTCAAAACGAAAGGGATATTGTCTATCTCTGATTGAGCCAAAATTCTAAGTAGTTTTAATTTTAAAACATTTATTTTAAAAACCACGCACATATAAAAATTAAACACTACACTAAAATGACCACAGAAAGAGCTCCAGAAGCCCTGAACTTCAAGATCGATCGCATCGAGATCTGGCGTCTCCTTTTCTGCCCCCCTTTACACAACATTCTATTTGTTTTTCTACTTCCTTGTTAGGTCTTTTTTTTATTTAATTAATCTCCAATACATGCAAGGAGAAACACACTTCTGTGTCCTCATCTGGAATTTATGGTTCATCTGACTGTATTGTACCTGTATCAGAGAATACCGTCTGGCGTGAAGTGTACAGAAATTATCATGAAAGAGCTGCTATAGCCAAACCTTTCTTGTCTCTTCAAAACATTAAACTGCATATTCAATGGTGCAATTACCACAAAAAATGGACACCGAGGTATGGAAATATGTGACATTGCTTGATGAGTCAAACTTCACTGTGATTCCCACTTCAAGTCATGTTCTGAGATCATCACGTCAAGCCTACAACATTGACTGCCTCTTCCATCCGTCTGCTTCCATCAAGCATCGACCTTCTAATAAAATACACGGATCATGTGGGCGGACTGGCTGTCAAAAGATCTCTGAAAGGTAAATCGCAAATCGACTTAGCCGATTGGCTACGGAAGCGCAGACTAGTGTTTTTGATAATCACTTTAACCAATCAATAATTTGGGATTCACGCTTTTATCCACAACCACGTGACAGATCTTTAAACCGACCAATTGGAAGAAATAACATGCAACCGCAGGCACATGCTACGTCTATTTCATTTTAAGGTCTATGCCACCAAGGAATTTGCGTCACTGTTGGCTGAAGAGTGGAACAAAATTGACATTAATGCTGTTATATTTGAGTATTTCTCGATGTATTTCAGCTGCATTATATATAAAGGGGAATCCACCTCTTATTAATAAACAAGACATTACATTTTGTTAGTGTCGAAGTGTTGAAGGATCCCATCGCTACCACCATTTATGTCGGGAGATAGTGTGGTTTTCCTAATCTTTTCCTAATTCACCTGGAGATAAAGACTGTTAGTTTTTGGGTTACCAAAGTATCAGTAAGATTGTGCAATAAATAATTGTAGGTTAGCTTTCCAGTTCCACACATGAAGACGAACACTTGTTAGAGAAATTAACCAAAAACGATACAAAAGTACAAAGAACGCGTATCAACTCTTACTCTCCTTCACCAATTCTTCCAAACTAATGTTTCATCACATTCCATATCATGGTTACAGTTTGCATGCGCATTAAGAATAAGAATAATAATTAAGAATAATAATTAAGAATATATTTACTAATATCATAATTTGCGCGTGCTTAATAACTATAATATCAAGATGCATTAACGACTACAAGTGTGTGTACGCTAGTAGCAGTTGCACGTGCACAATAAAAATTAAATTCACAGAGAACTTACACACGTTCACAGATGGAGTTTGTATTATTCTGTCCGATCCATTTAGGTGTTACCATGTTTGACTTAACCTGTAGAAAGCAAAGTATAAGAGCATCGTGTAAAAGTATTTATAAGATTCCATTTTAAGAGCATTGCACCTTATGAAAATTAAACTTAAAGCCATTTTTACTGGAAAGGATGAATACTTAAAATCCTTAAACATGTTTGTTGAATTCGTTATCTTTATTAAAATGTAATTCCGAAATTTATTTACATGTTTTTTTAGTTTAATAGACTGGTTTGTTAAATGAAAACTGAAATTTTGATTAGACTTCGCTTTTTCTGGGAGATTGATCGAGTTTTTTGTAACGCAAGGTGCAGATCTGGCCAAGTTGTGTCAATCAATGATTTTCCGGCAATTAAATTGTCATACATTCGCACAAGAAAAGTTTTATTGACACGGAAGAGATAAATGCTACCAGGGTAGCTGCAGAAATCGAATCTGCACCACCTACAACCCGCAAGCTGTTAGTTTCTCGAAGCTGTGGTACACCTTATAGTATGGAGTGAAAATACAATTTTAGCGTTTCTATTGATCTAGAAAATTGATCGATTTTATGACATCACACACTGACATGATTATTGATTACTTAAAGAATATGACAAATAAAGCCACAATATCCCAAACTCTAATATCCCTGCTTTTTGTACTTGCGCAATAGAGAGAAAATACTAATACATTTCTTAACCGAATCCGTAGCCTTCTAAAGAGCCGTAATGGTAATAATCTGTTCCATTATTTTCTGTAATGCGAAAAATACCTACTTCCTTAGATATATCTAGGTATAAAATTGTATCTGGCTCTGCATCAGTAATGTTACTTACAAAACTAGCATGCTGTAACGAAATAATATCATATCCATAGAACTAAAACCATTGGGCTGAATTTTAATGATTTCTGTTACGAAATAGCACCCTTTTCCCTATTAACCTTCTTGGTGGTTGTCCCGTCATTAGTAAACGCCACCAGATCTTATGGACGAGATATCTCGTCATTGGACGAAAACTGACCAGATTTTAATTTTGTTATAAAAAATTCGGCAATAAATATCTGGATGATGAGATATCTCGTCATTAGCAAAATTTGTCAGATCTTGATGGTCGAGTTATCTCGTTGAAACCGCCTGGAGGGTTAAGCATGATAACGCACATTTGTTATTAATTAAATTCAGTGTTATAAACTTTATTCTTTGCAAATTCAAACTGTTTATTAAATAAAAAATGATGTTTGTCCACATATAGTAGCTTATTGTACTATTCTTTAAAATGTGCGCCGTTGTGTCTGTAAAGAACCAAGTGTCCTACAAATTTCTAGTGGACAGTACGATAAATGGTGCCTTAGAAAGCTACACAGCTACTTAAGAACTAAAAAAGCAACAAATCGTTTAAAAATTACATATTTACATAACGCCGACATCTGAAATCAATCTGAATCGACAGCTGAAAATCGATCTGAATCGACAGCTGAAATCAATCTGAATCGACAGCTGAATTCTATCAATTAAGAATTTAAATTCACTCGAGCTTCAAGTGCGGCCTTGTAACGCAACGTCATTCGTACTACTAGTTTCCCTGTTTCATTATACAATTAACGTACACATATTTTACAAATAATAAGTATGGCTTTTGTAATGCGAACTTTAATGATTGAATCATTAAATACTGTAATGAGTAATCGAGGTAATGATGTTTAAATTTATTCATTACACTGAAAGAACGTTTAATTAAAAGATATGTGATGAAACTATTCAATGGATTTTTTTTAATTCGTATATTTTAACTTATTCGTAAATTTGATTTTATTCAAAATGCGAAAGGAATAAAACTAGCAGATAATTTCATCACTATTCAGATATTGAAAAGGTTTGTGAAGGATTTCAATACATTAACTATTACCATCACTACGAATTTGCATAGGAATAATAGATTGAACGAATTGACGTAGTGATAAGTAACTTCAAATTTTTCAGTATACCTATTTTCTAGTTTTAAAAAATTCCAAAATTGTAATAGCTTATGCACAGTTTAAGAGGTCATGTTATCTTAAACTTTCAACTAATACACACTCAAACAATCCTAAATTCTTTTTATCCCCTTGAATAGTTTGTTTCTAACTTTTTTCACTGCGGAATTTTCATTCTGTGACTTATTATTGTTACGCGGAGGCTATAATTGATAATTATATTTTATAATTAATTATTATAATTAATAATTATACATTATAATTAATAATTACATAGTATAACTAATAATTATATAGTATAATTAATAATTATATATTGAAATTAATAATTATACATTATAATTTTTATTTATATATTATACTTAATAATTACATGTTATAATTATGTATTAGTGGACTGAAAAATATAATATGCAACGAAACTTGACATCATAATTTTTAAAAATCCAGCATTTCCAAAATATTACTTTTATCGAACGCAATATTAATTTCCCACAAAAAGTATTTTTGAATTCGAGACAAAATGTACACGATTCAGAATTTAGGAACAGATGGATAAAATTTCGGATCATATTACACACCGTGTACATAGTTGGGCATGTAGCAAAGTCTTCCTGTGTAACACTGAGATTAGAATACTTCATTTTTAAGAGCTTAATGCAAAAGTAAAGGTACAAAAAACGAGCCTTTAAGAATGAAATACAAAACCCTTTTTTCACCAACACCGTCAAAAAAAGTTTTGAGTAAATCTTTTTAAGACTTTTCACTGTAATTTAATGTTAGGCGCCTTACTGAGTTTTTTCCCTTTTCTTCTACATGCTTCAAAAGAAAAGAAATATTCTTAGCAAGTTGAGAAAAATGCCCTAGATTACTCGCTTTGTCCATTAGCGAAAAATCCTTTTTGTATTTAATTTTCATTCTCCATTTTTCCATCCTCCAAAAGCTTCCCATTGTTTCCATATATGCTCATTTTTGCTCATATTTCCCTCGATGCAAACTTGGATGTCGTACTGCCCGTGGTAATAATTTCTACGCTTTAAAAGTAATTTTTTTTTCAAGCCGGGGGGATTTAAGAGTGTTTATAAGACTGACGAAAACAAATTATTTTTGAAATTTCATTCTCAAAAAATGTTTGGCTTGCCTATTTTGCCTTGTTTAACCTTTTAAATGTAAACAATGTTCTGCACATAAAACAATGTAAATGTTTATTCCAAATTTCAGCATATGTTAGATAAGCGGAATAAAGCTTTCAGCTAATAATTAGAAATATTTGTTAATCATTCACTCAGAAAAACCTAAATCCCTAAATACAATTCAAGTACTCAATTCTGTAAGTTAAGATAATAGTTTTCAAAAATTAACGTTTTAAATACTATTTGTTTTCATGTGATAATATAAATGTATTTATTTTGTAATAATTAGTAATTAGCAATGTTTTCTAATTACGGCATCTGTTTTAATTTTAAAATCTTTATGTACTGATAACGATAATTTCTTATCTGTAAGCGATGTTAAGATTTTTCTCGAGTCATACAGTTACGAATTAACACAAATATTTTTTTTTATCTGAAAAACATAAAATGCAATAAAGCAAAATAAAGGATTAATAATATCTGGTCACATTTCTTAAAATTTTTTCCTTTGTGGATCGATTTTAGTTACTTAATACTAAATTTACCAAGAGGATCAAATTACCCATTTTGAAATATTGACTGAAAATTACTCTTTACGTTTTATCGCTTTTCCCCAATTGAATTTACGACTTTTCCTGAAATGGTTATGAAATTAATTATATTTTTCTTCACTTCTCCCTGCATCCAACATACGTATCAATTATATCTATCTTTACCGTAAAGGGTCATTTGATCGGTTTTACAACAAATGTGTTTTACAACGTTGTCAAATCTAAGACCATTCCATATCAACACTTGTGCAAAACAATACACACACAACTGTAAAGATAAAGGAAGTAATATAGCAGCAGCATCGCCAAGCTCAAGTAAAGTTGTTAACGTGAGTAAAGGTAGGTAGGTAGTTAATTAACGTCGCACTGGAGCAAAACAACATGCTATTGGTGACTGTCCGGGATCAATCCCCAAGGGAAAGATCCGAGGACAGCACCACGTAATTTTGAACCACGATCAGATGACGAGGTTACACCTGAGCTGGCACCCCACTCTCCAAACTTCCACACCACGCCAACGTGTGGACATTTGAGGCCACGACAGATTGAACGTGCGCCAGCCCCCATGAACGCGACGGTCTTTGGCTGGACCTAGTTTCGAACTTGCAACCTTCCGGTTGCTAATCCGATCTCTTACAACTGGGCTACGGCGGCTCCGTTAATGTGAGTAAAAAGTGCCAAATACGATACTAGTTATGAAACTAGAGCCACTAAAAACTGCTCTCTGTGTAAGAAATATGGTCGCGGAAAGTTTTTAACGGAGCAAACTTGCATATGTACCATGTTTATAATTTTATTTAAGTACACTTTTGTTTATTATTCCAAGCACTAATTCCCCTGTTACCTGCATCCAAATGGAAAATGAGTCATTTAATCCATTTTAGTCTAGATAGTCAATAGATATTTTTTCAAAAGGTCGGTAAATTTAGCGTTAAAGTAATCAATTGTCATGCAATTTACAATGTTAAAAATCAGATACTTTAGATTTTTCTTTTGTGCTCATCTTTAGTTTGCATATCTAAGCATTTTTTTGCAAGACATTCTGTGTAGTCCTTGATACCAGTCTCTTTTTAGTTCTAAATGTTAAAATATGGCGAACAAGTTGTCCGGGGAAATTTTTTTCCTTTACGTGTCTAATATTTTTCAAACTGCGTTGACGTTTAACACAACCGAATTTTATTTTTCTTACCGAAATTAAATTTTAACACGTTGAGATTGTTTCATTAAATGAATTCATAAGTTTTTCAGTTCAAGAACCGTCTTGGTAGCCAACTGGTTAGCGCTGAGAATCTCAGTTCAACATGTTCGAGTCGCGGTCATGCTGTAGATGTTAGTAGCGGTTCCGAATCCCCTTTATATATATATATATATATATATATATATATATATATATATATATATATATATATATATATATATATATATATATATATATATATATATATATATATATATATATATATATATATATATATCCGGTATGATTACCCCTCGCGTTGAATAAATGGCGGTAGAACAGCAAACCAAACTGATTGCTAAAGCAAGAGGAGATAATGAAAAACAGACAGGAATAAAGCATTGCTCTATTCATTTTGATATGCAGAAAAAAAGATAAAAATGCATTTGAAATTTTGTTTGATTAGTCACAATTTACGGTACCATCGCCAATCTGCAATAATTAGCCAAGAACCATAACCTATTGGCGATAACTTTAGAGTAGAGTAACCATTGTATGTTTGGTATAAGCACTTTCATTTGCGCTTAATAGCCTGAGGACGAAAATTTTAGTTGCCAATTTGGCGAGAGGTCGGTACAACCTGTGTGTTCTGTTTTTCCTTTTACTTTTATACCTTTTTCCTCAGCTTAGTTTTAAACTTATTTTTCTTGACTTCGATTTAATACATTAAAAGTTATAATATTTCTAAGTAAAAAATTCCTCATATTGAGAATCTCGAACATTTACTCGAGAATAGAAACTTAATAGCTCTCTGACAAAAAATTGAACACAGATTAATCAGATCCAATTATTTTTCAGATTTCCTTGTTTTACATTACATCACATAACAGTCATTAAGTCAGGTTCATTACCAATTATACTTCATAAGTTCCTCTTTCAATGCCATTCCACCACCATGATTCTCTGAATGATACCAACTGATATATAAGCTTAGACTCAACAGATAAAATAAAAACTTAGACGAATAAAGCGAAAATATATTAGCATGAAACGGAAAATCCCCTTTATCATTTACTTTATCTTTCTACCTTATGTTTTGCATCAGCATTTTCATTTCTTCAAAACCATTCTACTTCAAGATACATAGGCTTAACAGTCACTTCCAAAACAAACAAGCAGTCTGTGAAATGTACCAACGTTACGAAAACCTAGAAACAACATGAGTTTCACTTTACTAAATATGAACCTTAGTTTCAGTTGAAATTTCGCGTCACATCCGGGAAGATGAATGACTGTTTGAATCTAAGATGATCCCTCACACGCTATAAAAAGCGCGAAGATAATTTACTCATTTAACTTTCCGAATAATGTCATGATCAGGCTCGAGATGTTTCGTAAATTTCTCAGACGTTTTCTCCCATCAATTTATAAGGAATAGCTCATATCTTAAAGTAATCAATCTTGGTAAAAGGATAGGTTGCGTTTCATACTCTTACAAACTAAACGTCTTATATGTAGCGTTCCCATGTAACATTATAGTCTGGTTTCCATTAGGTTAACGCTTGCATCAATTCAATTTTCGGAACCATTATTTAATGGAAGTCTACTGCAAATACTAGAGCGAGGGAAATTGATAGTCTGAATATGCTAAATTGATAGGAAGAGTTTTGACGTGTAGAATATTATTATTTTCTCAAGCTTTGGGCAACTCCATTGGAATTTTGGATAATCCATATTATTTTGGTATTTATCCCCAAATGCGATTCATTTCCAGAAAATATTTATATGAAGAGAGTTCTGCAGTTGCTGTTGAAATGCGTAACTGAAATATATTATTAAAACATTTGCGGTTGTTGTAACTGTCCCTTAAAAATACAATAACAATACACAACACTCTGGTATCCATTATGCTAATTCTGACAACAATTATGTATTGAAAACTAGTATTCAATGGAAATTCGTTTTGAATGTCGGTGAATATATTTATTAATGTATTGTCTAGATTTCCTGTCCAGGGGAAAGTGCTGTCATGTCTTTTATTAGGCCTCGTTCACATGAGGCGTTTTCTAACGCGTCAAAACAAAACGAGGGTAGTCAAAGTACATAGAGTTCTACTGGAGCGTTCACATGCAGAAATCGCGAGAATCCACGCACTAGAGAGCTTCGGCACTTCAACAATCTCCGGTCGTTCTAGCGATTAGAAGGCGTTTGGAGATACATAGGATTGTACTGCACCGTTCACATGACACGTGTTTTGACGCGTTAGGGCTTTTTTATTCCCCTAGTCCAAGTTCCTATCTTGGCGATAGTTAAAGATAGAGTGAAAATTTCAAAGGATTTGAAATCTGCGGAAAATTGTACACCAGATCGATACCTAAAATGTGATTTTCTCGAAATAAATAATGTTTCAACTGTAACTTTAATATTTTCGCGATACGCATTTGACGAATATATTAATTACGAACATAAAAGGTAGTATTCATCTCGTTTTTATAAAAAAGATATAACTTGATTAAAGTATTTTGTCTTTATCCACTGCTTTATATTTAAGGCCATTAAAATAGGATTAGAAAATTTAATCGTATTCGATTTATTGAAGAAATTTTCCCTGCTTTCACGCAAAACTTGTAAAAATGTGATAGTTTACAACTAAAGCGGATAGTGAGTAATTTTATTTCTGAGAATAACGTATACCTACAACTGTCCGTTCTAGTTTTCATGTGAGGCAAACGTCTTTAAAATAAAGCTCAAATTAAATATTCAATTTAAAAGCTAAACTTTAAAGTTATTTTTTTATTTGTCCTCAACGTGAAATGCGTAAGATAAGTTTCAATTTTCATTCATTTTTCACATTCTCGGGTTACATTGAACTCGATATCGCTTTTGAAAATGAGCTTATGATTTACTGAACTCAATTTACTGTGAGCTTATTTTTCATGAAATTTATATTTTAATCTTGTAGTTACTGTTATTACTACTTTAATCGAAATTTTTATATTATGTGTACGTGTAGACGCAAATTCTATTAGCAATCATCTGGTTTTCGATATGTACTGTTTTTTGGTTTTTCTTTGAGATTTTTTTTAGTTTTAACATAATTTTCTAATTTCATCGTGGGTTTTAATCAGATTTTAGTTGAAATATTTCTAAGTCGTCATTCCATTCGTGGTTCCATTTGTGCTACAAAACCCCTGAAAGAGGGTAAGTTGGAGGGTTAGTTTTCGTTTCGGATAGTCGGAACTCAGGGAAAATTGTGTTTAAAAATTAAAGACTAATTATTGTTATATATGTGTTATTTGTGCTGATACATTAAAATGGGATGGGTTTTAAAAAATATAGATTTATTTGAAGGAAAATTAAATACAAATTAGCTATAGATCGTAGGAAACACGATAAAACCTGCAAAAATAACATAAAAAAGATTATCACCAGTGCCGGATTTTGTTTGCGTGTCATCTTTTTCATAGTACTTCGTAGACAATGCCATATAAACAGAAATTCCGTTTCCAATTTCCTGGTTCTAGAAATGTAGTTTTTGGGGGATGTACTTTTACTTACACTGTCAATTTTAAAATTTTAAGGAAATTGTTTGGTTATTTTTCCAGTTAGTTTTAATCAAAGTTTTATAGAAATATTCCAATTTTTCATACGCAGTTTCGCTTTCATGATAAAACACATTACAAATGACTCATCTGCTAGCTTCTTGAGCCCAAATAATCCGTGATCTCCCCTTAACACAAAACAAATCCTTCTTACTATTTTTTATTGGTGAGTGAATCATCAACACTGGAGAGTAAAGGTTATAGGGTTTTTCTCTAGTCTTGACAGTAAAAAACGAATACTTTGGGATTTTAGAGTTAATGAAATGTTTAATAATGCCACAATTTGAACTACATAAATCACTGTTTGTGATCCGCTGGCTCATACAGGTTCCTAGGTCCAAAATAATCCCGTCATTCGAAAAATTTTGAAAAGCTAACGTGCAAAAATTTACAACCGAGGTTGATGGCATTGGAATTTCACCGGAAAGCATCGTATACTATACGTTTCTAAAGATTTACTTGTTTAGATTGTCACTTCTGGTCAGCAAGTCTATTGCATATTGCATCTATTTATGTATAAATATTTAAGTTCAAAAACACTTTATTCACAGGCAATTAGGGAACGGATGTTTTACAAATCGAAATATCAAATTTTTACGTCATTTTGAATATTTTTTAGACTATTTTAAGCATTTTATTGGTCATTTTATACATTTCTAAGTTAACCAAATCCAGGCTCACAGGGAAATCAATTTTAGGTTGGGAAAGAAAGATTTTCATCTTATTTTTAATGGCTGTAAAATTAAAAATAAGATGATAAATTAGTTGATAAGGGGCAACAAAATATCTTATTAAAATGACATTCTCTTTAAAAACAAGGCAATACTTCCGCTTACGCTTAGTGTAAAAGGAATATCTGCAAAAAGATTAGTTGCGACTTTTGATAAAAAAATAATTTTTTCAAAGAAAATCATGTTTTTGGTATCGATCTGACGTAAAATTTTAAGCTGATTTGAAATCCGTTGAAATTTTGACTCTATCGCCATTCAAAAGATAGAAACTTAACTTTGAAGGAGATTACTCTAAAAAAATAAAAAAAACTATTAGAATAAAAAACTGAAGAATTATCACATCCTGAACATTACGTATTTTGCACATACCAATCTTTTTGTTAAATAAGATGGGCCTTTTTATATCACACCACCAATTTAAAGCACTCGTTCAATATCACACTCTCAAATGAGAGAATGTTTATATATACCCTTAACAGACGTATAATAATTACGTACCCAACTTTGACCATTTCACGGTTGGCCTAATTAGACAACGTTTAACAAGACTAACAATACAAGCACTTCACAGAGATCCCTAAGAGAGTTAAGGGAAATTAGTCCTTTTGTTAAAAACAATTCTGCAATTTAGTTTTCTTATGAAGACAATGAAAAGATTTGTCTCCAACTCTTGGAAATAGCCCGTTGTGTTGCTCCAATGCGACGTTAATTAAAATACCTACCTACCAACTCTTCGTATTTGAGTATTCTAAATATTTATAGGTTACGAAGGAGAGTCTCGTAACAATTTAATTGGTTTCGTAGATAAATTTAACAATATATTTATCAAAATATTTTTGAAGTATTTCATAAATTAATAATTGAATCTTTACTAATAATTTATTTAAAATTAATCTAATTGGTTTGAAATAATGGAGCAATTCATGAAGCAAGTTATTTTAGTTAAAGTTGAACAATTCGCCATTGCCTGCCTCGAAGTCATCCTGTCTTTCCCAAGATGTTTCTACCAGTCATGGGTAATTCCAGATGCCACGTAAGTATTGTGACTCACGTTGGAAAATGTCCAAAAATGCATTGCTCTAGTTTACGATTCAGCTGAAGACTTTATTAGATTATCGATTGAATCAACAAATGAAGAAATGATTTTGCCTTTGTTTCTAACCACCACACTATGCTGGGATTTTGTCTCCAAACAATGATGTTTACATAAGATGAGCTGAAATCCATTATTTGTAAATTTTTTAACTGCTGTATTAAACATAGCTTTTGTACAAGATTTAACTATGATGAAGTATAGTGAGTGAAAAACTATTTAGATTTGTGTCTCAACACCATGATAAACATCGTTCTTATCTCAACAAATATTTTTCTTCATTTCTCTCTCTGTCTGATCTCGTCTTACTCAACGGTTACAATTTTCTCTTTCCTAACATGTTTTACTGTATGAGAGCATATTACTGAAGTGCTAGACAAAAAGGCAAGTATGATCCTAGCAAGTTGACAGTTAAATGCTTTTATATAAGTATTTTAGTATTATAAAATAGTATGATCTCTTAACTAACTGTTTAATAAGTGTGACCTGGTTATTTTAAATGTTAGACACTTATATACGAAGAATTTTAACAATTTTGAAATCTAAAGACAAATCTTGGAGATAGTAGTCTTGACTACCACGGAAAGCAAAACCACCTCGCTCAATGATAAATGATACTGAAATCTGTAAAATATCGTCCTGAGAGTTAGTTGTAGTTGCGCAGGTTCTGTTTTCCTGAAACTTACCCATTGCGCATTTCTCTATTATGTTTCCGGAAAATTTCTTTTTATATGTATATCCGTTATCTGGCGTTTTTTGTCTTGTGCTTGGACGCTGCTTGACCAAATATGATCCTTACGGGATAAACAAAACAAATAGTAATTTTTAACAACGGTCAGATGACGAGCTGGCACACCACTCTCCTGTGGATATTTGAAGCTACGACCGATTTAACCTGCACTCCGGTTGCTAATGCACGACCCTTCGAACTTGACTATCGCGGCCCATTACATGCTCAGTCCAAACCAATGTGAAATGTTTTTGTTTTTGTATAATTGAATATATCGCCGCGAACGGTCATGTTGCGCTTGCTACTGTCCAGATAAACGGGGATGTTGTCAAAAGTGCTCACCGATTCACAAGATCACACATTTTTAAATGTTCAATTCAAACTTCTGTAAAAGGTTTTTCATATATTTGAATAGATCTCTTCAAGAGCTTTAAAAAGATAACACACACAATCGTGTTGCACTTGCTGAGACAGACAGACAAACGCGGTGGCTCAACCAGCAATAGAGAATTATCCAATCCCAATGGAAAGATGGAAAGCGTTGCGTGATGCATCGTTGCTTCCGATTCGTTATCATCGATTACGATGTGTGCATGCCCATTACTTGACGTTGTCTGTCTTGTACTTGCAACACCTTTGCCAATTGTGGCCCTTACTCCATAAAACCCAACCATGGAATAATTTCAATTTATAAATACGTTTATAAACGAAAGTTTCAAATTCCAATACGTATTTAAGCTATCCTCATTAAGCATCCTTTTCAGCGTTGAATATGAAAACTATTGCGACCACGGAGAAATCAAGCATACTCAACGCTTGCCAGAAAGTAGAAAACCATAATTGCGTACTCCAACTTGCGGTACTAAAAGTCCTAAGATCCCCACAATGCTTACTTTAGAATCGCGCGTCAAGGCAGATACTACCGATGCATTATCATCGATTACGATATGTGTGTATGCCCATTACTTTAAGTTGTCTGTCTTGTATTTGGTACA
Organism: Meta bourneti; assembly: GCA_933210815.1. Taxonomy (NCBI): domain Eukaryota; kingdom Metazoa; phylum Arthropoda; class Arachnida; order Araneae; family Tetragnathidae; genus Meta; species Meta bourneti. Next base: position 100,988,697 of record OW119924.1, on the reverse strand, counting down.
GCTTGGCCAATTATGACCCTTACGCCATAAAACCAAATCGAGTAATCCTAATTCATACATACAGGGCCGCGGTGGCCCGGTTGGAAGAGTAACGAACTAGCAACCGAAGGGTTGCGAGTTCGAATCCAGCCAAACACCATCGTGTACAAAGGGGGCTGGTGCACGTTAAATCTGTCGTGGCCTCAAATGTCCTCACGTTGGCGTGGTGTGGAAGTTTGGAGAGTGGGGTGCCAGCTCAGGTGTTGCCTCGTCATCTGACCGTGGTTCAAAATTACGTGGTGTTGTCCTCGGATCTTTCCCTTTGGGATTGATCCCGGACCGTCACCAATAGCCCATTGTGTTGCTCCAGTGTGACGTTAATTGAAATACCCAAATACCCAAATACCCATACATACATTCATAAACGATACTTTCAAAACTCGAATATGAATTTAAGATATCCGCAATTAGCGTCCTTTTCAGAGCTGAATATGAAAACTATTGCGACCACAGATAAATCAAGTATATTCAACACATGCCGGAAGGTAGAAAATCACAATAAAGTACTCCAACTTGCGGTACTAAAGTTCTAAAGATCCCCAGTGCTTACGTCTTTAGAATCGCACGTCAAGGCAGTTGCTACCGATGCATTGTCATCGATTAAGATTTTTGTGTGCATGCCCGTTGCTTGATGTTGTCTGTCTTGTGTTTGGTCAATTATAGCCCTAACGCCATAAAACCCAATCATGTAGTAATCTCAATTCATAAATACATTCATAAACGATACTTTCAAAACTCGAATATGAATTTAAGATATCCGCAATTAGCGTCCTTTTCAGAGCTGAATATGAAAAGGAGAAACACCACAGAGAAATCAAGTATATTCAACACATACCGGAAGGTAGAAAATCACAATTACGTACTCCAACCCCTTGCGGTACTAAAGGTCTTAAGATCCTCTAATGCTTACATCTTTAGAATCGCGCATCAAGGCAGTTGCTACCGAAGCATTACCGGAGAAGTGTATTCCAAGGCAATCCTCAAATCGTCATTAAAATGGCAATTCTAGCCCCTTGACCACAACTGATATTTGTCTCTGTCAAGCGCGGACATCCAGTAACTCTGCAATTACACTCGGTCCGGCCCTTTGAAAGCGGCACTTCGGGCTGACTGGACTCCGAAATGACCATTAATCAAGGAGAGGCGCTGACTTCCCCTTTCGGTGACTATTTGTTCTGCATTAAGGAAATCCGAACCGGGTTGATTACCCTTTGCACCCCGAATGGAATTGTCTTCTTACGAGGAGATTGTCTTCTCTTATGGACACCCTTGGAAGAAAGATGGTCGGTAATGGGCACTACCATTGAAAATGGGGTTGGGAACGTATCCTGTGTTGGTGTTGGTTTCGGATTTTATGCACAAACTGGTGAATTCTGTGCTAGTGTGTGATTCAAATAACGATATTCATGCGCCAGTTTTATGAAAATAATTCTGCGACGTAGATGACGAATTCTTTCAGTTTCTAGGATTTTAGTTTTCGAATATTTAGTTTAATTGCATCTATCTCGAACACATTAACTTACTAATTCTCTAATTAAGAACAGATTATGATTCGAGCCAGTTTTTAATGACAGAGCGAATGGCCACAGAATTAAGATTTAATTTTATTTGTTTAAAAAATAATAATTGTATGTCTTAGGATTAATAATTTCATGTCTCGAAATAGTACTTGCACTAGTTTATAACGGTAATCCCAGGTATCTCAGAATAGTAATTGCATGTGTCTCAAAATAATAATTGCACATGTTTCAAAATAATAATTGTACGTGCCTTAAAATAGTAATTGTTTGCTTCTCAATAGTGATTATACGTGTCTCAAAAGAGAAACTAGATGCGTCTCAAAAAGTAATTAAATGCATCTCAATATGTAATGACATGAGGCATAAGATAGTAGTTACATTCGTCATGAGATAGTAATTATATGCGTCTCAATATAATAATTATGAGTCTCAATATAGTAATTATGAGTCTCAAAATACAGAGGCTGTTCGGACATTTTTTGAACGATTTTAATGGACTGAAGCTCAATTATTTTACATGAAATTTTTGTGTTTTCAATAGTCTATTTGATGGCCCTTATTGTTAACTATCTTTCTACACCTTAATTTTCATGATAATAATAACTTTTGCAGTATCGACAGAGGTATTTTGTCCCATTCTTGTTCCAGTTTTCCAAAGTCCTTGAATGGTTTTCGGTCGACGTTTCGGTAATACTCTTTTTAAAAGTCCAAAAGCACAAAAGTCCATGGGTGAGACATCTGGAGATTTAGCAGGAATATCAGTATAGGGTATTTATTGACTTGATATCAGTTTCTTGTTCCATTTTTTCCAAGAATTGAATAGTGGATTTTGATGTGTGGCTTCTTGCTTTATCCTGATGCAGCTCTACTGATTGTTGGCACTGTGGGTAAAGATGTGGTATTCCTTTTTTGAATATTGGGGATAAAATATGGTCTTGATAATATGTGGGAGTTGATTTTTATATTTCTACCCACTCTCATTACTTTTAACTTTCCATTATATACAAAACCGGCAACAATCATAAATTCCTTAGAGAAAGTTCCTTTAGATTCTTTGAACCATGTTTAAACACATTTTCTCCTCTTTTATGATAATAAATTGCTCTTTTTTTATTGCAATCATTTAAACACACCCACGCCTCGTCTATTGTCACAACATTTTTCCATCTTTCTCTAGCTAAATGCTTCTCATATATAATTCTGCAGCGAGTTCTGAGTTCTGCAATTTGTCGTGGATATAGATGATGAACATTGTATTTTTTTTTTGCCTTTTTAAGATTCATATCACTGTTAACTATTTTTTTACAGTTGAAATTGAACATTTTAATGACTTTGCAAGTCCTTTGACTTCTCTTTTAAAATTAAAGATCTTACCTTACAAATATTCTCAGAAATTCTTTTCTAATTTGGATACGTATTTGGAAGTATTTTTGCACTTTAAGTTTTTCCTTTCTCATTAATAATATTACTTATCGTACCTTTAAATATCGAAAAACCATGACTTTTACAGCGTTTTTGAATAATTGAATAATTCTCTTCGGAAAGAGCTGAAATATATCTTTCCATCTATTGCTTATTTAAAAGCGCTATTCTGAAAGTAAACAAAACTGAGTTAGCAGACGATAATTTATACTTTTATTATTTAAGTGCTGCGAAAATAAAATTCTTTCGTAGCATACAATTTTTTTACAACTCATCAAAATCGTTCAAAAAATGTCCAAACAGCCTCTGTTCCTTAAAATAGTAATTGCTTGCTTCTCAATAGTGATTACATGCGTCTCAAAAGAGAAATAAAATGCGTCTTAAAAAGTAATTAAATGTATCTGAATATAGTAATGCGCATGCGTCTCAAAATAGTGATGGCATGCGTCATAAGATAGTTATATTCGTCATAAGATAGTAATTACATGCCTTATAAAAGTAATTACATGCGTCTCAAAATATTAGTTATATACGTCTCAAAATAATAATTATGAGTCTCAAAATAGTAATTATATGCGTCTCAAAGTAATAACTATGTGCGTCTTAAAATAGTAACTGCAGTGAGTAAAAAAAGTTTCCGTACGCACTTAACTATTTGAAATAAATTGCTTTATTATTTGCAGAATATAAATATTAAAGATATAAAAATGGAAAAACAGATGAGCATAATTGCACAGAAATTTTCTATTGCACTTAAACAAAAAAACATTAATATAATTTAATGCATATTCACAATAACACAAAAATGTGGCAAATATAGAACAAAAAAGTCTCCGTATGATGAAAAATATTTCATTAAATGTTATTCCGCAACCCATGTTTTATCATTTAATGATAAGTTAAACCTGCTTTCCTTTTAATGACCTCTCTCAGAAGTTTAGGCATGAATCCCACAAAGTTTTTTTGTTGTTTCTGGAGTAATTTTGTTCCAAACGTCAAGAATGGCGTTTTTCAGGTTATCTTTGCTGCTGGTATCATAATTTTTTAGTTCACGACCGATTTCTTTCCATAAGTGTTTCATGGGTTTAAATCAGGAGACTGGTGGTGTGTGAAGTTGCTGAGACATATGGTAAAGGCATATATATTGCTATGTACATTACAGAATATTGTTGTGTACAGTGAATCGTTGTCCTGTTGAAAGATAAAAAGTCTTCCAAGAGACAGTTTCGTAGCACTAGCAAGGACATTTTATTTCAAAATGTCTAGGTACATATAGCTATCCATGTTATCTTCAACAAAACAAATTATATACACCAGAAGAACTCATGCATCCCCATACCTTTATATTTCCTCCTCCGTGTTTTACAGTTCTACATGTGTTCCTTGCACATATGATGTTCTGATTTTCTCCATGCCATAATTCGTCCATCTGAACCAGAGACAAAATTTTGATTCTTCCATGAAAAGTACAGAATCCCAGAAAGTTAAGGGCTTACTTACATGCTTTTATGCAAACTCAAGACGCTTTCTTCTGTTAAGTTTGCTAATGAGTGGTTTCTTACGTGCAATATGCTCATTGTAGCCACCCTTTTTGATTACTTTTCTTAGTCTAAGGTTATATTTCAAGACCGTAGTCAGTTTTCAACAAGGATGCAAGTTGTGGTGCACTAATTCGTGTATTATCGCGAACTTTTCGCAGAATATTCCTGGTGTAAATGGCTCAATTTCCAGATCGGTTCCTATTTTCCAGTTTCTATCTAATTATATCTTTCAGTGATTTTTACCGTAGAGTTAGATTTGTTTGCGATTTCGCCAATATTTTCCTCATTGATAAACCGTTATTTCTCAACTTTGTCACCAACACGCGAATAGCTTTCGGAATTCCCATTTTTGCGATCCACTATTATAAAAATCGGTTGAAATGATTACTTACACAATACTGAAGTTCGTTTTCATTCGATAGTTATGATAATTGAATGCGGGACAGCTGAACTGTACGTTCCAATCAATTTTCATAGTGAGTAAGGAAACTTTTTTGCCTTTCATTTTGCATGTTTTTCGCCAAGTTTAATTTTAGTTACTTTTTATTTGTGAAAATTAAGGAACTTTTGTTACGAACACATTCTCCAGTGTGAAATAAATTTCTTGTGCAGTTTCTGAATCTTTGGTGAGATTTCTTCAGAAATTATAATAATTTATAGCCGTTTTCGTTTCCGTACGGAAACTTTTTTTATCCACTGTATATGCGTCTCAAAATAGTTGTTGCATGTGTCTGAAAATGCGTCTCAAAAAACAGTTGTTGCATGTGTCTCAAAATATAAATTAATGCTCTCAAAATCGAAATTGTATGCATCTCAAAATAATTTTAATTGTTGTCTCAAAAATACTCACCAAATAAATAAAACTCTTTTTTAAATGTCGCACAAAAGTATTCCTGACTATAATAGAAACTACAACATCATATGCATCACATCATTCATAAACCCTTAACAAATGAAAATAAACACTTAGATTAGCTTAACGGCTCCAACAGTAATTAGGTGTAATCAAAATGCCATTTACTAAATTTCAGATATGGAGCGTTGACTTTGGAACCGGAAAACATTAAGCACAAAGATAAAATATCGCGTTAGAGAAGAATGAATCCTTTATCCCCATTCTTCTTCTAAAAAGTGCTTTACATGTGAATATAAACAAAGAAACAAGGTTTTAACCTTGGAAATTAACCCCTTTCAAAAAGTTTACTTTGTGAGGCGAATATTTTTATTCACCCAGTGATTTATTTCTGATATCTATAACAGCATTCGTGGGAAAATTAACATAAATCTCACCAAATCGTTGCACAAATCAAGGGGATTTTTTCTTCGTCTTTTGTTTGTTAGTGTTCATTTGCATACGTTTAGCATGACTTGATTTACCCTATTGTTAAGGGTATTTTTTCTAATGGTGCAATTATTTCTGTGCTAATTGCTCTACTAAAGAGCTATTAAATATGTAACGACTAATGAACTCGTTATTTCAATTTCACGGAGGAAAAAAATGCACTGTTTAGTGGGTTGGATGAGATCCGACTTAGGTAATAATGAGAAACTTTAAATTAAAAGAGCTATTACAAATAACCACTGTGAACACAACTAGATGAAACACCATTAGCATAAGGACTGTATCAAACTAAAATTGTTCACGTGATTAATTATTCGTTTTTTATTAAGCAATGCAAAAACTAGAGAGCAAAATTATCTTTTATTTTAGATATTTAGGAGCATAATGAGAGATTTTTTAATCTGATGAATAATATAAATAAACATGATATAAAATATGGGTTATATAATTTATATAGGAGATGAATTCAGTTCATTAGGACAAAAACTGTTTGCCTAAGTAATATATTAATAATGAATAATGCGTCAGAAAATAGTAATTACATGTGTCAGAAAATAGTAATTACATGTGTCAGAAAATAGTAATTACATGCGTCTGAAAAAGTAATTATAAGCGTTTCGAAATAGTAATCTATACAAATAAAGGGCAGAGTTGGCATGTCTGTCTGTTCTCTATACAAATCTACACCTTTTGACCAATCTACACCAAATTTGGTACACTTATTGTTTGGAACCCTGCGAGTAACGTAGGCTACATATTAACCCCCGTTCTATTTGTCTTCGATGTACAAAGGGGTGTAACGTTCCGTCATCCAGGACATAGCCCTTGCTAGGGGGCGCTCTCTCCCGTTGTGGTTGTGCAGATGACGTCAGAATTAACATCTACAGGATTCGCCTCTCAAGATGACCTTGGAGGTTTTTAGAATCTTAGAGTATGGTGCAATCGTAGATGGGTGAGGTTGCTCTGAAAATAGCTCAGTATCATATCGTTTATATATCCCGTCTGTAAATTCTTAAACTGTAGCCTTTTTATTGGGAGGTAAATTTTTATGATAATAAAAGATTATTTTATAGAAAGTGGTCTTTTTTTATCGTCGATATGGCACAGGGGGCTAAAGACAATTCGAAATCCTCATAGGAATAACAATGTATATTTATACGATCAATGTCACACCAATTCACACTAAATTTGGTACATTCATGTTATAGAATTCTGCGGGACACATACACTATATATATTAACCTTGTTCGATTTGTCCAGGGTCTGCAGGGGGACTAAAAAATTCGAAATCTTCATAGGAATAATATTGAGTAATATTACGATTAATTCTAATTCAACCCAGCAACAACGGGTAATTCAGCTAGTCTATATAGTATATAAAACAATTTGTTCTCAATACAAATCTACACCGTTTGGCCAATATGCACCAAATTTGGTACACTTATTCTTTAGAACTCTGCGCGTTACATAGGTCGCATATCACCCCTCGTTCTATTTGTCCTAGATGTGCAGAGGGGGCTAAAAATAATTCAAAATCCTCATAGTAATAACATTGAGCATTATCACGATTGTGGTATGCAACTCAGATTGTAGGCTGTATGCAACTCAGATTGTAGGCTGTATGCAGGCAGTATGTGTAAATTGTGACACCTTTTCATAAAACTCATTGGTTCAGTAATGATTTGTAGAATTCCGTTTCATAGCAATGAATCAAGTGCACAAAGCAAAACCTTTTGAAATAAGACGGTAAGGTTAAAATAAGATGGGTAACTATGCATTGTAATACGAAGATTTTTTTAAAATTTTGACGTAGGTTTCTGTAACAAGGCAATTAAAATAAGTAAAACTTACATTTGTTTTTCAAGTTTCAAATTATATTATTTAAAGCTGTACTCAATAGTCAAGAAACAACACCTATCATTCTAAAGAGACACGTGGTTTCCATTTAAATACAGGATATCTGAATTAATAAAGATACACAACGAATCGATTTATAACAGTATATCAGTTGGAGTAAAGCAAATTTTAAATAAAACTTTGTTGATCTTGGAATAATTATCACGCTAATAAAATATTCTATCTAGGACTTTTGAAAAGTTGAAACTTTTTGTCTTAAGTGACAGAAGATCTAGGTTGGCTTACTCTATCAGTTGAAGTTATTCGAATGCAATTTTGTCATTTCAGGCATTAGTCGAAAATATTGAGTTTCTTTAATGAAAATGCTTTAAAATTGACACTCCGTTTTTTCAAAAATTGTAATCGATTAACTTTGTTTCGTCTGTACTTAAGACATTTGATTTTAAAACAAGTTGTTATTTGAAATGCGGAATGGAATTTCAAGCAAAACATGTATTTGCTTGAAATTCCATTCCGCATTTCAAATAACAACTTATTAAACAATATTGATAAGAAAACTGAGTGCATTAATACATTGTAAATTATTTTTACAGGATATAAACTTGAATGGTATTCGCAATCACTCGCAAATTGAAAATCATTTCTCAAATATTCACCTTATTACCATCAACACTATAGGTTTTGTCTTACCCTATATGGATTGATGAAGCAAGCATGCGCGTTTCGTCCAAAGTAAACTGTAGAAGCTATAAGAAATGTTAAAATGGAGTTTAAATAATTATTTTCTGTTCACTTATTTTTTCTTCTATATTTTTTCCTGTGATTTTTGTATTTTTCTATGATAGAGAAAAGTGATTATTCGAGTCACTTTCAATCAACATTTAATTAATTCAACCTGAGCAACGCCGGATAATTCTACTAGTTATTAATATATTAACAACAAAATATTAATAATTCGCTTAAGTAATATATTAATGTTAATAATAATTTAATACAGTAATAATGAAATTGTGAGTGAGAGGAAACATTAAAAACCAGTAACACTTGCTTTAGAATGTGAAGATAGTTCTTGAATCGTCAGTAATGAAACCAGTTCTTCCAAAAGTAAGAAAGATGAGTTCTGTGGCTTTAGAACAGGCAGATTAAGATTTGCTTTTGTCAGTATCGGTCATTTTTTGGTAGACTATGGCTAAAACGGGTAGCAATGGTGTAAAGTGGATTCGAATCAGTAGATTACTTTTAAAACACAGGGAGTAAAAGTTTAAACATGTTATTTGTTGATTTATACATACTATCAGATTACTACAATTACGTGAGAGCGAAATAAGATCAGAAATACAGAACATGTAGCAGGAAAATAAAAAAAACATTAAAAATATATGCAGCATAAACTACATCAAATTAACACAAAAATATAATTATATATAACAAAAATGATGGATAAAAGAAAATCACAATCGAAATCTAACCACTGAGAAAACATTTAAAATCTCATTTTTCACACGTTAAAATTATAAAATGATTAAACAGTTTTAAATCATCAAAGAAAACATCAAGGGTTGGAGTAAACTATTAATCGTTCTGACAAATTGATCAATCGGTTGATTTTTCAAATGGTTTTTGCTCAAAAAGGCTCCATGAAAAATAATTCTATTACAAGAATTATAATATGATATATAGATAATCTCTTTGAGTAGGCTGATACACTTTATATAAATGAAAAATTAATTTTCATTTATATTTTAAATTCCTTAACTTGAACGTATTGGTTAAACTAGCTTAAATGTAAGTTACTTAACCCTTAGAAAGGAGCTCTGCCAAATAAGATCAGAAGTACAGAAAAAAAGTATTCCTAAAGGTTTTCTTAAAAGAAAAAAACTTTAGGAGTTGAGTCCTATGAACGTATATAAGTACTTTATGCACAAAAGAAAATAGTAGTTCTTTTAAAGGGTGGTGGGGCCACTTATGTCTGAACTCCTATTAAGAGTACTCCTAGGAATCAGAATATCAAATGAGAGACTATTTATAAACCTTAAGAGCCTTAATATATACCTAGACAACGTTGGACGTCAGACCTACCTTTGAAGGATTAAATCGTACCTTATACGCAAAAACAAAATATCACTGTAGTCACAATTTTCCTATAACAATTTTTTTCAACACAATTTTCCTTTCCTTTTTTATTACAGAACTCGTTTCAAAGTAAGGGTTAAGCTGTACCAAGCAATTAGCGATTGATTAATTTTGTACTGAGGAATTACAGCATGCTTATTTAAATAGAATTTACAGAAATTTATTTATACATACTATGAAACAGATTAATCCAATTGTATGGTGACAACGATGAAAGGTCAGAAGTAAAGGACACGTAGCAAGCAAACAATAAAACAAAGCAGTAGAGTTATACCTCAAATTAAACCACGCACCTAAACGCAAACTATTAGTGACAGAACAAAAATGACGGGAAAAGAAAATCATTATCGAAATATACAACCATTAAAACCAGTTCTCAAACATTAAAGTTATAAAATTAATAAAAACTACAAAATGGTAAAAGAAAACATATTTAAGATGTGTTGAAACAATCGACAGCATAAGATGTGTTCAAAACATAAAATGTGTTGAACAATCGATCGTTCTAAAAAATGGGCAGTTGATTGATTTTTATAATACTTTTTGATGAAAAAAGTTTCTTGAAAAAAATAATTTTTAGCAACTAGAGCATATGAGGGCACATGAATATATTTATTTCACTGAATAGACTGAAACAATAAATTTTGTTATGTAACAAAAATTACAACAAAAATTTAAATATACAGACAGCTCTGCATTCTAGTATAGGCAAATCAAATTCAGATCGCAAAAAAGAATAAGATGGCGAATTTTCACAACTTCCAAAGAAATGTCATAGAAATCTATTTAAAATTTGTTCAACAATGTAACAGATATTTATGTCAATTTGAAAAAAATGAAGATGAAAAGCTATTAAATTTATATGCTGCGTATTATTTTTTGAATTAATCCTTCATAAAGTTAAATATATCTTCCATCCCTAACGCATGCTAAACAATATATTTTATGATAAATATTCAGTAAAATAGTGGATATTATAGTTATATATATTCGCAAGTAGCCTGCGAATAGTAGATGCACATGTTCTGTTTCAGTAACTAACTACCATGGGTGCATTTCTCTCTCTTCTGTGCCAGTAAAACTTTCCTTGTATGTATGTTCATATACTTAAAATAAAAATTAGGTGCATTTCTCTCTTCTGTGTCAGTAAAACCTTCCGTATGTGCGTATAGACGTTGTCCGTCTTGTGTTTGGTGAATTTTTATCTAATATGGCTTTGTTCATATACAAAATAAAACTAGGTGTATTTCTCACTTCTGTGTCAGTAAAACCTTCCGTATATGCGTATAGACGTTTTCCTTCTTGTGTTTGGTGAATTTTTATCTAATATAGCTTTGTTCATATACAAAATAAAACTAGGTGTATTTCTCACTTCTGTGTCAGTAAAACCTTCCGTATATGCGTATAGAAGTTGTCCGTCTTGTGTTTGGTGCATTTTGATCTAATGCGGCCTTGTGTTCACATAGTACTTGAAATAAAAACTAGGTGTATTTAGTCTGTGTCAGTAAAACTTTTCATATATGTGTATAGACGTTATTCGTCTTGTGTTTGGTACATCTTGACCGAATATGGCCTTTGGGCTATAAAACCCAACCAAACAACTTGAGTACAAAAAGATTGCTTGGCGTTACTAGGTCAGATCATACCCTTTCGTTATAAGAGATCAACCAACCAACTAATGCAACGAAAGTAAATGAATTGTAAGCAGAACGAAACGCCAAACTGTTAACGTACTCTAAAAATGTTCCATCCCACCAGCTGTTACATCCATTCCAAAACGCAGCCACATACAGCACGGGATATTATAGCCCGAATGTTCCCAAACTGTCCCATGATTTTAACATTATGTCCTCACCTCCTGTTTCTTGGGGCTTTTTTGCCACCTATGGAACGACACGGTTCCGTGTAAAGGTGACCATAAACCATCAGTTTTTCAGCGGGACTTGACTTTAGTAGCCACATTAGGAGGGTTAACGTCGTGAAATACGTTCAGAGATGAGTAAGCGGCAGGTTTTAAGGGTATCTTTCTGTGTTTTCGGTTTAGTATTTCCTCGTAAATAAAGCGTTCAAAAGTCGATGTGGTCTTAACCCTTATATGGATATAACCAAAAAATTACGTTTTTTTTATTATGGTTTTGTCAAACCTCTGTCAAGTAAGTTGAGTACTGATTATAAAAAGGAATATTATAAACTACTAGCAGAATTACCGGTGTTTTTCGGGTTCAATTGGTTAAATAGTGATAGAGCGGTGATAAGACTAATAACTTCTCTTTTGTAGAAATATACAAGCATCATTTAAGTGTACGGAAATAATTTTTTAACATCGTTTCAACTTTTTCATAGTTTCTACAATTCACTTCAGACGCAAATATGTATACATGATATATCCGTCCATATAATCCATTTCAGATACATCGCATTCCTGCTGTAAGACAAGCTACGAAAGTTTTTTCTAAGATGACTACTGCGGAAGTCGATTTTTAGTTTGGGAGTGATCACGAATGTCTCTTAAGTTCATTTTCAGTAAAAATGACGTACTTCCAGCGTTTAATCTTTCACTGTTTTCCTATCAATATTTTTTGACATGTGGCATTCTTACACCAGGGATGCGATGTTTTCAAATTTCATCATTGTTATGAGAGACTGACAAATTAAAATGTTACGGCATTCGTGATTAATTTATTTTTACGTAAAAAATGTTTTGAAAATCCTATTCAGCCGCACGTGGAATAACGGAGCTTGTTTTAAAAAATAAATGGCATCAGTGAAGACAAAGCAAACTCAATCGATTACAAATTTAACAAAATCAATGCTTTCAACGAATGTTTCACAGGTACCTAAGTTATATAAGAACAGCGTCAACTTCAAGTAAGCAACCTCGACATTCTGGCACTTACAACAAAAAATAATCAATTTTTCAGAAGTCCTAATTCAAAGACTTTCTTACTGTAATATTATTCCAAGAGCATCAATTTTTAATAAAATTCGCTTTACTACAACAGAAATTCAGTTTTAAATCAAATCCCTATGGTACTTTTTCAATTGAGAGATTCAGTCTCTATATAAAACCCACATACCTATTTAGAATGATAGATATAGTTACTTGATAACGGAGTACAGCTTTCAATAATACCCATGAAACATGGAAAGCAAATATAATTTTAATTGAGTTTAATCGTCATGTAATGAAAACCTATGTCCAAATTTAGAAATATCTTTCTAGTACAACGTATGGCTACACATTGTAATTTAACTTAACCTATTTTAATAAAAAATTATTTTATTATAACTTTACCGGTCATTTTAATATAAGAAGTTACACACCTTACTTAAAAAGGTTTTGTGTCAACCATGTCTAGTGATATTTTCAGGAAATAAATAATTCATTAAAATTTAACTCCTATATAATATATCTGCAATATGTAGGATACTGGAATTTCGTAAATTCAAATCGAAACGAAATTCAGGTAATTGCCAAAATGCAGAATTCTGAAAAACGAAATATATGAGCAAGAATGTCGAATTTCTATTTCCTGAGTATATTCTGAAATGGAGCAATTCGAAAAAGACGTTTGAACACTATGATAAAGACAATGCTTTATTTACAAAAAGAACACATATTTATAGTAGAAATGCTCAAATAGGACCGTAACATTTCACTGTCTTAAATACACAAACACAGAATTCTAAATCAAATTTCCGAAATAAAACATTCATTCTGGCTTTGGCAGAATACCGAGTAGCAAAATTACGCTTTTATGATCGATAAGTTTTTCGTTCAGGCTTTCCGTGATTCATTATAAAATGTACGTTATGCAAGATTATTTTTTCATCAATGAAATATTCATAAATCATTTATATTATGAATATTAATATTTTATCAGTGAATATTCATAAATAATTTATATTATGAATATTATGAACACAAATAAAAAAACAGTTTAAACATAAATATTAGAATTTAAAATTGTAGAGATATAAAGTTTTGGAAAAAATTGTTTTCCGAGCAATACTGGTAAAGCAATTTTATTAGAAAATTTATTTTTCAATCAATACTGGTAAAACAATCTCAGTTGCGAACCGTAATAATTTTATACTCAATGTTATTACTACTAGAATTTCGAATTGTTTTTGCCCCCTCTGCACACAGACAAATGGAAAGGGGATTAATATTTATCCTACTGCGTTACCCACAGGGTTCTAAAGAATTTGTGTACCAAATTTGGTGTGAATTGGTCAAACGATGTAGACTTGTATAGAGAACAGACAATCTCTATTATGTATATAGATTTCAGTTTTGTTCAACGTGATACGTAAAATTCAGGAATATTCTGCTATTTAGTTTTTTTCCGAACCGCTAGGTTCATTGATGCTAAGACCGGGATTCGAAGGTCAAAACTTGTTAGAAGTCATGCAAGAAAGACTATGGATGGAAGAACGAATATATGTATGTGAACCTTTCAGAGGATTAAATATGAATATTTCTTTATGAGGAGAATCATTTTTGAGCAATAAGACTTGTTTTTTACTTAAATCCAAAACGAATCACTCAAATAATGCAATATAAAATGTAAAATAAAAATGTGTTTGTAATACGATACCTTCTAAATAGCCTCCATAGCTGCATCTGCATGCCACTATTCGGTTTGAGAAAATGTGTTTAGTCTTTCATTTTTTTCTTTTAAATTTCTTACTTCTAGGAATACCCATCAAACAATGGGAATTGGTTGTAGAAAAAATTTCAAAACCTAACCTTCAAAGTAACAACTTTGAATAGTTGGTTGGGTTTTATGGCGAAAGGGCTATATTTAGCCAAGCTGCACCAAACAGCGTCAAGTTAATGGACATACACAGGAGAGAGAAAGTCATTCAGGGATAAATCGAACCTGCACCGCTTCCAATAGCAGGTTGCTAGCCAGTGGACGATCCCACTGAACCTCAGGGACCCCACAACTTTGATAGGAATTTATCGAAAATGTCACTAAACATGACAACTAAGTATTATTTAATCAAATGAGTATTTTTGAAACCCAGAGCTTTTTACTTTGCAAAGTAAAAGCTCACCACTCCTGTGCTGGATAAAATTTCGACAATGAATTCGGAAATGCCTTTGAGATTGCTAGATAAAAGTGTTGGCGTCTTCAAATACCTTTTTCGCTAATTCTCTCTAACAAATACTAATATTTTGATACCAGTTTCAATAAAATTTGATAAGTTTAAGCCGTCCGTGACCAGTACACAAATATCCAGTTGCATACATAGGGAAGCACTGCTGCATACATACTCTCAATAAATACTTCAGTACCTTGCACCATAAAACCCAACATCCAATCCAATAAATATTTCAGATATTGTTGAGAATTAATGTGTTTAATTTTCTCCAACCAATTGTCGAAGGACTTAATTATGTAACTGTCTTAATAGAGGATTTAATATTCTGCAATACACATTTTTATTTGCAAATAAAAGTTCGGATAATATTTAATAAGTTAACTTTTATTTGCGTAAATGTTTCCATAATGATATCACAAAGTCAAATAAATTCGGAAAAACTATTTCCCTGCTTTCCATTGTTATGAATGTGTCTGAGGAATTAAATTTAATATAAATATCTATCCTTACTCTTCTTTCATTTCTCTAAGCAATTAAACATATTGTTGATTGCTCAGAGAGTTTTCCCTTTGCATAGTATCAAGTAAAACTTCAATTGGCATACAATATATAACTTTATTTATTTGGACACACAATGTGAAAATTTATTCTTTTGAACCATATAGAGACTTAGTAACAATATCTTGTTTGTAGGCATTGTCTGCAGACAGCAAATTTGTGCCTAATGTACACATTATCCTATTGTCTGATACCATCACATCAGTTATTTATAATCATATATATCGTTTGAATGCTTAATTTGAAAATAACACTCAAGCATACTTTAATATTCATACAGCATACCTTTTCTTTGTTTTCCTATTAGTAACTATTAAAATATAAAATAGTAAGTACAAAAGCTGCAAGATATTAAAATAAAATTCTTTACTTGGTGAATGAATAACAACGTTAATACTAAGATTTAATTCAACAATATGTACCAGCCAATAAACAACTTAAAGTACTTCAAATATGCGACGACTACTCAAGAAAATTCGCGTTAAATGTACCGCAAAGAAATTTCGTTCACAGTTCATGATTTTGGAATTAACATTTAAATATACCACATGGAAAAGTCATCAAAGAACATGACAGTTGGAATTTCACTATACAGTCATCCACGTTAAATGTACTAAAGA
This sequence comes from Meta bourneti, assembly GCA_933210815.1. NCBI lineage: Eukaryota > Metazoa > Arthropoda > Arachnida > Araneae > Tetragnathidae > Meta > Meta bourneti. The sequence continues at coordinate 100,972,553 of OW119924.1, read as the reverse complement.
AAATTTTCCGTCTCACGTAGGTATTTTAATTAACGTCATACTGGTGCAACACAACGGGCTATTGGCTACGGTCCGGGATCAAATCCGAGGACAACACCACGTAATTTTGAACTACGGTCAGATGACGAGGTCACTCCTGACCTGGCACCCCATTCTCCAAACTTCCACAACGTGAGGACATTTGAGGCCACGACTGATTTCAAGTGCACCAGCACCCTTTGTACACGACGGTCTATGTTTGGATTCGAACTCGCAACCCTTCTGTTGCTAATCCATTACTTTTCCAACAGGGTTACCGAACCCCAAAATTGTTACTTTCGTTTCACGAGTTTAGAGTTCATTGTTAAACATACCACATAAAAAGTCACCAAAGACCATGACATTTGAAATTACGATAACAGTCATCCATGTTAAATTCACCACAGAGAAAGTTTCGTATCAAGAGTTTAGAGTTCACCGTTAAATATACCACAAAGGAAAGTCACCAAAGACCATGACATTTGAAATTACGACAACAGTCATCCATGTTAAATTCACCCCAGAGAAAGTTTCGTATCAAGAGTTTAGAGTTCACCGTTAAATATACCACAAAGGAAAGTCACCAAAGACCATGACATTTGAAATTACGACAACAGTCATCCATGTTAAATTCACCACAGAGAAAGTTTCGTATCAAGAGTTTAGAGTTCACCGTTAAATATACCACAAAGGAAAGTCACCAAAGACCATGACATTTGAAATTACGACAACAGTCATCCATGTTAAATACACCACAGAGAAAGTTTCGTATCAAGAGTTTAGAGTTCACCGTTAAATATACCACAAAGGAAAGTCACCAAAGACCATGACATTTGAAATTACGACAACAGTCATCCATGTTAAATTCACCACAGAGAAAGTTTCGTATCAAGAGTTTAGAGTTCACCGTTAAATATACCACAAAGGAAAGTCACCAAAGACCATGACATTTGAAATTACGACAACAGTCATCCATGTTAAATTCACCCCAGAGAAAGTTTCGTATCAAGAGTTTAGAGTTCACCGTTAAATATACCACAAAGGAAAGTCACCAAAGACCATGACATTTGAAATTACGACAACAGTCATCCATGTTAAATTCACCACAGAGAAAGTTTCGTATCAAGAGTTTAGAGTTCACCGTTAAATATACCACAAAGGAAAGTCACCAAAGACCATGACATTTGAAATTACGACAACAGTCATCCATGTTAAATTCACCACAGAGAAAGTTTCGTATCAAGAGTTTAGAGTTCACCGTTAAATATAACACAAAGGAAAGTCACCAAAGACCATGACATTTGAAATTACGACAACAGTCATCCATGTTAAATTCACCACAGAGAAAGTTTCGTATCAAGAGTTTAGAGTTCACCGTTAAATATACCACAAAGGAAAGTCACCAAAGACCATGACATTTGAAATTACGACAACAGTCATCCATGTTAAATTCACCCCAGAGAAAGTTTCGTATCAAGAGTTTAGAGTTCACCGTTAAATATACCACAAAGGAAAGTCACCAAAGACCATGACATTTGAAATTACGACAACAGTCATCCATGTTAAATTCACCACAGAGAAAGTTTCGTATCAAGAGTTTAGAGTTCACCGTTAAATATACCACAAAGGAAAGTCACCAAAGACCATGACATTTGAAATTACGACAACAGTCATCCATGTTAAATTCACCACAGAGAAAGTTTCGTATCAAGAGTTTAGAGTTCACCGTTAAATATACCACAAAGGAAAGTCACCAAAGACCATGACATTTGAAATTACGACAACAGTCATCCATGTTAAATTCACCACAGAGAAAGTTTCGTATCAAGAGTTTAGAGTTCACCGTTAAATATACCACAAAGGAAAGTCACCAAAGACCATGACATTTGAAATTACGACAACAGTCATCCATGTTAAATTCACCCCAGAGAAAGTTTCGTATCAAGAGTTTAGAGTTCACCGTTAAATATACCACAAAGGAAAGTCACCAAAGACCATGACATTTGAAATTACGACAACAGTCATCCATGTTAAATTCACCACAGAGAAAGTTTCGTATCAAGAGTTTAGAGTTCACCGTTAAATATACCACAAAGGAAAGTCACCAAAGACCATGACATTTGAAATTACGACAACAGTCATCCATGTTAAATACACCACAGAGAAAGTTTCGTATCAAGAGTTTAGAGTTCACCGTTAAATATACCACAAAGGAAAGTCACCAAAGACCATGACATTTGAAATTACGACAACAGTCATCCATGTTAAATTCACCACAGAGAAAGTTTCGTATCAAGAGTTTAGAGTTCACCGTTAAATATACCACAAAGGAAAGTCACCAAAGACCATGACATTTGAAATTACGACAACAGTCATCCATGTTAAATTCACCCCAGAGAAAGTTTCGTATCAAGAGTTTAGAGTTCACCGTTAAATATACCACAAAGGAAAGTCACCAAAGACCATGACATTTGAAATTACGACAACAGTCATCCATGTTAAATTCACCACAGAGAAAGTTTCGTATCAAGAGTTTAGAGTTCACCGTTAAATATACCACAAAGGAAAGTCACCAAAGACCATGACATTTGAAATTACGACAACAGTCATCCATGTTAAATTCACCACAGAGAAAGTTTCGTATCAAGAGTTTAGAGTTCACCGTTAAATATAACACAAAGGAAAGTCACCAAAGACCATGACATTTGAAATTACGACAACAGTCATCCATGTTAAATTCACCACAGAGAAAGTTTCGTATCAAGAGTTTAGAGTTCACCGTTAAATATACCACAAAGGAAAGTCACCAAAGACCATGACATTTGAAATTACGACAACAGTCATCCATGTTAAATTCACCCCAGAGAAAGTTTCGTATCAAGAGTTTAGAGTTCACCGTTAAATATACCACAAAGGAAAGTCACCAAAGACCATGACATTTGAAATTACGACAACAGTCATCCATGTTAAATTCACCACAGAGAAAGTTTCGTATCAAGAGTTTAGAGTTCACCGTTAAATATACCACAAAGGAAAGTCACCAAAGACCATGACATTTGAAATTACGACAACAGTCATCCATGTTAAATTCACCCCAGAGAAAGTTTCGTATCAAGAGTTTAGAGTTCACCGTTAAATATACCACAAAGGAAAGTCACCAAAGACCATGACATTTGAAATTACGACAACAGTCATCCATGTTAAATTCACCACAGAGAAAGTTTCGTATCAAGAGTTTAGAGTTCACCGTTAAATATACCACAAAGGAAAGTCACCAAAGACCATGACATTTGAAATTACGACAACAGTCATCCATGTTAAATTCACCACAGAGAAAGTTTCGTATCAAGAGTTTAGAGTTCACCGTTAAATATACCACAAAGGAAAGTCACCAAAGACCATGACATTTGAAATTACGACAACAGTCATCCATGTTAAATTCACCCCAGAGAAAGTTTCGTATCAAGAGTTTAGAGTTCACCGTTAAATATACCACAAAGGAAAGTCACCAATGACCATGACATTTGAAATTACGACAACAGTCATCCATGTTAAATTCACCACAGAGAAAGTTTCGTATCAAGAGTTTAGAGTTCACCGTTAAATATACCACAAAGGAAAGTCACCAAAGACCATGACATTTGAAATTACGACAACAGTCATCCATGTTAAATTCACCCCAGAGAAAGTTTCGTATCAAGAGTTTAGAGTTCACCGTTAAATATACCACAAAGGAAAGTCACCAAAGACCATGACATTTAAAATTACGACAACAGTCATCCATGTTAAATTCACCCCAGAGAAAGTTTCGTATCAAGAGTTTAGAGTTCACCGTTAAATATACCACAAAGGAAAGTCACCAAAGACCATGACATTTGAAATTACGACAACAGTCATCCATGTTAAATTCACCACAGAGAAAGTTTCGTATCAAGAGTTTAGAGTTCACCGTTAAATATACCACAAAGGAAAGTCACCAAAGACCATGACATTTGAAATTACGACAACAGTCATCCATGTTAAATTCACCACAGAGAAAGTTTCGTATCAAGAGTTTAGAGTTCACCGTTAAATATACCACAAAGGAAAGTCACCAAAGACCATGACATTTGAAATTACGACAACAGTCATCCATGTTAAATTCACCCCAGAGAAAGTTTCGTATCAAGAGTTTAGAGTTCACCGTTAAATATACCACAAAGGAAAGTCACCAAAGACCATGACATTTGAAATTACGACAACAGTCATCCATGTTAAATTCACCACAGAGAAAGTTTCGTATCAAGAGTTTAGAGTTCACCGTTAAATATACCACAAAGGAAAGTCACCAAAGACCATGACATTTGAAATTACGACAACAGTCATCCATGTTAAATTCACCACAGAGAAAGTTTCGTATCAAGAGTTTAGAGTTCACCGTTAAATATACCACAAAGGAAAGTCACCAAAGACCATGACATTTGAAATTACGACAACAGTCATCCATGTTAAATTCACCCCAGAGAAAGTTTCGTATCAAGAGTTTAGAGTTCACCGTTAAATATACCACAAAGGAAAGTCACCAAAGACCATGACATTTGAAATTACGACAACAGTCATCCATGTTAAATTCACCACAGAGAAAGTTTCGTATCAAGAGTTTAGAGTTCACCGTTAAATATACCACAAAGGAAAGTCACCAAAGACCATGACATTTGAAATTACGACAACAGTCATCCATGTTAAATTCACCCCAGAGAAAGTTTCGTATCAAGAGTTTAGAGTTCACCGTTAAATATACCACAAAGGAAAGTCACCAAAGACCATGACATTTGAAATTACGACAACAGTCATCCATGTTAAATTCACCCCAGAGAAAGTTTCGTATCAAGAGTTTAGAGTTCACCGTTAAATATACCACAAAGGAAAGTCACCAAAGACCATGACATTTGAAATTACGACAACAGTCATCCATGTTAAATTCACCACAGAGAAAGTTTCGTATCAAGAGTTTAGAGTTCACCGTTAAATATACCACAAAGGAAAGTCACCAAAGACCATGACATTTGAAATTACGACAACAGTCATCCATGTTAAATTCACCCCAGAGAAAGTTTCGTATCAAGAGTTTAGAGTTCACCGTTAAATATACCACAAAGGAAAGTCACCAAAGACCATGACATTTGAAATTACGACAACAGTCATCCATGTTAAATTCACCCCAGAGAAAGTTTCGTATCAAGAGTTTAGAGTTCACCGTTAAATATACCACAAAGGAAAGTCACCAAAGACCATGACATTTGAAATTACGACAACAGTCATCCATGTTAAATTCACCACAGAGAAAGTTTCGTATCAAGAGTTTAGAGTTCACCGTTAAATATACCACAAAGGAAAGTCACCAAAGACCATGACATTTGAAATTACGACAACAGTCATCCATGTTAAATTCACCCCAGAGAAAGTTTCGTATCAAGAGTTTAGAGTTCACCGTTAAATATACCACAAAGGAAAGTCACCAAAGACCATGACATTTGAAATTACGACAACAGTCATCCATGTTAAATTCACCACAGAGAAAGTTTCGTATCAAGAGTTTAGAGTTCACCGTTAAATATACCACAAAGGAAAGTCACCAAAGACCATGACATTTGAAATTACGACAACAGTCATCCATGTTAAATTCACCACAGGGAAAGTTTCGTATCAAGAGTTTAGAGTTCACCGTTAAATATACCACAAAGGAAAGTCACCAAAGAACATGACATCCGAAATTTCATTACATAGTCAGCGCACGTACTGGGGCAATTACGGTTCTCTACCTGCCTCGGCAACCATTATCCATAATTCAAGCACTTTTATTGTCAGGCGTAAAACAAAAGAACACCAGCCCATTGGGAATAAGTACAAATCCGAACGAAAAAAGGACCCCATACGAAGCGAAATATACACACAATTCATATTTCCTATTTCCATCGTAATAAGAAGTCCCTTCTTTATATCCCAGAGCCGAAATCTCAGCATCCCTAATAGCGAAACTCCTTTCATTAGAACCAGTGGAGGATGGCTGGGACATATCTACAGCAGGGAGATGCTCAGGTTTCCGCGAAAGAAACGTTCTCCTCCTTATAATGCCATTAGAAATAAATAAATGCTCGTGTCCAAATCCCGTTCGGATGTTACCAACCGTCATTATAAAACTCCATTTGCTTCTGGAGAAGTATTATTCGGGAAAGGAGAGGAAGGGATTATTTCAATAAGTTGCCGCCCTGGTGTTGCAATTTTCGTCTTCGGCTCTTCCAGAAATTACCTTCCATTTCGAGAGAGACGGAATGAATAATAAAAAAAAACGAGAATGTCCCCGTCAATGGTAAAGAGTGTCGGAAATCGTCGCTGGCAGATGGCCAGTTTGGGAGGATGCCAGTTAATAGGTAGTACGTGATGACGCGGACATGTCAAAACAGGAGGGGGCGATGGCTGTCTTTTGTTGCGGTCGCGATCCAGACCGTATACTTTTGTTTGCGTTTTATTTCGGTTTTTTTGAGCATTGGTGAAATTCTCCGATTTCGTAGACGCTTTTATTTCAACTTCCCGAACTCCATTGAAGTTGTGTGTTTCGTATTAGGGATGACGATATGTTGCGTGAATTGTGCGTGTACTATGCAGTCAATCTTTTGTCTCTGGCCGTAATCGCTTAGTGGGTATGCCCACTGCGCTAGTAACCTTCGAGTTGTAGGCGGCGCAGGTTCGATTCCTGTCAGGTGCATTCCTCCCTGGATGTATTTCTCTCTTCTGTGTCACTAAAAACTTTCATTTATGTCTATTACTTAATATTGTATGTCTTGTGTCTGGCGCAGCATGACCAAATATCTCCTTTGCGCCATGAAACCCCAAATCAGCCAACCAACTTACCATTGTGGATGTATGTTGTTTTGTGTTACAGATGATGGCCATCTTTTTAAATTTTGCCTTGTGTGGAATACGAGATCGATAACGACCTAAATCATTGATTCTTTACAAGACATTGTATGGTTTGCACTCGTCAAAGCAATAGATTTCCCTTGCCATTGGGGATTCTGCTTCGTGTTATAGATGGAGGTTATGCTTCTGAAAATCTCTCCTGTATGGAATCCGAGGTTACTAATGCATGGAACTAACCCATTATGGATTCTTTGCAGGACTGATTGGCAAACGTCAAAGCATTGCATTCTCCATGCCATTTGGGCATTTTTTTCGCTTGACAGATGGCAACGATATTGATGAAATTTTGTCCTGCAAGCAGCCTAACTGGTATGCTAGTCATTTTTTCTGTCATCCAGTAAATCCCGGTTGGTAAGCGCATGAATGTTGGGGATTGTTCCTGTTACGAGTAGCAGATCTTGCCCACTGAGTGCTTCTTCAGAAATAGCCGCCAGTTAGCTCTTTGTAATGCCGAAAGCCGAAGAGGTCAATGGTCAGGTATTAGAAAAAATTTTACTTTGTACAGAATCTAAAATGAGCTATGAGTAGAGCTAACCCATTACGGATTGTGTACAAGACATTGGTACACAATACATATTCTGTGCTATATAAATCGTGAAAACATCAAATTTCCCAAGCCATTCTAGATTCTTCCAATTACAAGATTATTTATGCGGGAATAACTAATTTAACCAGTGTAATAACTACAGTATAAAATTATAGTTCTTGAAAATGTATACATTAAGTGAGAGACGAGTCAATAGCTGATAAGCATTCCAACCGCCTTTGAGGACTAGTTTCTTAGAATAACGATATTATTTTAAATGCCATCTTCTGAATTCTCAAAGCGCAATGTTTGGAATCTAATGTTACAAAAATAGTATTTAACGTATATTGATTACCGCTGAACATTCTGATATTAAAAACAGCTATGTAAGAAGATATATAAGGCCTTATCACAATAGGATTATCATTAGATAATGTTGAAACATACAATGTATGAATCAAGCCAACTTCAGCTTGCATCTCTATCCCGTTTAAGACAGTTTCTTGACGATCATGCTTAATGTTTACAGGGGCAGTATATCAAAAATATCTATTACAAAGTTTTATTTTTAGGAAAAATTTACATAATTTTAAGCACAAAATTTTCCTTGTAACAGAAGTGTTTTCCAGAGTTACGTGAGTGAATGAATGCTTTTATGCCTTCTATATTTATAGCACTTATGCAATCGCAAGAAAGAGACAAAACAATTAAATTATTTACTTGCAAACGTCCTGAGAGCACATGCCAGACACAAGTGCTTTTACTTCAGTCTCGAGACCCTAACAGGAGTCATTAATAAAACCGGGATTTTGATAGATTTTATGCGTTGTCTATAATTAATTGCAATCAAAAATTAACATTTCGAACGATCATTATTTTTAATAAAATTGATTGAGGATTTATCTTAATTATTTTATCTTAATCATTTAAATAATTGTACTTTATCTTCATTTTAAATACGATGAAATAGGTTTTGCTTTGGGCAGAAAGCGACATCAGCAGCATTTGTCCCAGGTCCTAAAACGCGTCGCCTCTGGATATTAAAATGTTTGTCCAAACTTCGTTGGGTAACATTTGAAGTTGGCTTATATCAAATCTGACGTTTCAGTTGGTACATGGACATATACCAACTGTGAAGCATCAGATTTATTTCACCGACCATTTTATATACTCATAAAACTACACGGGCACATTTGTGTAAGAAATGCTATAAATTATTACATTAAACATAAGGACAATTTGAAACAACAATACAAATTTAAATCTGCTAGCCCAGATCTCAATATAGCTATTTGCGAAATAAATACTAATTCCGATTTGCTACTTTTTATAGATTCATTTTTATGAATTAGTCTACTCTATATATAGGAATATCTAGTATCCGTATCTAGTATTCGTATCCTATCTAATATAGGAATATCTAGTATCCGTTTCCTATCTAGTATAGGAATATCTAGTGTCGGTCTCTATAGGAATATCTAGTATCCGTATCCTATCTAGTATAGGAATATCTAGTATCCGTCTCTATAGAAATATCTAGTATCTGGTCACGCAGGGTAAACCTATTGGGAGGGCCGTATCTGGCTGGAGACAATCTATTCAGAGGGCCTTACCTCGTCTGCAGGCCTGATAAAAACATTTCGAAGGCTGTATCTGGCACGCAGACCGGATATATCCATCTAGAGGGCCGTATTTGGTATGCAGACCGGGTATACCTATCTAGAGGGCTGTATCTGGCATGCAGACCGGATATACCTATCTAGAGGGCCGTATCTGGGTATCTGGTTTACGGACCTGTATAAAACATTTGGAGGCCGTATCCGGTCTGAGGGAAAAAATGAATGGTGGGCCATATCTGGAATGAAAAAAATATTTGGTGGGCCATATCTCGTCTACCGGGCCTGAGATGAATTTCTTCGCTGCAACTGATTTATCTTACGGGTACGGTTCTTTATCTAACGCGTACGGTTTTAGGTCTACGGAGTTATTAAAATTCAACAAGCTCAAACAGCTAGCTATAAGCTATATATCGAACAGAAACTATGTAAAGGTAGAGTAAGTCAAACTAAATTCACTTGGCGTGATGTGGAAGTTTGGAGAGTGGGGTGCCATCTCAGGTGTTGACCTCGTCATCTGACCGTGGTTCAAAATTACGAGGTGTCGCTCTCGGATCATTCCCTTCGAGATTGATCCCGGACCGTCATTGGGCCGTGGTAGCCGGTTGGAAGAGTAACGGATTAGCAACCAGGGTTGCGAGTTCGAATCTAAACAAAGACCGTCGTGTGCAAAGGCGCACGTGGAATTTGTCGTGGCCTCAAATGTCCTCACGTTGGCGAGGTGTGGAAGTTTGGAGAGTGGGGTGCTGGCTCATGTGAGACCTCGTCATCTGACCGTGGTTCCAAATAACGTGGTGTCGTCCTCGGATCATTCGTTTAGGGATTGATCCCGGACCATCACCAATAGCGCATTGTGTTGCTCCAGTGTGACGTTAATTAAAATACCTACCTACCATTTGCCTGTTGTGTAGATTCAGTGTGACTTAAATTCAAAATGCCAACCTACGAAACAAAATTCAACTGCCTCTCCGTTCATGCAACGTTCATGAAATGGTTCTAGTTAGAGGGAGATGGTACAAAGTTGTCTTCCCACATTTGTGTTAATTAATGCTTTTCTAATCAACCTTTCATCAATTTTGTTTCGATATTTATCTGTTCGTTCATTTACAGGTGTTCAAAAGAAATTCGTTCCGTAGACAATTTTGTTCCGTGTAATCTATTCAACCGTGACTGAACAGCTCATGTGCATGGAACCATAACTTTTCGCTTCTAATGTAAGTACTTATAACACAAATTTTTCTCCCAATATACAATTCAGATCATTTCTTCAATTTTTTACTTTTCCACTCGAGATAACTAATTAGATTAGAAATAACTATTGTGTATTGCGTTTCTTGTAATAAATGATAGCATCTACCCATTTTTGTGATATATAACATCTAAACAATGATAAAAATGTTTCTTTGCTCTCTCAGTCGTGGTAAATATACAGAGAGAGACCAAATTTTTTATTTTCATTAAGAGAATAAATACATTTTCATTATGTGTAATCTGTTTGAAATATATGAGTAGAAAATCCATGCATAACATCTGGGCTGAAGTTTCTTAATCTATTCAACGTCTACTTCTAATTTTACTATTTATTTCTATTTAATTCTTAAGTAGCTTCTCATATCTATTGATGGCAGTGTGGTTACTCATTTTCATGCATATTTACATCCATTTATTATTAATTTAAGCGTGAGAAATATCTTCGTTCCTCCAAATGAATTACAATTAGTCAGAAATAAAAAGCAACGTCTCATTTTGTGTAATTATTATTTCTAATGAAGTGCATTACATAAACATGCATTCTAATGCAATGCATATACATATCTCAGTCATATTATTATATCTGAGCCTCCGCTTTGATTGCATTCCATTAATTTGTGAGTCAGTTTGACATTTAAACTTATTTTTTGCATTCGTTCGCATTCTCTTTTATGTGCGCTGATTTTCTACCTTCCAGAATTATCATTGCCTTTTCTCATCAGATTCTTAAAAATCTTCATTAGAACAGCGAACTCTTTTATGTAATTTTCGCAATATTATGTAGCTCTCGAATTACAATAAAGGATGTTTCAGTCAAGCGTCAAACTTGGCGTATACATCACACACACACACATATATATATATATATATATATATATATATATATATATCGCTGTTTGCACATCCAATAAATACCCAATGGCAACAAACGAATACATTGTTTGTATTCGTTGTCATTGGTCAATATACACATGAGATGAATTCTGTGCCACATACGTTACTGAAATATATATATAGATACTATCAAAGTTTATCGGTTTTATTTTGTGACCAAAAAGTAATTATCTTTATATAACCGTACTGTAGTTTTTTAGTCATATGAGTTTCTGCTCTAAGACGATATGTAAAAATAGAGATATATCTTTCCCAACAATATTATTGGTTGGTTTGATTCTTATGGCGTAAAGTTCAAAAACGTACAATGGCGCAACTTGTCCATTTCTGGACCTCAAGCCATAAAACCCCAACATCCAATACAATCCAAAAGCGTATAAATTGCGCAAACCAAACCATATTGTAGGCACAAGGAATTAATTTAAGATTAGAATTTAAGATTAGATATTCATCAGCCATATTTTATAATCGAATATATTTCTGCAAAAAAGAAACGGATTACAACCATTCTTTCAATTGTACACTTAGAGGAAATTGAGTAATAAAGAAGTTAAAAATAACTAATTTTTCTGCGAGGAAATATGAAGAAATCGATTTTCCGAATTAAATCAAATAATTTGTTTCCGGTGGTTCTATCCAGAATTTTTATTGTCCCATCAGCATTATGGACATTTTAAATTAATCTTTTCAAATTAACTTTTCCAATAATCTGTATTTATATTGCTGCGTTTTAATCTCCTTTTTTATCTCTATACCTCATAACTCTGGCTCTATACCTCATAACTTCTATTTCGCTGAAAACCAACTTAATGTGCACAATCAAAATAAGAAATGTCTTTAAAGAACAGATGAGATTTTTTACTGTCTTCTTCCCCAAACCTCATTTTTATTTCCTCTTCAAATTCTTCAATTATCGAAGAAAGAAAACATTCTTTGTCCCACTGAAAGTTAAAAAGATTAAGACAGAATTAAAGAATTTTTTAATTAAGTTCGTTGTCTTTTATTTTTATTTCAATTAATGTTTGAGAAAGAATGTAAGGTACCCTGTACAGAGATATTTAGCTATTAGATTCAAGTGCTGACTTCGTAATGCTTATTCAGATCCGATCATATTAAATATACGATTATTCTAAGTATGGCAGGTGTATACTTCTAGATTAAATGGCTATCAGATAGCTAAAAGAGAAAATTGTCAACGAGTTATAAAATAGAATATGCGTCAGAGAATAAGATAGGAAGGTATTTTAATTAACTTCGCACTGGAGCAACACAACGGGCTATTGGCGACTGTCCGGAACCGTCCCCCGAAGGGAAAGATCCGAGGACAACACCACGTAATTTTGAATCACAGTCGGATGACGAGACCACGCCTGAGTTTGCACCCCACTCTCCAAACTTCCACACTATGCCAACGTGAGACATTTGAGGTCACGATAGATTTAACGTGCATCCTCCCCCTTTGTACGCGACGGTCTTTGGTTGGATTCGAACTCGCAACCCTCCGTATGCTAGTCCGCTACTCTTCCAACCGGGCTACCGCCACCCTAACAGAAGATAAGAGTTCAATTATGAAATAAAATTCTAAGAGAAAGATAGACAATAAAATATAAGGACATAATTTATTGTATGGGAAATATAAATTAATTTGTGGCATAAAACTAAAATGAAAAATAATCGACACGATAGAAAATGAAAGAGAGCACGGTAATTGCTTTTTAAACTAAGTTTCAATAACAGCGATTTTAAACCGGACTGCCGCAAGAAAGGCATTAGGGTTCCTTATGGAAGAAGTGGTTAAGGTAAAGTGGTTTAACTTGTGTAAGATTTGTTTAATTTCAACGGTTTTAGTTTTGCCAAATTTGTTCACAAATAATTTCAAGAAATATACGAATGAACAATCTTGAGTATTGTTTTTTATTGTAAAGTATCAAAAATAAATGATTTCAGATCTTTTATAAAGTCTTCTTGGAGTAAAAAGAGTATGTAATTTCCAATACTTTTGTAAATTAATCAAAATTATGCCTATTTTTTCATCAGATCGGCAAAAAATATATTTCTGTATGTGCCCCAGACTTTTAGTAATGAGTTTATGGTTGCCATGAAAGGTGACGGATGAAAAAAGGTCGGGAATCGCGGTTCTGGACGTAAAAGAAAGAACTCATATTTTATCTTAAAAAACGCGTCAATAATTCTTAGATCTTTAAATATAAGGTAGCTCACTTCGAAACAATTAATGTGTGAATATTCGTAGTGATGATTGAGATTACTGATCACTATATTTTTTAATTATTTCTATAAGACACGGCAGGCTGTGGAAACAAGCTCTTCATATGCGGAAATATCCTCATAGCCTGCTGCTAAATAAAACGTATTTCATATAGGAACTAAAGATAGTAGGATACAAATCCTAAATGTGTATTAATTTCATTAATTTTATAAGTTCATTCATTTCGTTAATTTCATTAACTGCATCATTCCTTCTCCTAGGAAAATTACCTCTTCTATTGAAAATATAAAGAACTAAACTAAATAGCATTGTTCGAATCATTACTTGTCGTTGTTTTCGCTTGTATGTTTATTTTCCATCAACCGTTCCGCATTCGATCCGACTCGTGGGCATGTACCTAATGACAATGCATTGCAATACATACCTTAATCAACGAAATCTTTTTAATGAGAAGTTCCGTTGAGGAAATGAGCTTGATTGATGTATTGCAATCCACTTTCTGCATATCAGTGGGGGGCATATACAGCGTCTTAAGCAACAATAGAGTGGGGTCCGCAACTTCTTTACCTTGTTAAGTCCCACATTTCTTCAGGGTATGCCAATGGCCCGTATTCCTTCAGCTAACGATCGCAGGCTGCTTTATTAGATTTCCACTTGGATCTGTTTCTTCTTCCCCTAGTTTCTCGGGGAGATGTGTATGTTCCACTCCAGGCCTCTCGGGAATTCCCTCTTTTGTTTCATTGCCTTCATTCGCTTAATTTACGTTATTGTTTGCTGCCCTGCCTTCCTTTCCTGCCGAACAGTGAAGCGATCGGCCTTGTGTCCATGCTATTCGCGCATTTGGATATGGGGTAAATCAAATCAAAGACAACTTATAATAATTTAGTTCATGAAAAGGTTAATGTATAAGACAATTCTAAGAAACGACGAATAAATAATCACGTCACACCCTGTGTGCCTCCTTTCGGTGCTCCGATCCCTGAATTCTGTTCCTCGTGTTGTTTAATTGTGTGTGTTGTGTTGGTAAATTTCTCCGTATTCTGTTCATGTCAGTGATGTTATGTTCCAACTTTAATCTTTGACTATTGATGTCTTTTGTTCCGTTTGTGCACTTGTATATGTCCAAATCTTATATTATACTAGCAAAATTGCCTGACCTCACTCGAGTTGAATTGGTTAACTATATATTGAAAGTGACCAGAAAATAATTATTTTCCTCTTTCGTAGAAAAATGCCAAATCATTTAAGTGTGAGTTAAATAATTTTTTAACACCTTTTCGGCATTTTTATAATTTCTACAACCTACTTTGGACACAAATCCTATACATTCATATCCAGCCATGTAATACATTTCACATGTATCGCACCCTTGCTAAAGGTACACTCTGGAACCAGGTTTGCGACATATTCGAATTTCATCATCATTAAGGGAAAGATGACATAAGAAAATAAGATATTTATCACTAATTTCGTGGATACGCATTGTTTCTTGAAAATTTCGTTTTGAATGGTAAATCGATTTGATAGTTTTCTAAAAAATCATTGTTTTGAGAAAACCTTCCTTATATAAGTTGCTTAAGTATAGCTTCAATTCGTAAAATAAGCCACCTTGACCTTCTGTCGCTATATGACAAAGAATTTGTAATATTTCAAAAAAGTCCTAGTTGGGATTTTTTTTAACATTAACGATCTTTTAATAATGACAAAATTCTACTTAATATTTGTTTTAATCTAGCTTACATGCCTCTTTAAATCGAATACTTTGCGGTGGTGTTGCGTGTGATGAAAAGGAATCACAATTTATTAAAATAATAAATATTTAAAAGAGAAAGCAATGAAACAAACTAAAAGTTGACGGGAAAAAGTTGTTCTAAAAGATACAAATTCGTGATTCTTTTTTCCTCTTTATTTCGCAGTTTCCCCAACTTGCAATTAAAAATTAGAAAAAATTTAAAAGTACGAAATTAATTCCGAGCGAAGGAAAAAGAAAATAACACTGCATGTGGCAAACGAACACGAGGTTCCGTGTTCGTTTAATAAATAAGGCTCAAAATACAAAAGTATTATAATTTAAATTCCGTAAAAATTGTTTGGAAAAATGATTGATTTTTCAGCAGTACTGGTAAAACAATCCAAGTAATTGCAATGCTCAATATACCTTCCAGCTACTCCAAAACTACCAAATTATGGTTGATTTAAGTATAGCTACTCAGTTGTTTTAACCTGAAACTTGCCTAAATATGTTAGCGAAGAAGTTTCAAATAATGCATTCACTAAATAAAAATGTGGTGTATCAAATATAAAACAATAAATTGAAATGTGTTGCACAAATCTTATGTGATACTTGTACAAACACATAGGCACAAAATCAAACAGAACGGGAAGACGAACAGACTTTAGCAAACAAGTTCAGTCACTAAATGAATGTAAGAACTCACAGTATGCAAAGTTTCATGAAAATATATTCAACCGTTTGGACGTAGTACTGGAACACATATACAGACAGACAACAAACACGCAAGAGACGAATTTAGCATCAGAAGGGTCCAAAACGGATAGAAATCTTGAAATGGGTCGAAAATATTTAATGTACAAACTCTCCATTCTTATTTATATAGATGTGATCTTTTTTATCTCGTTTTTCCTCTCTCCGTATCTCCAATGAAAACTCTAAACCTCTGTTGAGTCGGAGGAACGAGGATGCAGTAAGTTAATGTATAAGATGCATCCCTGTTAGATGTATCACTGAGAAATCGGATCAGACGTTTATTTGAGCTTGTGCTGGTCGTATGACTGGCAGTTTTGCTAAGAACGCACATCTGGATCTGCCTTATCGTACCCTAGAAGAATATAATCGCAACTCAAAAAATTGGCAGAAGATATGTATAATCCAATTATAATTACATTGCAGTGAATTCTGAAGTAGCGATTGTAATTAGAATTTAAATTGCGATATTTAGCATTTAAGAGTCATGACAGATTTGTGACTATTTTCCTTCAAGCGGAAGGGCCACGGTAGCTCGGTTGGAAGAGTAACGGACTAGCAACCGGCGAGTTGCGAGTTTCAATCCAATCAAAGACCGTCCAGTACAAAGGGGGCTGTTGGTGCACGTTAACTGTCGTGGCCTCAAATGTCCTCACGTTGGAGTGAAGTTTGGAGAGTGGGGTGCCAGCTCAGGTGTTGCCTCGTCATCTGACCGTGGTTCCAAATTACCTATTGTCCTCGGTCTTTCAACTTTGGGATTGATCCCGTGCCCTCACCAAATAGCCTGTTGTGTTGCTCCTGTGCAACGTTAATTAAAATATCTACCTACCTTCAAGCAGAAATCGTTTTCAGACGTACCTACTACGGACTTAATGCGCATTTCTTTAGTTGTAACACTATTCTTCTCTAGGTTAGTTACTTGGTTGGTGGTAGGATTTTTATAGCTCAGGAGTCATATATGGTGATGGCCAATTCAAACACATGATAGACAACGCCATATAATGGATATATACGTATAAATTTTATTGACACAGGAGAGAGAAACATCGAGGGTGAGTAACAGGAATCTACGCCGCCTACAACTCTGGTTGCTTGCACAGTGGACAAATCCAATGAGGCACGATGGCCCCATTCTTCTAGGAGTAGGGAATAGTACTCCTGCTCAAGAAGTAGCGTTTAGTAATTAAAAATATGTGGCTGGCATTGAGGCTAAACAAACTTGTTTAATGGATGAATAAACATGTTTAACTGTGTGTGTTAAATAAATAGGAAATACATACTCCACTTTGGTCACTAAGAGATTTAAATGCGACGAATTGCTTGAAGGAGGCTTTCTATGGCCTTAAGTATGTGTTTTAGTAAATAAGTCACGAACAATCGCAATGGACTACAATCAAATCTGGTAAAACGTGCATTTGACGTTGTTACATGCATATTTTAACATTTGTTTGAGGGATTAACAAGCTTCCAGAGTCTTTCAGCACTACTTTACATTATGTCTTGGTACATATGTCCTATAAATTTTCACCGACATCATGATGTGTTCTATAAATATGAAACGCAATGTACATAAAATATTATTTGGGAAAAAACAATGGATCACAAGGATGAGTCACATAGTCACAAGTTTTAGAAAAGTGTCACAAAATTCCCAACACAATACTGCAGATTTTTGAGGTTTTATTTTTGCTATATTTCCCGTAATTCCGGATTATCATCAGTTGTAGGCCTGAAGGTCAAGGTACGAACGGCTTTTTTAATCTTTGATTTATGACAAAAGGGGAATTATTTGCTATATTTACTCTATACAATAAATTCCCACATTACAACTACTACACACATTCTAATCTAGTCACTAATTACTCTCTCATGTAATTTCTACAGAAAATTTTTCATGGATTAACATATCCGAAGGTAAAGAACCGAATTATGTCATAGAATTATGGTGAAATTAGCTCCACTACGAAAATTAATAACACTGTAATCTATCCACCATGAAGAGCTTTTTGATAGGCAAATTTGCACTGTCTATCACACATCTTTCTTAATTAGCGACCTCAAAAATGATTATGAACACATGCACTTTCAAAACCAAGGTTGATGGCGCTTTTGACAAATACCAGGTGGTAATCTGCACGCACTAGGATGGATGATCCACAATAAACTGTTAAATATACAATATGTTGCCAATCCCTTCCATGCCTAAGGCCTTATGGTAACAGACACTGCTTTATTCCCATTCACTTCCATCTAGGCTTCTCTTCACACGGCGCCTCACATTCACACTGGCTGCTAAAGGCAACTTTTATGAAAAAGTAAATTACACTGCTGGCCACCCAAATTGCAACACCAAGAAAGACAAGAGATATCACAACAAAATTTATTTTGTAGATAACATGTTGACCAAGTATCAAATGATTAAATTTATAGACTTCTGTGAAGTGTGGTTCCTGCCAAAATCAGTAGCCAGAGTAGCCGCCATTGTTGGAGATCACCGCTGCCACACGCCTCGGCATTGATTCAAAGAGACTTTGGATGTGTTCTTGGGGTACAGCAGACCAAGCAGCTTCCACACGTTGCCAAAGTTGATCTGGTGTGGCAGCTGGGGATGTATTCTGGGTCAATCGTTGAGCAACCATGGACCACATGTTTTCAATCGGCGAAAGATCCGGAGAGCGAGCTGGCCAGGGAAGCAATTCAATCTGGCGATTGACGAAGAACCCTTGGACAATGCGTGCCACGTGTGGTCGCGCATTATCCTGTTGAAATATGGCTGTGGGCAAGCCCTGAAGGTAAGGAAGGACAACTGGCTCCAACACCTCGGAGATGTAGCGCTGGCTGTTTAAAGTACCGGCAATGCGTACTAGAGGAGTGCGAGAGTGATATCCAATACCGCCCCATACCATAATACCCGGTGCAGGACCAGTGTGGCGGTGCATAACGCAGCTGTTCAGCATCCTCTCTCCACGGTGTCTCCAGACTCGAATCCGACCATCGTGGTGTTGCAGACAGAAGCGTGACTCGTCAGTAAAGACAATTTCATTCCATTCTGCCGTCCACATCCTTCTTTCATCGCACCATTGGCGGCGGAAACGTCTGTGGTTCTGCGTCAAGGGTAGACGAAGCAATGGACGTCTTGCGGACAGACCACTCTGCTGTAAACGGCGTCGAATGGTACGCGCAGACACTGGATGATGCGGTACAGACTGAATGTGCTGTGCTATGGTTCGTGATGTGGCTGAGCGATTCGTCACTGCCATACGCACAATATGTCTGTCATCACGTGAAGTGGTGCACTGAGGTGGATGCGATCGAACACGTCGGTCCGTCGTACCCTCCTGCATCCAACGATCACATATCCGCATTACAGTTGTTTGGTTTCGTCCAACACGACTACCGATTTCCCTGAAAGATAATCCACAATCTCGGTAGGCAACTATCCTTCCTCTGTCGAACTCGGATACTTGATCAAAAGATGATCGCTGTTTTCTACGAGGCATAATTGATCGTTTTTTTGAAAAAACCACAAGAAAAACACAATTGCCGTACTTGAAATCGTCGAAATCTCCAAGCCTTAAATAGCGCTTTGAAGTGGCGCCACAGGCGCGCGTGATGTGCGTCTGCGCTGAAATTCTAATCATTTGCATATCTCACCTCCGCTAATGCATGTTGTAAATTTCATATTATTTGCATGCTTCCTTCAGGGTGTTGCATTTACGGTGGCCAGCAGTGTACTTCGCATCCGAATTTCCCAGTGCTTGTTTTTAGAGCCATTGGTTAAACAGGCTCTGGGTTCATATCCTGATGATGTGGACGTTTGTAGTGATTTGAAATCCATTTTTAGCAATAGCTCCGGTATAATTAGCCCTCAAACAATAGTTGCAAAAAATTTCAGTAGAGCGACAAACCTATCCTAATGTTTGTCCGGATTAATCTGCGGATCATTATTAAAGTGTGTGGTGGGTAGATATTTTAATTGACGTCGCAGTGGAACAACACAACGGGCTATTGGCGACGGTCAGGGATCAAACTTGAAGGGAAAGATCCGAGGAAAACACCACGTAATTTTGAGCCACGGTCAGATGACAAGGTCACACCTGAGCTGGTATCCCACTCTCCAAACTTCTTCACCAAGCCAACGTGAGGATATTTCAAGCCAGATTTAATGTGCACCAGCCCCCTTTGTACACGACGGTCTTTGGTTGGATTCGAACTCGCAACCCTCCGATTGCTAATCCGTTACTCTTCCAACCGGGCTACCGCGGCCTTATTAAATGTGTGAATGATTACTAACATATCTGCGGCTGACTTATCGCATCATTCCCCCAAGATTGAAAAGTGCAATTTTGAATCTGCGAGATTTGATTGGGGAAAATCCCCATTCAAACATTTTCGCATTTCTACGTTCAGTTGGTTTTTAAATCTCATCTAATTATTTCCGATTCCAAAATGACTCTTAAATATATTTACCCACCCCCAAAAAAACTATTTTATTATTCAATCTTTTAAATTTCATACTTTAAAATTTTATGTATATTTAAATTAAATTCATTAGTTATGCTGTAATCGATGATGGTCTGGTTTTATTGTATTATCTGAGTATTGTTTGAATATTTTAATTCTCATCTCCATTATTTTCATGTTTTAAATCTACCTTTTATCTGTCTTTTACTCTTAATTCTTAAATATTTTATACTTTTAATGGGTTAAACTCAGTCTTGCATTTGGCGCAGCTTGTCCGCTTTTGTACCTTGCGCCATAAAACCCTAACATCCAATCCCCCAAGATTGTGTAATTGTTTGTTGTTAAATTCAAAGTTAAATGTTAGTTGCTAAGAGCAGCACTTTTAGAGGACCACTCTCAAAAGGCTTAGCTACATTTATGACAAGAAATCATTATTACCCCATTAACCCATTTATGTCGAAGTGGAGCAAAATAGTTTTCCGTATTCAATTAGCATAAATAACACGTCACCTCCGTTGATTAATCTCAGCAAATTCCTAATATGTTCATTACGCAATTAAATGGAGTTAACCTTTTCTCCTGACTTGAGGAGTCGAGTTAATTGAGATTTCCGCTTTAATCACGCTGTTGTCAAGCAGACTTTAAATTTCATTAGACGTCATTTTGCCTAAGCCTAGGGATTACATTTTGCGTCTGTGGGAGAACCAACCCCAATGAAGCATGGCTGGCACGGTAAATATTTGGGATTTGAAAGGCGATTTTTTTTCCTTTGCTGCATGTCACCATAGATATATGTCCACTGAAAATATTGAATTTATAAATTGCCGGCTCTGCTGTCTTAAAGAGCTAGTTACCGCGAATTGAATTTCAAGATAATTGTTCCCTTCATAGAAATAAAATAATGAAGTAACTTTATTGATGCACTTTTTAAAGCAATTTAATTAATTTTGAATTCAATTAAGTGGGAAGGGTGTGTAGAGTTTTATGATTTCAACAGACGTCTAGAACTGAATACATTTCTACTTTATAAAAACTAGTGTTGTCCTTAACTGAATATTCAGTACTGAAATATTGACTGATACTTTTTATTATTTCTGTAGAATTTAATAACAAAACTTAAACGTGCCGGCGGTAGCCATTAGTAACGGATTAGCAATCGGAGGGTTGCGATTTCGAAACTCGGTTCAACCAAAGACTGTCGTGTACACGGGGGGGGGGGGGTGATGTGCGTTAAATCTGTCGTGGCCTCGTTGCTCCAGTGCGACGTTAATTATTTACCATTACCTTAACTTAAACGTACTATTTTATCTATTAAGAAGGGCCTGAACATCCTTCGGTTTAAAATATTTTTTCACAAAATCGCAACATAATGTTAGATATCCCGGAGGAAAAATTTTCTTTGAAATTATTCACTTACAAATACACCTATGAGCTATTAATAAGAGGCGCTTGTTCTTCTACAATTTAAAATATGTGTGGGTTTAAATCATAGTACTTAGGGATATCTCAGAAAAATTCTTCAAATTCACTGATTGACAAATACTTCTATCCCCCATTAAATAGACTCTTGAATCTTTTTATCCGTTTTAAAATTTTGTATCTGAAAATCACACTACTGATACACGAATTGTAAGCTTTATATGTGACTCGTTTACTCCAGCTTATTAAATAATATACAACCCAGATACAAATGTATTTTTATCCATTTTTTATGGATTACACGGAAACCATAACAAGAAATTTATCGATTCAATATTGCGCTTGCAAATTTCATTCTGCGTTTATGAGCAATTGCATAAACCTTTGAAACTGCCCTTGAGAAACAACATTAGTTTCTGTTAGTATACAACTTTGATATCAACATTGAATAACCCAATTATTTTATCCATTGAAATGCCGAATTGAATGTGTGTGCATAAGAGAGCACCAGTATAATAACTGTCTAACTTTATAACTACAGTATGCAATTGTTAATAGCATAGAAACATGTGCAAAGTATCAGACTATTGCAGAATTCACTACGACATTATTTGCTGGATATAATTCAAATGCAATATAATATTCTATTATATTAATAAACGTTAAAATGGTCTTGCTCTTTATTCAGTGACAATACTTTTGCTATTTGATCTCATCCATTATACTTTGGGCATATCCAAAAAAAACGTGTCTTCCAAATCACAATTGAAAACCTTACTACAACAATGGACTTACCTTTCAAGTGTTTTAATGGCGGGAATGGATGAATGACCAGCCATTCCATTAGTCGCAAAGAGTGTTCTTACTCAGTGTTATCATTACGGATCAATTGTTAATACGCTATCATTGAGGCTATACCTGAAAGTGTTCCTCGGTGATTTCAACAGTTCCTCTTCATCGTCTTTACAGAACATTGATACAAGGTGTGTGTGTCCTTGCTGTAAGAT